>CM066032.1:1830683705-1832001205 GCA_033557465.1 Ichthyophis bannanicus | reverse complement strand
TTCTAAGATTACACCAGAGTCAGTCACCCCTAAGTGTCAAATTTGCCCCCTAACAAGCTAGTCCTGGAAAATTTCCTAGAGAGGGAGACTTTCCCACCACATTTTGGGATCTTGCTAGGTACTTGTGACCTAGATTGGCCACCATTGGAAACAGGGTACTCAGTTTTATGGATCTTTGACCTGCACCAGCATGGCAAATCTTATGGTCTTATGTAGAATTTTTGGTTTTTTTCCTGTTCAACAATAACTTCTTCTTCTTCATCCAACTCTGTTTACTAGGCAGTTTTTAAAAAGCTTATTAAAACAGGCCAGATCCCCATCAACAGCTGACTGACATTTGCATAAATATATGTTTGGATCCCTAATGACCTAATTACGGCCCACAAAGTTTGTAAATAATCCTTTTTTTGCTGAGTCATGTAGTGCAGATGGACAAAGTTAGGAAATTAGATATTGAACATGTCCCAGGAACCTCATCCTTACTTGAGGAATGAGGACATGTTAATTTTTATATTAGCAGATGCAGGGTCGGTGTTAGACATGCAGGGGCCCAGAGAAGAAGCTAAGGAGGGCCCTCCCCTCCTCCCAGGGCCAACGCTACCCGGTAAGCCGTGAAAGCACTACAGGAGGGCACTGTCGCTAGCCGCTCGCCCGCCCCCCCCCCCCCCAATCACAGATTCACCGCTTGAAAGAGCTGCGGGAACACTTCTCTGCTCCTGTGGCTCTACTGTCTTATGAACTACTGGTCCACGGCATTTCCAGTGGTAATGTACATTCCTAAGCTTCTCTCCAGTCCAGTCCCTTCTGGGTTGTGCTCCTCTTCCAGCAGCTTGGATACTGAGTATGTCATTCTTTTGATGACATCAGGATATATATATCACTGGCACCACCCACCAGCTTCACTATACTCAGTCTCCAAGCAGCTGAAGGGAGCAGTAAACCAGAGAAGAAAGGGCTTACTGGAGAGACTTAGGTTTAGAAGGGGTTTTGTTTCAGCTGCGTTCAACAACAGACCTTAAGGAGTTCAGGAAACTACTGAAGACAACCCTCTTCATAGAACACTATGGTGACATTACTTAAACCATGCAACAGACACCTTAATTCCCCCCACGTCACTATAATTGTAATTAAGCAAGGAACTGATACCCATAGCATTGTAAATAGTGCACGCTGTAAATAGCACCACAAGAATCAACGTCCAGACACACTTACACGCATACACTACTCACTGCATGTGCACACTATACACTGTATCTTATTGATTGTTTGCTGTTCAGACCGCCTTGATTGCAGGATAAGGTGGTATAGAAATACGTTTAAATAAATAAATAACATTTATTTTTCTTAATCCTATATAATGTTTATTTGGCTGTCAGGAGCCAGTGAGATTCTCCTCTGCCCCCCCCCCCCCTCAAATTCAGAGTGGGATCGGAGGAGGCAGTGCTGTACCAAAAAAAAAAAAAAAGGTAATCGCTGAGGCGGCGGTCCGGCAAGGTTTCATAGCTGCCGGATCTGCCGCGTGAAGGCCTCCTGCGCTGTCTCCTGCCTCGTTGCCGAAGCCCTAGAGATGACTGAGCATGAGGTTGGGAAGACTGAGGCACAAGAGCAGCGACCAGCAAGGTAAGGAGAGAGTGCAGCAGAGCGGGGCAGGCTAGCCGTGAAGATGGCGGACAATCCCGCAGCCGTGGTGAAGGCTCTTGGCGAGACCGGATCAGTGCGGGAAAGTAAAGTTTTTGGGGCTTGTTTACAAAGCCGCGGTAGCGGTTTCCGATCGTTATCGGAGCCGCGGCCCCGATAACGATCGGAAACCACTACCGCGGCTTTGTAAACAAGCCCCTTTGTCTCCCTGTTAGTTTTGCGTGCTTTTCGCGCACCAGAGTTGTAGGCCAGGTACATGGCAGGGCAGCAAACAGGCAGCCTTGCTTTAAGGGGGGAGAGCTGTTTTTGGGAAACGGCAGTGTTTAAGTTGGAGTTGGTTCTGCAACGTTTAAATAAATTTATAACTATATTGATATATATATTGATATATAGATATATATAGATATTTAGATATATATAGGTGAAGTTAGTGGTTTTCTTTTTTTAGGATACCCTTGTTGTTTAATAAAATATAAAAATAAAAAGGAAAAAAGAAAGTTGTTTTTCAAGATGCCTGCACGGCAGCAATGTTTGCTCTGCGGAGCTCGCAGAGGGGCAGTTTCGGACACAGGTGTGTGTAGAGGCTGCGCCTTGGAGTCGACCTCAGTTGAACAGGGGCTCCAGGACAGCGGGCCCCAGAAGCAACCAGCATCTGTGTCCCAAGATTCAGGAGAGGTCTTAGAGGGACTCCTCGAGGAGAGGTCTCTCCCGGCCTTGGATTTGGAGCAGCAAGGCCTGTCTCAGCCACAACCCGGGAATTCTGCAGGGGAAGAAGGTCTCTGTGGAGGTTTTGCTCCGGAGTTTGTGCTGCTTCTACACCAGGCTTTCTGTATGCGTCAACAGGGGGATCAGGGATGCACACGTAAGCGTTAGGCAGAGAGCAAGTCGATTCTGGAAACAGACATGCCGTCCAAGCATTCTAGAACGGAGATGGAAAAGGAACCCCCTTCCCCTGGTTCGGAGGCACTAGAAAAAGAGGCCTCGGATTGAGAGATGGGGGAAGAGGAAGATGAGCTAGAGGAAGGTGAGATTCTGGAGGAGCAGGCGAGAATTGTGAGTTTTTCCTCAGGAAGAGTTGCCGACTTTGATTGGAGAATCCTTTAAGGTGCTCAAAATTACCGCAGGGGCACCTGCGGAGGATGAGACTCTGGAAGATCCGTTGATTCAGGCTGTTAGGAAATCTCAGAGAGTCTTTCCAGTCCACAGGGTGGTTCGGCAGATGATTCAAGAGGAGTGGGATCAGCCAGAGGCCAGATTGAGAGGAGTGCAATCGATGTCGTGTTTGTACCCTTTGCCGGAAACTGAAAAGGAGTTGTTAAAGTCGCCCAGGGTGGATGCGGCGGTATCGGCAGTGACCAAGAAGACTACCATCCCAGTGGAGGGCAGTGCAGCCCTTAAGAATGTCCAGAACAGAAAGCTGGACACTTTGCTGAAGCAAGCCTTTGACGTTAGTGCCCTGGCCCTGCAGGCGTCGGTGTACGGGGCTTGGGTAGCCCGGGCTTGTCTGAGGTGGTCCCAACAGCTACAAGTGGTTGAGGAGCCTCCGGTAGAGCCGCAGAGAGAAGTGTCGAGAATTGAGTCCGGAGCGGCCTATCTGGCGGATAGTCAATATGAGCTCATTGTCAAAAAACAAGCCTCTGTGGTGGCGGCTCGTAGATACCTTTGGCTCCACAACTGGGCGGCAGATGGTTCTTCCAAAGCCCATGTTAGCAGACTACCCTTTAAGGGTAAGCTGCTTTTTGGGGAAGATTTGGACAAGTTGGTGAAGGACCTAGGTGAGTCTAAGGGTGGCAGGCTTCTGTAAGACAGACCCAAGCAGAGTTGTTTCCCTGGTCAGGGGCAGTCGCAACAGAGGGAGGTCCGGAGGCCTAGGCCGGCTCGTCAGAGTTCCTTTCAGAGGGGCCAATTTCCCTCAAGAGGGCAAGGATTCCGGGGGTTTCGAGGTGCGGGAAGAGGTTTTGGGGCCTCTTCGGCCACCTCGGATCCAAGAAAACCACAATGAGACAGCAGGGGCTCGGAGGGGGGAGGGTTCTGCCACTAGGGGGACGTCTATGGCAGTTCTTCTCGCCTGGGCCCGGATCACTTCCGATCAATGGGTTTTGAAGGTAGTACGGGTCAGTTATGCCCTAGAGTTTGCGAGGCCAGTTCTCCCCTCATTCGTCCAGTCACCTTGCAAATCGCTGGCCAAGCGGGTAGCGGGGGAGGAGACCTTGACAAGACTTTAGCCTTAGGGGCGGTCATACCAGTGCCAAAAGATCAGTGCAGCTGCGGTCGATACTCCATTTATTTCGTTGTATCAAAGAAGGAACGTTCCCTACGTCTGATTTTAGACCTCAAGCACGTCAATCGCTGTCTTCGGGTGCCTCACTTTCGTATGGAAACTCTGAAGTCAGTGATAGTGGCGGTGTGGCAGGGGGAGTATCTAACCTCCCTCGACCTCACCGAGGCATATTTACATATTCCCATCAGAGAGGCGCATCAGCAGTTTCTACGCTTTGTGGTGCCAAAGGGACATTTTCAGTTTCAGGTCTTGCCGTTCGGTTTGGCAACGGCCCCACGTACTTTCACCAAGGTGATGGTGGTGGTGGTGATGACTTTACGCAAAGAAGGTATTCTAGTCCATCCTTACCTGGACGATTGGTTGATCAGGGCCATATCCAAAGAGGAGAGTCGGAAGGCAACCGACAGGGTGGTCGGATTTCTCTGAAGTTTAGGATGGGTGATAAATCTGTCAAAGAGCAGGCTGGTGCCCGTTCAGGTGATCAAGTATTTGGGGGCACAGTTCAACACGCTCGCGGGCAGGGTGTTCTTGCCAGTTCAGAGGGCAGAAAACCTCTGACCCTTAGTGCGAGAGTTTATAGCTCAGAAGGTGCCCTCGGCATGGCACTACCTGCAGGTTCTGGGGACCATGGCAGCGACATTGGAGCTGGTTCCGTGGGCCAGGGCCCATATGCATTGGCTCCAGCGATATCTGCTACGTCGTTGGTCCCATCAGAGCCAGCCCTTGTCAGTGACAGTCCCCTGTGCACCAACGACCAAGGAGAGCCTACAGTGGTGGCTTTCTCCGGGGAATCTAGAGAAGGGAATGCCCCTTGAAGCTCTGCTGTGGGTTCAGGTGACGACGGACATGAGCCTGTCAGGCTGGGGAGCGCACTGCGAGGGACACTTTGCTCAGGGACTCTGGAGTGTCCAGGAATCTCAGTGGCCCATCAACAGGAGTTATGGGCAGTATCCCTGGCTCTCAGAGCATTCCTGCGTTGGGTTCACAGGAGGGCGGTCAGAGTACTTTCAGACAATGTGACAGCGGTAGCCTACATCAACCGGCAAGGTGGCACGAGCAGTCCTCTATTGGAAGAGGAGGCAGAAAGCCTCTTACTATGGGTCAAGACTCATCTGTTAGCTCTATCAGCTCAACGCGTGGTCGGAGAGGACAACGTCACAGCCGACTACCTCAGGAGATGCAAGGTGGATCACGACGAGTGGGAACAGCCAGGAGGTCTACGAGCAGGTGGAGCACTGCTGGGGATCGCCTATTATGGACCTGATGGTGTGCTGGGAGTCGGCCAAGACGAGTCGATTCTTCAGCAGAAGTAAGGAAAGGATGTCAGAGGGCCTAGATGCCCTAGTTCAACAGTGGCCCACAGAGGGGTTGCTGTATGTGTTCACTCTGTGGGCGCTCATAGGCAGGGTTCTTCAAAGGATAGAGGTGCATCAGGGCTTGGTGGTCCTGATAGCTCTGGACTGGCCGCGGAGGCCATGGTATGTCAATCTCATTCGGTTACTGGCGGATCAACCTTGGCGCCTCCCGATAAGAGAGGACCTTCTCAGGCAAGGTCCCAGGAGAATGCCGCAAGTGGATCGGTTCTCGCTTATGGCCTGGCTATTGAAAGGGCAAGACTATGTAAAAGAGGATATTCAGGGGCAGTGATTTCGATCTTTTAAAGGTGCGCAAGCATTCCACCTGTTAGTGTATGTGAGAGTATGGCACATTTTCGAGAACTGATGTGAAGTTCTGCAGAAGAGGCCTTTCAAAATTGCCGTTATGGAGGTGCTGGATTTTTTGCAGGCCGGTTTTGAGAAAGGGCTGGCAGCCAACTCCTTGTGGATGCAGATAGCAGCTATCTCGTGTTACAGGGACAAGATTATGGGTAAAGCATTAGGCGAACACCCAGATGTGGTCCGATTTCTGAAGGCAGTAAGATGCCTTCGGCTGCAGCAGAGGTCGGCGGTGCCTTCTTGGGATCTCAATCTAGTGTTGGATTTCTTGGCAGGGGTGCCTTACAAACCAGAGGAAAGTGCACCACTAAAGGATTTGATGCTTAAGACCGTTTTTCTAGTGGCTATTTGTTCAGCCAGGCGTGTGTCTGAGTTGCAAGTGTTGTCGTGTCGTCTGCCCTTCCTCGTTTTCTTCAAAGAGAAGGTTGTTTTGTGGACGGTTCCGTTGTTTTTGCCCAAGGTGGTTACTCCGTTTCATATAAATCAGTCGGTGTCTCTCTCTTCCTTTGCCGATTTGGGGCAGGGGGAGGGAGATGTGCGGTTGCACTGCCTGGACGTGTGAAGAATTCTGAAGCGTTATCTCAAGCCGTACGAAGCCGTTCTGCAAGTCGGAGCGTTTGTTTTGTTCAGAGGGCCGTGCAAGGGAGAAGCGGCGGCCAAGGCTTCTATTTCCAGGTGGATCAGGGGGGCCATTGCTTCGGCATATATCCTAAAAGGAAGGCAAGTCCCGGTCGGTTTCTGAGCTCATTCTATATGGGCTCAAGCCACTTCGTGGGCGGAGTTTAGTTTAGTTCCTGCGCTGGAAATTTGTAGGGTGGCTACTTGGTCTTCCCTGCATACCTTCACCAAGCACTACAGGTTGGATGTTCAGGCAGCAGCAGATGCCGGGTTTGGGGGAGCGGTGTTTCGGTCCGGTTTGGCAGGCCCCTCCCAAACTTGAACTGCTCTGTTATCCCAGAAGAAAGGGACTGGACTGGAGAGATGCTTAGGAAGAAGTAATTAGCCCTTACCTGCTAATTAGTGTTCCTGAAGGATCTCCAGTCCAGTCCCTGATCCTGCCCAAGGAGCAGATAGTACCGTTCCAAAGCGATTCAGGGGGATGATTGGAACCTGGGGGAGTTGTCTCTGGCAGGAGTTATTCTCAGATTCCGGTAATGGAGCGGAATAGGCGGTCCCAAGGCCCTGCTATCAGGATTGCGATTGAATTTGGTAAGGGCCTGTTCGGGTAAGCCTCCTCCTCTAGTGGGGTTGGGATATTCCTTTCCTGGGAGGGGGAGGTATGGTTCTGTTTATAGTTTTACAGTTATTAGTTTCATTTGCTTAGTTGTCTCTCCGTTAAGTCTGCTTTGTCAACAGGATACTGAAGCTGGTGGGTGGTGCCAGTGATATATATATCCTGATGTCATCAAAAGAATGACATACTCAGTCTCCAAGCTGCTGGAAAAGGAGCACAACCCAGAAGAAAGGGACTGGAATGGAGATCCTTCAGGAAAACTAATTAGCAGGTAAGGTCTAATTACTTCTTTCCTGTTTCTGATAAGAAACAGGAAATACTTATTACTGCTTTAGAAATGCCACGGTCCAGCAGTTTATCAGATAGCAGAGCTGCAGAAGCAGAGAAGTGTTCCTGTGGCTCTCTCAAGTGGTGAATCAGTGAGTGGGGCACCGACAGCAACAGACACAGGAGAGAAAGAAGGGGCTGGAATAGAGCTGAAAAGAAGGGAAGGAGGGAGCTGATACAGTGGTGGGGGAAGGTGGGGGCTGAAAGAGAACTGACATGGGGAAGGTGGGGGCTGGAAGGAAGCTGACATGGGAGGAAGGTGGGGGCTGGAAGGGAGCAGATGGGGGGGATGGATGGGCTGGAAGGGAGCTGACACTGGAAGAGGGATGGATAGAGGGGAGGGTGACTGGAAGGGAATTGACACGGGGGGGGGGGAGACACTGGGACTAGAAGTGAGCTGATACCTGGGATGGTATTTGGATTAGAAGGGGCTGGACATTGGGGAAGGAGGGGGACTGGAAGGGAATGGACACCAGTGGCAGTGCTGGGCTTGCAAGGGTGTTGACATTGGAAGGTACTTAGAGAGAAGGACTGGAAAGGTGGCTGACACTGGGGAGGGTTACTGGGACTGGAAATAGGCTGACACTGAGGGAGGTACTGGGACTGGAAGGGGGCTGATGCTGAGACTGGGCAGGAAATGGGTTTTTGCTGGGGGAACTGGACAGGAGCTGGAACTGGAAGGGAACTGATGCTGGTATATGCTGGGTCAGGTAGGGAAAAGAGGCAGAAACTGGGGGAGTGAAAAGGGAGAGGGGCAGATATTATGTGAGGGGTGGAAAGAAACACCGCTGCTGAGTGTCGACTGGCTCAAAGCAGAGGCAGTGAGGGCGTGCTGCCACAGGCCTGGGACTGTGAACCAGGTAGACCCAGACAGTTTGCCTCTGTCTCAGCCTACTGGATGAAGGGAAAGAGAAAGACACTAGATGGGGGATGAGAGATGATAGACATAGAGGGGGAGAGAATGTGAATAAAAGACTGGGGAATAATGGACTAGGGAAGAAGAGCTGGGGAATGGAAGGACTGGGGTGAAGGTTGAAAAGCGATAGGTAGATGGCTAAAAAAGAATTGGATAGTAAGGCGTAGTGAAATCTGGGTGGAAAAGAGGAAGAGAGAGAGAGAGAAATAAATGAAAGAAAAATGAAAGGAAACAAATCAATATCCAAGATGGAAGGAAGTTAAGAAAACAAAAGGAGAGACAAGAAATAGCAGATGGACTATAGACCATAGAAAGAGAGCTAAGAGAAGACAGAGTAGTGCAGAAGCCTCAGATCGGGACCAGCATGATCAGAGAATAAAATAGTCAGACAACAAAGGTAAAAAAAATAATTTTATTTTCAGTTTAGTGACTGGACTTTGCTCTATCTTTATATTTTACACAATATGGCTTATTTATCTGGTGTTGCACCACATGTGGAGTCTGGCTTTTTATTTATTTATTTTAATTCTCTTATATACTGTGCTATTCTGCATCAGTGTGGTTTACATTGAACAGGACATTATAACTTGGAGATAACTATTTTACAGGGAACATGGGCTATGGAGAGTTAAGTGGCTTGCCCAAGACCACAAGGAGCACCTGTGGTACTAGAAACCCCAGTCCTTCCAGCCCAAGGTTGCTGTCCTCTAGTGGGATTTGAACCCCTGACCTTCTGGCCTGAAGTACCTTGCCCCAATCACTAGGCCACTCCTCCACTCCACTGGGATTTCAGTTTAATTTTTGTCTACATATTTTTATTTTTACTTTAGGTTTTAGTCACTTACTCTTTATTTACTGAGGGTCTGTGTTCTGAGTGTGTGACAGAGGCCTGGTGTTCTGTTAATGTGGAGTTTGTTCATAGGGATCTATGCTGTAGTAATTTGACTTGTTCAGCTTTTCAAAGAGGTGTATGGATGTTCTAGGACCCATTGCAGTATTTATAGTGCTGCTTTTTTCTGGGTATGACCCTTATATGAGTTTTGGAATTTTATGCTGTTATGTTTTGATAGATTTGGCCTTGTGGATCTTCGGTGACTTTTGTAGGGTCTTACATTAGTTCACATTATGCTTGGTACTGGAGAATGTTTATGATGCTGTTGGTGAGATGACCAGAATTTGATTTTTTTTTTGACTATCACACTGTTTGAATGATGCTAAGTATTTACTGCTAAGTAGTTACTTCAATTCTAGCTATGCATTTGCCCTTTCACTGCAATTTTCTTACAACATTGGATTTGAAGAGAAATACTAGCATCATGTGAAAAGAGTTCATTTAGACATTTTGGGAAAAAAGGAGGGTGGGGTGTATCCAACATTAATAATAATGAGGGAGGGGGCACAGATTTATAGGTTGCAGGGGGGACACCAGAAGCGCTAGCACTGGCCCTGTCCTCTTCCCCCAGGAATTTCTCAAGTCTGTCTAGCTAATGAATAGAGGAGTTATCCTAGTGGTTAGAGCAGCAGCTTAGTATCCAAGAGATCAGGGTTTGATTCCTATTGGTACTGCTTGTGACCATGGGCAAGTCACTTTATCCCCTATTGCCTTGGGAAAAAAAGCCTGGCAATCTACTTCTAGTCATACCTTGCCAAGAAAACCCAGGGGCTGTTGGGTTTTCAGGAGTCAGCATTGACTTGATGGCACTTAATAATAATATAATATCTAGCTAATATGTATTTATAAAACTTTTCCTCCAGGAACATGTCCAAACTTCTTTTAAGTACGGCTTTGCAAGATGCCTTAACTTGCTTTCCAGGGTCTCTTGTCTATTTTCCTTAAATATTGTATTCTGCCTGAGAACATCCTTATGCCTCTTCAGAAAACTAAACAAGCCACTCAG
The DNA here is from genome assembly GCA_033557465.1 of Ichthyophis bannanicus. Classification (NCBI taxonomy): domain Eukaryota; kingdom Metazoa; phylum Chordata; class Amphibia; order Gymnophiona; family Ichthyophiidae; genus Ichthyophis; species Ichthyophis bannanicus. Next base: position 1,831,991,196 of record CM066032.1, on the reverse strand, counting down.
TACTAACAGAATGCCTGCCACCCAGGGCTGGCCCAACCATTGTGCAGGAATGTTGCCCACACATGGCCCTTTATCTCAGGAGGCCCCGTGCCTGCCTGACCAGCTTCAGAGGGAGCCGGAGAGGCCCAAAGCCCAGCAGCCCAGCTCACCTCTGCACAACCGCGAGAGTGAACAGTGATGTTTTCCTTCACTCCCATGGCTATTAACTTGCAGCCCGCTGGCATTCTGAGTGCTGGGAGGTTAAACGGAGGTATTTCCTGTCTTGTGCAAAACAGCAAATTCCCCCGTTTAACCCCCCAGCACTCAGTGCACCTGCAGGCTGCAAATTAACAGCTACAGAAGTGCAGAAGTGAGCCAGGCTTCGGCCTCCCTGGCTCCCTCTGAAGCTGGTCAGGCAGGCGCGGGCTCTTCTTGTATGGAGCCATATGCTGGGGGGAGGAAGAGAGAGCTGCTGGCCCTGGAAGAAGACTGGGCTGATGGGGGGGATGGGAGACTGCTGCTACTACTGCTACTATTTAGCATTTATATAGCGCTACGCACGCAGCACTGTACAGAAATATAAGCTCGTCAGAGCTTACAATCTAGTCAAGACAGCACAGAACAACAGACAGATCGGGAAAACAATTATGGTGACACGGAGACTGGGACTAGAATGGAGCGGATGCTGGGTGGGACTGGAACTAGAAGGGAGCTGATGTTGTGGGAGGTCTAGAAGAGGATGGAGCTGGGGGAATGAGGCTGGAGAGGGGAAACGATTTTGCGTGGGAGAGAAGAAAAATCTACAATTGGCCGGGTATTGGGAGAGTAAGTGGGGATTGAGGATGGAAGGGTGAAATTTGAGTGAATGAAAAAGGAATAAAGAAAGAAATGGAGGAAAGAGCAAAAGGGGAAAAGATCAGCATGTTCCCCCGATCAGCATGTTCCCCCGCAGCTCCCCCGATCGGGGTAGAGCACCCAAGTGGGAAATCGTCCCGCTTGGAAGCTCCTGCCCAATTGGGGCAGTGGGAGCACCAGCACAGCAGCTGCTGTAGGACTCAAAAGCGGCACCCCAGCACAATCGGGGCCGCCGCAGTGAACACCACCCCCCGCTGACCTCCGCAGCTCCCCCGATCGGGGTAGAGCGCCCAAGCGGGAAATCGTCCCGCTTGGAAGCTCCTGCCCAATCGGGGCAGTGGGAGCACCAGCACAGCAGCCACCGCAGGACTCAAAAGCGGCACCCCAGCAGGGCATGCCCGTGCCCAGCGGGCCCGCGCCAGAGGGCCCTTTGGCGTGGCCCTTAGGCGCAGCCACAGGCGCACTCTCAAACGCCACACACCCACGAAGAGAACAAGCAAGAACCCGCCAGCGGAAAGCAACAAGAGAAGGCCCAATTGGCAGCGAAACAACAGAGAGACATCAGCCAAGTAAGCCCACACAAACATAGCATGGCTACAACCGTATACCTACCGGTATACCTCCTCCTAACCCACCTCATCCCTCAACACAAACATTCACTACCCACCCCCAAAGACCATCTGGATACCAACACCCATACATACATACACCCCTCCACAGCTCACAACCCGGATCTCACCCAAGAAGTTCAAACACTCAAACCACAAGCACAGCCCACACGCAAACCCAACACACAGCCCCAAGGTAACAAACACCCCCAGAACCATCTCCATAGAACTGATCAACACCATGTCCATAAGGAACAAAATAAACACAATCAAAGACCACATAGACAAGCAACAACCCGACATCCTATGTATCACTGAAACATGGCTCACCAACTCCTCAATCAATTAATACCCACCACATACACAGCATTCAACAGCCCACGCACACAAAGGAGAGGGGGCGGAGTCCTGATCATAGCAAAGAACACACTAAAGCTCAAAACCCAAAACTCCACTAGCTCAGACATATGCAACACAATCACAGTAGAAAACAAGCACATAGCCATATGTCTCATCTACAGAGCCCCCCATGCTCCAACAGAGGACCTAGCCTCCATCCTAGAGACAGTCTGCACAATCAACACCAATCACAAGCCACTAATAGTACTGGGAGACTTCAACCTCAGCTCGGCGACCAACAAAGACAAAGAGACCTTCCTGCAAGCTAAGGACTCCCTACAATACACGCAATTGATCAACACCCCAACACACATACACGGATCAACTCCAGACCTCATATTTGCCCCCAAAAACATATTCAACCAAGGAGGCATCTCAACACCCACAGTCACCCCAGTCCCATGGTCGGACCACTACAGAATTAAAATAAACATCACTTCACAAGGCGAGAGAGACAGCAAGACAGCAGACACACCAACAATGCAAAGAAGATTCAAAAACTTTGACAAGGACCAATTCCTTCAGGACACACTACCCCACCTGGACCTTGGAACCGAAAACTTGGAAGAACAAATTCAAAAATGGAACACTGTCATCCACACTGCAGCAAGAACCAGCAAACACAAAACAAGGAAAACCCCCAACCCCAGAAGGCAGCACACCCCATGGTACTCAAAAGACATACACAACGCAAAGAGACTCCTAAGAAAGCTAGCACGCTGCTGGAGGCGCTCCAAATCTCCCGCCACACAGGCCTTATACATGGCAAAACAAAAGAAATACAACAAACAAATTAATGAGACAAAAAGGGAGCACCACACAAACATCATACTAAAAGCCTACAACAAACCTAGGGAACTATTCGAAATAGTAAAAAACCTAACAAATGAACCCATTCCCGAAAAAGACGTGAAGATTGACCCACAAGCCTACGCAGATCACCTACAAGAGAAACTGGATGCTAGACCACAGGCTCCTACAAACGGAACTACCAGCCCGACCACAATCACCACAACCTGGGAGAAATTCAACACCCCATCCAAAAAACAGCTGGCAGACATCACAGCACTCAACACAAGCACCGCACCAACAGACCCATGCCCGGTCTCCTGGATCAAGGCCTCAAAGGACAGCTACATCAGCACCATACACAGCATAGTACGCAACTCGCTGACACAAGGCATCATGCCAGACCAATTAAAACTAGCTACCATACGACCAATCCCGAAAAAATCCACATTAGACAAGAGCAACCCAGCAGCGTACAGGCCAATCTCCAGCATACCACTAATGGCAAAAATCATAGAAAAAGCTGTACAACACCAACTCCAGGACCATATTGACACTCATGCCCCGCTGGTCTTACACCAACACGGCTTCCGTCCAAACCACAGAGTCGAAACTCTGCTGCTTTACCTACTCAACGACATATTCCAAACCATAGATAACCACAAAAAAGGAACACTAATGATTTTCCTAGACATATCAGCTGCATTCGACACAGTGGACCACAAAATCCTCCTAACCAGACTACAGAGCATCGGAATAAATGGCACCACCCTAAGATGGTTCAACTCTTACCTAACTGACAGAAAGTTCCAGGTCAAGATCGGTCCCAACTCATCTCAACAAGCAAAGATCAAGCAAGGAGTACCACAAGGCTCCGCCCTATCAGCACTACTATTCAACCTCTACATACAACCAATCTGCAACATCATAAGAGAGCACAAGATACACTACACTATATACGCAGATGACATCATGATCTACACCCCAGTTAACCTCGACAACCCAGACTACACCACAATAACAGACTGCCTCAACAACATGTCCAACTGGCTACACGACAACAACCTGACCATAAACAACAACAAGACAGAAGCACTGCTCATCACACACGAAACAACAACTTCAGCCCGCCACCCTCCATCAAGGTCAACAACACATCCATACCACTCAAAAACGAGGTGAAATATCTCGGTGTAACACTCGATAAGAGGCTAGACTTTCAATCACACATCAGCAAGACCACCAAAACGCATACTTCAAATTGAGAATAATCAGACTCCTCACACACGAGCACTTCCGCACAGTCTGTCAAGCTCTCATAACGCCCATACTTGATTTCTGCAACCCGATCTACACAGGCATGTCAAAACAGGCACTCAGACCACTACAAATGGTCCAAAACAAGGCAGCACGAATAATAGCCGGTGCATCCAAACAAGACCACATCACCCCCATACTAAAAGACCTACACTGGCTCCCAATCAACTCACGCATAAAATACAAGACAATCCTAAACATATTCAGGATCAAACACAGGAACTCTGCCCACAGCCTTCAACCCCTCATAAAACCCGACGCCAGTACAAGACCCAGAAGAAAAGCCACATCAGACACAATCAACATGCCTAAAGACTACACAAGAGCATGTAAATCCACCGCACGAAGAACACTGTCACTGGCAGCACCTAGCATGTGGAACTCACTCCTGGACGAACTGCGAGCCACTGAAGACACCAAGGACTTCAGGAAACAACTGAAGACTCTGCTATTCCTGGAGCACTACGGACCGAACACACAATGAGTGCTACAATCATGGACCAATCCTACCTGCACGCTCCCTACACTTACCCTGTATATAGCTCACGTTGTAAATAGCGCACACTAATCAACCCACCCACACACACACACACACTTTCATTGTACATGATGCACATACTGAACCCAAGCACCACTCCCACTGATTGTTTGCTGTGTAACCGCCTTGATTGAAGGATAAGGCAGGATAGAAATCCCATTAAATAAAAAAAAATAAAATAAATGTTAAAGCAGATGTAAAGAGAGAATGGAAAAAAACCAGATGAAAGGACAAATGGACAGCAGACAATGGAGAGGTAGCAAAAGACATGTAGAAAGCAGAAGAAAGCGACTGGGGCAATTGCAACTTAAAAATAAAATGCCCAACAACAAAAGATAAAAAAATACTTTTTTATTTTGAATTTATTAACTGGAATATGTCATCTCTGGTAAATGTGCATTAACGTCTTTGCGTTGTTTTAGTACAAGAGGAAATTGTTATAGTTTTATTTCTTCAATTGTACATTCCAAGTTTGGCTTTTGGGGTTCCCAGTTTAATTATTGTCTTCCTATTTCTAAATTGTGATCCCTTCTTCTGTGTTTGGTGATTGGGGGGGGGGGGGGGGTAGCAAAGAGCAGGGTATTCAAAGCTAAACAGCAGATTTTGACAGCCAGCAGGGTGTAAAGCTTAAAGTTTGCCTAAGGTGCCTCTGGAATTCACTACCCACACTCCCCTCAGGCTTGAACAGGATTATTGTACCTTCAACTCCCAGCTCAAAACCCACTTATTTTCCTCTGCTTTCAACCTTCCCACTCCTTCTGCATGACCCCTTGTCCTCGTGTATGCTCCCTTTGTCTAGTTTGCCTGACCTTCTCTTTACTGTCCTACCGTCTATTTTGATCTTTGACTATTGTACATCACTTTGGTTTTATAATGAGAGGTGGTATATCAAATTCAATAAACATAAACCTTGAACCAACTCTGGTGCTGGCTCTGTTCAGAGGGGGCAAGACCAGCACAACTGTGCTCAGAGGCCCTGGATTGCAGTTTCTTTGACATAGCTTTAAAGCAACAGAGGCATCTCTGATTCTGATCTTTGGGGGCCCCTTGTAGCTGCCCTGTTTGCCCTCCCTAACGGTGGCCCTGGGTAGATGGAAGTTCACCCTTGTTTAATTGGTTTTTGGAGTTTTTGTTTTTGAAAGGATGAGGGGACTTGTCAGAAACCTGCTCATTAGGGTGGTCAACTTAAGAGCCACGTTGTGAGATATTGTGGGCCATGTGTGGTTGGAAGGAGAGTCGTGTCAGGCATCCCCATTAAGCACTTGACTGTAGGATCGGTTTGATAGAACGGAGCAGAAGAAAGGACTTTCTATGATCTAAAGCATGTTGCTGCATAAAGTGCAAGTAGTGTCTCACTGCATTTACAAAAGATTTCTCAGCATTCTCACTACAGAATAGAGAGAGAATTTTACAGGAATATTGTATTCCAAATGCTGAGATTTGGACTACCCTGATGTTATTGAACACTTGGAAATTCTTCTGGTATCCTGATAGAATGGCCACAACATTTGCATAGTAACAGGAGAGAAGGGCTATGTGGTCCCCCCCAGTCCCGCCCCGTTGGCCCTGCAGGTTTTATTCAATCTTTGGTCTTTCCTCTCCCTTCCTCTTACCACTACCTTCTGTCTGAAGCATGCTTCAAATTTAGGTATATTTCAAGCCTATCTTCTGACCCTCTGCCATTGCAATTGGACGCTTTTTATATTTAGCCGTGTCTAATGGGTAGGAAATTAGGCAGGGATAAACAGAAAGGCTCTTCATGTCATCACAGTCCCATCATTGCAAGAACAGATTGTGCAACACAACAGCTGCTGGATACATGTCTCTGGGATAATGTGAGATACAACATTCCAACACAATGGGGAGTTTCGTTTAAAGAAAAACAGTTTGCAGATTATCTTTGGAAAAAAAATCGTATTTGCTTGGCAGTATTTATAAAACATTTCTATAGTGTTTATAGCCACTTAAAGGTCCACAGCTGCACATGGCCCGAACGTCTGTTCCCAACTCTAGCTGAAGCTGCCCCTTTGTCAGAAAAGAAACATGAGCATCGGTAGGCTGTAGTTAAAGAATTGATTTACTTTTTGCAATTATGACCTTCACGGGCAAAATTAAACAAAATATCTCCTGAAACAGCTGCAGTGGTCCGAGCAATTAAGACAGAGGCAAGGAACAGGAAAGTTTTCCTCTAAAATGGAAATAATTGCAAGACTAATGTGAAAAATGTTCTCTTGGAACAAGCAGGAAGTCAGTCCCCATATATGGGTGATACTGGCACAGACGGAGCCCTCCCGAAAGCATCCCCCTAGCTTTCCAATAAAACCTTTGGGAGATGCCACCACGCATGCAGGATCCCCTTCCAGGAACAAGGGTGCCATCTTGCTCAATCTCCTTTTTTCTGCGGAGCCCTTCAGACATTCATCTGGCTTGTCCCTGGAAAAAGTAGATTTTTCTCTCTGAGTTTCATACTCATCTCCGGTATCACACAGGTACTCTTTCCGCCTACCAACCTTGTTGCCTCGGCGTCGAGTTTTCGTTCTTTGCTTTTCCTGGCGTTTTCATGCCTTTTTTGCCCACTGGCAGCCCGGAGAGTCTTCGACCTCGCAGGGGTACTTTTTTCCCCCATGGCTACCAGAGGCTTTAAGAAGTGTGATTCCTTATCGTCCCTCCAGTCCAGTCCCGAACCTCTAGGTTTAGCACCTCCTCCAGCAGCTTTGGAGACTGAGAAACATCATTCTTTTGATGACACTGGTACAATTACCCCAGGGACCGCCTCCTGACTCCAGTTATCTCAGTCTCCAAGCAGCTGGAGGGTTGGTGAGCCTGGAGGTTCAAGGCTCACTGGAGGAATGGTTAAGGAGAGGCAGATTGCTTTAAGTTTAGAGGATATAAATTGAAGTTTAGAAAAGTAGTGTAGAGTTTAGGCATAGTTTCGTGTCAGTGAAAAATTCAGAACTGCTGTGCTGTGGTGCGCGCCCCCCCCCCCTCGTGGCTGTCAGTATTGGAGTGGAGGGGAAGGCTGAATAAAAAGAAGGGCTCTGGTTCCCGAACCCACGTTTATGGGTGAGGAACCAGCAGCAGGTGAATCGGAGTGCATAAGAGAAGCTCTCCTCCCGGGCACCAGTCGGGATCAGCGATCGCTGTAACAGCTGCTCCTCTGATCCTGTAATTCATTTCTCTTCCCCGACACTGAAGCCGCTGTTTTTCTGCTGAGCCTGGGGAGGGAAGGAAGTGGCAATGCTGCACAGGCATTTTCAAGGTAAGGGGGTCCCGAAGAGTATGCTTGATTGACGGGGCTGTGAGACACGAGTGCCGGCCTTAGCCGCGAGCAGGCCGCGCCGCGTGGTGGTTGCGTGGGAAAGACGTCTAGTGTATGTGTGTGTGGCAGGAGGTTCATTTTTCAGTGAAGGGAGCTTTGTTTTGTGGTTTCACCACAGGATTGGAGTTGGAGTGCCTTAGAGGAAGCTTGTTATAACTTTAGGTTTAAAAAAAATAAAGTTTGAAGATTTTCCTCAGCACAGACTAACAGGGCATCCATTAAAGCGTCAATTGCTAACAGAGACTCAGCATAGCTGAAGTAGCTGAGGGGACAGGAGCAGGATGCCTGAACGGGATGCCTTCTAGGCCACAGTGCTTGGTCTATGGTACTAGAAGAGGAGCGGTGTCGGAGGCAGGTGTGTTGTACGGGGTGCATTCAAGCAGCAGCAGCCTCTATGGAGCAGACCTTAGAAGTTGGGGCAGAACAGAAAGGACCACTCTTAGTTCCGCTGGAACCTGTCTCTCCATTTTTGCTACCTCTAGAGCCAGTGGCAGGGCCCTCGTCTGCTCCGGATATTCCCCCTTCTCAGGTGCTTTTGCCGGAGGGGTTGGCGGCAATTTTTTCTCTGGAATTTGTAAACCTGCTTCAACAAGCCTTTGGGGGCCCCAAGAAAATTCTAGGAGCCGGGTCCGCGGATGGGGAACGGGGCGAGAAGCGTCCGGGGTCCCCCCTGGGTCCGGGGCCTAGCGGTATCCTTCCAAAAAAGCCTAGGACTGCAAAGGATCGGCCGGAGCAGTCTGTGGTTTCAGAGGGGCCCCACTCCGAAAATGGGGGTCAAGATTTTGAATTAGAGGACGAGTTAGAGGAAGGAGAGCTCCTGGAGCAGGAAGACCAGGCCAGAGCAGTTCGCATTTTCCGTCGTGATGAGTTACCGGCGCTCATTATGGAAATGCTGAAGACGCTTAATATGCCATCTTCAGGGCCGGTAGAGGATTCCACCTTAGAGGATCCATTATTGCAGGCTGTTCGGAAGACTCAAAGGGCTTTCCCGGTTCACAGAGTAGTGAGGGAAATGATTCAGGAAGAATGGGACGTACCTGAGGCAGTTCTTAAAGGCTCCAGTATTATGGCCCGTTTTTTCCCATTGGTGGATCAGGATCGGGAGTTGTTTAAGTCGCCGAAGGTGGATGCAGCTGTCTCAGCTGTTATCAAGAAGACCACCATTCCGGTGGAAGGTAGTGCCGCTTTCAAGGATGCCCAGGATAGGAAGCTGGACACCTTGTTGAAGCAAGTTTTTGATGTCAATGCGCTATCCATGCAAGCATCTATTTGTGGAGCATGGGTTGTGAGAGCATGTCTTTGTTGGTCCCAACAGATCAGGGGGAGCAGACGGAAGAGATGAACGGAGAGCCAGCCAGGTTGGAATCCGGGGGGGCTTATCTAGCTGATATTCATTATGACCTTATTTGAGGTTTGTCGAAGAGCATGGCTTCGGTAATAGCAGCAAGATGGTATCTGTGGCTGCGTAATTGGGCGGCAGACGGTTCCTCCAAGGCAAGGCTTGAGAAGCTGCCTTTGAGGGGTAAACTACTTTTTGGGGAAGATTTAGATAAGCTGGTGAAGGATCTAGGAGAGTCAAAAGGCGGAAGGCTGCCCGAGGACAAGCAGAAGCAAGGTCGTCTAGCTCCGACAACCAAGGGGCAACAGAGGGAATTTTGCCGTTTCCGTTCACCACGGTTCACTCAATTTCAAAGAGGACGTTTCCCCTATAGGAACCAGGGGTTTCAAGGATTTCGAAGGGTGGGCAGAGAATTTGCTGCCTCCTTGTTCTCGAACCTTAGAAAGTCACAATGAAGCCAGGGGGACCCAGGTGGGGCAGGTGCCCATGGGAGGATGTCTACAGGAGTTTTACCCTGCCTGTGTCCAAATCACATCGGATCAGTGGGTGTTCGAAGTCATTCGAGAGGGATATGCTCTAGAGTTTCAACACTCGGTGGTCGATTCTTACATCCAGTCTCCATGCAAGGCGCGGTTCAAGTGCAAGGCGGTGCAAGAAACCTTAGAAAGGCTACTGAACCTCAATGCAGTGGTGCCAGTGCCTCCAGACCAGTGCAGCTCCGGTTGATACTCCATATACTTTGTGGTGCCAAAGAAAGAAGGAGCCTATCATCCAATCTTGGATCTCAAGAAAGTAAATCGCTGTCTCAGAGTGTCTCACTTCCATATGGAAACTCTAAAGTTGGTCATCGTAGCGGTACGAGAAGGAGAGTTTCTGACTTCTCTAGATTTGTCAGAAGCTTACCTGCACATTCCGATTCGACTAGAACATCAGAAGTTTCTCAGGTTTGCAGTTCCTATGGGACATTTTCAATTCCAGGCGTTACCGTTTGGCTTGGCGATGGCTCCACAGCCTTTCATCAAGGTGATGGTGGTAGTAGCGGCATCATTGCGAAAGGAGGGAGTACTAGTTCACCCTTATCTGGACGATTGTTTGATTTGGGCAAAGTCCAGGAGCGAGAGCAAAGCAGCGACGACCAGAGTGGTGCAGTTGCTACAGGCTCTCGGTTGGGTGGTCAATATGGCGAAGAGCAGGTTGAATCTCTCACAGAGCTTGGAATACCTGGGTGCTCGTTTCGATACGAGTGTAGGAAAGATGTTTCTGCCGCACCTGCGGGCGCAAGGGTTAAGGAGACTGGTCCGCAGTTTTCTGGGAAGCGCAAATCCCACAGCATAGCATTATCTGCAGTTGCTCGGGACCATGGCGGCGACGCTCGAGCTGGTTCCGTGGGCAAGAGCCCACATGCGACCCTTACAGAGAGCACTACTCAGAAGGTGGTCACACTAAGACAACCCGCTGTCTCGGAAACTTCCCTGTCCGCCGGAGACGCGTCAGGCTCTTCAGTGGTGGTTACATCCAGGGGGGCTAGAAGAGAGAATGCCCTTGGACTCACCCTCCTGGATACCTCTAACGACGGACGCCAGCCTCTTAGGCTGGGGAGCGCATTTTCAAGGACATTTCACCCAGGGGCAGTGGACCGAGATAGAAAGGGTTTGGTCAATCAACAGGTTAGAATTGAGTGCAGTAACACTGGCTCATAAGAACATAAGAACATAAGATATGCCATACTGGGTCAGACCAAGGTCCATCAAGCCCAGTATTCTGTTTCCAACAGTGGCCAATCTAGGTCATATGTACCTAGCAGTTTCCCCAAGAGACACAGGTTCCACAATGCTTGTATTGGTTCAAGCATTGATATCCTGGGTCCCTTCTTAATAATGGTTTATGGACCTTTCCTCCAGGAACTTGTCCAAACCTTTTTTAAACCCAGCTACACTAACAGCCTTTACTACATCCTCTGGTAACAAATTCCAGAGTTTGATTACACGTTGAGTGAAAAAATATTTTCTTTTATTAGTCTTAAATAGTTCACCCTGTAGCTTCATTGCATGTCCCCTAGTCTTTCTATATTCTGATAACGTAAACAATCGATCTACGTTTACCTGTTCCACTCCGTTCATTAATTTATAGACTTCTATCATATCTCCCCTCAGCCGTCTCTTTTCCAGGTTAAAGAGCCCTAACCTTTTTAGCCTTTCTTCATAGGAGTATCCTTCCATCCCCTTTACCATTTTGGTGGCTCTTCTCTGAACCTTTTCTAAAATCACTACATCCTTTTTAAGATACGGCGACCAGAATTGCACACAATATTCAAGGTGCGGTCTCACCATGGAACGATATAGAGGCATTATAATATCTTTTGTTTTATTTTCCATTCCTTTCCTTATGGTACCTAGCATTCTATTTGCTCTTTTGGCCGCCGCTGAACACTGGGCCGAGGGTTTTAACATAGTATCCACAATGACGCCTAAATCTTTTTCCTGGGTGGTGGTTCCTAAAGTGGAACCTTGCATCGTGTAACCATAGTTTGGGTTGTTCTTCCCTAGGTGCATAACTTTGCACTTGTCTACATTAAATTTCATCTGCTATTTTGATGCCCAGTCTTCCAATTTATCAAGATCCTCTTGCAATTTTCCACAATCCTCTTGGGTTTTAACAACTTTAAATAGTTTTATGTCATCTGCAAATTTGATAACCTCACTCATTATTCCATTTTCCAGGTCATTTATGAATATGTCAAAAAGCAGCAGACCCAGCACAGATCCCTGGGGTACACCACTATTCACCTTTCTCCATTGGGAAAATTGGCCATTTAGCCCAACCCTCTGCTTTCTATCTTTTAACCAGTTCCTGATCCACAGTAGTACACTGCCTCCTATCCCATGACACTTTAGTTTTGCCAAAAGTCTCTGATGAGGGACCTTGTCTTCTGCTTTCTGAAATCCAGATACACTATATCAGCCGACTCACCTTTGTCCACCTGTTTATTCACACCTTCAAAAAAACATAACAGATTAGTAAGACAAGATCTTCCTTGTCTAAAGCCATGTTGGCTGTCTCCCATTAGGCCATGACTATCTAAATGCTGAGTAATTTTATTCTTTATGATGGTTTCTACCATTTTTTCTGGTACTGACGTTAGGCTCACCGGTCTGTAGTTTCCCGGATCACCCCTGGAACCCTTTTTAAAAATCGGTGTTACATTGGCGATCCTCCAATCTTCAGGTATTAGAGATGATTTTAATGATAGTTCACAGATTACTAATAGCAGGTCTGCAATCTCATATTTCAGTTCTTTCAACACCCTTGGATGTATGCCATCCGGCCCAGGTGATTTGCTACTCTTCAGTTTATCTAATAGTTGTAATACATCATTGGAGGTGTACTACTGATCGTCTGGCCAGAATGAACAAATGGATGATGAAATGTTCACAAAATGGATGCTAACAAAAGTTACAATACAGTAATAATAACGGGTACTTTCAATTACCCCGGTATCGACTGGTTCAGTGTCACAGCAGGACATGCTGGGGAGATAAAGTTTCTAGATAAAATAAATTACTGCATCTTGGAGCAGCTGGTTTATGAACTGACAAGAGAGGAGGCCATTTTGGACCTAGTCCTTAGTGGTACACAATATCTGGTGCAAGAGATAAGGGTGTTAGGACTACTTGGCAATAGTGATCATAGCATGATCGCATTTGATTTCTTAAATGGAGGAAGGATGGCAAGGAAGGATGCCAAGGAAATCCACAGTACTGACCTTTAACTTTCAAAAGGGAGACTATGATAAAATGAGGAAAATAGTCAAGAAAAAACTAAAAGGAGCAGCTGCAAAGGTTAAATATTTACATCAAGCATGGGCATTGTTTAAAAATACTATCCTGAAAGCCCAGACCAGCTGTATTCCATGCTTTAAGAAAGGTGGAAGGAAGTCCAGAAAACTGGCAGCATGGTTTAAAGGTGAGGTCAGAGAGGCTGTTAGCCAAAAAAGCATCTTTCAGGAAATAGAAAAAGGAGCCAAATGGTGAAAACTGGAAACATAAGCACTGGCAAGTTAGTTTCAAGGCATTGATAAGGCAGGCAAAGAGACAATTTGAGAAGAAGCTTGCTGTGGATGCAAAGACACATAATAAAGACATTTTCAAGTTCCTTCATAGAAAAAACCTGTGAGAGAGTCAGTTGAACCATTAGATGATAGGGGTAAAAGGGGCACTAAGAGGGGACAAGCTCATAGCGGCAAGACTGAATGAATTCTTTGCTTCGGTCTTTACTGAAGATGTAGGGAAGTTACCCATGACTGAAATGGTATTTAAAGGTGATACATCTGAAGAATTGAAAGAAATATTGATAAACCAGGAAGATATATTATAACTATTTGATAAACAGTAGCAATTCACCTGGACCGGATGGTATACACCTGAAGGTGTTGAAAGGACTGAAATATGAGATTGCAGACCTACTATTAGTAATCTGTGAACTATCATTAAAATCATCTGTAGTACCTGCGGCTGGCAAATCGCCAGTGTAACACCAATTTTTAAAAAGGGTTCCATGGTTGATCCAGGAAACTATAGGCCGGTGAGCCTAACATCAGTACCAGGCAAAATGGTAGATCCATTATAAAGAACAAAATGATTGAAAATGTAGATAGTCTATGTGGCTTTAGCCAAGGAAGGTCTTGTTTTATGATGTGTTATTTTTTTTGAAGGCATGAATAAACAGATAGACAAAGATGAGCCAGTCGATATAGTGTACCTGGACTTTCAGAAAGCCTTTGACAGGGTCCCTCATGTGAGACTATTGGCAAAGGTAAAAAATCATGGGATAGGAGGCAGTGTACTATTGTGAATCTCGAGCTGGTTAAAAGATAGAAAGCAGAGGGTAGGGCTGAATGGCCAATTTTCCCAAGGGAAAAAGGTGAATAATGGAGTACCCAAGAGATCTGTGCTGGGTCGGCTACTTTTTAACATATTTGTAAATGTCCTGGAAATAGGAATAACGAGTGAGGTAGTCAAATTTGCAGATGAGACAAAATTATTCAAAGTTGTTAAAACCCAAGAGGATTTTTAAAAATTGCAAGAGGACCTTGATAGATTGGAAGACTGGACGTTCAAATGGCAGATGAAATTTAATGTGGACAAGTGCAAATTTATGCACCTAGGAAAGAACAACCCAAACTGTGGTTACACGATGCAAGGTTCCACATTAAGAACTACCACCTAGGAAAAAGATTTAGGTATCATCATGGATAACACATTGAAACCCTCCGCCCAGTGTGCAGCGGTGGCCAAGAAGGCAAATAACATGCTAGGAATCATATGGAAAGGAATGGAGAATAAAACAAAGGAAATTATAATGCCTCTGTATCGTTCCATGGTGTAACTGCACCTTGGATATTATTTATTTATTTGGACACTTTTCTGTACCACTCCTTCCAGAGGTCGGGGCGGTTTACAATGAAACAAAACATAATACATTGAATATCGTGTAACCGGCGAACTATTTACAATAAACAGTTAAAACGTAAGAACTATTTACAATCATATATCCTTTATATCTATTGTAAGTGCAGAGGCTTCAGTAATGGAAAGCAAAATGACACTTCAATGGGTAGGTGTGAGATTATGGTTGCTTTGGTGTGTAGTGAAGTTTCTGACTAGATTGTAAGCTCTGATGAGCAGGGATTGTCTCCTTTATACCTGTACAGCGCTGTGTACGACTGGTAGCGCTATATAAATGCTCAGTAGTAGTAGTAGTAGTTCTTGGTGCAGGGGTCAAGCTGGTAAGTGGAACTTGATCAGAAGTAAAATTAGGGTTATGGAAATGCTGGATGAACGGATAAGTTTTTAATTCCTTTCGGAAAACTTGGAAGTCTTTAATTTCTCTCAGCCTTTCTTAGAGGGCATTCCATTGAGCGGGTGCAACATATGAAGACACACTTACTTGTTATTTGATTAGTTTTTCGGATAGAGGTAGGGACTAAAAGAGTGTTACGGATCTTCTGTCTTCTAGTTCTGTTTTCTGGGGGCATTTGGATCAAAGTTGAAGATGAGAAGGTGCTATATTATTGATTAGTTATTGTTTAGTTATTAGAATATTGTGTGCAGTTCCAGTCACCGTATCTTAAAAAGTATATAGCCGAATTAGAAAAGGTACAGAGAAGAGCCACCAAAATGGTAAAGGAGATGGAAGGATACTCCTATGAGGAGAGGCTTAAAAGGTTAGGGTTCTTCACCTGGAAAAGAGATGGCTGAGGGGAGATATGATAGAGGTCTATAAATTAATTAATGGAGTAGAACGGGAAAACGTAGATCGATTTTTTTTACACCATCAGAAAGTAGAAAGACTAGGGGACATGCAATGACGTTACAGTGTAACCCATTTAAGACTAATAAGAGAAAATATTTTTTCACTCAACGTGTAATCAAACTCTGGAATTCGTTACCTGAAGCTGTAGTAAAAGCTGTTAGTGTAGCTGGGTTTAAAAAAGGGTTGTACAAGTTTCTGGAGGAAAGGTCCAATACAAGCATTATGGAACCTGTGTGTCTTTTGGGAAACTGCTAGGTACTTGTGACCTGTATTGGCTACTGTTGAAACAGAATACTGGGCTTGATGGACCTTGTTCTGATTCAGTATGGCATTTTTTATGTTCTTAAGAAAAGGCACTGTAGTAGTTAATATGTAAGGGCAGACTCTATAGGCCGTATGGATCCAATATTAAAAAAAACAGCTGTGCCTAAATTTAGGTTTCTAAATTCGTGCCCTAGTTTCAGGCACATCTTAGAGCTTAATTTTTCAGCTGAAAATTCATCCTATAGTTTGCTACATTAGAGACTTAGCTCTTTTGGCATTACCGAACCAGTCTTGACATGGTTTGAGTCCTTTCTGACTGACAGATTGGCTCAGACATGAGTTGCTGGTAAAATGCCATCTTGGTTCTGGTATTCTGTGGGGGTTCCACTGGGGTCTGCACTGTCTGCGATGTTTAATCTCTATATGGTTCCGCTTTGTAAAATATTGTCTGAGTTAGATCTTCACTACTGTTTATATGCAGATGATATTCAGTTTCCTGTTCCTGTCTTGTCTTCTGTTTCTGATACTATCGCATGGGTGGTTGCCTGTGTGGATGTTGTGAAAAACTGGTTGTCTCAGAATACATTGGCTTTGATCATCTCTAAAACAGAGATTATTTACTTGAGTAGGGCACCTCCTCCTTTACCTTTAGAGGTAAGAATTGAGAACTGGGTTCTTCCAATTTGTGTGAAGATTAGAAATCTTGGGGTATTGTTGGATTCGCAATTGCATCTACAGTGGCAGGTTGAGACTGTTATTAAAGCTGAATTTTACAAGCTTAACCTTATTAGGAAATTGAAACCTTACATTTCTGAAGAGAATTTTGAGGGCTGTGGTTCATTCATGTGGTTATTAATCCAATGGACTGTTGTAATAGTCTATATTGTGGTTTGCCAGTTTATGTTGTTCAGTCTTTACAGACTATTTAGAATGCAGCTGCTAGAGTGATTAAAGGTGCAAGTCGATATAGTCATATAATGCCTATCCTGTGTAAACTTCATTGGCTTTCAGTTATTGGCACATAATTTATAAAATTGTTATGCTGGTGCATAAGATTCTACTGGCAATTGTGTCTGTGTTGGAAGCCATATAAGCCATCATGCATGTTAAGATCACAAACAGCATGTCTACAGCGCTGCATACTGTGATGATGTGCATGCTGCAGAGCCCTTTAAAACTAGAAAAAACACTGAAATTTGTTCCCATAAGCGGGGGATGGGCTCACTGAAACACAATTCCCACATAGAGAGTGAAACTAAGGCACACAGAAGCAGGGTTACCTTGAAGCCACACCCAGCCTCTAGGGCAGCTGCAAGCAGAGAGAGAGTGGGGCCAGGGAAGCAAACAATACACAGAACATATAAACTGCATCACACAGGAAGTGAGGGGAAACTGGAGGATCAGCTGGGAGTTGATTCTAGAGTTCAGCACACACGAGGACCATGCACAGGACAGTGCAGAGGCAAGTGCAATACTAAGGAGAAACTGGCAGACTCCCAAGGACGGAGTTTCTCTAGAAGATCAGCTGAGCTAACAGAGGACTCAGACACTGATCAAACAGGATCTGCTCATACACCAGAGAGACTGCAGAGAAGGTCTGCTCAAAGGCAGGACAGGCTGCAGGCTAGGAGCCAAGTGAGAAGGCCAAGAGACCGGGAGAGGAAGCAGCACTTCAGGGCTGTGTCTTCTGGTGGGTCCAGGAGGACTGGTCAACACTTACAAGGCAAGTGTAAAGGGTGTGGGCATAGAAAGAGCTGGGAGAGAATTCAGGACTTTACTTCTGAGTCAGAATATAGCAGCTCTAGCCCTGAGCCTCTATACAGACAATGTAAAAAGTCTGTTAGAAGGAGAGTCACTGCCAGCCCAAAAGCTTATGCATTTCCTGAAGAGGATTTATTAAGAGGGAGAAAGGCAAGAGGTTCCAACCCTGTTATAAAGGGGAACCAGAAGCTAAAGTGGGGAAAACTTTTAAAGCTGCTGAAGAACGTACAACAGGTTGAGCCAGAGGTTACCCCAAGCACAGAGCCGTATAATTCCCCAGCAGAAATGGATGTGGACTGTTTCTCTAATAATTCAGTGTCCTCAGCCGAATCAATGGATTGCAGTCTGTGTGTGAGTAATATATAATGCTTTTACTAAATGCTGTGTGAAAGAAGTAAGAAGGCAACAGAAGTGCTAGAATCACTGTATGCTTGAAAAACAGACAGGAAGATAACCAAACCCTCATGTGTAAAAGTAGCTGGTTCTATTGCTGCTGTAACCTCAGCTAAATAAGCTAACGGTTTTTAAACTGAGAGGTGGCACTCTGATTGATGTCTTAAACTTATGCCAGCAGAGAAAGTAAAGCTCCACTATTTCTAAGTTTGTGAATGATGCACAAATGGTATCTTTGCTGTATCTGTAAATAATAGAAATACTACTACTAAGAGTGAAGAAGTTTATTTGTAGAATTCACCTTGGACTTTCTTTGGAGAAGAATCCTATTTTGGTTAATGTGATTTTGCCTTTTTCTTGAGCTTATTGCCACAAATGATTTACTTGAAGAAAAACAAATAAAAAAAGCAATTTATGTTACAAATTGCCCTGTGCCTCTTCCATTCGGACTGCTAAATAAAAGCAAACCACAACTACATTAAAAGAGGTGATCTTCGTGTCCTATTAGGCGGGCGCCTGCACAAATACAACAGTAAGCGTCCAAAAGCAGAAACAATCTGCCCTGTCGGCCCTAGGGGGCATAGGTGCACGGAGTGGTATGTCACAATACGCCTTGTAGCACTATACAAATGATCAATAGTAGTAGTAATAGTAGTATTGGAAGTTCCTTCTCATCCTAAGAGGCATCTTTTGACCCTTCATGCTGATATGTTTTTTGAAGTGCTCCTAGGTATTGGAATGCACTCTTATGAGTTATATTTGGTAAGGAACCCAATGGTCTTTAAAGAGTAGTTAAAAGCTTATTTATTTAGGCTGGCATATTCTGGTCAATAGTATAGTAGTGGTTGGTGCTCCCTTGAGCTAGAAAGAGCGAGTGTATTGGCGACGTTTGGGCAGAAGTTATAAAGTGATGAAGCAGGCATAGTTAGTGGATGCAGGCATTTGTTTTATTGTTTGGATTTTGTTTGTGGTGATTTTATTTATTTTAGTTTGTGTATGTATGTTTTTATTGTAAATCACTTAGGTAATTGGTGCAGTATATAAAGAAATAACCAGCCTGTGGTGATACTCGGCTGCTAGCTGCTTATTGCAAAGTGACGAAAGTTAGGCACCATAAATGCTCACCTAACTTCCACCACTTTAGCTAACCGGGCAGCAGTTGAATATTATTGTTGCCCGATAAGGTGTGGCACTGTCCTGCCAACCTGGATATGTAGTGTTGGTGGCTGGATATGGCCCCACCAGGGTCACAGTTCAGGAGCAACAGCTAGACATTTTATAAGCGCTAGCCACCCCCACTGAATATCTCCCTCCCGCTATACGTTTATGTGCTTTTCGGCATGTAGAAAAGAATTTGCTATCGACTGCAGGAGAAACAAGGCTCCGGCTCTTTAATGCAAGTAGTGCTCATCTGTGACCATTTGCTGTAAGTTTATGACTGGTACAGAAAATATTTTTTGAGTGGGCTGTCAAATGAAATGTCGACTATCCTACTCTTCATCAAACCATTCTCTCTCTCCTCTTCATCTCAATACATATGAGTCAGACCATGATACAAAGCAAAATGTTTTGCATCTGAGTATTTTAAACTGAGCTTATTAATAAAACACAGATGCTTCCTAATATATTATTATGTTATCCACATTCGTTTTTTGCCCATGTTATTAAAAGACACCAGGACAAGGAAAGGTAACAGAAGTAGCCAATTGACAGATGTGCTCATTTTATCTGTGGGAGCCAAACCACTCTGATGCCAGTGAGATCATGAAGAGGGTGGAAACAAGGACAGGCACTGTATTAGAGCTAAGGTTTATTCCCCTTTAGTTTCATATAGGGCCAGTGGCAAAGCTTGAGAGAGGTGGTGAGAAAAAATGTGGTTAGCACTTGGATAGGAGAAATAGAGAGAGAACATGACACACAATATGGGTGATTGTAATACTATCAAAGCCATTTGTGCTCCGTTTGTCTCTTCACAGCCAGTGCTTTCTCCATGCTTTCATTACTGCTTGGCCTCCAAATCTGCTTCATATAGCCACTGCCCTTTCTTGGAATAAATATTTCTGAATGCAGATAATATCATGACTTTTTCTTCTAGATAGTAACATCTTTATCTTTTTTTGCCAGACTTGATATATCACCCTTAGCTACACGCACCAAAGTGGTTTACAAACCAATGAATTAAAAAATACATAAAAACAACCACATAGAACTAACAAACAGAGTGCAACCTCCGACAGCTGCCCTGGAGCTCCTGCCCCAATAGACCTCCATAGGCTTGTTCAAAACAATATGTCTTAAGATTCTTCTTAAAAGATTTACGAGAATTATCTTGCCAAATATAAAGAGGAAGTGAATTCCACAAGTAGGGTGCCAAAAATATAAAAAGCCGACTGTCAAGTACACTTGAGCCGCACCAAATGAACAGCAGGTACCACCAACTGATTGTGATCGTCAAGCTCTAACAGGAACATTAAAAACAAGGGAATCTGAAAGATAACATGGGACACCAAAGTAAAAAGCCTTAAAGGCTAACAAAAGAATCTTAAATTTAAACCTATAAGAAAGAGTAAGCCAGTACTGTGACCTCAACTATGGAGTAACATGATCAGAGGATCAAGAACAGGTAAGAAGCTTAATGGCCAGATTCTTAATTCTCTGTAGCCGCTTAACAGCACTCAGAGGGGGAGACCATTATAAAATGAATTTCCATAATCCAGTCTACTAATTACCAAAGCGAAAATTAGGATAGTAAGAGCAGACTGCTCCAAATAGGGGCGAAGGACTCTAATAGTACGAAGAGAATAAAAACATGATTTAACCATGTTAGAGATCTAAGAAGAAAAAGTAAGATGACAATCAAACAGAAACCCTAAGATCTTGAGCTGGGGGACAACAGGCACATCAGATTAAGACCAGCATGGCCCATCTATTCTGCACATTCAGATGTTTAGGGATGTAACTGCTGCTCCCTGCAGATTACCCTTCCTCTTTTTTACTCTTCACATATAGGGATTCTCTGTGTTTATCCCATGCATTTTTGAATTCTGTCACTGGGAAGGTGTTCCAGGCATCCACCACCCTTTCCGTGAAAAAGTATTTCATGATATTGCTTTTAAATTTTCCTCCTTTCAGCTTCATCTCATGTCCTCTAGTTTTATAGCTTCCCCATCTTTAGAAAAGGTTTGTTGCTCATTAATACCTTTCAAATATTTAGTGATGGAAGGATACCCCTATGAGGAAAGGTTAGGGCTCTTCAATATGGAAAAAAGACGTTTGAGGGGAGATATGATGTTGTTGTTAAGTGCTGTCAAGTTGGTGTCAACTCATGGCACCCCTCTGGATAGCTGTCCTAAACTGTGTTTGGTCCTCAGTCATTGGCAGCTCATTGTTAATAGAGTGGCATCCATAGCTGCTATTATTGTATTGATCCATCTCATTGCTGACCTTCCTCTTTTTCATTGACCTTCAACCTTGCCAAGCATGATATCTTTCTCTAATGATCTATCTCCAGGAACAAGCAGGAATGTAGTCTTCACATATGGGTATCGTTGGTACCGACGGAGCCTTCACGGAAACGTTCCCCAGCGTCCAAAAGGAAAGTCTTTGGGAGCATCCTACAGCGCATGCATGCTGCCTTCCCGCCTCACTGCCTCTCTCACTTCAGTTCTTCGTTTTCTGCGGAGCCGACAGGACGTCTCTCCTGTCACCACAGAAAGCTTTATCTTCTTTCTTGTTTTTTCTGGTCGCGTCTGCCTTCATTCGACGCCTACCGGTACCGCCGGTTCTCTTTTCTTATTTTCTTTAAAAAAAATAAAAAAAAGAATCTTTTCTTTGGTGCCTCACCCCTCCTGGGGTTAGGCGCCATTTTGGGCACGAGGCCCAAAAATCTCCAGACATGGAGAAGCCAACTAGTGGTTTTAAAAAATGTTCAAACTGTGGTGGTACTATTTCTGTCACCGACACCTACAAATGGTGTTTCAAATATTTAGGTCCTGAACATTGTCCAGCGGAATGCTTCTCCTGTAGAAAGATGACCAACAGGGGTCTGCAGAACAGAGCTGCAAAGGCCGGTTCTCTTTTCACTGTTGATACGATGTCAGTTGCATCGACGTCCTCCAGGGCTTCATAAGAACATAAGATATGCCATACTGGGTCAGACCAAGGTCCATCAAGCCCAGTAACCAGTTTCCAACAGTGACCAATCTAGGTCATACGTACCTAGCAGTTTCCCCAAAAGTTACAGGTTCCGCAATGCTGGTACTGGGTCAAGTATTGATATCCTGGGTCCCTTCTTAATAATGGTTTATGGACCTTTCCTCCAGGAACTTGTCCAAACCTTTTTTAAACCCAGCTACACTAACAGCCTTTACTACATCCTCCGGTAACAAATTCCAGAGTTTGATTACACGTTGAGTGAAAAAATATTTTCTTTTATTAGTCTTAAATAGTTTACCCTGTAGCTTCATTGCATGTCCCCTAGTCTTTCTATATTCTGATAACGTAAACAATCGATCTACGTTTACCAGTTCCACTCCGTTCATTAATTTATAGACTTCTATCATATCTCCCCTCAGCCGTCTCTTTTCCAGGTTAAAGAGCCCTAACCTTTTTAGCCTTTCTTCATAGGAGTATCCTTCCATCCCCTTTATCATTTTGGTGGCTCTTCTCTGAACCTTTTCTAATAACTCTATATCCTTTTTAAGATACGGCGACCAGAATTGCACACAATATTCAAGGTGCCGTCTCACCATGGAATGATATAAAGCCATTATAATATCTTTTGTTTTATTTTCCATTCCTTTCCTTATGATACCTAGCATTCTATTTGCTCTCTTGGCTGCCGCTGCACACTGGGCCAAGGGTTTTAACATGTTATCCACAATGACGCCTAAATCTTTTTCCTGGGTGGTGGTTCCTAATGTGGAACCTTGCATTGTGTAACCATAGTTTGGGTTGTTCTTCCCTAGGTGCATAACTTTGCACTTGTCCACATTAAATTTCATCTGCCATTTTGATGCCCAGTCTTCCAATTTATCAAGATCCTCTTGCAATTTTGCACAATCCTCTTGGGTTTTAACAACTTTAAATAGTTTTGTGTCATCTGCAAATTTGATAACCTCACTCGTTATTCCACTTTCCAGGTCATTTATGAATATGTCAAAAAGCAGCGGACCCAGCACAGATCCCTGGGGTACACCACTATTCACCTTTCTCCATTGGGAAAATTGGCCATTTAGCCCAACCCTCTGCTTTCTATCTTTTAACCAGTTCTTGATCCACAGTAGTACACTGCCTCCTATCCCATGACTCTTTAGTTTTGCCAAAAGTCTCTGATGAGGGACCTTGTCAAAGGCTTTCTGAAAGTCCAGATACACTATATCAACCGATTCACCTTTGTCCACCTGTTTATTCACACTTTCAAAAAAACATAACAAATTAGTAAGACAAGATCTTCCTTGTCTAAAGCCATGTTGGCTGTCTCCCATTAGGCCATGACTATCTACATGCTGAGTAATTTTATTCTTTATGATGGTTTCTACCATTTTTCCCGGTACTGACGTGAGGCTCACCGGTCTGTAGTTTCCCGGATCACCCCTGGAACCCTTTTTAAAAATTGGTGTTACATTGGCAATCCTCCAATCTTCAGGTATGTGATGGAGAATGTCCCTCTGACCCCTTAGAGAGAGATAAAATACAGGATCCAGCTTGTGATAAGGAAGCTTATCATAGCTCAGGAAGGGGCTATAGAAAAGGTGAAGTGTCTCTGAACAAGCAACCTGTCAGTGCTGGTAGAAATGAGAAAACAGAATTTTGCCATAAAAGACTACCAGTCCCAGAATGCACCAGGTTTCCAACAGCCATGAGAGGAGCTGAAGTGACAAAACGTGTGTTCAATCAAAAGGGCTATGAGGTAATCCCCAAGCACTCATTGCAAAGGGCAGGGCTTGATTCAGCACAGCTGCGCTGTGCTAGGATGGAACACTCATCTCAAAGGGCAAGGCCTGATTCAGCACAGCGGCCCTGTGTTAGGGAGGAGCACTCATCTAGGCAGAATAAGAGTAGAGTTTATTCTACAGATGACCATCTTCATGATCACCTTGGATATCCAGAGAATTGTCCTCAGTATCCTGAGAATCAGCTTGAGTTTGATCATCAGTTTCATCTGAAGGATCATCAGAAGCAGAAGCCAAACGGACAGAGAGGGAAAGAGACCCTTTGGAAGAAGGAAGAGAAAAGCCTTTGAGAGGTCTAGAAGAATCCAAAGCAGTACGTATACTGGGAGGTATTCCAAGGGCCAGCATACACCATTGGACTGGGGAAAGCCAGAGGAATGGTGCTGCAGAGCTAGGAATCACCAGAGGCTACCTGTGAGGGAGACGGCTGCACGTGGAAGGGACCCTAAGACCTGTGCCAGAAGGTATGTGAAGAGAGATCCAGTGTCCAGGGATCTGGATTGGAAGGCTGGACATAAGAACTGGACTACATACTGGCCAGGCTATATAGAGAGGAACTCTAGCAGCAATGGAAGCTCAGGTATGAACACTGATCTATGCCCTAGCTATAACCTTGAAAGACAGCAGGGAAACAAGTATTCTCCTGAAAATGCTCCATTGAGAGATTCATCTGTGCCAATCCATGATATTGAACCCATGCTTGTTGAACAAGGGGGAATAATAGCAGATGAGGATCCTGTTTATATGGACTGCTCTCTATCTAAACTCCGTTGGTAACTTTCTGCTATAAAGTACAGCAACCATCACAAAGAAATACAAATTTGTTCTTTAATCTACCCAGAAAAGCTCCTGAAGCAGGATTTGACCCACACAGTAGAAAGCAAGCCAGCTAAGGGGTTTCAGCTGGATAACTGCTAGCAATTAAGCCTTACCTAATTGCTTGTGAGCTAGGAGAGAATCACTTCTGTATCTATGTGGGAAGTAATCAGAAGTTAACCTGAAAAGAACAGTTTGTTTCTTGCTTTGTGGCTTTTCATTTGTTGTTTTCCTGATTTTGACTTTGTTTTTCCAAGTTAACACTGAAAGCAAGTAACCTAATTTATGTGCTACCAAGCATATCTGTGTTGGGAGAAATAACCCCATAAATAAATATCTTATTGGCTTTACCCAAGAGCACAACTAAATTATTGTCAGCAGCTGTGTCTGGTGTGAATGAACTACATTGCCCACAATACCTTGCAAATCATATAGATATATGCACTTGCCAAGACTGTGAAGATTTTCACCCAGGCAGCCGTCTGACAAATGGCGTAGTTTTTCGGATTGCTTTTGCACAAAGGGGATTTACTTGCTGAGGATTACAACTAAAGTTCAAGTTTAAAGCTGGAAAAAAAGATTTTCCCTCAACTGCACTTTGGAGGAGAAGTGGTTGTTCCAGGAAGCTGTCCCAGGAAGAAAAGACCCTGTGCAGAGCTGGATTCATCACTGAGACAAGGTAATAAGTACCTGGGCATGTCTAGTGGTGGATGGGAGTAAGCACAGGGTAATTGAAAAAAAAAGAGTGTAGAAAAAAAACACCTGTTTGGAAGGTGGTGCACTGTGTTTTTTTTCTTTGTATTTTCTTACAGGGTTCAAGATGGATTCAAAGGAACTAGCTCAGTGGATGGCAGCCCAGTTCAGCAGGCAGCAGGAGCTAGCACAGCAGGCTCAGGACACTGCTATGAGAGCCTTAATGGACCAGCAGAGGCCAGTGCTTGATCTGGTGCAAGCCCTAGTTGAGCTGAAGAACCAAAGTGGAACAGATGCAAGACCAGCAGTAAATACTGGTACACCACATGTGGACAGTGTGGGACTCAATCAAGGGATTGGGGCATTTAGTTTTGGGAAATTAACTCCAGATGATAATGTTGATGATTTTCTAGAGTCTTTTGAAAGAGTGGCACAGGCATTAGCATGGCCAGAGACCCAGTGGGCAGTAAGGCTGGCAGCCTCATTAACTGGAGAGGCGCTTGCAGCTTATAGAGCAATGCCAGCAGCCCAGGCTTTGAATTATAAGGATGTAAAGGCTGCTATTAGAGATCGCCTAGGGTTGTCTATTTCAGAGTATAGGCGAATGTTTAGAGCTACTACATTGAGAGTGGGTGAAACACCCAGGGCTCTGAGTCAGAGAATCAGAGGTTTAGCTGTAAAATGGTTGGAGCCTGAGCAAAAGACGGTAGAAATGTTATTAGACATTATAATGCTCGAACAATTTATGTCTGCGGTCCCTAAAGATTTGCACACTTTCCTTATACAGCAAAATTGCCAAAATCTTGGAGAGGCAACCATGCTAGCAGAGAGATTCTTGGGAGCCACGCAGGCTTGCCATAGAATGGGTGGCCCTCTGAAGATAGGTGCTGAGGCAAGTTGTGCTGTATCAGAAAAGAAAATAGTTAAAAATATTTCTGAAAATAAATGTACTGTGCCAAACCAGATGACACAGGGGAGTGAAAAGAAATGTTTCAAGTGTGGAAGCTGGGGACATTTAGAGAAGGGATGCCAGTCACACACTAGCTTAATGGGTCTGGATTTAAAACAGCCCAAAGAAGGATTTCTTTTGATGGTTGATGTGCAAGGAATTACCATAAATGCTTTGTTAGACTCTGGGGCAGACCAGAGTATGATGTCAGAAAGGCTTTGGAAGAGAATAGAGGCCCAAGAAGGATTTGTGCCTAGAACCCCTGAAAGCCAAGTTCACATCGGATGCATTCATGGTGCTGCAACATCACATCCCACCTATAGGCTAAAGGTTAAGTGCCTGGGGGAACAAGAGGAAGTCCTGGTAGCAGTGGTGCCTAGGCTACCCTTTGATTTGGTTCTAGGAAAGGACTGGCCAAGATTTAAGCAGGGTCTAGTGGAAGGGCTAGGAAAGAAGGAGGGAGAAGGTTTAATAATGGAAATAGCTCCCGGGCCTTTCTTTGGAAGTCCTCAGTCCCTAGCTAAAAAGATGGTTCAGCTTCCAGAAGGCCAAACTATGGGTAATAAGAGGGGCCTTGTATCCACCCGCTCGCAGGCTAAGATAGAGAGCCAGCAGAAGGAGGAGGGGGAGCAAGCAGAGTTATTAGGAGACTTACCCTCTCATGATGATTTAATAACCCCATCATCTGGTAAAGAAAGAAAGTTGAAAGCACAAAAGCGGCGTGAGAGACTTTGCAGAGCACAGGGTAGGGCTGAGATGTTAGCTGGTCAAAGTTTACCCTGGGTGCCAGCTGAGTTAGTGGCAAAGTTTCCTAACTTTCCACAAGAGCAGCGAGCTGATCAAGCTCTCACCCGAGCTTTTAAGTATGCTCAGGAGGTCAGGGAGGAATTGCCCAGATTCAGACTAGATAATGAAATATTATATAGAGAGAGTCAGGACCCCAGGAATGGGACCATACGTAAACAATTGGTGGTACCCACAACTTTCAAAGGGCTAGTACTTAGATTAGCACATGATCATCCAGTTGGAGGTCATAAAGGGATGCAAGGAACGCTGGATCAAATACTTAAGCATTTTTACTGGCCAGGTATTTTCAAAGAAACTGCCCAGTTTTGTGCTGCGTGTCCAGCGTGTCAGAGAGTTACAGCGGCTCACCCACCAGTGGTGCCATTGATTCCCATGCCAATTATCACAGACCCAATTGGTCGCATTGCCATGGATATTGTAGGCCCATTAGTCAAAACGCCCCGAGGTTTCCAATACATCCTAGTTATGGTAGATCAGGCAACAAGGTTTCCCTGGGCCATACCATTGAGGAATGTGTCTGCAAAAACAATAGCTTTAGAGCTAGTAAAATTGTTTTGTGAAGTGGGATTCCCAAGAGAGGTGTTGACTGACCGAGGGTCCAATTTTGTATCCAAATATTTGGCCCAGGTCTGGGATGCTTTTGGCATTCATCACGTGAAAACCTCAGCCTACCATCCACAATCAAACGGTTTGGTGGAGAGATTCAACCAAACTCTCAAACAAATGTTGAGAAGGGGGTTAGCAGGAGAGGTAAAAGAATGGGATATGTTATTGCCCTTTGCCTTATATGCCTGCAGGGAAAGAATTCAAGTGTCCCTAGGTGTAACTCCATATGAATTGATGTATGGTAGGGCTCCACGGGGTTTGTTAGATATTTTGAGGGAACAATGGATTGATCCTGAACCAGGAGATGCTACTGGCACTACCCTCGAGAAAAGTACACCGGCAAAATTTCCCCGTCGGGAGTCTTTGGTCTTCAAAGCACAAACGGGGTCTCAGAATGTTCCAGAGGCCTCCACCTCTGCAGAATTTCTGTTGCCATGTTCTGGGGTCATAGCCGCTTCCATCGGTACCAATCAGGCATCAGCATTAGCAATGGATAAGAGAATTCTCGCTATTGAACGCAGTCTAGCGTCTCTCTTAGCTGCCTTGGTACCGCTAAGACCACTGCAGATGGTTCAAATGAGCTCGGTACCGACACCGGTACCAGCTCCAGTGGCACCCACTCAGGTGGGGTGGCTTCCTTCCATGCTGAACCTCGAGAGTTTCTCCGGCAACAAGGAGTTGGAACCGAAACGCCACGGTACCGATATTCTTCGGTACCAGCATCAATCGATGCAAAGCTCCGATGAGTCTTCCGATTCCGATGACTCTACCGATACAAGAGCAGTGCTACTGAAGGATCCTTCTCCTTAGCGCAGAATGTCTCCTCCAGAAGACATGTCTTTTCAGGATTTTATACGTGATGTAGCTAAAAGGCTTTCAATCACGGTTACTCCTGAGAAGGAACCTAGGGCAGAAGAACTAAGAATTCTGCAATACCCTTTGGCTCCTAAAGAGGCAGCGATGCTGCCCATTCATCAGATCCTTCAAGATCTTATGTTCAGAATGTGGGAAACTCCCTTAACGGTGTCACCACATTCTCGACACCTCGATACCATGTACCGGGTCCCACCTTCTCCAGGGTTTCAGAAGACTCAGTTACCACACCATTCTATGGTAGTGGAATCAGCCATGTGGAGAATAAAGAGTGCTAAAACGCATTCTTCCAACCCGCCAGGCTGTGAATCAAGGACACTCGATGCCTTTGGGCGTCAATGTTTTCAATCCTCCATGCTAGCAGCTAGGATCAGCTAATATTTCCTTTACATGGGAATGTTTCTAGAGGAGGTTACAGCAGATCTGAAACGCATGAGCCCTCTTCTTCCCGAAGATAAACGGGTTCAGTACCTCACTCTGCTCAAGCCTGCTCAAAATGTCTCCAAATTTGTGAACCGTGCAGCTTTTGACTGCTTTGAAGCTATTAGCAGAACCTCTGCTATTGCTATCGGAGCACGGCACATTGCCTGGCTCCAAGCATCAGATCTAGAGGAGTGGGTGCAAGAGAAGTTAGGAAACATTCCTTGCACAGGTGAAAACTTATTTGGGAAGAATTGGCAGACCAAGGCTAATCAGATTGAATCCGACAATACCACCTTGAATAGGCTATCAAAGTCTACTGCCAACCCATCAAAAAAAAACAGGCAAGAAGTTTTTCTTTAACAAAAAGAAAAAATCTTACCATTCTTATTCCCATCCAATTCATTGTCCAGTTCATGCTCCCCAGAAGAGGCAACAATCTAGACAACAAAGGAAGCCGCAAGCTCAAAGAGCTCAACCGGCTCAGCAGGTACAGCCTCCGCAGGGGCTTTGACTTCTACCTAGAGAACTTAACCATTTTGCCTCTGAAGGGTCCAAAGTCCTTGACCATTCCAGGCAGATTATGCCATTTTGCCAAAAGATGGCAACAAACAACATCAGAAAACTGGACTCTGTCCATTGTGGGACAGGGGTACAAACTTCACTTTCTCAGCATGCCCCCGCCTATAGTCATAAAACAATTCAATTCTCAAGGCCCCGTCACCGACATTCTGTGTCAGGAGGTCTCTTCACTCCTTGCTCAAGGAGCAATAGAAAAGGTACCTATATCCCAACGGGGAAGGGGGTTCTACTCCCCCCCTATTTTCTTATCCCAAAGAAGACAGGGGGATACAGACCTATCCTGAACCTCAGAGAATTGAACAAACATCTGTTCCGAGAAAATTTCAAGATGATCTCCCTCGGAACACTTTTACCATACCTTCAGAATCAGGATTGGTTATGTTCTCTAGATCTAAGAGATGCGTACACGCATATCCTCATCCATGTAAATCACAGGAAGTACCTTCAATTTCTCTTTCAAGGAAACCACTTCCAATACAGAGTCCTTCCATTCGTGCTGGCCTCTGCCCCAAGAGTCTTCACAAAATGCATGGCTGTAGTAGCAGCATTTCTGAGAACTCTGGGGATATTCGTCTTCCCCTACTTAGACGACTGGCTCATCAGAGCACCAACAGCTCCAGAAACAGAACGGTCGGTTTCTTGTGCCATGAGAATTCTTCAGTATTTGGGTCTGGTAATGAACCACCCAAAGTCCCACCTCACCTCTTCTCAATCCCTAGAGGTCATAGGGGCTCGCTTAGACATGCAGCAATCAAGGGCATTCCTGCCACAGCCGCGCTGTCTACGAATAATAGATTCGGCCTCCCAAGCAGTAAAGAAAACCCTCCTAACTGCTCGGGAAATGCTTCAACTGCTGGGGCCTATGGCATCCACTGTACATGTGGTGCCTTATGCCCGCCTACATATGCAAGCGGCTCAGTGGACCCTCTCTTCGCAGTGGACACAAGCCACAGGTCGCTTGACAGACAAAATCAAGAAATTGACACGTCTCATTTTGTCCCTGCAGTGGTGGAAGTCCCTCGAAAACCTCCTGGTAGGTTCCCCCTTCCAGCAACCACTGCCCCAAATCATCCTGACGACAGATGCGTCCAAGCTGGGTTGGGGAGCCCACTTGCACGATCTTTTCACTCAGGGTCTCTGTACCTCACAAGAGGCCTCTCTTCAAATAAACCTCTTAGAGCTAAGAGCCATTTACAAAGCTATAATAGCATTTCAGGCCCAGCTTAGTCAAAAGACAGTTCTGATCCAAACCGACAATCAGGTTGCCATGTTTTACATAAACAAACAAGGTGGAATGGGCTCTCTGTCGCTATGCAATGAAGCTTTGTGACTATGGGCCCTCGCCAGAGAGCTCCAAATTTACCTTCTAGCGGTATACCTTCCAGGCATTCAAAACTTGTGGGCAGACAAGCTCAGTCGAATACTACTGCCACACGAATGGTCTCTCCAGTCAGACCACCTGGCTCGAGTGTTCCAAACCTGGGGAACGCCAGATATAGACCTCTTTGCAAGTCCACAGAATGCCAAACTTCCCCGGTTCTATTCCAGAATTCTGGCTCAATACTGTCTAGAAAACGATGCTTTCCAGCTCCATTGGGGTCAGGACTTCCTCTATGCCTTCCCACCTTTCCCCCTAATTCCCAAAACTCTTTTCAAGCTTCAGAGAGACAGGGGTTATATGATTCTCATAGCTCCACATTGGCCAAGGTACCCTCTGCTTCTGCATCTCTCTCAAGCAACTCCTCTAGAGTTGGGATATGCTCCAGATCTCCTTTCTCAGGAGAACGGGAAGGTCCTGCATCCCAATCCTCAGGCCCTGCACCTCTGGGCCTGGCTGCTGAAGGCATAGAACTTTTAGATATCCACCTCTCTCAGCAAGTGAAGGATATCCTTCAAGCTTTGAGAAAACCTTCCACAAGGCGTTCCTATGCTTTCAAATGGAAAAGGTTTTCTATATGGTGTTCAAAAAGGGGGCTTAACCCTCTTTCCATGCCCATGCAGTCGCTTTTGGTGTATCTCCTCCATCTTTCAAATTCTGGTCTTAAGACAAATTCAGTGCGAGTCCATCTCAGTACTATTGCGGCTTTTCACAGGCCCCAGGATGGACAACCAGTCTCTTCTCGTGCACTTTTGTCAAGATTCATGAGAGGTCTACTATTGACAAAGCCCCCCATAAAGCCGCCACCGGTGGCATGGGACCTGAATCTTGTTCTTGGGCAGCTTATGAAGCCACCTTTTGAACCTTTAGCCACTACAACTTTAAAATTCCTTTCCTGGAAGATCATTTCCCTAATTGCAATAACTTCTGCTAGGCGCATTAGTGAACTGCAAGCTTTAGTGGCTGACCCTCCTTATACTAGATTCCACCATGATAAAGTAGTCCTCAGGACTCATCCACACTTTATGCCGCCAAAGGTGGTTTCGTCTTTCCATTTAAACCAGTCGGTTTACCTTCCTGTATTCTTCCCTAGGCCTCATGCCTCCAGTGCAGAAAGGAACCTTCATACCTTAGATTGTAAAAGAGCTTTAGTCTTTTACCTTCAAAGAACTAAACAACATAGGAAGTCTTCTCAACTCTTTGTTGCTTTTGATTCTAGTCATTTGGGACTTCCAGTTTCCAAACGAACCCTATCTAAGTGGATTGCAAACTGCATATCCTTCACTTATGATAGTAAAGGTCTTTCCCTCGAGGGCCATGTTACAGCTCATAATGTCAGAGCAATGGCAGCCTCTGTTGCTAATCTCCGCTCTGTGTCTAAAGATGATATCTGCAGAGCGGCTACTTGGGCTTCGGTACATACCTTCACAGCCCACTACTGTCTGGACAAGGACTCCCGTCGGGATGCCTCGGTTGGCCAGGCTGTCCTACAGCATCTCTTTCAGACTTAATGCAGCTCCTACCCTCCATCCTAGTAGAATGCCAGGGATCCATGGGAGGAAGTATGACCCTGTTCACACGGGTTCACAGCTCGCTGGGGTCATTCCTCCGGCATCTTTCAGCTGGGGAGTCCCCATATGTGAAGACTACATTCCTGCTTGTTCCTGGAGATAGCGTAGTTACTCACCTGTAGCAGGTGATCTCTGGGAACAGCAGGAATTAAGTCTTCACAACCCACCCACCTCCCCTAGGAGTTGTCTATCTCTATCTCTCTCTCTGTCTCTCTCCTTGGCTCAGCTTTAAACTCAACTGAAGTGAGAGAGGCAGTGAGGCGGGAAGGCAGCACGCATGTGCTGTGGGATGCTCCCAAAGGCTTTCCTTTTGGACGCTGGGGAGCGTTCCCGTGCAGGCTCCGTCGGTACCGACGATACCCATATGTGAAGACTTAATTACTGCTGTTCCCGGAGATCACCTGTTACAGGTGAGTAACCACGCTCTCTCTTCACATGATGTGTCCAAAATACCACTCCTTCTCCCCTTCCTCCTACTGTCCTTTCTGAATAGCCTGGTATAATTACATCCCAGTCATGGTTGTCCATGAACCATGTCTCCGTTGTTGTTAAGTGCTGTTGAGTCTGTTTCAACTCATGGCGATCCTCTGGATAGTTGTCCTAAACTGTTTTCGTTCTTCAGTCAGGTGGCTCATTGTTGACAGAGTGGCACCCATAGCTGCAGTTATTGTATCGATCTACCTCATTGCTGGCCTTCCTCTTTTGTGTTGACCTTCTACCTTGCCAAGCATGATGTCTTTCTCTAATGATCTTTTTCTTTGCATGATGTGTCCAAAGTATGAAAGTCAAAGTCTTGTCATCTGAACTTCTAAAGAAAGTTTTGATTTGATCTCCTCTAGTACTGACTGGTTTGTTCTTTGGGCAGTCCATGGTATCACACAGTAAAATAATGAGTGGAGTTCAACAGGTAAACATAGATCGGTTGTTTGCCCTTTCAAAAAGTAGAAAGACCAGGGGACACTCAATGAAGCTACAATGTAGCACATTTCAGACTAATAGGAGAAAATATTTTTCACTCAATGTGTAATCAGACTCTGGAATTCATTACCGGAGGATGTAGCAACAGCTGTTAGTGTAACTGAGTTTAAAAAAGGTTTGGACAAGTTCCTGGAGGAAAGTCTATAAACCATTATTAAAGTGGACTGGGGAAATCCACTGCCTACCCTGGGATAAGTAGCATGGAGTCTGTATATCTTTTGGGAGCCTGACAGATACTTGTGGATTGGCCATTGTTGGAAACGGGATACTTGGTCTGACCCAGGATGGCATATCTTATGTTCTACAAGAGACTTCATCAAATTTAACATATTGCAACATTTAAACATTAGCCAACGAGTAACAGCCTCAGCAAAGACTCACTGATAAAGCAAAATCAGGAGTACATATAACATCAATGGCTGTCACTCGCTCATCATATCTATCAAGATTCACAGAGTAGTTTTCAAAGCTATAATCTCATTGGACATTCAAACTCCATTTATATCATCAAGTCCGTGAATCAAGATGAAATTGAATACCCCGACGCCTTCTCAAGACATCTTACGTGAGCGTTTCGCTACCGCTGTATCAAGGGGGTTCAACTCTAAAAAAGATAAAAACAAAAGCTTTACACTAATGCCGCAATCCAAAAAAAGGAAAAGCACTTCCTATCCATACTGAGCAAAAAACAACAGACTTACCTAGAAAGTAATTAAAACACTAGCCAGTAACAGCCAGCTCTCTAACCAGCCACCATCTCAAAACGATTCCGAAGCGGATGTAACTTCCAATCACATGATATTAAAACAAACCCACTTCAAACTAATCCAAATCAGCTGGAACCTCATAAAGCAATTGAGAACACCAACAAGCAATAATCAGAGAAAGAGAGAAAAACGCTACTTTAGACCGGAAGGTGACACTGTATTTCCATTTAAATACAGTGTCACCTTCCGGTCTAAATTCATGTATAGAATGGGGAGCTTGCATCTAGTGTGTTTATTATGGATGGTTGCTCTTGTTAAGTAAGTAGCGTTTTTCTCTCTTTCTCTGATTATTGCTTGTTGGTGTTCTCAATTGCTTTATGAGGTTCCAGCTGATTTGGATTAGTTTGAAGTGGGTTTGTTTTAATATCATGTGATTGGAAGTTACATCCGCTTTGGAATCGTTTTGAGATGGTGGCTGGTTAGAGAGCTGGCTGTTACTGGCTAGTGTTTTAATTACTTTCTAGGTAAGTCTGTTGTTTTTTGCTCAGTATGGATAGGAAGTGCTTTTCCTTTTTTTGGATTGCGGCATTAGTGTAAAGCTTTTGTTTTTATCTTTTTTAGAGTTGAACCCCCTTGATACAGCGGTAGCGAAACGCTCACGTAAGATGTCTTGAGAAGGCGTCGGGGTATTCAATTTCATCTTGATTCACGGACTTGATGATATAAATGGAGTTTGAATGTCCAATGAGATTATAGTTTTGAATACTACTCTGTGAATCTTGATAGATATGATGAGCGAGTGACAGCCATTGATGTTATATGTACTCCTGATTTTGCTTTATCAGTGAGTCTTTGCTGAGGCTGTTACTCGTTGGCTAATGTTTAAATGTTGCAATATGTTAAATTTGATGAAGTCTCTTATTTAACTTTATGAAGTATCATTTTTGAGGCTTTGATATTGGCTTTTTGGGTCTTATATCTTATGTTCTAAACATCCCTATCATCCCTATCTTGAAGGACTAGAAAGGGGGACTGTTACTTCTGGAGAAAAATCTGCAACTGTGAGTACCGTATATACTTCTGGTAATTTTCTAAAAAGAATTCTTTGTATTAAAGCTACTTAATCTGTGAGCCCACTGTTTTTTGTTGGATCAGTTAGGGCCTAGTAGCAGCAATTAAAGTTTGAATTTAAAACACAGAGGAGAGCTTTCTGGTTAAATTTAGTACCCAGCAGAGAGCTTGTAGTTTAAATTTCATAAGAAGTTAGAGCCTAGCAGCAGCTAAGAGCTATAATTTAAATCAAATCAGAATTTAGCTTACCTCAGCAGCACAAGACAGGGTACTGTGTAGCAGCCCTTTTTTAATAAGTGTTATTTCCCTCCCTCCCTCCCTCCCCTGGGATAATCATAGCTTTATAGGTACTTACACATCTTAAAAGACAGGAGGTGCTTTCACGTGAAGCTCATTACCCAAATCAGTCATACACTAAGGACCTGAGATTAATTAAGCTTCAGGTGAACAAGGTATATTAAACGTATTAGGTACAGTTTTATTGGTATAAATACCCATAGCAACCCCTAGTAAGTAAGATCTAGACACACTTAAAACTTAAAACTAAGATGCAGACAGCAGTCCAGCAGCGGGATGGGGGCTTTCCAGTCTTTTGCATTGAGTGTCACATGTATGATTTTCTCCCAGTTGGTGAGAGGTCTTACGTGTGCACTAGGTGCAAGGAGCTCTTTTCTCTCAGGGAACAAGTCCGTTCTCTAGAGGCTAAAGTAGCAGACTTGGAAAACATAAGACAGACAGAGAGGTACATAGACGAGACCTACAGGGATATAGTCCTGAAGTCCCACCTCCAGTCTGGCAACACCCCTGTTGCCATGGAGGAGAGAGGTCACGTGACAGGAGAGCATCACCCTGGTGTGGCAGGAAGTGATCCTGTAACTAGGACCTGTCCTCCAGGTGATGTAAAACCCTCTCGCACTGAGGAAGTTTCTCCAGGGCCATATGCCCATGAGGGGAGGGTTAGGACAGCCGTTATAGTTGGTGATTCGATCATTAGGCATGTAGATAGCTGGGTGGCTGGTGGACGTGAGGATCGCCTGGTAACATGCCTGCCTGGTGCGAAGGTATCGGACCTCACGCGCCACCTAGATAAGGTCTTTGATAGTGCTGGGGAGGAGTCTGCTGTCTTGGTACATGTCGGTACCAATGACATAGGAAAATGTGGTAGGGAGGTTCTGGAGGCAAAATTTAGGCTTTTGGGTAGGAAGTTGAAATCCAGAACTTCCAGGGTAGCATTCTCCGAAATGCTTCCTGTTCCACGCGCAGGACCCAAAAGGCAGGCAGAGCTCCGGAGTCTCAATGCATGGATGAGACAATGGTGCAGAGATGAGGGTTTTGGATTTGTTAGGAACTGGGGAACATTCTGGGGAAAGGAGGGGCTCTTCCGAAGGGATGGGCTTCACCTTAACCGGGATGGAACCAGGCTGCTGGCATTAACCTTTAAAAAGGAAATAGAGCAGCTTTTAAACTAGATATTAGGGGAAAGCCGACAGTCGCCCAAGAGCAGATGGTTCGGAAGAATGTATCCTTGAAGGATACTACCAAAAGCAGAGAGGTTCCACAAAAGAGTAAAGTAGCCCAAATGCCCTCAAGTATGGAGCAGACAGAGCTTAAAGATCCCAATTTACCCATGTCTAACAATAGCCAAATTAACATGAATAAAATACATTCTCTAAAATGCTTGTATGCAAATGCTAAAAGTCTAAAGAATAAGATGGGAGAGTTAGAATATATAGCACTAAATGAAAGGTTAGATATGATTGGAATATCAGAGACATGGTGGAAGGAGGACAACCAGTGGGACACTGATACCTGGGTACAAACTATATCGTAATGATAGAGCTGATCAAATTGGTGGAGGGGTTGCGCTCTATGTTAGAGAGGGCATTGACTCAGAAAGGATTAAAGTTTTGCAGGAAACAAAATCTGCTGTAGAATCTATATGGATTGAAATTCCATATAAAAGGGGGAAGGCGATGGCAGTGGGGGTGTACTATCGAGCACCTGGCCAGAATGACCAAATGGATGATGAAATGCTCAAAGAAATCAAGGAAGCTAACAAAAGTTACAGCGCAGTAATAATAATGGGTGATTTCAATTACCCCGGTATCGACTGGGCCAGTGTCCACGTCAGGACATGCTAGGGAGATAAAGTTCCTAGATGAAATAAATGACTGCTTCTTGGAGCAGCTGGTTCATGAACCAACCAGAGGGGAAGCCATATTAGACCTAGTCCTTAGTGGAACACCAGATCTAGTGCAAGAGATAAGGGTGTTGGGGCCACTTGGCAATAGTGATCATAACATGATCGCCTTTGATTTAATTAGTGGAGGAGGGATAGTAAGGAAATCCACAGTACTACCTTTTAACTTTCGAAAAGGAGACTATGATAAAATGAGGAAAACAGTTAAGAAAAAACTAAAAGGAGCAGTTGCGAAGGTTAAAGACGTACATCAAGCTTGGGTGTTGTTCAAAAATACTATCTTGGAAGCCCAGACCAGCTGTATTCCACGCTTTAAGAAAAGTGGAAGGAAGTCCAAAAAACTGCCAGCATGGTTTAAAGGTGAGGTCAGAGAGGCTGTTGTTGCCAAAAAAGCATCTTTCAGGAAATGGAAAAAAGAGCCAAACGATGAAACCTGGAAACAGCACAAGCACTGGCAAGTCAAATGCAAGGCATTGATAAGGCAGGCAAAGAGAGAATTTGAGAAGAAGCTTGCTGCGGAAGCAAAAACGTGAAATAAAGACCTTTTCAAGTACATTCGTAGCAAAAAACCTGTGAGAGAGTCAGTTGGTCCATTAGATGATAAAGGGGTTAAAGGAGCACTAAGAGGCGACAAGGCGATAGCGGAGAGACTGAATGAATTCTTTGCTTCGGTCTTTACTGAGGAAGATGTAGGGATGTTACCCATGACTGAAGTGGTATTTAAAGGGGCGGAAGAATTGAAGGAAATATCGATACATCGGGAAGATGTCTTACAACTATTAGATAAACTGAAGAGTAGCAAATCACCTGGGCCGGATGGTATACATCCAAGGGTGTTGAAAGAACTGAAATATGAGATTGCAGAACTGCTATCAGTAATCTGTGGACTATCATTAAAATCATCTCTAATACCTGAAGATTGGAGGATCGCCAATGTAACACCAATTTTTAAAAAGGGTTCCAGGGGTGATCCGGGAAACTACAGACCAGTGAGCCTGACGTCAGTACCGGGAAAAATGGTAGAAACCATCATAAAGA
This sequence comes from Ichthyophis bannanicus, assembly GCA_033557465.1. NCBI lineage: Eukaryota > Metazoa > Chordata > Amphibia > Gymnophiona > Ichthyophiidae > Ichthyophis > Ichthyophis bannanicus. The sequence continues at coordinate 1,831,952,680 of CM066032.1, read as the reverse complement.
ATAAAATTACTCAGCATGTAGATAGTCACAACCTAATGGGAGACAGCCAACATGGCTTTAGACAAGGAAGATCTTGTCTTACTAATCTGTTATGTTTTTTTGAAGGGTGAATAAACAGGTGGACAAAGGTGAGTCGGTTGATATTGTGTATCTGGACTTTCAGAAAGCCTTTGACAAGGTCCCTCATCAGAGACTTTTGGCAAAACTAAAGAGTCATGGGATAGGAGGCAGTGTACTATTGTGGATCAGGAACTGGTTAAAAGATAGAACGCAGAGGGTAGGGCTAAATGGCCAATTTTCCCAATGGAGAAAGGTGAATAGTGGTGTACCCCAGGGATCTGTGCTGGGTCCGCTGCTTTTTGACATATTCATAAATGACCTGGAAAGTGGAATAATGAGTGAGGTTATCAAATTTGCAGATGACACAAAACTATTTAAAGTTGTTAAAACCCAAGAGGATTGTGAAAAATTGCAAGAGGATCTTGATAAATTGGAAGACTGGGCATCAAAATGGCAGATGAAATTTAATGTGGACAAGTGCAAGGTTATGCACCTAGGGAAGAACAACCCAAACTATGGTTACACGATGCAAGGTTCCACATTAGGAACCACCACCCAGGAAAAAGATTTAGGCATCATTGTGGATACCATGTTAAAACCCTCGGCCCAGTGTGCAGCGGCGGCCAAGAGAGCAAATAGAATGCTAGGTATGATAAGGAAAGGAATGGAAAATAAAACAAAAGATATTATAATGCCTCTATATCGTTCCATGGTGAGACCGCACCTTGAATATTGTGTGCAATTCTGGTCGCCGTATCTTAAAAAGGATATAGCGATTTTAGAAAAGGTACAGAGAAGAGCCACCAAAATGGTAAAGGGGATGGAAGGATACTCCTATGAAGAAAGGCTAAAAAGGTTAGGGCTCTTTAACCTGGAAAAGAGACGGCTGAGGGGAGATATGATAGAAGTCTATAAATTAATGAACGGAGTGGAACGGGTAAACGTAGATCGATTGTTTACCTTATCAGAATATAGAAAGACTAGGGGACATGCAATGAAGCTACAAGGTAAACTATTTAAGACTAATAAAAGAAAATATTTTTTCACTCAACGTGTAATCAAACTCTGGAATTTGTTACCGGAGGATGTTACCGGAGGATGTTACCGGAGGATGCTGTTAGTGTAGCTGGGTTTAAAAAAGGTTTGGACAAGTTCCTGGAGGAAAGTTCCATAAACCATTATTAAGAAGTGACCGAATATATCAATGCTTGATCCAGTACAAGCATTGTGGAACTTGTGTCTCTTGGGGAACCTGCTAGGTACATATGACCTAGATTGGCCACTGTTGGAAACAGAATACTGGGCTTGATGGAACTTGGTCTGACCCAGTATGGCATATCTTATGTTCTTATCTCACCTTCCTTCCTTTCCTCCTAGGGTATACATATTTAGGTCTTCAAGTTTCTTCTCATGTGGCTTCTGGTGCAAACCCCATATCATTTTGGTTGTTCTCTTCTGAACTACTTTGTCTTCTTATATCCTTAATGAGACATGGCCCCCAAAACTGAACACAATACTCCAAGTGTGGCCTCACCACCGACCTGAACAGAGGCATTATCACCTCCTCCTTTTGGCTGGTTATGCCTCTCTCTATGCAGCCTAGCAGTACAGGTGCCAGGGCCATAGCAGGACAGCAGCACTGAATATCCAGCATTTTAGCTATCTGGTCAACAGTGATATTCACCAGGTCAAAGTGATGTATGATATATTTCCCTTCTCCCCGAAAGGCTCACAGTCTGTTTTTGTATCTGAGGAAATTGCTGTCCTTGCTTGCTGCCACCATTCCACCCACGGAATGATCCAACACTAAGGGGGTCATTACGAGGTGCAAATAGTGGGTATGTCCATCCCTGCTATTCGAGCCCTTTCCCGATCCCGTCTACCTTCCCCTTATGTGGTACGGGGAAGGTAGACGTGGGCGGTCATCGACTCCGGATGTACAGGGCCGATTCAAAAGTCAGCCCTGTACATCCGGGGCTGGCAGCTTGAATGGGAAACTTATTCTACCTCAGAGGTTGATTAAGTTCCCCTAGTCAGCGAGGACTTCAGGCCTGGGGCATGGAAAGGGCAGGGGGGGGGGCAGAGGACATTCCCTGCAGTCCGACCTTTGCCTTAAGAGGCCAGATCGGGGGTCAGGCTGCAGGGAAAGTACCTTTGCAGCTGGTGGCCAGTGATCATGGCTTTTCAGTGGAGCCGCGGTGCCATGGCAACCGGACGCCAAGGCACCGCGACTCTGTTGAACAGCCCTGACTGAGCTATCTGGGCAAGGCCTGTACGTGCAGGCTGGACTGAATCAGGGTCCTGGCCTGCACATACAGGCCTGGTCGCAATTCTGACCCCACGGGCCAACACATCCATGTCTGAATCGGGCCCTAATTGATTAGCATTGGGGTGTTTAGATGAGCTAAGTGGCGCAAGCTGGGTATGTGTTGCTGAATATGTCAAGTTTGTACCTGAATCAGAAATTCAGGTACAAACTTATTTATACTATAAAAACTGATATTGCGTTACCTTTGAATTTGCATAACGAACTGGCTCTTCTGTTGAGAAGATTATTAAGGTCATTGATGTGACACGGCATACTACTTTTTTAAGACGACAGTCTAAAAGTAGAGCCATCAAGAGTCTGAGACCTTTCTTTTCAAAGAGAGTGGATATTTTTGAAGAGTGTTTTTGATATATTCAAAGTAGAAGCATCTGGATATACTCCATTTCTGATTTAGTTAACAATGAACGACTTATCTTTGAAGAGTTTGTCGATCGTTCAAAAGCAGACCAAGATACAGTGAAGTTTGTACCTGAGGCAATGGAGGGTTAAGTAGCTTGTCCAAGGCCACAAGGAATTGTCCTTCTTTTTCCTGAATTCCATTTACCAGATTCATGTCTTTGATCTAGTTTTTTGGTCACCCAGCCAAAGAAAATCAGATTCATCTGGCACACTCTTCCTTTGGTAAAACCATGTTGCTTGAGGTCGTGCAAACCATTGCATTATAGAAACTTCACTATCCTTTCCTTTAGTAGCATCTCCATTAGTTTCCCAACCTCTGTGATCAGGCTTACTGGCCTGTAGTTTCCCACCTTTTCTCTGTTACCCGTTTAGTGAAGAGGGACCGCATCAGCCTTTCTCCATTCCTATGGAACCTCTCCTGTCTCCTTAAGAGGACTCACTAGAAGCCCTGAGCTCTCTCAGCATCCTGTGATGTACCTCATCTGGTCCTGTGGCTTTGTCCACGTTCATCCACTTTCAGTTTTGCAAGTTGTTCATAAACCCTTTCTTCTGTGAATGGTACGACATCTGCTGCTTTCCCATGTGTACTTTTGTTCACCATCTGGGCCCTTCGCCATGATATTAGTCTGTGAATATGGAACAGAAGTATTTAGCATTTCTGCTTTTACCTTGTCACTGTCCACACAGTGGCCCTCAGCATCTCTCAATCTTATAATTCCGTATCTGACCTTCCTCCTCTCCCCAATGAAAAGTCTTTCCACCTGGAAGGACAGACTAGATGGGCCTTGTGGTCTTTTTCTGTCATCATGTTTCTATGTTTCTCCCTTTACATCTTCAGATGTATTTTTCTTCGCCTTTCCTTTTGCTCATCTTTATTTCTTTCCTTACCTAAAGATCTGTTGCCGTTTTTATAGCTCCTTTCAGCTTGGCCTACTGCCTTCCACTTTCCTTATCTCTTCCCATCCTGCCAGTTCTTTCTGTAGTAAAATGGGGGAAGTACTGAAGGAGTGGAGGAGTAGCCTAGTGGTTAGAGCACTGGCTTGGGAACCAAGAGGCCAGGGTTTGATTCCCACTAGCTTGCCTTGGGCAAGTCACTTAACCCTCCATTGCTTAGAAAAATCCAAGTTACCAATGTCCCTGTTTAATGTACACTTACCAAGTTTAAGTTACAACATAAACCACTTTGATTGAAATGATGAAGCATTAACCTGTTAAATAAATCAATGAGTTTGCTATTGAAAGACAGTTTGCAGATGTGCTCAGTGCCACTGAACATGCCCAGCTTGTTTATTTAACCAGTTTTCTATACCGCCTTCTCCTTCAATCAAAGCGCTTTACATTATGTAATTACTACAAACAGGTACTGGATATATATCCTTGTCCCCAAAGGGGCTCACAATCTATGTGCATCTGAGGGTTAAGTGGCTTGTCGAAGGCCACAAGGAATGCCTATAGGACTAGAAACCCCAGTCCCTCTGGCCTGAGATTGCTGTCCCCAGGTGGGATTTGAACCCTCTGGCCTGAAGTACCATGTCCTGTGCCACTGAACACCCCAATGCTAGCGGGGGCGGCACCCAAGAAAACCGCTTATTGCTGATATTCAGTCAATCACCGCTTTGACCCGGTGAAAAGCGGGATATAAATGCAGCTAAATAAATAAATAAAATAAATAACTGGTTGTCCTTAACCAGGTAAAGTTAGACTGGAAAAAGGCTGGCCTAACTTTACTTGGTTAAGGATAACCAGTTATCGACCGAATAATCTCTGATAGCCGGTTAGCAGAATCGCTAACCGGGAAACCCGGATATTCAATGTCAGTAGCTGGATATGACTCTGGCATTGTATATCTGGGTTTAATTTAAAATGGCGATGACAGGCTGCTTTAAAAGCACTGGCTGCCACCGTTGAATATCGGCTCCAGCATGTTTGAAAGCCAGGACTTTGAGTTTTTGTGTCTGAACTCTGCTTTAGACCTTATTTCAAACCTTCTCATATAATAAACCTCTTTCTGCTGAAAAAAGATTTGCTCCTTATGTTGTACTTCTTACCTCTGATGTATTTGAATGTCTCTATCATAACTCTTCTTTATGATATACCTATGAAAGTTATTTGATTCTCATTTGATAAGACTTTTAGTGCAAACTGCATCCTTTCAGTGGCCCTTTTTACGACAGATGAGGCTTCACCAATGATTTGATTTCTCTTTCTCTTTTTTCTCTTCTTCCCCATTTCCATTTGGTGGAAAGTTCCAGAACAGGAGGCCATACTATAAAAGGCTCAAAGAGAGCAGATAGACATGAAACATTAGAAAATATTTTGTGTCTTTATTTATAACAATACTTCTATACCGCAGATTACCCTGTTATAAAGTAATAATGGTTTGTTACAATGTAAACCGCTTAGACTGCAGGATAAAGCGGTATAAAAAAACTGTTAAATAAATAAATAAAATGTACAATATTATAACACATTATGTTTTGATTGTTAAATTGATTTTACAATTTTATTTGAAGGCCATATCAAACAAATGGGCTCTGAGCAGCTTTCTAAAATGCTAACCGGCTAAAACACTATGAATATCCCCTCCTAAAAAACAAAATAAAGAAATAGCAGTGCCCTATGTGGAGCCTATATACAAAAGGTTTGTCAGTCTTCTCTCCACACAAACAGCCCAGGACAGTGATTAGAGACAAGATGGTTTACAAGAAGCATAGATAAAACTGGCAAAACAGATATATAAATTCTATTAGAAAGTTCTGGAAACAATTACTCATCTGGTAGATGGACATTAAGTTCTGATGGCAGAAAATTTCTATGCAGAAAGGCACAATAAAGTGACACATCTGGTCCACTGGAAACTCTAGAAACACTACAACATCATGGCATAGAAAAACACTGGGATCATGACCATAATAAAATTACAGAGAATAAAGAAATTATGAGCACCTGGGATACTCCCATTCCAACTGATAAGAAACTGGATGCAAGGAAGGAGGGAGGAGTGACCTAGTGGTTGGGATAGGTTACCTCAGGCTGGAGAGCCAGGGGCTCAAATCCAGCTAGAGGACAGCAACCTTGGGCTGGAAGGACTGGGGTTTCTAGTCCCACAGGTGCTCCTTGTGGCCTTGGGGAAGCCACTTAACCCTCTGTTGCCTCAGGTACAAAAACATAGATTGTGAGCCTTTCAGGGACAAGGGAAAAATACATATACAGTACCTGAATGTACACTGCTTTGACTGGTATAAAAGCAGACTATAAGCCTAGTTCCTTATCATCCCTCCAGTCCAGTCCCACACCTCTGGGTAGTGCACTTCCTCCAGCAGCTTGGAGACTGAGCATGTCATCTTTTTGATGACACTAGTGTACATATGCAGCTGGCACCGCCCACCAGCCCCAGTAAGCTCAATCTCCAAGCAGCTGGAGGAGGTTGTGAGCCAGGGTACTGGACTCACTGAAGAGACAACTAAGGAGATAGGTTTGGTTAGAGTTTGCTTTTATTTGCTCTGTTAAGGTGCAGGTTTCTTTGTTTTTAAAGGCAGAAGTGTAAAAAACCCCCAGAAAGAACAGAGAGAACCCAGGGGACAACAGGGTTGAGTGGAGGATATTCCTTCTCCCCCCTCTCCCCCCAGGATTTTGGGGGGGGGGGGGTTCTGTGGAGGCCTTCCTCAGTCCGAGACTTCTGGCTGCTCCCAAACCCATTATCGGGTGAGGAGCCTCTGCAGGAAGTTGCTTGACAGGAGTGAAAGCTGGCAGCCCCGCGTCACCCCCCTCAGCGCCAAAGCGGGGAAGGAAGGCTGAGCGCAAGGGGTAGAAAAGCCATGCGGCAAAGAGGCTCCAAGGTAAGATTGGTGGGGGGGGAGGACAGCAGGAACCTCTAGCAACCACCAGAACATGAGGAGACAGAGAGCGGCCTGCAGCTGCATGTTTGGGAGCCTGCAGCGGTATGGGAAACTCCCCCTGCTGCATTTAGGCACAATTTCTTCTTATTCAGGCCCGCATGTGTTTAACCCCCAGCTGTGATTTGGGTGCCTGGGAGAGGCAGCCACCGGAGAATAAAGCAGGACAGAGCATCCTCTTCCTAGGGGGCCATTTGCAGTTTCTTTTTCATTTCAGTTTCAGTTAATTAGATTTTGGTTTTATTTTATTTTATTTCAGTTCAAGTACTCTAGTGCTCTGTGCCTGAGCCTGTGGAGGTGCACTGTGCTGGGGATCCTTTTACCTACCCGGGTACAGATTGAGGGCGTTCCTGGGGAGTGCCCCCAGCCCTTCCCACCATGCCGCCCAGACCGCAGTGCCTGGGATAGGATGGTATCAAGGGGCATGAACCCCACTTAATCCTTAAGCATTCCTTGTGTTATATAGCTCAAAACTGATTCAGTGCACAATGACTTGATGCAGATGTGGGAAAGGCCTAATCAGATAGGCCATTGTTTGCTGCTGGGCAGATTTTCAGACGGCTGTTGTGCTAGGTCAGGTGATGTAACTGGCACTTGGTTGAAACATTGTTGTTTTCTCCTGAGAAGGGTTAGATAAAAAGTCAAGAGACAGAAATAAAGATAAGTGTAAAAAAAATAGGTGCTGCATATAGGCTTGTAGCAGCTACAGCTCTGGGGAAAACAGGAAGTACTTGCATACAAGAAATGTATGTAATTTGAAAGATAGTCAGTCAGTGGATTGGACGCAAATGAAATCCTTCCATCTGTCTATGGTCAGTGAGTAACTTGATACGAACATCTCTTGTCGCTTAGCCCAGATTATGTACCTATTAAATCTGTAATATTGCTTGTAAGGGAAGCTGTACTCCCTTATAGCCATTTGTAGTATTAGAAGAAAAACGTAAACTTTACTCGGAGAACGTGTCAGTTTGATTGGATCAGGGCAAGGTCCATTTCATATCTTTAAGATACAACACTGCAGCGCAATCTAAAAATCCTCAAGATATGCAGTCCCCGATGTGGTGTGGTCTCGGAGGCAGGTGTCTGCCTAAACAGCAAGAGGCTGTCATGGAAGCAGGACCTATAGGATGAGAAGAGGAAGGAGAGTCCCTCCCAGTTGCAAGAGACCCTGGGGACGGGGGGGGGGGGCATGTTACCTTCAAATGATCCGGCCCCCGGTCCCTGCACGATGCCCGGACCAACTACCCCTTGAGCCCAGGGAGCAGTAGGGCTCCTGGGGGAGTTCTCACCGGAATTTTTCTTATTTTTGCAGAAGGCGTTTTGCCTACCATGTGGCTCCTCAGCCCCAGAAAACAGGGCTAAGAGGATGTCAGACGCAAAAGAGCACGAGTCAGGAGCAGTGGCGTCTAAGCAGGCTAGAGGCTTAGAGGAGTGGCAGCAATTGCCGTTGTCGGAGGGACTGGATGGGGAAAACCTTGACATGGAGCTAGATCTGCAGGAGGAATTGGAAGAAGGAGAGAGCCCTAGAACAGGAGGAGCAGTCCTGGATTGTTCAGGTTTTCTGCCGGGAGGAGCTACCAGTGCTCATCTTTATGCTTATGTTTGTTTATGCAATTTCTCAATATACTGCCCAGGCCGAAGGCCATTAGGGCGGTATACAATCACTACAAGTGGGTACTGACACTATTCCTCGTCCCCAAAGGGATCACATTCTATGTGTACCTTGGAGACCCTCAAGGCCCTGAATATACCTGCTAACTTCCCGGCAGAGGAAGAGGTGCTGTAGGATCCGCTGTTCCAGGCGGTACGGAAATTGCAGAAAGTCTTACCAGTACATGGAGTAGTAGAACAGATGATCCAGGATGAGTGGGATCTGCCGGAGGTTGGCCTTATAGGGGTGCAATCCATGACGTGCCTATACCCGCTGCCGGAGCAAGAACGAGATCCTTTGATTATCCAAAGTGGGCACAGCGGTGTTGGCAACAGTCGAAGAGACCTTGACTTGTCTCCTGCAGCTCAGAGCCGTGGAACTGGTTCCGCAAGACCAGTACATCTGTGGTTGATGCTTCATGTATTTCATGATGCCCAAATGGAAGGTTCCTTTCGCCCAATTCTCGACTTTGTGGGCATGAATAACGGTCTCCGGGTACCGCATTTTCACAATAATAATGGTGGTGGGAAGCGGAGATTTTGGGCGACTCTCGATCTCGCAGAGGCGTATCTGCACATTCCCATCCATCCAGAACAACGGCAGTTTCTCCACTTTGCAGTGCCAAGAGGCCATGTCAAGTTTCGAGCATTGCCCTTTGGTCTGGCAACCACTCCCCATACCTTCACCAAGGTCATGGTGGTGGTGGCGGCAGCTCTCCACAAGGAAGGGGTTCTCGTTCACCCGTACCTAGACGATTGGCTGGTCCAGGCAAAGTCCAGGGATGATAGCGAAAATAGCAACAGCACAGGTGGGAGAGTTCCTTCAAAGTCTCGGTTGGGGTCAACCTGGCCAAGAGTCAGTTACAGCCGGCCCAGTAGTTAGAGTATTTGAGAGCATGCTTTGATACCTGCGTGGATAGGTTTTTCCTGCCGGTTCGCCGGGCGCAGGTGCTACGACAGTGGATACGGCAGGTCCTGAAGATGGGAAGACCATCAGAGCGGTGGCATCTGCAGGTTTTAGGGACCATGGCGGCCACTGTCAAGCTAGTCCCATGGGCAAGGGCACACATGCAACCGCTACAGAGAGCTCTGCTCAGTCGATGGTCCCATCAGAGTCAAACCCTGTCCCGAGTACTCCCCTGCCCGCGGAGCACCAGGAAAGCCCTCAGTTGATGGCTGCATGTGGGGAGCCTGGAAGGAGTCCCCAGTGTGGGTCCCTCTGATGACCGATGCTAGCCTGTCAGGTTGGAGAGCCCATTGCGAAGGATGCTTTGTTCAGGGACAAGAGTCCGCAGGAGGCCCTGTGGTCAATCAACAGGCTCAAGATGCGAGTGGTGACCTTGGTGCTAGAAAGTTTTGAGCCATGGTTGCAGGGGAAGGTTGTCCAAGTCTTCTCGGACAGTGTGACCACAGTGGCTTACATCAACCGGCAAGGAGGCACAGGCAGTGCAGCCCTGGAGGAGGAGGCCGAAAATCTGTTCGGATGGGCAGCGATTCGTCTCCAGGTGTTATCAGCAGCGCACTTAGCAGGAGTTGGCAGTGTGACGGCAGCCTACCTCAGCCGAGTGCTCATGGACCGCGGAGAGTGGCAGCTCAATCAGGAGGTGTTCGAGTAGGTGGTCCGCCGATGGGGCACACCGGTCATGGACCTAATGGCAATGTTCGAGTCGGCCAAGGCCTGCCGGTTTTTCAGCAGAAGCAGAGAGGAAGTCCAAGGGCCTGGATGTTCTAATTTAGCAGTGGCTCGAAGAGGGTCTTCTCTGTTTTTCCCCTTGGGCATTCATAGGCCGGTTAGTGCAATGGCTAGAGGTGCACCGGGAATTTGTAATTCTGGTGGCACCGGACTGGCCGAGGTGCCAGTGGTAAGCTGACCTGATTCGGATACTGGCGGATTGACTGTGGTGGCTTCCGGTTGGAAGGACCTCTTGACACAGGAGACGCTTCATATGCCCCAGGTGGATCAATATCGCTTACGGCATGGCTCTTGAAAGGGTGAAGTTGAAGAAGAAAGGATAATCAGGCTCGGAGATAGTGACCTTGCTACAGGCCCAGAGGTGGTCTACAAACCTGGCGTGCATCTCCGTAGGGCGCATCTTTGAATCATGGTGCAGAGAGAGGCAGGCGCACCCTTCTACTGCCTGCGTCCCTGACATCTTGGCGTTATTGCAATCCGGTTTTGATAAGGGTCTAGCTACCAGTTTCTTGAGGGTGCAACTGGTGGCGATTTCTGGTTATCGTGGGAAAGTCCACAGGGTGCCGTTGGGTACACACCCAGACGGGCTGAGCTTTCTACGGGCGGTGACCCACCTCCGTCTGCCAAAGAGGGCAGTAGTACCGCCTTGGAATCTCAATCTGGTGCTGACGGTGCTGTCTGGGGAACCTTTTGAGCCATTGAGTCGAGCTTTCCTGAAGGATTTGACTCTGAAAATGGTATTCCTGGTGGCGATTTGCTCGGCACGCAGGATTTCGGAGCTTCGGACTCTGTCATGCCAGGAGCCATTCCTTTCCTTCTCCAAGGAGAAAGTGATCCTGCGCCTGGTACCTTCATTTTTGCCCAAGGTGGTGTGAGCATTTCATGTAAATCAGGCTGTTTCCTTACCGGCTCTGGAGAGCTTGGATGTGGGCGAGAGTGGATATGGGCTCTGCCACTCTACAGCTGTGCCACTTGGATGCAAAGGTATGTGAAAAGGGCATCATCCTTTTGGAGATCGAACCATCTGTTGGTTCTGTTTGGCGGGTCACACAAAAGTGAGGCGGCAGCTAAGCCTCCATTTCCAGATGGATCAGTGAGGCAATCACGCCTGCATTACATCTTAAAGTATAGAACAGTGCCGGCGGGGTTGCAGACGCATTCCACGAGGGCTTAGGCAGCCTCGTGGGCAGAGTATAGTTTAGTTCCGCTGGTGGAGATCTGTAGGGTGGCATACTTTATCTGAACATTTTTGCCTGGATGTCCAGGCGGCGGAGGACGCTCAATTCGGCTCGGCAGTGCTTCAGGCTGGTTGTGTGGGTCCTTCCCATTAGTTTAACTGCTCTGATACATCCCAGAGGTGCGGGACTGGACTGGAGGGACGATAAGGAAAGAGAAATTAGACTTACCTGCAAATTGTTGTTCCTTGAGGAACTCCAGTCCAGTCCCGGAACCCTCACTGAGTGCTTTCTGTGATAATCTCTGCATACCCTGTTCCTGAAACTGGTTCCCTTGGTCAAGGAAGTGGCCAGGGGGAGCTGGGGAGGGGTGTGTTATCAGTGTTTTTGGGAGGGGCGGACTAGAAGAGCTGTTGGTTGTTCGCTTCCCACTGGTTGGAGTTGCTCAAGCGCTCAACAGGTAAGCCTCCCCATCCTGGAGGGGGAACGGGGTATCCTTTCCAGGGGATGGAGAGGGTACTAGTTTATTTAGACGTAGAAGTGTTTGTTGCATGTTTAACTACTTATTTGTTGCTCCTCTGAGTCTTCTTTGTCAATAGGTACTGGGGCTGGTGGGCGGTGCCAGCTGCATATGTACACTAGTGTCATCAAAAAGATGACATGTTCAGTCTCCAGGCTGCTGGAGGAGGTGCACTACCCAGAAGTGCGGAACTGGACTGGAGTTCCTCAAGGAACAACAATTAGCAGGTAAGTCTAATTTCTCTTTAAATAAATATAGTAGTAAAGGGGAAGAACAACACTGATAATAGAGGTGTAAGTTCCAAATGACTATTGTATGGAGAGGGAGAAGATCCTCAAGTACCAAAACATTTAGTCTGAGACCTAGAAAACATGGCAGAAAGATACAAAAATATTTCCAATTTTGTTGGGAGCTACAGGCCTGATTAAGAGGAATTTCCAGTCACACAATGACAATTTGCCTATACATGTTACATCTTATAAACTCCATAAGGAAGCTCTCTTTGGCACAATGCAAGTATTACGACGAACATTGAGAGACTGAGATCATAATTCACATGCCCTAGCTCAGGAGTGAGGTTCATTACTGTCATGGTATGTGCACAACTAATGCATTTGCCCTGACAGAAATGTCTTTTCACACTGACAGGGTGGGCCTGTTTCTTAGTTGTGATTCTACCTTTTGGGAATGGAAGAGTTTCCCAAGAAATGTTTGATCCTGAGCATAGAGATACAGTATTTAGGCATTGCTCTTGATGTACCCATGGATCTCGAAAGTAGTCAGGTCAGTTTTTAATAAGCTGTGTCATGCAGATTAAAGGCATTTGTGTTGCCATCTGATTTTCAAACAGTGGTACAAATGATGGAAGTGCCTTCTGTAGGTTATTGAATCAGTCTGAATCCTTTTCTATGCATGGGACATCTGCTGTAGCAACAGCACGGATTTGAAAACTATCAGGAATTTCTTGCAGGAAACTAAGGGCCCGATATACAAGCCATATGCTCATGTTAATACCCCTATCTGGGATGTATTGGGTGGGAGGCGACAAAGAGTACAAGTAAATGGAGCTCACTCTGAGGAGAAGGATGTTACCAGTGGTGTGCCCCAGGGATCTGTCCTTGGTCCGATTCTTTTTAACATCTTTGTTAGTGATACAGCGGAAGGGCTGTCAGGTAAGGTTTGCCTCTGTGGATGATACCAAAATCTGCAATAGAGTAGATACCCAGGAAGGTGTAGATAACATGAGGAGGGATCTAGCTAAGCTTGAAGAATGGTCTAGAATTTGGCAGCTGGGATTTAATGTTAAAAAATGTAAGGTCATACATTTGGGCTGCAGCAATCCAAGGGAGCAATATAGTATAGGGGGTGAAGTACTTTTGTCCACTAAAGAAGAGCGGGACCTAGGCGTGGTTGTGTCTGATGATCTTAAAGTAGCTAAACAGGTAGAAAAGGCGACGACAAAAGCTAAAAGGATGCTTGGGTGCATACGGAGAGGAATGGCTAGCAGAAAAAAGGAGGTGATAATGCCTCTGTATAAGTCTTTGGTGCGACCTCATTTGGAGTATAGTGTGCAATTCTGGAGACCGCACCTTCAAAAGGATGTGAACAGGATGGAGTCAGTGCAGAGGGTGGCTACTAAAATTAGTGGTCTTCATTATAAAGCATATGAGGACAGACTGAAGGATCTTAATATGTACACCTTAGAGGAAAGGTGGGATAGAGGTGATATGATTGAGATATTTAAATACCTCCGTGGCATAAATGTTCATGGAGAGAGCCTCTTTCATTTGAAACAAAGTTCTGCTACGAGGGGACATGGGATGAGGGTGAAGGGAGATAGATTCAGGAGTGATATGCGGAAATATTTCTTTACGGAACGAGTAGTGGATCTGTGGAATAGTCTCCCAGTGGAGGTAGTAGAGATGAGGACAGTAACTGAATTCAAAAAAGCATGGGACAAACACAGAGGATCTCTAAAGGTAAAAAGGGGACTGTTGTAGTTGTTGATATGGAAGGACAGACTAGGTAGGCCATGTGGTCTTTTTCTGTCATCATATTTCTATGTTTCTATATTAAGCAGCACTAACATGGTGAGTGCCACTGAATATCTGCAGGCACTGCCTCCGGGGGTATTCTGGAGAACTGTACCGCCTACTCCGATTTATGCTAGTCTGGAGATAAGGGTGTGGTGATTGATGTTATCGAAAGCTGCAGTGATGTCTATGAAGATTAGAAGGAATGCGGATTTTGTGTTATCTAGGCCTCGGATGAGGTAGTCAAGTAGTGATATAAGCAATGTTTCGACTCCGTGATATGGTCGGAAGCCGAATTGCTGGGCATCTAATGGGGCAATGGTGTCTATGTGATCTTGGAGCTGCATTTGGGTGATCATTTCAATGATTTTGACGACAAATGGGATGCTCACCATTGGTCTATATGAGCTGGGGTCACTCTTGCTGAGTGTGCTTTTTTTTAGTATCGGACATATGGAGGATATCTTCAGTTCTGTGGGCATAACGCCTTGTTGCAGTGATTGGTTTACTATTTGGATTAAGTATGGGGCTAGCTCTGTTTTGGTATGCTTAATCCAGGAGACCGGGCATGGGTCCAGTGGGGAGGTGGTTGTGTTGATGTTTGAAATTATGTTTAGTAGATGTTTTTGGTCAATTTGGTGGAAGTTGGTCCATGTGTTGTGGTTGCGTGCGGGGTCTGGTATGGGGGTGCTCATTATGTTTTTGTTTTTTAGCTTAGTTTCAAAGTAGTCAGCTATTAATTTCCGGTTATTCATTTCCGGGGCCTGGATATGGCCATAGCATTGAATATCTGGGTTTAAAGTCAGCAGCAACAGCCCTAGCTGCCACCACTGAATATCAGGCCATATATTACCTGTACGGCTACTTTATCAGACAGAGTTTGGGAATGAGTCTAGTGAACAGAACATGACTGCAGTTTTTACTTTTGATGGCAAGGAATGAAGTTCCAAGATCAAGGACAGGAGATGGAGTGAAAGTTTCCCATGATACTGCTAGGTACTGGCCAGCATCAAACAATCCTTTCTGTGCAAACTTATAGAACAGTCTTCTTTCAACTCAACAATCGGCTAAAAGAAAGAAAAGTGGCTAGACCCATGTCAATGTGGTTTCAGACTTGGATATGTAACAGAGAAGTTTTTTGTATCCCTGACTTGATGATCTCCATAGAAACAGTGACAGGAGAACCCCCTTGATAGAAGTGCTCTTTGATTTCACAGCAGCCTTTGACACTGTGGACCACAATATCATACTTGCACAGCTGGCAGAAACGGGCAACGATGGCACAATATTTGCTATCGCTTCTGTTGAGCAACACCACATCATAATCTTGGGGACTGAACTGTGAGATACTCCAAGGATCTATGCTGTCCATATTTAATATCTAAAATAGTGAATGATGACAGATGAAGACCAGCATGCTCCATCTTGTCTGCCCAGTAAGGCAGCTAGAGCTGTAGAGCTGCACCTGCGGCAGGGGCGGCTCAAGGCAATCTGTTGCCTGAGGCGAAGGATGAGATGGCGCTCCTCCCCCCCCCCCCCCGTAGAGGAGGGTGGGGCTTTTTCAGAGCTCCAATCAGAGACTGAACCAAACCAAAAAGCTGATTAGATTATATGGAGGAAATGCAAGATGTTTGCACACCAAGGAACTAAAAGAGAGCGAGAACCAACAGCACAGTTTACAAAACCAAATTATAACTCATTTTTATTTTGTTGTTATAAACTGCTTTATGGTTCTTGCTTTTTCTTTTTCAACATATATTTTGCATCCACAGTGGGTGCAGAGCAGAACCAGGACATTCATCCACAAAACTCAATATCTTAAAAAAAACCTGATTCTGATCATCTCACTAACAACAAACATTCTCCAGTACCAGGCATATTGTGAACTAATACAAAACCCTACAACAAAGAGCACATCTACCATATCATACCATACCATATCAGCACCAACTTCCAAAACTCACATAAGGAGCCCATGTAAAAAAAAAAGGTCACTGTAAATACTTCAGTGGGCCCTGGAACAGTCCATAAACCATTATTAAGAAGGGACCCAGGATATCAATGCTTGACCCAGTACAAGCATTGTGGAACCTGTGTTTTTTGGGGAAACTGCTTGGTACGTATGACCTAGACTGGCCACTGTTGGAAACAGGATACTGGGCTTGATGGACCTTGGTCTGACCCAGTATGGCATATCTTATGTTCTTATCCATACACCTATTTGAAAAGCTGAACAAGTCAAATTACTACAATCTCCAGGAACAAGCAGGAATGTAGTCTTCACATATGGGTATCGTCGGTACCGATGGAGCCCGCGCGGGAACGCTCCCCAGCGTCCAATAGGAACGCTTTTGGGAGCATCCCACAGCACCTGCAGGCTGCCTTCCCGCCTTTCCCACTATCCCTCTTCAGTTCTTCATTTTCCGCGGAGCCAACAGGTTGCATTCCCTGTCACCGCAGAAAATTCCTTTATTCTTTATTTTTTGTGGTCGCATCTGCCTTCGTTCGACGCCTACCGGTACCGCCGGTTCTTCTTTCTTCTTTTCTAAAAAAAAAAAAAAAAAAAAAATTATATATATATATATATATAGTTCTGAGGTATTTTTCTTCAGAAACATTTTTTCCTTGGTGCTAGGCGCCATTTTGGGCAATAGGCCCATTTTCCTTAAAAATGGAAAAATCAGCTACTGGTTTTAAAAAATGTTCTAAATGTGGTGGTACCATATCCGTCACCGACACCCATGATTGATGTCTTAAATGTTTAGGCCCTGACCATTCTTCATCGGAGTGCCTCTCCTGTAGGAAGATGACAAAAAGGGGCCTGCATAATAGAGCTGCAAAATTCGGTACCCTTTTTGCTTCAGATGCGATGTCCGTTGCATCGACATCTTCCAGAGCCTCATCTTCCTCCCATGGATCTCAGGTAACTAAATATAAATCTAGCCGGTCCTCAAAGGGTAGATCTCCTTCTAGGCATCGAGAGGCCATTGGCGTTGCCCTTGAGGAACCTTTACCGGCAAAACAGCCCCAGTGGGAGGCTTCGGCTTCCAAAGTACTAATGGGGCTCCAGGATGTTCTCAAGGCCTCCACCTCGGCAGAACTACTGGTGCCATGCTCTCGGGTTCCGGCCGTTTCGATAGATCAGAGGTTTCTCGCTATCGAACACAGTCTGGCAGCTCTTCTCATCGCTTTGGTACCGTTGAGACCGCTACCGACTGTTCAACAGGCATCGGTACCGACATCGGTATCGGTACTCACGGCATCAACTTCGGTGGGTATACCCCCCATGCCGAGTCTTGAGTCTATCGCCGGCATCGACAGATCAGTACCTAGACACCTCGATACCGACTTTGATCGATACCGGTACCGTGTTCTGCACGAACACCGGGATCAGACATACGAGGGGGTACCCAAAAAAAACAGGAATTATTTTTTAAAAGCTATTTATTTCAAATTCTTTACAAAACAACCTTATCCCCTTCAAAATACTCTCCATTACAACTGATACATTTGTCCCACCGGTGCTTTCACTGTTCGAAACATTTTTTGTAGTCATCTTTAGAAACGGTTGACAGCTCCTCCCTCGTTTTTTTCTTGACTTCTTCAATGTTGTCAAATCGGTGTCCTTTCATGCCCCTTTTCATGCGTGGAAATAAAAAAAGTCACACGGAGCCAGTTCAGGCGAGTAAGGTGCGTGGGGCAGCGGAACCATGCCATTTTTAGCCAAAAACTGTCTAACAGAGGTGGCTGTGTGTGCAGGTGCGTTGTCGTGGTGGAAGAACCAGTCTCCTGTCTGCCACAAATCGGGTCTTTTTTGATGAACACTGTTGCGCAATCTTTTTAAAACTTCCAAATAAAAGGTTTGATTGACGGTCTGACCTGGGGAACAAACTCTGAATGAACTACCCCCTTGGCATCAAAAAAGCAAATCAGCATTGTTTTGATGTTTGATTTGACTTGACGACATTTTTTTGGACGGGGTGATGATGACGTCTTCCATTGGCTTCACTGTTGCTTTGTTTCTGGGTCGTAACCATAGCACCATGACTCATCACCTGTAATGACCTTTGACAGAAAATCTGGATCAGTTTCAAGCTGTTGTTTCAAAACACGACATGTTTCAACTCGATGTTCCTTTTGATTGTCAGTCAGAACCCGAGGAACAAACTTGGCAGCAACCCTTTTCAATATAACCCACTAATCTCTGACAGTTTATCAATTGTCTGTCGACGGTCTGTGAGCACAAGCTCTCTAATTTTTTCAATATTTTCGTCGATTTGGGCAGTTGATCGATGCCCAGAATGAGGTTTGTCATCAATCGACATGTCACCATTTTTAAACCGAGCAAACCACTGGTACACTTGACTTTTTCCCATAGCGTCATCTTGATAAGCTGTTTTCAACATTAAAACAGTTTCAGCAGCATTTTTACCGAGTAGAAAACAAAATTTCACAGCTGCACGTTGTTCACTTAAACTTGTCATCATAAAAAAAGAAACAAGAACAAAACAGCGCTAGCAAAAACAATCACTGCAGATGAACAGAACAAGCCAGGTCGACAACACAGGCGGCACTGAACTGACAATGAGTTGCACTATACACGCCTAGCGGCAGAAGTGCGTACTACACAAGCTCCGCCCATGGCAATGTTATTCCTGTTTTTTTTGGGTACCCCCTCGTATTTCGAATCTTCCGATTCTGATGATTCTAATGACTCTGCTGATACCAGAATACTTCTTCCGGAGGAACCATCTTCTCCCCAACACAGAATGTCTCCTCCAGAGGACATGTCCTTTCAGGATTTTATTCGTGATGTGGCTCGAGGCCTTGAAATCACGGTAACTCCTGTAAAGGAGCCTAGGGCACAGGAATTGGAAATCCTTCAATACCCTAAGGCTCCTAGGGAAGCAGCTGCTCTGCCTATTCATCAGATCCTACATGATCTTATGCTGAGGATGTGGGAAACACCTTTAACCACATCTCCTCACTCTCGGAGGCTTGATACAATATATCGAGTTCCACCTTGTCCTGGCTTCCAAAAAACTCAGTTACCACACCATTCAATGGTTGTGGAATCGGCTATGCGTAGGATGAAGCATGCAAAGAGACATGCTTTCAGTCCTCCAGGCCGTGAGTGCAGGACTCTCGATGCCTTTGGGCATCAATGTTTCCAAGCTTCCATGCTCTCAGCCAGGATCAACTCTTATATCCTATATATGGGAATGTTCTTCAAAGAGGTCACAGGAGACTTGGAGCTTATGAGCCCCCTTCTTCCTGATGATAAACAACAAGACTTTCTTAATCTTGTCAGACATGCTCAAGATGTTTCCAAGTTTGTAAACCGTGCAGCCTTTGACTGCTTTGAATGCATCAGCAGAACCTCTGCTATTGCCATTGGTGCACGTCGGATTGCCCGGCTTTAGGCATCCGACTTAGAACTTTGGGTACAGGATAAATTGGGAAATATCCTTTGCACATGAGAAAATATCTTTGGCAAGAATTGGCAGGAAAAGGCTAATGAAATAGAATACTGACAATATCACCCTGGATAGGTTGTCAAAATCTACAGCCAACCCAGCCAAAAAGAAATCCTATAAAAAACCCTTTTTTAGCAAAAAAAAGGAAGTTTTATCCTTCTGATGCCCAACAGGGGCACGGTCCATTTCAGGCTGCCCAAAAGGGACAACAGCAAAAGAACTAGACAACAAAAGAAGCCAAAAGGGCCAGGAGCTCAGCCAGCTCCACAGGCTCAGCCTCCTCAGGGACTTTGACTCCCACCTAGAGACCTTAGCCTTCCTGCCCCTGAACGGTCCAGAACCCTTAGCCATCCCTGGCAGGTTGTGTCATTTTGCCACAGATTGGTACCAAATAACAGCAGAAAATTGGACTCTGTCCATTGTACGAGAGGAGTACAAGCTTCATTTTCACAGCATGCCCCCTCCTACAATTGTAAGACAGTTCAATTCTCAGACCCCTGCTGACAATCTCTTAGGTCAGGAGGTCACAACACTCCTTGCTCAAGGAGCAATAGAAGAAGTACCCATTCTACAACAGGGTACAGGGTTGTACTCCCCCTATTTTCTTATTCCAAAGAAAACAGGAGGACACAGACCCATTTTAGACCTCAGAGAATTGAACAAATATCTGTTCCGAGAGAAATTCAAAATGATCTCTCTACGAACTCTTCTGCCATACCTTCAAAGTCGGGGTTGGCTTTGTTCTCTAGATCTAAAGGATGCATATACTCATATTCTCATCCATCCAGATCACAGGAAATTCCTCCGGTTCCTTTTCCAGGGAAAGCACTTCCAATACAAAGTTCTTCCCTTTGGTCTGGCTTCGGCACCAAGAGTATTCACAAAATGCATTGCGGTAGTAGCTGCATTCCTGCGAACTCTAGGGATATTCGTCTTCCCTTACTTAGACGACTGGCTCATTCGAGCCCCCATGGCTCCAGAAGCCAGCTCTGCTCTGTCTCGCACAATGCAAATCCTTCAATATTTGGGATTGGTCATAAACCTCCCAAAATCCCATCATGCTCCTACTCAGTCCCTAGAATTCATAGGAACTCGTCTAGATACCATTCAAGGATTTTCCTTCCACAGCCCTGCTGTCTGCGCATAGTGCAGTTAGCTTCCTAAGCAGCAGTGAAGACTTACCTGACTGCTTGAGAAATGCTCCAGCTACTGGGACATATGGCATCCACTGTACATGTGGTTCCCTATGCTCGCTTCCACATGAAAGCAGCCCAGTGGACCCTATCCACTCAGTGGACACAGGCCACAGGTCGCCTGTCGGACAAAATGTCTTGTTTCGTCCCTCCAATGGTGGCAATCACTGGAGAACCTTCTGGTGGGGTCTCCTTTCCAACAACCCCTATCCCAGGTCACTCTAACAACAGATGCATCACAGGTGGGATGGGGGCCCACCGGCACAATCTCTCTACCCAAGGTATCTGGACTCCACAGGAGGCTTGTCTTCACATAAACCTCCTGGAACTCAGAGCAATCTTCCTAGCTCTTCGCGTATTCCAAGCCCAGCTCAGCTACAAGACAGTCCTAGTCCAGATGGACAATCAAGTAGCCATGTTCTACGTGAACAAGCAGGGGGGAACCGGCTCTCTGTCATTATGCAGCAAAGCTTTACAACTATGGGCCCTCGCCAGAGAGCATCAAATTCACCTCCTTGTGGTATATCTTCCAGGCATTCAAAACCGTTGGGCAGACAAACTCAGCCGAGTACTGCTGCCACATGAATGGTCTCTCCACTCAGACCAGGTTGCCCAAATATTTAAAATCTGGGGAACCCCAGACATAGACCTCTTTGCAAGTCCACTGAATGCCAAACTTCCCCGGTTCTGTTCCAGAATTCCGGCTCGAGATTGTCAGGCAAGGGACGGCTTCTTCCTTCACTTGGGTCAAGACTTTCTCTATGCCTTCCCACGCATTCCCCTCATCCCCAAAACACTATTCAAGCTTCAGAGAGACAGAGGTCGTATGATTCTCATAGCTCCACATTGGCCACGGCAAACGTAGTATCCTCTGCTTCTACATCTCTCTCAAGCTGCACCTCGGGAGTTGGGGTGTGCTCCATATCTTCTCTCCCAAGAGAATGGGATGCTATGGCACCCGAATCCCCAGTCTTTGCATCTCAGGGCCTGGTTGCTGAAAGCCTAGAATTTCAGGATCTCAACCTTTCTCAACAGGTAAAAGATATCCTACAGGATTCTAGAAGACCTTCCAGAAGACGATCATACCCCTTTAAGTGGAAACGGTTTACCATATGGTGTTCTCAAAAGGGACTTAAACCCCTTGCGATACCTCTGGAAGCGGTACTGGAGTACCTCCTTCATTTATCAAATGCTGGTCTTAAGACCAATTCAGTAAGAGTCCATCTTAGTGCTATTGCAGCTTCCTACAAGCCCCTAAATGGACAACCTATTTCTTCTCATCCACTTATAACAAGATTTATGAGAGATCTTCTATTAACAAAACCTCCCATCAGACCACCACCGGTGGCATGGGATTTGAATCTTGTTCTCGGGCAGCTCATGAAACCGCCCTTTGAGCCTTTAGCCACTACATCTCTGAAATTCCTTTCCTGGAAAGTCATCTTCTTAATTGCAATCACTTCTGCATGCCACATTAGTGAATTACAAGCTCTAGTGGCTGATCCTCCTTATACAAGATTTCACCATGATAAGGTCATTCTTAGGACTCATCCACACTTTATGCCAAAGGTGGTTTCCCCTTTCCATTTAAACCAAGTGGTTTACCTTCCTGTATTCTTTCCGAGGCCTCATGCTTCCAATGCAGAAAGGAACCCTCATACCCTGGATTGTAAAAGAGCTTTAGCCTTTTACCTACAAAGAACACAGCAACATCGAAAATCCTCTCAACTCTTTGTTGCTTTTGATTCTAGACATTTGGGACTTCCAGTTTCCAAAAGAACTCTGTCTAACTGGATTGCACAATGCATATCCTTTGCCTACGAGAGTAAGGGTCTTCCTCTTGAAGGCCATGTCACAGCTCACAATGTGAGAGCCATGGCAGCCTCTGTGGCTAACCTTCACTCTGTATCTATTGACGACATTTGTCGAGCAGCCACTTGGGCTTCGGTACATACCTTTACAGCCCACTACTGCTTAGACAAGGACTCCCGCCGGGATGCCTTGTTTGGCCAGGCTGTTCTTCCACATCTCTTTCAGACTTAATTCAACTCCTACCCACCATCCCTGGTGGGATGCCAGAGATCCATGGGAGGAAGCATGGCCCATCTCACAATGGGTTGCAGCTTCCTGGGGCCATCTCCCTGGCATCTTCAGCTAGGGAGTCCCCATATGTGAAGACTACATTCCTGCTTGTTCCTGGAGATAGTGTAGTTACTCACCTGTAACAGCAGGAATTTAGTCTTCACAACCCACCCACCTCCCCTAGGAGTTGTCTCTCTATCTCATTCTCTCTCTCCCTCTCTCCTTTGTCTCAGCTATAAACTCAACTGAAGAGGGACAGTGGGAAAGGCGGGAAGGCAGCACGCAGGCGCTGTGGGATGCTCCCAAAAGAGTTCCTATTGGACGCTGGGGAGTGTTCCCGCACGGGCTCCATCGGTACCGACGATACCCATATGTGAAGACTAAATTCCTGCTGTTCCCAGAGATCACCTGTTACAGGTGAGTAACTACGCTGTACAGTATAGATCTTTATGTACAAACACCATGTTAACAGAACACCTGGCCTCAGTCACACACTCACAACATCGACCCTCACCAAGTACAGAATAAGTAACCACAGTCTAAAGTAAAAATAAAAATATGTAGACAAAATGTAAAATATGTTACTGTGTTACTATTCTCCCATCCCCCCCCCCCCCCACTTCAGTCCATTTGTAGCCCTAGCCCCTAGTTTTCTTCAAGGGCCAGCAGCACTCTCCTCCCCTTCTCCATTAGCCCATTTCCAGTCCTATCCTCCTTATCAGCCCACTCCAGTCCTAGCCCCCCATCAGCCCATTACCAGTCCTAACCCCCCCATCAGCCCATTACCAATCCTAACCCCCCAATAAGCCCATTTCCTGTCCTAGCCCCCCTATCAGCCCATTTCTAGACCTAACCCCACCAATCAGCCCATTACCAGTCCTAGTCCCCCCTCCCGATCAGCCTATTTCCATTCTTAACCCCCCATCAGCCCATTTCCAGTTCTAACCCCCCCGATAGCCCATTACCAGTCCTAGCCCCTCCTCCCGATCAGCCTATTTTGAGTTCTAACCCTCCCATCAGCCCATTACCAGTTCTAACCCCCCATCAGCCCATTTCCAGTCTTAGCCCCCCTCCCGATCAGCCCATTTTCAGTCCTAGCCCTCCCCCATCAACCCATTACAATTTTTAGTGCTGCTACCCCCTCCCCCCAGCGCAGCCCAGCCTGACCTTCTGAAAGGAAATTTAAAAAAACAAAAAACAAAACAAAACTGATCAGAGGAGCTGCTGCCACCGCCGCCGCAGCAGCAGCATGAAGTACCCCATGGCCCCCCTCCTCCCCAGCAGAGCCCTGCCTTGTATTTCCTTCTGTGCCGGCTGCTTTTCAGAGCCATGAAGGGAGAGTTTCCCTTTCCTGCGGCTCTGTTGGTTGAGCCTGCCAGCACTGATGGGAAACAGGCATTTCCTGTTTCCCATCAGCACCGGCGGGCTGAACTAACAGAGCCGCGGGAAAGGGAAACTCTCCCTTCGTGGCTCTGAAAAGCAGCCGGCACCTCCTGTGCTGAGTGGAGCCAGCTGAGGAGAAGAGGCTATCAAAACCCTGCTCCCTGCTGTGCAGGAGCCAGAGCTTGCGGCTTGGGGGTCTTCTGCCTACGGGGCCCATGCCCCTGCCCCTTGGCCTGCTGGCCCTGTTGGGGAGCTGGAGAGGCCTGATATTGAGGGTAGGATTTGTAGGCAGCACCCTTCCTCGGGAAAAAGGGCTTCTTTCCCAAGCCCTTCTTTTTCTGAGAAAGGGCAGAAGTCTTCCTGGACAGCCTTGTCCTGGTGAGAGTCTCAGTCTCGATTTCCACAGTCTTTTCAGTCATGAGCTTACTGAAAAGGTTTTCACCTCGGCAGGGGACATCGACCAACTTGTCTTGCACTCATGACTCCAGGTCTGATGACTGCAGCCAGGCCTGACGGCGTGCACCGATGCCGGCCGTGGCTACCCGGGCCGAAGCCTCAAAGCCATCATAGGCTGCCCGAGAGATAAACTTCGAGCACTCTCAGATCCCTGTTGACAAAGCCTTGAACCTCTGCAAAGGTTCCTCAGAGAGGCCAGCTGAGAACCCGGCAATCTCCTTTGCCAGGTCTCGTAGGTACATGCCCATGTATAGCTGGTAGGTCTGGCCATGGCAAGATAGTATAGAACCCTGGAAGCACTTTCTACCGAGGGCATCCAGTTTCCGGGCCTCCCGACCGGGGGGCACCGAGGAATGCATCTTCTGACTCTTCAGGCTTGTGCATGGCCGATTCCACAACCATGGAGTTGTGCGGTAGCTGCACCTTTTGGAACCCAGGGCTCTTATGGACTCGATAAATGGAATCGACCCGTTTGCTAAGAACCGGCGCTGAGGCCGGTGCCTCCCACATACGGAAGAGCAGCTGTTCCAACATCGGAGGAACTGGTACAGTAAAGGCTTCCTTTGGAGGAAAGTCATACTGGAGGGCATCGAGCTCTTTGGCTCGAGGCTCCTCCTCGGCGTCCGCAGGGAAGGCCAAGGCTTTGGCCATGTCCTTCGTGAAGTCCGAGAACCTGGTATCCTCCAGGGGGGGAACGTCTCCGAGGCTCGACTCGAGACTTCATTGACTCGAGGATCAGCTCGGTCTCCGGGGTCGACTTGGACGTCGAGGTCCCGGTGGTCGGGGCAGATGCACTGGTCAGACCGGCGATCAGTACTCGCTGCTGTTCCATGAAGGCAGCCAAGCTGCTCTCCAAGTCCGTCAACCTGAGTCCAAGCTCAGGAGACTCAGCAGCCCCCGTCGTCGGCTCCCCCGGAGGAGAGTCCACGAGGACAACTGCAATCACGTGACTCGGGGACTCCGGCTTCACACGAAGAAACTTGGACGGCCTCTCCGACTCTGAGAGCCCGGGGCGGCAGTCAGGGCTACGTGACCTGGCCCTCGAGGATCCAGGAGCCTCCACCGCCGCCGCCCTCGCGAGCTTCTTCTTCCTTCTGTGCTCCCAGGAGGGAGACTCCCTCTCAGAGGAACCCAGACGGCGCTCAGGGTCAGAGTCCCGAGATGTCGAGGCCTCTGACGAAGTCCGGGCCTGGCCGGACGCGGAGTTAGAGAAAATTCTCTCACGTTGATGCTGACAGCTCCGAAGCGCCTTCTACGACATTTTGCCGCACGGGCCACAGGCCAGCGGGTCATGGTTGGGCCCGAGGCAATGGAGGCAGCAGTCATGTGTGTCGGTGAGAGACATAAGTTTCTTGCACCGATCACACTTTTTGAACCCGCTGGCAGCCATCGGGGGAAAAAGGGCCCGTTCAAGGTCAAAAGACCGGGCTGCTAGTGAAAACACAAAAAGAGCGCGAACGCTAGTCACGAAGGACAAAAAACGAAAATCAAAACTCCGGACTCGATACTGGTGTACCGAGCCAAGGCGGGAAAGGGAACCGGTGTCAAACCGGAACAGAAAAAGCCAAAATAGCCGTAAAAAATCTACTTTTCCCAGGTGACACAAACTCACATCCTTCGGGCTCTTCGGAAAAAGAAAGACTGAGCAAGATGGCACCCTTGGGCGGTAAGGGGACCGCGCATGCGCGCTGCATTCCCAAAGGCTTTCTTTGAAAGCTGAGGAAATGCTCCGCACGGGGGTTCCGTCGGCGCCGATGTCACCCTTATGTGAGGACTGACTTCCTGCTTGGTCCTGGAGAAATGACAATTCCTGAGTTGCTGTTTGACAGGTGGTCAATTTTCTCAAAGCTGCAGATAGATCTGGTTTAGTAGTTGTACATCATTGGCATAGATATATAATTTTGTGTCCATCACCCATAAAAGCTCAGCTAATGGCTTAAGGCAGATAGAAAAGGCATAGAGGGACGTAACCTGTCCACAGGGGCGGCTCTATAATGAGGCTGAGTGAGGCGGTGGCCTCGGGCGGCAATTTTTTGGGGGCGGCAAAAATTGCCCCCAAAAAGACCGCCTCACTCGGCCTTCAAAAAAACCAACCAAACAAAAAAAAAACCGCGATCAGAGGAGCCGCTGCTGCCGCAGCAGTGGCAGAATGAAGTGCCCTGCGGCCTACAGGTGCCAGCCTACAGGTGGCCAGCCATCACAGGGGATACCTGGGTCCTCAGCATAGTCCAAAAAGGCTACATGCTCCACTTCCACCAGTTACCCCCCTCCTACTTTCCAGGGGAGCCTCCAAGACTCCCTCTGCACAGAAACCTCCTCCTTCAGGAGTTGGCAAGTCTTCTAAAGGTGTCCAAGCCACTTTTGGACTCCTTGCAGTGGTGGCTACATCTCCCAAACCTTCTCAGGGGGGTACCTTTTCAGGCCCCACCAAACACAAGGGTGCTGACGACCGATGCTTCCTTAAAGGGCTGGGGTGCTCATTGCCAAGGCACATGCACTCAAGGCCTCTGGTCTCCTCGGGAGGCCACTCAGCAGATGAATCTATTGGATCTGCGAGCAATCCACTTGGCTCTACAGACTTTTTCTTATGCCCTCTCTCACCAGTCTGTCTTAGTTCAGACAGACAATCAGGTAGCAGTGTTCTATGTGAACAAACAAGGGGGCACAGGGTCCAGACTCCTATGTCAGGAGGCGCAGGCCCTTTGCTCCTTCGCAGTCAAAAAAGGCATGTTTCTCAAAGCAGTTTATCTACCTGGTCAGGAGAACGTCTTAGCAGACAAGCTAAGCAGGATTCTCCAGCCCCACAAATGGCAGTTGAATCCATTGGTGGTTCAGCAAATCTTTCTGCGATGGGGACTTCCATCCATTGATCTCTTTGCAAGTCCACTGAACCGTCAGCTGCCCAGGTTTTGCTCCAGACAGCCGCATCCCCTGAGAATGGCAGCAAATGCTTTTCTGATCTCTTGGTCTACGGGCCTCCTGTATGCGTTTCCTCCCACTCCCCTGGTGGCCCGAACTCTGTTCAAGATTCTCCGGGACAAGGCCTCGGTGATTCTGGTAGCCCCCAGATGGCCGAGGCAACCGTGGTTTCCACTTCTGCTACAGTTGGCGGTGGAAACTCCATTCCCTCTGGAGTTGCAACACGATCTCCTGTCTCAAGATCAGGGTTCCCTTCTGCACCCCAATCTCAAGTCCCTCAATCTGATGGCCTGGCTGCTGAAAGGATAGTGCTAGCTCCCTTGCTTCTACCTAAGGAGGTTGAAGAGGTGGTTTTGGCCTCTAGGAGGCAGTCCACCAGAAAGTCCTATGCCCTCAAGTGGCATAGGTTTACAATACGGTGTGCTCAGCGCAATGAAGATCCTTTCTCCTGTCTTGTGCCAGTAGTACTGCAGTATCTACTTCACCTATCAGACCTAGGCCTTAAGTCTAACTCTGTTCGGGTCCACCTCAGTGCTCTATCAGCGCACCACTCACCGGTGGAGGGACAGTCTGTCGGTTCACCCCTTGGTGTCCCGCTTCCTCAGAGGTCTGCTTCTTCTCAAGCCTCCGGTTCGTCCACCAGCGACTGAGTGGGATTTGAACGTGGTCTTGCAGCAACTTACTCGCCCACCATTTGAGTCGATGGCTACTTGCCATTTGCGCTTCCTTTCTTGGAAAGCGCTCTTCCTGGTAGCTCTTACCTCGGCCAGACGTGTGAGTGAACTACAAGCTCTGGTTTCTGTACACATGGTTCTATAGGAACAGGGTGGTCCTACGGACCCATCCCAAGTTCCTCCCAAAAGTGGTCTCCTCTTTCCACCTCAATCAGGAGGTGGTCCTTCCGACCTTCTTTCTTAGGCCGCATGCCAGCCGGGCTGAGACAGTCTTGCCTACCCTGGACTGTAAGAGGGCGTTGTCCTTTTACATAGAACATATGCGGGAGCATCAAAGGGCTACTCAGCTCTTCATCTTCTTTGACCCTAATAAACTGGGGTTACCTGTGTCCAAGCGTACGTTGTCCAGTTGGGTAGCAGATTGTATTGCCTGGGCGTACAAGGCAGCTGACCTTCCCTTGCAGGGTCGAGTCACGGCCCACCGTGTCAGGGCGAAAGCCGTGTCAGTAGCTCATCTCCACTCTGTTCCATTGGCAGACACCTGCCGGGCCGCTACTTGGTCTTCAAGCCAGACTTTTGCAGCCCACTACTGCCTCAAGAGAGAGTCCCGAAGGGACAGTGCTTTCGGACAGGCGGTACTCCATAATCTCTTTGAGGTTTAAGCAACTCCTACCCTCCAGCCCTTGTGATGGGCTACCGTACGGTGGCGTTCTCAGAGGATATTCTTATCATGGATGCTGAGGCTCTTGAGAGGGAGCCATTTTTTCAGCTTGGGGTTCCCGGTAGCCTAGAGCTGGGGAGTCCCATATGTGAGGACTGACTTCCTGCTTGATCCTGGAGAAAGAGTAGTTACTCACCTATAACAGGTGTTCTCCAAGAGCAGCAGGAATCGTCCTCACGACCCTCTCTCCTCCCCTGGAGTTGCAGTCATATACTTCATTTTGTTTTTGCTGTCTTTTTGCTATGTCATCCGACTGAGCAAGATGGCACCCTTGGGTGGGAAGGGCACCGCGCATGCGCACTGCATTCCCAAAGGCTTTCTTTGAAAGCTGGGTAAATGCTCCGCACGTGGGCTCCATCGGTGCCGACGTCACCCTTATGTGAGGACTGATTCCTGCTGCTCCTGGAGAACACCTGTTACAGGTGAGTAGCTACTCTAACACAACAAACTCTGCCTGAACTGAAGTAAAATAGAGACTTTGTGGGTTCCTAATGCAAGCGAATTGGAACCTGGCATCAAAATCCCTTTTGGGAACTATAAACTCTGTCTACAGTCATAGATCAGGTTTTTTCTGTTTGGTCGACCACCTTAGTTGTGCTTCTTGTCCAGTATCTCTTCTTCTTTGACAACTTCACATTTGGCAAATGGATTCTTGAATAAGGTTGAGGATCTGCAATCTTCTTTTCAGTCTTCACCTCTCTTTTCTGATATGTCTTTACCTGATTTCTGTTCATCTAATGTGTCTTCCTTTGCAACTTTTTGGGTCCTAAATTGCACCGAATTGTCTAATGTTATTGGCTGTATGAGGTCATCTTCTTCCCTTCATGACCCATTGTCCATTCCTCTTCTAAAACACGTTAGGGGGTTCAAATCCCACTAGAGGACAGCAACCTTGGGCCGGAAGGACTGGGGTTTCTAGTCCCACAGGTGCTCCTTGTGGTCTTGGGCAAGCCACTTAACCCTCCATAGCCCATGTTCCCTGTAAAATAATTATCTCCAAGTTATAATGCCCTGTTCAATGTAATTTCAGTTTGTTCAATGTAAACTGTACTGATGCAGAATAGCGCGGTATATAAGAGAATGTAAATAAATAAATAAATATTGATCCTTTTATTTCATTTATCCATTCCAAGCTTTCATTTAGTTAAATAAAGGAACTTTTCTTGCTGCATAGAAACACGCTATTTACCAAAGCTTAAGGACCCTATGTTAGACCCCTCTCTTGTTTCCAACTATTGACTGTTTTTGACTCCTTCATTTGTGGCCAAAGTTGCTGAGAAGGTTATAGCTATGCAACTTACTTCTTTCCTTTAGTTATCAGGCATATTGTACATTAGGCAAACTAGTTTTTGTGCCCATAATTTTACTGAAAAAAGCTTCTTGCTTTGGTGAACTATATCCACTATCAGGCTCAGATGTCCTGTTTCATTCTTTGGGTTTGAGTTCTGCTTTTGACCTAGTCAATCATTTTATTCTTCTTGATTGTTTGGCTGCCTATTCCATTGCTGGAGTTGTTTTGAAATAGTTCTAACCTTATCTTTCAGCCTGTACCTTTTCAGTTCATTGGCAAGCGTGTCATGTCCCCTTCATTACCCTTCCCCACAGGGTTCTTTATGGGGCCCAGTACTCTTTAATATTTACAGTGTCTTGCTTCTTTGGCCTATTTGTTGCATTCCTTGGGATTTATATTCTTCATTTATGCCGAAATACAACTCCTCATCCCTTTCACTTCACATTCACAATTGATCTTTGAGGTTTCTTCTAAGCAGAATGTTATTGCTTCATGGCAACAGTCCAGTGTTCTTAAGTTGAACACCATGAAATCTGAAGTCCTGCGTTTTTCGAGGTCTGCTACTATTTTGGATCCATCTCTGCTTCCTACTGTTTCTGGAACCATGCTTGTTTTGCAGGATTCGGTCAAGGTTGTAGTTGTTTGTATTGATAGGGAACTTACTTTTGCTCCGCAGATCTCAAATGTTATCCATAAAGTTTTCTTCCTCTTATCCTGTCTGCACTCAGTTCAGTCTCTCTTGGATTGTTCCTCCCTACACACTCTTATTTTGGCCCTGGTGGTCCCTCAGATTACTGTAACTCCCTGTATCATGTTTTACCTCAGAAACTGCTTTGT
This sequence comes from Ichthyophis bannanicus, assembly GCA_033557465.1. Taxonomy (NCBI): domain Eukaryota; kingdom Metazoa; phylum Chordata; class Amphibia; order Gymnophiona; family Ichthyophiidae; genus Ichthyophis; species Ichthyophis bannanicus. The sequence continues at coordinate 1,831,921,892 of CM066032.1, read as the reverse complement.
TTAGAACACTGCTGTTAAGCTCCTTCATGGGGCTATGAAATCGGATCATGTAACTTGTGATGAAGCAGACGCCAGTAAACCCATGGAGGTAGAAGAAAACACTGATCTCTTTAAAGGAAATGATATACATAAAGTGCAGTTAGTGAGAAGTGCAGCTAGAGGGAGCATGCACGGAGATTCAGAAGGTAGGCTGACACACCCAGGTTGGGATGATGCAAGAACTAATTCAAAGCATAATCAGATACACCTGGTCAGAGGGACAGAATCCTTAACTAAGAAACAGCTTTATAAGCAAAGCATAGACAAGCCAGAAGGGAGAGGAGCGGCATGAGCCGCAGCAGCTGCTGATAGAGAAGAAAGAGAAAGGAGACGGCTCCAAAGAGGAGAAAAGGCAGTTGAACTTGCAGCCCGTACACAAAAGGAACAAGTTCCAGGAGAGCCAGTTTCAGGCTGGGAAGCTCCAGAAGGAAGTCTTCAGGAAGGACCGAAGGAGAACCGGGAGAGTGCCTGGTAGGGAGAATACCAGAGATAGACCCAAGAGTTCAGAGGTACCTTCATGCTTCTTCCCCTGTATGTGAGCCCCAAGGAGTTCAGAGGTGGGTGAACCAGACTCAGCCCAGGAGTCTAAGAGACACAGATCTGAACCAGGAACTGAGGACGGGTCACAGAAAGGCCTGGAAGCCAGGGAGCCGTAAGAGCAGCCAAGGCAGCTGGAGAAAGGTTTGGGAACCTATAGAAAGAGTGCTTACCAAAAGTCCTGTTGCATATTTGCCAGACCGGGTACAGCCAGGCTGGAGAGCCTTAGGAAGAAGTTCTGAAGTAAAACCAGGAATATATGGGGAAAGCTCAGGGGCCACAGATATCTCAGCAGAACAAGAGGCTATGCAGATAGACCCTGTTGAACCTGACCCTTTGCTAACTGAATGCCCTATGGACTGTACGTTTTGTTGTACTGGGAGTTTAGAATCCTTGAGAGAAATATAGCATGCAGGATATACTTTTGAAACACAGTTTTGTTTGACAAGCTGGAAGAAGAAGCATTGCTTTTGTTTGTATAGCCTGTTTTATTTGAACCCTGCATAACTAACAAAGACTGTGAAGCATATCCAAGTTTTTGACCTATGTAAATACCTTATGTGAAAATCCTGAACAAGGTGAAAATCCTGTTATCTTCGTTTGAACTTTTGTGCATTAAGGAAATAAAACCCTATACTTTACCATTTACATGGCTTACACAACTATTCATTATGAAGAAAGGGACTACTAGTACCAGAAGGCTTCTGGGCTAACAAAAGTTTCTACCTTCAATACAACAATAATGTCCACCCTGACCTTTAAGCACATGGCTAAAGGGATGGGGTTGTGACATACTCCATTATTATACGCTGAACGTTGGTTACTGGTTCGTTATTGTATTTGTTTTATATTCTTCAAATTGTTCATCAGGTTTTTTTTATATGTACCAGCCTTCCTTTTTTTTCTTTTTAGTGTCTTACATTCCTTCTTGGTCACTTCATTCTTCGAGGAATAACCTGCTGGTGGTTGTTCCCATTCTGTGGTTCACTTTGTAAGTTTAAGGCTGCTCTTAAGACATTTTGGGGGGCACTTTCAAAGGTATTTACATGATTTGCATCACTGCTGCCGGGTTAGTCTCATGGTAATGCGGCAAACCTGGATATTCATTTATTTGACTGGGTTTTTTTTTATGGATTTTCACCAGGGTAAAGCGGTGTACATTACAGCAACAGATTGATACAGAGAATACTGGAACTTATTTACATAAAGAGTCGCTTGGGTGGAGGGGGAAGTAAGGGAGCTGAGGGATAGCTAGGGAATAAGTTATGTATATGATCAATTGCTGTCTACTTTACACAGGGAGAGGGGGAGCGAAGGAGAGTTAGGGAGGAATGAGGATGAGTTATGTGATGAAGCCAAAGTGTTCATTGAATAGATGAGTTTTGAGAAGCTTCCTAATGATGACAGGTCATTGGTAGATCGGAGAGTTCCAGGTGGTGAGTTTCGGAGTATTGACGCATATAAGTCAAATGCCCTGTTGCAGGCATACTGGGAACTTTTAGTTTTCTCTTGTGGTATGTTCAGCATATGACCCCAGGATTGAAAATCCAGGTTAAATTTTCAGTGCCAGCAACTGGCTGTGTTAGCAGCACTAGCTGTTGGCACTGAATATCCCCTCCATTATTTCTTGCAGGCTTTCCTACCGGGCTGATTTTTCTGTTTTTCTTGAAGGAAATGTACTTTTTTCTTTTGGTTTTGATTGAGCTTTGCTTCCCTCCTTTCCTCTTGTGTCCATTGTTGGCTATTGTCGTTTCCTTTTGTTTTTCCCTGTCCTCCCTTGTGGTATTTTGGTAGGCTTTCCCTGTATTTTGTGTTTTTAAACCGCATAGCTAATGGAATTTTGATGTGTGGTATATCAAATAAATAAACTATAAACTATCTTAGAATACTGCTGGACTCCTCACTTACTCTGGGCAATTTCTCCTAATGGGTTAGTGTTGTGCATGCAGGGCCGGCCCGTCCATTGAGCAAGAATGTATTTTGCACAGGACCCCGCGTTTCAGGGGGCCCCGCGCAAAGAACATTCTGCTTTTTTAAAAATTAAATTAAAAAAAAAAAAGCTGGTTGCTGCTGCTGCCGCCGCGGCAGCAGCAGAATGGAGTGTCCCGCGGGGCCCCCTCTGCCCGGCTGAGCCCCTCTGTGACGGCTTTCAGATCCGCGAAGGGAGAGTGTCTCCTTCGCATCTCTGTTAAGCCTGCAGGGGCAGATGGGTTTCCCATCAGCCCCTGCGGGCTTAACAGAGACGTGAGGGAGACACTCTCTCTTCGCGGATCTGAAAGCCGTCGCAGAGGGGCTCAGCCGGGCAGAGGGGGCCCCGCGGGACACTCAATTCTGCTACTGCCGCAGCGGCAGCAAGCAGCTTTTTTTTTTATTTATTTAATTTTTAAAAAAGCAGAATGTTCTTTGCGCGGGGCCCCCTGAAACGCGGGGCCCTGTGCAAAATACATTCGCGTCTCTGTTAAGCCTGCAGGGGCAGATGGGAAATTTCCCATCAGCCCCTGCGGGCTTAACAGAGACGCGAAGGAGACACTCTCCATTCGCAGATCTGAAAGCTGTCGCAGAGGGGCTCAGCCGGGCAGGGAGAGCTCAGCCGAGCAGAGGGGGCCCCGCGGGACACTCCATTCTGCTGCTGCCACAGCGGCAGCAGCAGCAGCCAGCTTTTTTTTTTTTTTAAATTTTCCCTGAGACGATGTGGGGGGGGGGGGGTTAGGACGGGTAATGGGCTATGGGGGGGGGGGCAAGGTCTGTAAATGGGCTGATGGGGGGTTAATACTGGAGATGGGCTGGTGGGGTTAGGACTGGTAATGGGCTATGGGGGGTTAGGACTGATAATGGGCTATGGGGGGGCTAGGACAGAAAATGGGCTGATGGGGAGGGGTTAGGACTAGAGGTGGGCTGGTGGGGGGGTTAGGACTGGTAATGGGCTATGGGGGGTTAAGACTGGTAATGGGGCTGTGGGTGGGGGCTAGGACAGGAAATGGGCTGATGGGGAGGAGTTAGGACTTGAGGTGGGCTGATGGGGTTAGGACTGGTAATGGGCTGTGAGCTGTTGGGGGGGTTAGGACTGGTAATGGCCTGTGGGCTGAATGGGGCTGTCTGGAAATGGGGTGATGGGGGGATAGGACTGGTAATGGACTATGGGGGGGGGGTTAGGACTGATAATGGGCTATGGGGGGGCTAGGACAGGAAATGGGCTGATGGGGAGGGGTTAGGACTTGAGGTGGGCTGATGGGGTAGGACTGGTAATGGACTGTGGGCTGATGGGGGGGGTTAGGACTGGCAATGGGCTATGGGGGGCTTACTGGAAATGGGCTGATGGGGTTAGGAATGGAAGTGGGCTGATGGGGAGTTAGGACTGGTAATGGGTTATAGGGGGGCTTAAACTGAAAATGGGGTGATTGGGGGTTAGGACTGGAAATGGATTGATGGGGAGCTAGGACTGGTAATGGGTTGGGGGGTTGCTAGGACTGGAAATGGGCTGAGTGGAAGGGGAGGCTTGAACTGCAAATAGCTGATGGGGACGGGGACTTTGAATGGAAATGGGCTGAGTGGAAGGGGGGGCTTGAACTGCAAATAGCTGATGAAGAGGGGACTTGGAATGGAAATGGGCTGTGAGGGAAGGGAGCTAGGACTGGAAATAGGCTGATGGAGCAGCTAGGATAGGACTGGAAATGGGCTGTTGGGGGAGCTAAGATTGGAAATGGGCTGTGGTGGGGGCTTGGATTGAAATGGACTCATGGAGGGGCTAGAACTGGAAATAGGCTCATGGGGGGGCTTGGACTGGAATTGGGCTGAGTGGAGGGGAGCTAGGATTTGACATGGGCTGATGGTGGGGCTAGGAAATGACTAGAAATGGGCTGATGGGGGCTAGGATTGGAAATGAGCTGATGAAGGGACTCGGACTGGAAATGGATGGGGGAGCTAGGACTGGAAATGGGCTGATGCAGGGACTAGAAGGGAATGGATGCTGGGTGAGGCTGGAACTAGAAGGGAGCTGATGTTGGGGGAGGATTAGAATGGGATGGGGCTGGGAGAGTAAAATGGAGAGGGGAAAAATATTTTGTGTGGGAGGGATGAAAAATCTACAATTGGCCGGGTATTGGGAGAGTAAGTGGGGATTGAGGATGGAGGGGTAAAATTTGAGTGGATGAAATAGGAATGAGGAAAGAGCAAAAGGAGAAAGATTAGTATGTTAAAGCAGATGTAGAGAGAGACTGGAAAAAAAACTAGAAGAGAGAAGAAAGGACAAATGGACAGCAGACGATGGAGAGTTAGCAGAAAACATGAAACCAGAAGAAAGTGGCTGGAGCAATTGCAACTGAAAAGAAAATGCACAAAAGGTAGAAAGATATCTCTTTATTTTGAATTTATTAACTGGAATATGAAAGCTCTGGGAAATGTGCATCATTAACGTCTGCGCTTTGTTTGGTACAAGAGGAAATTAATTTATAGTTTTATTTCTACAGTGTTGTTGTACATTCCAAGTTTGGCTTTTGGGGTTCCCAGTTTAATTATTGCCTTCCTGTTTCTAAATTGTGATTCCTTGTTTGGTGATGGTCTATGTTCTGCATGTGTAACTGAGCTGAGGTATTCTGTTTATGCAATTCCTATTTGACATTGCCACCACTGTTCCCTCTATGCTGTGTGCGTGTGTGCACGCACACACCTCGCCGAGCGAGCGCACATACTTTACAACAGAGCGCACAAAAATTACGGTTCCGATTCTGATAGAAAACAACATAGATGTCTTAAAATTTAAAAGTTGTGATTGTAATTACTAGAATTTTTCCGTTTCATTTAGTAATTGCCTATTTTCATTTAATTTCTTTAAAATCAATGTGGTGTACATACTGTATTCTGACGTGTAGTCAAATTTTAAAGTATATAACTCTGAGTGTCATTATGTGGCGCACAAAATTTAACCTTCCTTCAAAAGCTGCACAGCTGATATTTTATGCGCACCCAGCCTACAGAAAATTAGAGGGAACATTGATTGCCACTTGTTCTCTTTCCCCAGTATTCTCTGAAATGTATTGGTTTTAATATTTGCAGTGTTGCCTTTTGATAGGTAGGGTATGGTGCTTTGTGAATCCTGGTAATGCTGTCAGGATATGGCGGGTTTGCTATGGGTTCTAAATGGGCAGCGTTTGTAGTAATTTCTAATGTGCCTGGCGGTTGGCACTGGATTATAGTAATGTAGAAATCTTTTAGTCTTTCTTTATCCATACACTCATTAAGAGACATGTTTACTAAAAGTTAGTGTATGGTAACATTATGCAAATAAGGCCACTTATGCAAATGAGGCCCCGCACCGAGTCTCTGCACATGGCCCCGCACCCCCCTTGGGCCGCCCCTGTGTGTATGATATTTTCCTCTCCATCACTTGGGGTCAAAGGGAGCTCCTGATGCCCCTCACTCCCTTGTTTACCACTTATGTGTATCTTACAGTACTCTAGTCCCGAGTTTTGTGATGTTGTTCATCTTGTTTAGATTGTAAGCTCTGAGCAGGAACTGTGTATGTTGCTATTCAGACAATAAGTAGTAGTAGTAGGGCGTAACATTAAAATGAACTTAGTTTGAGCCCACTGTGGTCACTGACTTTCCATTCACTCATACTGCTTCAGGACTAAATTGCTGCACCCTCTAAAACTCCGACCAGATCCACATGTGTTATTTATCTGTATATATAGTAACATAGTAAATGACGGCAGATAAAGACCAGTATGGTCCATCTAGTCTGCCCAGTAAGATGGCAAGAGTAGGTGCACCTGCCGCTCCGTGCAGGCCACCCCTCCCCGTGTCTTTGTTTAGGGGTGAACCCATTGCTCTGTGTAGGACAGCCCTGTTTGTTGAGAAATTAGACAGTTAAGTTTATTTTTATTTTATCCTGTTGCTGTAAAGGGATCCACTATGTCTGTCCCATACCATTTTGAATTCTGTCACTGTATTTGCCCCCACCCCTTCCATCAGGAGGGCATTCCAAGCATCCACCACCCTTTCAGTGAAAAAGTGCCTAGCAATGGGGAAAGTGTTTCTGATGTTACAATGGGACTCATTTACCCTTAATCTAGTCACCCATTTTCATGTGTCCCTATGCCTTTATCTTGTCTGTGTATATATCCTAAATGCATCTGTCCCCTCTTCTGCCTATTCATTGTATAGTGCTGACTTTGTGAATATCGTATCTATGTTATATAAATGTTCTACCTTACTGTCTTTTATGGTGCATCATTCATACTGTGCTGACAATGTGAATATACTATCTGTGTAACTTGAGTGTTTTACTGTGCTGCCTGTTGAGGTATATCATTTGTGTTCTGCTGACTTTATATCATAGTTCTGTTATTTGAATGTTCTACTGTTCTGTTTTAAGGTGTACATTACTGATATTGCATCATATTGCTATCTGTTATTGCCTCCCTCCAAGTTTATCTCACTGTTCAAATTGTCTATTACGCTGACACGGGATCGTTTTGTAAAACGCTGAGGAAGGTCTACAATAAGATTAATTCATCGCTGAGCAACCTTCGGATGCAAACAGAAGATAGTCTATCCATATAGTTGCCAGGAGTTGACATTGATGCAATGGCAATTAATTATCGTCACTGTCATACTGCTTTTATAATGTAAGCTGTGTATGGGCCTTCGTGAACTAGTTCTAACACCAATTCCGTTTCCACAAAATGCAGCAGCCCCCATATTATTATGTTTCTTAACCTTTATTGACTTCCTGTAAGATATCCTGTCCAAGTTAATTTAATTCATTACTATCTGAAAGGCTGTCTGAGCTTTGCCTTCTGTTACATTGGTGTCATCTGCCTCAAGTCAGCAAATGCGTTTAGGTTGTGCACAAGGTCCATACTTGCTGCCACATTCTTTCCGTGGCTGGCGTGCAAGCATGGAATGCACTCCTGCTGGAGCTTTGCCCAGAGAGTGATGTACTAGATTTCCAGAAAAAGTTACAAACTTATGGGCTATTTAACCACCATAGTCAGTGGGGTTTTTTAAACACTAGCCACTGCGGTTAAATAAAATCAAGATATTCAACAGCAACCAGTCCTGAAATATTTGGATGTTGTGGTCAGTACGGCACTTGTCTGGGTAGAGGCAATGTTTTCAGCTACTATATAGATAGCCTAAATTCAGAGCACTTAGAATGGCTTTTTTGCCATTCGAAGTTATGCGGATAGCTATCCGGATAGCGGTGCTGAACACTGTTATATGCATAACTTCCAGCACCATCCACACTCTGCCCCCAGACTACCCCGGCACCATCCAGATAGTGCCAGGGCAGAGAGAGGAAATATACAACAGCACCACCTAAAGGGTCTTGGAATATTGGACCCTTACTAATAATTAGGGACCTGCTTTTTAATAGTATTCGTAGTTACTGTATAAATGAATACATGGCCAGTTCAAGGATATTGGGCACCTTGGGTAAACCTTAGCTTTACACTCCCCTCCCCCACCCCCGAGATATTCATAATTAAACTCAACAATCATGATCATCCGAATACCATCCCCCCCCACACACACAGAGCAATCCTGTGTGTGCCTGCTCTTCCTGCAGATAAATGAACGTGCTGATGGTTCTTTGAATTTGTGTTGCTGTCAGTGTTCCTTTGACTTCTTCTGCCCCTCAGAAACTGCTGTCCTAGGTGACCACCTAGTCTTCCCAGTGGTTGCACCAGCCCTGATTAAATAATTTGTTGATCTTGTGTTCATTTAATGTTTGAGTTGTGGTGTTATTGTTCATACCCCACTTAGGATTGTAGAGATAGGTAGGACGTGAATGAAATAGATGAAAATGAAATTCTGTTTTGTGATGAAGGGTCTCTAGTGTGTACTAGAAACTCGCAGCTGTGTGCTGTAAATTTGTGAAATGCTTCAGAAAACAATTGAATTTGCTAAGTGCATTAAGAATATAAGATATGCCAGATTGGGTCAGACCAAGGTCCATCAAGCCTAGTATCCTGTTTCCAACAGTGGCCAATCTAGGTCACAAGTACCTGGCAAGTTCCCAAAAAGGTGTGCAGGTTCCACACTGCTTGTCCTGGGGTAAGCAGTGGATTTATTGGGTCCTCTTTAATAATGGTTTATGGACTTTTCCTCCAGGAACTTGTCCAACATATCACACTTGGCTAAGACATCTTATTTTTTTCTCCGGCAAATTCGATCTATCCGCCCCTTTCTATCCCCCTCAGCCCTGACCACCCTCACATTGGCTACAGTCTTATCACTAAACAAAAGAAGAGTGAAAAACATCCAGAAAGAACATATGAGCGAGCGCAGAAAAATGTTTTGTGTTGGAAGTATTTTTGTCGGAAGATCAGCCATGAGGTTAAAAGCCTCTCGAAGCCGTTACTTCCATTTTACTCAGTTTTGTTAAAGTCCAATTAAATAAGCTCACAACGGAGCCAAAACGTGAAGGTGAAAAAACCACCACAACTTGGTGCCACCTACAAAAGCATAAATATACTTGTAGAAATGTGGATTTCAATTTAAAAAAACTCTACTTATCTGAACCGCTGCCAGCCCGCAGTTGCATTTCACGTGGAACAGTCCATTCGGGACCGAGGTCGTCGACGCCGACTCCCTCGGCGTCGGGGCGGATGGCTTCAGTGCCCGCCCGACCGGAGCCAATCGACTCCTCCGACGAGGAGTCGGCCTGGGAATCTGAGGACGAAGAGTCACCTGGTTCCTTTCGGACTCGGTGTGTCCCCTCGGACTCCCCCGAGTCCGAACCTCTGAGACGGTCCCCCCCGGAGGATACCCGGTTCTCGGACTTCGTGAGGGATATGGCCAAAGCCTTGGCCTTCCCTGCGGATCCCGAGGAGGAGCCTCGAGTCGAAGAACTCGATGCCCTCCAATATGACTCTCCCCCGAAGGAGGCCTTTATTGTACCGGTTCCTCCCATGCTGGAACGGCTTCTCTTCCGCATGTGGGAGAGCCCAGCGTCGTCGCCGGTGTTAAGCAAGCGGGTCGATTCCACCGGGTTCCAAAAGGCACAACTACCGCACCATTCCATGGTGGTGGAATCGGCCATGCATAGACTGAAGAGTCAAAAGATGCACTCCTCGGTGCCCCCTGGTAGGGAAGCCCGAAGCCTGGATGCCCTCGGTAGGAAGTGTTTCCAGGGCTCTATGCTTGCTTGTCGAGTCCAGACATACCAGCTCTACATGGGCATGTATCTCCGAGACCTGGCTAAGGAAATAGCCGGGTTCTCTGCTGGTCTCTCCGACGAACCTTTGCAGAGGTTCCAATCCTTGTCTACTGGTATTCGGGAGTGCTCCAAGTTTATCTCTCGAGCAGCCTATGATGGTTTTGAAGCTTCAGCTCGAGTAGCCGCGGCCGGCATCGGTGGACGCCGCCAGGCTTGGCTTCAGACGTCCAACCTCGAGCCCTGGGTACAGGACAAGTTGGTCGATGTCCCCTGCCGAGGTGATAACCTCTTTGGCAAGCCCATGGATGAGAAGGCTGCACAAATCGAGACGGAGACTCTCACCAGGACTCGTCTCTCAAGGAAGACCTCTGCCCCTTCTCAAAAGAAGAAGGCCTCGGGGAAAAAGCCCTTTTACCCGAGGAAAGGTGCTGCCTATAAATACTACCCTCAGTATCAGGCCTCCCCAGCTCCCCCACAGGGAAAGCAGGCCAATGGACGGGGTAATGGGTCCCGTAGGCAGCCAGCCCCCAAGCCTGCACCACTGGCCCCTGCTCAGCAGGGTGGGGGTTTTTGACTTTCTCAGCATAGCCTCTCCCCCTCAGCTGGTTTCTCTCAGCACAGGAGGCCGGCTGGTCCACTTTGCCCACAGGTGGTCCAACATCACCACAGATACCTGGGTGCTTCAGATAGTTCAAAAGGGCTATCTTCTTCATTTTCACCAGGTGCCTCCCTCCTACTTTCCAGGGGAGCCTTCCAGACTCCCTTTGCACAGGGACTTACTCCTTCAGGAGTTAGCAAGTCTTGTTCAGGAACAAGCCGTGGAACCGGTGCCCCACCACCTGAGGGGTCAGGGGTTTTATTCCAGATACTTCCTGATTCCAAAAAGAACAGGAGGCCTCAGACCCATCCTAGACTTGCGAAACCTCAACAAGTTCCTTGCAAAGGAAAAGTTCAAAATGCTTACCCTTGGAATCCTGCTGCCCTACCTCCAGCAGGGAGACTGGCTATGCTCCTTAGATCTAAAGGATGCATATACTCATATCCTTATTCATCCGGACCACAGACAATACCTCAGGTTTGTTGTGGGCGGACACCATTACCAGTACAGAGTACTGCCTTTCGGCCTATCCTCCGCCCCCAGAGTGTTCACCAAATGCCTAGCAGTGGTGGCGGCCTATCTGAGACTTCAAGGTCTCTTTGTGTTCCCATACCTGGACGACTGGCTCATCAGGGCCCAGTCTGCCCAAGAAGCCACTCAGGCTACTCATCGCACTGTGGCTCTGCTCCAGCACTTGGGTTTTGTCATAAACTTCGCAAAGTCCACTTTGCTCCCCTCTCAAGATCTCGAATTCATCGGCGCCAGGTTGGACACTCTTCAGGTGCGGGCCTTCCTGCCTCTGGACAGGGCCCAAAGGCTCATGGATCTCGCCAGCCGCTTTCACAGCAATTCCCTGGTCTCGGCCAGGCAATTTCTGAGACTACTCGGCCATATGGCTTCCACGGTCCATGTAACCCCCAATGCCCGCCTGAACATGCGACCTGCTCAATGGTGCCTTCGCAAACAATGGCATCAGGCCACTGGGAGCCTAGCGGACTCCGTACGGATCTCCGACCAGCTGGTCTCCTCTCTGCGATGGTGGCGTCATCTACCAAACCTAGTGTTGGGGGTGCCTTTTCAACCCCCTACACATTCTCAGGTCCTGACGACCGATGCTTCTCTCCAGGGTTGGGGAGCACATTGCCAAGGGACTTGTACTCAGGGTCTCTGGACTCCTTGGGAGTCCGCTCAGCAGATCAACTTCCTGGAGCTCAGAGCCATCCGCCTAGCGCTCAAAGCCTTCTCTCACCTGGTTTCTCACCAGTCGGTACTTGTCCAGACAGACAATCAGGTTGCCATGTTCTACGTGAACAAACAAGGCGGAACCGGCTCCTTCCTTCTCTGTCAGGAGGCACAGAAGCTCTGCTCTTGGGCCGTCCTTCGCAACATCGTCCTCAAAGCTGTCTATCTCCCAGGTCAAGAAAACTACCTGGCAGACAAACTGAGCAGGATCCTCCAACCGCACGAGTGGAGATTGGATCTGCTCGTGGTTCAGCAGATCTTTCTCCGGTGGGACCTCCCCACCATGGACCTGTTCGCCAGTCCTCTGAACCGGCAGCTTCCCAGATTCTGCTCTCGACAGCCGCATCCTCTCCGGGTAGCGGCAGATGCTTTTCTGATTCCATGGTCCACCGGCCTCTTGTATGCCTTTCCACCCATGCCTCTGGTGTCTCGGACGCTCTTCAAAGTTCTCAGAGACAAGGCGTCGGTGATCCTAGTGGCTCCCCGGTGGCCGAGACAACCTTGGTTCCCGCTTCTGATGCAGCTGGCGGTGGACACCCCTCTTCCTCTGGGGTTTCAGCCCGACCTCCTCTCGCAGGATCAGGGGACGCTCCTGCACCCCAACCTTCGGTCCCTTCATCTGATGGCCTGGCTGCTGAAAGGGTAGTTCTTGCTCCTCTCCAGCTACCTCCAGATGTGGAAGAGGTCGTCTTGGCCTCCAGGAGGCCTTCCACCCGGAAGTCCTACGCTCTTAAGTGGCGTCGGTTCTCCATCTGGTGTACTCAGCAGTCGCAAGACCCCTTCTCCTGTTCAACATCAGTGGTCTTGCAGTACTTGCTTTCCCTTTCCAATCTTGGACTTAAGTTCAACTCGGTCAAGGTCCACCTCAGTGCTATTTCTGCACACCACCTGCCGGTGGAGGGTAGGCCTCTTTCCAGCCACCCTCTGGTGGCTCGTTTTCTCCGGGGCCTCCTACTCCTTAAACCACCTTTGCGCCCGCCAGCCCCGAACTGGGATCTCAATGTGGTTTTACAGCGGCTTACCTGTCCGCCTTTTGAGCCTATGGCTACCTGTCCTCTTCGTTTTCTTTCCTGGAAAACCTTGTTCTTGGTGGCCCTCACTTCTGCTAGACGCGTTAGTGAGCTGCAGGCCCTGGTATCTGATCCTCCTTACACTAGGTTCTACAAGAACCGGGTAGTCCTACGGACTCGCCCTAAGTTTCTTCCTAAAGTGGTTTCCCCTTTTCACATCAACCAGGAGGTGGTACTTCCGACCTACTTTCCCAGGCCACACTCCAGCCGAGCAGAAATGGTCCTGCATACCCTGGACTGTAGAAGGGCGCTGAACTTCTACCTTGACCGTACGCGGGAGCACCGAAGGGCTGTTCAGCTCTTCGTGTCTTATGACCCCAACAAGTTGGGGCTCCCTGTCTCCAAGCGTACTCTGTCCATCTGGATTGCGGACTGCATCGCTTGGGCTTACGAGGCTGCGGGCCTCGTGCTGGAAGGTAGAGTCACCGCTCATCGTGTTCAGGCGAAGGCTACGTCAGTGGCTTACCTCTGCTCTGTTCCGTTGGCAGACATCTGCTGGGCCGCTACTTGGTCTTCAAGCCAGACTTTTGCAGCCCATTACTGCCTGGAGAGGGAGTCCCGCAGGGACAGTGCTTTCGGACAGGCAGTCCTCCGTAACCTCTTCGAGGTATAGGCAACTCCTACCCTCCATCCCGGATGTTGGGCTACCGGTTGGAGACGTATTCAGAGAAGATTCCTTCCTTCTGTGCTGCTGAGCTAGAGGGAGCTCATTTTTGTGCTTAGGGTCTCCGGTAGCCTTAAGCTTGGGAGTCCCATATGTGAGGACTGACTTCCTGCTTGGTCCTGGAGAAAGCGTAGTTACTCACCTGTAACAGGTGTTCTCCAGGAGCAGCAGGAATCAGTCCTCACATCCCTCCCTCCTCCCTTGGAGTGGCAGTTATATGCTTTCGTTTTTGCTAATTTTTGCTGTCTTTTAGCTATGTCATCTGACTGAGCAAGATGGCACCCTTGGGCGGGAAGAGGACCGCGCATGCGCGCTGCAATTCCCAAAGGCTTTCTTTGAAAGCTGGGGAAAATTGCTCCGCGAGGGCTCCGTCGGCGCCGACGTCACCCCATATGTGAGGACTGATTCCTGCTGCTCCTGGAGAACACCTGTTACAGGTGAGTAACTACGCTTTTTAAACACAGCTACATTAACAACTTTTACTACATCCTCCCATAACGAATTCCAGAGTTTGATTACGCCTTGAGTTAAAAAATATTTTCTCTTGGAACTCTTAAATGAGTTAAATTGTAGTTTCATTGCATGGTCCTGTAGTCTTTCTACTTTTTGATGGCATAATCAATCTATCTATTTTTATCAGTCGTTCTACTCCATTCCTTAATTTATAGACCTCTATCATATCTCCCCTCAGTCGTCTCTTTTCCAAGTTGAAGAGCCCTAACCTTTTAAGCCTTTTTTCATAGGGGTATTCTTCCCTCCTCTTTACCATTTTGGTGGCTCTTTTCTGTTCTTTTTTTAATTCTACTATATCCCTTTTAAGATACGGCGACCAGAATTGCACACAATATTCAAGATGCGGTTGAACCATGAAACGATACAGAGGCATTATAGTATCTTTGGTTTTAATCTCTATTCCTTTCCTTATGATTCTTAGCATTCTATGTGCTTTCTTGGATACGGCTGCACACTGGGCAGAGGGTTTCATTGTAGTATCCACAATGACACCTAAATCCTTTTCCTGGGTGAAGGTTTGTAATCTGGAACCTTGCTTGGTGTAACCATAGTTTCGGTTGGTCTTTCATTACAGGTACAAAGAGGATCTGTGATGGTTAAGGATAGAACTGACACTTATCCTGAGAAGGTTTTGGACACCAGGGAGACTATTAGAGACACCTGAGATTAGTCTGCTGAGCTGTGCTGTGTATGTTCCTTATTTAGACTGTGAACTATGGGCTTGATATTCAGCGCCAGTGGCTAGTATGAGTACAGGGCCTAGCCGCTGACACTGAACACTAAACCCGAATATTCAATGCCAGGGTCATATCTGGCCCCTACATTGAATATCTGGGGTTGCCACACAGCTTCCAATGCCGCAGGAGTTAACTGGGCAGCAGCGATATTGAGCCACCCAATTAGCTCTCACGGGTAAAGAGAGACCAGCTTTTGCTGCACCTATCTTTACCTGCAGGTCGCGAACCAGGCAGCAGTTCAATATCGCTGCTGCTCAGTATGCAACAGGTGCTGCTTCTGGAACACCCACAACACTCCCCAGTGCTGCACCGTTAGCATCGGGATGTGTAGCTGTGTTAATCGGGGATATTCAGTGGCACTAACCGTATTAGTGCTGCTGAATATCCCAGATTATTACATCAGAAAACTTGGGCGCGACCTATACAACAGAGCGACTTATCTAATAAATTTATGCGGTGGACCATGCCCCTCGAAACAGATATAAATACTCGCAAATATGCAGTGGACAGTCTTCTCTCCCTGGGCCCTGCGCTCTACACCCAATGCTTGCAAGCAGACCCTCCGCTCAGCAGACTGGTACGTACTTGGACTATACTCGCAAAGAGCATACCAAATAGCATACCGGACGAATTTCAATCACAACACAATGTTATTTTTAACCCCACAGAAAATGGTGACACCAAAGGTACTGAACTCATACACAGCGGAATTCAAATTGAAAGTTATTCACTACACAGAAGAACATGGTAACAGAGCCACCGAGTGAACTTTTGGGATAAATAAGAAATTAGTTAGAGACTGGAATAAGACACAGGGAAAACTAAGCTTGACAAAACGCAACAAGAAGGCAAATCGCAGCCGCAAAGCATGGTGGCCTGAATTAGAAGTATGTCTGCTGCAGTTTGTCATAGAGCAGAGAGGTCAGGGCCATGGACTGTCCATTGTGCAGGTGCAATTCAAAACAGTTCATATCACCAGGGAAATGAATATCAAGAGATTCAAGGCTGGTCATTTGCGGTGCTACCGATTTATGATAAGAAACAAATTAAGCATTAGACAAAGAACAACCATGTGTCAACAGCTCCCCACTGATTTCTTGGATAAAGTGTGGAATTTCAGGGAATTCTTAAAGAAAGAAATCAACACATACACAGACACCAGACTTCATAATCAACATGTACAAGGTTACCTTAACCTTTGGCATCCCATTAGGGAGAACGGTCAGTCAAAAGGGGGTTAGAACAATAAATATTGGAATCACCAGACATAAAAAGACACATTTTACATTGGTGCTGGCCTGCTGTGCAAGTGGGAAAAAGCTGCCACCTTTGATTTGAGAAAGGATGGTGGATAAGAGCATGATGCTGAAATAGCTGCAGCACTGCTTTAGTAAGCGGCTGGATGGATTTTTCAAGAGACAGAAAGCACTACTTGTCATGGATAGCATGAGAGCCCATTTCACTGAAGACATAAAGAAGAAACTAAATCTCTGAACATTGTCTCGGTTATTATACTTGGTGGTATGACAAAAATCCTTCAAGTGCTTGACATTTCCGTCAACAGAAGCTGTCTTGTATCGCCTATGGCAAAACTGGATGTGCCTGGAAAACAGTTTCATGGCTACTGGCCGGAAGACGACGACCATAACAAACATGAACTGGCACCTGAAATTGCAGAACTATTTCACAGTGACACCAAAGATGAGGACCTCAATGGCTTTTCCGAGAGTGATACAGAACAAATCTGATGTGGAATGAGTGTTATTTTAAAGTGAAAGTGAAACAGAATAAATCCAGTTTTAAGAAACAGTAATGTTGTCCCGCACTTTATCTTTTGTACTGGCAACTTACACTAGTATTTTACATGTAAATATGTCAAATTGTGCCATTGCCACTTATACACAGGGATGACTTATAATCTGGGAAATACGATAAATGCCTTTGAATATCGGGCCCTATGTTTTGGGAAAACACTAAACAAAATCTCTGTGATTTTCTGCAGTTTTCCTAGTATTCAGATAACTGTTTTTGGAACAACACTAGTGCTGTAGATATTTTTCTTCAACTGACTGTGTGTGATCCCCTTGGGTGTTGCAGGTCTTGTGCCCCTCATTGGAAGAATCTTAATCCGACCCTGCACAGTTTTTCCTGTTCCTCTTATGTGAACAGGGAGCACTGTAGGAAGAGGGGCTTGCATCTGCAATATTACTTATGCTGAAGAGAGCTAGCCCTCCTGGCCGATCCCCGAGTGAACGCTGTTTACCATTTCCCCCTGTTGTACCTCAGTTGGTTTCTAATCCGATTTAATACTGCTGTGCCACAGAATTTACTGACCCCTGAGCTGCAACAGAGAAATGGGGGGGTGGGGGGGGGAGGGGAGAGGAGTTGGCTATAAGTGATTTTTATGCAATAGTGGAACAAGTTTTTGCATAAGGTAATATAAAATTGTGTAGCTGCCAATGTCCAGAGGCCCTCTCTGGAGGAAGTGTTGCAAGGCATCGTAGTAGAGGAATTTCTGGTACAGAGAAGATAGAAAAATAGTACTGTTTGGCAAAAAATCCTTTTCCTGAAATATAGAAACAGAGAAAAATGATGGCAGGTAAAGTCCATAAGGCCCATCCAGTCTGCCTGTCCACACCAACTACTAAACTCTTCATCCCTTCCTTTGCATCAGAGATTCTCTGTGCTTGTCCCATGCTTACTTGAATTTCAATATAGTCTTTGTCTCCAGCAATTCCATTGGAAGGTTGTTTCACACAGCCATCACCTTTTCTGTAAAGAAATATTTCCTTACATTCTCCAGGACCAAGCAGGAAGTCAGTCCTCACATATGGGTGACGTCAGCGCCGACAGAGCCCCCGTGCAGACAATTTCCCCAGCTTTCAAAGAAAACCTTTGGGAATGCAGCGCGCCTGCGCGTTCCCCTCCCCGCCCAAGGGTGCCATCTTGCTCAGTCTTTCTTTTTCCATGGAGCCTGATGGACGTGAGTTTGTGTCACCCCGGAAAAGTTGATTTTTTTTTTCTGCGATTTTCGCGTTGTCTTATCCGGTTCGACGCCGGTTCCCCTTCCCGTCTGGGCTCGGTACACCAGTATCGAGTCCGGAGTTTTGATTTTCGTTTTTTGTCCTTCGTGATTAGCGTTCGCGCTCTTTTTGTGTTTTCACTGGCAGCCCGGTCTTTTGACCTTGCAGGGGCCCTTTTTCCCCCGATGGCTGCCAGCGGGTTCAAAAAGTGTGATCAGTACAAGAAACTTATGTCTCTCACCGACACATATGACTGCTGCCTCCTATGCCTCGGGCCCGACCATGACCCACTGGCCTGTGGCCCATGCAGCAAAATGTCGTCGAAGGCGCTTTGGAGCCGTCAGCATCAACATGAGCAAATTTTCTCTGACTCCGCGTCCGGCCAGGCCCGGACTTCGTCAGAGGCCGCGACATCTCAGGAGTCCGACCCCGAATGCCATCGGGGTTCCTCTGAAAGGGAGTCTCCCACCTGGGAGCACAGAAGGAAGAAAAAGCTCGCGAGGGTGGCTTTGGTGGAGGCTCCTGGTTCCTCGAGGGCCAGGTCGCATAGCCCTGACCGCCTCCCCGGGCTCTCAGAGTTGGAGAGGCCTTCCAAGCTACCTCTTGTGGAGCCGGAGTCCCCGAGTCACGTAAGTGCAGTTGTCCTCGTGGGCTCTCCTCCGGGGGAGCCGACGTCGGGCCCGACGCTGTCAGGGCCCGAGTCAGGGGCTGCTGAGTTTCCTGAGCTTGGACTCAGGTTGATGGCCTTGGAGAGCAGCTTGGCTGCCTTCATGGAACAGCAGCGGGTGCTGATCGCCAGTCTGACTGGTGCATCTGCCAAGACCACAGGGACCGCGACGTCTAAGTCGACCTTGGAGACCGAGCCGATCCTCGAGTCATTGAAATCTCAAGTCGATCCTCGGTCAGGGTCCCCCTCGACCTCCCATGCAGGGCTGAGGTCATCGACGCCGATACCCTCGGCATCGGGGCGGATGGCACCGAGGCCCACATGGCCGGAGCCGCTCGATTCCTCCTCGGAGGAGTCGAAGTGGGAGACGGAGGACGAGGAGTCCCCGGACACCTTCCGGACCCGGTGCGTCCCTTCGGACTCACCAGAGTCCGAGCCTCAGAGACGGTACCCCCTGGAGGATACCCGGTTCTCGGACTTCGTGAGGGACATGGCCAAAGCCTTAGCCTTCCCCACGGATGCCGAGGAGGAGCCTCGAGCCGAGGAGCTCGATGCCCTCCAGTATGATTTTCCTCCGAAGGAAGCCTTTACTGTACCGGTTCCTCCGATGCTGGAATGGCTGCTCTTCCGTATGTGGGAGGCACCGGCCTCGATGCTGGTTCTTAGCATATGGGTAGATTCCATTTATCGAGTCCGTAAGAGCCCTGGGTTCCAAAAGGCACAGCTACCGCACCACTCCATGGTTGTGGAATCGGCCATGCACCGTCTGAAGAGTCAGAAGATGCACTCCTTGGTGCCTCCCGGCCGGGAGGCCCAGAACCTGGATGCCCTTTGTAGAAAGTGCTTCCAGGGCTCTATGCTATCTTGCCATGTCCAGACCTACCAGCTGTACATGGGCATGTACCTACGAGACCTGGTAAAGGAGATTGCCGGGTTCTCAGCTGGCCTCTCCGAGGAACCTTTGCAGAGGTTCAAGGCTTTGTCAACAGGGATTCAAGAGTGCTCAAAAGTTATCTCTCGAGCAGCCTATGATGGCTTCAAGGCTTCAGCCCGGGTAGCCGCGGCCAGCATCGGTGCACACCGTCAGGCCTGGCTACAGTCATCAGACCTGGAGCCATGGGTGCAGGACAAGTTGGTTGATGTCCCTTGCCGAGGTGAAAACCTTTTCAGTAAGCCCATGACTGAAAAGGCTGTGGAAATTGAGACTGAGACTCTCACCAGGACAAGGCTGTCCAGGAAGACTTCTGCCCTTTCTCAGAAAAAGAAGGGCTCGGGAAAGCCCTTTTTCCCGAGGAAGGGTGCTGCCTACAAATCCTACCCTCAATACCAGGCCTCTCCAGTTCCCCAACAGGGCCAGCAGCCGCAAGGGCATGGGCCCCGTAGGCAGAAGACCCCAAGCCGCCAGCTCCAGCTCCTGCACAGCAGAGAACGGGGTTTTGACTCCCACAGCATAGCCTCTTCTCCACAGCTGGCTCCACTCAGCACAGGAGGTCGGCTGACCCTGTACGCCTATAGGTGGCCAGCCATCACAGGGGATACCTGGGTACTGAGCTTAGTCCAGAAGGGCTACTTGCTCCACTTCCACCAGATACCTCCCTCCTACTTTCCAGGGGAGCCTCCAAGACTCCCTCTACACAGAAACCTCCTCCTTCAGGAGTTGGCAAGTCTTCTAAAGGAAATAAGAACATAAGATATGCCATACTGGGTCAGACCAAGGTCCATCAAGCCCAGTATCCTGTTTCCAACAGTGGCCAATCTAGGTCATACGTACTGTCAGACGGCTGCCTGGGTGAGAATCTTCACAGTCTTGGCAAGTGCATATATCTATATGATTTGCAAGGGATTGTGGGCAATGCAGTTCATTCACACCAGACACAGCTGCTGACAATAATTTAGTTGTGCTCAAGTGTAAAGCCAATAAGATATTTATTTATGGGGTTATTTCTCCCAACACAGATATGCTTGGTAGCACATAAATCAGGTTACTTGCTTCCAGTGTTTAACTTGGAAAAACAAAATCAAAATCAGGAAAACAACATTCAAACTTGTCAGGCATTAGCTAATGTTTTCTTAGCATATATCAAACAACAAACGAAAAGCCACAAAGAAAGAAAAAAACTGTTCTTTTCAGGTTAACTTCTGATAACTTCCCACATAGATTCAGAAGTGATTCTCTCCTAGCTCACAAGCAATTAGGTAAGGCTCAATTGCTAGCAGTTATCCAGCTGAAACCCTTTAGCTGGCTTGCTTTCTACTGTGTGGGTCAAATCCTGCTTCAGGAGCTTTTCTGAGTAGATTAAAGAACAAGTTTGTATTTCTTTGTGATGGTTGCTGTACTTTGTAACAGAAAGTTACCAAAGGAGTTTGGACAGAGAGCAGTCCATATAAACACATTCTTCATCTGCAATCATTCCCCCTTCTTCAACAAGCATGGGTTCAATATCATGGATTGGCACAGATGAATCTCTCAATGGAGCACTTTCAGGAGAATACTTGTTTCCCTGCTGTCTTTCAAGGTTATAGCTAGGGCATAGATCAGTGTTCATACCTGAGCTTCCATTGCTGTTAGAGTTCCTCTCTATATAGCCTGGCCAGTATGTAGTCCAGTTCTTATGTCCAGCCTTCCAATCCAGATCCCTGGACACTGGATCTCTCTTCACATACCTTCTGGCACAGGTCTTAGGGTCCCTTCCACGTGCAGCCGTCTCCCTCACAGGTAGCGTCTGGAGATTCCTAGCTCTGCAGCATCATTCCTCTGGCTTTCCCCAGTCCAATGGTGTATGCTGGCCCTTGGAATACCTCCCAGTATACGTACTGCTCTGGACTCTTCTAGACCTCTCAAAGGCTTTTCTCCTCTTTCTTCCAGAGGGTTTCTTTCCCTCTCTGTCCGTCCGGTTTGGCTTCTGCTTCTGATGATCCTTCAGATGAAACTGATCAAGCTGATTCTCAGGATACTGATTCTCTGTAGAATAAACTCTACCCTTATTCTGCCTAGATGAGTGCTCCTCCCTAACACAGCGCAGCTGTGCTGAATCAGGCCCTGCTCTTTGAGATGAGTGCTTAGGGATTACCTCATAGCCCTCCTGATTGAACACACGTTTCCCCACTTCAGCTCCTCTAATGGCTGTTGGAAACCTGGTGCATTCTGGGACTGATAGTCTTTTATGGGAAAATTCTGTTTTCTTATTTCTACCAGAACTGACAGGTTGCTTGTTCAGAGTCACTTCACCTTTTCTATAGCTCCTTCCTGAGCTATGATAAGCTTCCTTATCACAGTACCTAGCAGTATCCCCAAAAGACACAGGTTCCACATTGCTTGTATTGGGTCAAGCATTGATATCCTGGGTCCTTTTTAATAATGGTTTATGGACCTTTCCTCCAGGAACTTGTCCAAACCTTTTTTAAACCCAGCTACACTAACAGCTCTTACTACATCCTCCGGTAACAAATTCCAGAGTTTGATTACATGTTGAGAGAAAATATTTTCTCTTATTTGTCTTAACTAGTTTACCCTGTAGTTTCAGTACATGTCCCCTAGTCTTTCTATATTCTGATAGCGTAAACAATCGATCTACGTTTACCCGTTCCACTCCATTCATTAATTTATAAACCTTTATGATATCTCCCCTCAGCCGTCTCTTTTCCAGGTTAAAGAGCCCTAACCTTTGTAGCCTCTCTTCATAGGAGTAGCCTTCCATCCCCTTTGCCATTTTGGTGGCTCTTCTCTGTACCTTTTTCTAATAACGCTATATCCTTTTTAAGATACGGCGACCAGAATTGCACACAATATTCAAGTTGCGGTCGTACCATGGAACGATACAGAGGCATTATAATATTCTTTTGTTTTATTTTCCATTCCTTTCCTTATGATACCTAGCATTCTATTTGCTTTCTTGGCCGCCGCTGCACACTGGGCGGAGGGTTTCAACATGTTATCCACGATGACTCCTAAATCTTTTTCCTGGGTGGTGGTTCCCAATGTGGAACCTTGCATCGTGTAACCATAGTGTGGGTTGTTCTTTCCTAGGTGCATAACTTTGCACTTGTCCACATTAAATTTCATCTGCCATTTGGATGCCCAGTCTTCCAATTTTCCCAGATCCTCCTGCTGTTTTCTACAGTCCTCTTGGGTTTTAACAACTTTAAACAGTTTTGTGTCATCTGCAAATTTGATAACCTCACTAGTTATTCCTTTTTCCAGGTCATTTATGAATATGTCAAAACGTAGCGTACCCAGTACAGATCTCTGGGGTACTCCACTATTCACCTTTTTCCATTGGGAAAATTGGCCATTTAGCCCTACCCTCTGTTTTCTATCTTTTAACCAGTTCCTGATCCACAATAGTACACTGCCTCCTATCCCATGACTTTTTAGTTTTGCCAAAAGTCTCTGAGGGACCTTGTCAAAGGCTTTCTGAAAGTCCAGATACACTATATCAACCCTCTCACCTTTGTCTACCTATTTATTCACACCTTCAAAAAACACATATCAGATTAGTAAGACAAGACCTTACTTGCCTAAAGCCATGTTGGCTGTCTCCCATTAGGCCATGACTATCTACATGCTGTGTAATTTTGTTCTTTATGATGGTTTCTACCATCTTCCCTGGTACTGACGTCAGGCTCACCGGTCTGTAATTTCCCGGATCACCCCTGGAACCCTTTTTAAAAATTGGCGTTACATTGGCGACCCTCCAATCTTCAGGTATTACAGATGATTTTAATGAAAGTTCACAGATTACTAATAGCAGGTCTGCAATCTCATATTTCAGTTCTTTCAACACTCTTGGATGCATACCATCCGGTCCAGGTGATTTGCTACTATTCAGTTTATCAAGTAGTTGTAATACATCTTCCCGGTGTAGCGATATTTTTCTCAATTCCTCTGCAGTATCACCATTAAATACCACTTCAGTCTTGGGTAACATCCCTACATCTTCTTCAGTAAAGACCGAAGCAAAGAATTCATTCAGTTTCTCCGCTATAGCCTTGTCTCCTCTTACTGCCCCCTTTACCCCTCTATCATCTAATGGTCCAATTGACTCTCTCACAGGCCTTTTGCTACGAATGTACTTGAAAAAGTCTTTATTTCGTGTTTTTGCTTCCGTAGCAAGTTCCTTCTCAAATTCTTGCTTTGCCTCCTTTATCAATGCTTTGCATTTAACTTGCCAGTGCTTGTGCTGTTTCCAGTTTTCGTCGTTTGGCTCTTTTTTCCATGTCCTGAAAGATGCTTTTTTGGCAGCAACAGCCTCTCTGACCTCACCTTTAAACCATGCTGGCAGTTTTTTGGACTTTCTTCCACTTTTCTTAGTGTGGAATACAGCTGGTCTGGGCTTCCAGGATAGTATTTTTAAACAACACCCAAGCTTGATGTAAGTCTTTAACCTTTGCAACCGCTCCTTTTAGTTTTTTCTTAACTATATTCCTCATTTTATCATAGTCTCCCTTTCAAAAGTTAAAAGGTAGTACTGTGGATTTCTTTACTATCCCTCCTCCACTAATTAAATCAAACACGATCATGCTATGATCACTATTGCCAAGTGGTCCCAACACCCTTATCACTTGCACCAGATCTGGTATTCCACTAAGGACTAGGTCCAGTATGGCTTCCCCTCTGGTCGGTTCATGAACCAGCTGCTCCAAGAAGCAGTCATTTATTTAATCTAGAAACTTTATCTCCCTAGCATATCCTGCCGTGACATTGACCCAGTTGATACCGGGGTAATTGAAAGGAACAGGCAGTTGAAGCAGTGCCTCACCACCTGAAAGGGAAAGGCTTCTACTCCAGGTACTTCCTGGTACCAAAAAGGACAGGAGGCCTCCGGCCTATCCTAGACTTGCGAAACTTAAACAAGTTTCCGGAGAGGGAAAAGTTCAAGATGCTTACCCTTGGGATACTGCTGCCCTACCTCCAGCAGGGAGATTGGCTATGCTCCTTAGACCTAAAGGATGCTTATATTCACATTCTCATCCATCCAGACCACCGACAATATCTCAGATTTGTGGTGGGAGGAAACCATTTTCAGCACAGAGTACTTCCCTTTGGCCTAACTTCCGCCCCTAGGGTTTTCACCAAATGTCTGGCGGTGGTGGCGGCCTATCTCAGAAATCAGGGAATTTTTGTCTTCCCATACCTGGACGACTGGCTCATCAGGGGTCAGTCTCTCCAGGAGGCCACAAGCCACTCGTCGCACTGTCTCTCTTCTTCAGCATCTGGGCTTTGTCATAAGCTACCCAAAGTCCATTTTGCTCCCCTCACAGAACCTAAAGTTTATAGGGGCAAGATTAGACACCCTGCAGGCAAGAGCGTACTTGCCCGCGGACAGGGCCCACAGACTGATGGACTTGGCCAACCAGTTCCAAAGCAATTCTCAGGTCTCTGCCAGACACTTCCTGTGGCTCCTGGGCCACATGGCATCCATGGCACATGTGACCCCGAATGTCCATCTGCACATGCGGGCTGCTCAGTGGTGCCTCAGAGCTCAATGGACGCAAGCCACAGGCGACCTCCGAGACAGAGTAAAGTTGTCCAAACCACTCTTGGACTCCTTGCAGTTGTGGCTACATCTCCCAAACCTTCTCAGAGGGGTACCCTTTCAGGCCCCAGCACACACAAGGGTGCTGACGACCGATGCTTCCTTAAAGGGCTGGTGTGCACTCAAGGCCTCTGGTCTCCTCGGGAGGCCACACAGCAGATCAATCTTTTGTTGCTGCGAGCAATCCGCTTAGCTCTCCAGACTTTTTCTCATGCCCTCTCTCACCAGTCTGTCTTAGTTCAGACAATCAGGTAGCAATGTTCTTTGTGAACAAGCAAGGGGGCACAGGGTCCAGACTCCTATGTCAGGAGGCACAGGCCCTTTGCTCCTTTGTAGTCAAACAGGGCATGTTTCTCAAAGCAGTTTATCTACCTGGTCAGGAAAACTTCTTGGCAGACAAACTAAGAAGGATTCTCCAGCCTCATGAATGGCAGTTGAATCCACTGGTGATCCAGCAGATCTTTCTATGATAGGGACTTCCATCCATCGATCTCCTTGCAAGTCCACTGAACCTTCAGCTGCCCATGTTTTGCTCCAGACAGCCGCTTCCCCTGAGAATGGCAGCAGATGCTTTTCTGATGTCTTGGTCTACGGGCCTCCTGTATGCGTTTCCTCCCACGCCCCTGGTGGCCCGAACTCTGTTCAAGATTCTACAGGACAAGGCCTTGGTGATTCTGGTAGCCCCCAGATGGCCGAGGCAACCGTGGTTTCCACTTCTTCTGCAGTTGGCAGTGGAAACTCCATTCCCTCTGGGGTTGCAACCCGATCTCCTGTCTCAGGATCAGGGTTCCCTTCTGCACCCCAATCTCAGATCCCTCAATCTGATGGCCTGACTGCTGAAAGGATAGTGCTAGCTCCCTTACTTCTACCTAGGGAAGTTGAGGAGGTGGTCTTAGCCTCTACGAGGCAGTCCATCAGAACGTTCTATGTCCTCAAGTGGCATAGGTTCTCAATATGGTGTGCTCAGCGCAATGAAGATCCTTTCTCCTGCCTTGTGCCAGTAGTACTACAATACCTACTTCACCTGTCAGACTTAGGCCTGAAGTCCAACTCTGTTCGGGTCCACCTCAGTGCTCTATCAGCACACCACTCATTGGTGGAGGGTCAGTCTCTGTCGGTTCACCCCTTGGTGTCCCGCTTCCTCAGAGGCCTGCTTCTGCTCAAGCCTCCGATTCATCCCCAGCCACTGAGTGGGATTTGAACGTGGTCTTGCAGCAACTTACTCACCCACCGTTTGAGCCGATGGCTACGTGCCAGACGTATGAGTGAACTACAAGCTCTGGTTTCTGATAGACCATACACACGGTTCTATAGGAACAAGGTGGTCCTACAGACCCATCTGAAGTTCCTTCCAAAAGTTGTCTCCTCCTTCCACCTCAACCAGGAGGTGGTTGTTCCGACATTTTTTCCCAGGCCGCATACCAGATGACTACTCCCTTATATTTAGTTGCTACCTCGTTCAATTGTAAATAGGTTAAAGGTATGTTTAATGTAACTATCTACTATGTGTTACAGGCTGATACAGTCTTGCATACCCTGGACTGTAAGAGGGTGCTGTCCTTTTACATAGAACGTATGCGGGAGCACCGAAGGACTACTCAGCTCTTCGTTTCCTTTGACCCTAATAAACTGGGGTTGCCTGTCTCCAAGCGTACCTTGTCCACTTGGGTAGCAAATTGTATCGCCTGGGCTTACAAGGCAGCCGGCCTCTGCTTGCAGGGTTGAGTCATGGCGCACTGTGTCAGGGCGAAAGCCACGTCAGTAGCTCATCTCCGCTCTGTTCTGTTGGCAGACATCTGCGGGCCACTACTTGCTCTTCAAGCCAGACCTTTGCAGCCCACTACTGCCTCGAGAGAGAGTCCCGAAGGGACAGTGCTTCCGGACAGGGGGTACTCTGTAATCTCTTTGAGGTTTAGGCAACTCCTACCCTCCGGCCCTAGTGTTGGGCTACCGTACGGGGGCGTTCTCAGAAGATATTCTTATCACGGATGCTGAGGCTCTTGAGAGGGAGCCATTTTTTCAGCTTTGGGTTCCTGGTAGCCTAGAGCTGGGAAGTCCCATATGTGAGGACTGACTTCCTGCTTGGTCTTGGAGAAAGAGTAGTTACTCACCTGTAACAGGTGTTCTCCAGGAGCAGCAGGAATCAGTCCTCATGACCCTCCCTCCTCCCCTGGAGTTGCAGTCATATACTTTATTTTGTTTTTTGCTGTCTTTTAGCTATGTCATCAGACTGAGCAAGATGGCACCCTTGGGCGGGAAGGGGACCGCGCAGGCGCGCTGCATTCCCAAAGGCTTTCTTTGAAAACTGGGGAAATGCTCCGCATGGGGACTCCGTTGGCACCGACGTCACCCATATGTGAGGACTGATTCCTGCTGCTGCTGGAAAAAATCCTGTTACAGGTGAGTAACTACTGTTTACTGCTGAGATTACCCCCTCTCACTTTTATCCTATGACCCCCTTGTCCCAGTGCTTCCTCGTCTGCATTTCTGCCTTGGAGATTTTTAAGTGTTTCTATCCTGTTTCTTCCCATCCCTCCTTTCTTCGCATACATGATTAGATTTTTAAGTCTGCCCCTATATGCTTTGACAAATCATTTTGGTAGTTGCCCTTTGGATTGGCTCCATCCTGTTTATATCCTTTTGAGGGTACGCGCTCCAAAATTGTACACAGTACTCCAAATGAGGTCTCACCTGTGTCCTGCTGGGTGTTCCTGTCACTAGGCGTCCTTCTAGCTTTGCCACTGCCTTGTCTAACTGGGAAGGAAAGGCAGTAGCTCTAGGCATATACTCCTTCTGCATTTGGGCCAATGCGGCAAACTGAGCCACCCCTTACTGCAGCAGTTGCATTTGATTTCCCCATGCTATTCTTACTCCTCGGTCCAAGAAGAAAGATTAGCACGAGAAACTCAGTGTAAAACCGCTGCGCTAAAGGGTAGCAAAGTGGGCATGCCAAACAGCTGAATATGAAATTGCTCCCAGTGTAAAATACTGCACTGAAACTTAATGCAGTTTTTTACTTGTCCTTTAATGCTGAATCTTTACGCTAGCTCAGGGCCAGTGTAAAGATGCAGCTGGGAGCCGAAGGGTCATCTGAGGTGAAGTGTGACTAACACCTCACCTCAGATGATCCAAAAGCTCTGGTGGCCCAAGTGGGCCCTAGACAACCTCATCCTTCCCTCCATCACTCCCCACTGCACTACCACAACTCCTCGATGCCCCCTCCCTGAAGCTTCCAACTCTGCAAATATTCCTGGTGACTTGTGGTCCCTGGATCCAAACCCCAAAGATGTCGCTGGTTGCCCTAACAGACCCCTGGCACCCCACCAAAGAACAGATTGGTGGCTCTTAGCTCTCCTCCTGTACCCTCTGATACTCCCTCCCCCCCCAGTACCCACGACCCATCTCATGCATCTCCAGCTTTGGGAGGCAGGAGGATGCCCACTTGCTCCCACTTCCATGTTACTATATTGGAAAATGGCAGTGCTTGACCCCTTGTAGTACACCCCTGGGGAGGATGCACTGCACAGGGTCAGTCCCCACCATTTTCCAAGTTGGTGGCATGGAGATGGGAGTGAGTGGGCTTCACTCCTGAACTCCACAGGATCAAGTGCTGCCATTTTCAAAGAAGACAACATGGAGGTGATGACGAGTGAGCATCACTTCTGCTTCCCAGCACTGAAAATGCTTGAGGTGGGTTGGGGATATGGGAGGAGGGCCATGAGCCACCAATCATTTCTTTTGGGGGGTGGTCTGGGGCCCACTACTACTACTTATCATTTGTATAGCGCTACAAGGCATACACAGTGCAGCACTAGGGCTACTAGGGACATCTTTGGGGTAGGAGTGAGGCCTTGGGGGTCCAGCTCCAAAGCAATGGACCACCAGAGATATTTGTGATAGTAACAGTGGCCATATCATGCCAGGTGATACTGTTTGGGTGTCAGCAGTTTTGGGAAGGGGGATTGAGGAGTTGTGATGGTGCAGTAGGAAGTGACGGATGGATCGGATGGTCTGGGGCACACTTAGGCCAATAGGGCATTCTTTTGGGGGGTGCTAAGGTCAGGAATGGGGTTCAGCATGTTTTTTTTTAAAAATGTCTCCCTACCTGTCAGTGCATGAGCCAATCCCTGCTGATTCACTGACAAAAAGGGAGACTCTCATGATACAGGAAGCGGCTGCATCTTATCGCTGTGGTGTGCATTGTGTTTTTTTCTGACAGTGCACACTTCTTAACGCAGTGGTAATTGGCATGCCATTATTTTACTGCATCTTGAGTAGAAATATTTTTTAGCATATGCATTAGAATACTGTGCACTTGAGCTTGATTGCGGCATTTAACACATGGCTTTATGCATCTAGCTGACTGTTTGGAATTTATTTGGGAATCTTAAGGCCAGTTTATTTATTTAGCTGGGTTTATATACTGCTTTTCTCTGGGTCAAAGTGGTTTACATCGAAGAACACACAGTAGATAGTTATATTAAACATACCTTTAACCTATTTACAATTGAACGAGGTAGCAAATAAATATAAGGGAGTAGTTATCTTATTTACATATTTACAGTACAACCAGGTATAACATGTTGAGGTAGAGCTTCTTACAGAGTGGGAGGTACATTCCATGGGGACTGAGCTTATTTACATGGTTCTTCAAGGAGGCCAAAGTATTCAATGAAGAGGTGTGTCTTCAGTTGTTTCCGAGAGGGTAAGAGGTAGGCAGTGGATCTGATTTTGGTTGGGAGTGTGTTCCATAAGGAGGGTGCATAGAGGTCGAATGAGCATGAGCAGGCTTGGTTATTGTGTCTTGTTCTTGCGTGGGGGATTACTAGAGTGTTGCTTGTGGCTTGTCTTGTAGCTCTGTTGGGCTTGAACTCTTGCAAGAGTGTGTGTAGATAGGACGTCTTTTGATGGTGAATAGCTTTATGTGTAAGGAGGAGGGTCTTGTATTTGATGCGGCTTTCTAGGGGGAGCCAGTGGAGCTGTTTCAGGATAGGTGTAATGTGGTCGTATTTTGCTGCTTTCTGTATTATGTGTGCTGTGGTGTGCAGGACTGTGCCTAGTGGGAGGAGTGTGGAGTGGGGTAGTCCCTGGTATACAGCATTACAGTAGTCGAGGTGGGGGAGGGTCATGGCTTGTAGTATTGTGCAGGAGTCATGTGGATCTAGGAGGGGGTGAAGACATTGAAGGGTGTCATGATGCGGGCACTAATAAAGTTGGTTTTAAGAAAAGAAATCCTGTTTTAGAAGAACTAGATGTGCAGTTACCTCCAGGCACAGCTAGAGGGAGCAGGAACAGACATACTGGTCTTAATGAACCTAAGCTCACTGATGACCTGCAGCTGAAAGGAAACCAGGAAGTCAGCAGTAACGGTTCACTTTATAAGCCAGAGCAGAATGCTTCTGGAGAGGAGTGGCATAAGCAGAAGAGGCAGTGGAATGCGCATATGAAGCAGCAGGAGGAGAAAGAGGAAGAAGGAACTGGAGCTGGAGAAACAGCAGAGGAGCCTGGAGGCTATCAAGGACATAAGCCTGATTGCTGTGGAAGAAGCCAAGCTGGAAGCTGGAGGAGAAACAGACCTCACAAGGTGGGAAGCCAGAAAGCCCAAACTGAACCTGTTGTGCAAGGGGAGTTTGGTGGAAGTTGCTCCAAGGTGAGAGGCTCTGCCACGCCTAGTTCCTATACTCCGCCTGTTTGTAACCTAGAGAGAAGAAAGCTAAGAACTAGAGAGGGAGGTTCTGACAGAAGCTTATCTTTAGAGGATCATTGCCCAGTTTCACCTATTCAGAGGGAAAAGCAGTTTTATAAGTAACGGAAGTTTTTACTCAGTGAGCCAAGGTATGAGGCATTGAAGATTAACTGTAATGATTGTACTGCTAAAAGCTATGCTAAAAGAAGGATTCCTCCTAGGAGAAACAAGAGTCAAGACTTGTTCACTAAACTACCGCCAGCCTTAAGAGTCCCTGGTTATGTGAAGCCAAACTCCCAAGTAGTAGATTACCATGCTGAAATAGACAGGGACAGTGGAAGCCCTTTGAATCAGTATAGGGGAGAGGAATTGATGGAAGTGGATTCTCCCAGCACTATTCCCTCACCTTTGCCTGAGGAAATGGAATGTGATTGGTGCACTGCCTATGCTCCAAAGTGTGTATGCTCCACAGAAGAATAAATGAAGTATAATTTGATGTTTATTATACTGAATATTACTATGAAGAAAACCTGCTTTAAACTGTGAAGTAACAGTTAACTAGCCAGTGAACATTGGTACCTTTTAAAACAAAGGACTGTTTCTGTTATCTAAAATATCTCTTAGTTGAACCTTGCTTTAAACGGGGAATAAAAGCCTTTATTACCCTACACTTGGACTCTTTGTTCTTTAACAGCGCTACCTAGTGGCGTATAATCTTTGTGTCACCGGCAACCGAGTGACAAGGGTCATGGTTTTGTAGTATATTGCTTTTGTGATTTTTGCAAAGAGTGAGAGGGTCAGATCCAGGATGATGCCCAGGTATTTTATTTGGGTTTTATTTAGTGTGAGGTGGGTTGATGGCTTGAAGGAGTGGTCCTTGGTTATGAATAGTGTTTCAGTTTTCTTGTAGTTGATAGTGAGGTTGTTGTCCTTGAGTCATCTGAGACATCGTTGAAGCATTGAAGGAGCTGTGGGTTGGAAGGGTGTGTGGTGGTTGTTGGTCCATAAAGCATGATCTCATGATGTGGAAGTCAATGTTATGAGATTTTATGACTGAGCAGAGCAGTTGCAAGTATATGTTGAAAAGAAGGGTTGATAACATGGAGCCTCGCGGTACTCCCTGGGTTTAGTGGTAGGGAGTGGAGATGCCAGTTCCAATTCATATTTGTTGGTGCCTGTTTATCAGGTATGACTTGAACAATTTTAGTACTGTATCTTGTATTCCAGTTGCTTTAAGACTGTGGAGGAGAATGTTGTGGGAGACTGTGTCAAATGCAGCAGTGATGTCCGTTTTTTGTTTGTTTTTGAATTCCTTTTATCAGAGTGTTTATGATGGAGACTATGAGGGTTTCAACTCCATAGAGAGGTCAGAAGCTGTGTTGTTGCAGATCTAGGAGGGTGTTTCTATCAATGTAGACTTGTAATTGTTGCTGAATGGTCTTCTTGATGATCTTTGCTGCAAATAGGAGGCTTACAATGGGTCGGTATGAAGTGAGATCCAAGGGGTTGAAGTCAGGTTTCTTTAGGGTGGGGCGCATAGAGGATAGTTTGAGGCAGTCAGGCATCTGGCCTTGTTGTAGAGAGGCTTGGGTGAGGTTGGTGAGTGGTAGGCTTAATTCCTGTTTAGATGCCTTGATCCAGTTGACTGGGCAAGGGTCAAGGGGGGAGGTGGTTGTGTTGCGTGCAGCGATGATGGATGTAATCTTCTCCTTGCTGATAGGGTCAAAGGTGGACCATGAGTTGGGAGGGGGAGTTAGAGGGTGAGTTGGGATAGGGGTGTAGTTGCTTGTAGTGGTTGGCAAGTTGTTGAGGGTTGACGCTTAAGTGCGGATCTGAAGTTGTGGGGATCTTAGTTGCTTGATCAGGTCAAACTGTTCATGAGGGTGATTGAGAGCTACGTTGAGTAGTTTGATGTGGTAACTTCTTTTGGCATTGTCTGTTACAGTATGGTAGTCATTTAGTGTTGCCATGTAATGTGCTCTGTCAGAATCAAGTGTGTTTTTTTGCCATCGTGTCTCTAGTCTTCGAAGGTAGGTTTTGAGTCTTGTCATGAAGCTGAAGCTACTGAGAGTGCAGACTTAGAAAAAAACCCTGTCTTTAACAGAGCCGTTGATGTGCAGAGGATGCAATTACCTTGCAGCCCAGCTAGAGGGAGCAGGAGCAAAACTACTGAGGCTGAGTTAACACACCCAGCCACTGATTATGTAAGAGCTAATCAGCTGCACCTGACGACAAGCCCGGGAAACTCAAAGGTAGAATGCCTTTATAAGAGAGAGGCAGTCCAGAGGAAAGCAGGCCAGCAGGAGGAACCGGTCCAGAGGAAAGCAGGCCAGCAGGAGGAACCGGTCCAGAGGAAAGCAGGCCAGCAGAAGGAACCGGTCCAGAGGGAAGCAATCTGGAGGAAAGCAGTCCAGAGAGGGACAGTCCAGAGAGAGACTGCCAGGAGAAGCACTTCAGACGGAAGGAGTGACACCTCCAGCCCAAGCAGCGTAGCTGGATCAAGCAGAACGTCCAGAATAGTAAGTGCTGGAAAAGGAGCAGAGAAAGTCAGAAAGACAGCTCGAGGAGAGTCAGTCTGGAGAGAGACTCGGTAGCAGAGGACCACAGAGGCAAAGAGCTTGGGAGGAGAAAGCCATGCTTTGAGAGAGGCCTACGCTCACCAGAGGAGTCTGAATCAGGATTAAGAGGTACAAGAAGGAAAGGTTCTGATAGCAGAGCTACCTTTACTCAGAAGCAAGGAAATCCGGATTCCTCACCAGGTTTTCCTGAACTACAGAAAGGTAAAGCACTGATCAGAAGGTTTATTTATTTATTTATTTACATTTTTTATATACCGCACTATTCGGCATCAGCGCGGTTTACAGAGAACAAAACAAAAACCAGAACAACAAGCTGTTCGGTGTTACATATAACAGGAGCATAACTTGGAAAAAACAAATTTAAAATGGGAGAACTATCTACATGGAGTATATGATCGGTTAACTAGACAACATACTCAACTATTTACACAATTTAGCCAGAATGTTAGTAACAATGAGAAATCTGTGATTACGTTTGCGGTGGGACTGTAAGTTTTATTTTATGTTGGGTAGTATTTGATGAATAGGTTGAATTTGAGGGCCTTTCTAAACTGGGCTAAGTCGGTTATGGCACGGATATCAGGTGGTAGAGAGTTCCAGCATTTTGGTGCGCAAAATATGAAAGCTCTGTTTGCTGTTGATAGGCTGCATGTTGTTATGGCCTTTGGCATTATTAGGGAGTTCAATACTACCTGTCTCCTATTTCTGTTTGGTGGTACAGTTCGTATGAGCTCTGTGATTGAGTTGGCTGAGAGACCATTGATGGCCTTGAAGGTGAGAATCAAGGTCTTGAACATAATCCTTCCGTGTATAGGGAGCCAATGTAGCTGTTTGAGGATAGGTGTAACATGTTCACTCTTGGACGCTCCTTGTAGAACCCTTGCAGCAGTATTCATAGCAAGCTGAAGTGAGCTCAGGGTGGATTGTGGGAGCCCTTGCAGGATGGAGTTGGCGAAGTCGAAGTGTGGTAGGATCAGTGCCTGATAGATGGTTCTGAAGTCCTCTTGGTCTAGTAGGGAGCGTAGGTGCCTGAGGGTGCGTATCTTGAAGTACACAGCTTTTACAATATTATTTATGTGTGATTTCATGTTGAGATGATGGTCCAGTGTGACTCCGAGGTATCTTATTGTTTCCTTAGTGCATAGATCTGCTCCCTTAACACTTATATGTGGTGGTGGAATGAAGTTGGGGTCTTTGGTGATGAAAAGAACCTCCGTTTTCTTATGTTGAATGCGGAGGTTTTGTGATAGGAGCCATTCTGATACTGCGTCGAAGCAATTTATTATAGGCAATAAATCCATATGCACTGTGGAAAATGGCATGTAGAGTAGGATATCATCTGCGTGTTTCCAGAGAGAGGTGCCTTAGAGAGAAAGCTCCAGTTATACCGGCTACAGGAGGAAGCCCAGGTATGGTGCCACTTCATTTATAAAAGAAAGTTTATCTCCTAGAAGCTCTGGTGAAACAGATGCTCAGTGCAGGAGAAAAGGAAACAAGTCAGAGCTTTACAAACCAGTATTTAAGGGCAGAAGAACAGGCCATGTTTGTTTGGGAGCCTTAGAACAGCCCTATTGGAAACAAGCAAACAGAGACAGAGTCTGGGAAAGTATAGCAGCAAGGGAGACATCCAATTCAGAGGGAGAGGCCAGTGACCCAGAGTCCATGGAAATAGACCTAGAGAACCCTATTCCCATGCCTCCAGATGAATTTATGGATTGTACCTTGTGTATTGTTAGTAGCCTTGAGTCATTAGCAGAACTGTGAATTGAACAGACCTTTTTGCTTTGAGAATGCTCATGTTTTGTGCTAAATGCCAGAGAACTGTTTTGCTTATTTAAGTTGCTCTGAAGTAAGAGAGTCTTTCAGTTAATCTCTCCAATCAACTGTGAAACTTGTAACAGTTTTTCTTCTTGCTTATGTTTGGTGAAACCCTGAAAGAAAGGACTTTCTTTATTTTTGTGCCTTACTGAGCCTTTGCGTTAAAGGGGAAATAAAAGCCTTAATGCCCTTTATTTGGCTTATACAATTTGTTCATACAAGGAGCTGGACTACAAAGACCAACCTGCACTTGGCCTGAAAGAGCCCTTTCCTCCTTGAAACAATAAAAATGCTCAGCCTACCCTTACAGCCACTGGCCACTAGGGAGTGCTGACGACAGTCTCCATAGGGTGAGGTGTACCAGGGGGTCTTGAGTTGTTTGGTGTTTTTCTTTGTGTAGGTTGTTGTTGCACATGCTGCTTTGCCGATTATGATGTTCCAGTCAGTTGTCAGTTTGTTGGGGTCAGATGATTCGGTTTGGAGTTGGGGTAGGATGTCCCCGAGGAAGATATCCTTGTTGAAGGGCTGGAATTGTCTCTTTGGTTGGTTGCAGATGGCGATGGTGGGGGGCTGGTTGGATATTGAGGTGATGAGTCTATGGTCTGACCATGGGACATGGATGGTTTGTGGTTTGGGGGTGTTACTGCTCACGTTGAGTGGGTATTGAGGAAGATTAGGTCCAGGATATTATCTTTGTTATGTATGTTTGATCTGAAGTAGTTCTACGGATACTATGGCTTCAAGGAAGGCGGTGGCATGTTTGGGTTGTACAGAGGGGAGGATGAAATCACCCAAGATGAAAAGATCTTTTCATGAGTTGGAGATGTCCAATGCTGTTTTTAGAATGTTGGAGAGATCGGATGTCCCTTGGGTAGAGTTAAAATATTGCAAAAACACTGAGAAACAAATGTGTGCACACTGATTTCCTCCATGTAAACACACCCCAGGAAACCCCTCTTTTTAACCCAGCTAAAAATATGCACGCAGCAGAAACCTAGACAGAGGGAGGCCGCTTTACCCAGACAGATGACTTTGAAATCTATCCTCTGGCATGGCGTTATCCTTCCCTGGAATAACCAGTGAATTCCTTTCGTCCTCTTCAGGTGCTGTATTAGATGAGGATACTGGGAAAGTACTGGTGGTCCAAGACAGAAATAAAGTAAGTTTATCTTCAAGCTAATCTTAATGTTTCTACAATGTATTCATTAAAGTGTAACTAAAAATTAAGTGACCCTATATACCTTATTAAGTGACCTTATGTTCTTTTATATTACCAGGAGGTCATCTAACAAGGAGGGGAAAAAACTTCAGAGATGTAATCACTACATTATTTTCCATTAACTGTAGTCTTTATAAGTTATAAGAACATAAGATATGCCATACTGGGTTAGACCAAGGTCCATCAAGCCCACTATCATATTTTCAACAGTGGCTAGTCCAGGTCACAAGTACCTAGCAGAGTCCCAAAAAGACACACAGGTTCCACAATGCTTGTCCTGGGTCCTCTTTAATAATGGTTTATGGATTTTTCCTCCAGGAACTTGTCCAAACCTTTATTAAACCCAGCTACACTAACAGCTTTTACTACATCCTCCGGTAACAAATTCCAGAGTTTGATTATGTGAGTGAAAAAATATTTTCTCATATTACTCTTCAATGGGTTATACTGTGGCTTCATCGTGTGTCCCCTAGTCTATAAACCTCCACATTGATATCTTTCAAAATTATCGGTTTCTTAATCTTTAAAACTAATTTTTCTTTTCAATTTATTCATTAGCTTGTAGGGAATTTAAACTAAATTGGTTTAAGATACCCTAACCTATGTTAAACTGGAAAATGTATAGAGCTGGGATCGTTTCCAGTACAGTAAGGGGCATTGATGGCTGTCTGCTAACCTTGTACACTCTTACTACGATAACTTGCGTGACTGTGATCTGATATTTGATTATGGGTTATTTATTTATTGCTCAGATATATCAGGCACTTTTCCAAGAATAATGCCCCACAATTCCAGAGACTGAGGATAGGACACCAGAGAGAGGCTGTGTAAAGAGATGTGTGCACACCCTGAAAGATCTTAGGGCTTTCTGAGTTCTGAGAAAGCTATAAGCCTAATTTTGCATATGGCCTCTGTGCGAGAAATGAGGCATCAAGGTCAGACAGTTCTCAGTTAACATAAGAACATAAGATATGCCATACTGGGTCAGACCAAGGTCCATCAAGCCCAGTATTCTGTTTCCAACAGTGGCCAATCTAGGTCATATGTACCTAGCAGTTTCCCCAAGAGACACAAGTTCCACAATGCTTGTACTGAGTCAAGCATTGATATCTTCCTGAGTATTTTATAATAGGCTTTACCGAATGTATAAGGCCCCTGGCAAATCCATATGTCTTTGCCAGCATGTACATCAGGAGCAGTTATTTAAAAAACATGTTCAGAAAAAAAGCGGCATCACTTGGGCAGCTTCTGTGTAAATGCCAATGATTGCACATGTAGTTGCCTGTTTTCACAGCTTTCACCTATAAGCACTGCCATTTATATGTGTAAGACCTGTAATCCAGGAAATTGTACATGTAAGTACAGTCTATTAAGTCTGTCCTCATATAAAGCATATGAGGACAGACTTAAGGATCTTAATATGTACACCTTAGAGGTGATATGATTGAGACGTTTAAATACCTCCGTGGCATAAATGCACAGGAGGAAAGCCTCTTTTGATTGAAAGCAAGTTCTGCTATGAGGGGACATGCGATGAGGGTGAAAGGGGATAGATTCAGGAGTGATATGCGGAAATATGTCTTTACGGAAAGAGTGGTGGATCCGTGGAATAGTCTCCCAGTGGAGGTGGTAGAGATGAGGACGGTATCTAAATTCAAAAAAACATGGGACAAACATAGAGGATCTTTAAAGGAAAAAAGGGGACTGTTGTAGTTATTGATATGGAAGGACAGACTACAGAAGCCTATAGAGCCAGGAGTTCCTTCAAAGCAAACCGTACAAAGGTAGGAACTTTGGGCAAGGAAAGAGCTTTAAATAGGTTGGAGGAAGGACTGGGAAACCAACTTTGTGAAGGTTTAACAAACTGGGTCTGAATAAAAACACATTTTGTTTTCCCTGAACTGCTGTCTAACTGGTGTTTTAACAGAAAACCCCTCCCCACCGCATGCCACACTATCACATATGGTGGCAGTTAGGGGATTTTCTCTACCACGTGACTGAGGGCAAATCCTTTTTCCTCTAGGGTTGGGCCTCTATAGCAAGTCAGGGCTTTTTGTTTGTGTGGGCTAAGAGGGTTTAATTAGTGCCTAGATGCAAGGCATTGATAAGGCAGGCAAAGAGAGAATTTGAAATAAAAGCTTGCTGTGGAAGCAAAACATTACACATGAACTCTGAACTAGACTAGACTAGAGCATGAAAGCTAAGTGATCAAATCTTTCTGTTTGGGATTAGAGTCTGAAAGTTAAATACAAAGATAAAAATTGATATTTGACAAAAGACACATAAGAACCAACAAGTCATTGATGCTAACAGGCATGTTACTGGGGAAGATAATACACCCGGAGAAAATGCCAATGTTTGTCTGAGACTTGTGGTTCAGGGATTAGAAGATTGCACTACGAAGTGATTCAGAGTTCATGTGTAATGATTTTTACTAATTAGTATATACTCTGAGACCATCTTTATTCAGGTGGAAGCAAAACACACAATAAAACCTTTTGTAAGTACATTTGTAACAAAAAACCTGTCAGAGTTAATTAGACCATTAGATGAAAGAGGGGAAAAGAACGCTAAGGGAGAACAAGGTCATAGTGGAGAGACTGAATGAATTCTTTGCTTTGGTCTTTACTGAAGAAGATGTAGGGAACTTACCCATACCTGAAATGTATCAGAAGAATTGAAACAAATTTTGATAAACCGGGAAGATGTATTACAATTATTTGATAAACCTGGACTGGATGGTATACATCCGAGGCTGCTGGAAGAACTGAAATATGAGATTGCAGATCTACTGTTAGTAATCTGTGAGCTATCATTAAAATCATCTGTAGTACCTGAAGATTGGAGAATGGGCAATGTAAAGCGTAGTTACTCACCTGTAATAGGTGATCTCTGGGAACAGCAGAAATCGGTCTTCACATATGGGTGACATTGACACTGACAGAGCCCACATGGGAACGCTTCCCAGCATCCAATAGAATATATAGAATAGAAACCATATAGAATAGAAACGGAGCCCACATATAATGCCTGACCAGGTTTATTGTTGTATTGCATACCGTATACCTATGTAGGTCTCTCACTAGAGTATAGGCTAGAGTCAGTCAGTCACCCTGCAACATTGTATACTATTCCTAGTTACTCTGTCTCCGAATGCTATGCATCCTGTTCAATAGTGTTTACCAAATAGATACTATTCCAGTATTGCTCTAGCTATTCAATTAAATGATCACTTATTCTGCCTTTTTGTGTAGATATATATTTCAAACACTTCCTATTGCACACAGATTATCTAGTACCATTACACTAGCTCACGCCTTACCTTCACCATGCTACCAAATTTTGCAACCTCATACCCCTTTACCCTTCCCCTCTGTTATATGTTAATAGCTTTAACTTATGATACTCTAGCCTTTACTTCACTCCACAACACTATTCCAATCCTTCACAGACCAGGGAATAGACCTTTTGGCATCCCCAGCCATCAAACTGAACCACCACGGCGCCCACCTGGCCCACATGTGATCTATGTTGCCCTACAGCAGCACAACCCTCCTCAGAGCACTCAGCCTCTCCATCCCTCTAACCTCAAATGCGCACTAATAAATGCTCGATCAATACGGAAAAAATGGCCAGCCCTAATAGATATTCTCTCAGCTCATAACCTCGATATCTTATGTGTCACTGAGACCTGGCTATCTGCCTCTGATTCTGTGCTCCTCCATCAGATTGTTCCCCCCAACTTCATAGTTCACTCATGTCACAGAACTGACCGCCGTGGCGGAGGGGTACTCATCTTATCCAAATCGGACCTTAGGTTCCAGCTTGTAGCCTCAAACAGCACACCGACCCTTGACTTTGTGACCATCACAAATAAGCAGGTCACTATCAATTTACTTTATAGAGCACCATCCTCCTCACCAGACGATTTAGCCACAATCATTGATCTGGCCTGTAACTCTACAAACCCACACTCCACAAATTGGGTTCTAGGCGATCTTAACCTCCCAACCATTCAAGACAGCCACACTAATGCCTTTATTGATGCTCTCAATGAACTAGGCTATGTTCAGTTGGTCGACTCTCCTACTCATACAAAAGGTAACACACTGGACCTTATCTTTGCACCACAATCAGCTCTTACCCATTGGCACAATTCCTACCTAAATTCAATCACAGTACCATGGTCTGATCATGTCCTAATCCTGTTTCAGATGCCTATTCTCTCTAGATCTTCCAAGACATTACCAGCAGATGCACCCCCCCCCCCCCAGAACACTTTAGACGCTTTCACCCTTTTAACAGAGAAGACATCCTAAAGAAGACCCAGAACCTACTTTGCCCTCCTGAAAAAAGCCTTGATGACATGGTCGATTCTTGGAACTCCTGCCTAGATGCTGTGATCCACTCTACTACCTCAATCAAAGCACCCCATAAGAAAAAGAATGCACCATGGTACTCCCCAGAGCTAAGAAAATCACTCCTCCTCCTCAGACAACTAGAAAGACGATGGCGACGATCAAGATCAAACGAAAATCACGATGCATTCAAAACACAATTAGCAAGACATCGCTCATCCATATCTTCCAGTATGAAAAAATATTACTCAGGCAGACTACAGCGCTCCCTCAACAAACCTCACGAGCTCTTCCACATTGTGAAAACCTTAGCAAAGGAACCTTCTCAGGGTGCTCCACCCCACCTAGATCCTCAGGAATATGCCAACTACTTACGAAGCAAAAGTAATCAGCCTGATCCAACCTCTTTCCCCCCCACTTCAGCCAACACTCCCTACACTGTCCCTCTACCCTCACCTAGCCAACTCTCATGTGGGACTCAACACACTCTTTCATCCTTCACCACCCCAAATGACAGAGTCATTCAAGACACCATCTTAAAAATAAACCCCACAACATCACCTTCCGACCCTTGTCCAGCTGCCTGGATAAAGTCACTTCGGGCTGATCTCAGCCCATTTCTAGCTAAAATGATAGATGTATCGTTCTCTACAGGGACATTCCCTCACACTCTGAAGCAGACCTC
Source organism: Ichthyophis bannanicus (assembly GCA_033557465.1). NCBI lineage: Eukaryota > Metazoa > Chordata > Amphibia > Gymnophiona > Ichthyophiidae > Ichthyophis > Ichthyophis bannanicus. The sequence goes on along the minus strand of CM066032.1, from coordinate 1,831,880,758 downwards.
CATCAGACCTCTCCTAAAAAACAGCAGGTTGGACCCCTCCTTGATGGAATCCTATAGACCCATCTCCAGCATTCCTCTCCTTTCGAAAATCATCGAAAAGATTACTCAACGTCAACTACAAGATTATCTTGACTCCAATGCACCCTTGCACCCATGTCAGCATGGATTTCGTGAATCACACGGTGTGGAAACCCTACTGACTTCCCTGTTCAATACTCTAACCATAGGCCTAAACAACATCAGACAAGGTTTTGCTTTAATCTTCATGGACATTGCCGCGGCGTTTGATACTGTTGATCATGATGTTCTCCTATCACGTCTTAGAGAGAAGGGAGTTCATGGATCAGCCCTCTCTTGGTGTTCTTCATACCTCAGAGACCGTTGGCAACATGTTCGTTCTGGATCTTCAACCTCTGACCCCTTCCAGCAAACCAAAGGTGTGCCACAAGGTTCCTCCCTCTCCGCCTTACTTTTCAATGTTTATATGCAGCCTATCTGTGACCTCATCCACTCTTTTAACATCAACTGCCTAGTCTATGCTGATGATGTCCTTATGTATATGCCATTCTCAACAGAACTCCTTGACCTCTCCCCACTAATCAAGTGCTTTGACGCGGTCACAGACTGGTTAAAATCACAAATGCTTAAGATAAATTTTAAAAAGACAGAAGTCCTCTTCGTGACCAGAAACCCTGCATTCACCTCACCAGGGTCCATCAAGGTGCGTGACGCCGAGCTCCTCTGCAAGACTACAGTTAGATACCTAGGGGTTACGCTCGACCAACATCTCAATATGAAGGCTCATATCAGCAACGTAGCGAAATCTGTCTATCATAAAATCCGGACCCTTCGTCATCTGCGTCAACTGCTAGAACCAGATGACTTTCGATCAGTCTTTCAGGCCTTAATAATGCCCCACCTGGACTACGCCAATGCTATCCTACATGGCCTACCAATGAGCACGATCAACCCCTTACAATTGGCCATGAACTCAGCTGCAAGAATCCTTTATGGAGCCTCCAAGAGAACCCACATCACTCCTATACTGAAACAGCTACATTGGCTCCCTATGCAGTCCAGGATCTCTTTTAAGATCCTAACTATGACTCACAAAGCAATCAATAACAACTCTGCATCTTCTATCACCGACCTGATTTCAATTACACCCCCTAATCGAGCAAGGAGATCAACTGCCTCCAACTCCCTTGTACTACCTAAGGCAATCACGAAGTGCTCTCAAGTCACCAGATCCAGAGCCTTCTCTTACTTTGCCCCATCATGTTGGAATGCCCTACCAACAGGCATCAGAACCATCAGTGACCTCTCCCAATTCAGGAAGGCACTGAAGCATCACCTGTTCCTGCAGCACTACAATGTTTCAGACACCTTCTCATACCAATCTACCTCTACACCCCAGGCCAACACATTAAACTCATGCACTCCATAGTCTTAACGCGCAGAGCTGCAATCTCACCTTGCTTCTCCTCTCATTAAGAAACATTAGCTGCATTTAGCTGCTTTGTACATAGTTGCTTTTTGTACATAGTTTTATTATGTTCTCTGTTTATGAAACCTGTTTAATGTATACCCAGTTCATTGTCCTGTTCATTGTAAGCACTGATCAATTTTTGTGACGTGTAGTTTCTGTTCATTGTAAACCGCACTGATGTCAAATAGCGCGGTATAAAAGAAACTGTAAATAAATAAATAAATAAATAAATAGGAAAGCCTTTGAGAGCACTCCACTGTGCCTGCGCAGCTGCCTTCCTGTCTTCCCTACTACTCTCCTCAGTTGAGTTTGTAGCTGAGAGGAAGAGAAAAATAAACATCTTGCCCTCCTGCCCTACAATTCCGAGGGGAGGAGGGCAGGTTGTGAAGACTGATTCCTGCTGTTCCCAGAGATCACCTGTTACAGGTGAGTAACTAAACTATCTCCAGGAACAAGCGGAAATGCAGTCTTCACATATGGGACTCACGAGGTACCAGACTAGCATAGGGGGAGAGCAATGATCCCTTAGGTCAAAAATTTGTAGCCAAAGAGTCTGGAAGAGATGTGGACCATTGGACTCAATTCCAGGAAGCGATACTCTCCCAATGATTGGTCTCTTGTAGAAGTCCGGGACGGAGGGTAGGAGTTGAGTTTAAGTCCCAAATGGGTGCTGGAGTACAGTTTGGCCAAAGACAGCGTCCCGATGGGAGTCTCTGTCCATACAATAGTGTGCAGCAAAAGTATGAATGGAGGACCAGGTACCTGCCCAACAGATCTCTTCAATGGATACTGAATGGAGATTGGCTTCGGAGGTTGCCATTTCTTGCACAGAAACACCCAAACAAGAACATATCACCCCCATACTTGATCAGTTACACTGGCTCCCAATCCACTCCCACGTCAGGTGCAAATCAACCTTAAACATTTTCAAAATCATACACTGATCCTCAGCTGACATCCTACAAGACTGCATAATTAGAGACACAAGCACCCGACCCAGGAGAAATAACAACAAACATATGATTATCACACCCCATGGATACCATAGGACCAACCAATCCACATCAGGAAGAGCACTTTCACTTTATGCTCCGTCACTATGGAACAGTGGACATACAAGCGACTACGAACATTAAAGACTTCAGGAAGAAATTGAAAACTGTTCTCTACACAAACCATCTGGGACACAACACTTAACCACCTGACCAACGACAAGACCCAATCCACCATCTGTTGACTCCTGGCCATGCACCAACAACTCACCCTTAATACTACACACTGAACTGTATCTAGTTATGTCATACACATATGACATTGTACATAGTTAATCCTGTTACTACCTACTCTTCCCCCTCCCCTGTTTAAGTGTTTTTTGTATACTGGTTAAATGTTCTATGTATAATGTTGAGTTGCAATGTAAATTGCTTTGATTTGAAGGATAAAGCAGTATAAAAAAATGGTTAAATAAATAAAATAAATTATGAGCAGTGATATGACCCTCCAAAGAGACTGTTTGGAAGGTCATGTGCATAAGCAAAAGAAATATAATAAGCAAAAGAAATGCAATCCGTTATCCATTTGGATAGAGTACGTTCATCACCGGTAGGTCTAGGTGACTAGGATCAAAGGAAATGAATAATTGGGAGGATCTTCTGTGATCCTTAGTTATGTCCAAGTACTAAGCCAGCACTCGTTTGCAGTCTAAGGTTGGTAGAGCTGTTTCAGCCTGAGGCGCATGTGGTCTCGGAAAGAAAATCGGTAGAATTACTGACTGGTTTGGTTGGAAGGAGGAGACTACCTTCAGAAGGAAATGCAGATGGTTACGCAGAACAACCTTGTCATAGTGGAATTGGGAATAGGGCAGATCCGTCACCAGAGCCTGCAGTTCACTGATGCAGTGAGCTGACATGAGGGCAATGAGGATGATGACCTTTCGAGATAGAAACTTCAGTGAAGTGGTGACTAAAGGCTCAAAAGGAGGCTTTAGAAGTTGAGCAAGAACCACATGAAGATCCAAGGCCACCGTATGTGGCTTAATGGGTGGCTTGGACAGCAAGAGACCCCACATGAAGCATGCCACTAAGGGGGTGTGAGTTGTTTATGAGAGGCTTCAGTGGCACCAAGGTGAATTCTCACAGAGTTAGTCTTGAGACCTGTTAAGGATAAGTGGAGGAATTATTATAGAAGGGACTCCAATGAGCAAGAAAACGGGACAATGTCCTTTGGGGAGCACCAGAGGGAAAACCTTTGCCACTTGAAGGCATAAGATCACCTGGTAGAATCCTTGCATGACGCAAGGAAGACATCTTTGACTGCCTGTGGGAGATCGAGGTCAGCGAGCACTATCCCTTCAGCAGCCATGCTATCAAGCATAGAGAGTGAAGATTGAGTTAGAGGAGCATCCTGTGGTCCTGTGAGAGGAGTTTGGGCAAAAATCCCAGGCTGAAAGGTTGAGAGTGCGCAAGGTGAGGAAGCAGAGGAAACCATGGTTGACGGGGCCAAAAGGGGGCTATGAGAATCATTGAGCCCTTGTTGGCCTGTAGTTTGAAAAGCATTTTGGGTATCAAGAGGATGGGTAAGAATGCGTTGAGCAGTCCCTGTCCCCACTGTAGAAGGAAAGCATCCGGAGCTTGATGGTGCAGCGATGGAACTCTGGAGCAGAAGAGTGGAAGCTGCTTGTTTTGCAGAGTGGCAAAAAGATCTATGAGTGGGGTTCCCCATGTCCAAAAGATTCAAACAGTCATTTCCCGATGCAAGGTCCATTCGTGTAGATGAAGGATACAGTTTACCTTGTCCGCAAGGACATTGAGTTCGCCCGGGAGGTACACCGCTCTGAGGTGAATGCGGTGTGAATTGACAAAGGACCAGAGGTGAAGCATTTCCCTGCAGAAGGGACAGGACTCCCCCCCCCCCCCCCCGTTTGTTCATGTAGAACATGGCAACCTGGTTGTCCAGCCTGACAATTATTTATTTGAAAAGGCTTATATACCGCTTTTCCAAAGATCAAGGAGGTTTACATTAAACATAAAATAACTTTCCAGAGAACAAAGTTGCCCCGAAAGGAGGGTTGAAAACCCCGAAAAGCATTTGTAAGTGCCTGTAGTTCTAGGAGTTTGATCTACAGGGCAGATTCCTGTTCGGACCACAGTCCCTGTGTGGTTAGGTTGTTCAGATGTGCTCCCCACTCGAGCTTGGAAGCAGCCGTTGTCAGGGTACATCAAAGTAGGGGCATCTGAAAAGGTGACCTGACGAATAAGCTCTGTGGAAAGCACCACCACTGAAGGGATCTGATCTGAGGGGTGATGTGTATCTTGTCTGTGAGACATCCTCTTGCTTGCATCCATTGGGAACACAGAGTCCATTGCACTTGTCACATGTGTAAGCGGGCGTAGGGGATGACATAGACCATGGAGCCAATGTGTTCTAAGAGCCGTAGCATCTGTCAAGCTGTTACTCAGCTGTGCTGTTGAACTCCCTTTGCCAGCTCAATAAAGCGGGCACAGCTATCCTGTGGAAGGAAAGCTTGGGCCTGTTGAGTGTCAAAGAGCACTTCGATGAACTCCAGTTGTTGGGTTGAGCGAGGTGAGACTTTGGGAAGTTTATGACAAAGCCCAGGTGTTGGAGTGCCATGCTGGTGTGATGAAGGAAGAGTTTTACCTCCAGAGGGGAGTCTTCCCTGATCAGTCAGTCATCTAAATAAGGGAAGACGAATACCTTCAAGGTGCATAAGTAGGCTGCGACTACTGCCATGCATTTGAAGACCTTTGGGGCAGAGGCTAGACCAATGGGGAGAACCTGGTATTGATAGAAATCTCCTTGAAACATGAAGTACAGACGCTGTCTGTGTGAGGGATGGATCAGTAATTGCTTGCACACCTCCTTTAGGACTAGAGAACATAGTCTTGAAGGACTAGAAAGGGGGACTGTTACTTCTGGAGAGAAATCTGCAACTGTGAGTATATACTTCTGGTAATTTTCTAAAAAGAATTCTTTGTATTAAAGCTACTTAATCTGTGAACCCACTGTTTTTTGTTGGATCAGTTAGGGCCTAGTAGAAGCAAGTAAAGTTTGAATTTAAAACACAGAGGAGAACTTTCTGGTTACATTTCATACCCAGCAGAGAGCTTGTAGTTTAAATTTAATAGTCACTCAGGGCCAAGTAACAGCAAAGTACTTTTAGTTTAAATTTAACACACAGAAGAGAGCTTTCTGGTTACATTTGGAACCCAGCAGAGGGCTTGTAGTGTACATTTAATAGTCACTCAGGGCCTACCATCAGAAAAGTACTTTTAGTTTTAAAACACAGAAGAGAGCTTTCTGGTTAAATTTAGAACCCAGCAGAGAGCTTGTAGTTTAAATTTCATAAGAAGTTAGAGCCTAGCAGCAGCTAAGAGCTATAATTTAAATCAAATCAGAATTTAGCTTACCTCAGCAGCACAAGACAGGGTACTGTGTAGCAGCCCTCTTTTAATAAGTGGTATTTAAAGGTGCGGAAGAGTTGAAGGAAATATTGATACATCGGGAAGATGTCTTACAACTATTAGATAAACTGAAGAGTAGCAAATCACCTGGGCCGGATGGTATACATCCAAGGGTGTTGAAGGAACTGAAATATGAGATTTCAGACCTGCTATCAGTAATCTGTGAACTATCATTAAAATCATCTCTTATGGGGGTGCGTTTCTTTTCCTGACTGTGGAGTTCCTGAATTACCTGCTCATTGGCCCCTGGAGTTCTGCTGAGGCGGTTCTGATTGGAGCGGCTTCCTAAGAGGGCTATACCAGCTGAGCCCTTCTCGGGGGACGCGAAGCGGGCGCGTCCCGTGGGCGTGCCCGAAGGGGCGTGACCAAAGGGGCAGGCCCTGCCCCTTTGGCGCCCCTTCGGCGACAGTTAGGCGTTCGAGGTTCCCTGTTATGGGGAAGAGGAGGAAGCGCTATCCACAACCTGTGCAGTCCAAGGTGGGAAAAGTGGTGGGCCAGATGGACACCCATGTTTCTTTGGGAGAGGTGCTGCCGGTGCCCGCTCCACCTGGTGAAGGTTTGTTGGAGTTATCAACAGTGAGTACTCCTTCCTCTAACAATGATTCCCGCATTCTGGGCTTTACTCCCCCCAGTACAGTGATTGAGCAATTGCCTGATAAAGCTTTGTCTGCCTCAAGTTCATCTAAAAAGGCTCCAGATGAGGAATTGCTTCCGGAGTCTTTTCTACGTATGGCTGAATTATCTCCCCCTCTGCCTTCAGTAATAAGTTTTTCCTCTGTCGGTGAGGTGTCTGCCCCACCGGTTGATTTGTCTCTGAAGGATATTTGGTTGGCTACCTCTCGTATTGAGTCGGTGTTGAGTGTATCTTTGCAGAAAATTTCAGATTTCTCTAAAGTGACTGTACAGAAAATGTCCGACCAGGATAAGCGATTGAATGCAGTGGCTCAACGGTTAACAACATTGGAATCTGATGGTGCAGCTCGTCAGAATTTGTTGTCTACATTTGTGCAGGACTTTAGTGCTTTGCACCGCCAAGATGAGATGTTGGGGAATTCTTTGCGATCTAAGAATCTCCAGCTGCTGAATTTTCCACGTACTCATTACTTAGCCCCAATGATACTGTTTCAGAAATATTTAAAGGAGAATTTGTTAATAGCAGATTTTAATACAGTTATGGTATCAAAAATATATTATGTTTTTCCACGTAGTTTAGTTCAGCTATCTGGTGATGAGGCAGAGGTGGCTCCTTCTCATGCTTCTTCTACTTTAGATGTTTCAGCTTTTATAGAATCAACCTCGGATGATATTTCCTCTCGGGCCACGTTGTTGGTTACCTTATTTTCAGAGATAGACAAAGATAGAATTATGAGAGCTTATTTTAAGAAAAAATCGGAGAAGTTTTGTGGCCAGATAGTTCAGATGTTCCCTGATGTGTCCAGGGCCACACAAGTGCAACGCAAGTCTTTTTTAGACTTGCGTCCACGGGTTCTGGCCCTGGGAGCGGTTTTTCATCTTAAATTCCCATGTAAATGTGTGATATTACATCAGGGTGAAAGATATGGTTTTTTTTATTTCCTAAATAGTAAGGGCGTATAGGTGAAGTTACTCCAGGGATCGATGGTAGTGTGATAATATCATACTTTTCCTTTTTGTTTTAGTTTTAGTTTTGATGTTAAATGTGGACGCACCCCCTTGATGTTGTTGCCCACTTTATTTCCTTATGTATTTAAAGGTTGGATGGGATTATTGAGTTGTTGTTTGTTTCTTGTAATGTATGTATAAAAACGTTATAAATAAATAATAAAAAAAAAATCATCTCTAATACCTGAAAATTGGAGGATCGCCAATGTAACACCAATTTTTAAAAAGGGTTCCAGGGGTGATCCAGGAAACTACAGACCGGTGACCCTGATGTCAGTACCGGGAAAAATGGTAGAAACCATCATAAAGAATAAAATTACTCAGCATGTAGATAGTCACGACCTAATGGGAGACAGCCAACATGGCTTTAGACAAGGAAGATCTTGTCTTACTAATCTGTTATGTTTTTTGAAGGAGTGAATAAACAGGTGGACAAAGGTGAGTCGGTTGATATTGTGTATCTGGACTTTCAGAAAGCCTTTGACAAGGTCCCTCATCAGAGACTTTTGGCAAAACTAAAGAGTCATGGGATAGGAGGCAGTGCACTATTGTGGATCAGGAACTGGTTAAAAGATAGAAAGCAGAGGGTAGGGCTAAATGGCCAATTTTCCCAATGGAGAAAGGTGAATAGTGGTGTACCCCAGGGATCTGTGCTGGGTCCGCTGCTTTTTGACATATTCATAAATGACCTGGAAAGTGGAATAACGAGTGAGGTTATCAAATTTGCAGATGACACAAAACTATTTAAAGTTGTTAAAAACCCAAGAGGATTGTGAAAAATTGCAAGAGGATCTTGATAAATTGGAAGACTGGGCATCAAAATGGCAGATGAAATTTAATGTGGACAAGTGCAAGGTTATGCACCTAGGGAAGAACAACCCAAACTATGGTTACACGATGCAAGGTTCCACATTAGGAACCACCACCCAGGAAAAAGATTTAGGCGTCATTGTGGATACCATGTTAAAACCCTCGGCCCAGTGTGCAGAGGCGGCCAAGAGAGCAAATAGAATGCTAGGTATGATAAGGAAAGGAATGGAAAATAAAACAAAAGATATTATAATGCCTCTGTATCGTTCCATGGTGAGACTGCACCTTGAATATTGTGTGCAATTCTGGTTGCCGTATCTTAAAAAGGATATAGGGGACTTCCGGTGGCATGGTGAGCTGAGAGGACGCGCTCTTCTTGGCTCCGGAGCCTGCTCCCTCCCCCCCGACGATACAATTAAGTTGTTCTTACTCATTTTTCGCGACAAAGTGAGGGAACAGTTTTGCGGGTTACCGGAGCTCCTTCCCAGCGCTTTTCCCTCTGAGGAGTGTGTTGCATGGCCACGAAAATCCCCTGCCGAGACCGAACACGCGGTGGGGAGGCCAAAATGGCAGAAGGCATGCAGGAACCCCCGGGGCCGCTGGAAGCCTCTGCGCTGGTGGCGGAGGTATCGAGAGCGGTGGTGAGGGCCCTGGAAGAACGGCTGGGGGGCCTGTCAACCCAGATGCAGGAAGTGGCTCAGGCGGTCTCGGAATTCGCCAAGAGGGTCGAGCATGCCGAGAACCGTATAGGCTCCTTGGAGGACATGCGTGTGCAAGATATTGCCCGGATCAAAAGCCTGGAGGAAGCCTTAGCGCAACACCAAGACAAATTGGAAGATCTCGAGAATCGAAGTCGACAGAACAATTTGCGGTTCATTGGTATCGAGGAGTCCATGCCCGAAAGGGATTTGCGGCGCCATCTGGAGCAATGGATGTCAGATAATTTGCCACTGTCTGCTGATGTGGGAGAGATAGTGCTGGAACGGACGCACCGGCTGGGACCCTCTCGAGCTGGCGAACACAGACCGAGGGCGGTGATCGCCCGCTTCTTAAATGCAGCACAAAAGGATGGAGTATTGAGGGCCTCGCGACAGCTGAGGTGTAATGGAGCCTCCAACAGCAAGATCCTAATTTTTCAGGACTATTCTATCGGAGTTTCCCTGAAGTGCAGGGCCTTTAAGGACACGTGCAGCAAGCTGATTGAGCGAGGCATCCGCTTTACGTTAGCCTACCCCGCGCTCCTAAGGGTGCACAGTGATGGGGGGAATCGAGTATTCTCTTCCCCCGAAGAAGCTCGGGATTACTGCAATGGCCTTGGCTAAGTACTGACCTGAGGTGGCAGGTTTGCTTCATTGGGCCGTTTCGATTACTCTGATGTCACATGGAATTGCCAGGGCCTTGGGCCTGTTTGTTGTTTTTTTTATCTCTGGAGTGGAAAACGTCAGGCCCGGACTTTGCCTTCGACATATGGACACCTCCGAATGCTGTCCCATCAGACAATCCCAATGGCATTCACAATGGCTTTGCGGCACCCGAGGAAGACTGGTGATTTCGGGTGCGCTGGTACGCGCAGGACTTCTCATCCAAAACATGTGCTATGTTCCGTTGTGGTTTGTGACATGCCTTAGACAATCTATTTGTTTTTCATATATATTCTATACTATTTCAAATTTTTCTGATGCATTTGTAGATATCTCATTTTAGCTCTGGATGCTAATGTCACGATGGGCCTTGTGTTTAGCTTGTGCGCGGGATTGTACGGCCTCTCCCTCTCAGTGTAAGCGTAAGGGGGGCTGCCGGGCTCAGTAGTGGACTGGGGGTGGGGGTCCGGGGGCCCTTTGGCTCTAGGTTTCCAGTGAGGCAGAATTCCCCTTTTCTTAGTGTGAATCACTTGTCTGTTATGTTGCTTTCAGTCCACCATCACATGTATGACACCCTGGGCCCACGGGTAAGATGTACTGGATAGCGCAGGTGGGGGTACTTGTGTGCATTGTTGATATGTTATTCTGACATTGCTTCCAAACGGTAGACATTTTAGTTTCCTGTTAGGCCTTCGGGAGGGGGTGTTTTATGTTCTTCTGGATCTCTCTCTTTGCATCTCTCTGGCCATGGGCACCTCAATCACAAGGGTGGTGAACTATCGGCGGGGCCTGTTGGGTCTATAATATCTTGGGCTATGTCTGGGCAGGCCATCTCTAATATAAGACCCTGGGGGGGAGGCCTATGGTGCTTTCTGGGCCTTCAGTACTCCCAAGCCTGCCTCCTCTAGTGTTCTGGGGAGGGCGATTGGTCCGAATCTTAGCATGGGCGGTAGGTGGGGAGGGGAGGGCTGGAGGAGGCGATTAGATGTGGGAAGGGAGACATATGTAGTATTGGTCCTCTCACGTTTCCTTCTCTTTTGCTCTCCGGGGCAAGATGGGCTGATACAATTTTCCCCTCAGCTCATTAGCTCCCCTTGAAGGGGGGGATTCCCTTACAATGTCCCCTATAATGCCCACTGCGGAGAGGTGGGTAGATGGTTTGGTTGGAGGGGCTAAAGAGTGGGGACAAAGGGGGGAGGGGCGGGGGGGCCCTACATGCCCAGGAAGTCTAGGTGGGGCCAGCACCCGCTGGCACAGGGTTGGTGGAAGATATGAGGGGAGGGGGGGGAGAAAGGGTGACGGGGGAGGGGGTGGGGGGGTGTTTGTTGGTAAAGGGACGGGGCGGTTGGGGGAGGAGGGGGGAATTAGATCGTTTGCTTGGGGTAGAAGTGTGCTTGGGAGAGTGAGTCGGACTGGCTGGATGGAGCGGAGCGTTTGGGTATCTGGAGTTGTGTTGACTGGGAGGCTATGGGAGGGGGCTCTTGGCTGGGGGGGCCACCACTCACATGAGAAATGGGGTTTTGTGTTTTGGTATTTCGGTCTCCTAATATGTCATGGATAAGGGAACTCGAGTGATCTCCTGGAATGTTTGTGGATTGGGCTCTCCGGTGAAGCGCTACAAAGTCTTACAGCACTTGAAGCGCCACCATGCGGATGTAATTATGCTGCAGGAGACACACCAATCGACGGTGGAACATCAGAAGTTGGGCCTAGGCTCTAAGGCTCATGTCTATGGGGCTCCTGCGGTGGGAAAGAAGCGAGGAGTGATTATTCTCATTGCCAAATCTGTTAATTGGGTAGAGGAAAAGGTTGTATCTGATTTAGAAGGTCGGTATGTGGGTGTGTGGGGGAGACTTGCTGGGAGGAAAGTGCTGTTGTGCTCTGTCTATGGGCCCAATGTGTACGAGGCTAGTTTTTTCCAGAATCTTTCTCGGTTGCTCGCGGATGCTGGTGGATATCAGGTAATTTTAGGTGGCGACTTCAACGCCGTCATGGACGTGGGTCTTGACCGCTCCGGTTCGGTGGAGAGTGGGAATCGCCGGGCGCGTCAACGTTTGTGGGGCCTGTGCGAAGCCTATAATCTATTAGACATTTGGAGGGTGCTGCATCCTGGGGACCGGGATTACACGCACATGTCCCGAGCCCACGGGACCTGGTCTCGAATAGATTTCTTTCTGATCACGGACTCGCTTTTCAGTTGGGTCTCGAAGGCGATTATTGGATCTCTTGTTATATCTGATCATGCAATGGTAGTTATGGAACTGAGGGGGAATAGTTCACCTTTAAGTAGAGTATGGCGTTATTCCCTGGAGCTTTGTGGAGACGTGCGATTTGAGACGTTTTTGCGTGAGCGCTGGAAGGAGTATGAGACATTGAATGCGTCGCCGGACATATCCCCTGCTCTCTTTTGGGAGGCTGGTAAGGCTGTACTCTGGGGGGATATAATTAGTTATCAAAGTCATCGACGTAAGAGACTGAATCAGCGGATATTGCTGCTTGAACGGGAATTGGGCAAGGCGAGAAGGGTGGTGGCAGGCTCCAAAACTGCGGCGCATCAGCGCAGGCTTCGGGAGGTGCAGGCAGAACTGGAGATGCTTCTCCATCGGCGTGCCCAAAAATCGATGTTGTACTACCGGTATAAACTTTATAAGTTTGGGAATAAAGCTGGTAAGTTGATGTCCTCCCTGTTGAGACCACCTGGAGGTTCTCGACAGATCGGGGCCATTCGGCAGTCAGATGGGGTCATCACCTGAGATTCGGCAACTATTGAAAAGGTATTTGCTGATCTTTTTAGGCGACTCTATGCTAACGAGGAGGAGGGGGACTCGGCGGGGCGTCTTTTTCTTGAGGGATGTGGGCTTCCTCAACTTGCAGCGGAACACTTGGCGGTCCTTAATCAACCCCTTTCGGGTCAGGAGGTTCAGGCGGCGATACGGCACTTGAAGAATGGGAGGGCTCCGGGTGTTGACGGGTTCCGTAGTGAGTTCTACAAAGCCTTGAGCGACACTGTTTTATTTCCCCTTATAGGGTATTTTGAGGATTTAGTACAGCGCGGAGGGTTCCCGTTTGAGGCTAATAAAGCTTTGATCACTATTTTGCCTAAACCAGGGAGAGATCCACTCTTGCCGAGCTCTTATCGCCCCATTTCCTTACTCAATGTTGACATTAAACTCTTAGCCAAAATAATGGCGGACCGGCTCGCGAATTACTTACCATTTTTGATTCATCGAGACCAGGTGGGCTTTGTCCGTGGGCGCCAGGTTGCCTACAGTCTGCAGCGGATCCTACTGTCTCTCGGTGCAGGGCGCTTGGCAGGGGAGCCCTCTCTACTTATCAGCTTTGATGCCGAGAAGGCTTTCGACCGGGTCAGCTGGGGCTTTATGTATCAGGTCTTGGAGGCGATGGGGTTTGCTGGATTCTTTGTGGATGTGATTAAATTACTTTATGCCGATCCCATAGGGGCTATCATGGTTAACGGGACTATGTCTGCTGATTTTGCTATTCAAAAAGGGACCCGTCAGGGATGCCCGCTATAGCCTCTCTTATTTGTACTCTCGCTCGAGCCCCTTCTACTTCGCATTCGGGCCTCATCTCAGTTTCGTGGTATTCGGCTGGGACAGGAAGAATTTCGCGTCGCTGCCTTCGCGGATGATCTGCTTGTGCACCTGGGGGACCCTTTCACTGGATTGCCTAGTCTGTTGCAACTTATTAAGGAATATGGCGAGCCTTCAGGCTTTCGTCTTAACCTCGATAAGTCGGAAGCGCTGTTCTTAGCTCCCGAGGGGCAACCGGGATGGCAGGGCCCCTTCCCGTTAAAGTGGGCGACGGGGCATTTTAAGTATTTGGGCATCTATTTGCCGGCGCGATTAGGTGATCTCTACCAGCTTAATGTCTCCAAAATCTTAGGGGAGGTATCTGCCTATGTTGATAGATGACGAGACTTGCCGCTGTCTTTGGGGGGCCGTGTAGCCTTGTGTAAGATGGCGCTTTTCCCCAAAATATTATACCCCCTTCAGATTCTTCCGTTGTTTTTGAGGCGTGCGGATCTCCGACAATTGGAGCGCCTCTTTAATCGGTTCCTTTGGTGGGGCCAAAGGCCCAGAGTCCGTCTGGCTATACTTCGGCAGCCTTGGGCCTTGGGCGGTATGGGTTTCCCGGATGTCCGGAGATACAATGTGGCCTGTCTGCTACGGTATGTTCGGGATTGGCTGTGGGATCTGACTGACTGTTCCCCGAGGGGGATGATTGATACCGTGTTGGCGCCCTTCCACCTACGGTACTTGTTACATGCCAGGACGCTTCGGGATGTGCCGGGGGTCATCCGGGAACTTTTCCTAGAACCTCTTCGGAAGGCGTGGTGGTTTTTTTGTGCTGGCCGCCGGATCTCGGCGTATTATATGCCCTATCTTCCCATCAGGGGTAACGCGGACTTTGTGCCGGGTATGGGACGGTCTTATTTCCAGTCTTGGGAGGCTCTCGGGATGGTGAATTTAGAGCATGTGTTGACCTCAGAGGGAGAGATGGTGCCCTTCACCGAGCTCCGTCGGCAATATTCGTTGGGGGGCTGGGATATGTTTTAGTATACGCAACTTCGGAGCTACCTTCGTACGGTCCCGGTGGGCACGTTGCAGGGGGAGGTCTGCTCGGAGATCGAATTGGCACTCTTGGGGGGTGACCTGGGGACTCGGGTGTCCGCGCTCTACAAAATGTTGTGGGAGGGACTGTTGCCCCTTGATGTTGGTGCCTTGGCGGCGGCCTGGACGGCCGATTTGGGTGAGGAGGTTGGCGAAGAGCAACTTTTGGGGGGCTGGCCGCTATCCCAACAATCAGTGTGCAGGTATTACACCGGGATACCCAATACAGGCTTATGCGTCGGCTTTACTTTGCCCCTTTGAGGTCCTGGAAGGCTGGGGTTGGTAAGAGTCATTGCTGTCCTAGGTGTGGCGAAGCTCGGGCGACGCTGGGTCATATGTTCTGGCGTTGTCCCAAGGTTCAGGTTTTTTGGGGTCGGGTGTCTGATCATCTCCTTCGGTGCGTGCCACAGCTGGAGCCCCTAACTGCACGACACTTAGTTCTGGATTTATGGGAGGATACTTGGGGGGATGTGTTGGGGGCCTGGGGGTTGCACTGGCTGCGTTTGGTGCTGATGTCTGCTCGGATGACAGTGTTACAGCAATGGTTGGATGTATGGGGACCCGTTTTTGGGATTTGGAGGGTCAGGCTTCATAAGCTTATGCTTATGGAACGGCTGTCTGCAGCTGGGGAGGAACGCCGGTGGGCCCACTTTTTACAGACCTGGGGGCCTCATTTGCAACTGTTACCAGCAGGGGCTTGTCGTCGCATTCTGGGAGAGCCTTAATTCCGGGGGCTGGTTCAGGAGCTGGTTCAGGGGGGACATTTTTTCCTTTCTTTCATTTACCTCTGTCTGGCTTGGTTCTGCTTCACAGGGGGCTTGTTTGATCGTGCTGACACTTCTACTCTTATGTCCGGATCGGAAAAGGGGGGGGAAGGGGGGGACCGTGGGGGGGAGGGGGTTCTATTCTATTTGGCAGTTGTACCTTGGCCTGGCAGGCTCCTCGTTGGATGGACGGGTCCGGGAGAAGACTCAACCCTGGATCTGCCTGTGTTAGTTTCTTGGCAGGGTTGTTAGAGGCATGGGTCGGGCTGAGTCTTTGCGGTTTGGATCAAGGGGGTTGGGGTAAGGGGGGGGGCAAGAGGGGGGGAGGCAACATGGGATAGAGTTCCTGTAGGGTGCCATACTTTGCATGTTAACCCACTGTGCTTCTGAGGCAGTGACTCCGAGTACCCCCCAAAAATGATTTTCTTTCTTTCTCTCTTTTTTCTCTTTCATCTCTTTGGGGATTCTCTGGCATCTCTGGATGTTGGGTTTTGTTGTGGGGTATCCGGAAAGTATGCCTAATGAATATGGTACCTTAAGTATGTTAATGTATTTTTATTTCACTTATGTGTTTACTTGAATAAAAAAGATTTAAACATAAAAGGATATAACGATTTTAGAAAAGGTTCAGAGAAGAGCCACCAAAATGGTAAAGGGGATGGAAGGATACTCCTATGAAGAAAGGCTAAAAAGGTTAGGGCTCTTTAACCTGGAAAAGAGACGGCTGAGGGGAGATATGATAGAAGTCTATAAATTAATGAACGGAGTGGAACGGGTAAACATAGATCGATTGTTTACGTTATTAGAATATAGAAAGACTAGGGGACATGCAATGAAGCTACAGGGTAAACTATTTAAGACTAATAAAAGAAAATATTTTTTCACTCAATGTGTAATCAAACTCTGGAATATGGTACCGGAGGATGTAGTAAAGGCTGTTAGTGTAGCTGGGTTTAAAAAAGGTTTGGACAAGTTCCTGGAGGAAAGGTCCATAAACCATTAAGAAGTGACCGAAGATATCAATGCTTGACCCAGTACAAGCATTGTGGAACTTGTGTCTCTTGGGGAAACTGCTAGGTACATATGACCTAGATTGGCCACTGTTGGAAACAGAATACTGGGCTTGATGGACCTTGGTCTGACCCAGTATGGCATATCTTATGTTCTTATGTTCTTACTCCTCTCCCAGACAGCATATACCCTTTTACACCCTTTTATCCCCCTAGGCTGGAAATCAGGAAGGACACATTCTGACCGGAACATATCCCTGAATATTTCTGGAAACGAGAAGACTGCTTGTGAATATCTTCACTGCCTGTAGAATCAGGGAACTTGTGGCCCCTGCTCTGCTGCTGGAGCATAAGCAATACCAGCAGGATGAAACTTGAGCAATCAATGCCGCCAGACCTCCCTCCCAGGACAGACAGAAAAGGCCAGCCTCCACATGATCCTCTGAAGGGGAAAATACTTCTTCCTCCACATCAGACTCCTCAACCGAGACTGCAGAACCAGCACTCAAGTCCAAGTCTCAGATAGACCCTAGCCGACCCAGATCTCCAGAATGCAACCTCCCTCTGGGTTGCTTAGAAGGAGGCACTCAAGGTGGACTGCTACACTGTGCCTGCCCCTCATGTGACAGAGTTCGAGGGAATCCAAAGGCTGCAAGGTCTGAATTTCTGCACCAAAAAGATAAGGCTTGCTGAAGAAGGAAAAAATTCTGGACAGGACAACCTGGATTCCAGGAGCTCCCCTCCCTGAGAATGATCCCCAATCACAGGGGACACAACTGGAGCCGAGCCCACCGAAGAAGAGGAACGTCCAAAAGCACGGTCACCAGAAATCAAGGCCAAGCTATTATTCCTACCCATAGGTCCATCAGTCACCTCCTACCTTGAGACGGAAAATGCCAGGCCAGCCAAGTCCCTTCACTGGAAGAAGGGAGACGGGGCCAACTCATGAGAAGTCAGAGGCTGCCATGCAAGATGGATCCAGTGATGAGGCTCTTTGCTTGCCACAATTCAAACAACACTTCCTGGAAGACAACAAAATGAGTTAAGGCAAGACAAACATTTGCGCTCACTAAGGCCTTGCGCTAATGGAGTGTATATATGAGCGTGCAATACGGGTGCTTGGGCAGGAACATGTATTGTAGCTGCTTAGGCAGAATGTGCGCAGGGACTGCTTGGATGCAAGGTGCATAAAGAAAGAGAAAATATTTAGGGGCTTGTTTACAAAGCCGCGGTAGCGGTTTCCGATCCTTATCAGAGCCGCGGCCCCATTGATTTCAATGGGGCCGCGGCTCCGATAACGATCGGAAACCGCTACCGCGGCTTTGTAAACAAGCCCCTTAGTGTGTGTTGGAAAAATGTCAGGAAGCCCCGACTTCAAGCCAGTGGTAACCCGCAGTCCACCCTGACCTATGCCCCAAAACGGATGAGTTCAGGACCCTCAACAAGGACAATGAGATCAAGCCTTGGTATGCACCCCCTGGGCAAACCATGCCAGGCTCAATGCTTCTCCCCAGATGCTGTTTTCCCCCTTTTTTTAAAGTGGCTTGCAATCACATACCTGTGAACCATCTTCAGTCTTTGGGGGAAAGCAGGGAGTGACAGAGGAGGAGGGAGGGGGCGTTGAGGTTGTGTAAGGCAGTTGAATTCCTTCCAAATCTTTCCAGGCTTCTGGCTGCTCAACAAGATAAGAGTGTGGAGCTGAACCAATTTTCCCTCCTCCTATGGCTACCAAAAAGACTGTAGTGTAGTGGAGCATTCCACATTGCGCTTATGTGAGAGAGTCATCCTCAAGGTGGCCATTCACAAGTAAAATTAATCTTTTTCCTTTCAATCAAATCTTAACTTGTTAAGATTTTATCAGAACAGAGAAAATCTAACCATCATCTGTTGGAGACAGAAAAATACTGAGTAACCCTCTAGTGGCTTGGGCTGATAGAGGCATAGGAGTGATGTCACTGAAACCTGGGCATTTCATTGGTTTTCTGTCTCCATGAATCTGTTGGTAGGGAAACACAACCCATTTGTCTGGACTGGTCCAGCAAGACAGTATGGAAAGTAGAATTTACATGTGTAGATTACATCCATATGTACACAACTATTTCAGAAAGACCCTATTTCCACATGTTGATGCACCAAGATACACACATTTCAAGGAAGTGTAGTGTGGGCCTGGGTAGGGTGGGTGACAAACTATACTTGTAGGTCCCATTCTCCATTGGGAATACATGTATTTTTTTTAAATTCCCATATCGGCTTATGCATCTGCTCCAAGTGTCAGTTGCCTGCTCATCTAGACCGGAAGATTGGGGGTGGCAGTTGTGCTAACCTCTGTGGTGTCTGGTGCCACTTCAAATATTCATTATAAATAATATTTCACTCAGCAATTTCCTTGGTTCCTCTTCTGCCTGCAGCTTTGTGGAATCAAACATATTCACAAATAAGCGCCCACAAATGCACATCTGTACTTTTTCGCAAATAGGATGGTGGATGCCTGGAATTGCCCTCCTGAAGGAGATGATAGGAGCATAAACAGTGACGGAATTCAAAAAAGGCATGGGACAGACACAGAGGATCACTATGTATCAAGAAGATGGAATCAAAGCAAAGGTAAATAAAGAGGGGTAAATTGCAGATCTTTAGAGAAAGACATCATGCTTGGCAAGATAGAAGGTCAACGCAAAAGAGGAAGGCCAGCAATGAGATGGATCGATATAATAACAGCAGCTACGGGTACCAGTCTGTCAACAATGAGCTGCCTGACTGAAGACCGAACACAATTTAGGATAGCTATCCAGAGGGTCGCCATGAGTCGACTCCGACTTGACGGCACTTAACAACAACAACAACAACAACAAATTGCCTAGAACAGCAGGCAAAGAAACCCCAGTCCTTCAGGCCCAAGGTTGCTGTCCTCTAGTGGGATTTGAACCCCCAACCTTCCGACCTGAAGTACCTTGCCCCAACCACTAGGCCACTCCTCCACCCTACAGAAAGCTAGTGCTAGACCCGTGCTGGATTGATTTTTTTTTTTTTTTTAAAGTTCCTGACAATGCACACATTTTAACATGTGATGCAGGAAGAATAGGGTATGCAAATGCCTACCGTGGTAACCATGCGCATGCAAATGAGCCACTGCAGTGTTAAACTAGGAGAGCAAGACAAACATATGTGCACAAGAAGACTGCACTAGTTTGGCTTGCTCTCTGGGCATCGTGTGGCTAATTTGCATATAAGCCCCTGTTGGTATTTTGATGGCATCTGGGACAATTATGACATCGGGAAAAGCCCCCGATGCCATCAAAATACTGGCGTGCCATTTTACAAGATGGTGGACCAGGAGAGTGTAGGCGCGCTCCCTCCTATTTTAAGGTACAGGGGATGGATTTATGGGGTGGGGTATTTTATGAAACATGTCACGTTCAACAGAGCCTTGTAAACTGCCAGGGGAATTGTGAATGTCTTGGTCCCAGCCTTGACATTCTGTGTAATATGGGGGCTTGATCCCTTCACCAGAGTGGATGCAATGCCCTGGATTCTGTTCTTTTACCAGTGGCTCATCCAGTTACCAGCTTTCTGTTATACGACTCCCATAAGGACCAGCTCAAAATATCTACACATTGTTTCATATGTGACTCAAAATATCTTTGGAAAGTTGGCTACCGCATATTATACCACTAAATACAAGCTGCATGAACTGGAAATATTTCTCAGCTTAGTACCATGTTCAGGATATCTGTTAACCCATAGGCCGAGTTTGGTACAAAGCAGAACAAGATGAGAAGGGAATAAAAGATGAATGGTGGTTCTTTAAGTTTTCATTTGGTTTAGGGCTACCCAAAACGGCTGTTGATGGAAGACCAAAAGCTCGATGGTAGAACATCTGCTCATTTTGATGTCTGTTTCCATCACATAGATTTTTGCTTTCTTGGGAAGTATGGGGAGATGAAAGAAGCCCTGAGCTACCTACATCTATGAGAGAAGGAGGCTAAGATTGAATCTGCTTTTTCATACTAAGTAGTTTTGCTCTCTTATTTCTTGGAATATACCTAAAAACAAAGCACTTTATAGACATGGGAAAAGGATTCACATCACTTTCAGTGATCAATAGAGGCAATTTTGCAATAACTCCATGAATGTCTCACTCTGCTAGTGTTATCCTGGAGTATCCACATTCACCTCTAGAAGAGTGCTGTGATTCTGTAGGGAATTCCTAATAAAAAGATTTGGAATATGGAATGTCATTTATATTTCTAATCAGTTTTGTATGTACCTGGAGCCTGCAGTCTGCTCAAAATAGTGTCTGCAATATCAAGGTTTAAAGAGAGAGAGAGCCTTTTCCATCTTTCTCTGCCTATCATGAATCAATGTGATACTTGCCTGGACGTTAATGAAGATCAACTCTGCAGCTGTATTCATGTTGTACGTATATTAGTGTGATGCCTGCATGGGTCTCTGTTAAATCCTTTTTGCAGCTGGCTATGCTGTATTCATGCTTCTTTGTGAACAAGCAGGAAATAAGTCCTCACGTGTGGGTGACGTCTCCCGATGGATCTCCATGCAGGAACGCTCCCCAGCTTCCATTGAAGCTTTTGGGAGCCTCCATTGCGCATGCATGCCTGCTTTCCCACCTGCCACGGCCCCATCTTATTTCCAGTCTGCTTTTTCCACAGAGATCCACAGACATGTTCAGGTCGCCGCTGGAGAAATTTGTTCTTTTCAGGCTCTTCGGGTTCTTGCTTTGTTTTCCTAGTGCTAACTGCCTGTCGTCTGTGTGCCGGTCCTCGATTTTTTTGGGGGGGTTTCATCTTTTTATGCCTTTGGAATTTTTTCTCCTTTTTCCTGGGCTTTTTTCGCTGGTTGGTATTGAGCCATTTGATTTTGTGGCGGTCATTTTTCCGGTCATGTCAAAACTGGCCAGCAGTTTCAAGAAATGCACTCTTGCATGCACTATTTTGGTCACTGACCGTCATAATTGGTGCCTTCAGTGCCTCGTCCCTGATCACGAGCCCTCCTCCTGTAATCTGTGCCTGCAGATGATCAGGAAGGGCCTCAAGGGCAGGGAGAAGCAGCATGAGTCCCTCTTTGGGATGTCAGTGTCCTCAGCCCCAGCATTGACATCGGTATTAATGCCTCCACGGGGCTTCGCTGAGACTTCAGCATTGCGTGGTGCCCGTGCTCATTCAGAGCCGAGGGGCTGTGGTACCAGGGAACAGAGGCTTTCCATCGACATCTGGTTGGAGCCACAGAAGGATTCACCATCTGCCTCGTCGACGTCGAAGGGGGCAGCCGAGAACTATACCAAGCATGGGCATCAATGCTGAAGCCTTTCTCAACATAATGTCTAGGGCAATGGCTGGGAGCATCTGCAAAGGTGACCTAATGGGAGGAGTTGACTCCCAAGGCCCTTGAGGGCCACCAGAAAGCTCTCAATGCCCTGAACATCGTGGAGTCCCTGGGACGGCTGCTGGAGTCAGCGGCTAAAGTCGTACTTGCCTCAGCATCCTCAGAGACCGCTGTGCTGACAGTGCGTCTTCAGGCCCTCGAGGCATACATAGCAGCTCTAGTGGCCCTGCTGCCTTTGGTCCAAGTCCAAAAACATAGCATCAAGAAGGGATAGCTTAAAAGATATATTATTTTATTGTGACCAAAATTGCGTGCCAAAGACCCTACACAGGCCGTGTTTCGTCACTACTTCGTCAGGGGTATTGGCATACTTTCTTGGCTGTCTTGTGTGATATTTGCTAAAATTCTTGGCAAATTATCCAAGAATTTTAGCAAATATCACACAAGACAGCCAAGAAAGTATGCCAATACCCCTGACAAAGTAGTGACGAAACACGGCCTGTGTAGGGTCTTTGGCATGCAATTTTGGTCACAATAAAATATATCTTTTAAGCTATCCCTTTTTGGTGCTACGTTTTTGGACTTGGGCTCCTGGTTTGCGTGGCACAGTGCTGGTTCCTGCTGCCTTTGGTGGCATTGCCACAGGCCATGCAGTCTATCCTGGAGACACATGCCCTCCCCGACAAGACGGGGACAACTGGTTGGCAATCGGAGTCCACTTGGTTCCGACCATCACCATCTTATCCAATGTCTCAGGCTCGGACTACCATCAGTCCCATTGGCGCCCATCTTCTCCTCTGGAGTGGCGGTGGTGCCAGGAGGAGACCTGGTGCTACGTCAATTTCCTCTTAGAGTCAGACTTCAAGGGATGGGAGACAGAGGTGGAATCACCGTTCTTCAAGAGGGAGTCTTCAGACCTTCCCATGGAACTGCCCCACCATTTGAGAGACAGAAGTCTCCCCAGAGGACATATCCTCCCAGGACTTCTTCTGGGACATGGCGAAGGCGATTCCCTTCTCCCTTGAGGTGGAGGATGAGCCGAGGGTGGAGGAGTTGGTGATCCTCCAGTACCCCTCAGTGCCAAAGGAAGCCGTCTTGATGCCCGTGCATAGGATATTGCAGTGGCTCTTACTTAGGATGTGGGAAAAAAAAACCCTGATAATGCCGGCCATCAGCCACCACCTTGATTTGGTGTACCGGCTGCAGAAGGCCCCCGGGTTCAAGAAACCTCAGCTGCCTCACCACTCCTTGATGGTGGAGTCTGCCGTGCAGCACATTAAGAGCTCGAAGACCCACTCTTTGGTGCCCCCCAGCTAGGAGCACAGGACTCTAAATAGCTTCAGAAGGCGATGTTTCCAGGGCTCCATGTTGGTTGCCCACATTCTGTCATACCAGCTCTACATGAGGATGTTCTTGAAGGACATCATGGGGGACCTTAACAAGTTTTTAGCTTTCTCATCCAGGCAGAGAACCTGGATGTCTTCCGTGTCCTGGTGGGCCACAGGAAAGACGTCTCCAAGTACATGATTCGAGCCACCTACAGTGCCCTTGAGTCGGTTGGCAGGGTGGCTGCAGTGGGGATCAGGGTGTGCCGGCTGGCCTAGTTGCAGTTCCCTGACCTGGAGCAGTGGGTCCAGGACAAGCTGGCAGATGTTCCATGCAAGGGTGAGAACCTCTTTGGCAAGCTACTGGAGGAGAGGGCAGACGATATAAAAAAGAAGCAGGTGATCATCTCCCAGCTCTCGCGCAAGATGTCTGATCCCTCTAAGAAAAAAGTACCAAGAGAAGAAGCCCTTTTATTGGCAGAAGTACCGATACTACCAGAGCCCTCAAGGTGCTCAGTGCTTGAGGCACAGGCCCGCACCAGCAGCAGCATGCCATGCCACAGTTGGTTCAGCCTGTACCCCAGCCACAGTTGGTGGGTTTTTGATGGCTTGCTCAGGAGACTAGCCAATCACCCATTTCCTGATGGGGTACCCCCTCAAGTGGCGGTGGTCTCATTCACTTTGCACACAGGTGGCTTCTCATCACCATGGATATCTGGGTGCTGCAGATCATGTGAGATGGGTATCAGCTACATTTTTCCCAGCTCCTGCCTTGCTTCTTCCCAGGCGAGTATTCTCTAGACCTGAATCACTGTGGTCTCCTCCAGACAGGTTGCTGCCCTGTTGGCCCAGTTGGTCATCAAACTGGTGCCCCTGATTCATATAGGGTGGGGTTTCTACTCCCAGTACTTCCTCATCCTCAAGAAGATGGGGGATTCTGGCCCATCCTGGACCTCGGAGACCTGAAGCGCTTTCTGGTTCACGAAAAGTTCAAGATGGTCTCCCTAGGTACATTGCTCCCGTATCTCCTCAAGGGCAATTGGCTATGCTCCTTAGATCTGAAGGATGAATACACACACATCCCGATCCATCCTCTTCACAGAAAGTACCTATGCTTTGTGCTGGGTGGCCAGCACTTCCAATATTGAATGCTGCCCTTCGGGCTGGTGTTGGGCCCTGGGGTCTTCACAAAGTGCCTAGCAGTCATCGCCACTTACTGCTGGACCCTGATTGTCTTTGTCTTCCCCTACTTAGACGATTGGCTCATGAAGAATTCCACACTGCATGGCGTGCGACATTCAGCCCACCTGATGATTCAGATGATCGAGCGGCTGGGGTTTGTCGTAAACTACCCCAATTCCCACCTTCAGCCTTCACAGCAGCTCGAGTTTATTGGAGCCCTCCTGGATACCACTCGGGCTCGAGCCTTTCTCCTAATGGACCACCGGCAGTGGCTCATGGAAATGGTTACCACCATTCGTCAGAAGTGGCACACAATGGCCCAAGGGATATTGCAGATGCTAGGCCACATGGCCTCCATGGTGCATGTGACCTCAATGGACCGTCTCAGGATGCGCCAGGGTCAGTGGACTCTGAGCACTCAGTGGCGGCAGGTCACGGACAATCTCAGGCATTGGGTGGCGGTTGCCGTGTCCTTGCAGAGTCCCTACAGTGGTGGCTGGAACCACAGCACTTGCTCTGCAGTCTCCACTTTCGGTAAACGCCACCACGGATGTGTCCAAATTGGGCTGGGGCACTCACTTGGATGGCATGCTGTCACGAGGTAACCCCATCAGAGCCCATGGAAGTGGGGGAGTGTGAGCAAAACAGAAGGGAAACTGACAGCTCACCTTCACATATGGGAAAAGGTTGCTATGAGCAACAGTGGAAAACAAAACCACGAGGTGTTAGGGAACGCCCGAGCAGAGAGAGAGCTCAAAGCTCTTTAGAAAATGAAGAGCACCTGCATGGGGGCGGAGCCCAGGCTAACACCAATTGCAACATATTTAAGACTCACTTACCGGCAGGTAGAGAGAGAGGAACGGAGTTGTTGAGAGAGAGAGGAGAGTTGTTGAGTGGGAAAAGAACGGAAGTGTCTGGAACTGCTGAGTTGGAAAGCAGTGTCCACAAAGCTGTGAGGACAGAGCCAAGGAGAATCTCCAAGGTACACGAGGTTGGTGATTTGCAGAGAAGCTGTTGGGAACAGCAGTGCACAGCCTCCCGGTATCCTCAGGAGCATTGCTGTGAGGCAAATAGAGAAGGCAGTCCAACAGCCAAGGTTAGAGGCTACAAATTGTCTAACTCCAGGAAAGCAGAAGGGGAAAGTTTTTACCCTGAAGCACATGTACTGGATACAGATAAATGCCGTGGAAAAAGGGGTGTCAGAGCAGAGCTGTGTTCGTCAGAGAAAGCAGGAAGCAGCAGAGCCTAAAGGTAGGCGTATTCATCCTAATAGGAGGGACTTGAAATACCCTGACTTTCTCTGTTCTTACAAAGAACTCTGTAGCTCTCAAGAACCCGAATACAAGAAATATGGTAATTTCCCACAGGCCACTAGTATAGTGGAGGAAGAGAATGTTTTAACTCCCCGGCAGAGACATTTTAACTTTAAGGGCATTTGGGAGCCAGAAGTTCACTCTGACGAGGAGGACATGCAGGTTGAATTCCCTGAAGATGTTTTAGAGGGAAATGCAATGGATTGCACGTACACTTTGTCTGATGGTGTAACGTCTTTGTGTTAAAGCAGCCAGAACTGTTTGAAGGAAGAAAACAGGTGCAAGAATCACGTGAGTGAAAGGAACTGTTTTTCTGTTATTTTCTGGTGCTGTTATTTAATGCTGAAGGAAGCTGATTTTTGTTCAGTGTTTTCTTTAATTGTGTTACCAGACGTATGGTCTGATTTTCCTTTATGTTCCATGGTTATGAATCCGCCCCGGACGGGGAATAAATCCTGAGTTTAAACCTTACCCTCTGCCTCAACTACACTTATTGGCTAAAGGTACAAACTTCAGGAACCAGAAGGCTTTGCTACTGCCTTCATAGGAACTTAACAGCCAATAAAATACTGCCCCATCACACGGCCCAAGCCCTTTCTAGCCTCTGGGCACGCTAGTGGATGACAATGCACATGCAGGGCCTGTGGTCGGCGCAGGAGAGGCTGCACCAGATAAATTTCCTGGAATTGGGAGTTATTGTTGTCCTGATTCAGACGGAAAATCAGGTGGCAATGTTTTATGTCAATAAAGGCACAGAATCATACCTTCTGTTCTGGGAAGCAGTGCACCTCTGGAAGTTCGCCATTGCCCATGGTATGGAGCTGAGGGCGACTTATCTGCCTGGAGAGCTGAGTGCCCTGGTGGACCACCTCAGCAGAGTCCTCTAGTCACACAAATGGACCCTCAATAGGAGGGTAGTGGAGCACATCTTTTGGGAGTGAGGCACTCCGACAGTGGATCTCTTTGCCATGCTGCACAATGCTCAGGTGGATTGCTTTTGCTCCCATATGGTTTCCAGGGATAGGCTGGCCTCAGATGCATTCCTCCTGGATTGGGAGTAGATCTTCTCTACTCATTTCCCCTGATCCCGCTGGTGGTAAACATGTTGCTCAAATTCCAGGTGGACAAGGGGTCCATTATACTCCTTGCCCTGTACTGGCCCAGGTAGCTGTGGTTCTCCCTGTTGCTTCATCTCTCCTGATGAGAGTCTCTTTAGCCTGGGTGTGATCCCAACTTCATCTCTCAGAAGGGAGGGACCCTGCTACATCTCATTGTCAGGTCCCTAGCCCTCACGGCTTGGATGCTGAGCGGGTAGTTCTTTGAGGGCTCAACCTGCCAGGGGAGATGACTGACATTCTCCTAGCCTCCTGCAGGGGTTCGACGCGGCATTCTACTCCTTCAAGTGGCGAAGGTTCTCACTCTGGTGTGCTGATAGGGCACAGGATCCCTTCTCCTACTTGGTGGAAAGATTGCTGGAGTACCTCCTGCATCTGTCTAATTCGGGCCTGAAGTCCAACTCAGTCATGGTCCACCTGAGTGTGACTGGAGTCTACCATGTGGCTTGGAGGATAAACCCGTCTCCACTCAGTCACTGGTGGCCCTTTTCATGTGGGGTCTACTTCTGCATAAGCCTCCAATTAAGACCCCACTGGTGGCGTGGAACATAAATGTGATGTTGAGGCAGCACCTGTTGCCTTCCTTTGAACCATTGGCAACCTGCCCGCTGAAATTCTTGCCCTGGAAGGTTGTCTTCCTTGTTGCATTCACCTTAGCTCGCCGAGTCAGTGAGCTTCAGGCCTTGATGGCTCATCCGCCGTACATGAGGTTCCATTACCAATGGGTGGTCCTACGTACTCACTCGCGTTTCTTGCCCAAGGTGGTCTCTTCTTTCCACCTTAATCAGTCGGTTTTGCTCACCTTTTTTCCCAGGCCTCACACCAACAGGGCAGAGGCCCAATTGCAAATACTGGACTGTAAAGGTCCTCTGGCTTTCTACCTCGAGTGAACCAGAACGCATCACTGTTCTTCACAGCTCTTCATCTCTTTTGATCCCAGCAAGCTAGGCGTGGCTGTCTCCATTTGGATAGTGGATTGCATTTCCTTTGCTTTTGCTCAGACAGGTCATGTCACAGCCCTCAATGTCCGGGCCATGGCTGATTCCGTGGCCAATCTGTGCTCTGTCTCCATAGAGGAGATCTGCAGGGCTGCTATGTGGTCCTCAGTCCACCCTTTTACAGCCCACTACTGCCTGGATGGGGATTCCTGGCGTGACAGTAACTTCGGCCAAGCCGTAATCCTCATCTGTTTGGGACTTAGGTTCAACTCCTTCCCACCAATCCTTCTGTCCGTCCAGGCTACTGAAAGAGTTGTCCTGATGTAGATGTATGACATAAATGTTGAATCAGTCAAGTCCCAAAGGGGAACTACATATGCTGTTTCTTCTGGTTTTTGTTGCCTCGATTGGGCTGTTTTATGTGTTCGGCAGCCTGTAGCTTGGGAGTCCCATACGTGAGGACTTATTTCTTGCTTGTTCATGGAGAAAGCGCAGTTACTCACCTGTAGCAGGTGATCTCTGTGAACAGCAGGAATGAGTCCTCACAACCCTCTCACGTCCCTGTGGAGTTGTTTTTGGCTACTAGCTTTTGTACGTTACTGGAGATAAGATGGTGCCATGGCAAATGGGAAGGCAGGCATGCATGTGCAATGGAGGCGCCCAAAAACTTCCAATTGAAGCTGGGGAGTATTCCCGCGAGGGGGCTCAGTCGAGGGACATCACCCATATGTGAGGACTTATTCCTGCTGTTCATGGAGAACACCTGCTACAAGTGAATAACTATGCTTTTTCATGTATTAGTGTGACACCTGCCTGGACTCTGCTGAAGACCATCTCTGCAGTTGTCCATGCTGTATTCATGCTTTTTGCGTAACAGTGTTTTGCCTGCATGGGACTCTAATGAAGATCTGCTATTCAGCTGTCCATGCTATATTCAAGCTTTCCATGTGTTAGTGTGATACCTGCATGGGGGTTCCGAGGAAGATAATCGCTGTAGTTGTCCGTGCTGTATTTATGCATTACATGAGTCTGTGTGACGCTGTTTTGTGGGTCAGCCCAGCAGCACCCTCAGTTATGTTTAGATTTATGATGGTAAAAGCAGATACAAGTGAGCTTCCATGCATGAATGGAGCAGGGGCTGCAGGGGGAGCGTTGCAGGGATGTCCGTGCTGTGTGTGATGGAAGGAGCAGTCTCCTTCCCTCCCGCCCCTCATGTAGAGCTCGTGTTTCTGTGCGGCGGTAACCGGGGCTCTCACACACTTCTCCTGCACAGCAGATGGAAGCTTTCGAGTACCTCTGGGCTAGATTTGCTAATGACTTTAATGAAAAGATGCTTTCATGGCCAAGGCAAAGTTGTATAAAGCAAAGAGGCACCCTGCTCCCTGCTTCTAGTTGTATTTTTACAAGCCCTGGATCTCACCGAGTTCCTCCTATGTAAATAAGGGGCCCCAATCTGAGCTGCTGTTTGTCAGGGCATAAACTTGGCAAGCAGGCTCGACTGAAATGTGCACTCCAGTTAGACATGATAAAGTCTTTCCAGCATGAGGTAAAATGAGAAGAACAGTTTCTGTGGAGAACTCTGCAGCGTTTCTCTTGTGTTTTTGACTGGCTTTTCCCCTCTCGCTGAAGGCTTCAAGTCTGGAACTTGAACCTGGGTTTGAACTAGACCACGGAGGGGGGGGGGGGGGGTTGGGCATGAATAACAGAAGTCAGATGAATCTTATCACTGAAGGAGTGGTTTAAATCAAATCTTAAACCCTACAATTTTTAAATAGGATAATGCTAAAAAAATTGTATTTGACTGAGAAACCAGATTAAGGTTCTGGATGTACAAAGAGAAAAAATAACTGAAAAACATTAAGCAACGGAATTAGTGATAGAGGGCATCATGTACCCAGGTCGCCCTCTGTAGCTGAGTCATTCTCTTATCCTGAGACGTCTTTCAACATGGCCACTTATTTGGCCACACAGTCATCTGCCATGAGCCCTTTAGTAACCTTGGTCTGACACTTAACAAAGATGTCTGTTCACACTTCCTAATATTCTTTCCACCCATTGCAGCCTGTATACGAAATTTCATTTCCAGCTGCAACAGCAGCAAACAAAGCATTTTACACCCACCAGAAAACTGTAGCTGCCGTCTTAGTCCATTTGGATAGTGCAAATAAAGGTCAAGTGAGTTGTAGGTGATACCTTTTATTGGACTAACAATATATTTTTGACAAGCTTTTGAGAGCTATACACTCTTCATCTGGTCTATGATGTAGTTACAATGGATTTGAACTCATCTGTGTTCATGGTAGTTTGCATATATCATTACATATCAAAGCAAAGTGTGGGATACAGTGACAGCTACATAGGTCCTGTTTGATCTTTGCTAGTCTGCATCTGTCATTTATTTACAATGAAAGAATAGATAAAAACTACAGTTTGTGGGGGAAGGGAAGAAATCTCACCCTATGTTTCGGTAGACATGAATACAGGCAGTGGTCGCCTTATTGAACCTTTGGCAATACTCCTTTGTCCAAGACATGACTAAGAAATACCCCAGTTCTTTCCTTCATACTTTTCCCCTCTCCTCCTCATGCTTCTCTTCTTCTCTCCACTGTGATATTCCCCACAGTAATGTCGCTTCCATGTTCCTTTTTCCTATCCTCCCTTTTAATTCTTTGCTTCTCTACCGCCTTGTCTGCTTTGCTCAAGCATTGCAACCTCTCGCTTATCAGCACGCCAGCTTCCTTCTCAGTCTGGAGTGTGGTCTAGTTCTGAATTCCCTATTGCCAGTGACAAGCCAACAAGATGTATCATACCTTGCTATACCCATCCAGGACTGATGCAAGGATTGCAGGCTCCCTAGGCGGGCCCCCTCTATCTTGCCAACTCCTGCTCCCATTGCTACCATTGCCGCCCCTCTCCAGGGGCAGCAATGGCAAAAGAACCATTACATACTGCTTACCAAAGACTCTGGCGCTGCGTTGTGGTTCCTGCCTACTATCGTTGGGTGCTTCCATCCCTCTATGACGCAGATTTCTGGTTTATGCCAAACTGGAATTCTGCATCAAGGGGGGGGGGGCGGAGGTGCCTGATGATAGGTAAGCACTGCATCACCATTCCTTTGCCATTGCTGCCACTGCTGCCTCTGAAGAGCGCCCCCAAAGGGCCTAGTTCACCTAATGCTAGTGCCGGCCCTGTACCCATCCCAACCTTTCATTCCTGCTTTCAAAGGCTTTTAGGGAGAAAGGGTTAAGAAGTACTTACATAGACAGATTGATTTTATAAGGAGGCGCTAACAATGTACATAACTATTGGCCTTTTATTTACTTATTAGTTAAGATTTATTAACCACCTTTATGAAGAAATTCACCCAAGACAGTGTCAACAGGCGTAATCATTTATCTCCAGGAACAAGCAGGAATGTAGTCTTCACATATGGGTATCATCGATACCGATGGAGCCTGCGTGGGAACGCTCCCCAGCATCCAATAGGAAAGCCTTTGGGAGCATCCCACAGTGCCTGTGTGCTGCCTTCCCGCCTTTCCAACTGTCCCTCTCCAGTTATTCATTTTCTGTGGAGCCGACAGGTCGCATACCCTGTCACCGCAGAAAGTTTTGTCTTTAATCTTTGTTTTTGTGGTCATGTCTGCCTTCCCTCGACGCTATACCGGTACCACCGGTTCTTTCTTTCTTCTTCTAAAAAAAAAAAAACAACCTATAGTTTCTGAAGTGGTTTACTTCAGGAACTTTTTCTCCTTGGTGCTAGGCACCATTTTGGGCACTAGGCCCAATTTTTCCTTAAAAATGGAAAAACCTACTTCAGGTTTTAAGAAATGTTCTAAATGTGGTGGTACCATTTCCGTCACCAACACCCATGATTGATATCTCAAATGTTTAGGCCCTGACCACTCTATTTCAGAGTGCCTCTCCTGTGGAATGATGTCAAAAAGGAGTCAGCAGAACCGAGCTGCTAAACCTAGCACCCTTTTTCCCTCAGACGCGGCATCTGTTGCATCGATGTCCTCCAGGGCTTCATCTTCCTCCCATGGATCTCATGTAACTAAACATAAATCTAGCCGGTCCTCAAAGGGTAGATCTCCTAAGTATCGAGATGCCCCTGGCGTTGCCCTTGAGGAATTTTCACCGGCAAAACTGCCCCGGCGGGAGGCTTCGGCTTCAAAAGCATTAACGGGGCTCCAGGATGTTCTCGAGGCCTCAACCTCAGCAGAACTACTGGCGCCGTGCTCTGGGGTTCCAGTCGCTTCTACCGGTACCAACACCCAAGCATCGGCAGCATCGATAGACCAGAGATTCCTTACTAGCGAACGCAGTCTAGCGGCTCTTCTCATGGCTTCGGTACCGTTTAAACTGCTTCAGACACCTCAACCGATACCGGTACCGGTACTGACTGCATCGACATCGGTGGGTATGCCACCCGTACCGAGTCATGCGTCTGTCTCCAGCATCGACAGATCGGTACCTGAACAACCCAATACCGACTTCGATTGATACCGGTACTGTGCTTTGCACGATCACCGGGATCGGAGATATTTTGAATCCTCGAATGAGTCTGAAGACTCTGATACCAGAGTACTTCTCCCCGAGGATTCCTCTTCTCCTCAGCGCAGAATGTCTCCCCCAGAGGATATGTCCTTTCAGGACTTTATCCATGATGTGGCCCGAGGCCTTTCCATCACAGTAGCTCCTGAAAAAGAGCCTAGGGCAAAGGAGTTGGAAATCCTCCAATACCCTAAGGCTCCCAAAGAGGCAGCTACTCTGCCTATTCATGAGATCTTACATGAGCTTATGCTAATGATGTGGGAAACACCTTTAACCACATCTCCTCATTCTCAAAGACTCGATACCATGTATCGAGTTCCACCTTGTCCTTGCTTTCAAAAAACTCAATTACCACACCATTCAATGGTGGTGGAATCAGCCATGAGAAGGATGAAAAGTGCAAAGAGACATGCATCCAATCCTCCAGGTTGTAAATGTAGGTCTCGCGATGCCTTTGGGTGTCAATGCTTCCAAGCTTCCATGCTCTCAGCTAGGATCAGTTCCTATATCTTGTATATGGGAATGTTCCTTAAAGAGGTCACAGGGGACTTGGAGCTTATGAGCCCCCTTCTTCCTGATGACAAAAGACAAGACTATCTCACTCTTGTCAGACACGCTCAGGATATTTCCAAGTTTGTTAATCGTGCAGCCTTTGACGGTTTTGAGTGCATAAGCAGAACCTCTGCTATTGCCATTAGTGCACGTCAGATTGCCTGGCTTCAGGCATCTGACTTGGAAATTTGGGTACAGGATAAATTAAGAAACATTTCTTGCACAGGAGAAAATCTCTTTGGCAAGAATTGGCAGGAGAAAGCTAACGAAATAGATGCTGACAATATCACATTGGATAGATTGTCCAGATCTACAGCCGATCCTGCAAAGAAAAGATCCTCTAAGAAACCATTTTTCAGTAAGAAAAAGAGGTTTTATCCTTCCTATACTCAAAAGGGACACTGTCCAGGTCAGACTGCCCAAAAGGGAAAGCAGCAACAACCTAGACAACAAAAGAAGCCAAAAGCTGCAAAACCTCGCCAGCTCAGCAGGCTCAGCCTCCTCAGGGGCTTTGACTTCTTTCTAGAGAACTTGGCCTTCCTGACCCTGAAGGGTCCAGAACCCTTAACCATCCCAGGCAGGTTATGTCATTTTGCCCACAGATGGTACCAAATAATAGCAGAAAATTGGACTCTCTCCATTGTAAGAGAGGGGTACAAGCTTCATTTTCACAGCCTGCCCCTCCTACAATTATAAGACAGTTCAATTCTCAGACCTCTCTCAACAATCTCTTAGGTCAAGAAGTCACAATGCTCCTTGCTCAAGGAGCAATAGAGGAAGTACCCATTCTCCATCAGAGGTTCTACTCCCCCCTATTTACTTATTCCAAAGAAAACAGGAGGATACAGACCCATTTTAGACCTCAGAGAACTGAATAAATATCTGTTCCGAGAGAAGTTCAAAATGGTCTCTCTAGGAACTCTGCTGCCATACATTCAAAGTCAGGATTGGCTTTGTTCTCTAGATCTCAAGGATGCGTATACTCATATTCTCATCCATCCAAATCACAGGCGATTCCTCCGATTTCTGTTTCAAGGAAAGCACTACCAATACAGGGTCCTTCCTTTTGGCCTGGCTTCTGCACCAAGAGTGTTCACAAAATGCATGGTTGTGGTAGCAGCATTTCTCCGCACTCAGGGAATATTTGTCTTCCCTTACTTAGACGACTGGCTCATTCGAGGCCCTACAGTGCCAGAAGCCAGCTCTGCTCTGTTTCGCACAATGCAAATCCTTCAGTATTTGGGACTGGTCATAAACCTCCCAAAATCCAATCTTGCTCCCACTCAGTCCCTAGAGTTCATAGGAGCTCATCTGGATACCAGACAGACAAGGTCTTTCCTTCCGCAGCCCCGCTGCCTTCGCATAGTACAGCTAGCTTCCCAAGCAGGGCACAAACCTTATGTTTATGTTTATTTTATTTGATATACCGCCCTTTTAGGAAAAGCAGAGCAGTTTACAATATACAAAATTAAACCTTAAGGTAGGCACGAGGCCAGGAAGAAGGAAAGGAAAGTTACAATGCTGACAGGAAAGCAGGAGAAGGAAAGGAGACAGGACAACATGCAGTAGTTGGGGTCACACAAAAGGGGAGGGGAGGTCAAAGGCTAGGGAGAAGAGGTGGGTTTTAAGGTCGCGCTTGAAGGTAGGGTGGTGAGACTCGAGACGGAGGGAGGCGGGGAGTGAGTTCCAAAGGGCAGGGCCTGCAAAGAAAAAGGCTCACTGCTCGGGAAATGCTACAATTGCTAGGCCACATTTTATTTATTTATTTTATTTGAACAGCTTTTATATACCGCTGCTTCCAAGGGTCAGCAGCGGTTTACATTACAACATTACAGATACATAGAACGTTATGAACTATATTACATTATAACATAACATAAATTGCATAGAACAATATTGGTGAATTACAATATAACAGGAACATTATTGAACTATAATACATTAGAACTATATTACAAGTAATGACGTTTGCCTTAGTTTTATATATATGAGAGAGGAATCTTTATAGTGTTAAATATCATTTGCAGTTATCGTTGTTCCAGGTAGATATACAATTGGATAGGGTAGGAAAATTCAATTTATGGTGGTTGAGAAGCTATGCTTGTTTTATTATTGGTGTAATGTTGACTGAATAGATAAGTTTTTAGATCTTTTCTGAATGTTAGAAGATCTTTAGTTTCTCTTAATTGATTTGGAAGATTGTTCCACAGTATTGGAGCAACAAGCGAAAAGGCACTGTTACTTGTTGAGTGTTTTGTTTTCCTTATTAGGTCTGGAACTACTAATGTGTTGAGGTTATTTCTCCGTCTTATCCTATTTTCGAGATGGCTGTGAAGAAGTGTAGTTAAGTATGAAGGGGCAATATTATTAATTAATTTAAAAGTGGTTAACAGTATTTTGTATTGTATCCTACTGAATATTGGTAACCAGTGTAGTGTGTATAAAATAGGGGTAATATGATCAGATAGTTTGGCTTTGAATATGACTCTTGCTGTTACATTTTGGGCCATTTGTAAGATTTTGATGTTCTTCTTAGTTATTCCATGTAGTATACTATTGCAAAAATCGAAGTGTGGTATAATCAAAGCTTGTGTGACGGTTCTGAAGTCTTCGTCTTGTAATAGGGGTCTTAGTTGTTGGATAGAGCGCAGTTGGTGCATGTGGTTCCTTATGCTCTCCTCCATATGCTCGCGGCCCAGTGGACTTCATCCACTCAGTGGACACAGGCCTCAGGTTGCCTGTCAGACAAAATAACAAACTCAGACCGTCTTATTTAGTCCCTCCAATGGTGGCAATCACCCAGACACCTTCTGGTGGGGTCTCCTTTCCAGCAACCCCTATCCCAAGCCACCCTAACAACAGATGCTTCACAGGTGGGATGGGGAGCCCACCTGCAAGATCTCTCTACCTAGGGTACCTTGGCTCCACAGGAGGCCTGTCTTCACATCAACCTCCTGGAGCTCAGAGCAATCTTCCATGCTCTTCGAGTATTTCACGCCCAGCTCAGCTACAAGACAGTCTTAATCCAAACGGACAATTGGGTGGCCATGTTCTATGTGAACAAGCAGGGCGGAACAGGCTCTCTGTCACTATGCAACGAAGCTTTGCGACTATGGGCCCTTGCCAGAGAGTATGTTGTCTGCCTGGTGCCAAAATCCAAGATGTTACAGAGAGTTTGCCGAGACTCATCAAGCCCACTGACTATTACCCAATGTTGCTAATCCATGTTGGAACAAATGATACTGCCAGGTATACCTCGGAACGTATCAAAAGTGACTTCATGGCTCTGGGACAGAGGGTGAAGCAGTTAGGTGCACAGGTGGTGCTCTCTTCAATCCTCCCTGTTGAGGGTAAAGGCCAAGGCAGAGAGGCTCGCATCCTGGAGATGAATGCATGGCTGCGTGGATGGTGTCATCGAGAGCATTTTGGTTTCCTAGACCATGGGATGCTGTTCCAAGGGTTGCAGAGCAGAGATGGCATCCATCTGTCCAAGAAAGGTCAACGCATCTTCGGTAGTAGACTGGCTAATCTACTGAAGAGGGCTTTAAACTAGATTTGTTGGGGATGGGTGAAGAAAGCCCCCAGGTAAGTGAAAGCCCCCAGGTAGGTGATACATTAAATACCTTTATGGAAATGGGTAACAGGGGTAACATATGGAAAGCAGTGTGTATTAATGCCCGTAGCATGGGAAATAAGATCCCTGAAGTTGAAGCTTTGGTGGGAGTGGCTGACTTGGATTTAGTGGCAGTTACAGAAACATGGTTCACAGAAAACCATGACTGGGATGTAACTATACCTGGCTATACTTTATTCAGAAAGGACAGGGTAGGAAGAAGGGGAGGAGGAGTGGCACTATATGTAAAAACTATTATTAAAGCTTGTGATAAGGCAGCTTATCATAGCTCAGGAAGGAGCTATAGAAAAGGTGAAGTGACTCTGAACAAGCAACCTGTCAGTTCTGGTAGAAATAAGAAAACAGAATTTTCCCATAAAAGACTACCAGTCCCAGAATGCACCAGGTTTCCAACAGCCATTAGAGGAGCTGAAGTGGGGAAACGTGTGTTCAATCAAGAGGGCTATGAGGTAATCCCCAAGCACTCATCTCAAAGGGCAGGGCCTGATTCAACACAGCTGCGCTGTGCTAGGGTGGAGCACTCATCAAAGCAGAATAAAGGTAGAGTTTATTCTACAGAGAATTATCCTCAGAATTATCCTCAGTTTCATCTGGAGGATCATCAGAAGCAGAAGCCAGTGCGGACGGACAGAGAGGGCAAGAAAACTTTGGAAGAAAGAAGAGAAAAGCATTTGGGAGGTCTAAAGGAGTCCAGAGCAGTACGTATACTGGGAGACATTCAAAAGGCCAGCGTACACCATTGGACTGGGGAAAACCAGAGGAGTGGTGCTGCAGAGCTAGGCATCTCCAGACGGTACCTGTGAGGGAGACGGCTGCACTTGGAAGGGACCCTAGGACCCGTGCCAGAAGGTATGTGAAGAGAGATCCAGTGTCCAGGGATCTGGATTGGAAGGCTGGACATAAGAACTGGACTACATACTGGCCAGGCTATTTAGAGAGGAACTCTAACAGCAATGGAAGCTCAGGTATGAACACTGATCTATGCCCTAGCTATAACCTTGAAAGACAGCAGGGAAACAAGTATTCTCCTGAGTGTGCTACATTGAGAAATTCCTCTGTGCCAATCCATGATATTGAACCCATGATTGCTGAAGAAGGGGGAGCGGTCTTAGATACAGGCTGTGAATATATGGATTGCTCTCTGTCTAAACTCCTTTGGTAATTTCTCTTTTACAAAGTACATCAACCATCACAAAGAAATACAAACTTGTTCTTTAATCTACTCAGAAAAGCTCCTGAAGTAAGATTTTGAGCCATGCAGTAGAAATTAAGCCAGCTAAGGGGTTTCAGCTGGATAACTGCTAGCAATTGAGCCTTACCTAATTGCTTGTGAGCTCTGAGGGAATCACTTCTGAATCTGTGTGAAGAAGTTAACCTGGAAAGAACAGTTTTTCCCTTCTTTGTGGGTTTTGCTTGTTGTTTGAAACACTGCTAAGAAAATATTAGCTAAAGCCTACAGAAAAGACCAGTTTGTTACCAACCAGGTCTTTATTCTTTTGCTTTGATTGCCTGACAAGTTCAACTGTTTTCCTGATTTTGTTTTTCTAAGTTAAACACTGAAAGCAAGTATCCTGTTTTATGTGCTACCAAGCATATCTGTGTTGGGAGAAATAACCCCATAAATAAATATCTTATTGGCTTTACACTCAAGCACAACTAATTATTGTGAGCAGCTGTGTCTGGTGTGAATGGACTGCATTTCCCACAATCCCTTGCAAATCATATTGATATATGCACTTGCCAAGACTGTGAACATTCTCACCCAGGCAGCCGTTTGACAAATGGCGTAGTTTTTCGGATTGCTTTTGCGCAAAGGGATTTACTTGCTGAGGATTACAACTCAAGTCTGAAGGAAAAGACAGTTCAAGCTTAAAAGCTGAAAGAAAAGATTTTCCCTCAACTGCACTTTGGAGGAGAGGTGGCTGTTCCAAGTAGCTGTTCCAGGAGGAAAAGACCCTGTGCAGAGCTGGATTCATCACTGGCATAAGGTAACAAGTACCTGGGCATGTCTAGTGGTGGATGAGAGTAAGGCACAGGGGGTAATTGGAAAAAAAAAAGTAGAAAAAAACACCTGTTTGGAAGGTGGTGCACTGTGGTTTTTTTTTTTGTGTTTTCTTGCAGGGATCAAGATGGAACCAAGGGAACTAGCTGATTGGATGGCAGCCCAGTTTAGCAGGCAACAGGAGCTAGCACAGCAGGCTCAGGACACTGCTATGAAAGCCTTAATGGACCAGCAGAGGCCAGTGCTTGATCTGGTGCAAGCCCTAGTTAAACTGCAGAACCAAAGTGGACCGGATGCAAGACCAGCAGTAAATACTGGTACACCACATGTGGACAGTGTGGGACTCAATCAAGGAATTGGGGCATTTAGTTTTGGGAAGCTAACTCCAGATGATAATGTTGATGATTTTCTAGAGTCTTTTGAAAGAGTGGCACAAGCATTAGCATGGCCAGAGACCCAGTGGGCAGTAAGGCTGGCAGCCTCATTAACTGGAGAGGCGCTTGCAGCTTATAGAGCAATGCCAGCAGCCCAGGCTTTGAATTACAAGGATGTAAAGGCTGCTATTAGAGATCGCCTAGGGTTGTCTATTTCAGAGTATAGGCGAATGTTTAGAGCTACTACATTAAGAGTGGGTGAAACACCCAGGGCTCTGAGTCAGAGAATCAGAGGATTAGCTGTGAAATGGTTGGAGCCTGAGCAAAAGACGGTAGAAATGTTATTAGACATTATTATGCTTGAACAATTTATGTCTGCGGTGCCTAAAGATTTGCACACTTTCCTTATACAGCAAAATTGCCAAAATCTTGGAGAGGCAACCATGCTAGCAGAGAGATTCTTGGAAGCCACGCAGGCTTGCCATAGAATGGGGGGCCCTCTGAAGATGGGTGCTGAGGCAAGCTGTGCTGTATCAGAAAAGAAATTGATTAAAAATGTTTCTGAAAATGAATGTACTGTGCCAAACCAGAGGACACAGTGGAGTAGAAAGAAATGTTTCAAGTGTGGAAAATGGGGACATTTAGAAAAGGGATGCCAGACACGCACTAGCTTAATGGGTGTGGATTTAAAACAGCCCAAAGAAGGATTTCTTTTGATGGTTGATGTGCAAGGAATTACCACAAATGCTTTGTTAGACTCTGGGGCAGACCAGAGTATGATGTTAAAAAGGCTTTGGAAGAGAATAGAGGCCCAAGAAGGATTTGTGCCTAGAACCCCTGAAAGCCAAGTTCACATCAGATGCATTCATGGTGCTGCAACATCATATCCTACCTATAGGCTAAAGGTTAAGTGCCTGGGGGAACAAGAGGAAGTCCTGTTAGCAGTGGTGCCTAGGCTACCCTTTGATTTGGTTCTAGGAAAGGACTGGCCAAGATTTAAGCAGGGTCTAGTGGAAGGGCTAGGAAAGAAGGAGGGAGAATGAATAATGGAAATAGCTCCCGGGCCTTTCTTTGGAAGTCCTCAGTCCCTAGCTAAAAAGATGGTTAAGCTTCCAGAAGGCCAAACTATAGGTAATAAGAGGGGCCTTGTATCCACCCGCTCGCAGGCTAAGGTAGAGAGCTAGCAGAAGG
This sequence comes from Ichthyophis bannanicus, assembly GCA_033557465.1. Classification (NCBI taxonomy): domain Eukaryota; kingdom Metazoa; phylum Chordata; class Amphibia; order Gymnophiona; family Ichthyophiidae; genus Ichthyophis; species Ichthyophis bannanicus. The sequence goes on along the minus strand of CM066032.1, from coordinate 1,831,841,045 downwards.
AGGAGGGGGAGCAGGCAGAGTTATTAGGAGACTTACTCTCTCATGATGATTTAATAACTCCATCATCTGGTAAAGTAAGAAAGTTGAAAGAACAAAAGCGGCGTGAGAGACTTTGCAGAGCACAGGGTAGGGCTGAGATGTTAGCTGGTCAAAGTTTACCCTGGGTGCCAGCTGAGTTAGTGACAAAGTTTCCTAACTTTCCACAAGAGCAGCGAGCTGATCAAGCTCTCACCCGAGCTTTTAAGTATGCTCATGAGGTCAGGGAGGAGTTGCCCAGATTCAGACTAGATAATGAAATATTATATAGAGAGAGTCAGGACCCCAGAAATGGGACCATACGTAAACAATTGGTGGTACCCACAACTTTCAAAGGGCTAGTACTTAGATTAGCACATGATCATCCAGTTGGAGGTCATAAAGGGATGCAAGGAACGCTGGATCAAATACTTATGCGTTTTTACTGGCCAGGTATTTTCAAAGAAACTGCCCAGTTTTGTGCTGCATGTCCAGCGTGTCAGCGCGTTACAGCGGCTCACCCACCGGTGGTGCCTTTGATTCCCATGCCAATTATCACAGACCCAATTGGTCGCATTGCCATGGATATTGTAGGCCCATTAGTCAAAACGCCCCGAGGTTTCCAATACATCCTAGTTATGGTAGATCAGGCAACAAGGTTTCCCTGGGCCATACCATTGAGGAATGTTTCTGCAAAAACAATAGCTTTAGAGCTAGTAAAATTGTTTTGTGAAGTTGGATTCCCAAGAGAGGTGTTGACTGACCGAGGGTCCAATTTTGTATCCAAATATTTGGCCCAGGTCTGGGATGCCTTTGGCATTCATCATGTGAAAACCTCAGCCTATCATCCACAATCAAACGGTTTGGTGGAGAGATTTAACCAAACTCTCAAACAAATGTTGAGAAGGGGGTTAGCAGGAGAGGTAAAAGAATGGGATATGTTATTGCCCTTTGCCTTATATGCCTGCAGGGAAAGAATTCAGGTGTCCCTAGGTGTAACTCCATATAAATTGATGTATGGTAGGGCTCCACGGGGTTTGTTAGATATTTTGAGGGAACAATGGATTGATCCTGAACCAGGAAGTCAGGAGGTGCCACAGTTTCTATGTGACCTGAGAGCACATTTGAAAAGGACCTCGCAGGTTGCTGAGAGGAACCTGCAGGACAGCCAAGTACACCAGAAAGGGTGGTATGATAGGAAGGCCAAAAGCCGCCAATTAAGCATTGGTGAAAAGGTTTTGGTTCAAGTAGCAGGTACAGCCCCAAAATTTGAAGTACAGTGGAAAGGGCCATGGAAGGTTGTTAAACAAGTGAGCCCAGTATCTTATATGGTAGAAAATGCAAGAGGGCATAGGCAGACCTACCATATTAATGTACTTATGTCTTGGAAGGAGAGGCCTGTAAATAATAATGACCCTGAAGCCAGTCAGGAAGTAAGTGAGCTTCAAAAAGATAACACTCTCGTAGGTATTACGGACTGTAGGAAAGAAGTTTCACCAGTAAAACTAGTCCGTAATAACTTAAGCAGGGGGGTATGTGATAAGGAAGCTTATCATAGCTCAGGAAGGAGCTATAGAAAAGGTGAAGTGACTCTGAACAAGCAACCTGTCAGTTCTGGTAGAAATAAGAAAACATAATTTTCCCATAAAAGACTACCAGTCCGAGAATGCACCAGGTTTCCAACAGCCATTAGAGGAGCTGAAGTGGGGAAACGTGTGTTCAATCAAGAGGGCTATGAGGTAATCCCCAAGCACTCATCTCAAAGGGCAGGGCCTGATTCAACACAGCTGCGCTGTGCTAGGGTGGAGCACTCATCAAAGCAGAATAAAGGTAGAGTTTATTCTACAGAGAATTATCCTTAGAATTATCCTCAGTTTCATCTGGAGGATCATCAGAAGCCAGTGCGGACGGACAGAGGGCAAGAAACCCTTTGGAAGAAAGAAGAGAAAAGCATTTGGGAGGTCTAAAGGAGTCCAGAGCAGTACGTATACTGGGAGACATTCAAAAGGCCAGCGTACACCATTGGACTGGGGAAAACCAGAGGAGTGGTGCTGCAGAGCTAGGCATCTCCAGACGGTACCTGTGAGGGAGACGGCTGCACTTGGAAGGGACCCTAGGACCCGTGCCAGAAGGTATGTGAAGAGAGATCCAGTGTCCAGGGATCTGGATTGGAAGGCTGGACATAAGAACTGGATTTCATACTGGCCAGGCTATTTAGAGAGGAACTCTAACAGCAATGGAAGCTCAGGTATGAACACTGATCTATGCCCTAGCTATAACCTTGAAAGACAGCAGGGAAACAAGTATTCTCCTGAGTGTGCTACATTGAGAAATTCCTCTGTGCCAATCCATGATATTGAACCCATGATTGTTGAAGAAGGGGGAGCGGTCTTAGATACAGGCTGTGAATATATGGATTGCTCTCTGTCTAAACTCCTTTGGTAATTTTCTGTTACAAAGTACATCAACCATCACAAAGAAATACAAACTTGTTCTTTAATCTACTCAGAAAAGCTCCTGAAGTAAGATTTTGAGCCATGCAGTAGAAATTAAGCCAGCTAAGGGGTTTCAGCTGGATAACTGCTAGCAATTGAGCCTTACCTAATTGCTTGTGAGCTCTGAGGGAATCACTTCTGAATCTATGTGTGAAGATATAAGAAGTTAACCTGGAAAGAACAGTTTTTCCCTTCTTTGTGGGTTTTGCTTGTTGTTTGAAACACTGCTAAGAAAATATTAGCTAAAGCCTACAGAAAAGACCAGTTTGTTACCAACCAGGTCTTTATTCTTTTGCTTTGATTGCCTGACAAGTTCAACTGTTTTCCTGATTTTGTTTTTCTAAGTTAAACACTGAAAGCAAGTATCCTGTTTTATGTGCTACCAAGCATATCTGTGTTGGGAGAAATAACCCCATAAATAAATATCTTATTGGCTTTACACTCAAGCACAACTAATTACTGTGAGCAGCTGTGTCTGGTGTGAATGGACTGCATTTCCCACAATCCCTTGCAAATCATATTAATATATGCACTTGCCAAGACTGTGAACATTCTCACCCAGGCAGCCGTCTGACAAGCTTTGGAATTACAGAGCTTAAAAGGGAGAGAGGAGGCATTGTGGGTTAAACTAGAAAGAGGGAAAGAGAAATCTATTTACATTGGTGTGATATACAGACCTCCCTCACAAGAGGAAGAGGTGGACAGAGAGTTAATTGAAGACATACGCAGCATTGCTAGGAAAGGGGAAGTGCTACTGATAGGAGATTTCAATATGCCAGATGTTGATTGGCACATTCCTGCTGCAGTATCATCTAGAAGTAAGGAGATCCTGGATTCTCTACAGGAAGAACTATTCAGGCAATTGGTAACAGACCCCACACGTGAAGGGGCCATACTGGACTTGGTGCTTACCAATGGTGAAAGTGTTTCTGATGTTGTAGTGGGAGATCATTTTGCATCCAGTGATCACCAGATGGTGTGGTTCAGTATTAGGACTAGGGCTGTTAGAATCCATTCCAAGGTGAGGATCTTAGACTTTAGGAATACTAACTTTGCGAAGATGGGCCAATACCTCAGGGAGTCGTTAGTGGGATGGGAACAGCTGGGGGATGTAGAAAAACAGTGGGCAAAACTGAAAGGGGGTATTTTAAGGGCAACCAACCTTTTTGTTAAAATGGTAAATAAAGGCAAAAGGAACTGGAGACCGCTATGGTTTTCGAAGGAAGTAGCTGAAAAAGTGAAGAAAAAGAGGGAGGCCTTCATGAAATACAAGAGATCACAGAGAGAGGAAGACAGGTATCTGTATTTGGAAAAACTTAGAGAAGCTAGCAAAGTAGTCAAGAAGGCAAAGATTCAAAAGGAGGAGGAAATAGCCAATGCAATAAAATGGGAGGATAAGACATTTTTCAGATATATTAGTGAGAAGAGGAAGGGCAAAAGTGGTATTGTCAGACTCAAGGGTGCAGGGGGGGAATATGTAGAAGCTGATAAGGATAAAGCGGAATTGCTTAACAAATATTTTTGTTCTGTGTTCACAGATGAAGAACCAGGAGCAGGACCTCAGAAAACACCCACAAATAAGAACAGAAGCGAGGGACATTTTGAACAATTTTCAGAAGACTGTGTTCGTGAGAAACTAGCTCAACTTAAAGTAGACAAAGCGATGGGACTGGATGGGATACACCCTAGAATACTGAGGGAACTTGGGGACATTCTAGCAGCTCCACTGACTGACCTTTTCAATACCTCATTGGAGTCGGAAGTGGTGCCAAAGGACTGGAGAGAGGCTCATGTGGTGCCTTTACACAAAAGCGGAAGTAAGGATGTGGTTGAAAACTACAGGCCAGTTAGTTTAACTTCGGTGGTGAGTAAATTATTGGAAACGCTGCTGAAAGAGAAAATAGTGAGGTTTCTGGAGTCCAGCGGATTACAGGATCCGAGGCAGTATGGATTCACCAGAGGCAGGTCTTGTCAGACAAATCTGATTGATTTCTTTGACTGGGTGACCAGGGAGTTGGACCAAGGGAGAGCTCTAGATGTGGTGTATTTAGATTTCAGTAAAGCCTTTGACACTGTTCCTGACAGGCGACTTATAAACAAACTGAGCACCCTAGGGATGGACCATAAGTTACTGCTTGAGTTAGAAATTGGTTGGGTGGGAGGCAACAAAGAGTACAAGTAAATGGAGCTCACTCTGAGGAGAAGGATGTTACCAGTGGTGTGCCCCAGGGATCTGTCCATTTAAACCAAGCGGTTTACCTTCCTGTATTCTTTTTGAGGCCTCATGCCTCCAGTGCATGCCTCCAGTGCTCCTTCATACCTTGGACTGTAAAAGAGCTTTGGCCTTTTACTTGCCAAGGACATAGCAACATAGAAAATCTTCTCAACTCTTTGTTGCTTTTGATCGTAGTGATTTGGGACTTCCAGTTTCCAAAAGAACACTGTCCAACTGGATCGCACAGTGCATATCCTTTGCTTATGAGAGTAAGAACCTTCCTCTTGAAGGCCATGTCACAGCTCACAACGTGAGAGCCATGGCAGCCTCAATGGCTCATCTTCACTCTGTGTCTATCGACGACATCTGTCGAGCAGCTACTTGGGCTTCGGTACATACCTTCACAGCCCATTACTGCTTAGACAAGGACTCCCGCCGGGATGCCTTGTTTGGCCAAGCTGTTCTTCAACCGCTTTTTCAGACAATCAACTCCTACCCACCATCCCTGGTAGGATGCCAGAGATCCATGGGGGGAAGTGGAGCCCTTTCACAAGGGCTGACAACTTCCTGGGGCCATCTCCCTGGCATCTGCAGCTAGGGAGTCCCCATATGTGAAGACTACATACCTGCTTGTTCCTGGAGATAGCATAGTTACTCACCTGTAGCAGGTGATCTCTGGGAAAAGCAGGAATTTAGTCTTCACTACCCGCCCACCTCCCCTAGGAGTTGTATCTCTCTCTCTCCCTTTCTCCCTCTCTCTTTTGTCTCAGCTATAAACTCAACTGGAGAGGGACAGTTGGAAAGGCGGGAAGGCAGCACGCAGGTGCTGTGGGATGCTCCCAAAAGCTTTCCTATTGGATGCTGGTGAGCGTTCCTGTGCAGGCTCCGTCGGTACCGATGATACCCATATGTGAAGACTAAATTCCTGCTGTTCCCAGATATCACCTGTTACAGGTGAGTAACTACGCTAATCGTGCATATAAGTGACCTCATAAAATAGTAAATCCATGTAAAAGAACATGTGCTATTTGCATGGCATGTCCTTTTCCTGTGGGTGTGCACATGGGCAGAGCATGGGCAGTACTAGCAAGTCCCTGCTCACATTATAAAATTTCTTAATTCAGATGAATGCTTGCAGAAAGTATGCACTTCCATTTACACCAACCCTCAAGTCGGTGTAAGTGCTAGTGTCTACACGGATAAACATTCTTCCATGCTTACGCAGAACAGGTGCTTCAAGACGCATGTTAGCTAGGCAGAACTTCATAAAATTACTCTTGTGATGGCGCACAGTAAGACAGATCTTCTCCTGAAGAACCAAGGACCCATATGCCATAACTCAATGGAGTGGAGGAGTAGCCTAGTGGTTGGGGCAAGGTACTTTAGGCCAGAAGGTCAGTGGTTCAAATCCCACTAGAGGACAGGAACCTTCCATTGCATCACCTTTAAATACCATTTCAGGCATGGGTAATTTCCTTTCATCTACTCCTGTAAAGACCGAAGCAAAGAATTAGCTCTGTGTCTCCGCTATGGCCTTGTCCCCTTTTATCCCTCTGTCATTTAATGGTCCAACTGACTCACAGGTTTTTTACTATGAATGTACTTGAAAAAGTTTTTATTATGTGTTTTTGCTTCCATGGCAAGTTTTTTTTTCAAATTCTGTCTTTGCCTGCCATATCAATGCCGTATCTAACTTGCCAGTGCTTTTGTTGTTTCCAGTTTTCGCCATTTGGCTCCTTTTTCCATTTCCTGAAAAATGCGTGTTTTGGCTTCAACAGCCTCTCTGACCTCAACTTTAAACTATGCTGGCAGTTTTTTGGACTTTCTTCCACTTTTCTTTTTTTTTGCCATTCATATTTTTATTAGCAACCAAAGATTGAATAACAACACATTTGTGAAATGTCAACAGTGAACAATGACAAAACTTCGTCACAGTTTCCAAAATATAAGATAGCGAAGGATGATTCTCACTATTTTATATACAGCATAAAATACCCCCCCCCCCCCCCCGTGGGATAACAGTGAAATATTGGAGGGATAGATATACATATTATCATAAGGAGCATAAGAACAGTTTTCCGGAAAATGCGCACATATGAGCTGCCCAGAACCCCAAACAAATGACGAATACCCAGCTCCCCCCTCCATGCTAGCAACCCCCACTTTATCAAGGCCTTCACACTGAACTATCTTGGTCTTCAGCACACCAAGTCTCAAAACATCCCCAGACGCGCTGGAATGTCTGCATTCTCCATTGGTGCATGACAGTTAGAAACATAGAAATATGATGTCAGAAAAAGACCACATGGCCTATATTACTACTACTACTACTACTGAGCATTTGTATAGTGCTACCAGTCATACACAGCGCTGCACAGACATGTAAGAGACAGTCCCTGCTCATCAGAGCTTACAGTCTAGTCAAGACAAAAACACAGAAGGTGTAAGCAGGGATAAAACAAAGGGAAAGAAAAGGAGATCAGGGGAGTCAAGATCCAAAAGCAGCAGCAAAGAGGTGAGTTTTCAACCTGGATTTGAAGAGGGTTAGAGAAGGTGCTTGGCGTACAGACACAGATAGTTTGTTAACTGGCGTAAGGTGCAGCAAGGTAAAAGGAGTGAATTTTGGAGTTAGCAGTAGAAGAGAAGGGCACAGATAGAAGCAGTTTGCTAGAAGAGCGGAGTTCCCGAGGGAGGTTGTAAGGAGAGATAAGAGAAGAAAGGTAGTGAGGAGCCGCAGAGTGAATGCATTTATAGGTCAGCAGGAGAAGTTTGAACTGGATACGGAAACGGATAGGGAGTCAATGAAGTGACTTGAGAAGAGGAGTAATATGAGCCTATCTAGTCTATCCTTCCATATCAACAACTACAACAGTCCCCTTTTTTCTTTTAGAGATCCTCTGTGTTTGTCCCATGCTTTTTTTGAATTCAGATACTGTCCTCATCTCTACCACCTCCACTGGGAGACTATTCCACGGATCCACCACTCTTTCCGTAAAGAAATATTTCCACATATCACTCTTGAATCTATTCCCCTTCACCCTCAATCTATGTCCCCTCGTAGCAGAACTTGCTCTCAATTGAAATAGGCTCTCCCCCTGTACATTTATGCCACGGAGATATTTAAACATCTCAATATCTGAATGGCTTCTTTCTCAAAACCTCAGAATACAACATAAGAAAACGGAAGTACTCTTCATTACGAGGAACCCCAACTTTACCCCACCACAATATCTTAAGGTAAAAGAAGCTGAGCTGCAATCTAAATCCTCAATACGTTACCTGGGAGTCACTTTAGATCAGCATTTGGATTTGAAGGCCCATATAGGAAACATAGTCAAATCAGTATACTACAAGATCCGCACACTTAGGCATCTACGTTCCATGCTTGAACCAACTGATTTCCGGACAATTTTCCAGGCATTGATCATACCCCATTTTGACTATGCCAATACCATCCTACAAGGTCTTCCCCAATCTACATTGAACCCGCTGCAACTAGCCATGAACGCTGCAGCAAGAGTCCTTCATGGAGCCTCCAGGAGCGACCACATAACGCCTCTGCTGATACAGTTGCATTGGCTACCCATCCAGGCCAGAATAGTTTTCAAGACCTTGATAATCACCTTTAAAGCTATTAACAATCTCTCACCTGCATCCTTAACCTCACTCATCCATATCACTTCCCCAAATAGAGCAAGAAGATCCACGGCTATAAACTCCCTAAAAGTTCCGAAGGCAGTAACTGTTTGCACCAATTCGACAGCCAACAGAGCCTTTAGTCTCAGTGCCCCAAGATGCTGGAACGCATTACCTCCTGAGATCCGGGCTATTAAGAACCTACCACAGTTTAGGAAAGCCCTCAAATGCCACCTCTTCAACAAATACCTTATAGAGCCTAACGACAACCCCTAGAGCCCAAAGTCTCCTGGCGATACCACTTCCATACAAATTATGGTATATCAACAACACACCAAGTATGATACTCAAACACTTAGTGGTGGTTATGTTTCCGTGAAACTACTGTCATTATGACTCCATGTAATACATTTTGTAAATAGTTTTCCCCTGTTATCCAAGTTTTTATGCCCTGTTACCTGTAAAACTCATACGTGTTCAACTGTACTGAGCATTTTTGTTACATGTAAACCGCGCTGATGCTGAATAGTGCGGTATATAAGAGACTATAAATAAATAAATAAATAAAAATAAATCATATCACCTCTATCCCGCCTTTCCTCTAAGGTGTACATATTAAGATCTTTAAGTCTATCCTCATATGCTTTATAATGAAGACCACTAACCATTTTAGTAGCCACCCTCTGTACTGACTCCATCCTGTTTATATCCTTTTCATTATGCAATGAAGCTACAGGGTAAACTATTTAAGACTAATAAAAGAAAATATTTTTTCACTCAACGTGTAATCAAACTCTGGAATTTGTTACCGGAGGATGTAGTAAAGGCTGTTAGTGTAGCTGGGTTTAAAAAAGGTTTGGACAAGTTCCTGGAGGAAAGGTCCATAAACCATTATTAAGAAGGGACCCAGGATATCAATGCTTGAACCAGTACAAGCATTGTGGAACCTGTGTCCCTTGGGGAAACTGCTAGGTACGTATGACCTAGATTGGCCACTGTTGGAAACAGAATGCTGGGCTTGATGGACCTTGGTCTGACCCAGTATGGCATATCTTATGTTCTTATGTTCTTATGAAGGTGCGGTCTCCAGAATTGCACACTATACTCCAAATGAGGTCGAACCAAAGACTTATACAGAGGCACTATCGCCTCTTTTTTCTGCTAGCCATTCCTCTCTGTATGCACCCAAGCATCCTTCTAGCTTTTGCTGTCACCTTTTCTACCTGTTTAGCTACTTTAAGATCATCAGACACAACCATGCCTAGGTCCCACTCTTCTTTAGTGGACAAAAGTACTTCACCCCCTATACTATATTGCTCCCTTGGATTGCTGCAATCCAAATGCATGACCTTACATTTTTTAACATTAAATCCCAGCTGCCAAATTCTAGACCAAGCTTAGCTAGATCCCTCCTCATGTTATTTACACCTTCCTGGGTGTCTACTCTATTGCAGATTTTGGTATCATCCGCAAAGAGGCAAACCTTACCCGACAGCCCTTCCGCTATATCACTAACAAAGATTTTAAAAAGAATCGGACCAAGGACAGATCCCTGGGGCACACCACTGGTAACATCCTTCTCCTCAGAGTGAGCTCCATTTACCTGTACTCTTTGTCACCTCCCACCCAACCAATTTCTAACCCAAGCAGTAACTTTAAGGTGCTCAGTTTGTTTATAAGTCGCCTGTGAGGAACAGTGTCAAAGACTTTACTGAAATCTAAATACACCACATCTAGGGCTCTCCCTCAGTCCAATTCCCTGGTCAGGCAGTCAAAGAAATCAATCAGATTTGTCTGACAAGACCTGCCTCTGGTGAATCCATGCTGCCTCGGATCCTGTAATCCGCTGGACTCCAGAAACATCACCATTTTCTCTTTCAGCAGTGTTTCCAATAATTTACTCACCACCAAAGTTAAATTAACCAGCCTGTAGTTTTCAACCACATCCTTACTTCCGCTTTTGTGTTAAGGCACCACATGAGCCTCTCTCCAGTTCTTTGGCACCACTCCCGACTCCAACGAGGCATTGAAAAGGTCAGACAGTGGAGCTGCTAGAACGTCCCCATGTTCCCTCAATATTCTAGGGTGTATCCCATCCGGTCCCATCGCTTTGTCTACTTTAAGTTGAACTAGTTTCTCATGAACAGTCTTCTGAAAATTGTTCAAGATGTCCCTCGCTTCTTTTCCTGTTTGTGGGTGTTTTCTGAGGTCCTGCTCCTGGTTCTTCATCTGTAAACACAGAACAGAAATATTTGCTAAGCAATTCCGCTTTATCCTCATCAGCTTCTACATATTCCTCCCCTTCACCCTTGAGTCTGACAATACCACTTTTGCCCTTCCTCTTCTCACTAACATATCTGAAAAATGTCTTATCCCCCTATTTTATTGCATTGGCTATTTCCTCCTCTTTTTGAATCTTTGCTTTCCTGACTACTTTGCTTGTTTCTCTAAGTTTTTCCAAATATAGATGCCTGTCTTCCCCTCTCTGTGATCTCTTGTACTTCATGAAGGCCTCCCTTTTTTTCTTCACCTTTTCAGCTACTTCTTTTGAAAGCCGTAGGGGTCTCCTTTTCCTTTTACCTTTATTTACCATTTTAACAAAAAGGTTGGTTGCCCCTAAAATACCTCCTTTCAGTTTTGCCCACTGTTTTTCTACATCCCCCAGCTGTTCCCATCCTGCTAATGACTCCCTGAGGTATTGGCCCATCTTGACAAAGTTAGTCTTCCTAAAGTCTAAGACCTTCACCTTTGAATGGATTCTAACAGCCCTAGTCCTAATACTGAACCACACCATCTGATGATCACTGGATGCAAAATGATCTCCCATTACAACATCAGGAACACTTTCACCGTTGGTAAGCACCAAGTCCAGTATAGCCCCTTCACGTGTGGGGTCTGTTACCAGATGCCTCAACAGTCTCCCTGTAAAGAATCCAGGATCTCCTTACTTCTAGATGATACTGCAGCAGGAATGTGCCAGTCAACATCTGGCATATTGAAATCCCCTATCAGTAGCACTTCCCCTTTCCTAGCAATGTTGCGTATATCTTCAGTTAACTCTCTGTCCACCTCTTCCTCTTGTGAGGGAGGTCTGTATATCACGCCAGTGTAAACAGATTTCTCTTTCCCTCTTTCTGGTTTAACCCACAATGTCTTCTCTCTCCCCTTTAAGCTCTGTAATTCCAAAGCTTTAATAGTATTTTTTACATATAGTGCCTCTCCTCCTCCCCTTCTTCCTACCTTGTCCTTTCTGAATAAAGTATAGCCAGGTATAGTTACATCCCAGTCATGGTTTTCTGTGAACCATGTTTCTGTAACTGCCACTAAATCCAAGTCGGCCACTCCCACCAAAGCTTCAACATCAGGGATCTTATTTCCCATGCTACGGGCATTTAAGAACATAAGAACATAAGATATGCCATACTGGGTCAGACCAAGGTCCATCAAGCCCAGTATTCTGTTTCCAACAGTGGCCAATCTAGGTCATACGTACCTAGCAGTTTCCCCAAGGGACACGGGTTCCACAATGCTTGTATTGGTTCAAGCATTGATATCCTGGGTCCCTTCTTAATAATGGTTTATGGACCTTTCCTCCAGGAACTTGTCCAAACCTTTTTTAAACCCAGCTACACTAACAGCCTTTACTACAACCTCCGGTAACAAATTCCAGAGTTTGATTACACGTTGAGTGAAAAAATATTTTCTTTTATTAGTCTTAAATAGTTTACCCTGTAGCTTCATTGCATGTCCCCTAGTCTTTCTATATTCTGATAAGGTAAACAATCGATCTACGTTTACCCGTTCCACTCCGTTCATTAATTTATAGACTTCTATCATATCTCCCCTCAGCCGTCTCTTTTCCAGGTTAAAGAGCCCCAACCTTTTTAGCCTTTCTTCATAGGAGTAGCCTTCCATCCCCTTTACCATTTTGGTGGCTCTTCTCTGAACCTTTTCTAAAATTGCTATATCCTTTTTAAGATATGGCGACCAGAATTGCACACAATATTCAAGGTGCGGTCTCACCATGGAACGATATAGAGGCATTATAATATCTTTTGTTTTATTTTCCATTCCTTTCCTTATCATACCTAGCATTCTATTTGCTCTCTTGGCCGCCGCTGCACACTGGGCCGAGGGTTTTAACATGGTATCCACAAGGACGCCTAAATCTTTTTCTTGGGTGGTGGTTCCTAATGTGGAACCTTGCATCGTGTAACCATAGTTACTTTCCATATGTTACCCCTGTTACCCATTTCCATAAAGGTATTTAATGTATCACTTACCTGGGGGTTTTCTTCTCCCATCCCCAACAAATCTAGTTTAAAGCCCTCTTCAGCAGATTAGCTAGTCTACTACTGAAGACGCGTCAACCTTTCTTGGACAGATGGATGCCATCTCTGCTCTGCAACCCTTGGAACACCATCCCATGGTCTAGGAAACCAAAAGTTAATTTATGTATTTAAGTTTAGTGAGAACCACCCTCAAAGGTGGAGTTTCCGACTGATGCCAACATTGTGCTACCACCAACCTTGCTGACATAAAGAGGTGGCAGAGCCAATCTTTAATACTCTCATCCTCGCCCTCGAATCCCACTAATACAGCCCTCAATGGCTATAGCACTGTTATCTGCCATTTTAGTATTCAAGCGCTAAACCCAAAGACCTCTCCCCAAAACGTTATTATCTTCAGGCAGTCCCACCAGATTTGATTAAGGGGTATGTTTATTAAACAGTGGTAGTGACTTCCGTGCGATATCAGAACCACGGCCCCATTGAATTTTTATTTTTTTATTTATTTTATTTAACATTTCTTCCTTATCGTTCCTCCAGTTTAGTCCTCCACTTCTGGGTAGTGCACCTCCTCCTGCAGCTTGGAGACTGGACCAATCAAAACTTGCCATCACTGGAAGTAGCATGCTGGAACTCCTTCTCAGCCCCAGTGTGTCCAGTCTTCATGCAGCAGGAGGATGTAGTGAGCCTAGGTGCTGGGCTCACTGGAGAAACAGATAAGGAGCAGCATAGTTAGGTAATATTCTCAAAGTTTCTTAATTGGCTTGATTGATTTGGTGTATTTCTTTCTTATGATTCCTAGTTCCTAGGAATTGCTAAATTTAAAGGGATCCCACTTTAAGACTGAATACCTGATTAAAGAAATCAGAAGCAGGAGATTTTTCTGCTCGGAGCAGGGTGAGGTCCTTTGGGGCTTCCCTCCCCTGTCTAGCCACAGCCCGGTTCCGTTTGCTACCTTTTTTTATTCAAGGATCTCTGTCCCAGGACTCTTCGGGGCAGAGCTCCTCAGGCAGCACAGCGCTGACTTAGTAAGGCTTAAGTTTCAGCAGCGTGCTTAGAGTGGGCTGCCGGCTCCGGTCTGCTTGTTCGGAGACGCAGGGCTCCGGTTGGTTTTCAATGACCTGCTCCGTTTGTCTCCCCTCGGTATTCTAAGCTGCTGAGGAGTCCGATTCGGAGGGGGCTTTCCGTCTTCGGAGATCTCTGTCTGTTCGGGCAGTCAGACCTCTGATTTTTAGCGCGCCAAAATCTCCTGTGTGGAGCCACGGCCATTTTGAACCCGCGCGGCTGACAGTGTTAAGGGCAGGCTGTTTCGACGCCGGTCTCCAGAGCGGTGGTTTTCTACGAGCGGTGGCCTGCGGTCCTGATTTCAGCTATTTTGGGTTAAGTTGTCTTTGTTTTCTTTTCTTTCGTTTCTTTTTCCTTTGCGTTCGTGGGCACAGTCTGCTTTTTATTTTTACTATTCTGCAGGCCTTGCTGAACTGTGAGAGGGGCTCAGGAGCTTTCCTTTACTTAGGGAATCTAGTTACTAACAGTTTAAAAGTAAAAAAAAAAAAAAAAAGACAAAAGGGACACCCTTATCAGCTGTACCTAACTTGCCCAGTCTCCTTAGGTTACTAGGGCCTGGACTGGATGAGAGTTGGGGCCTTTCCTGAAGCCCGCTTGTTTTTTTCTAGCCTGTGCTTTTAGGGTCCCTCTCAGTCTGGGATTCCATGTCTTCCAGTGCCCAGTGTGTCATCTGTGGCGCTCGTAAGGGCTCTAGTGCTGAAACAGGGGTCTGCAAACGCTGTGCATCTGTTTTGGTCCAGATGGAACAGCAGTTGGATAATGTCCTGGCCTCCACTTCGCATGGGGCGCCCGTGGGGGCTGAGGGTGACGCGATGGTAGCGGGCAGTTCTGTTACTATGCTAGAGGCAATTGCTGGGGCGCCAGCGGATCTGGGAGTGGAGTTACATTTAGAGGATTTCTCCCTGGATTTTGTATTATTGATGCATCAGGCCTTTTGTCGTAGACGGCAGGGGCTACGTTTGGGGTCACCGCCTGTCGCTTCCTCTACGGCGCGCACAGAGTAGTGGAGCACAAGCGCTTGTCTAAGGTGGTCAAGAGACCGCGGCATTCTGATCCCTGCCTGGCTGATGCGGACTGGCAGGAGGGAGAGGAAGATGAGTTTGATTTGGACGCCGAGATGGAGGATTTAGAGGAAGGAGAAATTCTGGAACCGGAGGATCAGGCGAGGATCATACGAGTGTTTCGGAGGGAAGAGCTCTCTGCCCTGGTTTCAGAGGCTCTCCAAATGCTCAGGCTTACAGCGGAGCAGCCGGTCGTGGAGGAGGATGGTGCAGACCCCATTATTCAAGCAGTGCGTCAGACGCAAGTGGTTTTTCCTATCCACAAGGTCATTGACCAGATGATTCAGACTGAGTGGGATTCTCCTGAATCCGGTCTTAAGGGTATAAAGATCATGAATAAGCTGTATCCCCTGGCGGACAAGGACAAGGAGAGATTCCGTTCGCCGAAAGTGGATGCTGCGGTTTCCGCAGTTACTAAAAAGACCACAATTCCGGTAGAAGGCAGTGCGGCTTTGAAAGAGGCATCTGATAGGAAAATGGATGGTCTGTTAAAGCAGTCTTTTGAGGCGGATGTGGTTGCCTTACAAGCTTCGATCTGTGGGGCTTGGGTGGCCAGAGCTTGTCTTCGCTGGGTCCAACACCTCAGGCAGTCAGCGTCGTTGGAACTGGAAGAGGTGCGTGAGCTACAGCGTTTGGAATCTGGAACGGCGTATCTGGCCGATGTGCACTACGACCTTATCAGAGCCTTGTCAAATAGTATGGCTTCCTTAGTGGCGGCACGAAGATCCCTTTGGCTTAGGAATTGGGCGGCTGATGGATCTTCTAAGTCTCAGCTCGGCAAGCTTCCCTTTAAGGGGAGGCTGTTGTTTGGAGAAGATCTGGATAAGTTAGTGAAAGATCTGGGAGAATCCAAAGGCGGCCGTCTGCCGGAGGATAAACCAAAGCACGGCAAGTCTCCAGCGGCCTTTCGGGGACAGTTTCGAGACTTTCAGAGATTTTGATTGCCCCGCTTTGCCGGCTCCCAAAGAGGAAGGTTTCTGTCAAGATCCCAGGGGTTTCGAGGTTTCCGAGGCGCAAATAGAGGATTTGCAGGTGCGGCTTCCGCAGCGTCTCGAAAGTCGCAATGAAGGGCGGCGGATCCAGACAGGAATTCAACCGATAGGAAGTTGGCTGCAAGGTTTTCTTTCTGCCTGGATCCAATTAACGTCCGATCAATGGGTCTTGGAGATCATCCGCGACGGTTACGCCCTAGATTTCGCGAGGCCGGTCTTGGACTCGTTTGTTCTTTCTCCCTGCAGAGGCCCTCGGAAGATGAGCCAGGTGCGGCAGACACTAGACCGTCTTCTGCAGTTGGGAGCGGTTGTTCCCATCCCCGTGGAAGAGTATGGCATGGGTCGATATTCCATCTATTTCGTGGTGCCAAAAAAGGATGGTTCTCTGCGGCCCAGTCTGGACCTCAAAGGAGTAAATCGCTGTCTCAATGTGCCACATTTTCGGATGGAGACGCTTCGGTCCGTTATTGTCGCAGTGCGACAAGGGGAGTTCTTGACGTCTCGATCTCACAGAGGCCTATCTCCATATTCCCATCAGAAAATCCCATCAGAGGTTTCTGCGGTTTGCACTGCCTTGGGGGCATTACCAGTTTCAGGCTCTCCCCTTCGGTTTGGCGCCGGCGCCGCGGGTGTTCACCAAAATAATGGTGGTGGTGGCAGCGGCATTGCGGAAAGAGGGGGTATTAGTCCATCCGTATCTAGACGATTGGTTGATTCGGGCAAAGTCCCGGGAAGAGAGTATGGAGGCCACGGGAAAAGTGGTGGCCCTGCTCCAGTCTTTAGGCTGGGTAGTCAATCCGGCCAAGAGTTCTCTATGCCCGACTCAACTTCTCGAGTACCTGGGAGTACAGTTCGATACTCAGAGAGGCTCAGTTTTCCTAACGGAGCGGAGAGCCTTTGCTCTTCGCCGTCTCGTATGCGCCTTCCGAAGTCTCTCCACACCATCGGCGTGGAGATACCTTCAGGTCCTGGGCACCATGGCAGCGACGTTGGAGGTTGTTCCTTGGGCCAGGTTTCATATGAAGTCTCTGCAGCGAGCTTTGCTTCGCCGCTGGTCCAATCAGTCCGATGCTTTGAGCAAACAACTTCCTTGTCCGCAACTCGTCCGGAGGGATATACGGTGGTGGATGTGCCCGTCATGCTTACGAGCGGGGATGCCTTTGGAGCAACCGCAGTGGATTTCACTTTTAATGGACGCAAGCCTAGCGGGCTGGGGAGCGCATTGCGGGGACAGCTTTGCTCAGGGGCTTTGGTCTCCGGAGGAGAGCTGGTCGATCAACCGGTTGGAACTGAGAGCAGTGTTTCTGGCTCTTCGGAGCTTCGAAGCCCAAGTAACGCAACGTGCAGTGCGAGTGCTATCCGACAATGCGATGGCTGTGGCCTACGTAAATTGACAGGGCGGCACCGGGAGCACGGCCTTGGAGGAAGAGTCCCGAATGCTATTCTCCTGGATAGAACCGCGGTTGCAGGCGATATCGGTGGCGCACATCGCCGGAAAAGACAATGTAATGGCGGATTTCCTCAGCAGAGTTCGAGTGGACCCGGGGGAATGGGAACTGCATCCCTCAGTCTTCGAGCAGCTAGTTCTTCATTGGGAAGCCCCAGTCATGGATCTCATGGCCACCTTTCAGTCGGCGAAGGTGCATCGGTTCTTCAGCAGAAGACGGGAGCCCATGTCAGAGGGGATCGATGCTCTTCTACGACCATGGCCGACGGTAGGTCTTCTCTATGTGTTTCCCCCGTGGGCTCTCATCGAGCGAGTGATACAACGCATCGAAGCACACAGGGGATGGGTGCTGCTGATTGCGCCGGATTGGCCCAGGCGGCCGTGGTATGCCGATCTCGTAAGGTTGTTGGACGGTATGCCATGGCAGCTCCTGTTGTCCCAGGACCTGCTATTCCAGGGGCCCCTTCTGATGCCTCGAGTGGAGAGATTCTCGCTTACGGCTTGGCCATTGAAAGGGCTTGGCTAAGGAAGAGGGGTTATTCCAAGTCTGTTGTAACAACCTTGCTTCAGGCATGTAAGAGTTCAACTTCGCTCGCTTATGTGCACGTATGGCGGATTTTCGAAGACTGGTGTTCGTGTCATCAGATCCACGCAGCCACGGCCTCTATCCCAGTAGTCTTGGATTTTTTGCAGGATGGTTTCGATAAGGGGCTCTCCGCTAGTTCCTTAAGGGTGCAGTTGGCGGCCTTAGCCTGCTACAGAGGTAAAGTGCAAGGGGTAGCCCTGGGGGCGCATATCGATGTCCTGTGATTTCTTAAGGCTGTTTCCAAGCTCCGCCCGGCGCGGCAAATTTCGGTTCCGCCGTTGGATCTTAACTTAGTGTTGCGAGCGCTGGTTAGGACTCCGTTTGAACCATTGTCTCATGCTTCGGTGAAAGATCTAACTCTTAAGACAGTGTTTTTGGTAGCTATTTGTTCGGCTAGGCGTATTTCTGAGCTCCAGGCGCTGTCGTGTCAGGAACCCTTTTTGTCTTTTTCTTCTCAGAAAGTGGTGCTCCGGCCGGTGCCCTCCTTCCTTCCCAAGGTAGCTTCCCCTTTTCATGTCATTCGGTAGAGCTGCCCGTTTTCCGAGCGGCAGGGGAACAGTCTTCTGACCGCGGTCTTAGTCGCCTAGACCTTCAGAGAGTTTTGCGTCGATATTTAGCAGTCACCGAGTCCTTCCGCAAGTTGGATCGCTTATTTGTTCTGTTTGGGGGTGCCAGGAAGGGAGAAGCGGCGGCGAAAGCCTCTATTTCCAGGTGGATTAAGGAGGCGATTGCCTCTGCTTATCTGTTGCAAGGACGCCCAGCTCCCATAGGGCTGAGGGCGCATTCTACTAGAGCGTAGGCGACGTCCTGGGCGGAGCACAGTCTAGTTCCGCCGGTAGAAATTTGTAAAGCAGCGACGTGGTCGTCACTGCATACTTTCAGTAAACACTATCGGCTGGACATGCTGGCATCAAGGGATGCCCGTTTTGGTTCAGCGGTGTTGCGTGCCGGCTAGCAGGCTCCCTCCCGTTAATACTGCTCTGCTACATCCCAGAAGTGGAGGACTAAACTGGAGGAACGATAAGGAAATAGTAATTACACTTACCTGGTAATTGTAGTTCCTTGAGTGACGACAGTTTAGTCCTCATTCCCACCCTTCGAGTTCTTAGCTGGCTCGGCACGCGTTCAGTCCTGAGGGGCGATATTACAGGTGAGTGATATTTCATTGCCGGTCTGTCCTTGTCTAATCTCTATGGGGGAGGTCTCTTCTCGCGCTCGCTGTCTGTGGCTCGGCAGGAGGAGAGAATCTCTCTTACGGGAAATCTCATCGTTTCCATTTCAAGTAAAGGTCAAGTTTAGTTGAGAAGTTAAGTTGATGATAGGTTGTTAGCTACTTATTTGTTGCTCTGTTGAGTCTGCTTTGTCAATAGTTCACTGGGGCTGAGGAGGAGTTCCAGCATGCTACTTCCAGTGATGGCAAGTTTTGATTGGTCCAGTCTCCAAGCTGCAGGAGGAGGTGCACTACCCAGAAGTGGAGGACTAAACTGTCGTCACTCAAGGAACTACAATTACCAGGTAAGTGTAATTTATTTTTATTTTATTTTTTATTTATTTAACAATTTTTATATACTGCGCTATTTGTTATCAGTGCGGTTTACATATAACAAAGGTTGCACAGTCAGAAGACTGTTCTGTGCTTTCATTGAAACAGGAGTTTAAACTTGGATCAACAGGGTAACTATATACATATATACATTTATATGTACATATATATACATCTCCAGGAACAAGCAGGAATGAGTCTTCACATATGGGTACGTCGGTACCGACGGAGCCTGCGCGGGAACGCTCCCCAGCGTCCAATCAGAAAGCTTTTGGGAGGAGAATCAGCTGAGTTTGAGACCGGTGCTGTGAGGCAGTGAGTACCACCTGATTGGCTGCAGCAGTCTTCTCCCGTCTGCCCCGGCTGTTCTCGGCAGCATATTTCAGCGTCGGCTGCCTTGGGAGAGCGAGAATCAGCTGAGTTTGAGACCGGTACTGTGAGGCAGTGAGTACCACCTGATTGGCTGCAGCAGTCTTCTCCCGTCTGCCCCGGCTGTTCTCGGCAGCATATTTCAGCGTCGGCTGCCTTGGGAGAGTGAGAATCAGCTGAGTTTGAGACCGGTGCTGTGAGGCAGTGAGTACCACCTGATTGGCTGCAGCAGTCTTCTCCCGTCTGCCCCGGCTGTTCTCGGCAGCATATTTCAGCGTCGGCTGCCTTGGGAGAGCGAGAATCAGCTGAGTTTGAGACCGGTGCTGTGAGGCAGTGAGTACCACCTGATTGGCTGCAGCAGTCTTCTCCCGTCTGCCCCGGCTGTTCTCGGCAGCAAATTTCAGCGTCGGCTGCCTTGGGAGAGCGAGAATCAGCTGAGTTTGAGACCGGTGCTGTGAGGCAGTGAGTACCACCTGATTGGCTGCAGCAGTCTTCTCCCGTCTGCCCCGGCTGTTCTCGGCAGCATATTTCAGCGTCGGCTGCCTTGGGAGAGCGAGAATCAGCTGAGTTTGAGACCGGTGCTGTGAGGCAGTGAGTACCACCTGATTGGCTGCAGCAGTCTTCTCCCGTCTGCCCCAGCTGTTCTCGGCAGCATATTTCAGCGTCGGTGCCAATTCGGGGCCATTGGGGGCCTCGAATGTTTGTTGCCGCTGGTATGCCGCTAGGCCACGCGAAAAGAGAGTAAGAAGCTCCAGGGAAATCAATCTGCTGCACAACCTACAACAGTTACTTCTACTCCTTCTACTATTATTGGACCTATGGATCAACATGTTGTGGTTCTTTCTCAGTCTGCTCCTGTAGTTCAGTACTCTTCGTCGCCTGGCTCCGGCATTACCTTAAGTTCCATCGAAAGGACTCCTCCACCTATTTATTATTTATTTATTTATTTATTTAACAGCTTTTATATACCGCACTTTTGACATCAGCGCGGATCCTCTCACGCGTCTGTGGATTCTTTGTCTTCCGTGGGGGCATCCTCTTCCTCGGGAGAGGAGGAAGAGCCTCCAGTTATTCTTTCTGTGTCTTCACCAGAGGTACTTTCTTTAATTCCTATCTCCCCGGTTGCCGGCTTTGAAGTTCCCAGTTTTCCTCAAGTTGAAAATCCTGATAATGTTACTTTAGCGGACATTTGGAAACAGGTTACAGCAACTAATTTAATGATATCTCAATTTATGAATCAAACGGCTGTGTTTTCTCAACAGGTTTCAAGTAAATTTCAAAAAGTAGAGGCTTCTGTTAATCAGCTGTCTCAGCGTGCTGATCAGCTGGATTCGCAGGTAGCCTCACTGCAATCTGCCAATATGTTAGCTTCAAAGGAATCATTATTGTTTTATCAGCAGCTTGAAGTTTTAGATAATGCTTCTCGGGCGAAAAATTTGCGAATTCTGAATTTCCCTAGGACCCACTTATTGACATCAGTTCTGTTATTTAGACAATATTGTAAAGAAGTATTGATGCTTTCTAATGCCGACACTGTTGTGTTAGATAGGACTTTCTATTTATCTGTCCCAGCGACTTCCAGGGAATCTGGAGTGGCACGACAAAAGGAGGGAGCCTCTATGGATTTAACAAATTTCTTGGAACATTCTCAGACTCCCATCTCTACCCGTGCCACTTTGTTAGTCTCTCTGGCACATTTTTCAGATAAGTCTTCTATTTTGAAGGCTTTTTTCAGAAAAAAGGATTTTCTTTTTTATGGCCAGAAGGTTTCCATCTTCCCGGACGTCTCTAGACAGACGCAGAACCGTAGGAGGTCCTTCCTTCAGTTGAAATCTCGAGTTTTGGATGGAGGAGGTACCTTTCTTTTACGGTTTCCATGTAAGTGTCTGGTGACACTACAAGGTTCTAGTTATGTTTATTTTGATCCCTCTTTGTTAGAATCACTTTGGTTTCTCTACAGGCTTGAGTGATATTGTTTGTTTGTTTTTTTATTATCTTTGTTAAGGAAAGGGTGGGTGTAGTAGCCTTATAACTTATGCTCCGGTATCTCTTTCTTGCTGGTTTCTTCTTGATGTGGGTGGTTAATGTGATATGCTATTGTTTTTATTTCTTTGATTGAAGAGTTTGTGATTTTTTGGCTTGTATCACTTATTTTCTTTTTTCTGTATTCTTTGGATGTAAAATTTGAAATTTCAAAAAAAAAGAAAAAAAAAAAAAGAAGAGAGCTTTTGGGAGCATCCCTCAGCGCCTGCGTGCTGCCTTCCTGCCTTTCCAACTGTCTCTCCTCAGTTTTCGTTTTTCCGCGGAGCCGGCAGGACGTCTTCCTGTCACCGCAGAAAATTGTTTTCTTTAAATCTTTTACTTTTTGTTTTCTTGTGGTCGCGGCTGTTCCCCCGACTCCACCGGTACCGCCGGTGGTTTTTTCTTTTCTTTTTTCTAAAACTCAGGGAGGTTTTTTTCCCTCTGTTTCTGTCTTGAATTTTTGGGCCTGTAAGGCCTATCCATTATGGAGCTTTCTTCTCCTAAGAAGTGCCTTAACTGTGGAAATACAGTTTTCTTTTTAGACTCCAATAACTGGTGTCTAACCTGTTTGGGTCCTGACCCTTTTCCTCCAGAGCCATCAGGCTACAATTTTATGAGAAGAAATTCTCCATTTTGAGTTTCCCTCGATGCAGTTTTCCCTTCCAGTGTAAGGGCACCGACCATTTCTTCTCTACAGGATCAGGTAACCCACAAACAGTCTGTTAAGACTAGCCAATCCTTGGGTGGTAGGTCTCATGCCAAGCATGATGACGGCTCCGGCCTTGCCCTCAAGACCTCATTGGCTTCAAAACCCCGGCGGGAGTCTTCGGTCTCCAAAGCCTTTCAGGGGTTTCAGGTTGTTCCCTCACAGAACATACCTGAGCCATGCTCGGGGGTGGCATCCGCTTCGAGCGGTACCAATAACCCGGCATTGGCACTGGTGTTGAGCGATCCACTCCTCACCAGGGATCATCATCTGGTGTACTCGGTGCCTTCGGGACCGATCGATACCCAGATTGACTTTCCAGTATCGGCAGCTCCGTCGATACGACCCCTGACGTCGGTACCATCTAGACATGCATCGATAGATTTGCTTCCTTCGATGCCGAGTCTAGAATCGATATCATGCAATCTAAATTGTGCAAGACCAACAAAATATTAATACCAGACCCTCCTGATGAACAAGACTACCCAGTATCACTGGCATCCTTCTCTACTCCTTCGAAGAAAACTATTGAAGATACCATCCTAGCTCTAAACACAACCACTGCACACACAGACCCTTGTCCTGCGCACTGGATAAAGGACCTGCGATGTGACATATCCTCAACTATAGCGAAAATCTTAAACTATTCCTTCACCACTGGCTCTTTCCCATCTACGCTCAAGCAGACCTCTGTAAGACCGCTGCTAAAGAACACCAAACTTGATCCTCAAAAGGTAGAATCTTATAGACCCATATCTAGCATACCTATGCTAGCAAAAATCATCGAGAAAATAGTGCACAGGCAATTACAGGATCATATAGACACATCAGCTCCACTGGATCCAGCTCAACATGGTTTCAGAGAGTCGCATGGAGTAGAAACACTACTCACAACACTCCTCAACAACATAACCTCAGGTGTGGATAACATACGCCAGGGCTTCGCTCTTGTCTTCCTAGATATAGCAGCGGCTTTTGACTCTGTATGCCACGAAATTCTCATCTGCCGGCTAAGGGAAAAAGGCATCTGTGGAACAGCACTCGAATGGTGCAAATCTTACCTGTCCGATAGATGGCAGCATGTCAGAGTCGACGGGGATACATCTGAACCTTTCCAACAAAGTCAAGGTGTACCCCAAGGATCCTCTTTATCTGCATTGATGTTTAATATATACATCCAACCCATTTGCGACATCATCAGATCCTTTAATGTCAGTTACATGATATATGCAGACGATGTGCTACTATATATGCCAATATCATTGGATTACCTAGACCTTACCCCGCTGACTAACTGCTTTAATACCATATCAGAGTGGCTCCTATCACAAAACCTGAGAATACAACACAAAAAGACGGAAGTCCTGTTCGTCTCGAGGAACACCAACTTCACCCCACCTAGTTGTATTAACGTAAAGGATGCCCAACTCCAAGTTAAACCGGCAATACGCTACCTGGGAGTAACACTGGACCAAAACCTTGACATGAAGAACCACATAGCCAACACAGTCAAGGCAATCTACTTTAAAATCAGATCCCTCAGACACCTACGCATGCTACTTGAACCGGATGATTTCCGTACCATTTATCAAGCCCTTATACTCCCCCATTTCGACTTCTCAAACTCCATACTACAAGGACTCCCCCGGTCCACCCTGAACCCCCTGCAATTAGCCATGAATAGTGCAGCGAGGGTACTCCTCGGGGCATCCAGGAGAGATCACGTAACACCCCTTCTAAAACAGCTACACTGGCTCCCCATTCAAGCAAGGATCAGTTTCAAGACCTTATTGCTAACATTCAAAGCGGCTAAGGGGCTCACCTCTTCCTCTCTCTCCAACCTCATACAACCACTTGCACCAAACAGGCCACGAAGAACAGCAGAATTAAACACACTAGTTATCCCAAATGACACCACAAGATGCACTAGATCAACAGCCAACAGAGCCTTCCAATTCTGCGCCCCTTCTCTATGGAACACCTTACCAGCACAAATCAGAGCAATACCTAATCTAAGTCAGTTCAGAAAGGCTTTAAAGCATTTCCTCTTCCTTAAATATCTCAATGACAGCTCCGAACATAACCCCCAGGTGAATAGCAGAAGTGGTCAAACCAGATAGACTCCCGCAACAGACCAACTTCACAATGTAAATAACTAGTTGTTCCATATACTATTGTACCACTATTGTATATAGTTAACCAGGATATCCTTTATCAGATAACCCTGCATTGTATTTAGTTTCCCTATTTCGCCAAGTTATTCTTCCTGTTAAATGTAATGACCAGACATATGTAAACTGTCGGATGTTTTCTGTTCAATGTAAACCGCGCTGATGTCTAATAGTGCGGTATATAAGAATTGTTAATAAATAAATAAATAAAAATAAATATCTAGTCTGGAAGACTGGGTACTGACGCGTCTTGGAACTGACATGCACCGATTCCGGATGCCCGGTACCGAGGATATTCACCGAGACTTTCGAGTTTCCTCGGTACCGTTTGAGCAGCCTCCGATGACTGTTTCGATGTCGGTATCGCCTTTGATTCCGGCTCAACTACCGGTATCGGTGTCGACGCTGGTATCTGCAGTAACATTGGGACCAGCTCCATCCATGCTTTTTTCATCAGGATCGCTCCTTTCTATACCTAGTTTGGAGTCGATACCTAGCATGGACGATACCGTACTGACGGTTTCAGGTCATACCCGCCAGTCCCAGTATCCATTCATTAGAGATCCTGTTTTGCACCGCACAAGTACTGGTGCCCAGCCTAGTTCTTCGAGTTTAGCCTGTCCAGGGATTGTTCCCATTGGAGATCCTTCTTTTCAGAAATTTCTCCTTGACATGGCAACATTCCTGGCTATTCCTGTCCCTGGCTATGATCCTACACAAGGCTTTTCTGGGGAAAAGGAAAATATAATGCTTCCTTTACATCATTCTTTACAGGATCTTCTTCTGAAAATATGGGAAACACCTTTAAGGGCTTCCTCACCTTCTACAGCAACTACTCTTCTGTATCGGGTGCCCCCCTCTCCAGGGTTTCAAAAGACTCAACTTCCCCATCATTCCATTGTAGTGGAATCAGCAATGAGGAAGGTAAAAAGCAAGAAGAAGCATTCTTCTTTCCCGCCAGGTCGTGCATCTAGAACACTAGATGCCTTTGGATGTCAAACCTTCCAAACATCTATGCTGGCAACAAGGATTCTCTCATATATTTTTTATATGAGTCTATCCCTTCAGGAGGTCACAAAGAAATTATCTCTATTGACTCCTTTTCTTTCAGAGCCAAAGGCTGCAGACTATTCCTTGCTTCTTAGTCATAGCCAGAATATCTCTAGGTTTCTTTCTCGTGCTTCCCTAGACTCCTTTGAGTCTGTTAGCAGAACCTCTGCTATAGCCATAGGAGCACGACGTAGAGCCTGGCTCCAAGCTTCAGACTTGAGCAGATGGGCACAACAAAGACTGGGTAACACTCCTTGTACTGGAGAAAATCTCTTCAACAAGGAGTCTGCATCAGGTTGCTCATTGCTCCACTGACTTCCCTGCTTCTCAGGGCCATCCTAAACCTTCTCCTTCCCCAGCAGGTAAGAAATGCCCTACCAAATCTCCTTTTCCTAAAAGAAGGTTTTATTCTTCTCCTGCCCATCATGCCGATGTTCCCAAACAGGGGAAACCTCGCCCTGGTCTGAAGAATCCAAACTCAAGCCAGGAAAATTAACCCTCAATGGGGTTCTAATTGATCTCTTATAACATACAGTTCACTTCTTCTCAGCAGAAGTTTTTTCACTGTTTTTTCTTTTAAAACTCTACGCTTGGATTCCTGTTTCCAGGACTTCCACTTGCTCTCAAGTAGACTGAGCTGTCAGGAGATTCATGTCTGTGGGTCACAAGGTTTTCCTCCTCTTCCCACCTTGAAGAGAGGTTTGCCAACTATCTCATGATAGTTTCCCTGTACCACCATGAATTTTTCCTTCTACAGACTTACCATATAGCAAGTCTCCCTTCAGCTCCTATTTTTTCTTTACCCTCTTTTTCAGGGACTCCCCTGTAAGAGTGCTACCATACCACTGGAAGGCTTTCTTAGCCTTTCTAGTCTTCCTTTCCTTTCCAGTGTAGATTTTTCTCTGGAGTTACCTCCCTGCTTTCATTGGGCAGCTCATCAGACATGATCAGGATTTCTTCTCTTGTTCTGTCTGTTCTCTCTGTTACAAACAGAGGGGGTCTCTCTGCTGTAATATTCAGCAGCTGCCCATGCAGGAGTTCCAGTGCTTTGACTACTGGTACTTTCTACGAGTTCCAGTCTTGTCTTCCACTACTTTCAATAGTCTTAGTAGTGCTTCCAAGATAGTGCTCATCTATCTTGGAAAATCCTTATCGCTTCTTTTCTGTCATCTCCAAATCCCTGGAGTTGGCAGCATAACTGAGGTGGCAGCTGGTTTCCTCCAACAGCCACTTTTATTTCCCAATTCTCCTGCATAGTGCTCTCTGCAATCCTACTGAGAAGCTTTCCACTATGGGCCCTTGCTAGAGAGCATGGGGATTTTTTCTCTAATTACTATTCTATATGGTTGAAAAAGGCTTCCTCAGTCATTCCTCATGACTGTAGGGGTTCTTTACACCCTTCTATTTCCTTTTAATAAAGGACATAAGCCTTCTCTTTGTGACAGTCTAAAGAGTTACCCAGTTTCTACAGGAAATATGCTCTTTTTCCTTGCAGCTTGTCCTCATGGTATCCTAATCCTTCATGGACAGCACATATTTAATTAAACAACGCATGATACCCCCCCCCCCTTGTTCCTCAAGTGGGTCAACCTGGTATCTCATCCTATGCGTTTTCTGTCCATTTACCATGCGAGAGTTCTATAGGACTCAGGACTTGCTCTTTACAGATTGATATTATCCTCTGTTTTTCACGCAACCATCCTGGTTATTTCACTGGATAGCATTCCTGCACCATCTTAGCCAGGGGGAATAGATTCTCTATATATCTTCTCAAGAAGGTTCCACCTTCTTGTTATTAGATGAATCTTTCTCCTTCACATCTCCCATGTGAATGTTTTTATGGGCATATCTCTATCTGCTTAGTTGCAGACATTTATCTTTAGACATCTATATACATGTATGTATATATTTCTATATACTTCTCTATAGATACATATGTCTGTAAGCTGCGTGTGCATATCTTATGCCCCTCCAGATCTCACTATAGACATATATCTATATATTCCCCTGTATATATATGTATATATATATATATACATATATATATCCTTATATATATGTGTATCTGTCGAGATGCTTCCTTATAGGTAGATATGTATTACCATACTTATCTCTCTAACTGTCTATGCTTATCAAAGGTTTTTACCTTTCTATAGGTTCCAGACAGTGGGCTTGCATATCTTCATACTGTCCCTCAGTATGTCTGGGTATTATGCACACAACCACTACTGTGGTACTGACAGCTCCTACTTTAACCCTAGGTCTAGATATCCCTGAAGCTCCATGCTTCACTATCTTTCCTATCTCTCAACAGATAGGAAAGGCAGGCTGGATCTTCCGTAGATCTGAAGTTTCCACCCTTCAGACATCTATCCTCCTTGGGAATATGGGCTTTTTTCCATACCCCTTCTTCCCTCCAGGACTGGGCTAGTTGTCCAAATCAGTCAGTCTTCTTCTTTTGCTCCTAAATGTTACTAACTCTGTATCCAAAGGAGTTCCCAGCTTTTTCCATAAAGCTTCCACTAAAGACCTGACATTGGGTACTACCCCAGGTGACACCTGGGTCACCTGTCAATTCCAGATTTGGACCTTCGCCTTCACTTCAGTGAGATCACCTTGAACATTCCTCTGCTGGATCTCCAGTAGACTCCATCAGCCTCTCTACTTCCTGCAATCCAGTAGGTGAGGTCCATATTGTGTTTGTTCATGTCAATATTTTTCAGGGTAATTGTCATACATACAAGGACTCCTTACCTGTAGTCCTTAGGTTAGCTGTTTTCCTACAGCTCCTCTCTTTTCAACTCCTACCCTCCATCCTCAGGATGCCTGCCCTTATGAGGTGTAGCATGTTCCAATCCTCACCGTGCTGGGGCTCCGGGCATCTTAGCTTGGGAGTCCCCATATGTGAAGACTCATTCCTGCTTGTTCCTGGAGATAGCACAGTTACTTACCTGTAACAGGTGATCTCTGGGAACAGCAGGAATAAGTCTTCACAACCCACCCACCTCCCCTAGGAGTTATATCTCTCTATCTTCCTTTCCTCTTTCTCTCTTTTGTCTCAGCTATAAAACTCAACTGAGGAGAGACAATTGGAAAGGCGGGAAGGCAGCACGCAGGCGCTGAGGGATGCTCTCAAAAGCTTTCTGATTGGACGCTGGGGAGCGTTCCCGCGCAGGCTCCGTCGGTACTGACGTACCCATATGTGAAGACTTATTCCTGCTGTTCCCAGAGATCACCTGTTACAGGTAAGTAACTGTGCGATATGTACATATGTATATATATATATATATATATATATATATATATTTATATGTACATATATATACATATGTACAATTACTATTTATATACCGCCTTTCATGATATCAAGGCAGCGGCTGCGGCTCTGATATCGCATGGAAGCCGGTAACGCTGTTTAGTAAACATATCCCTAAATGTCCTCTCCTCTCCACACATGCGCCAACATCGCCCATCCCAATCCCAATTTTTAAAAGTCGGTGAGGCGTATAATACCAATGATAGAAAAGTTTGTAACAATTTTCAATTAAATAAATCGCTTGAAGGCCTTTAAACAAATATTTAATCGTTGGTCGCCACTTCTGTTTCATCCATTCTAGTCCCAAGTCATTCTCCCACTGTATTTGGTGAGAGCCCTTGCCAATATCCACCCCCCAGGGCTTTATATAAACCAGAAACACAACTTTTCATGGACCCTGAAGTAAAAATTGCTTCATGAGAAGTGGGCTCAGTTCTCCAGTGCTCCCAGGCAGTGAACCTTAGAAATTGAGTCAGCTGAAGGAATGAAAATTTATCCCTATCCTGAAGTTTAAACTCCTGTTGGGCCTCCATAAAAGACATGAGTCGACCCCCTCTTCAAAGTTGTCCCATTGCCCATAACCCTCCCTCTTCCCAGCACTGAAAAGTCAAAATACTAACCCCAGGAGAAAAGTGTGGGTGGAAATGAATAGAGGACAGCCGAAAGACACTCCCAGTGCCAACTAGCCATGCGCGTTGATCTCCAGGAAGAAGCAGGAATGTAGTCTTCACATATGGGTATCATTGGTACCGACGAAGCCTGCGTGGGAATGCTCCCCAGCGTCCAATAGGAAAGCTTTTGGGAGCATCCCACAGCGCCTGCGTGCTGCCTTCCCGCCTTCCCCAACTGTCCCTCTCCAGTTCTTCGTTTTCTGCGGAGCCGACAGGTCGCACATCCTGTCACCGCAGAAAATATTCCCTTTTATTCTTCTTTTTTGTGGTCGCATCTGCCTTCCCTCGATGCTACACCGGTACCGCCGGTTCTTCTTTCTTTTTTCTTAAAAAAAAACCAAAAATCTCTTCTTCTGGAGTCTCTTCCAGGTATTTTCTCCTCAGGTGCCATGCGCCATTTTGGGCACTAGGCCCAATTTTTCCTTTAAAATGGAAAAACCCTCTTCAGGTTTTAAAAAGTGTTCCAAGTGTGGCGGTACCATCTCCGTCACCGACACCCATGACTGGTGCCTCAAATGATAGGTCCTGACCACTCTAATTTGGAGTGTGTTGCCTGTGGGATGATGTTGAAGAGGGGCCGGCAAAACCGAGCTGCTAAACTTAGCACCCTTTTTCCCTCCGATGCAGCCTCCGTGGCATCGACGTCTTCCAGAGCTTCATCTTCCTCCCATGGATCTCAGGTAACTAAACATAAATCTGGCCGGTCCTCAAAGGATAGATCTCCTTCTAAGCATCGAGATGCCTCTGGCATTGCCCTTGAGGGACTTGTACCGGCAAAATTGCCCCGGCGGGAGGCTTCGGCTTCCAAAGCACTAATGGGGCTCCAGGATGTTCTCAAGGCCTCAACCTCGGCAGAACTACTGGTGCCATTCTCTGGGGTACCGGCTGCTTCATCCGGTACCGATACCCAAGCATCGGCAGCGTCGATAGACCAGAGATTCTTGGCTATTGAACGCAGTCTGGTGGCTCTTCTCATGGCCTCGATGCCCCTGAAACCGCTTCAGACAATTCAACCGGTACCGGCACCAACCTCGGTACCAGTACTGACCGCATCGACATCGGCAGGTATTCTACCGGGACCGAGTCATGCTTATCCATCCAGTATCGACAAGTCGGTACCGGACCCCTCCGATGCTGACTTTGATCGGTACTGGTACCGTGCCTTGCATGATCACCCGGATCGGAGTTACTTTGAATCCTCGGATGAGTCTCAAGACTCTGAAAGCTCTGCCGATACCAGAGTACTCCTTCCTGAGGATTTTTCTTCTCCTCAATGTAGGATGTCTCCTCCAGAGGATATGTCCTTTCGGGATTTTATCCGAGATGTGGCTCGAGGTCTTTCCATCACAGTGGCTCCTGAAAAAGTGCCCAGGGCAAAGGAATTGGAAATCCTGCAGTACCCTAAAGCTCCCAAGGAGGCAGCTACCTTACCTATTCATGAGATCTTAAATGATCTCATGTTAAGGATGTGTGAAACACCTCTAACCACTTGTCCTCACTCTCGAAGGCTCGACACCATGTATCGAGTTCCTCCTTGTCCTGGGTTTCAGAAGACTCAGATACCACACCATTCCATGGTGGTGGAATCAGCTATGAGAAGGATCAAGAGTGCAAAAAGACATGCATCTAATCCTCCAGGACGTGAGTGTAGGACTCTTGATGCCTTTGGACGTCGAACCTTCCAGGCTTCCATGCTCTCTGCTAGAATCAGTTCCTATATATTATAAAGGAAAACCTATATATTATATAGGAAAACCAAGAATGTTAGTAAAGTCACACTATCTTGCCCCACCAAGAACCCACCCAAGCAACTCACCTCCTTCTCGACACCGTCGGATACAAGCATTAAGAGCATCATAGCTAACATAAATGCCACCACTGCCCCTAATGACCCTTGTCCAGCTTTCTGGATAAGGTCAGTACGTAATGAAATCAGCCCGATAATAGCCAAAATCATTGACCACTCCTTCGCCTCTGGTCAATTCCCATCAAGCCTTAAGCAGACATCCATTAGGCCCCTCTTGAAGAATGCCAAATTAAACTCTCAGAAGGTGGAATCATACCGTCCTATTTCGAGCATCCCACTGCTAGCAAAGATAATTGAGAAGACTGTCCAACGTCAAATACAGGATCACGTTGACTCTACAGCTCCCCTCGACCCATGCCAACACGGCTTCAGGGAATCTCATGGTGTCGAAACGCTTCTCACCACACTCATCAATATGCTTATCACCGGGATTGACAACATCAAACAAGGGTTTGCTCTAATTTTCATAGACATTCGATTCTGTAAACCATGAGCAACTCCTAGTTCAGCTCCAAGATAAAGGGATATGTGAATCAGCATGGCGTTGGTGCAAATCCTATCTAACCGATAGATGGCAGCAGGTTCGGACAGGTACCACAAGCTCTCAGCCTTTCCAACAACAGCATGGAGTACCTCAGGGCTCGTCTCTCTCTGCCCTCCTATTCAACATCTATATGCAACCTATATGCAAAATAATCCGCTCATTTAACATCTCATGTCTGCTCTATGCGGATGACGTGCTGCTCTTCACCACATTCAAGATTGAGAACCTGGACTTCTCTCAACTGGTAACTTGCTTCGATGCCATAACTGACTGGCTCCACTCACAGAGCCTCAAGATCAACTTTAACAAGACTGATGTACTATTCGTCACCAGAAACCATTCTTTCTTGCCCCCGCCAACCTTAAAGACAAGAGACGCAGAACTCTTGAGCAGGCCCAGCATCCGTTACCTAGGCATTACTTTAGACCAGCAGCTCAGCTTCAAAGTACACATCAGCAACACTATCAAACAAATCTACCACAAGATACGAACTCTACGACATCTTCGACTCCTGTTGCAACCCGACGACTTCAGATCAGTTTTTCAGGCACTAGTTACCCCCCAGTTTGATTACGCCAATGTGATCCTGCATGGCTTGCCCAAAAACACCTTAAACCCCCTACAGTTGGCTATGAATGCTGCCGCACGCGTCCTGAGCGGAGCCGCCAGAAGTGATCACATCACCCCGATCCTTACGGACTTACACTGGCTACCAATCAACTGCCGGCTATCCTATAAAGTAATCATTATAACCTACAAGGCCATCAACAAAATAGCCCCCACATCCCTAACAGACCTTGTTCACCCCATGTCAGTGAACAGAGCAAGGAGAACATGCACTGCAAATACCTTACAAATCCCTAGTGAAATAACAAAATGCACCAAGAAAACAAGGAACAGAGCCTTCAAGTTCTATGCTCCCAGCTGTTGGAATGCACTCCCAACTACCATCAGAGCCATAACAGATCTTGCCCAATTCAGAAAGGCATTAAAACACCACCTCTTTCTCTTGCACTACTCTAAGCCACCAACCTAACTTCATCTATCTCACGCCCAACTATGAATACATGAGCTACTGTCAACGCATGTACATACTGTAGATAAATTGAAATTGATGTATATAGTTCCCCCAGTTGAAAACCAAGTTTAACTTCCTGTTCATTGTAAGTGACTAATAGCCAACCTATTTGGCACAGAACTGTTGTATGTAAACCGCGCTGATTTTTAAGAGTGCAGTATATAAGAACAATAAAATAAAATATGGGAATGTTCCTTAAAGAGGTCAGAGGAGATTTAGAGCTTATGAGCCCTCTCCTTCCTGATGATAAGAGGTAGGATTACCTTGCCCTTGTCAAACATGCTCAGGATGTTTCCAAGTTTGTAAATCGTGCAGCCTTTGACTGCTTTGAGTGTATAAGCAGAACCTCTGCCATTGCCATAGGTGCACGTAGGATTGCCTGGCTCCAGGCATCTGACTTGGAACTTTTGGGTACAGGATAAACTGGGGAATATTCCTTGCACAGGAGAGAATCTCTTTGGCAAGAATTGGCAGGAAAAAGCTAACGAGATAGATGTTGACAATATCACCTTGGATAGATTGTCTAAATGTACGGCTGATCCTGCAAAGAAAAAATCCTACAAGAAACCATTCTTCAGTAAGAAGAGGTTTTATCCCTCCTATACCTAGCAGGGGCATTGTTTAGGTCAGTCTGCCCAAAAGGGACAGCAGCAACAACCTAGGCAAATAAAAACAAAAGCTGCTAAGCCTAAACCGGCTCAGCAGACTCAGCCTTCACAGGGGCTTTGACTCCTATCTAGAGAACTTTGCCTTCCTGGCCCTGAACGGCCCAGAGCCTTCCACCATTCCAGGAAGGTTATGTCATTTTGCCCCCAGATGGGGTCAGATAACAGCAGAAAATTGGACTCTGTCCATTGTAAGAGAAGGGTACAAGCTTCATTTCCTCAGCATGCCCCCTCCTAAAATGGTAAGACAGTTCAATTCTCAGACCTCTCTCAATGCCCAGTTAGGTCAAGAGGTCACTTTGCTTCTTGCTCAGGAGGCAATAGAAGAGGAACCCATTCTCCAACAGGGTACAGGGTTCTACTCTCCCTATTTCCTTATTCCAAAGAAAACAGGAGGACACAGACCCATTTTGGACCTCAGAGAATTGAACAAATTCCTGTTCAAAGAGAAGTTCAAAATGATTTATTTTATTTATTTATTTATTTTACATTCTCTTATATACCGCGCTATTCTGCATCAGTGCGGTTTACATTGAACAAACTGAAATTACATTGAACAGGGCATTATAACTTGGAGATAACTATTTTACAGGGAACATGGGCTATGGAGGGTTAAGTGGCTAGGAACTCTGCTGCCATACCTTCAGAGTCAGGATTGGCTTTGTTCTCTAGATCTCTAGGATGCGTACACTCATATTCTCATCCATCCAACTCGTCGAAAGTTCCTTCGCTTTCTATTTCAAGGGAAGCACTACCAATACAGGGTTCTTCCTTTTGGCCTGGCCTCTGCACCTAGGGTGTTCACAAAATGCATGGCTGTGGTGGCAGCATTTCTTCGCACCCTGGGAATATTCTCTTTCCTTACTTAGACGACTGGCTCATTCGAGCCCCTTCAGAGCCAGAGGCCAGGATTTCTCTCTCTCGCACAATGCGCATCCTTCAGTATTTGGGACTTGTCATAAACTTCCCAAAATCCAACCTTGCTCCCACTCAGTCTCTAGAGTTTATAGGAGTTCTGCTGGATACCAGACAGACAAGGGCCTATCTTCCACAGCCCCGCTGCCTTCGCATTGTGCAGTTAGCTTCCCGAGCAGTGCTAAAGCCTCACCTCACTGCTCAGGAAATGTTACAGTTGCTAGGCCACATGGCATCCACCGTGCATGTGGTTCCTTATGCTCGCCTCCATATGAGGGCAGCCCAGTGGACTTGATCCACTCAATGGACTCAGGCATCAGGTTGCCTGTCAGACAAAATAACAAACTCAGATCGTCTTATATTGTCCCTCCAATGGTGGCAGTCACCCCAAAACCTTTTGGTGGGGTCCCCTTTCCAACAACCCCCACCCCAAGCCACTCTGACAACAGATGCCTCACAGGTGGGTTGGGGAGCCCACCTGCAAGGCCTCTCTACCCAGGGTACCTGGACTCCACAGGAGACCCATCTACACATCAATCTCCTGGAACTCAGAGCAATCTTTCTTGCTCTTCGAGTATTCCACACCCAGCTCAGCTACAAGACAGTTCTAGTTCAAACAGACAGTCAGGTAGCCATGTTCT
This sequence comes from Ichthyophis bannanicus, assembly GCA_033557465.1. Lineage (NCBI taxonomy): Eukaryota > Metazoa > Chordata > Amphibia > Gymnophiona > Ichthyophiidae > Ichthyophis > Ichthyophis bannanicus. The sequence continues at coordinate 1,831,805,746 of CM066032.1, read as the reverse complement.
ATGTGAACAAGCAGGGCGGAACAGGCTCTCTGTCGCTCTGCAACAAAGCTTTACGACTATGGGCCCTTGCCAGAGAGCATCAGATTCATCTCCTTGCGGTGTATCTTCCAGGCATTCAAAGCTCTTGGGCAGACAGACTCAGTCGAGTTCTGCTTCCGCACAAATGGTCTCTCCATGCAGACCAAGTGGCCAAAATTTTTCAAATTTGGGGAACGCCGGACATAGACCTCTTTGCAAGTCCGCTGAATGCCAAACTTCCCCAGTTCTGTTTCAGAATTCCGGCTCAGGGTTGTCAGGCCAGGGATGCTTTCCTCCTCCATTAGGGCCAGGACTTCCTGTATGCCTTTCCACCCATTCCCCTAATTCCCAAAACCCTGTTCAAGCTTCAGAGAGACAGAGGTCATATGATTTTTATAGCTACACATTGGCCACGGCAAATGTGGTACCCTCTGCTCCTACATCTCTCTCAAGCTCCGCCTCTGGAGTTAGGATCTGCTCCAGATCTCCTTTCTAAGGAGGACGGGATGTTGTGGCATCCCAATCCCCAGTCTCTCCATCTCAGGGCCTGGTTGCTGAAAGCCTAGAACTTCATGGTCTTAACCTTTCTCAGCAGGTAAAGGATATCCTTTATACTTCCAGGAAACCTTCCACAAGATGCTCTTATGCTTTCAAGTGGAAAAGGTTTACCATATGGTGCTCGCAGAAGGGTCTTGACCCTCTTGCGATACCTCTGGAATCATTACTGGAGTATCTCCTTCATTTGTCTAATACAGGGCTTAAGACCAATTCAGTGAGAGTGCATTTGAATGCTATTGCAGCTTCTTTCAAGCCTCTAAATAGACAACCTATTTCCTCTCATCCTCTCATAGCGAGATTTATGAGAGGCCTTCTTCTGACTAAGCCTCCCATTAAGCCACCACTGGTGGCATGGGACTTAAATCTGGTTCTTGGGCAGCTCATGAAGCCGCCTTTTGAACCATTAACTACTACCTCTTTGAAATTCCTTTCCTGGAAGGTCATCTTTCTTATTGCAATCACATCAACACGTCGCATCAGTGAACTGCAAGCATTGGTGGCTGATCCTCCTTATACAAGGTTCCATCATCATAAGGTAGTCCTTAGGACTCATCCACACTTTATGCCAAAGGTGATATCACCTTTTCATTTAAACCAAGCTGTTTACCTTCCTGTATTTTTCCCAAGGCCTCACGCCTCAAATGCAGAAAGGAATCTTCATACTTTGGATTGTAAAAGGGCTTTGGCCTTTTACTTGCAAAGGACACAGCAACACAGAAAGTCCTCTCAACTCTTTGTTGCTTTTGATCCTGGTAATTTGGGACTTCCAGTTTCCAAAAGAACACTGTCCAGCTGGATTGCACAGTGTATTTCTTTTGCATATGAGAGTAAACCTTCCTCTTGAAGACCATGTCACAGCTCACAATGTGAGAGCCATGGCAACCTCTATGGCTCATCTTCACTCTGTGTCTATCGGCGACATCTGTCAAGCAGCTACTTGGGCCTCGGTTCATACCTTCACAGTCCATTACTGCTTAGACAAGGACTCTCGCCGGGATGCCTTGTTTGATCAGGCTGTTCTTCAACACCTGTTCCAGATTTAATCAACTCCTACCCACCATCCCTGGTAGGATGCCAGAGATCCATGGGGGGAAGTGGAGCCCTTTCACAAGGGCACACAACTTCAGGGGTTTCTCCCTGGCATCTGCAGCTAGGGAGTCCCCATATGTGAAGACTAAATTCCTGCTTGTTCCTGGAGATAGCATAGTTACTCAACTGTAACAGGTGATCTCCGGGAACAGCAGGAATTTAGTCTTCACAACCCACCTGTAGCAGCAGAGCGCAGACAAACCAATAATATCAGGAGTCTGTTCAGAAGGTCCAAATCATTTATTTGTGCACAAGTCTCAAGCAGAATCAAATTCAAAATGGCTGAGCAATGTTCTCTGACAAAACAACAACTTTAATAGACTTTTGCTCCATTCTAGGTATAGAAAAACATTTCATTGGTCCCGGTAACCTCCCGTACCTCCCGTACCTCCTCTATTGGTCCCGGTACTGATATGATTATCCAATTAGGTTCTTGGAGTGGGCTCAGCACCTGCTTACCCCCCTTCTAGTCCCAGTTACAATGGCCAGTTCACCAACTTGTTACTTTCCTACTTCCAAGGCCATTGGGCTAGTTAGTACGTGCGGGGAAGCAGGGCTCTGTAACCTTTCTGTCAGCAGTTTTAATTAAATCCCTTACAGCTGTATTCTCTTATCAGGGGCATTCAAACATATTTTTCTGTATTTTTCCAACTTTCAGTTCTGCTTGTCTAAGCTAATCCAATACTTTTACTGAGTTCTAATTCTACAATAGCAGCATGTTGGGGGATGTGTAATTCCTATGGGCCTCTTCACAGGCTTCATTTACAGGTCAAGCTAGTTAGGCCTGTCTGTTTATGTCAGATACTGTGGATCACAGGCCTTCACCTGCCACATTCCCCCCTTTGATTAATCTCACCCTATTACTTAATAAGGTGTGAGAATTAAATCACTTAAAACGGTTATATCATGGTCAGAGGATTCCGACTATATGCAGGAGGTTTAGGTTGGTATAAGGCCATAATCTTAGTTGCGGTCTTCCGCTCTACTGTACTTTCAATAGCACTATGAATAGAACGCATACAACATGGGATTATACATGGTAACAGTAAAATGACAGCAATGATTATTAGTACTAGTATAAGGAAAGTTTTAAGTCCTCCTAGCCATGAGAAAAGATTAGCAAACCAGTTAGGAAACTTTAGTGAATGCCAAGTTTGTACTGGCACATAAGCTTGCTTTCGCATAGTTTCAGCAATTTCTTCAACCACTTGACCTTTGTCATCTATTTTCAAACAACAATTAGTTAAATTCAGCTTACCACATACTCCTCCTTCAGCTGCCAACAAATAATCAAGTGCTAAGCGGTTTTGATATATAGCAGTGCGCATTTGGGTACTCTGTCTAGCTAAAAGTGTAAGAGCTTGGCTAGTCTCATTGGTTATTATTTCAACTACTGCTTGTAAGCGGATAATACGATTAATCATATAGACTGGGGTTCGATAGCCCCACATACCATCATCATTCCAGGTGGCAGGCCCATAATATTCAATGATTCTTTCTGGTGGCCAATCATCACCCTCCCACTTCTCCCATTTGCCTACCTGGAGGGGTGCTCTCTTCTGTCTCAGTGCTCTTTTGTGTCTGTGATTAGTTGTGTACACTGGGTATCCTAATTGTTCTCCATGTTCCGTGTTTAGAAGAAAGAAAGAAGGTCTGATGGTCCCTAAGACACACGCCCCTCCCCAGTGTGTAGGGAGTCGGGCATATGCTCGGTTTCCACAGATCCAGTATAGGCCAGGTGGGGCTTGCCAGGCATGAGGCTTGGCAAGATTAGTCCATAAATGAGAAAGCTCAGGGAATCTGGCTAATGGGTTAGGGAGTTCAGGTTCTTTAATTCCTGACCACAAAGACGTCTTTTTGGTGGTGTCATTATAGAACTTTTGGCTAAGACAGACCAGCTGTCCTACCTGTTGCTTGAACTGGGGTCCAGTTCGTGCATAGCAAAGACGTCCAACTATTGAGTGCGCTAACACCCATTCGCTAGTAGTCTTATGTAGTTCAGTTTGATTGTAAGTCATAGAATAATTCAATTCTTGGGCTTCCCATGGCCACTGGTCACCTATTTGTGTCCCCCCACAAAAGTAACAATCTGAGATTTTTAGACTGGATACTACTGCTCCAGCTAATTCTAAAAATAAGTTCTGAGAGGGATGGGGAATTTCAAACTTATTTACATGCATGGCTTCATAGAATGTGTCGTGGATATGGTACTTAGATGATTTATGGGTTTGGGTATTTAATTTTATATATATTATGGTTCCTGGATCTGATCCAGACCCCGCAATTCGTAGACCAAATCGGAATCCTTGTTTCCAATTTTCAGGTCTCAGAACAACAAGCTCTAAGGGATTGCAAGCATTTTTCTTGCATTTGTCTAGATCTTTGACATATGGCCTCCGCAATGCAGCCATTCGATTATCTTTGTTGGTATTTTCTACCATACCAATCCAGGTGGCATAGAAGACACATTCCCATCTTGGGCAAAAGTAATCTGACTCTGGGGCTGTACTATATACATCGGCTGAGACTTTCTTTCCTGTGCATGCTCCCCATCCAGTGGTCCCTTCTGGACACATATATTTGTCATTCCATGAGTATGTTTTTTCCCAATTACCACACTTAGAACGACTATCTCTGTTGATTACTTCACAAGCATCAAAATACAAAATAGCAGATTTACTAGGATCTGTGAGTGGGCGTGTGGCATTGATCAAAGGTCCATTTGCATCTTTCCATCTCATTTCCAAGGTGTAATAGGATGGATTCTGATGCGGATTAAAGCATACTTTAGATTTACCCTTGGTACAAACATTCAGTTCAGTGGTGTTATAAATACACCGAGTCACTTTACCAGTGCAGGAATAGTAAGAGTGATAAATCAAAGTCTGAGTTACTTTCAGTCCAGTCCGAGTAGAAGTAATGCAAGCAGTGCATGGAGGCAAGGCATGAGTCAGTTCAAAGCCTCCAAAACAGGCAACCAGGGCAAAGCAAAGATAAGGATACATGTTGATTGGAGTTCTTCTGAATCCTCAGCTTGCAGATCTTGACCACGACGTTCTTTTCTTCGTCCCGTTTGCTAATGAAGCAATTCAACGGGTGCTGAGTGTTGATTGAAGATCCTCAAGTTGTCCATCACACATTAACCAACTTATCAATTTCAGTTGGCTTCCGAAATATGGTCAATCAATGTAGCATCAAAGTAGTGTGTAAAATCACACACATGAGGTTCGTTGAAACAAACTCTTGCTGTATGGAAAACAGCAATCCTCTTCGAAAGACTTGGCTACTGCAGGGCACTGTGATAAAGTGTCTAAGCTGCTGGTTGCCGTCTCAGAGTAACTCGCAAAGGTGCGTCAGGATGCTGCTCTGCTGTCCACTGCTGAGGTTCTGGATCAGCTGCGGGCTTGACTCTGCTGTGGTGGATCCAGGAATCGATTTCTGCTACCTTTACTGCAGTTGGGGTAGACAGGATGACGGTGTATGGTCCCTTCCAATGGGGTTCCAGCGGTGTCTTCTTCCAATCTTTGATCCACACCGAGGTACCAGGCTGGTAGGGATGCAAGGGTTCCGTCAAGTTGATAGGCAACTGGTCTTGGATCCACGCATGGAGAGTCTGCAGAACAAAACTAAGAGCTAGGAGTTCTTGCCTGGTTATTTCTGAACCAATTTGGGCTAGACTTCCTTTAATTCCCTGCACTATTGGTGGGGGTTTACCATACAGAACTTCAAAAGGGGAAAATCCTGTTGACTTCACAGGAGCTGAGCGTATTCTGAGTAAAGCTATTGGGAGCACTTGGGGCCACTTCAGGCATGTCTCCTGACAAAGCTTAGACATTTAAGGTACGATTCATTCGCTCAACTTTCCCTGAACTCTGGGGTCTGTATGCAGTGTGAAGCTTCCATTGTATCTGCAAGGCTTTTGCTAACTGTTGAGTAATCTGAGAAACAAATGAGGGCCCATTGTCTGACCCTATTACTGCTGGAATTCCAAATCTAGGAACAATCTCTCTCAGTAAAACTTTGGTGACTTCTCGGGCTTTCTCAGTTCTGGTTGGGAAGGCTTCTACCCACCCAGAGAAAGTACAAACTAATACTAATAGGTAGTGATATCCATTGGCTTTTGGCATTTCAGTAAAATCAATTTGCAGGTGGTGCATGGGGGTTACACCTCCTGACTGAACTCAGGGTGGTGGTATAGGACCTTGTTTGGCATTATTCTTAGCACAAATTAGACATTGGCGTGCTACTGAAGCTGATATGGTTGTTAACATGGTAATGTAGAAATGTGGTCTGAGTGCTTTTTCCATAGCACTTTTTCCATAGTGAGTGGCTTCGTGAAAAGCTTTGACAAAGGCTGGACCTAACAATTCGGGAATTACTATTCATCCTGGGGGTTGACTGCTCTCTGCTGGTGGCAGCTCAATCCACCCATCTTTCAGTACTCCATCTTCCTTGTTACAGTAGTAATCTAATTCTTTGGTGGTATATCGTGGTGTCCATAAGTTCAAGGGTACTGGAAACAATGCTGCCTGCATCGGCATGGCTTGTGGCGAAATTTGTCCTGTCATGGCTGCTTGTCGTGCTGAGCCATCTGCAAACCTATTTCCTCGAGCAACTTCTCCTTTTCCTGCTTGGTGTCCTCTGCAATGCATGACAGCTACACGAGTTGGGGCCCATACTGCATCAAGTAACATCAGTATCTCTGGGCCATACTTGACTGATTTTCCTCCGGACGTGATGAGCCCTCGTTCTTTATAGAGAGCTCCATGAGCATGTAGGGTAGTGAAGGCATATTTAGAGTCTGTATATACATTTAACACAAGTTTTGCACCTAACAGTAGTGCTCGAGTAAGTGCTATCAATTCTGCTTTCTGGGCTGATGTACCTGAGGCTAGAGCTGATGACTCAACGACTTCATGTTGTGTGACTACTGCATATCCGGCGCAGCGTCGTCCATTGATGATGAGACTGCTTCCGTCTACGTAATAAATGTGGTCAGGATTGTCTATGGGCACATCTGTCAGGTCAGGTCGGCTTGAGAATACAGTGTCCATGACTTCTATACAGTCATGTTCTGGGAGTTCTTCACTAATAGGTATCAAGGTGGCTGGATTCAAGGCATGGCTCACTTCCAGTTGTATCTGTGGGTTCTCACATAACATACTCTGATATTTCAACATTCGGGAATTGGTGAGCCAATGATTTGCTTTTTGTTCCATAAGGGCAAGGACTGCATGTGGCACAGTGACTCGTAGATTCTGTCCTAGTGTGAGCTTGTCTGCTTCACTCACTAACAATGCTGTAGCTGCAACTGCTCTCAGGCAAGGTGGCCATCCTTTGGCCACAGTGTCCAATTGTTTCGATAGGTATGCTACAGGTCGCTCCCAATTTCCCAATTTCTGAGTCAACATGCCTAAGGCATTTCCTTGTGCTTCATGTACAAACAAGTGGAAAGGCTTGTGAACATCTGGTAGTCCAAGGGCTGGTGATGACATCAATTCTTCCTTTAACATCTTGAAGGCTGTATCCTGCTCAGGTCCCCACTCCAGTGGCGACTTTTCTTCTCCTTTTGTGGCTTCATACAGTGGTTTGGCGATTTGGGCAAAGTTGGGAATCCAGATTCGGCAATATCCTGCCGCTCCCAGAAAGGCTCTGACTTGCTTTCTGGTAGTTGGGGTTGGAATTCTGCATACTGCTTCTTTTCTCTCTCTGCCTAATTTTCGGCTTCCTTTGGTTATACGAAAGCCCAAGTATTTCACTTCTTTTTGGCATAGTTGTGCTTTTGCTCTGGAAACTTTGTATCCAACTTCATCTAGTAACTGCAAGCGGTCTTTGGTGGCTTGTATACATTCACTTTCTGATACAGCAGCTATCAGCAGATCGTCCACGTATTGGAGAAACACTCTCTTCCCCGGGGCCACTGGATAGCTTGAAAGGTCTTGATTCAGTGCAGCACTAAAGATGGTAGGCGAATTCTTGAATCCTTGGGGTAATCGTGTCCAAGTAAGTTGGCCCCCTCTTCCAGAGATAGGGTCCTGCCATTCAAATGCAAATAATATCTGACTTATGGGGGCTAATCTTATGCAAAAGAATGCATCTTTTAAATCCAGAACAGTAACGTGGGTAGCTTCAGCAGGTATCAGTCCTAGAAGAGTGTAAGGATTGGGTACAACTGGATGTATGGTCTCGACTGCTTCATTCACTCTTCTTAGATCTTGCACTGGGCGGTAGTCATCTGTTCCAGGCTTTTTCACTGGCAGAAGTGGAGTGTTCCATGGGGATTGACATACTTTTAGTAGGCCATGTTCTAGTAATCTTAGCAAGTGGCGGTGGATACCTTCAATTGCAGCTCTTGGGAGAGGGTACTGCTTGACATGTACTGGTGTAGCACTAGACTTGAGAGTTACAATTATTGGAGCTATATGTTTGGCTAGGCCTGGAGGACTGCCTTCTGCCCATACTCCAGGTGGTGCATCAATGCTTTTCAAAGTTTGTTCAAAATAGGTGTCTTGGGCAGATTCATCACTGTAATATCTCCATTCTTCTTCTCGGGGAACTGTAAGCAGCATTATTCCTGCAGGCTTGGCTTGAGAATTCACGGTCATTTGCATTTCTCCTTTTTCAGTAAAGGATATTTGGGCTTGTAGCTTGGCTAACATATCTCGTCCCAGTAGTGGCACTGGACATTCAGGCATGTAAAGGAATTGATGAGTTATTTGTTGTCCTCCTAGACTGCATATGCGATTCTGAAGAAAAGGTTTTGTAGCTTTGGCACCAGTTGCTCCTACAATGGTGACTGCTTTTGTAGAAAATGGGGCTATCTTTTTGTCTACTACTGAATGTTCTGCTCTAGTATCAACCATAAAGTTCATAACTTGGTCTCCTATTTGTATTCCGACCATAGGCTCCTGGAGACCTAAAGCAAATTCGGAGCCCGGTCTGTCCTAATCCACGTCATCTTCATCATGGGCTGTCGTAGCCAATGCTTGTACGGCTTCTCCTCTTTCTCGCTGGTATTGCTCTCGATTGGCTCCTCCGCGGTTTCGGGGACGGCCTCGTCTTTCTTCTCTCCATTGATGATTGTTTTCGTCATCTTGGTGGGCGTCTTCAAGTTGCGGGCATGCATCTCTCCAATGTCCTTCCTCCCTGCAGTAGGCACATTGGTTTATGCCTAGCTGGGGCCGGCTTCCGCCTCGGCCCCGCCCCCTTCCTCTGCTCCGTCGACTAGGGATACCTCCCCTTTTCTGTTCAGCTATGGCCGCAGCCAAAAAATCAGCTTTCTTCTTCATCTTTCGATCACATTCTCTCTGCATTTCATTATCACGATTCACATACACTTTATGAGCGACTTCCAATAACTGAGTTGCATTCATGCCCGCAAACCCTTCTAATTTCTGTAATTTACGTCTAATGTCTGGTTGAGACTGATTTACAAAAGCAGAATTCACCATGCATAAACTTCCTGGTGCATCTGGGTCATAGGGAGTATACATTCTATATGCTTCAGTTAATCTTTCATAAAACACTGCTGGGCTCTCATCTATACCTTGGGTAACTTCAGTAACTTTGGAAAGGTTCATAGCTTTCTGGCCCCCCCTTTTCAGGCCTTGTATAAAGCCTTGGCGAAAACGGGCTAGGGCTCTGGATCCTCTTTCTGTATTTGGATCCCATCGGGGGTCTTCATTCGGGAATTCTCTCTGGGCCGCTTCCCGATTATCTATTCTTTCCTCCCCCCTTTCTCCTGGAGCTACCGGGTTATCTGCCAGCCAGTCAATAGCTGCTTTTCTAATTCGTGTCCGCTCCTCTGTAGTAATATGTGGACAGGAGCTGGCGGCAATCTGCCCATGTTGGTTGGTGGGTTTCCATAATAGTATTCACTAGTTCTGTAAGCTCTTGGGGTTTATTGGTATAGGAGGCATAATGTGTCCTCCAATTTAACAAATCAGTGGTAGAGAAGGGGACATACACATAGCTTAGGGGTCCCGCCACCACCTCATTATCTTCATTTCTTACAGGTATTCCCGGGACTTGTCGTAAAGGCATCATCTTGGCAGTAGATGTCTTTTGGGATCTGAGAGATATTTTTGTAACTTTCTTTTTTTTTTCCATATCTGTTTATTAATGTTCACAGGATTTAGACAGCACACTTCAAAACAAACTGTTACAATTTTTTCAAAAAAACCTAAACAGAGCCCGGGCGGGGCTGTGTCTTGTCCACCGCCCGGGGAACACAGCAAGAGCAAACAGAAAACAATCCTAACAACCTACTCAACCCAGAAAACCCCCTCCCATCCCCCCACCCCCCCTATCCCTCCCCCCGCAGGGAGCGCAGCACCAGCCGACCTGCCAGGGCAGCATCAACCAACCTTAAGTACCTCGCTACGCGCCTTAGGGCCCAAGCGCTGGATATAAGGCATCCATATCAACAAGAAGACGGCCCAGGCCCGAGGACGTCTCAGTGCCGCTCTCCTCTCCAGGAGCATAAGTTGATGTAGGCTATTGCGCCACTCACAAAAGGTGGGGGCCGTAGGTTCTCTCCAATGTCTAAGAAGGGGTCCTTTACCCACCAGACAGGCCTTACGAACCAATACCCTCTCCCATCTACCCTTCGGGTGGAGTGGTCCCAACTGATCCAGCACTACCAACGTCCCTGACCAGCAAAGCCTCTGACTCAGTAGACCGCTCAAGTAGGTCTCAATGCACTGCCAGTATCTACGTACCAACGGGCAACCCCACCACATATGACCCAGATCAGCCAAGGCACACGGACATTTAGGGCACCGTCCGTGTAGGGCGATATGACTGCGAAAAGCCCGCCGCGGGGAGAAGTGAGCACGAAGAATACTTTTGTACTGCAGTTCCCGCCAACGAGCTCCGCCCACGAGCTGCGGAATCCGAGCCAAGGCCGCTCGAACGGAACCCGGAGCAATGGCCTGAGCCAGCTCTCGCGCCCAAAGGCTTTCCAGCGCCGAATAATCCCGGGGCGTATCTAACCGATCCAGACGTTTCTTCAAATCCGCTATCGTCGGTGGGGACTCCGCCCCTATCGCAAGAAACTCCAAGATACGCTCAGAATGTGCCACTGTAAGCTCATGGCTCGGCAGAGAGCCGACATAGTGAGAAACCTGGATATGCGCGAAAAAAGAGGCGCCGATAGGCAACTCATACTCCCGACAAAGCACCCCCAATGCCTTGCAGCTACCATCTCGGTCCACCACATGGCCCAGGCGCCGTATACCTGCCCGCCACCACTGACGGAAGGGGGATGAATCGGACCCGGGCAAAAAACAGGCATTGCCACGCAGGGGCAACCAACACGACACCGTAGCATCACTGCCCCAGCGTTTATTGAGGTGCTGCCACGTACGCCGTGTTGCCTGTACCAAAACACTGCTCGTCAAGCGCGGCGGCAAAACGGTCCGCGGGAGGTGTAACACCGCCCCCAATGAGTGGGGCGCCACGAAAACTGCTTCCAGTCCTCGCGGAGTATAAGTCTCAGTGTCGCCCAACCAATCACTCAAATGTCGCGCTTGACATGCCAGTGCATATTTCCAGAGATCGGGTACCCCGATGCCGCCGAGGCGCCACCCCCCACGCAGTTGCGCCAAAGGGATACGGGCCCTGCGACCCCTCCAGAGGAACTCCCGAATCTCCTTTTCCAAACGCTCCAAATCACGCTTCAAAGCCACACAGGGAGCGTTTGCAGCCAATATAGCACGCGCGGAAGAATCACCATCCCCAGGGCAGCCACTCTACCTAGCAAGGACAGCGGGAGGGGGGCCCACGCCCGCAGCTGCCCGCGGACCTTAGAAAAAATCCGTTCAAAGTTGGTTTTATACAGCATTGTCGGCTTTCTGGTTAATAAAATGCCGAGGTAGACAATAGAGTCACCCGCCCAGCGGAGGGGGAAACTCCCAGGCCAGCTTCCCCTTAACGTGCCCCCTACATCTAGGGCCTCCGATTTAGCCCTATTGATGCGGAGTCCCGCAAACCGGCCATAGGAGGACAATTCCTCCAGCAACCGCGGAAGAGATTGCCGGGGGGAAGAAATATGTACAAGTAGATCGTCTGCAAAGGCTGCCACCTTAAAGCCAGAGGAACCAAGACGCACACCCTCCACTTCAGGGGAGTCCTCAAGCCGCCGTATCAGCGGATCCAAGGACAGCACAAAAAGTAGAGGAGAGAGCGGGCAGCCCTGACGCGTGCCACGCTCCAGAGGAAACGTATCCGATTGCACCCCGTTGCAGAGAACTCCCGCCGTAGGGTCCGAGTAAAGCAAAGCTACCATCCGACAGAAGGAGGCCCCCAGCCCGTAATACGGCAATAGAGATTGCAAGTAGTCCCACTGAACCTGATCAAACGCCTTTTCCGCGTCGAAACTGATAACCAAGGATTGGAGGTCCCGGTCCCGTACCCACTCCAAAGATGCCAACAATCGCCGTAGATTCCGCACGGCATATCGCCCTTTAACAAAGCCGACCTGCGATTCATGAATCAGGCTCCCCAATACCAAGGCCAGACGATCCGCTAACACCTTCGCCAATATTTTCAAATCGAAGTTCAGCAATGATATCGGCCTATAGGAAGCTGCCTGCGTAGGGTCCTTTCCCGGCTTAGGAATTAAGGTGATATGTGCATAGTTATCGCCCCAGCGAAAGTTCCCCTGCGCTACCCGACACTGATACACCGCCACTAAGGTTGGGGGTAGCAGCGCGTCCAGCAATTTATAAAACTCAGCCCCATATCCGTCTGGGCCGGGCGCCTTACAACAATCCGCTTTCTGTATCACCCGCTGAACTTCCTCCACCGTCACCGGAGCATCCAGGCAGACCCGCTGTTCTTCCGATACCTGTGGCAAAGACAACCCCTGCAAGTATTGCCGCATTTCAACCGGTGCTCCCTCCCGCCGGGCATATAATTTCTGGAAAAAAGAACGGAATACGCGGGCTATGCCGACGTTGTCTTTATGCAAGGCACCATGATCGTCCCGTAGCGCTGCCACCATCCGAGGGCCCCGACGTCCCCGTAGACACCGCGCCAACAGTTTCCCGGGCTTATCACCGAAACGAAAAAGTTGGTAACGATAATACATATACGACTTCTTCGCCCGCTGATGTAACAGTTCGTTAAGGGACGTTTGCAGCTCCCAAAGTCGTCGCTTATTACTCACACTAGGATCCCCTGCACACCGCCGCCTAGCACGCACCACCCGCCTTTCCATCTGAACAATTTGCCCGGCCAGAAGCCTCCGCTTCCTCGCCACATAGGCAATTATCTCCCCCCGCAACACGACCTTCGCCGTCTCCCAAAGTAGCTCCGGGTCATTCCGATGTTGCTCATGATGACTCATGAACTCCTTCCAATGATTCGCCAGGACTACCCTAAACTCTGCATCATGATACAATCCCAGAGGAAAGCGCCAGAACCTCATCGTTGTCACCGGACCCCCCCAGGCAAGGTCAATCCAAACTGGGGCATGATCGGAGATCGCGGAAGGACCAATCTGCGCGTCCTCCACCTGCCCGAACAACCTGTCCGAGACCAAAACGTAGTCTAATCTAGCACTAGTGCCATGGGCTCTCGACTGGTGGGTAAAATCGGTCTCAGCCGGATGTAACAGTCTCCAAGGATCAACCAGGCCCAAACGTGTACAAAGGCCCCTCAATACCCGGGTAGTCGGGACGCGCGAGTGAGCCCCCCCCCCAGCGGACACATCTAATCCCACATCCAACACCCCATTCAAATCACCCGCCAGTATCAAAGGGACATCGGGCATTTGCTCAATGCTAGAAGCCAATCGGTCATAAAATGCGCGGTCCAATACATTGGGGCTATATAAGCAGCCCAACACAACCGGCCGACCATCAAGATTGCCGTAAAGTAAAAGATACCGGCCATCAGGATCAGAATATTCCTTTAATAGCTCAAAACGAATCTTCTTATTGATCAGAATGACCACTCCACCCTTCTTTCCCTTAGCAGGAGAACCCCAGCCTTGCCCCACCCACAGTTTCTGCAATTTAAGATGTTCCTCGGCCGTCTGATGGGTTTCCTGCAACATAGCTATGTCGCATTTCTGCCGGGCCAGGGCCCGCAACACTTTATAACGCTTGATAGGAGTGCCTATCCCACAGATATTCCAAGAGATGACCCTCAGGGCGGGTCGTACCAAAACAAACCTATAGCAACACTACCATCAAAACAACTGGGCAGGGCCCCCCCAGCCTGGGGCCTCGCCCGAGTCAATAACGCATCCTCGTCTGGGCCAACTGCGCCCGGGCCGCCGTGGTGCCGCGCTCCCTGCGAATCCACCCCCCTACCCTTCCCCCTAGCACCATCCCACCTATTCTCCCTTCCCACCCAACCTCCACCCTCCACTAAGTCCCTATCATCCCCTCCCATTCCTACCCCACCCCTACCTCCCCGCCCACTCACTGACCCCCCCCTCCTTCTCCTACCCTTCCCTCCACAAACCCCCCTGCGTAGTCTCCACTCCTCCCCCACTGAGACACTCAGGATGTGAGTAGGCCCCCCCTCCCCTTATGCATTAAGGTACTTATCTGGTCCACGGACCGGCCGACGCCAAGCCGCTGCCAGGGGCCGCTACCTCAGCAGAGCTAAAATGAAATAAAAAAAACCCCAGCGGCAAAACTCCCACCCAGCCACCCTCATCCCCTCCGGCCCTCCTCCCCCCCCCCCCCAATCATCTCAAAGGAGAAGGGGAAGGAAGGATAAACAATCTAAACCCCACAATAAGTAAATTAAACAAAACAGCAAACCAACACTCAGCACTCCATGACCGGCAGTGAGCCACCCTCCCTCGCCCGGGAAGCTGAGCAAAGGGGGGTCATGGAGTGCGCCACACCAACCTCCCCCCCCACAGGGATCACACATAACCCATATACCACAACAGCCATGGAGGGTCATAGTCCTTGGAGAGCTTCGGGCTAACGTAGGGCGGCCTTGACACTCCTTGCCGTCGCCAGGCTTCCGTTGTCTCTCACCCCGAAAGGACAAAGGCACCGCAAACAGTTCTGGAGAGGCCCACGTTCAGCAGCTAACACTGTGCAATAGCGGTCCCCACGCCTTCAGCACCCATCCGTGCTCTGCGCCTCCTGCGCCGTGAGTTGCTCCACATAGGAGGTCGCTTCCCCCGCCGACTCAAAGATCCGGCGCGTGCCATGATGCCACACCACCAGCCGAGCTGGATACTGTACCCGAAACTGGATGCTCGCCCCAATCAGTTTTTGGCACAGCGGAGCATAACTTTTACGGCGGTGACTGAGGGCAGCCGAATAATCCTGGGTGATACGGACCTTCATATTGGCGTGTTCAACAGTTCCCCGCTGACGCGCCACTTTCAGCAATGCTTCCTTCTGCGTGTAGCATAAGAATCGTGCTAGCACCACACGTGGTCGGCGGTCGTTGGCAGACTGCTTAGGCCCTATACGATGAGCTCGCTCCACCACAGCTGGGCCACTCGCATCGTCTCCTGCACACAGGGACCCCGCCAGAGCTTCCACAAAGTGCCTGAGGTCCTTATCTGCGACCGTGTCCGCAATGCCCAGGAAACGCAAATTATTGCGTCTGGACCTGTTTTCCAGGTCATCCAATTTAAGTACATGGTCCTGGGCAATCTTCTGCACTGCTCGGAGCTCAGCCTTTAGGCTCGTCAAGTCATCCTCGGCTTGTGAGAGACGAGTCTCTGCCTCTTGCACGCGGGTCCCCAACGTATCCAGAGAACTCTGGATGGAGTCCATTTTTAGGTGCAGGGCGTCGAATTGCAGGGTCAGCGCACCAGTGACTGCTGCGGAAATCTCCTCGATCATAGTCGGGGAAGGCGCAGTTCCCAGCTTCGGGGGGGAGTCCGCCATTTTCGATGGTCCCCCTGCCCGGTCTGTTTCGCGTCTCCCAGACTTCGCTGCAGACGCCATCGCCGCTCAACAAGGTACCCGGTGTCTTGCCCACTTCACCGGACTGGCAAGATGGTTTTCCGCCCCTGGGTAGGCCACTTCACGGCACCAACTCAACGGTAAGGGGAGAGAGGGGCCCGGAGCTCAAGACAGACACGTCTGCTCAAGCTCACCACATCACGTGTCTCCCTTTTTGTAACTTTCTTATCAGGGGTTATTTTCTTCTTCTCTACGTGCTTTACTTTAGATTTACTCTTTACTGGCGAGCTAACACTGGCAGCCGCTTTTACACTGTCAGTATCACTCGGGGAATTTTCAGTTTCTTCCTTCTCTGTTTCTGTATCTGATTCTCCTTTTTCTGTCTCGGTATAATCATCTTCTTCAATTAAAGGGAGCTCATCTATCTGCTCTTTGGGTGATGGCTCAGGGGTTGGGTCCCGCTCCCGCTGTCTCCGGGGCTCTGGGGCAGGACGTGGGGCTACTCTCACTGGGCGCTGGGTTTGGGGCTGTCGGGTAATCACTTCTGGGGAATCATGATCTACCAGGATGGGTTTCTTCCTGGATTTCTCACCTTTCCCTTTCTTTCTAGGCTGTTCTATTTTCTGACTATAATCTGTCTTTGCTAACATTATTCTGCACTGCTCTTCATAACAGCGCTTCGCCCAAGGGGGCGGATCTTCACAAATACTTAACCAGGAATCTATATAGGGGTACTGATCGGGTGCGCTATTCGCACTCTACGGTGCACTAACTGAATAATTCCTACATTAAAGGTTCCCTCTCGGGGCCAGGTAGGGTCTAGATCGGGCCACTCCCTAGTACACAAAATCTGTAAACGGGCTGCAGTCATTTTAATACCATAATCTCCGGAATATCCTTCTTTAAAATGTGCGATCATACATTCTAATGGAGTGTTCCTAGTAGACCCCGCCCCTCCCATTTCGATGTGTGCGCGCAACAACAGACAAAAGGGAAAAGGAGGGCGGACCGTGGGTAAGGGGTCCTCACGGCCCTAGAAACATATAGGGAAAACAAATAACAAGACAAGACGACAGTCGCTTCCCCCTTTTTACGACCTGAACGCGGTCGCCCGGTCAGGAACTGCGTTACTCAGGGGTCCGCCTTCGCTTGGTCCGTGCTGCCAGACCTCTCATTCACACTTCATTCACACAATCATGCTAGCAACGTATCCCAGGAATGCAATCCAATCCTGTCTATTCTGACTAGTCTTGTTCAAATTCCAAAATACAAGAAGACGGGGGTTTTGCCCTGCGAATACTCATGCGGGGTTAATCGGCCCGTCTTTGAGAGGTGATCAAGCTCTCTTACCAAGTTCCAAGTTCAAGATTCAAGTGGCAGTACTGCTCTTTCTTATCTGTCTAGACATACCAAATCAAAACTTTACTCACCGTATCCGGTCCTCAAAGTTCCCAAGCAAGCGCATGAGTTGGACCTCGGACTCCCCTCACTCGGGTTCGAGGTGTTGGCTCCAGCCGGGCCCAGCACCCGCCGAGGTCCGGCCAGCTCCCTCCGATGCAAGGGACTGGTGGGGCCAGGGAGCGAGCCCCCGTCGGAAGGGCGCGATCCCGGCAGGACCAAACCTGTAGAGGCGGAAAGTCGTGGTATATTGCCCTATATACCCTCTAATACCACACCTTCCCGGCCAATGCACCAAGAATATGTAGCAGCAGAGCGCAGACAAACCAATAATACCAGGAGTCTGTTCAGAAGGTCCAAATCATTTATTTGTGCACAAGTCTCAAGCAGAATCAAATTCAAAATGGCTGAGCAATGTTCTCTGACAAAACAACAACTTTTATAGACTTTTGCTCCATTCTAGGTATAGAAAAACATTTTATTGGTCCCGGTAACCTCCCGTACCTCCCGTACCTCCCGTACATTGGTCCCGGTACTGATATGATTATCCAATTAGGTTCTTGGAGAGGGCTCAGCACCTGCTCACCTCCCTTCTAGTCCCAGTTACAATGGCCAGTTCACCAACTTGTTACTTTCCTACTTCCAAGGCCATTGGACTAGTTAGTACGTGCGGGGAAGCAGGGCTCTGTAACCTTTCTGTCAGCAGTTTTAATTAAATCCCTTACAGCTGTATTCTCTTATCAGGGGCATTCAAACATATTTTTCTGTATTTTTCCAACTTTCAGTTCTGCTTGTCTAAGCTAATCCAATACTTTTACTGAGTTCTAATTCTACAATAGCAGCATGTTGGGGGATGTGTAATTCCTATGGGCCTCTTCACAGGCTTCATTTACAGGTCAAGCTAGTTAGGCCTGTCTGTTTATGTCAGACACTGTGGATCACAGGCCTTCACCTGCCACACACCCACCTCCCCTAGAAGTTATCTCTCTCTCTCGCTCTCTCTCTCTCTTTCTCTCTTTCCCTTTCTCTTTGTCTCAGCTTTAAAATCAACTGGAGAGGGACAGTTGGGAAAGGTGGGAAGGCAGCACGCAGGCGCTGTGGGATGCTCCCAAAAGCTTTCCTATTGTACGCTGGGGCGCGTTCCCGCGCAGG
This sequence comes from Ichthyophis bannanicus, assembly GCA_033557465.1. Lineage (NCBI taxonomy): Eukaryota > Metazoa > Chordata > Amphibia > Gymnophiona > Ichthyophiidae > Ichthyophis > Ichthyophis bannanicus. The sequence goes on along the minus strand of CM066032.1, from coordinate 1,831,787,639 downwards.
CTCCGTCGGTACCGACGATACCCATATGTGAAGACTAAATTCCTGCTGTTCCCGGAGATCACCTGTTACAGGTGAGTAACTATGCTTTTTCCCCAGACTCGTAGATTATGTCCCACCCATGGATGTGTTCATGTCCATATATATGCTTGCAAAGATCCCTGCCAAAGAAGATGCTTTAAGGGCCAGGACCCCACTACCCCCTGTTCAAGTGATACTGTGTGAGTCGTGTTGATAAAAATTGCTGTTTTTGCAAAAAACCCATAGTGATATGGAAAATGGGAAATGAAACGTAAGAAAACTTAAAGGAATATGAAAGTTAAGACCCGGTATAGCAAGGAAGGGGGATTTCTGAGAAATCATTTGACCGGTCATACAACCATAAAAGGAATAAGGTAAATAAGGGAAGAGAGGTAAAAGGTGCAAGGATTAGGAGAAGTAAACGGGGGCAGAGATTCACATGACCTGAATGAAGATCACTAATAGGTAGGAGATTAGTAGTACCTTCACCAATAGAATAAGTGGGGAGGAACTGGTAGAAGAAATGGATGTAATAAATATGGAACTGTTTGTGTGTGAGGGGTGCCTACTTATTTTGGACACCCCCTCTTGCAAGACTGTAATAAAAATTTTGCTTCACTGAGATGTCTGTTATTGTGATAAAAAAAATATGTTTTCTTAAAATACCTACTCTTTCCACTCAGATTGTCCAATCCATTGCTTCCTTTAGCCTAGTTGTCAAATAATATTGCAAGAGGTCTGAGATTGCTAAACTGCCCTCCTCATGGGGTCAGCGTATTAACAAAGGGCTACTTGAGGGGGATGAGAGCCCCAGATAAACTCCAGAATCCCTCTCTGCCAATTCTTAAGAAACATTAAAGGTATTACCACTGGGAATGCATTAAATAGAGAAGAATTTTGGTACCACCATCATCTTAACACTATCCAACCAAACCAGGAGAGACTACGTTTCTACCAGGTCTGGAGGTAAGATTTAAAAGAACTCCAAAGATAGTCATAATTAAGGGAATAAACTTTAAGGAGGTCTACAGACAAGTTCACTCCCAGATACCGAATATGCGACTTTGTCCATTTATAAGGGTAAATTTTCTCTGATTAACTCCTTCTCATTGGAAGTAGTGAGAATATCCAATATGTTGGATTTGAAGCATTCATACGGCATCCAGACACCCAACCATAGACCTCAGTTCCACACTGACTCCCTTCAAAGATTGTGCTGGGTTTGAGAGGGTGAAAAGTATGTTGTCCGCCAATAGGGAAATCTTATTCAACTGGGGACCCTCCTCTATTCCCATGATATTATCACTTGCTCGGACATGATGAGCCAATAGTTCAGTAGCCAGAGCAAATAAAAGTGGTGACAATGTCTCGTTCCACACTTTAATTCAAATAGGTCAGAGTAAGCACCATTGATTTTTATTCGGGCCAGGGAGTTTTGATAAAGAGCCTGGATCTACTGCAGTAAGGGGCCACCCAAACCCATCCTCTTGAGCACTAAGACTAGATAGATGTGGAAAAGGCATTTGATAGGATTTATTGGCCCTATTATAAGAAGGAGAGCAGAGGTTCCTCCCTTCTTGGTCAGGTATATTTGATTCAAAAATTTCCTAACATTATTGGAGCATTGCCGCACAGACATAAAGCTGGACTGGTTGCTATGAATTAAGTGAGGCATTAGTGGCTGCAACCTGTTGGCAAGTATTTTGTTAAATATTTTTTGGTCAATTCCCAATAGGGAAATAGGACAGTAGGAGCCACATTGTGTAGGATCCTTTCCCTCTTTATTTAATCATTTTCTATATAGCTTTGTCCTTCACTCAGAGCGGTTTACATTACATCTTGAACATTATACATAGAACAGTTGAACAGTAACCAATATTGTACAAAGAACAATTGAACATTAAGCAGGGGGAAAAGGTAGCGTGAAACACTATGTACAGGGTCATGAGAGTATGACATAACTATATACAATTTATTGCATCATGTTTAATGTTTACTAGTCCATTGCTATGGGTCAACAATAGGTGACTTGGATCATGTCGTTATTCGGGTGGTAAGGTAATATGTCCGAGGTGATTTGTGTAGAGAAGAGTTTTTAGTTTCTTTCTAAAGTCCTTAATGTCTGAATTTGCACGCATGTCATCTGGGAGGGAGTTCCAAAGTGATGGAGCATAGAGTGATAGTGCTCTTCCAGATGTGGTTTGTATGGTCTTTTGGTATCCAAGGGGGTGTGATAATGATATTCTTGTTATTTCTCCTGGGCCAGGTACTTGTGTCTCTTGTTTTTATAGTGTCTTGTAGGATGTATGCTGATAGTTGGTGAATGATCTTGAATATGATTGATGATTTGTATCTGATGTGGAAATGGATTGGGAGCCAGTATAATTAAGTATTGGTGTGATGTGTCCTTATCTGTCTGTTCCTGTGATTAGGCGAGCTGCAGTGTTCTGCACTAGTTGAAATGGTAAGATGGTTTGCTTTGGGAGCCCCTGGTAGAGTGAATTGCAATAATCGAGCGTTGGGGTGATGATTGCTTGGCAGATGGTGCGGAAGTGATCATGGTCTAGAATTGGTTTAAGTCTTCTTATTATCTTCATCTTATAGTAGGCATTTGTGGTGGTTTTTGCAATGTGGGCTTGCATGGTGAGGTTTTGGTCTATGATGACTCCCAGGTATTTAATTTCTTTTTTGACTGCTATTTGCTTTTGCAATATTTTGATTGTTTGTAGTGGGGTAAATGATGTACCCCTAGTGATAAAGAGTACCTCTGTCTTTTTGTAATTTATGGATAGGTTGCTGTTATTCAGCCAGTCGATCATATCTTCTATACACGCCATTATGGTCGAGAGGTCAGGTTTGTGTATTTCTACAGGAGTGTATACCATGATGTCATTGGCATATAGTTTGTATTGTATTTTGTGTTTTTTGATAATTTCACATGTTGGCTTTATGTAGATGTTAAACAAGATAGCAGAGACGGATGATCCTTGCGGGACTCCTTGGTTTATGGGGAAGGGCTTTGATTTGACCGCTCCACATTTCACTTGTTGTTGTCTATTGCAGAGGTAGGATTTGAACCATGTTAGCGTGTTATGTAGACCAATTTCTTGACTGCTATTTTTTACTGCTTTATGCAATACACTAACCCCTGCCACTTTCATGGATGGGGGCATAATTCCCTCTGACAGAAACCCATCGTATACCCAGGCCAGGATGTCCACAGTCTGTTCTTGGAAGGTCTTATAGAAAAGATATGAGAATTCATCTAATCCAGGAGCTTTAGATCAAGGAAGGCCTTTAGTGACCTGAATAATTTCCACAGTTGTGATTGAGCGGCATAAAAGACGCTGGTCTTCCTCAGAAACACTTGGAAGGGTACAACCACTCAGGTACTCAAAAATCTGAGTCGGAGGCTTCCCAGTCTGGAATATAAAGTGCCTTGTAAAACTGAACAAAGTGCTTCTGTATACTCGCCTGGTCAAATACTTTTTCTCTCCCACATTATTCTTAATTTTCCATATAGCTGAAGGAGCCTTAAACCTTATGCAATCTGCAAGCCAATAGTCTGCCTGCCTTATTACCATATTCAAATTGCATCTGGCCCAAGCGGTCAAACACCCTCCTGGATTCTTGGAGCTAAAGCTCTTGTAAACACTTTTTCTTAGTTGTCAGCTCCTCCTTCACCCCAAGGTCCCAACTTCCTTCCTTTAAGAGCCCCTCTAACCTCGTTATATCAGTATATAATCCCTCCAGCTCTCGGACTCTTTCCTGCTTTTGATATGCCCCCACACTAATCAGGTGCCCCCATACCACAGCTTTTAAACAATCCCAGACGGTCCTTGGGGAGCAGTCCCCTACATCATTAAATTGCATGTATTCTGGGAACACAGACTTAAGTTTAGAGCAGATTTCTTGGTCTTCTAACAAAGTGTCATTTAATCGCCACACTCCTCGGGATCTCAGATCGTGACTCATTTCCAGTCACAGCCACACTGATGTATGATCAGACCATGTCCTATCTGAGATCCTACAGTCCTGAATGGCACTCATGAGCCCCGGACTAATCCAAAGGTAGTCTATTTATTTATCTACTTTATATACCGCTTTATCTAGATAATCAAGACGGTTTACAGAGAACATCTTTCAAACACTGCATAGGGCAGTTTACAATGAACATTTTACAAGTTTACAGTGAACAGTTAACAATTACAAGAATTATTTTACCCAACTATATACAGGTTAAAGCATTGTATTAGAACTATGTACAATTTGGGTGTAAGTGTCATGGGCCTTGGAGTAATAGGAGCAGTCCTTGGTAATGGAGTTCTGAATTTTCCAAGCATCTAAAAAAGTCATGAAAATTATCCAGTCCCTAAAAGCCCGATGTGCCGGGGAGGTCCCCGAACATACCCCTTTAGATGTTATCCAACAGTGGGCTTGCAGTCAAATTAAAGTCGCCACCGACCAGGAGTAAACCCTCTACAAACTCCCCCATCACAAGAGCCAATTTATCAAAGAAAGCGGCTTGATTGATTGATATTAGGGACATATATGCTACCCATAGTGAGCTTTTGTCCCCCAAGCTCCCCTGTGACCAGCAGAAAGTGACCCTCTTTAAGAACATAAGATTTGCCATACTGGGTCAGACCAAGACCCATCAAGCCCAGTATCCTGTTTCCAACAGTGGCCAATTGAGGTCACAAGTACCTAGCAGGTTCCTTAAAAGACAAGGTTCCACAATGCTTATATTGGGGCAAACAGTGGATATCCTGGGTCCCCTTTAATAATGGTTTATGGACCTTTCCTCCAGGAACTTGTCCAAACCTTTTTAAAACTGGCTACACTAACAGCTTTTACTACATCCTCCGGTAACGAATTCCAGAGTTTGATTAAACGTTGAGTGAAAAAGTATTTTCTCTTATTAGTCTTAAATAGGTTACCCTATAGCTTCATTGCATGTTCCCTAGTCTTTTTTATATATTTTGATGGCGTAAACAATCAATCTACGTTTACCCGTTCTGCTCCATTCATTAATTTATAGGCCTCTTTGTCCCAAATGTCAACTACCCGAAAGTGGACCTCTGAGCTCACTAAAATCACTACCCCACCCTTTTTCTTGCCCGATCGGTTGGACGCAAACCAGCAAAATCAGAATATTTTATGTGAAACTCAAAATTCATCTCAAGGGAGGAGATGAATCTTTTGAATAAAGGCAATTTGAGCTCTCAAGCGCAACAGTTTGCGAAACATCAATTGGTGTTTGTGTGGGGAGTTGAGCTCCTGAACATTTAAGGTACTAACAATATAGTCCCCCATTATCTCCACACCAGAACAGCCCTCTTGAAATACATATGAAGCCCATTACCACCTCCCTCCCCCTCCCCAACCCTCTGCTTTCCAACCCTCCGCTTCCCAACCCCCCTTCCCTGTTTTCAACAATAACAATAGGGTTCCCCGAACAACCAGATCCCCCGCCATTGATGACACATGCATATATACATCCACTCCTTCCCCATATAGGAACATACAAACATAACTCCCCATAGGCTCATTGTAAACACACAATATCCCCGGATACACAATTATGTACAATACCATCAGTCCATCTAGGAATATGCCATTGAAAATGTCTGACATTGCATCAAACTAACAAGACCACAAATGTGTGGTGCTCTTTAAGTCTGGGGGGGTCTGATGGTCGTGCAGCTTGGTTGGACTGGCAGCAAAGTAATTTCCTGCCCTGCTAGGCTCTCTCCCATTGCAGTTTATGTCCGACCAGTTTCTTACTCTTCGGTGGCTGCGATGATGCCAAAGGCAAATTCCCCCACCCAGCATCTTTCGGGATGTTAAGACTATCTTCGGGAGTATGGACATGAATCTGTCAGCCACAGAGTGTAAGTTGTAAGCCAAATGGAAGTGTCCAACAGTAATGCACATTTTCTTCCCAGACGTGCTGAGTAACGGGGTGGAATTCTCAATGTTTGCGCATCGTAATAGCGGATAGGTCCCCGAACAGTTTGATGTTAGTATTCTCCCATTTTATCTGACAGAGTTCTCTAGAAGTGAATTCATGTAAGCATGCATGAACATTTTGTGGCTTCACACTCTTCGGCTGAGCCAAAATGCGATGTGCCCATTTGACTTCTAAGCATAGTGAGGTAAGGTCAAGTTGCGCTGCTTGTGCCACTGCACCACAAATTTTCTCCACTAGCTCAGCATAATTAGTTGGCCCCACCATCTCAGGAAGGCCCCGTATACACAAATTACACCGTCCTGACCTAATCTCAAGATCCTCAATCTTAAGTAACAAATCCTCCTGCGATTCCACCAGCACTGTAACCTTTTTTGACAGGCATGCTCTTCAATCCGAGCCTCCGAGTCTTCAGTCATCTGGCCTAGCTTGTGGATGTCAGCCCACACATCCTGCATCCATCCCTGGATATCATGCTGCAAAAATGTAATATCTGTTTTCAGATCTGCAAACCAGAGGCAAATTTCTATGCATAGAAAGACCAGGTCTGATGGGGAGTCCGCAGAAATATCTCCAGATCCCCTCTCCCTCGGGGCAGGGGCTTCTTTCGATCTGCTTGCCATTTTGGAAGTGCCTCCACTCCCCACCTCTCACTACCCATGAAGTCAAAAGATTTAGGTTCACTGGGGCAGTTTTCAACATCCCGGCCATTCCTGCGATCCACGAAGTTAGATGCATTGACACAAGTCTACCCGGGCAATTGATTGATGAAAGGGGGAGGTGGATGCTCAGATTGCCTTTCTGTTCCTTGAGAAGAGGAGTGCTCTCCAGAGCTCTCCCAAAAGGTGATTTTTGCTGAATTTGCTGCTTAACTGTGAGTTCTATCTGTCTGTCTGTTTGTCTCCACATATTTATCTATTTATTTGCCCTTATTGGTGGGTTCCCTTACCTACTCCATTGTGTGTGCCCACAGTTCAGGAACAGCCTACTGGCCAGAGACACTTAGGTTCCCGCCCACCCTACGCCTCACCCCACCCACCCCAGGGGCTACATTGCCTATACTGTGGTCACATACGTGCCATCTGTCGTTCCTAACTTGGGTTAAAGCCCATATCTTCTTCATCTTTTCTTCTTCTTCTTCTTCCTCTTCTGGGACTGCTTAATCAACATGTCGTGTATTCAGTGCAATAAATGTGGTACTTTCATTCAAAGACGAATCATTTGGAGCTTAAGAACTTGTCCTATATGCCTAAGGTCAGCTGCCATGCATGAAGAACTGACTCAACTAAGGAAAGACCTAGCTGCCATGCATAAAGAAGTGTCTCTACTGAGGGAGGAACTGGCTGCAATGAAGCGTACCTCTTCTAGGATACAAACTGAACAAAGTCCACCACCGCGCCCACAAAGAATCAAACATCACAGGAACAAATGGATCACAGTGGATTCTGGTAGATTGCGACCTGTAATGCAGAGACATCCTATACATCAAGAGATATCCCTGCACGATGCCTTCTCTGCCTTGGCTAATGAGGATGCCCAATCCAAAGAAACTGAAGGGCCCTTAAATGAGTCAGATAATGCCCAATCTCCTGCTAAAGCACCAAATATGAAGAAAACCTCACCAAACAGAAAACTACTACTACTTGGAGATTCCATCATCAGAGGCACCAACTTGGGAACACAATTCAAAGGAGAAAAGAGAGTCATGTGCCTACCAAGCTCTTCAGCCAGCAGGAATACAAACCAAGTTGTTGAAATACTTAGCGCAAAAAGTGAACACTCCAAACTTCATGTTATTATCCACTTGGGCACAAATGACCTGGCTAGAAACAGTGCCTCTACAGCCCAAAAGGACTTCCAATCTCTGGGAGAGAAACTCAAGCTCATTGTTAACACTGTTGCATTCTCAGAAGTTCTACCTGTTCTTGGTAAGGGGAGAAAAAGGCTGCATCACATTAACAGCTTTAATACATGGCTCCAGACCTGGTGCAAACAAGAAGGATTCAGATTTATTGGCAACTGGGGCAACAGATGGACCAACAAGAGACTATACTGTGCTGATGGACTACATCTCTCTGTCGCAGGGAAAAGAAACCTAAGTGAAAAATTCAGGCAGTATGTGGATATGCATTTAAACTAGGAAAAGGGGGGTGACGGATGTAGAAGGTCAACATCTGCATGCCACCCCCTGCAAAAGCAGAATAACATCAGAAACAGCCACACTTTTAAACCACACATCAAAAACAAGTGGGAAGAAGTGGGCAGAAGAAAATAAATGCAAAATACACACAAGCCAGGTAAATGCTGGAAAGCAATGAGCACAAATGCTCGAAGCTTAGCCAATAAAATTCCAGACCTGGAAGCCCTAATGGTGGAAACGGATTTGGACATCGTGGCCATTACAGAAACATGATTTAATGAATCGCATGATTGGGATATAGCCATAGCTGGCTATAATCTATTCAGAAGAGACAGAGAAAATGGAAAAGGAGGAGGAGTAGCCTTGTATGTCAAAAGCAATATTAATCACACAAAAGAGTGAGGAAAACAATAGTTCTTTCATATTATATTTTTTTGTTGGACCATATAATACCGTGTACCGGGGTCATGAAAGACTCCCAGACCTTGGTAAGTAGTAGTCCCTTTTAATCAAACCAGCAGTGAGAAGTATATTTAAAACTGAACTTAACTGCCACGGCAAAATCATCAAGGTGGAAGACACACGACACAGTCCTGCGTTTCGGGCTCTCACTTCAATCTGCCCTGCTTCAGGTCAAACTGTCATCACCGATCAAATAGCCGTCAATTTACAAAGGAATGAAAAAACTTTACAAAGAATCACTTTTAAACATGGCGTCTGACGTCATCCAGATCACTAGACCAATCAGAAAAAACAGGAAAAAATCCAGTTTCCCTTAAAGGAGAGGGAAAAAAATTTGCATGTGGAATGGAAAAAATCTAAAAAGATCATAAAAAGCTGTGCCAATCCAACTCCAAATTGAGACCGTGGGGAGTCACTGTATTGAGGCGAAAAATCCACCACTGCTCAATAAATTGTAACCGTTGAGTCTGATCTCCTCCACCCGGGTTGCAAGGGACGTGGTCAATCACTCTCCAACGCAGATCCTCAAAATTATGGCCAGAAGAAAGCATATGTTGTACCAGCAGGGCCGAAATAGTACGGGTACGGACCCGAGAGGCATGTTCCGACAAACGGACCTTAAATGGGCGAATTGTCCTGCCCACATATGCTAACCCGCATGGGCAGTAGATCAAATATTACCAAAATATAACAAAAAAAAAAAATAATATGAAAGAACTATTGTTTTCCTCACTCTTTTGTGTGAATACTATTTGAGCTGGGTGAGGAGTTTTGGCTCCTGGGTTTGGCAATTTTGCCCTTGTGCTTGGAAAAAGCAATATTAAAGCTACTGAAATGCAGGGGATATGGGGAGAAGTGCTCTGGATTGCGTTGGAAAGAGGAGATGGCACTGTCATCCATATTGCTGTAGTCTACAGACCTCCGACTCAAATTGAAGAGAGAGATAACAAATTGATTATAGATATTGCCAAGATAGCAACAAAGGGGGAAGCGATCATATTGGGTGACTTTAATCTACCTGATGTGGATTGGATTACTCCTTCTGCACATCTGGAAAGAAGCAAAAAAATTGTGGATGCTCTCCAAGATGCATTACTTAAACAAATGGTGATGGAACCAACCAGGGAAAGCTCAACGCTGGATGTAGTGCTCACCAACGGTGATAGCATGTCGAATGTCTGTTTGAGTGCCCCTGTGAGCAATAGCGACCATCACACGGTGTGGTTTGAGATAAAAGCCATGGTACAAGCCAATCATAGCAAGCTCAAAGTCCTAAACTTCAAAAACACTGACTTCAATAAAATGGCCGAGTACTTAAAGGAGGAGATGACGGGGTGGAAGGAGATAAGGGAAGTGGAATTGCAATGGGCTAAACTAAAGGCGGCAATAAAAGGGGCAACAGATAATTATGTAAGAAGAGTAAATAAAAACAAGAGGAGAAGGAAACCTATTTGGTTTTCCAAAGAGGTGGCTGCTCAAATAAAGGCAAAAAACACAGCTTTCACAAAATTCAGAAGCTTCAAACAGAAGAACACAGAAATGAATACAGGATCAAGCTCAAAGAGTCTAAAAGAGAAATAAGGATAGCTTAATCAAAGGCAGAGGAAAAGATGGCTAAAGATGTTAAGGGTGGCGACAAAACTTTCTTCATGTATATTCGGGAAAGGAAGAAGATCAGAGTTGGAATTGCAGGACTCAGAAGTGCTGGGAAAGGACTCGTGGAAAGTGACACTGAAAAAGTGAAATTGCTAAACAAATACTTCTGCTCTGTTTTTACTAAAGAAGATCCAGGAGATGGACCAGCTGTGACTCCCAAATATAAAAATGGGAATGAAGTAGATACCACACCATTCACAGAAGATGAGGTGTTAGAACAACTTGCTAAACTGAAAGTGGAGAGAGCCATGGGACCGGATGGGATACATCCCAGGATACTGAAAGAGCTCAGAGGTTCTTGCAGGACTGTTAAAGGATGTCTTCAACAGATCCTTGGAAACAGGAGAGGTTCCTCAGGACTGGAGAATGACTGATGTTGTACCTCTACACAAAACTGGTGACAGGGAAGAAGTGTCAAATTACAGACCCGTGAGCCTTACCTCGGTGGCGGGAAAAGTAATGGGGGCGCTCCTGAAAGAGCGAATAGTGAACATTCTCAAAACCAACAGGTTGCAAGATCCGAGGCAACATGGTTTTACCGAAGGACGGTCTTGCCAAACAAATCTGATTGAGTTCTTTGACTGGGTGACCAAGGAACTAGATCAGGGGCATGCAATGGATGTCATCTACCTGGATTTCAGCAAAGCCTTTGATACTGTTCCTCATAGGAGGCTTGTCAATAAACTCAGTAGCTTGGGGATGGGTCCCAAGATGGTAAACTGGATTAGAAATTGGTTGACTGACAGACAACAGAAGGTGTGTAATACAGAAGCACAGGCAGAGCCTATGGAAGTAGAAAGAAAGGTGGATTTTACCTTTAAAAATGACAGTCAGCCAACACACACAACTCAGGGTCTGCACAAGAGAAGCAAGCAGAGAGAGGGAGCAGTTGAGCTGACACATCCAGGCTCTGACATAGCAGCAAGCTTGGAGTTTGATTACTCTCACCTGCTTAAAAAAGCCGAGCCAAGCTTCAGAGAGGAGCCCCAGAAGGGGGGAGAAGGAGGCAGAGAAGAAGGGAAGCGGAAGGCCTGGCAGAGAGCAAAGAGGTGGAAGGAGTGGCAGAGAAGGAAGCAGTGGCCAAGAAGGAGAGACTGGCACACGGAGAGCTTCAGAGAAGTGGAGAGGCTCAGAGACTTCAGAAGGTTGGAGACTCTGTGAAGAACCTGGTGGTAGTTCGGGAAGTGAGACTAACCGAGCAGAAGGAGAGAAGGCACAGCCAGTTACTAGGAACCTGCCTAGACAGAGAGAGTTGGGAGCCCTTCAGATCTCACTGCCAGAGGAAAGGTCTCAAGGTCTATACAGGTGGGAACCTAACACTAAACCAGGAAAGTCAAGAGGCTCAGCTTGTACTAAAGAGCTAGGGCAGTGCTTTAGGCAGGAATTGAATGCAGAAAGGTATAAAGCATTGCCTAGCAGCTGGAGAGAACTAGGGAAGAGCCAGGGAAGAATCCCCACAGCCACAAACCTTACAGGACCTCATCTAGAACTGTACCCGGGGGAAACGCCCCAGTTATTAGAGTGGTTATTCCCGGCCTAGCAGTAACAGTTTGAAACAAAGCTCAGTAAGCCCTGAGGTGGAGGAGACGCAATGGGAATTTAATTCTGCTGACTAAAAGAAATTCCAATGGATTGTACGCTCTGTCTCGCAGACGACATTAAATCTCTTCGCTAAATATTTGGGTGAATGAGCTAAGATAAAGCAGAGGAAAGGAATCTTCTTTGAGGAAAAAGAAGAAGCTGTTTTGATTTACTACTTTGTTGTAGAGAAAAATACCTTGCACGTTTTGGAAGCCAGGAGTATGAAAATACAGCTCTTTTGTTTCTGTAAATAACCTTCAAGCAAAGCTCCTGTAAAGAGTACTGTTTGTTCTGCACTAAGTCTGTTTGGGAAGGGGAATAAATTTTCTTGTCAATTTTTGCCTAACACTCGACTCACGGCTATCCTTTTATCAGAGGACTAAAAACTACCACTCCCAGAAGGCATAGCGGGAGTAAAAGCTATAGTCATTTTCTGCATAAAGGACATCATGGCAGCCCCAATCCTCTGACCCCTAGGCGGAGGGCTGGGGGGCGTATGACAGGTGATGGTACATGGAGCTCACTTGGATGAGAGGAAGGTGATTAGCGGGGTGCCCCAGGGTTCGATCCTGGGCCCGGTACTGTTCAATATATTTGTGAGTGATATTTCTGAAGGACTGAATGGAAAGGTCTGTCTTTTTGCAGGTGACACAAAAATTTGCAACAGAGTGGACTCCCCCGAGGGAGTGGTTAACATGAGGAAAGATCTACAAAAGCTGGAAGACTGGTCTAATGCTTGGCAACTACGATTTAATGTGAAAAAGTGCAGTGTCATGCACTTGGATAGCAGAAATCCAAGGGAAATGTACACGATAGGGGGCGAGAGGTTGGTATGCACGGTTCAGGAGAAAGACCTTGGTGTGATTATCTCTGATGATCTCAAGCTGGCAAAACAGTGCGACAAGGCGGTGGCAAAAGCCAGGAGGATGTTGGGCTGCATACAAAGAGGGAATCTCCAGGAACAAGCAGGAATGAGTCCTCACATATGGGTACGTCGGAACCGACGGAGCCTGCGTGGGAAAGCTCCCCAGCTTCCCAGAAAGGAAGCTTTTGGGGCCTCCCACAGCACATGCGCGCTGCCTTCCCGCCTTCCTGACCAACTCTCCTCAGTTCTTCTTTTTCCGCAGAGCCAGCAGGTCGTGTTCCTGTCACCGCTGAAGAAATTGTTATTTTAATTTGTTTCTTTGACCGCGTGTCTGCCTTCCCCGATTCCGGACCGGTACCGCCGGTCTTTTTTCGTTTATTTCTTTAAAAAAAAAAATTACTTTTTCCTCACTTGGTGTATTTTTTCTGTGAGGCCTCTAGGCCTTCTCAGGTTCTCCCTCATGGAAAAACGAGCTTCTGGTTTTAAAAAATGCACCAAGTGTACCAGTACTATTTCAGTCACAGATACCCATGAGTGGTGTCTTAAATGTTTGGGGCCTGACCATTCCGTTCCGGATTGTCCATCCTGCTCTCTGATATCCAAACGGGGCTTACAGAACAGAGCAGCTAAGTTTCATATGCTGTTTTCTACCGATACTCCAGCATCAACATCCTCCAGGTCTTCTTCTCCTGATGGATCTCAGGTAACCAAACATTCTTCAGGCAGGTCCTCAAAATGCAAATCTCCCTCTAAGCAGCGAGAGGCCCTTGCATTTGACCCTGAGGACCCTGCCCCAGCCAAACAACCCCGGCGGGAAGTTCCGGCTTCCAAAGCTACTCCTATGGGGTTACAGGTAGACATCGATGGCACGGCCTCGACCGATCTCCTGTTAGACTGCTCTGGGGTACCGGCTAACACTGGTACCGACATCCAGGCAGTTGTGGCGACTATGGGTACTACGGTACAATCCATGCAGCAGGCCTTATTGGCTTTCATTAATGCTGCAACGCCATCGGTACCGCGACAATCGGTTCCGACTCCGATTCCGGTACCGCAACCGATACCGGTACCCAGAGCATCTACTTCCAGTAGCATGCCGGTACCGGTCCCCGGTTCTGGAGATTTCCTCGATACCGCTCCGATTCCCGGTACGCCCGATGTCGATACCGGTCGGTACGCGTATCGATCTCTGGAAGCAAATAGGCGATACTTTGAATCCTCTGAAGATTCTGATACATCAGATGATTCTGCTGATGCCTCTTTTACTCTTCCTGAGGAGCCCTCTTCTCCAAAAAGGAGAATGTCTCCTCCAGAGGATTTGTCCTTTGTTCTATGTTCTATGTAAAATGTATACAAACTGTGTACATGACTGTTGACTTGTTATATGTAAACCGCCCTTGATCTCTGGAAGGGGCGGTATAAAAGAAATAGTTAAATAAATAAATAAATAAATAAATAAATAAGACTTCATTATTGAAGTAGCTAAAGGACTTTCCATATCTGTAACCTCTGAAAAGGAACCTAGAGCAAAAAAATTGGATATTTTAGGATACCCTAAGGTTCCCAAAGAGGCAGCCACCTTACCCATACATGAAATTCTTCAAGAACACATGATAGGGTGAGAGGAGCCTCCCACAAGTCCATCTCCACATTCTCGACGTTTGGACACCATGTATCGGGTTCCTCCTTCTCCTGGTTTTCAAAAAACTCAGCTTCCTCACCACTCTATTGTGGTGAAGTCTGCTATGAAAAAGATAAGAGTACCAAAAGGCACTCTTCTACCCCTCCAGGTAGAGAATGTAGGACTCTGGATGCTTTTGGGAGAAAGATCTTCCAAGCTAGCATGCTTATTGCCAGAATCAATTCATACAGCCTCTATATGGGCATGTTTTTGAAAGAGATTGCATTAAAGATACGTCAGTTTCTCCCCTTTATCCCAGAGGATAAACAGGAGGAGTTCCTTCTTTTGCTAAAGCAAACTCAAGATGTTTCAAAGTTTTCCAACAGAGCAGCCTTTGACTCTTTTGAGGGGGCAAGCAGAGCCTCTGGCATTGCCATAGCTGCTCGCAGACTGGCTTGGCTCCAGGCCTCTGATTTGGAACCCTGGGTACAAGAAGGCTTGGGCAATCTGCCCTATACAGGTGAAAATCTGTTTGGCAAGGAGTGGCAAATCAAAGCCACTCAAATGGATGCAGAGAATGCTGCTTTAGATAGACTTTCTAAGTCTACCTCTACCCCTGCCAAGAAAAAACCTTTTAAGAAACCTTTCTATAAAAAGACCAGATTTTCCACGAATACTGGCCAGCAATCTTCCCAAGTTTGCTTTGCTCCTAAGCGTCAGCAAACTAAACAGGCCAGAGCGAAGTCTACAGGGGCTGCTACAATCCAGCAGTCCCAACCCCCTCAGGGTTTTTGACTTGATTCTAGAGAACTTAACCTTTCTGGTTTTGCAACAACCAGAACCTCTCACCATTCCAGGAAGGTTGACTCATTTTGCTCCCAGATGGGAACAAATCACATCAGAACCGTGGACCCTCTCTATTATCAAAGAGGGCTACAAACTACATTTCTCCAGCTTTCCTCCCCCTTCCATGGTGAGACAATTCAATTCTCCCCCTTCTCTCCTGTACCTGTTAGGCCAGGAGGTGACCACTCTTCTCGCCCAAAAGGCAATAGAAGAGGTTCCTCAGGGTCAGGTTTTTACTCCCCTTATTTTCTCATTCCCAAGAAAACAGGGGGGTACAGGCCCATTCTGGATCTCAGAGAACTGAACAAATTCCTATACAAGGAGAAATTCAAGATGCTTTCTCTGGGCACTCTCCTTCCATACCTACAGAGTCAGGACTGGCTTTGTTCTCTAGATCTCAAGGATGCGTACACACATATACTCATCCATCCATCCCACAGAAAATTCCTACGGTTTCTGTTCCAGGGAAAACATTTCCAATACAGAGTACTTCCCTTCGGTCTAGCCTCTGCTCCAAGGGTATTTACCAAATGCATGGCAATAGTAGCTGCATTTCTACGCACTCTGGGAATCTTTGTCTTCACATACCTGGACGACTGGCTCATCCGAGCTCCATCTCAGTCCGAGGCTCAGACTTCCCTGGACCACACCAGACGCATACTGCAGTATCTGGGACTTGTCATCAATTTGCCAAAGTCTCAACTCATCCCTACTCAGTCCCTCAAATTCATAGGGGCCTGGCTAGATACCACCACTGCAAGGGCCTATCTTCCTCAGGCCCGTTGCCACCGTCTAGTGCACTTGGCCTCTCAAATTCAGTCCAGAAGCCACTTGACTGCCAGGGAGATGCTACAACTGCTAGGCCACATGGCATCCACAGTTCATGTGGTGCCTTATGCACGCCTACATATGAGAGCAGCTCAATGGACTTTGTCCACCCAGTGGACCCAAGCATCAGGAGCTCTCTCAGACCAAATAGCAACCTCAAAACGTCTTTTTTGGTCTCTCCAATGGTGGATATCCACTCAAAATCTGTTGTTGGGGGCCCCCTTCCAACCCTTGTTACCCCAAGCAACTCTCACTACCGATGCCTCCCAAACAGGTTGGGGAGCTCATCTCCAAGACCTCTCCACTCAGGGCACTTGGTCTCAACAGGAGACTACCCTTCATATCAACCTTTTGGAGCTGCGAGCAATATTCCTTGCTCTCAAGGTCTTTCATACCCTCCTCATCAACATGACAATCCTTGTTCATACCGACAATCAAGTAGCCCTGTTCTACATAAACAAACAAGGAGGGACTGGCTCTCTGTCGCTTTGCAACGAAGCTCTAGAATTGTGGGCCTTCGCCAGAGAGCATCAGATCCATCTCCTGGCAGTGTACCTCCCAGGAATCCAAAACTCTTGGGCAGACAGACTCAGTCGAGTTCTGCTTCCACACGAATGGTCCCTGCACATGGATCAGGTACTCAGAATCTTTCAGAAATGGGGAACCCCGGACATAGACCTCTTCGCAGTCCGTGCAATGCCAAACTTCCCTGGTTCTGTTCCAGGATTCCGTGTCAGGGAGCTCAGGCCAAGGATGCCTTCCTCCTTCATTGGGGTCAGGCCTTCCTGTATGCCTTTCCACCCATTCCTTTGATTCCCAAGACTCTATTCAAACTTCAGAGGGATCAAGGGTCTATGATCCTCATAGCTCCTCGCTGGCCACGTCAAGTGTGGTACCCTCTACTTCTGCATCTCTCCCAGGCACCCTCCCTGGATCTAGGAGCTGCTCCAGACCTTCTGTCTCAAGAGATGGGGACTTTGTGGCACCCAAACCCAAGTCCCTTCACCTCAGAGCTTGGTTACTGAAGGCCTAGACCTTCAAGACTTAAATCTTTCTTAACAGGTGAAGGATGTCCTCCATGCATCTAGGAAACCTTCCACCAGGCGTTCTTATGTTTTTAAATGGAAAAGATTTTCAATTTGGTGTGCTGACAAAGGTCTTAACCCTCTAGCACTACCTTTGAATTCTTTTCTCGAATATCTCCTGCATCTTTCCAATGCAGGACTTAAAACCAATTCTGTAAGAGTCCATTTGAGTGCTATTGCAGCATCTCTTCAGCCTATCAATGGACAATCTGTTTCCTCTCATCCTCTTATTGCGAGATTCATGAGAGGCCTAACCTTAACTAAACCTCCCATTCGACCTCCTCCGGTGGCATGGGACTTAAATGTGGTTCTTGGTCAGCTTATGAAGCCACCCTTTGAACCCTTAGCCACTACCTCCTTGAAATTTCTTTCCTGGAAAGTCATTTTCCTTATTGCAATCACTTCTGCTCGCCGCATCAGTGAACTGCAGGCTTTAGTAGCTAATCCACCTTATACAAGGTTCCATCATGATAAGGTAGTCCTTAGGACAAATCCCCGCTTTATGCCTAAAGTGGTCTCGCCTTTTCATCTTAATCAAGAGGTATATCTACCTGTCTTTTTTCCAGGTCCTCATGCATCAAGTGCAGAGAGGAATCTTCATACCCTGGATTGTAAGAGAGCTCTTGCCTTCTACTTACAAAGGACACAGCAACATAGAAAGTCTTCTCAACTTTTTGTTGCTTTTGATCCTTCTCATTTAGGACTTCCAGTCTTAAAAAGAACACTGTCCAATTGCATTGCTCAGTGTATTTCTTTTGCTTACCAGAGTAAGAACCTTTCTCTGGAAGGCCATGTCACAGCTCACAATGTGAGAGCCATGGCCACTTCTCTGGCTCATCTTCATTCTGTATCCATCGATCAGATCTGTCGAGCAGCCACTTGGGCCTCGGTTCATACCTTCACAGCCCATTACTGCTTGGACAAGGACTCCCGCCGGGATGCCTTGTTTGGTCAGGCTGTCCTCAAACACCTGTTCCATTCTTAAACAACTCCTGCCCACCTTCCCTGAATGGATGCCTGAGATCCATAGGGACATGAGGAATTTTTACAAAGGGATCTCCCCGGCATCTTAGCTAGGGAGTCCCCATATGTGAGGACTCATTCCTGCTTGTTCCTGGAGATAGCACAGTTACTTACCTGTAACAGGTGATCTCTGGGAACAGCAGGAATTAGTCCTCACAACCCACCCACCTCCCCTAGGAGTTGTATCTCTCTCTCTCTTTCCTTTCCTCTCTCTATTGTCTCAGCTTTAAACTCGAACTGAGGAGAGTTGGTCAGGAAGGCGGGAAGGCAGCGCGCATGCGCTGTGGGAGGCCCCAAAAGCTTCCTTGCTGGGGAGCTTTCCCGCGCAGGCTCCGTCGGTTCCGACGTACCCATATGTGAGGACTAATTCCTGCTGTTCCCAGAGATCACCTGTTACAGGTAAGTAACTGTGCTTTACCAGCAGAAAGGAAGAGGTACTTATGCCACTGTACAAGTCACTGGTGAGGCCTCACTTGGAATACTGTGTTCAGTTTTGGAGACCATATCTTGCAAAAGATGTAAAAAGACTGGAAACTGTTCAGAGAAAGGCGACCAAAATGATTTGGAGCCTGCATCAGAAGCCTTATGAGAAGAGACTTGAAGACCTAAATATGTACACTTTGGAGGAGAGGAGGGACAGGGGAGATATGATTCAGACTTTTAAATACTTAAAGAGAAATGATGAACAAACAAACCTCTTCCAAAGACGGGGAAGCTGTAAAACTAGAGGGCATAACATGAAGCTGCAAGGTGGTAAATTGAAAGGCAATGTCAGGAAATATTTCTTCACTGAAAGGGTGGTGGATGCTGGGAATGCCCTCCCGATGGAAGTGGTGGGGGCAAACACGGTGACAGAATCCAAAACGGCATGGGACAAACACAGTGGATCCCTTTACAGCAACAGGATAAAAACAAAATAAACGGTACCATCTAACTTCTGAACCATCTAACGTCTCAACAAATAGGGGTGTCCTAAATGGAGTGGTGGGTTCACCCCTAAACAAAGACATGGGGAGGGGTGGCCTGCACAGAGCGACAGGTGCACCTACTCTTGCCATCTTGCTGGGCAGACTAGATGGACCATGCTGGTCTTTATCTGCCGTCACTTACTATGTTACTATGATGTATCTTTTACCAGTGGGAGCAGAGCAGTTCAAGCTGCCATCTTAGCGGTGACCTCACCGGAACTCTTCCACTTTTCTTAAAGTGTGGAATACAGCTGATCTGGACTTCCAAGATATTATTTTTAAGCAACGCCCCTGTTTGATGTAAATTTTTAACCTTTGCAGCTGCTCCTTTCAGTTTTTTTTAGCTCTTTTCCTCATTTTATCATAGTCTCCCGTTTGAAAGTTAAAAGGTAGTACAGTGGATTTCCTTGCTGTCCTTCCTCCATTTTTTATATCAAACACTATGGGGGATGTTTACTAAAGTGCGGTAAACGTGACTAACGCGCGTTATATGATGTTAACGATCGTAAGTGCCATATAACGCGTGTACCGACGCGCTAACGACCGTTAACGTCATACTACGCGCGTTAACCGTAGTTAACGATCGTAAAGCTCCGCGGCGCGTTAAAACAGCGCAGAAGGTGGAGAGTGGGCGGAGAGAAGGGGTCAATGGGCGGAGAGTGGGCGGGGAGAGGCTCCCCTCATACTAACGCGCTGAATTTCAGAGCTCAATTCCAACGCGAATGAAAACCTGTCGTTAAAGGCATTTAAAGGGAAGAGAAACCATTTCCGTCAGCAATGTACAGAAAAACCGGGGAAACCCACAAAACGTGAGCAGTGTGATACTTGTGCACAGAACAAAATTTCACATAAAACGTTAAAAATGACCACAAGAAACATTTTAAAAAGCATAATTCAGCTGGGCAACAGTGATAGCAATGGGCAATAAGGAACAACACTCCCTGGAAAGCACCAAAATAAAAAGAAATGATGTGTGGAAGGGTCTACGCTCCGCAGACCCTTTCAAAGAGCATTACATTGTAATGGAGCTGTCCTGGGCGTGTGGTGTAATGTTTCCCAATGATATCATTGTTGCCCAGCTTGGTTATGGGTTTGTGCCCCTTTTCTGAGGTCCTTTCTGAGGTTTATGTGCACCTTTGTCTGCATACAAGGTAAATGAGGCAACAGTAAACCTGTTGCAGAGCAGGGTTTCTGACTTGTCAGGCCGGTTTAGCTAACTCCAGGGACTGCACTGTCTCTCTGGCCACAATGTGGTGCAACAGACACAGCCAGTGCCTGTAAGACCAGAGGGTCACAGGTTCAAATCCCAGCTGGGGCTCCTGCCAACCCAATCCCCATAGTTTTACCCACCACTAAACAGTGATAGTAAAGACACTCCTTTATTGCAGAGAACATACGCATGGCCTATATTTTACCACACCAAACACAGACACCAGAAACAGGCACATTACCTAAAGCAGAGTCCCGCAAATGCAGTCCTGGAGGGCCCCACACCATTCCGGTTTCATGCTGCCTCTAATAAAGATGCCTGTGCTGCATAGCTATGCACCACCCCCATGGTATGCAGATGTAGCTCATGCATATTTATGAGGGACAGCATGAAAACCCGAACAGTGTTTGGAACACCAGGACTGGAGTTGGGGAACTCTGCCATAAAGCAGCAGCCAACAGGGACACACACCCACCCACAGGCCCCATTGGCCAATGCCACCTGGAGAGGCAAGACATTGGTCCCTGCCTGTATCTCCCAACACTAGCAGTTGCATACCTTAGCAATGCCACCCTACACCTGGGTATATGGTACACAGCTATCAAACGTTTCCTATGATAACTGTCAGATATCAATTCCTATGTTAAGCACATTTTGCTCATTGAGCTCCACCATAACAATCATTCTGATGTCTGCGGTGTGTGCTGCAGGTCTGGTCTCTGACAGTGTTCACCACCCTGGGGAGTGACCCCCCAACAGTCTTGTGTACCATATCCATGCCTGTACTATGCCCAGGACTGGTGTGGTGGGTATGGCTGCTGACCACCTCTATAGTAGCACAATGCTGGCATAGGTGTGGGGGTGGCTGTCTGTCTATCCAGTGTGTGGAGGCTGCAAACACCTTCCACAGCCCACACTGCCAGCAATGTTGCCAGTATTGGGCTGCCAATGTGCATAATGAGGAGCAAGGTACCATGGGTATAGGCCGGACAGGGTGGCCTGGCCAGGGTGCATCTGCACAGGGCATAGGGCACTGACTGGGACATATTAGTGCCCGGCCACCACCTACACAGACAAGGTGACCTCAGTATATCCTGCTGAGAGATCACTCTCACCCTGACTGTGCAGTGACCACAGCATGGCTAGGCACTCCCAACTCTTCAACTGACTAATGTGTATAGACTATTGTATATAGTTATATAGTGTACATAGTTTCCCTTTATTACCAAGTTCAAATTCCTGTTACTTGTAAAAATGCACTACAGTTTTTCTGTATGTATATGTTTGTTCCATGTAAACCGCGCTGATGATAATAGTGCGGTATATAAGAGATGTTAAATAAATAAATAAATAAATAGTGCTATCTAGTATTTCTCTCATGTGATAAATATGGGTTTCCTTTTGGGGCCCAGTCACTGATGTATCTGCTTGCTGTGTATGCTGACATCCCAGTTCTGGGTGCAGGCATCTCCACTGGGCACTAGCAGACTGTTTGCAGCTGGTAGGTGTTGTGATGGAGTGGCTGATGGCTTGCACCAGGGGAATATCAGATAGTGGTGGGGTGCAGCCTAATGTCTGTTTGCTATTGTGTTATGGCTGTGTACAGAGCTGCATTGACTGCACTGTGGGGTGTCTGTTCCTCAGCAGGACTAGGGTTAATGTTCCCCTCTACTGCCACCTTTGCAGGGAGGTAGACTGTGGATCTTTTGATGGGAGACCCTGCTTGCCACCCTCAGCCCTGGGGGAGGGGGGTGGTGGTGCATGGGGGCTACACCTGACTGAAACAGACAGAGATGTCCAAGGTGGTCCTGCAGAACCTACCTATTTCACACATTAACACTGCTTTGGACCTGCGCCATGGACGGTGCTGTGGACCTGGTGCTGGGCGCCTCACTGCACCCTCAGGGTGAGCACAGTACCCGCACAATGTGACGGTGTGTAGCTACTCTGTGCCAGTACAACACACGGTCAGTACCCCCTACCAGGCCGAGGTGCTGTGGGGGTGCATATGGTCAGTCCCCCCTACCAGGCCGAGGTGCTGTGGGGGTGCATTCCCCATAGTGTGTATCTGTGGACAGCTGATTTGCATGTGCAGTGCATCATGGGTGTGACTGGCACAATCCAACCCTGTGAAACCCCAGCACCTGCTCACAGGCTCTGATAAACCATAGGCCATCACACGTACATCTGCTAGCATAATGCATAGGTGCAAGACACCCTACAGAGTCTGTAAAATAAGATGCCCACACTGGTAAAAACACACGTACCCACGCACGATTGTACGCGCGCAGCTACGCACGTACCAATGCACGCAACCTCGCACGCACCAACGTACGTGGCTAGGCACACTCCGAGGGTGTTTTTCTGACACCAATACTCAGCGTAACGAAAAACATGCCTCCTCTTTCCCTCTGTAATGTACAGGGTGATGCCTGGGACAGCCTTCTGCGTTAGGCACACTGGGGACTCGAACCCATGCTGCCTGTAACAGCGGTCAGTACCCGTAACCATTGTGCTACAGCTCTGTTTCAGTGCTTTGTGTCTGTACGTCTTCTTACGATTAACACGCAGTAATGCGGCACGGCGCCCGGTAACGCTCGTTAATTTTTCTAACGCGCGGTAGTGGTGACGATGTACCGCCCATGTCCTTATTTGGGGTTTCTTTCACTACCGCGGCTCCTAACGCAAATTGCACTAACGCAGTTTAGTAAACATACCCCTATGATCACTATTGCCAAGTGGCCCCAATCCCTTGCACCAGATCTTGTGTTCCACTAAGGACTAGGTCCAAAATAGCTTCCCCTCTTGACAGTTCATGAACCAGCTGCTCCAAGAAGCAGTCATTTATTTAATCTAGAAACATTATTTCCCTAGCATGTCCTGCCATGACACTGACCCGGTTGATACTGGGCTAATTGAAACTACCCATTATTACTGTGCTGTAACTTTTGTTAGCTTCCCTAATTTCTTTTAGCATTTCATCATCCATTTGTTCATTCTGCCCAGGCGGTCAGTAATGCATCCCCATTGCCATCGCCTTTCCTTTTTCACATGGAATTTTGATTCATAGAGATACAACAATGTACTTTGTTTCCTACAAAACTTTAATCCTGTGTGACTCGATGCCCTCTCTAACATAGAGTGCAACCCCTCCACCAATTTGATCTACTCTATTATTGTGATATAATTTGTACTCAGGTATCAATGTCCCACTATTTATCCTCCTTCCACCAGGTCTCTGAGATACCAATCATATCTAACCTCTCATTTAGTGCTATGTAGTCTAACTCTCCCATCTTATTTTTTAGACTTCTAGCATTTGCATAAGTGAAGG
Organism: Ichthyophis bannanicus; assembly: GCA_033557465.1. Lineage (NCBI taxonomy): Eukaryota > Metazoa > Chordata > Amphibia > Gymnophiona > Ichthyophiidae > Ichthyophis > Ichthyophis bannanicus. The sequence goes on along the minus strand of CM066032.1, from coordinate 1,831,764,031 downwards.
AGTAGCCTAATGGTTAGAGCAACTATCTAGTACCCAGAAGATCAAGAGTTCAGTTCCCACTGGCAGACCTTGGGCAAGTCACTTTACCCACCTTTACCTCAGAAGAAAAGTACTGGCAATCAGTGATACATTGCCAAGAAAACCCAGAAGCTACTGGGTTGCTAGGAGTCAGCATTGACTTGATGGCACTAAAAACATTTTAGAGATTGTATTTTATTCATATTAATTTGGTTATCAGTAGACAGGGGTAATTTGGAATCTTTAAGCTCTGTCTGCTCTGTACTCAAGGGCTACTCTTGTCTTTATTGGAACCTCTCTGCTTATATGCCCTAACTTTAGTCTTTTGCAAATATCCTTCAAGATACATCTTTCCGAACCATGTGTTCTTGGGCGACTGTCAGCTTTCCCCTATTATCTAGTTTTTAAAAGTTGCTCTATCTCCTTTGTAAAGGTTAATGCTGGCAACCTGCTTCCATTCCGGTTAAAGTGAAGCCCATCCCTTTGAGAAAGTCCCTCATTTCCCCAGAATGTTCCCCAGTTCCTAACAAATCCAAAACCCTCTTCCTTGTACCATCGTCTCATCCACACATTGAGACTCTGGAGCTCTACCTGCCTTTTTGGTCCTGCATGTGGAACAGAAAGTATTTCAGAGAATGCTACCCTGGAAGTTCTGGATTACAACTTTCTACCTAAAAGCCTATTTTTGGCCCCCAGAACCTCCCTACCACATTTTCCTATGTCATTGCTACCAACATGTACCAAGACAACAGACTCCTCCCCAGTATTATCTAAGACCTTGTCTAGGTGGCGCATGACGTCTGCTACCATCACATCAGGCAGTCACGTCCACCAGCCACCTAGCTATCTACATGCCTAATGAATTTACATCCAACCAATATGTGATGTCATAAAGAGATTTGATATAAACTGCCTGATCTACACAGATGACATCATGCTGTTCACTCCATTCACCACAAATGCCCCTGATTACACAAGCTTTAGCAACTGCTTCTTAGCAATGTCTAAATGGCTTCATTCACACAACCTTAACATAGATCACAACAAAATCGAAATACTACACATCACAAGAGACCAGAATTTCACACCACCAACAACCATCACTTTGGACAACATACAAATCAGAGTCAAAAAGGCGATTAAATACCTTGAGTAACACTGGACCAACAACTCTCACTGCTACCACACATAAACCACACAACCTTTGCAATATACTGCAAGCTACGAATAATAAAGAACCTACGCCCACTCCTCTCCCTAACTGACTTCCACTCTTTATGTCAAGCTGTAATAACACCACTGCTTGACTACGCCAACTCACTATTTCACGGTATCCCAAAGAGCTCACTATACCCACTCCAGCTAGCACAGAATACCGCCACAAGAATCATCCAAGGCAAGCCCGTCAAACCCATATCACTGCACTCCTCAAACAGCTTCACTCATTGCCCATATCACAAAGAATCAAATATAAGGTCCTCATCATCACATATAAAATCATCCATAGCCTCTCAGCCCCCAATCTTCACCCCCCCATAATCTCTGCCCGCAGTGGCAACAGACCATCCAGACAGTGCACATCCAATACATTAACTATTCCAACAGAAAGATCAAAATGTAGCCAAAGAACCAGCAACAGGGCCTACTCGCTTTATGCCCCTGCTTTGTGGAACTTACTCCCGCCTCAAATAAGAGACATTCCTCTACTACAGGACTTCAGAAAATGCTCCAAAAACCCACTTATTGACATTGAGAGGGAAACGAGGGAATACTTCCATTGGAATGATAATGGGGAGGTAACTTGGGGAGGGGTGTGGGATGGATATAAGGCAGTTCTCCAGGACCAAGCAGGAAGTCAGTCCTCACATATGGGTGACGTCGGCGTCGACGGAGCCCCCATGCGGAGCATTTCCCCAACTTTCAAAGAAAGCCTTTGGGAATGCAGGCACGCATGCGCGGTCCCCTTCCCGCCCAAAGGTGCCATCTTGCTCAGTCTTCTTTTTTCCGCGGAGCCCTTCGGACACCTGTCGTCACCTGTGAAAAAAGTTGATTTTTCTGCGTTGGATCGAGTTTTTTCTTCGGTTCGACGTCAGTTCCTTTCCTGCCTGGACTCGGTACATTGGTGCTGAGCCCAGATCTCTTTTTTCGGTTTTTGTCCTTAGAGACTGCGTTCGCGCCTTTTTCTTTTCCCTGGCAGCCCAATTTTTTGATCTTGCAGGGGCCCTTTTTCCCCCGATGGCTGCCAGTGGCTTTAAGAAGTGTGATCTGATGTCAAGAAACTGATGTCTCTCACCGACACACACGACTGCTGCCTCTGGTGCCTAGGGCCAGACCATGATTCTACGGTCTGTAGTCCCTGTGGCAAAATGTCTTCTAAGGCATTATGGAGCCGTCAGCACCAGCGTGAGAGGATCTTCTCCGAATCTGCCTCTGGACGGGTCCGGACTTCGTCAGAGGCCTCGATGTCTCAGGAGTCTGACCCCGAGCATCGTCGGGGCTCCTCTGAAAGGGAGTCCCCCTCGAGGGAGCATTGAAGGAAGAAGAAACCCGCGAGGGCGGCATCGGTGGACGCTCTTGGCTCCTCGAGGGCCAGGTCACATAGCCCCGATCTCCGTCCCGGGTCTTCGGAGTCGGAGAGGCCTGCAAAGCATCCTCATGTGGAGTCGGAGGCTCCAAGTCACGTGAGTACTGTAGTCCTCGTGGACTCTCCTCCGGGGGAGCTGACGTCGGGGCCAGAGTCGGAGGCTGCTGGGTCTCCTGAGCTTGGACAGGTTGACGGCCTTGGAGAGCAGATTATCTGCCTTCATGGAGCAGCAGCGGGTGCTGATTGCCGGTCTCACCGGTGCATCTGCCCCGACCACCGGGACATCGACGTCCAAGTCGACCCCGGAGGCCGAGCCGATCCTCGAGACCATGTGAACTCGAGTCAATCCTCGGCCGAGGTCACCCTTGGCCTCCCATTCGGGACCGAGGTCATTGACACCGGTTCCCTCGGCGTCGGGGCGGATGGCGTCGGTGCCCGCCCACTCAAAGCCACTCGATTCCTCCTCGGAGGAATCGGCGTGGGAAACAGGAGGAGGAGGAGTCTCCTGACACCTTCCGGACTCGGTGCGTCACTTCAGACTCACCGGGATCCGAGCCTCGGACAAGGTCCCCCCCGGAGGATACCAGGTTCTCGGATTTCATAAGGGACATGGCCAAAGCACTGGCATTCCCTGCGGACCACAAGGAGGAGCCTCGAGCCGAGGAGCTCGAGGCTCTGCAGTATGACTCTCCTCCCAAAGAGGCCTTTACTGTCCTGGTTCCTCTGATGCTGGAGCGGTTGCTCTTCTGCATGTGGTAGGCCCCGGCCTCGATGCCGGTTCTAAGCAAGCGGGTCGATTCCATCTATCGAGTCCGCAAGAGCCACGGGTTTCAAAAGGCACAGCTACCGCACCACTCCATGGTTGTGGAATCGGCCATGCATCGCCTGAAGAGTCAGAAGATGCACTCCTCGGTGCCTCCTGGCAGGGAAGCCCGAAACCTGGATGCCCTCGGTAGAAAGTGCTTCCGGGGCTCTATGCTTGCTTGCCATGTCCAGACCTACCAGCTGTACATGGGCATGTACCTTCGAGACCTGGCAAAGGAGATTGCCGGGTTCTCTGCTGGTTTGTCCGAGGAACCTTTGCAGAGGTTCAAGGCCTTGTCTTCTGGTATTCGAGAGTGCTCAACGTTTATATCTCGAGCAGCCTATGATGGATTTGAGGCTTCGGCCCGGGTAGCAGGGGCCGGCATCGGTGCACGCCGTCAGGCTTGGCTACAATCCTCGGACCTAGAGCCATGGGTACAGGACAAGTTGGTCGATGTCCCTTGCTGAGGTGAAAACCTCTTTGGCAATCCCATGGCCGAAAAGGCTGCAGAACTCGAGACCGAGACTCTTACCCGGACAAGGCTGTCCAGGAAAACCTCTGCCCCTTCTCAGAAGAAAGGCTCGGGGAAAAAGACCTTTTACCCGAGGAAGACCGCTGCCTACAAAACCTACCCTCACTACCAGGCCTCTGTAGCTCCCCAACAGGGCCAGCAGGCCAAGGGGCAGGGTCATGGGCCCCGTAGGCAGAAGGCTCCCAAGCCTCCTACTCCGGCTCCTGCTCAGCAGGGAGGGAGTTTTTGACTATGCCAGCATAGCCTCTCCTCCTCTCCAGGGCACAGGAGGCCGGCTGACCCTGTATGCAGACAGGTGGCCAGCCATCACAGGGGATACTTGGGTGTTAAGCATCATCAAAAGGGGCTATCTGCTCCACTTCACCCAGATACCCCCCTCCTACTTTCCAGGGGAGCCTCCAAGACCCCCTCTGCACAGAAACTTACTCCTTCAGGAGTTGGAAGGTCTGCTAAGGGACCAGGCGGTGGAACCGGTGCCTCACCATCTGGAAGGGCAAGGCTTCTACTCGAGGTACTTCCTGGTACCAAAAAGAACAGGAGGCCTCAGACCCATCCTGGACCTGAGAAATCTGAACAAGTTTCTGGAGAGGGAAAAGTTCAAGATGCTTACCCTTGGAATCTTACTGCCCTACCTCCAGCAGGGAGATTGGCTATGCTCCTTAGACCTGAAGGATGCTTATACTCACATCCTCATCCATCCAAGTTACAGACAATTCCTCAGATTTGTGGTGGGAGGAAGACACTTCCAGTACAGAGTGCTTCCTTTTGGCCTCACCTCCGCCCCCAGGGTTTTTACAAAATGCCTGGTGGTGGTTGCGGCCTACCTCAGGAACCAGGGGATCTTTGTGTTCCCTTATCTGGACGACTGGCTTATCAGGAGCCATTCTCCACAAGAGGCCAGGCAAGCCACCTTCAGAACCATATCCCTGCTTCAGCACCTGGGGTTCGTGATAAACTTCCCCAAGTCCACTTTAGTCCCCTCGCAGGATGTGGAGTTCATAGGGGCAAGAATGGATACCATCCATGCAAAGGCCTATTTGCCTGTGGACAGAGCTCACAGGCTGATAAAGTTGGCCGGCCAGTTTCGAGCGAACTCTCTGGTCTCGGCCAGACACTTCCTCCGGCTCTTAGGCCACATGGCTTCCACGGTGCATGTCACCCCAAATGCCCGTCTGCACATGAGGCCGGCTCAGTGGTGCCTCAGGGCACAGTGGTTACAGGCCACTGGGAAATTGTCAGACAAAATAAAGGTGTCCAAACTCTTGGTGGACTCCTTATGCTGGTGGAGGCATCTGCCAAATCTGGTCAGGGGTGTTCCTTTTCAGGCCTCCCCACACACTAAGGTTCTGACAACTGATGCTTCCCTGCAGTCCTGGGGGGCACACTGCCAGGGGGCCTGCACCCAAGGCCTATGGTCTCCGTGGGAGGCCGCCCAGCAGATCAACCTGTTGGAATTGAGAGCCATTCGACTAGCCTTATGGACTTTCTCTCAGATCCTGTCTCACCAGTCTGTCCTAGTTCAGACGGACAACCAGGTGGCTATGTTCTACGTCGTCAAGCAGGGAGGCACAGGATCCAGACTCCTGTGTCTGGAAGCACAAGCTCTCTGCTCCTGGGCTATCAAGCAGGACATGACCCTCAGGGCGGTCTACCTCCCAGGCCAGGAAAACTACCTGGCGGACAGGCTAAGCAGACTCCTGCAACCTCACGAGTGGCAGTTGGATCCTCTGGTAATTCAGCAGATCTTTCTGAAGTGGGGACTTCCGACCATGGATCTTTTTGCCAGTCCGCTGAACAGGCAACTACCCAAGTTCTGTTCCAGACAACCGCACCTTCTGCGGACGGCGGCAGATGCATTCCTGATCCCCTGGTCAGAAGGCTTGCTGTATGCTTTTCCTCCCACACCTCTGGTGGCCCGGACTCTCTTCAAAATCCTGATAGCCCCCAGGTGGTCCAGGCAGCTGTGGTTCCCTCTTCTTCTGCAGTTGGCGGTGGATATTCCACTTCCTCTGGGGCTGCAACCCGACCTTCTGACTCAGGATCAGGGGTCCCTCTTGCATCCCAACCTCAAATCCCTCAATTTGATGGCCTGGCTGCTGAAAGGGTAGTCCTTGCTCCCTTGCTCCTACCAAAGGAGGTTGAGGAGGTAGTGTTGGCCTCCAGGAAGCATTCCACTAGGAAGGCCTATGCTCTGAAATGGCATAGGTTCTCTACTTGGTGTTCTCAACAGCAGGAGGATCCCTTCTCCTGCTCGGTCCAGGTGGTGCTACAATACCTGCTCCACCTTTCCAACCTAGGACTTCAGTCCATCTCTGTCCGGGTTCACCTCAGTGCCCTCTCAGCTCACCACTCGCCGGTGGATGGACAATCTCTCTCAGGCCACCCTCTGGTGTCTCGCTTTCTCAGAGGCCTGCTTTTGCTTAAGCCTCCTATTCGTCCACCGGCCACTGAGTGGGATCTTAATGTGGTCTTGCAGCAACTGACTCGCCCACCTTTTGAGCCAATGGCAACCTGCCATTTACGTTTCCTCTCCTGGAAGGTGTTGTTCCTTGTGGCACTCATCTCGGCTAGGCGGGTGAGTGAACTTCATGCCCTGGTCTCGGATAGGCCATATACCAGGTTCTATAAGAACAGGGTAGTCTTGAGGACTCATCCTAAGTTCCTTCCCAAGGTAGTGTCCTCCTTCCACCTCAACCAGGAGGTGGTACTTCCGATGTTCTTTCCCAGGCCGCACACCAGTAGGGCAGAGACTGTCTTGCATACCCTGGATTGTAGAAGGGCGCTGTCCTTTTACCTTGAACGTACGCAGGGGCATAGAAGGGCTTCTCAGCTCTTCATTTCCTTTGACCCTAATAAATTGGGGTTGCCTGTCACTAAGCATATGTTGTCCATCTGGGTGGCAGACTGTATCACCTGGGCGTACAGGGCAGCCGGCCTCTCCCTGGAGGGTCGAGTCACGGCCCACCGGGTTAGGGCGAAGGCCGCATCAGTAGCTCACTTCCGTTCTGTTCCGTTGGCAGACATCTGCCGGGCCACTACTTGGTCTTCAAGCCATACTTTTGCGGACCACTACTGCCTCAAGAGGGAGTCCCGTAGGGACAGTGCTTTCAGGCAAGCGGTACTCCGTAATCTCTTTGAGGTTTAGGCAACTCCTACCCTCCGGCCCTGGTGTTGGGCTACCGTTCAGGTGTGGTCTCGGAGAAGATTTTCTCACTGTTGCTGAGGCTCTAGAGGGAGCTCTATTTTTCTGCCTGGGTTCCTGGTAGCCCAGAGCTAGGGAGTCACCCATATGTGAGGACTGACTTCCTGCTTGGTCCTGGAGAAAGAGTAGTTACTCACCTGTAACAGGTGTTCTCCAGGAGCAGCAGGAATCAGTCCTCACAACCCTCCCTCCTCCCCTTGGAGTTGCAGTTGTATATAGTTCATTTTCTTTTTTGTGCTGTCTTTTAGCTATGTCATCAGACTGAGCAAGATGGCACCTTTGGGCGGGAAGGGGACCCGCATGCATGCCTGCATTCCCAAAGGCTTTCTTTGAAAGCTGGGGAAATGCTCCGCATGGGAGCTCCGACGCCGACATCACCCATATGTGAGGACTGATTCCTGCTGCTCCTGGAGAACACCTGTTACAGGTGAGTGACTACTCTTAGTGCGAGGAATTTTAATTAAATGGGGGGCGCAAAAATGGAAGGAAAGGGAGGGAACAGAGAGGGAATTGAGAGCAAGATTGCTGGAATTGGAAGAACTAGATGCGCAAGGGAAGCAAGGAGAATACAGAGGCCAGGTGCTGGCAGTAAGAGCACAGTTAAATGACTTACAGGCAGTAAAGATAAGATATCATATGCAATTGTTGCGACAGGAATTCTTTGAGGGAGGTAATAAGGTGGAGCGATATATGGCTCAGAAACTGAAGCAGAGGAAATTGCGTTCTTATATAATGAAAATTCGGAATCCGGACGGGGAGCGGGTATATAAGGATGGGGAGATTAGGGAGGTCTTTAGAGGATACTATCAGGGGTTATATATAGCACGGGACCCTCCACAGAGGGAGAGAGTACAGAGTTATCTTGATTCAATTCAGTTACCGAAATTAGAAGACGGGGAACATAAAGAATTAAACAAGGCTATAACAGCAGAGGAGGTACAACGGGCTATAAAACAGTTGAAAAACTGTCTGCATCTTAATTTTAAGGTTTTATTTAGGTATTTAAGTTGTTTACGTACTTAAGTTCACTGGGGATGCTTATACTAATACAGCTGTACCTAATATGTTTAATGGACTCTGTTCACCTCAGGATTAATTAATCTCAGGTCCTTTATTAATCTATTCCTGATGAGGAACCAGCCGCACCTGAAAGTGAATATTTATTTATTTAATGTTTTTTCTATACTGCATTATCTTAAATTCAATGTTTCCATAAAACATCAACAAGAAGTGTACATTGAACAAGGGAATCTTAACTTGGAGGATTTCATAGGGTAAGAGAGTAGCATGCTATATAGGTGCAAAGAGGGGGAGGGTAGGTTGAAGTGTCCGTTCCAAAGTGTTCCTTGAAGAGCTGTGTTTTTAGTGCTTTCTTGAAATCTTTAATGTCTGAAATGGATCCTTTGTTCTCTGGCATGGTATTCCAAAGTGATGGAGCATACAAGGATATGGCTTGGTTGCAAGTTGTCTGCTTTGCTCTCATGCATTGCTTTGGGATGGATAATAAATTTCTGTTTGCAGTTGTAGTTGTTGATATGGAAGGACAGACTAGATAGGCCATGTGGTCTTTTTCTGTCATCATGTTTCTATGTTTGCCTATTGTTAAGTTCCATTGTAATCAACAATTGAGGAGTTGTTGGTGACAGATCATGTATAATTTTAAAGATGATTAGCAGTGATTTAAATTTGGAACAAATGTAAACTGGAAGCCAATGAAGCTGATGTAGTGTAGGTGTTATATGGCTCTGCCTTGTAGTTCCCGTAATTAGATGTGCTGCGGTGTTCTGGACTAGTTGAAGTGGGTAAATTGATTTCTTTGACAGACCTTGATAGATTAAATTACAGTAATCTAGGATAGGTGTTAGCATGGATTGACACACTGTTCTGAAGTCACTCTCGTTGAGTAGAGGTTTGAGCTTCTGAATTGTTCTTAGCTTATAGTATATATTCTTTGTCATTCTCTTAATGCAGTGGTGGGCAATTCTGGCCCTCGTGCACCACAATCCAGCCTGGTTTTCATGATGTCCCTAATGAATATTCATGGCCCTGTTTCCATACAATGGAAGGCAGTAGATGCAAATAGATCTCATGAATATTCATTAGGGACATCATGAAAACCAGGCTGGATTGTGGTGCACGAGGGCTGGAATTGCCCACCCCTATCTTAATGTATACTTGGAAGTTGAGATTCTGATCACTTTAAGCTTCTCCTTCTGACCTATAAGTGCATTCACTCTGTGGCTCCTCAGTACCTTTCTTCTCTCATTTCTCCCTATTTCCCCCCTTGTGTACTCCATTCTTCTTCCCAGTTGCTTCTTGCTATGACCTTCTCCTCTATTGCCAACTCCAGATTCCGCTCTTTTCACCTTGCTGCTCCCTACGCTTGGAATAAACTTCCTTTGTCTATATGTCAGGCATCTTCTTTGCCCCTCTTCAAGCTCAAGTTAAAAGCTCATCTTTTTGCCTCTGCCTTTGGCTCTTGATTTTGCTGTTTTCCTTCGTTCCCCTCTTTTATTTCACCTTTCTTTCTTCTTCTTACACTTGTTCTTACATTTTTCCTTTGTCCTGTCTCTCCTGCTCTTGTCTCTTTGCCCTTGTTCTTATCTTTTTTTCTACTCCTTTTCTTGCTTTGTCTTTTTAGATTGTAAGCTCTTTTGAGCAGGGACTGTCTTTTTGTGTTTTCATTTTACAGCGCTGCATGCACCTGGTAGCGCTTTATAAATGCTTAGTAGTAGTAGTGATCAAGAGTTACACTGAGGTATTTTACTTGCTGCTTAACTGCCAAATTATGATCTAAACTTTTTATGCTCTTAGGTGGTGAGAATGTGGTGCTCCTCGTGGCATATAAGACCTCTGATTTTGCAAAGATGATTGTAAGACTTTATTTACTGAGGCAGCTCTTCATTGCCTTTAGGCACATTGAAATATGAATGTAATCCAGCTGATCAGCATATATTTTGTATTTAATATTGTGATCGTTTATCACAGTGCATAGTGGTTGAAGGTAAATGTTAAAAAGTAGGGCGGACAGTGCTGATCCCTCTGGGACACCTTGCAGTTGGATAAATGGATTAGATTGCTCTTTCCCACATCTGACCTGCTGTTTCCTATTTGTTACGTATGAGATGAACCACTTCAGAACCATGCCATTCATTCCAATTTCTCTGAGCCTTTCTATTAGTGTATAGTGGTTTACTGTGTCAAAGCCTGCTGCGATGTCAATAAATATTAGAATAAAGCTGCTTCTAGCATCATTCATGCCGGATAATAGGTTGTCTAAAAGTGTTGTAAAGAGTTTCTCTACTACAATTGGGCTTGAAACCATGTTGGTGAGTATCTAATGGAGCATGCATATCATTATGATCTTGTAAATGTATTTGTACTGTTTTCTCAATTATCTTCATTATAAAAGGCAAGCTTGATATCAGTCTGTATGATTTTGGAGTCTTTTCTGTCAAGGTTGTTATCTTTCAGTAGAGGTCTTATAGAAACTTGCTTGAGACTGGTGGGTATGTCACCTTGAGTGAGAGCTAGTCATGTGATATTGAGCAGAGTAGGTGTTAGATGTCTTCTTGTCATCTTGATCCAAGAGACTGGGCATGGATCTAAAGGAGATGTGGAGGTATTTAGATTGGATATGATGGTGTCTAACTGGTCTTTAGAGGGGACATGGAAAGTATTCCATAGGTTGATGTAATTATGTGGGGTAAGTAGCTCTTCAAGTCGTATACTTTGATAAGTTGTTTGCTGGTTATATTTAAGTTCTAGGAAGTTAGCTATTTCTTGAGGGTTTAAAGGGATGATTCCTGAATTTGTTCTTTAATTAGGATGCGTGTGATGTCAAAGAGCTCTCTGAGTTTATTGAGGGAACCCATTATGAGGTTTGTATAGTATTGCTTTTTGCTCTTGTTTATTAGGTCATGGTATTTCTTTTGCATGTCATAATCTTATAAGGTCTTCAGAACTTTTAGTTAGACGCCATTTTCTTTCTAGCTTTCGTAGGGCTGTCTTTTGGTTACTGATATCAAGGGAGTACCATGGAGCAATTTGGGTTCTATTTTTGTGTGTCCTCATATGTGGAGCTGTCGCACCATTATGTAGCATAGTAACATAGTAAGTGACGGCAGATAAAGACCAGCATGGTCCATCTAGTCTGCCCAGCAAGATGGCAAGAGTAGGTGCACCTGTCGCTCTGTGCAGGCCACCCCTCCCCATGTTTTTGTTTTTGTTTAGGGGTGAACTCACCACTCCATGTAGGACACCCTTATTTGTTGAGACGCAAGATAGTTCAGAAGTTAGTTGGTACCGTTTATTTTGCTTTTATCCTGTTGCTGTAAAGAGATCCACTGTGTTTGTCCCATGCCGTTTTGAATTCCATCACCGTGTTTGCCCCCACCACTTCCATCGGGAGGGCATTCCAAGCATCCACCACCCTTTCAGTGAAGAAATATTTCCTGACATTGCCTTTCAATTTACCACCTTGCAGCTTCATGTTATGCCCTCTAGTTTTACAGCTTCCCAGTCTTTGGAAGAGGTTTGTTTGTTCATCATTTCTCTTTAAGTATTTAAAGGTCTGAATCATATCTCCCCTGTCCCTCCTCTCCTCCAAAGTGTACATATTTAGGTCTTCAAGTCTCTTCTCATAAGGCTTCTGACGCAGGCTCCAAATCATTTCTCTGAACAGTTTCCAGTCTTTTTACATCTTTTGCAAGATATGGTCTCCAAAACTGAACACAGTATTCCAAGTGAGGCCTCGCCAGTGACTTGTACAGTGGCATAAGTACCTCTTCCTTTCTGCTGGTAATCCCTCTTTGTATGCAGCCCAACATCCTCCTGGCTTTTGCCACCGCCTTGTCACACTGTTTTGCCACCTTGAGATCATCAGAGATAATCACACCAAGGTCTTTCTCCTGAACCATGCATACCAACTTCTCACCCCCTATCGTGTACTTTTCCCTTGGATTTCTGCTACCCAAGTGCATGACATTGCCAATGTTCCCTCTAATTTTCTGTAGGTTGTGTGCGCATAAAATATCAGCTGTGTGCAGCTTTTGAAGGAAGGTTAAATTTTTGTGCGCCACATAACGACACTTGGGGGTCTGTTTACTAAAAGGCCGGTGGTGTGCGGTCCGCGGTACCGAGCGGGTGCCGTATAAGGAGTGGGCGTTCCGTCGTGAAGAACAGAAGCTGTGATTGACAGATGCGCTAAGGTGCGCGGCGCCCGTGTGGTTAGTGCCCTGTGACATTACGGAGTTTGATCTGTGCACATGGTTCACACTGCTCACGGTTTTTGGGCTTCCACTATTGTGCTGCACATTGCTGACGGAAACGGTTTCTTTTCCCTGCACAGCACCTCTAACGCGAGTGTTTCACTGGCGTTATATTTCTTTGCAGATTCGGGCACGCTCCTGTGCGGCGAGTCTCTCCCCTCCCACATTCCGCCCACTGACCCCGTCTCTCCGCCCCTAGGGGGCCTTCCTCCGCCCTCATTTCGCCTTTGCACGCCTCTTTCGCACATTACCGCCCCGCAAATGTGCGCGTTGTCGGCGCACGCTTGCGGGACCCGTTAATGTGCCGCGCACTCGTACGGGGCACTTAAGAGCACTTAAATACATCTTTTAGAGCGCTCATGTGCGCCCCGTACAAGTGCGCCGTTTAGTAAACAGACCCCTTGGAGTTATATACTTTAAAATTTGACTACACGTCAGAATACAGTATGTACACCACATTGATTTTAATCAAATTAAATGAAAATAGATGATTACTAAATGAAGTGGAAAATTTCTAGTAATTACAACATTTTAAGACGTCTGTGTTGTTTTCTATCAGAATCAGAGCCGTAATTTTTGTGTGCTCTGTTGTAAAGTATGTGCGCGCGCACACGCGCACAGCTTAGAGGGAACAGTGGACACTGCACACTTTCACATTAAATCGTAGTTGCCAAGCATTAGACCAGTCTTCCAGCTTTTGTAGATCTTTCCTCATGTTAACCACTCCCTCGGGGGAGTCCACTCTGTTGCAAATTTTTGTGTCATCTGCAAAAAGACAGACTTTTCCATTCAGTCCTTCAGAAATATCACTCACAAATATATTGAACAGTGCCGGGCCCAGGACCGAACCCTGAGGCACCCCGCTAATCACCTTCCTCTCATCCGAGTGAGCTCCATGTACCATCACCTTCTGTTGTCTGTCAGTCAACCAATTTCTAATCCAGTTTACTATCTTGGGACCCATCCCCAAGCTACTGAGTTTATTGACAAGCCTCCTATGAGGAACAGTATCAAAGGCTTTGCTGAAATCCAGATAGATGACATCCATTGCATGCCCCAGATCTAGTTCCTTGGTCACCCAATCAAAGAACTCAATCAGATTTGTTTGGCAAGACCGTCCTTCGGTAAAACCATGTTGCCTTGGATCTTGCAACCTGTTGGTTTTGAGAAAGTTCACTATTCGCTCTTTCAGGAGCGCCTCCATTACTTTTCCTGCCACCGAGGTAAGGCTCACGGGCCTGTAATTTGACACTTCTTCCCTTTCACCACTTTTGTGTAGAGGTACAACATTAGCCATTCTCCAGTCCTGAGGAACCACTCCTGTTTCCAAGGATCTGTTGAAGACATCCTTTAACGGACCTGCAAGAACCTCTCTGAGCTCTTTCAGTATCCTGGGATGTATCCCATCTGGTCCCATGGCTTTGTCCACTTTCAGTTTAGCAAGTTGTTCTAATACCTCATCTTCTATGATTGCTGTGGTATCTACTTCATTCCTATTTTTATATTAGGGAGTCACAGCAGGTCCATCTCCAGGATCTTCTTTAGTAAAAACAGAGCAGAAGTATTGTTTAGCAATTTTGCTTTTTCAGTGTCACTTTCCACGAGTCCTTTCCCAGCACTTCTGAGTCCTGCAATTCCAACTCTGATCTTCTTCCTTTCCTGAATATACCTGAAGAAAGTTTTGTCGCCACCTTTAACATCTTTAGCCATCTTTTCCTCTGCCTTTGATTTTGCTATCCTTATTTCTCTTTTTGACTCTTTGAGCTTGATCCTGTATTCATTTCTGTGTTCTTCTGTTTGCAAGCTTTTGAATTTTGCGAAAGCTGTGTTTTTTGCCTTTATTTGAGCAGTCACCTCTTTGGAAAACCAAATAGGTTTCCTTCTCCTCTTGTTTTTATTTATTTTTATTACATATTTATCTGTTGCCCCTTTTATTGCCGCCTTTAGTTTGGTCCATTGCAATTCCACTTCCCTTATCTCCTTCCACCCCGTCATCTCCTCCTTTAAGTACTCGGCCATTTTATTGAAGTCAGTGTTTTTGAAGTTTAGGACTTTGAGCTTGCTATGATTGGCCTGTACCATGGCTTTTATCTCAAACCACACCGTGTGATGGTCGCTGTTGCTCACAGAGGCACTCACGCAGACATTTGACACGTTATCACTGTTGGTGAGCACTACATCCAGCGTTTAGCTTTCCCTGGTTGGTTCCATCACCATTTGTCTAAGTAATGCATCTTGGAGAGCATCCACAATTGTTTTGCTTCTTTCCAGATGTGCAGAAGGAGTAATCCAATCCACATCAGGTAGATTAAAGTCACCCAATATGATTGCTTCCCCCTTTGTTGCTATCTTGGCAATATCTATAATCAATTCGTTATCTCTCTCTTCAATTTGAGTCGGAGGTCTGTAGACTACAGCAATATGGATGACAGTGCCATCTCCTCTTTCCAACGCAATCCAGAGCGCTTCTTCTTTTCCCCATGTTCCCTGCATTTCAGTAGCTTTAATACTGCTTTGAACTTTTGCCAGTGTGGATGGGCCTGAAGCAGGGTGTTTAAGTTCTTTACATTTGACACTACACCCGAAACGTGGAGCCACGTCGCAATTGAGTTTTGGCTGGCGAATTTTGGCAGTGTGAGGAGCAGCACGAATATAAGCTAAGTCTCTTGGATTTTGAAAATTTTTTTATCCACATCTTTAATAAAAGGAATTGCCACAGCGGTACCTGGACTGAATTCCCGGTACTTTGTTGCCATATTCCGACAAAAAAAGTATTTTTGCACCATGGTTTTGCTTTAGGGGGGTTTTTTGTTTTTTCCTGGAATTTTTTGTTTTTGGTTATTATATTGATTTCAGGGGGGTTTAATATTTAAGGATTCTAGTTAATACTGCTTTTGACATTTTCTCTGTCTCTTCTGAATAGATTATAGCCAGCTATGGCTATATCCCCATCATAGTAACATAATATATGACAGCAGATAAAGACCAGTATGGTCCATCTAGTCTGCCAAGCAAGGCGATAAGAGTAGGTGCATCTGCTGCTCCGTGTAGGTCACCCCTCCCCATGACTTTGTTTAGAGGTGTACCCACCGCTCCGTGTAAGTCACCCCTATTTGTGTAGATATAAGAGATGTTTATTTTGATTTTATCATTTTGCTATAAAGGGATCCATTGTGTCTGTCCCATGCTATTTTGAATTCTGTTACTGTATTTGCCCCCACTACTTCCATTGGAGGGGGGGGGGGAATTCCAAGCATCCACCACCCTTTCAATGAAAACGTATTTCCTGACATTGCCTTTCAGTTTACCTCCTTGCAGCTTCATGATATCAATCCTATGGTCTTTTAAATAGTCCATTACTGTCTGGACTTTGTTCCGTATTGAGCGGGAATTAATTAGTACACATGTTAAAGTGATGTATTGCTGGTTTTTGTGTGATCCTATTTTGTAGTTAGTGGCTAGATTGATATCAGTAAGTCTGGAATGTCGCTTGTATTCTGGATGGTGAGTGTTTTGCCATTTAGTTCTGATCCTTATTCCATGTATTATTGGGATAGCTTGATTTGTAGGAGAATGTGGCCTCTCCAGCATTAGTTCGATGCATAAACAGTAGTAGGATCAGGCTAAAGATAATTATTATGTGAAGACCAGAATTCATGTTTCAATGGCAGAAGAGAGGACTGGAGCAGAGGGATAGATCTAGGTAGTAAAGTTTGTACTAACCGCTCATTTGTTTGACATAGCTGGTGGCAAAGCTCCTTGTAAGTAATCATAGATGTTTCAGTTTAGAAAGTTGCACTTTGGCTGTGTGAAATGCAGAAGATTGTAAATGTTGAGACTCCGTCTGTAGATGTCAGACACCTCTCTTGGCTGTTTGTTTAAATCCCACTATGATTCTTCTATTTGTTTGGCTTTGGTCTTCACCTAAGGGCCACCCCAAAGGGCCCTCTGGCGAAGCCTTCAGGCGTGGGTCTACCAGGCATGGGTATGCCTGACAGCGCTATAATTTAAATGCTGCTAAGGTGGATTGCAGGAGTGGGACGAGAAACAGCTTCTTTCACCTCCCTAGCTGATCAGCGGTGTCATTGATCCCACGTGCCTGACAGCACTGTAATTTAAATGCTAAGGTGGTTTGCAGGAGCGGGACAAGGAACAGTTTCTCTCACCTCCCCAGATGATCAGTGGGCAACTCCTTCCCTTTAATAGGTTTAAGAGCCTATAAAGCTAAGACTATCCCAGAGGTGGTAGGAGGAAAAGAAAACTTAATAAAAGCTGGCTTGCTACACAGTGCCCTGATCTGTGCTTCTAAAGTAAAGTCTTACCAATTCCCTGGGTGATTCACACAGTCCTTGGTTTGATAGAGGGGCCTTTCAAATTCCCTTTCTCCTAAGGTTATGCATATTTGGTGAACAATCTTGGTAGCTCTTCTCCATGCTGCCTCTTCTCTCCATACAGTATATATCCTAGGCAGTCACCTAGGGTGGCAGACCTCAGTGGGCAGCAGCACATGTGTGCCAAGTCATGCCACCACCCCCCTCAGCTGCAGAATTGGGTGACGGGGTCGAGGGGAAGCAGCTTGGCGGCAGGCCATGTGCTTTGGCACATATGACCTGCTGCTTCTGACCCCCCCCCTGAAGTTGTGTCAGAGGGGGTCAGAAGTGGCAGGTCATGTGTGCTAAAGCACATGTCCTGCTGCCCCCAAGCCGAACCGCCCCCACCCGATGCCCAAATCAGTGGCAGTGGGGGGGGGGGGGGAAGAGGGTGGCATGGCTCGGCACAGAGGGGGAGAGCGGCATGGCTTGGCTCAGCACGGTGTTGGACAGCGGTACTGCCGGGGCTTCTGCCTGGGGCAGCAGAAACCCTTGGGCCATCCCTGGGTATAGCATACATTGGCTACACTACTCCAGGGGACATCTCACTAATGACCTGGACAGTGGCATTATTACCTCCTTTCTATTCTTTACAACTCAACAGAAATTGGAAAGAATTACATAAAAGGGGTCAAGAATGCTTTCTGGAGACAAAACAACTCTGAAAGTTTTAGACAATTGGATGAAACCTGGCATGTAAAAAAAGAAAAATTGGTAAAAAGATACACCAAGTTCAAAATTGGGCCAAATTGGACTGCGGGTTCCCAAGATATAAACCCCACTAAAGATATCTGGGCATTTTTCAAGAGTTTAAAACTTAAGAACATAAGATATGCTGTACTGGGTCAGACCAAGGTCCATCAAGCCCAGTATCCTGTTTCCAACAGTGGCCAATCCAGGTCACAAATACCTGGAAGTTTCTCCAGAAGCCTCAGGCTCCACAATGCTTGTATCTGCACTTCTCTAGTCCTCCCCCCTCCCCCTTTGTGAGTGAGCCTGCCCTGCCTACTTCCAATGTTATTAGCAAAGGAAACTGTGGGTAGAGCCCAGCCAGTGGGAACTCTGTGGGGGTGGAGCACTGGAATGCTGCTCTAGAAACATAGAAATATGATGACAGAAAAAGACCACATGGCCTATCTAGTCTGTCCTTCCATAACAACTACAACAGTCCCCTTTTTACCTTTAGAGATCCTCTGTGTTTGTCCCATGCTTTTTTGAATTCAGTTACTGTCCTCATCTCTACCACCTCCACTGGGAGACTATTCCATGGATCCACTACTCTTTCCGTAAAGAAATATTTCCGCATATCGCTCCTGAATCTATCTCCCTTCACCCTCATCCCATGTCCCCTCGTAGCAGAACTTGCTTTCAATTGAAAGAGGCTCTCTCCCTGAACATTTATGCCATGGAGGTATTTAAACATCTCAATCATATCACCTCTATCCTGCCTTTCCTCTAAGGTGTACATATTAAGATCCTTAAGTCTATCCTCATATGCTTTATAATGAAGACCACTAGTCATTTTAGTAGCCACCCTCTGCACAGACTCCATCCTGTTCACATCCTTTTGAAGGTGCGGTCTCCAGAATTGCACACTATACTCCAAATGAGGTCGCACCAAAGACTTATACAGAGGCATTATCACCTCCTTTTTTCTGCTAGCCATTCCGCTCCGTATGCACCCATGCATCCTTCTAGCTTTTGCCGTCGCCTTTTCTACCTGTTTATTTATTTATTTATTTATTACAATTTCTTATATACTGCACTATTTGGTATCAGCGCGGTTTACATTATAACATAACGACCATGACAACAAACTGTTTGGTTTTACATCGAACAGGGGGTCCAAACATGGATAACAGGGGTCACTATATAAATGAGATATTTACATGGTATGAGTAACTTGGATAACAGGGGTCAATTATATACATGAGATATTTACATGGCAATGAGTACAAATATCATAATGAAAGTGAGGGTTGTTTCCAAAGTGGGTCATTTCTTCAGAGGGGATGTCTAAGTGCCATTGGTAGTTGGGTAGCATTGCAGGAAAAGATGGTATTTGAGAGCCTTCCTGAACTGCGATAGGTTGGCAATAGCCCTGATGTCAGGGGGTAGAGCATTCCAGTATTTAGGTACATAGTATCTGAAAGCCCTGTTTGTGGTTGATATGTTGCACTTTGATGATGCCTTTGGTGTTACTAGTAGGTTTATGGCTATCGCTCTTCTGGACCTGTTGGGGGGCACCAAGTGAATAAGATCCGTGAGTGAAGGGGATGAAATACCTTTGATTGCCTTGAATGCTAGGAGTAGGGTCTTAAAGATGATTCTCCCATGGATAGGTAACCAGTGAAGTTGTTTGAGAATGGGGGTCACGTGGTCACTTCTGGCTGCTCCGTGTAGGACCCTTGCTGCAGCATTCATGGCCAGCTGTAATGGAGCCAGTGTGGATTGAGGGAGCCCTTGTAAGATGGCGTTTGCAAAGTCGAAGTGAGGCAGTATTAACGCTTGGTATATGGTCCGGAAGTCATCTGGGTCTAGCAGGGATCGCAGATGCCTGAGTGAGCGGATTTTGAAGTATACAGCTTTGACAATGTTCTTTATGTGGTGTTTCATATCCAGGCGTTGGTCCAACGTAACTCCAAGGTATCTTATTGTTTCTTTGGTTAGTAAGTCAGCTTCCTTAACACTGACATGGGATGGAGGAGTAAAGTTGGGGTCTCTTGAGATGAAAAGAACCTCCGTCTTTTTATGTTGAATGCGTAGATTCTGTGATAGAAGCCACGCTGAGACGGCATTGAAACAGTCTATTAGTGGTGCTAGGTCCATTTGGGCTGTGGAGAACGGCATGTATAAAAGAATGTCATCTGCATATATCAAACAGCTCACGTTAAATGATCTTATGATGTCGCAGATGGGCTGCATGTAAATATTGAATAGTAGGGAGGACAAGGAGGAGCCTTGAGGTACACCTTGTTTTGATGGAAGTGTTTTGATTCCTCTGATCCGGACTTCACATATTGCCATCTTGCTTCCAGATAGGATTTACACCAACCTAGCGCAGTGTTGCAGATGCCCTTCTCTTTTAACCTTCCAAGGAGGATTTCGTGACTCACCGAGTCGAACGCAGCGGCTATGTCTAAGAAGATGAGCACAAAACCTTGATGGATGTTGTCTGTGCCTGTGATTATAACGTTGAATAGGCTGGTGAGTAGGGTCTCGACTCCATGATATTCTCTAAACCCATGTTGGCAGTGGTCTAGGGGAGCCACGGAGTCTATGTGATTTTGAATTTGCCGTTGTACCTCTTTCTCAGTTATTTTGGCTAGGAGGGGAATACTGGCTATTGGCCTATAAGAATCGGCTTTTTGCGGGTCAAGCTTGGGGTTTTTCAATAATGGCCTAATGGATGTCTGCTTGAGTGATGCAGGGAAATATCCTGTTGTGAAGGAGAGGTCCATAAGGTTTGCGATGAATGGACTGAACACATCACGTAGTTCCTTGATCCAGAAGGCTGGGCATGGGTCAGTCTGTGTGGTGGAGGTGTTGAGTGATGCTATGGTATCTTCAATGCATTTAGTGGAAGGTGTAGAAAACTTGTCAAGTAGGGCTAGGCCTGTTGGTTCCTGAAACTGAACTGCTGAATCCTTTTTAGTTTGAATGATCTTGGATTGCAGGTAGTCAGTGTATTCTTGTGGGTGAATCACACTGTGCTGATCGGGAGATGGTTCTTTCGATAGGGATTTGACCAAGTTGAAAAGGTCACGTGGTTTATTCAATGATCTCTTTAGGGTGTCGGTGTGATATTGTTTCATTTTGGTTGTGATAGCTTCACGATGAATTGAGAGGTGAGTTTGGTAGGCGGTCTGATCTTCAATAGAGAGCGATCGGCGCCATCGGCGCTCAAGTCTACGTAGTTGAGTAAGAGAAGATCGTAGTTCAGGAGAGAACCACGGGGCGGAGTTTCTCTTCATTCTTGCTGTGTTGTTGGAGTACGGGCGTTGTGCGATGGCATTTAAGTTGGAGTTCCAGGATGATATCAGTTCTTCAAGGTCAGGCGTGGTTATGTTGAGGAAGGATTGGGTCTCAGATAGAATGTATTCCCTGTTAAATGGGCGAAAGCTTCTTGTGGATGCTCGTGATGTGGTGTTCTGATTTTGGCTTCTGCGCAGCTGCTCATTGTTGGTGGGTATCTGGATAATAATCAATTTGTGGTCTGACCAAGGTACATCAATCACTGATATTGGTAGATTACTGTTTTGCTCGATGATTGGCTGAGGAGCAAAAACCATATCAAGCACATTCCCCTTTATGTGTGGTGGTTCATTGATGATTTGCTTGAGTGCGAGTTCTTCCATGGCACCAAGGAAGGCATTTGCGTGGTTTTGAGGTAGCGATGGGAGATTGAAATCACCCATTATCCAATTTGGTTTATTGGGACTGTGGGTGTTAGCCGCAAGGTCAATAATGGTTGGGAGGTCATCTGGACAAGCCAACGGTGTTCTGTATAAAAGGTTGAGAGAACAATGCTGGTTTGCAATAGAGAGGATGTCTAGACTGCTTGTGCTAGAGGAGTCTGTTATATGGAAGTCAAGGTCTGTTTTGGTGATTATAAGCACCCCACCTCCTTTTTTGTTTTCTCTATGTCTCGTGTGCATGGAGAAATTGGGGGGTAGGAGTTGATTGAGGATAACGTTGTCTTCCGATGATAACCAGGTTTCCGTGATCATAAGTATTTCTAGGTCATAGAGTGAGATTGTGTCTAGTACAACAGGCCATTTTTTGCGAATAGAGCGTGCGTTAATGATGGCACATTTCAGTGGTTGGTAGCTCAGAGGTTTTTTTTGGCTGGGAGTATTGGATAACTGGAGTGCTACATGGATAAGGTGGGAGCGGCGTGTGTAGGCATCACTTCTTGGGTGGGAGTATGGGGGATCATACCATCTTTTTCCATGGCTATTCAGGACAGGAATGTTGCTGTGGGATGTGTAGAGGGCCTGGGTGGTTCCAAGCCAGTGAGTGAGGAGGTAAAGGCTAAAGAGGTAGGCGAACTGGAGGGCCATTTTGAGGGTAGCAAGTTGTGATGAGTCACAATGTGACAGAGCTGGTGTCAATGAGGCATAATATAGTAGTGGAGCACAATATAGTAATGAGGTACAGTAGGGAAGAGGAGATATTATGCAAAAATATGAATTAAGATGGAGCAGTAGTAGGTCAGCAGTAGACGAGGCCTCAGAATATAGATGATGTCTCTACGACGTGGAATACATTCAATCTTATCAAGTAGATACAGAATGATATGCTGCAATAGTGGGATGATGCATTAACACGTTACTATTGAGATATCAGTAATGGGGTAGGGTTCTAACAGATTACATTGTATCTTAAAGGTAAAATAGTAACACATTAACAAAAGACTGTGTCCATTAGTACCTTTCCCGTGTGAGTTCAGAAGATTATAACAGACTGTTATGTGGTGCAATGCTTCGGCCTACCTCAAGGTCCACTCCTAAGGGCCACGCCAAAGGGCCCTCTGGCGAGGCCCTCAGGCGCGGGCCCGCCAGGCGCGGGCACGCCCGATGGCGTGAGGATCAAATCTGCTCTGCTGAGCCCCGATTGGGCTCCAGTGAAGAGGAGGCCCCTCCCGCTGCTGGTGGCTCGATCCCCAGGAAGGGGAGAGCTGCTGGTGGTGGCGGGGGCTGAAGAGGGCCGGCGCCCGATGGCGTGAGGTTCAAATCTGCTCTGCTGAGCCCCGATTGGGCTCCAGTGAAGAGGAGGCCCCTCCCGCTGCTGGTGGCTCGATCCCCGGGAAGGGGAGAGCTGCTGGTGGTGGCGGGGGCTGAAGAGGGCCGGCGCCCGATGGCGCGAGGTTCAAATCTGCTCTGCTGAGCCCCGATTGGGCTCCAGTGAAGAGGAGGCCCCTCCCGCTGCTGGTGGCTCGATCCCCGGGAAGGGGAGAGCTGCTGGTGGTGGCGGGGCTACTTTAAGATCATCAGACACAACCATGCCTAGGTCCCGCTCTTCTTTAGTGGACAAAAGTACTTCACCCCCTATACTATATTGCTCCCTTGGATTGCTGCAGCCCAAATGCATGACCTTACATTTTTTAACATTAAATCCCAGCTGCCAAATTCTAGACCATTCTTCAAGCTTAGCTAGATCCCTCCTCATGTTATCTACACCTTCCTGGGTGTCTACTCTATTGCAGATTTTGGTATCATCCGCAAAGAGTCAAACCTTACCCGACAGCCCTTCCGCTATATCACTAACAAAGATGTTAAAAAGAATCGGACCAAGGACAGATCCCTGGGGCACACCACTGGTAACATCCTTCTCCTCAGAGTGAGCTCCATTTATTTGTACTCTTTGTCGCCTCCCACCCAACCAATTTCTAACCCAAGCAGTAACTTTAGGGTCCATCCCTAGGGTGCTCAGTTTGTTTATAAGTCACCTGTGAGGAACAGTGTCAAAGGCTTTACTGAATTCTAAATACACCACATCTAGAGCTCTCCCTCGGTCCAACTCCCTGGTTACCCAGTCAAAGAAATCAATCAGATTTGTCTGACAAGACCTGCCTCTGGTGAATCCATGCTGCCTCAGATCCTGTAATCCGCTGGACTCCAGAAACCTCACTATTTTCTAATAAGACTGTGGGCAGGATCCAGCCAATGGGAAAGCTTTAGGGGCAGACCACTGGAATGCTGCTCAGGTTTGGAAAGAATTCAATGAACCATGCTCTGCATGCTTTCCCCACTTGTTGTAAACTGGTTATGCCCCTCCCTCTGCACCCCCTGACTGTGGCCACTTCCTATTCATGCTTTTTCACTACATTGAAACCATCATCTGGAAGTCTGCCTCTTGCATGCTACACATTAGTATTTTGCACCCAATTGTATACTGTTTTCCTGGATTTCTACACACCAAATTATGATTCTGCTCATATTTGCATTGACACTTAATACTGAAGAGACTTGGAAGGTAAACTTACTGCAACCTCTCTCCTCATCCCACTCCAGGCAGACCATTTCATTCTTAAATCCTTTGCTGAGGTTGCCATAGTGCATTCCTCAGGGTCTAATATCAGCACCAGAAGAATGTTCCATTTAATTTCAAAGTAAATGTTTGACTAATAAGGAGTGAATGAGTAGCCTAGTGGTTAAAGCAGTGACTGGTGACCAAGAGACCAGAGTTTGATTGTTTTTGCATGTCTCTTGGTATTTTCCCAGTTCCGAGTTCATTCCTGATCTTCAAATATAGTCATGGTTTGGCTACAACAACGGAAGTCAGGGCATTTCTGTGTAACTAACTCCTGACCTTCCATGTCCACATCTGTAGTTAAACTAGAACTCCCTCATCTCCAAACATCATCTTAGTGCTGTAAGGCCACTTCCATCCTAATCGTGAGGCAGGAAGATCTGTGCTGCAATCTGAACAATTTCTTTCCTCACCCCAAATACTGTGGTCTTGAAACAGCACCTTTCTTTAAAACCAAATTACTTCATCGTACCCATCAATACTTATTTTTTAGTATTTCGCTCACGCCTTTCAAACCCTATTGATGTGAGTGAATGTTATAGCTGTGAGTATCTTTGCATTGGTAAAGTGTTGCATAGGCTCAGCCCTCAGAGTGAAGACTCCCTTCTGCTGAAGGGACTGGAACCTGTCTATCCTCCCTCACTTTTTCAAGGTGTTCTGCCACTCTTTCCTTGTTCCTTTGAGGTTTCAAAAATAAGGTTTTAGAACACATGTTCTCAATCATCTTTTACTAAAAATAAGTGCTGCAGAATGTCCAAATATATATATATATTTTATATTGTCCACCCTCTTGAGCCTTTTTTTAGGAAAGAAGGGTTAAAGAATGCAAATGTAATTTACATGGTGCAAAGGGTTTCTCCCAGGTTATATCCATGGGGAAAATGTTTAATGCATATGACCCACCAGAACCCAAGCTGCCCCCACCACCACCACCATCAGATTAAGGGGCTTGTTTACAAAGCCGCGGTAGCAGTTTCAGATTGTTATCGGAGCCACGGCCCCATTGAAATCAATGGGGCCGCAGCTCCGATAACGATCGGAAACCGCGGACACATTGTTCATCTGGTGGTAGGGCTGGCTCTGGTTGCTGGCATTGGGTAATTTATTTATTTTATTTATTTATTGGGTTGCATTTGTATACCGCTTCTTCCAGCGATAATGGGATGCTGTCAGCTAACTAGCTTTAGCAAAAACACATGTTGGCCTTACCCTTCCAGTTTCACCGAGCAGCAGCTCAGTAAGTTACCCTCCCAATTCTGCAACAATGAAGCAGAAGTCACAGCGCAGCCAAGCGAGGCAACGCAAAGGCTTGAATTTTCTACATTAACTCTTACCAACAGTGGATCACTTTAAAGCACAGCTCTCATGCCAAGGGGACAGTGTTTTCCTTTAGAGAGAAAAACTGAAATGTGCGATAACCCTCCAGATTCTTTTACCAGTACCAGAAAGACAGCAACTCGCTGGTCCCAGGCACAGTGTCTTCCAGTGAACTCTGAAGCAGGTTCCTTCAGGGAATATTTTATCCTGGGTGTGAGACGTAATGGCAGTTCAGCAAGGCAAGATCAGACTCTTGGGAGCTCTTTCCCAAGCAAAGCCTACCCCTCCACAAGAGAACTGTATTTTAAGAAATATGACTGGGGCCCTTTTACTAAAGTCTGGCAACTGGTTGATGTGCTTTTTAATGTGAGGCAACTGGCAGCCAAGAACGCTAACATGGGGACATGCAAGTGAGCGCATGTAATCAGCCATCACGTGATAGAGTGGGGGCATGGAGAGCACACTGCTGCTAGCACAAGGCAATTTCCGCATGTTCAGCGTGAATGCATCAGATGGCACTTCTAAGGCATTCCGTTATACATTAACTACTGGGAACAAGCTGGTTATACCCCCTGACAGCTAATGCAGAGGTTTTGCATTTAATGTACATTAGAAACACACATTAAGTGCACAGCCTTACCGGGCTTTAGTAAAAGGGCCACCAGCAGCTGATCACCCTTCCCTGGTTTATCTTTACAGGCAGCTAGGCCACAAAGCATTTCTAACAGAATCTGATTAAGACATTGCAACTTTTCTGACGGATAACGGAGAGCATTTGTCATCATGGGGTTAGCTTGGCCGATGTCGCTGAGTCTACCTGCTTGGTTTGGCCCATGGTTCTTATTTTCTTTCTCTGTTTCATTACATTCTAGACCACCAATGCCTGGAAGTTTCCTGGAGGGCTCTCCGAGCCAGGTGAAGACATTGGTAGGTATCTTGATATTCATTCTAATAATTAGTGAAAGAGCTCTCAACCTTTTACAGGGGACTGGAGCTCTTAGCAAAAATCTCTCACTAGACTAAAGGCAATTTTAGTACCAGACAAGGCAGGAGGGAATTTAAAGGACCTGAGCATGCAGAACAGCACTTTATTTATTTAGACAGATTTGTATACCACTTTATGCCCTCAGAGGTACAGTGCTTGTACACACAGATAGTGGATTGGGATTACTGGATGATTTGCCTTTTTGAAACACTCAACATATGTTCCTTGGGTCCCTGTTATATAATGACTGTTGTAATCAGTGGTTGGGTTTTTAATTGAACTGTATTACTTTGGTTTTTTTGTGCATAGTGGGAGTGAAAGGAAAGGTTGGACATATTATTGCGACCATTTGTACAAAAAATGTGGTCCTATGTTCGGGACTCCTCTCACGTTATTCAAATTTTATCTACAATATCAGAAGTCAAATCAGAAATTATATTGGTCACGTTGGACATTGAATCCCTTTATACGAACATACCACAGATGGCTGCTTTAAAGATAGTAGAATTTTATCTATGTAGTAGAACTACTCATAAGCGTATTCCGACAGCCTTCTTGTTAGAACTCGCACGCATTGCCCTTTGTGAAAACTATTTTAGTTTTCGTGAATTGTTTTATAAACAAATCAAAGGAGTTGCGATGGGCTCCTCAATGGCGCCGGATGTTGCGAATTTGTACGTCTATAATTTTGAAGAACAGTTTATAAAGAACAATAAGTTTAAACACAATATAAAACTGTGGCTGAGGTATATAGACGATATCTTTATAATATGGGATGGCACCCTAGATGTGTTAACGGAATTTAATGTATGGATAAACAGCTGTGTTGAGAATTTGCGTTTTCAACTCACGTATGACGAACTCCAAATCTCTTACTTGGATCTAATGATTCAAAAAACAAAGGATGGCATTTCCACCACTCTGTATCGAAAACCTACTGATAGAAATCAGCTACTCCACTTCGATAGCTTTCACAATCCAGCATTGAAACATAATTTACCGGTAGGCCAATTCTTACGAGCTCGTAGGAATTGTACCTTGGATAAGGAGTTTGGATTACAGGCAATGGACATTAAAAATAGATTTAAAGCTAGACATTATCCACAGCATTATATAACAAAAGCTTATGATAGAGCGGTCTAGTATACGTCAGACATTATTAGTGCCACAGCAGAAACATCAGGATGTTGGAATGGTGTGTCCTCTACTTTATTCCTGTCAATCACACAAAATAGAAAAGATCATAAAAAAACATTGGCATATTGTTCAATCCTTGCCAGGTTTTCAGGATATGAGAGTTACAATAGCCCACAAACGTAACATCAATCTACGTAACATGTTGGTTCCTTCGGCTTTCACTGAAAGAAAGTATTTGCCAAAGATTAAAGGACATTTTGCATGTGGACATTGTTCCGTATGCGTGCATGTTATTACGGTTCAAAAACAGTATATTCATCCGTCTAACAATCGTGTTTCCATATAGATGAATTTTCTAATTGTTCAACCAGCCATGTTATTTATGTGATCCAATGCCCATGTGGTAAAGTTTATGTAGGGAAAACCAATCGTCCGGTGCGACAGAGGATTATTGAACATAGAAGCTGTCTGCATAGGAAGTTGGAAGATAAGCCCTTAGTCACTCATTGGCTGGAGTTACAACACAAAGTATCAGACTTAAAATTTTTCGTTATTAAAAAAATAAAGTTGAACTGGAGAGGAGGAGATGTAGAAAAGTCCATTCGCCATATAGAAGAGAGATATATTTTTGCTCTGGATAGTCTTCATCCTATTGGTTTGAATTTGGATTGTGATTTGTCCGTTTTTTTGTAGCAGGAAATAATACATGCAATAGGTTATATGAATTGTTTATATGTCGGTCCTGAGATGTAGTCCCTAAGGAATCAAATCTCCTTGTATGGGTTCTAATCAGAGAATTAAGGATGGAATGAAAATGAGAAAGGTATTAAATCCTTTGGGTGCAATCAATACCTTTTTTATTCATATATAAGCATAGTTGTTGTTATAATATGAATAGGCATAGCACAAGGGTTTTTTTAAGTAAATACCTCTTTAAATAGTTAGCCCCGCCCCTTGCCGTAGTTCGTTATAAATAGTACTGGTGGGTCACGTATCTAGGTTTGAACGAGGGTAAAAGGACTGCATTTTGGTTGTGAGTATGGTGGTGTCGATATATCCTTGGGTTGGTAACATTTCTTATATATGAGGCAAAGATATCTATCTAAACACAAACGCGATAGATAAAGAAGCTGTGTTCTGAGTTGAGGATCACAAGTGTTGTATGTTCGGTTTAGGACATATCGAAAATACGCTATACGCCAGCGAGGGTACTACGGAAATTGAGTATTACAGTGGTTGTTTCACAAGATGTGAGTATTATAACTAAGTTTTTGTAAGTATTTTAAAAGTAGGGAACTTCTGGGTGTTTGGCAAATACCGCTCTGTGGAAAGTAGGCAATTTAAAGTCGGGTTTGTTTTTTAGATATAACAGCCATACTGAGATTTAGTCCGTTGAAGGCGGGAGCGATAGCGTGTGCAGTGCGGTAGAAGAAAAAGATATACTATATAGTACGTGAGTAGAGAGATGTTTTCAATCCGTAGGTCCGATTTATCACATCACTGAACTGTATGGTATAGTACATTGTAATGAGTGTTTCAAAAGAAGGGCATTAGTTTCCTTTTTAAAAATTTTTTTAATTGAAGTGTGTCAGGGCCCTCCCCCTGTCGCATGATATACTCGTTGTAGGTATTAAGATATGCAAGTGGGGCCAAGTGCACTTTCCCTGGGGTAACATTTATATTTGGAGATATGTGGTTATGTTTCATTTGATTAGTACATAGTTGCTATTCAAGCGGGTTACAATTACTATAAGGCTCACATGTATTGAAGATAAATTATCTTAAAATGTATGAATTATGGGGAGTTTTTGCTTATAAAATCAGGAGGACTATGTCACCATACGGTCCACAAATAGATATGATATAAAAGCTTTATGTAGATGTAACAAATTAGGTTAATATGCATATATCCCCCCTTTTGGTCTGTTTTTTAACATTCTGTTTTTTAACATGACAGTTAATAAGGTGGCCTAACACAAGGTTATATAGGTATGTATTAACAATTGATTATATTTGTTTTAAATGTAATTATTTATGGATTTATATATGTTTTTGGTCTCATATTTTTATATATATGACCTTCCGACTTTTTTGGTATTTATGTTTATAGATATAGTATATAAGTGGCAGTGCATTATTGCGTTTAAAGTTTGTTGCTATATATGTATATTTATGAATATTATGGTTTTATATATTTTTAAACATATATATTATGTGTGTCTTCTTCTTATAGATATTTTGGATGCATTTGTTTTTATTTATATTTATTGTTATTTATTGATGTTTTTAGCCAATTAGCCCCTGAGGAAGCCAGCGAAACACGGCCTGTGTCGGGCCAGTGGCATTTTCAATTTTCAATAAAGGTCTCCTTCCTATTATCCACGTTTTTTGGACTGGTGTGTGTTGTTTTGACGTGGCATACGTGCTTTTAGCATTGGAGAGTGGTGGAGATATCCAGAATAGAAACATAGAAACATGATGACAGAAAAAGACCACAAGGCCCATCTAGTCTGTCCTTCCATGTTAGAATGTTAGAATTGAGGACGCTAGGGGTTCAAATCCTGCTCCTTGTGACCTTGGGCATGTCACGTCATGCTCCACAGCCTCAGGTACAAAATTTAGACTAGATATGCTATTTTACTGTTAGTTAATAGGTCCCATGGCATAAAGTGTGCCTTTTGGTAAATAACTGTTCGTAAATATAGCTCTTAGAAGGAAGCTCTTACTGTATCTGTATTCGCATTACAAAATAGGAGACTGCGAGCCTGCTTAACCTATGCGCTCTGCTATAGAATTATCCCCCACATCTTTGGAGGGTGATGGGTACATAAGAACTACCATAGGTCCATCAAATCCAGGATCCTGTTTCCAAAAGTGGCCAACCCAGATCACAAATACCTGGCAAAATCCCCCCCTCTCTCCCCCCAGCAATGGCTTTCTCCAGTCTATCTTCATAACGGTTTATGGATGACCTCTAGGAATCTGTCCAATCATTTTTAAAATCCAGCTACACAAATTGTTTTTACCACATCCTCCGGCAACAAATTCTAGAGCTTAATTGTTTTAAATGGTCACATTTACCTGTTTCACTCCAAACAGGATTTTATAGAAGCAAGGTCAGGGAGAAAGTCACCAGCCAAGCCAAATTTCTTCAGACAGATCTAGGTTTCTTAATTCATTGTGAGCCAATACATTCTACTGCGTTTCATCTTCTGATCACCCATCTTCCGACTATCACTGGAATACTTTTTTCTGATTCACGTATATTTTCTGGTCTCCCACATTGAAAAGGAGACTCCCGCTTTGACGGGTTGTCATTTCCACTCCTGCAAAGAAAGCTGATACTCCCACTCAGAGTAGGGTGAGTGGCTTTAAGAGGCACAGTCATCACAAGGTCCTGCATAGACCATACCAAGCTAGAAATACACATTGTACGACTCATGAAGCTGGCGTCCCCATTCCCCCCCAGCCACTTGCAAGGACTCACTCTATTTGAGCTTCATGGAAGCCCAGTGATGATATCAGTGCTCCTTCCATACTTGCACAGTCCTTGGTTCGACCCTGCCTATCGGGGTGCCTTGCATCCCCTGAGTACAGAGCAACATGAGGTGTGGGTACAGGCAGCCTGCATATCAGAACCTACAACTCATGGCCAGTCCACCAGCCTCAGAAGAGAAGCTATCTGGGGGGCAGGGCCCCAAAGAAGAGTCAGTGAGAAACCCCAAGAAGAGCTTTTACTGCATGGGTAGGACGGAGCAGAGCACCAATACTTGGTGCAGGAGGAAAGAAAAGGACATTGTAAGTTAGCTTGCACCTTTCTCAGAAATTCAAGGTGAGTTACAGTCTGTATTTTCCTATCCCCAGAGGGCTTATGCTTTAAATTTTCACCTGAGATAGTGGAGAGCTTAGTAACTTGCCCATGGAGCAGCAGTGGGAGTTGAACCCTGGCTTTGCTGGCTCTCAGTCCACTACTCTAACCATTAGGCTGTTCCTCTATTGGCTGGTCATAAGTGCTTTCCACTCCCCCCCTCACCCCCCCAATTGCTGTAGTCCCAACAAGACAAAGACAGGTAGAGAGATGCAATAGTGGGGTAGGGGAAGAATGCCCAGGGAGGAGAGAGCAGGGACTTGTGATTAGACAGGGGGAGGGTGAATGGGCACCAGGAATTGACAGGGAGAATGGAACCATGAGTATTCAGAGGGAAAGCATGAGTGGAACCAGGTGGGGATAGCTGAGAGAAGGGCGAGTGGGGAGTGAAGAGGGATCAGTCAGGAGCCTGAGTGGGAGAGCAGGAATGCAAAGATTGGGGGAGAAAAGGATGCCTTTGAGGAGAGAGTGGGATAAGTGTGGAGGGGAGGGGGTTGGTTTGAGCAGGGACTGGAGTTCTTATCCAGCCCTGTTGTCACCAGTGTAAATAAGATATTTTCTACCATGTCTGTGCAGCAAAGAGCTAGGAGGCAGAGTTGGGGGGATGCGGGGAGGGGGGCGGGGGGGGGGCATATGCTAAAAATCTTCCCCTCAAAAATAGCTCTCCCTTGCATCTCTCATTGTAATGCCATCTTTTGCTCACTCTCTTCAGACCTGAGGAACGAAGTGTTGGCATCTGGAAACTAGTCAAGACAAGTATTAAACTAGTCCAATAAAAAGATATTACCTTATTTTTTAAAAATTTTGCTTGTTAGCCTTTATTTCTGGGCTTGGAAAGAAAGAGAAGTGTGAATATTTGTGTGGAGGTGGGCAAAGGAATTTCCTAACTCCAGGGGGAATGTGGGAGCTTCTAAGAAACCATTGGCCAATGACGGAAAAATATTCAAGGCAGCCTGGCTCTGCTTTGCTCGGGGAATGTCATGGTAGGCTCAGCCAAAAAGGTGAAAGTACACATTCGGAAATGAGGCTGATAAAAAGCACTGAAACTAGACATTACTATTCCCTATCCTGCTTCACTTTACTGCATAGCACACTTGTGTAAGTTAAGCAATCATAAGATGCTTTAAGCCTGCTCTAATTCCTTCACTCTCTTTTTATGGTTTGCAAGCTGCAAATTGTTCCTTCAGTTTATTAAGTTAAATACCTCTAATAAAGAATCTTAACACACAAACAGGAAAAAGAACAAGTCACTGATTCTTGAAGTTCTGGCTCCAGCCCAGTGCTAGGTTAAAGGTCGGTGCAGAAGCCCCAGCTCCAGGAAATGCTTTCCTGCACACTGTCTGTCTGGCTATGGTGAGGTCATAGTATTCCCTGCAAACATCTAAGTCAGCCAGGACAAAGCTGCCTTCCCAGAATCTGATTGTAGAATCCTAGCCTCATTTATTAAAATAATACTGAAAGTCCTCCATCAACCACAGTTGCCAAAACTGTCTCTTCTTGTTGACACAGTATCTCAGAGTTTCTGCAAACCCAGGCGGAGAAACGCTGTATGACATCAATGGTTCTGTTAGAGCTGCCGCCTAACTCAGCCTTAAAGCAAACTGAGGCAAGACATGGAGACTCTGGGGCATGTTTATAAACAGGTGCGCCAGCAGAACATGATTGTGCCACCAAATTAGCGCAGATGCCCATGCTGGAGGGGGTATCCGTCCCACTGCTGATAGCATGATGCTACCGGACAGCATCACGCTAACCGGCATGCAAGTGCACTTAATGCCATCCAGCTTCACTATGAAGCTGATTCCACATAGGATGTCTCTCCGCAGCGGAGATGTTTAAATCAGGCATGAGTGGGGGGCGGAGCCTGATGTCCAGCAGGTAAGACGCTTCGCGTTGAAGCTCCCGAGAGGCCTACTTAGAATCCTGACTTAATACCTATACAAACTTACTATTTCGCTCCGAGCTGACCGGGGTACATCGGGGGGGATGGCGGCCCATAAACCAGCGCGCTTGGACTTCGGGTCTCTCCTTCTTCTCACGGAAAACGCTCCAAAACAGAGGTGTCCTCCCCACAGAAGATGGCTCCATTTCGTGAAAACCCCGAAATGCACCTGGAGATTTTAGAGGAAATACGCGGCGTGAAGGAATTGGTGCAGTCCAATGGAGAAGCGCTTCGAGCCATGCGAGAAGACTTTGGAGTGCTCCAGGACCGACTTGAAAGTCTCTCATTACGGCAGGACAATATGGCGGGGGTCCTCGACTCGCACGTGGTGCGCTTGGGCAAACTGGACCAGGCTGAGCGCCAGATACAGAATCTTCAAAAGGAGTTAGAAGATAGCAATAATCGAGCCCGTCGCAACAATGTGAGGCTCATTGGAATACCGGAGGGGGTGGAAGCCGGAGATATAAGAGAATTCCTGCTCAAAACTCTTCCCTCCTTGCTGAAGATCACTTTTCATAGAGAACTGGAAATCGATCGTGCGCACCGTGTTCCTACCCACATGGCGCTCAACCGAACGACCCCCCGGCCTATTATCTTTCGCTTGCTACGATATCAACAAGTGGAACAAATTTTAAATGCTGCCCGGACGAATCATCATTTGGAATTTGAAGGTCACAAAGTCTCCTTCTTCCCTGATTTTACAAAGCCCACCGTTGACCGTCGGAAGAAACTCCTTGCTTTTCGCCCTCGACTTCAACAGCTACAGGCTCGCTTTGGCCTGTTGTATCCAGCGAAGCTCCGCGTGACTCTTCACAACCAAACCAAGACATTCGAAGATCCTGATCTACTGTCAACATTTTTGGACTCCAAAGAAGCAGAGCAGATGCGCTAATCCAAACCTTGGACTTTTATCTGCCGGCTCTGTCCGCCATTTTGAAGGGCCCGATGCGGCGGTCATAGCCAAGCACAGAGACTACCTGGACTTTCTTTCTTTCTCTATATGACCTTTTGTTTTTTGGTCTCCTATCCCTCCATGATGTGTGCCTCGGTCGGATTCGGAGCACGCACAGTCCTACAGGTCATGTGTTTTTTTTTTTTCTCAATTTTGGCCTTCTCTGGGGTTTCTCCCCGCAGACACATGGTCGCCAGTAATTTCTGGGGTTTTGCTTCTTCTCTACCGCACTGCGGTTTTCTTTTTTAATGTGGGGCGCTCCATTGTATTATCTTAGCCTATTTTCTTTCATGTCATATGTACAGCCAGATACAGTCAATATGAGGGACATTGTGAAATTATGTGCGCTATCATGCTCCGAACTTTTAATTTTCTGAATGGCCTTATGTAAAATTTTATCACTCAACGTAAAAGGCATTAATAGTTCAATCAAAAGGAAGAAACTCCTTAGCTATCTTAGCCATGAGCATGCTGATTTTGTGTTTCTTCAGGAAACGCATCTAAACTCTGCTGCAACACTGCAACTCAATGCTAAGTCTAACATGGTGGCTGCCTATTTTCCCGCCATTTCTAAACGGTGCGGGGTAACCATTCTGGTTAAGAAGTCTTTGCAAGCTACTGTAATAGATATTAGCGCTGACAAGGAGGGTAGATGGGCCCGTGCACACCTTAAGGTTGGAGATAGTGAATTTATGTGTTTTTGCATTTATGCCCCGAATGTAGACGACCCTGCTTACTATGCAAGTATTGCGCAGTCGGCATAGGCCTCTGCCAATGCTCCATCAATACTTGGTGGTGATTTTAATCAAGTGTTCCATCACTCTTTTCTTCTCAAGCAAGGCGCTCGTTGGCTGGAAGATCCAGTACCGAGTAGACCTGTGTGACTAGACATAGAAGTGGATCTTTGCAAATCGATTCCTCTTACTTTTCTCCCTGGTATGACTCTCCCATCAGACTCCCACTATCCCCCAATGCTTTTAGACACTTTAGGTGCCTTTAATACTCTAATGCACTCTTTAGACTCCTGACTCTGTCCGTTTGACAGGCTCCCGCTTTGGTACAATACTTGATTTCGAATACAACATAAGTCGATAGCGTGGAGCCCCTGGTACACTAGGGGCATTTGGATTCCTAGCCAGTTGTTCCATGATGGTCGCTGGAAAACTTTTAGTGAATTGCAAACTGAATTTGGTCTCCCAGCGGGGCACTGCTTTCAGTCGAAGCAACTTCGGCATTGCCTTCGGAGTGCTAGGGTACTTCCGCCATCGGCATCCCCTATACAAGGTTGATCGGAGACTATCCGATCTATCGGTAGTTCCCCGGGTGTAGCATCCAATTTTACAAAACCTTATGTAATGCTATAACTAGCGATACCCCTATTGCGCAGAAGCATGGGAGAGAGAATTGCATGTGACTTGACCTTGGAGCAATGGAGCCTTGTCTGGAGTAGAGTGACACGGGTTTCCCGATCCGCCTCACTCACTCAGACACTCTTCTTTCTAGCCCACCGGTGTTTTTACACTCCTGACAGATTAGCCAACTGGAACACTACTCAGGGCAATAGTTGTTGGACCTCCCATGCGGCCATTGGCTCACTACCTCATGTTATGTATGAATGTCCCGCACTACAGTATTACTGGCGTCGGGTCTGGGGTCGTATCCAGTCTATTTTGCACTTTCAGGAGCCCCTTTCTTGGAGGATGGTGAGACTTCGCCCAGTTGCGGGGATCTCCTCTCTTCCAAAAACGGCTTACTTCCTTTTGGACTTTATGCTTGGCATTGCTATTTCCCTAATTAAGAAATACTGGAAAATAGCTCCCATCTGAGCCCCAATGCATGGTGGAATCATGTTTGTCTCTACAGTACATATGAACAAATACCTTGTATGTTTACTTCCCCGTTCAGAATTCTCATTATTGGTCTAAATGTAAGATGCTCAATGACTATGTACATTCTGCTAAATACTCTCATCTGACTGTCTAAATTTGTATATATTTTGGTCCCATGATCATTCTGTATCGTAGATACTCTTTTGACCGTTTTGATGTATAATCACTGTTAACTGGAAGCGCTCACATGCTGACCTAATCGGCTAGAGAAGAAGCATGGGGGTGGGGGGTAATTGGGTTTACTTTTCCTTATTGTATACTTGTTTTGTCTCCTTTGGTGTGTTGTTTCTTTTGTTTGTTGCAAAATGAAAATAAAAGTTAAAAAAAAAAAAAATCAGGCATGAGTGAGATTCCCACCTGATTCCGGAAACATGGGTTTAGATCAGTGGTTCTCAACCTTTTTTGTGCCGTGACCCCTTTTACCGTTGGTCAACTTGTGGTGACCCCAATGATAAAATCAAATGCGTCTGTCTTTTTTTACCGTTAACGCATTGTCACTGTAATCATTTGTTGAATTATTAATATATTATAGGCCTTTGCAATATGTTTTTATTTATAAAATTTACTTATTTAAACCACAATAATTAATCACAACAAGTAATATTTGATCTCGAAATTATTATGATTTTGTAGTCTACGGTTTTAGTGTGCTTTATTCAAAAAGACTGACGAAGGACAAAAATGTTAGCTTTGTCAAACCTAAAAAGTAGGCATAGGCTATCAGTGCGAAGGTTGTGCTTGCTTCCTTCTCGCTAGATGTGAAATTCTCGGCTCAGTCTTTGCAAGAGCACAACGAAGATCATCTTCTGCAGCAAGTCTATTTTGGTATTTACTCTTGATAAGCAACAAGCTTGAGAAGCCGGTTTCACACAGATATGTTGTTGGAAACGGAAGAAGTAGACGCAACACAATCTCAGACAGTCCAGGATACAATTGAAAATACTTGATCCAGAATTTAATTACTGACATTGAAGAAAAATCATTTTTCGCTGCATCGCTGGTAATGAGTTCAATGAACTCTTCTTGTGCAATCTCAGGAATGTCCTCAACTTTAACTGTGAATGGACTTCTGGCAAGTGCAAATGGTGTGCCAGGTAAATTTGGAAAATACGCTGAAATTTCTTCTTCCAGCATTTCTAAGTGCTGTTTGACAGAAATTATAATTCCATTTCTTGTGTCAAGTTCAATCTCATTTTCTTCAAAGAAAGTGGATAAGTTGAGCAACATGTACGTTCTATTTTCAGCTAACTTTTTCTGCCAAAGCTGAAGTTTCATTTGAAACACTTGGATCTTTTCGGACAAATCTAGACATGTTGCATTTGGTCCTTGCAGTGATAAATTTAATTCGTTCAATATTGCAAATATGTCAACCAAGTAAGCAATTTTCAGCAGCTGCTTTTTGTCACTGAAAAGTGCTTCAAATTGAGGTTTTGCTTTTTGCTTAAAAAACATTTTTAGTTCATCGCGAAGATCAAAGATGCGCTTTAAAACCTTTCCTTTTGATAACCATCTCACCTCAGTGTGTAGTAAAAGAACATTATTGGATGCATCCAAATCATTACAAAGTTCCGTAAACAGTTGAGTGTTTAAAGCACTTGCTTTTATGAAATTAACGGCACTTACTACATTTATCATAGCTTCTTGCAGCTGTTGTGGCAGCGTCTTCGTTGCTAAAACTTGTCTATGAATCATACAGTGAGTTCCGATGGCTTTTGGTGACTCATTGAACACCAAACGTTGAAATCCCGACCGACATCCAGTTGTTGTCATTTCAAGTGGCTTGCAAAAAAGGAACTCATCTTTAAATTCGCCATCATTAATATATCTCACGTAAACCAGTAACTGAGAATAGTTTGAAACATCTGTAGATTCATCAAGCTGGATGCTAAATAGTCCAAGTGGAGCAGATTTCATTTCCTGGATTACTTGGTCAAGGATATCAGCAGACATATCTTCTATTCGTCTACCGATGGTATCGTTAGACAAGGAAATTGGACTCAATTTCCGTACAAATTCATCTCCAAGCATGACTCGAACAATATCTTTTGTTGCTGGTAACAGCAATTCCTCGGCAATGGTGTGAGCTTTCTTGACTTTAGCAATTCTGAGAGCCACCATATATGAAACTTCAACAGCGGCTATGTTTTGCTGGTGGAGCTTTCCGCCAATATCAAGTCTGCTTTTCTTGATTCCATCAGCTTTGTTCTTAAAATACTGAATATCCTTGCCTACAAAGGTGGGATGCTTACAGTCAAAATGCCGTTTCAGTTTGTTTGGCTTCCTGGATTCCGCTGATAGAACTTCATTACAAATAACGCATTGTGGTTTCTCAATCCCTGCTGAAAATATGGAGGTGAAACCATACCTTAAAAAGTCATCGCAATATTTTCTTTTCTTGGTATTCTTCTCTCTGTCAATCATTTTCAATGGAGTCACTGGTGTTATATAATATTACACACAAGGCGAAGGCAGATGAGGGCACAGGTGCTAACGTTCGGCTGTATAAAAAACACATATAAATATATGTTAAAAAAATATATATATATATAATATGAAATACATAATGTGCTGTGCTGCTTTTGAACTCTTCTACTTCAATGCCTCCAGTTCTTGCTTTTGCTACCAGTTGTTTTTCTCAGCCTACAATAGCCTCCTCACACTTTATCCCATTCCTCTTACATTTCTACCCTTTCTCAGCAACCCTATTCACCCCTACCAAGAAACCCACTTATTCCACTGACTTTCTCCCAGACTCTGTGCAGAAAATCAGCCCACCCTTCCTGTGACCATTAGCATTTTTATTATTCATGACCCCTGGATAGGACCCAAAGCACACCAAACCAACCAATTCTCCATTGACTGTTGTGCTTCCCCACTCCTAAAACCAAGCCACCAGAAACACAAGGATGCATGCACAGCCACTCTAGTAAATGTATGTAGTTGCACACCAGCCTTTCTTGCATACAGTCATATAAACAGACGAACAGAAATGCCCTCCGCAGTAGAAGTTCCCACCGAAAAACCCAGCATGTTTTTAATAGGAGGTGTATAGTAAGAGCAGCCCCTCCCCGATCACCTCCACAAGGCCCGATCCGGCCCACTGCACCCCAGCAACATAAAAAGCAGCGCCGGAAGGTGGGCCTGTGCCTGAGAGCCTCGCTGGAGGGCCCTTTGGTGTGGCACTTAGGCGCAGGCCAAACAGCAGGGCAATCCAGGAGCACCACTGATTGAGGGCATCCAGCAAAGACCAACAGAACTATCCATCCATACCAACAGACCTCCATAAAAACTAATTGTAAGCTCTAATGAGCAGGGACTGTCTCTTACATGTCTGTGCAGTGCTGCATATGTCTTGTAGCGCTATACAAATGCTCAGAA
Source organism: Ichthyophis bannanicus (assembly GCA_033557465.1). NCBI lineage: Eukaryota > Metazoa > Chordata > Amphibia > Gymnophiona > Ichthyophiidae > Ichthyophis > Ichthyophis bannanicus. The sequence continues at coordinate 1,831,724,747 of CM066032.1, read as the reverse complement.
GTAGCAGTAGTATTAAGTCTCTGGTTAATTAGGCTGACTTGTACCAATGACAAAACGCATATAGTTACCTTCGCACATATCACCTTCTTTTCAAAAGGAAATACAAAATACCGTCCAGCATACCCACACAATTACAGTACTCTACCAAAGTATAATATTCAACACAATGAAAACGGAAACCAGGCTGCTGAAAATACAAATGCAGAAGGAAAATATAGTATTCTATCCATATGAGCCTGGCTGGGGGACCTTGCACTTTGAGCTGTACAGCTGGACTATGTTTTATTCCACTGAGGCACACTTTTCCCCTCCGATGTTAACACTTACTGTCTCCTTCTGCCTCCTGCACCTCTGTCGCGTTCCTCTTAGACCTCTGCCATGTGGCTGCACGTCCTGGACCCGCACGGCCCTTGCTCAGTCGCTTCGGCGGGCTACCTCTGCTGTCCGGAGATTTGTGCTCCCACCTCCTTTGCTCACTCCACTGCCAGCGCGCACCGGAGCTCCCGTCCTGTTCCGCCCACCTCCACTTATCCTCCGCCACGCCGCTCTAAGTCCGGGCCCGATCCAACACCTCGCTCCACTATCAGGTGTCGGAGTGATCTTCATTTATAAAAGCCAAGCGGATGCAGAGCCTTCTCACTTCTGAGGAGCCAATGCGGATGTGTCCCGCCCCTAAAGGAAGTTAATGTAACTTCCTTTGTGGGTGGGACGCATGTGCACAGGCTCCTTCACAGAGACGGAAGGCTCTGCACCGGCTTGGCTTTTTTAAACTGAAGATCTCTTAAAGAGTTGTCATCGCTGCCGCCGCCGCTACTGCGGCGACCCCTGGTAAATCCCGAGGCGACCCCCGAGGGGGTCGCGACCCACAGGTTGAGAACCGCTGGTTTAGATGCACCTGCATTTCTGGCATCAGCATCAGAGACGTGTCTGGCGCGGCATGTCCAACATGCTGTTCGGCAGACCTGTGCATGTATCCATTGTGAGGCCCTGCACATAGAAACATAGAAACATAGAAATATGACGACAGAAAAAGACCACATGGCCTATCTAGTCTGTCCTTCCATAACAACTACAACAGTCCCCTTTTTACCTTTAGAGATCCTCTATGTTTGTCCCATGCTTTTTTGAATTCAGTTACTGTCCTCATCTCTACCACCTCCACTGGGAGACTATTCCACGGATCCACTACTCTTTCCGTAAAGAAATATTTCCGCATATCACTCCTGAATCTATCTCCCTTCACCCTCATCCCATGTCCCCTCGTAGCAGAACTTGCTTTCAATTGAAAGAGGCTCTCTCCCTGAACATTTATGCCACGGAGGTATTTAAACATCTCAATCATATCACCTCTATCCCGCCTTTCCTCTAAGGTGTACATATTAAGATCCTTCAGTCTGTCCTCATATGCTTTATAATGAAGACCACTAATCATTTTAGTAGCCACCCTCTGCACCGACTCCATAGATGCAGGCACGGGCCATAGAATAAAGCAGAGAAACATGTCTCCCGTAATAATACAAGGATATGCTCTAATCTTCATGGACATTGCATCGGCATTCGACTCAGTCAACCACGAACTGCTCCTTGTACGTCTTCAGGTGAAGGGAATCCATGGTTCAGCCTTGAGCTGGTGCAAGTCTTACTTATCGGACAGATGGCAACAGGTACGATCCAACGCTATGACCTCTGAGCCTTTCCAACAAAAGCAAGGCGTCCCCCAAGGCTCCTCACTCTCAGCCCCCCTTTTCAATATATACATGCAACCCATCTGCTCAATCATCCGTTCCTTCAATATCTCATGCCTGGTTTATGCCGATGATGTACTGCTCTTCACACCATTCTCTACTGATCACCCTGACTTCTCGCTTCTAATGAAATGCTTTGACGCTGTCACTGACTGGCTCCACACGCATAGCCCCAGAATCAGTTTCAACAAGACAGAGGTCTTATTCATCACCAGAAATCAATCCTTTATCCCTCCTGCATCGATAAAGGTGAGAGACGCAGAGCTCCCGAGCAGGCCCACCATCCGCTACTTGGGTATCACCCTTGACCAGCAGCTTGACATGAAAGCACATATATGTTCTTTACAAATATGTACTAAGTTTTACAAAGTTTTTACAAATATGTACAAAGTTTCCCATGGTTAAATTCCTAGTTGTATTTGCCTGTTATATGTAAACTCATTACAGTCTGTTGCGTGCAATGAGTATTCTGTTTAATGTAAACCGCGCTGACGAAAAAGAGTGCGGTATAAAAGAACTATAAATAAATAAATAAAATAAAAATAAATAAATAAATAAATAAAATAAATATAAGCAACACCATCAAAGCAATCTATCACAAGATATGCACAATTCGGCAATTACGACCCCAACTGGAACCTGACGATTTCCAGATGATTTTTCAAGCACTTGTAACCCCCCACTTCGACTACGCCAACTCCATCCTGCATGGTCTCCCAAAGAGCACACTGAACCCAGTACAACTAGAAATGAACACCGCAGCCCGCATCCTGCATGGAGCCTCCAGAAGAGACCACATACGCCAATCTTGCAACACCTCCACTGGCTTCCAATCCACTGCAGGCTAACTTTCAAAGTTCTACTATTCACATTCAAAGCCATTAACAAACTGTCCTCCACCTCCCTCATGGACCTCGTCCACCCCACTCTTCTGAACAGATCCAGAAGGTCATTCGCTGCTAACACACTTGCAATCCCCAATACAATAACTAAATGCTCTATTGCAACAAAGAACAGAGCATTTGTATTCTACTCACCTACACTCTGGAATGCCCTCCCAACCACTATCTGAGCTATTACCAACCTCGCTCAATTTAGAAAGGCACTAAAGCACCATCTTTTCCTACAACATTACTCCCAAACTGGTGACATAACACAACCCAACATACCTCCCCACCCACCATGACGACACCACCAACTCAGACACACATCATGTTGACGTAACCATATCCACCAACTGGATAACTATACCTGTAAATAGTTGTAAGATCATGTCATGTTGGCATAAACAGCTCCGTGATATAATTGCTCAGTTGTATATAGTTACCCCTGTTGAAACCCAAGTTGTAATACCTGTTCCTTGTAAAGTTTCAGTGTATGTTTCACCCTGCATTGTACGCATTGATGTTACTTGTAAACCGCACTGATGCAAAAGAGCACGGTATAGAAAGATTTAAATAAAATAATGGGAGATACAAGTAAATGATGATCAGGTTTTGGATGTGCTCATCCTCACCGTATTCTGGAAGTTAACCGTCTCTGATAATGACTGTTTCTGAGCTGGCCACACCTCTGCTGTAAAAACTTGCATCTCCTAAGCTGCTGTGCTCACTGACAATAGTTTGCTGATATATACAAGATAGAGAAACTGTTGATAAATGCATGCTGATGCATACTAGACCACATCCACTGGTCCCCTACATGTCCAGAACAGTGTTAGGTAATCCCAACACATTCTAAGATAGCATAAGAGAAGGTAAATACCTTGCATCAGATGGTACTTGGTATCATAAAAAGGCTTCAGTGAGGCATGCATTGGTCAGCTCTATACACACACTTAAAAATCTTCATCATGTGCTCAAATACCAACATGACCAATATCAACAGTGACAGCTATCAGCTTTACAACGGCTAGCCAGCGGTGGTCAATATTGGGCCCAAGGAGTATTATTTCAGGGCAGACAGAAGCCACCATTTCTGTCACCGATTGCGGCAAATAGGAACCTGTTGTAGCACCTCAGCATTTCTCTGCTTTGCATAGGAAGCTACCATTAACCCTTTGCATATTACCTCTGCCCTAACACAGTTCATCTCTGTTTTTCTGTGCCTGACAGTTTCTAAGCCAGCTTCAGGAAAAAGGCAATGACATGATTGCTTGAAATGTAGGTACATGAGGCCTTTGGAATCTAAGATGGCCGCCTTTCTCGCTCTATAAATTTAGAGTGGGTATGTATTTTTGAAAGTTATGTTTTGTAGACTGTGAGAACTCTCCTTTAATGCCTCAGAATTATAAGCCTGCAAAACCTAGCCAGGAATAATGCCAGATGTACCCCTAGGCAATGATCATTGAGTGATCCCTTTTATCCAAACAGTATGGTCCCAAGCAGGTTTACTAGATGCCCCAGGGAATAAACACTTTCACTTTGTTAGAAAGGCTAAGTAAAGAGTAATCGAGTGATTGGTCCTCTAAAGTTTGTTAGAGCAGATAGTTGTGGAGACAGAAAGCACTTCTGATTATGGTTCTGTGTTCTCTGCTTAGGACAGACAGCGATCCGGGAAGTTTTTGAAGAGTCTGGAATTAAATCAGAGTTCAAGTCTCTCCTCAGCATAAGGCAGCAGCATAATCACCCAGGAGCCTTCGGAAAGTCTGACCTGTATCTGATTTGTCGCCTGAAGCCCTTGTCCTTCAGCATAAGCTTCTGCCCTCAGGAGTGCTTGAAGTGCGAGTGGATGGACCTCGAGGAGTTGGCCTGGACCAAGGACACCACACCCATCACAAGCGGAGTGGCTAAACTCCTGCTCTATGGCTATCAAGAAGGGTTTGAAAAGATTGACCTGCCTATGAGAGTTTCCAGCTATTTATACAGGCTTGTTCTACAAACTCTACCACCGGGAGCTTCCTGCAACTTCCCAAAGCAGGAGAGACCCCTAACAAGCGTCACATGACATACTGATTCAGAACATAAAACAAAAGCTGTTATTTTTATACTGTGGATTTCTTAGTGCCGTAGCTGAAGGAAACGTCAGCAGGCAAGTTGCTGGTAGGGGTGTAGTTAAAGGCAGCATCAAGACCATGCTCGTGGAAATAATTCTCCCAAACTCTGAGTTAGTTATCAGAGAAGCTAGAAGCAGAAAATCATGCTAAAATCAAGGTCTTAAATAGATGAAGGCTGATTGTGTAACGGGGGACAGACCCAGGGGGGTGGTGATGTCAGCAGGATATGGTGCTTCCTAGAGATCAATAGTTCTTTAGAAAATGGGTTTTAAATTATACCCTTAACTGATCTTATTAAATCACATTATTTCCAACCTTTAAAATATCCCTAGGAAATGCCAAATAGTTAATATTTAACCATTAATCTTTCAATATTTATATTAACTACAAAAAATTAAAATAGAGGAGAAAAGACCTCAGCAGCATATGGAATCCCACTATGTGGCAATATATTACTTGCCCAAAGGGGAAAACGCCATCAGTGATCCATCACAAGTCTAAAAACTCTTCCATCCTACCAAACTACATTTTATTAAAATGTAATTACCCTCCAATTTTCCAAAATGAATTCAAGAAGGAGTATTTCTATGTATCAATATATATTTTATTTATTCTTTATAAGTCCAACTATTTTTAAATATTACTATAAAAACATAAAAATTATTCAATTCGTTCAATTCACTTATTCCCTCAAAAGATGGTACATGTACCCTTGTAACGTTAACGGGGGCTCTCGGCGATATGGTACTCGTTCCACTGTCCCTATAACGAAAGACAAATGGCAAAGCTAAACTAAACATCTCAGTTCCTTCGATAAAGTAGCAACTCACAACTTAGCTTTTAAGAAGAAAATCACATATCCTAGAGATGTCCTTTTCACAAGTTATGCCCCACGAAGATCTCCATTTCGCAGAAACTGCTTCATCGGGAGCTGATTCCAAAACCTTCAATGAAAAAGACTCTAGCTGCAGTGTCTGACTTCATCAAGCACTTTAAATATCATATTTAAACAAATCAAAGAGAGGAGACGTATTTCACGAACCAATTGCACATACATCAACCATTTTATATACTATCCTTAACCAATCAAAGAGGAGAAAGACTGCATATAGACACTTCTAAAGAAAAACAGTCTACTCAATGGAATTATATAATCCATATGGCTCTATAGTATTTGCTTCAAAAATCCATGTTTGTTCATTCGCTATCTGGGAGTGATATTGGATCAACATTTGGACTTCAAGGAGCATATAAGATGCACTGTAAAAACAATCTACTTCAAGATTAAAATCCTGCGGCACTTGAGACCTATGTTGGAACCTGATGACTTCCGCACTATCTTCCAAGCGCTAGTCACACCGCACTTTGACTATGCTAACATAATACTGCATGGCCTTCCAAAGATCACCATCAACCCCCTACAGTTAGCCATGAATGTAGCAGCCCGAGTCCTCTGCGGTGCCTCAAGGAGCGACCACATCTCCCCCATCCTAAAAGAGCTTCATTGGCTTCCAATAAGCTGTAGAATCATATATAAGACCCTCCTTATTACCTTCAAGGCCTTCAACAACTTATCTCCTGCAGCCATCTCTGATCTGATCACACATACCGAGAACAACCGGTCTAGAAGATCTCATTCTGTAGACATGCTAATCATACCAAGTGATTCCATAAAGACAAACCAGTCAACCATCAACAGAGCTTTTGTTAACTTCGCCCCCAGATGCTGGAACAAACTCCCTCCCAGCATTAGAGCAATTAGGGATCTGAGACAGTATAGAAAGGCCCTCAAACACCACCTTTTTACTACACATTTTAAGCCTCCGGATACCCCTCCCCCTATCCGCCCCTTTCCCTCACAACCCCATACCTATCCTATATGACCGCATAGAACTGACATACGTACCAACAGTTAGTTACCAAGATTGTATATAATTTCCCCTGTTTAACTCCATGTTATTTTCCCTGTTATCTGTAAACGAAGGCCAAATTATCTGACCAATATGTTTTATTGTTACAATGTAAACCGCACTGATGACAAATAGCACGGTATATAAGAAATGTTAAATAAATAAATTAAATAAATGTTGTAGTAGCTGCTTGCTTCTATTGCCTCCACATATATTCATTAGAATAGAGTCTATAACCATGCACCTAAAATAAAAAAAATGATGATGAAATTCTTGACAATGGCTAACTAGAGGTGCATCTTCTTTAGTTTTTGCCAACTAATACTTATGCTCAGACAGTCTCACTTTAAGTTGATGCATTGTCTTTCCAATGTATATTTTCTGATAAGGGCATCTTAACTCATAAATTACATAACTAGAAGAACATATAGTCATCCATTTCAAAATAATGCCTTTAGTGCCCACTACAAATGAAGAGCCTTCCTCTTCCACTGCAGCAGTGGCTCCGGCCACACTGCCTGTGTCCTAGAATAGGGGAGGCTTCAATTGTTCTTGGAACAGCAGGACACAAATGGTCTCTTAAATTTCAACCTCTTTGGTATGACATTTTGTATTTCGTAGTCTTTAAAACAGGAATGTACCTGCAATACGGACCAATGCCATTTTATTGCTGCTGCAATACAAGAAGATCTTCATAGGGCATAACTTGTGAAAAGGACATATACTGCTGAGGTCTTTTCACCTCTATTTTAATATTAGATATTGAAAGGTTAATGGGTTAAAAATTAACTATTTGACGTTTCCTAGGGATATTTTAAAGGTTTGAAATAAGGTGATTTAATAAGCTCAGTTAATGGTTTAATTTTAAAAAAGGATTTTCTAAAGAACTATTAAGTAACAAGATTAGTGAGATACTGGTGCAAGTGTTTCTTTTTCTTTTTTGGTTTTGTACCCTTGGTGCAGTTTTTAATTTTGTGCTTTGTAGAGGTGAGACAACTGGGGAATGCACACCTGCAAATCCACTCCCTATGCATCGGAAGACACTGCTCGGAAAGCTCCCTTCCTGCCCTCAGCAAGCATTAGGAGCTCAAAGACTGGCAGCTGCAGTCTATCTGAAAGAAGATGAAGTTTCAGTATATAGCTGGAACATGTGATGTGACACTTCAAACATAGGGTACCTTAGTTCTAAGTTCATTTAGTACATGCGTGTACACGTGCAGAACAGGACTGCCGTGAAGTTTCTACTTTAGCACTAGGAAGATCAGAAATGTTTTAAGTGCAATATCGCAGCAGTAACAGACTCCCCAATGTCCCCTTGCTTGCTGAATTTCCTTTCCAGAAAAAAATGCAGTTAGACTGCTGGTTTATTCCAACCCTTCTCACTGGAAAGAATCAACTACATCCTTTATTAAACAACATTGCTGAAGGAAACTTTTAGATATTGTCTTAAATAAGCCTATGTTTTGATTTCTTTCACATTGCAAAATCTTAAATGAGAGCAGTATACTAGTCTGAGCTAGATTCACAAAGAGGGAAGGAGAAGGGTCATCGCTGAGCTGGACTTGGCTCTGTGGTGTTTATATTTTCCCCTTCATTCCTGTGAACTGACCCAGCAGACTCAGACTATGCAACACCACAACTGCCGTGACACAAAACACAAAGGGGGGAAGTCAAAGCCATTTATACAGTGTGCAGACCTGCAAAACATCTAAATGCTGTTGAGCCGGATATTCAGTGTCTCTAACATGGTTAGCACTGCCGAATATCTGTGGATGTCGCTGCTACACACCCTGATAATAAGTGGTTAGCACTGGGGCATTCCGGGGTGCAGCAGAGGCGGCACCCATCACTAACCGGGCAGCAGAGATATTCAGCCACTGCCCGGTTAGCGACAGGTGGGTAAAGTAAGGCACGGTAGATGCTGGCGTAACTTTACCCATAGAAGCTAACTGGGCAGTGGCTCAACATCGCCACTCTCTGGTTAGCGTCCGGGTTCTGCAGCGAGCTGGATATTCAGTGCTGGTGGCTGGATAGGGCCCCAGAATTGAATATTCGGGGTTTGACTTCAGTGGCAACAGCTAGTCTCTTTACAAGTGCTAGCCGCTGCCACTGAATACCCCCCCCCCCCAGCTCCAGGAGTAGTTAAAGATTATAGTGAAGAAAGACGTTTGCTCAGATCTAAAGTTACCAGATATTTCGCAGGCAAATCTGGAACACATATAAAATGGGGGAGTGGGGCTGGGGGTAAGGGCACCTTAGTGTCATGTTTCAGCAACAAGACAAGGAGGAGGGAAGAAGAGTCCTCATCCTGCTCCCCCCTCCATCCGATGACAGTAACGATATCACTTCCACGCAGACAAAATCAACAGAGAAACAGAAACAGTGATGCATTTCCCCCATTACTGTACATAATAGAAAGAGAATTAATGTAAATTCTAAAAATTGACATACTCCGATCACTAAATTGAAAACATTTTTTTTCTATCCTCCTTGTCCCCATTACTGGAATCGGAGACAGGAGACTGACAAACAGGTGCGAGTCAGAGACAGATCTCTAAATTCAGCAACATGTGGTAACCTCAGTCAGATCTCTCTCTTCACAAACAGAATACGCCAGTCGTTAGTGTTGCAGTGTCCAAGTTTGAGTCATTCTCTAACTCAGCTCTTTACAGGCATGGGGAGGAAAAGGATGTCTTTCTGGCCAGAAGCAGTTTTGGATCCATTTTTGTGCTGGCCATTTTTTTTCAGCGCCACATACCAGTTCTTGTATTTCTGGGAATTGTAGGTGTTGTACTTATTGGGCGTCATTTGCTCAAAGAAGAAACACTCATCAGTTGGTTTCTCCTGAAAAAAGAAGGGAGACGTGGTGTTAGCATGGACTTCTCAAGTATAACTTGTGGACTCACATCGCCTGCTGTTTATAATTAGCAGGTTGGAACACAGCGGGATGTCTCCAGAACAGACCTTTGTTAGCTGAAAAATGTGCTTACTGCAAAATTGACGGAACGATTCTGTGTTGGCAGGGCTGGTGCAAGGACTAGAGGCGCCCTTAGTGGCCCCCCATCCTGATGCCCATTGCCACTGCGTCCGCCCCTCTCTGGGTCCAGCAGCAGTGGCAAGACCCTGAAACCACAAAACAGCACTTACCCACTGTCTCTGGGGCTGCATCGCAGTTTCACTCTTGCCCAATCCTCCGCTTCTGTCATCCCCCTCCCCGATCCCCCGACACAACTTCTGGTTTTGTATAAACCAGAGGTCTGTGTCAGAGGGGGGCAGAAGTATCAGACTGGGCAAGAGTAAAACCGCAATGTAGCCCCCGAGACAGTGGGGTAAGTGCTGTGCCTCGGTTTTGGGGCCATTGCCAGCTCTGTAGATGGGCAGCAGCAGCAATGAGTAGCAGTGGCAATGGGCACCCCTGGAAGGCAGGCGCTCTAGGCAGCCGCCTACTTTGCCAAATGGTAGCACTGGCCCTGTATGTTGGTGCAATCTAAAGGTATTCCCTAAATATTAATATCTTTGGGCCCTCCTTTCCTTCCCATACCCACCCACCCTATTTCCTGTAGTTTTTTATATTCTAATTAATATGTTTTAGCATTTTTGCTCAGTGTTCATTCTTGTTGTTGTAAACTGCACTGAACTACTCTGATTGGGACCGTAGTGGTAAATAAGTCTATGTTAGATTACATTAGATTAGACTATTTTGTGGGACAAGATGTGATTTTTGCAGTGTATCCAATCAGACCCTCACTTGGTTTGCAGCTTGTTGTGCTGGAAGGCTTGTGTGCATCAGTGATGCTGAGGGCTAAGCTATCAGTAGCTTTTATTTAGAGAGATTTGTATACCACCTTATCCTACAATCAAAGTGGTTACATCACATCACAATTGGGGTTACATTTAACATGCGGATGCTTTACAACATTTAACATGAGAGTATTTAACAACATTAAGACAGCACAATTAGAGGGTTACATTTAGCAAGAGGGTGCTTTTGTGAGTCTAGTTGGGTTGATTGGGTATTGAGTTTGCATGGGTAGTGTCGGCGCGCCCCCGTGTGGCCAGGCGGTTGCCTAGGGCTACAGGGGAGGTACCGATTGTCCTTTGTTGAAATTAGCCCAGTAGCATGTAGTTGTGTCCCCGAAAGGATTAGAGCGAAGTGCAAAGGTCGCAGGAATATTTCTTTATTTTTAGAAACAAGGATTTCCTAACCGGTTCAATTCTTTGACATGAATTGATTGAAGTTGACCAAAACAAAATTCAGGATACTTCTCCAAATAACAGCACACAAGCCTATTATACAGTCCTTGGCTTGATACAGCTTTTAAACTTGCTTTCTGGTAAAACTCTATTTTCAGCAGTATTCTGTTTCCTGGTCTCCAGGAGGCGCTATACAACCCTCTGTTACTTCACAGTAGGTGTAGCAAAACTTCCTGGCCCACCTAGATACTTTCACAAGCAATAGAATTCTTTTCCAATTATAACAGAAACATTCAGCACAGCTTCTTCCCAAGCAGCTTTAAACAGGACAGCTACTTTTAAAAGCACAGCTAAAAAGTAATGGGCTTTAAAATGTCCTTGCAAAAGAACTTCTGGGTTTCTTCCAGACAACACTTCCTTCAGTTCTTTTACTTATCACGAGGTAACACAGATGCATTCAGTAATCAAGACCAGCTGGGTTTCTTTCTGCTTTCAAACCCTATTTGGTTCCTTTATACTTCTTTAGCACAGATTGCACAGCTTATTTCCATGTCTGAGACATTGTCTAAATCCACAGTGTCTCCCAAGTCCATATCCTCCACACTAGACTCTTCTTGGTCACTGTTTCCCCTGGTATCTTCCTGAGAAGCCTCACTAGCTTGCACAGCCTTTAGGAGCTTCTCCCAGGTACCCTTAACAGTGTGTGAGCTTGTGGGAGAAGGGCAGGAAAAACCCTCTTTGTCTAATAAGCCTTTCAAACGTTGTAAAGGGCTCACCTTATTAGTGCTGCTTTTCCTCCTTGTAGATTCCTTACTAGGAGAAGAGTTGAGCCATGAACTCTTGGAGAATATTTCCTCCTCTGAGGACTCCTCCCCTGAGCTTTCCACTGGCCTTGTCAGCTCTTTGCTCCTGGTTCTCAATTGCTTCTGTGCAAGGGGTTTCCATGGGTTTCTTGTCCTTCCTTCCTGGAACCCTCGTGTCCTCAGTGTCTGTGTCCTCTCTCTCTCATACGGGTCCTCCTTCTCTCTCCCCTTCTCTTTCAGTTCTCCTGTATGAGGGCAGCTTCCGTTCCTAAATGTTTGGGGCTGTCCTATCCCTTTTGACTCCTCCCCCAAACCACTCCCTTCTCCTCCCTCTTTCTCCATGGGAACAGGGCGTGTGCTTCTCTGTGAGAAATCTTTACCTTTAGTGTTGGTGTTAACCCTTTCAGTGCCTGCAGTTTTATGGGTAAAAGAAAAAAAAGGCAGTTTTCCCTTTTTTTTTCTGCCCTCAGCGGCTGCTTCTCCACCACAGTAGTTACATTGCAATACCATTTGGGTGGGGACTGTTGTATATCTGCTCTTGAGTTGGCGGGGGTAATTGCAGTACCGCTCGGGTGGGGACTGTTGTCTATCTGCTCATAGGTTTCTGTAAAGAACAGGGTTTTAAGGGCCTTGTGGAAGTCTGTGATGTCTTCTAATGCCCTTAGGTTCGTTGGGAGGGAGTTCCATAGTGTGGATGCCAGTAGTGATGGAGCTCTTCTTGACATATTTTGTTTAGTCTTGTGGTATCCTGCAGGTGTGCTGATCATGTTGTCATTATTGTTCCTTCATGGTCTATTACTGATGTTCCTTGTTATGATTTCTTGTAGTGCATCTGCCGAGAGATGGTGGATGATTTTGAAGATGAGCAAGATTATTTTAAATTTTGCTCTGGCCACCATTGGGAGCCAGTGTAGTTGCTGTAAGATGGGGGTGATGTGTTCAGATCTTGGAGTGTCGGTTATGATGCGTGCTGTAGTGTTTTGCACCATTTGGAGTGGGTGTAGGGTCTGCTGGGGGAGGCCTTGATATAACAAATTTCCGTAATCAAGCAGAGGTGTGATGAGTGCTTGGCACACTGTGCGGAAGTGGTCCTGGTGGAGTAGTGGTTTGATCTTTCTTATGGTCCTCAAACGCTGAAAGGCCTTGTTTGCGGTTTTGACGATATGAGACTTCAGGTTCAGGGCTCTGTCTGTTGTGATGCCCAGGTACTTAACTTCATCTTTGACTACTATGAGTTTGTTTAGAATGCTGATATTCTGTGGTGGAATGAAGGTAGGGTTCCTGGTGACGAACATTGCCTCAGTTTTATCGTAGTTGACCGTCAGGTTATTGGCTGTGAGCCAGACATTCATGTTTTCAAGGCATTTGGTTATTGTTGTGGTGTTAGGTGCTAGTAGGTTGATTGGAGCATACACCATGATGTCGTCAGCATAGATGTGATAGTGGAGTTTGTGTCGTTTGATGTTGCATATGGGTTGGATGTAAATATTGAAGAGCATTGATGACAGGGCTGATCCCTGAGGTATTCCCTGCATGACGAGGAACTGTAATGATTTCTTTTGGGCGCATTTGACTTGTTGTGTTCAATCTTCCAGGTATGAAGTGAACCATTTCAGAGTGTTCTTTTGTAGTCTTATCTGTTGCAGGCGCTGCAGGAGTCTGGCGTGGGACACTGTGTCAAAGGCTGCCGAGATGTCTATGAACACTAGCAGGAATCCATTTTTTTATATTATCTATATCTCTTATGAGGTTGTCAAAGAGTGACGTGAGTAGCGTTTCCACACCGTGCTGGGGTTTCAAGCCATGCTGTTGGATGTCCAGTGGGGCATTCATGTCCATGTGGCCCTGAAGTTGCTTTTGCACTGTTTTTTCAACGATTTTTGCAAGGAATGGTAGGCTGGAGATGGGACAGTATGATTTGGGTTCAGATGGGCTTAGGTTGTTGCTTTTAAGTATCAGTTGTATTATGGCGTGCTTGAAGGATTGCGGCATGTGTCCTCGTTGGAGTGAATCTTTGACGATTTTGTGAATGTGCTGGGAGAGCTGGCTTCTTGTGACTTTTATCCAAGCCACTGGGCAAGGGTCTGACCGTGAGGTTGTTGTGTTGAGCCCATGTATTATGTTCTCTACTTGATGTCTTAATGGTATGCTGAAATCCTCCCAGTTATGATGTTACTCTTTCATTTCATGGTGATCTGTTTGTAGTGTGATGGCGCATGTCTGGGTAGTGTTTTTCACTCTCATGTAGTCCGTAAATTCCTGTGGGTCAAGATGGTGGGTACAATGTTTCGTGGTGTCCCTAGTAAGCTTTTGGACAATGCTAAAGAGTTCTCTCGGTTTGCCAGATTTCATGATTAGGTTGGTGTGGTGCTGCTGTTTGCACTCATTTATCAGATTGTTATATTCCAGTAGCTTGGCTCTATATAGAGTCAGGGAGTTATGTGATTTGTTCTGCCTCCATTTTCTCTCCAGTCTTTGGAGAGTGCGCTTTGCATCTCTGATATCATTTGAGTACCATGGGGCATTGAGTCTCTTTCGTGCTTGTGGTTTTATACTCGTAAGTGCTGATGCTGCATTAGATATTATGTAGTTCCATTTCTCTATGCTTAGGTCAAGGGTGTCACATTCTTGCTGTAGTGGTGGGATGATTTCATCTATGAATAAGTCTTTATTAAAGGCTCTATATCGCCTGCTTATACTCTCATCTTCTATATGTGGGTGGAGTTGTTTAGGGTCAGGTTGAATTCTATCACGTGATGATCTGACCAAGGGACTGGTGTGATTGTTGGTGTTGTGGCCTTGCCCTGTTCCACCAAGTGCATTGGAATAAAGACCATATCCAGTGTTGTACCATGCTGGTGCGTTGGGGCGTTGATTGTCTGGCTATATTTTAGTGACTCCATGGCTTTTAAGAATGCTGCGGCTTCCTTGGTGGGTGCGGAGGTCAGGTTGTAGTCTCCCAGTACAATGAGGGGTTTGTTTTGTGTTATGTGCACATATTGCTTCAAGTACCGTGGAGAGATGGTCAGTTATGGCTCCAGGAGGCCTGTAGGTGAGGGAAACACTTAAGTACTTGTTAGCTATGGTGATTGTGTTGGATTCAATTGTATTAGTGCTAGAGATTGTTTTAAATCTGTATTCCTTTCTGGACAGTATTAGCACACCTCCTCCTCTCTTTTATTCTCTGATGCAGTTGAATGCTGAGTAGTCTGTAGGGGTTACTTGGTTTAATATTACCTGGTCTGAGTCATCTAACCAGGTCTCGGTGATGCAGATTATATACAGTTTTTTATCGAGGATGAGGTCTAGGATAGTGTTCGGTTTGTTCCTGATTGATCTCGTGTTTATTAAAGAACACCTAATTTTAGCTGTTATGATTTGGTTTGTATCTATACTATTTGTGGGATTAGTGGGTATAGTATGTGTGGCATTATGCAGTTTGTGAATTGTAGGTTTAGTATGCTTGTGTTCTTTAGGGCAGGATAAGCCTATTGTCCATACAGGTTGAGTGGTATGTAGGTGGGGCAAGGGGAATTGCTGGTTAGGTCCGATGCCCTGTGAGAAGGTTGCGAATGCGTGGAGGAGTGTAAGGTAGGCAATGAGGTAGTAGGGAGTGGAGTGCATTTTTATGAATTACTGATCTGGGGTCTGCTTGAATTGTGGCGCAGTAGAGGTAGGTGTTTGACCCTTCTCTTGTATCTCTAACTTGCCTGTTTTCTTTGGTCGGTGTCTCCTCCTCCCATGTGGTTCAAGACTGGTAATAGATTCTGTACGCTGTGCAGTATGTTATTATAAAAGTAGTGAGCTTAACTACTGGCAGAATTTCCCAAGATGAACAGTTCTCAGCTGAGGTGCCAGACCAAGACAAACCACCCATCTGGGCAGCAATAGAATGGGACTCTGTTAGCAGTGGAGGATCACATTTCTATGAGAACGGCAACAACACTATAAAATTAAACTGCACAGAAGAAAGGCCTGGCAATCTACTTCCTTATCTTGCCACAAAAACACAATGGATAGTCACAACAAAAGAAATTGCACTATAGTGCTAGAAGATAAGACCCCCCAGGTCGGAAGGCACTCAACTGGCTACTGGGGAGGAGCTGAAGCAAGCTCAAGCTAAAGTTGAAAAAGAACAAGCCACTTATGAATGTAACAAAATATGACCTTCAGAATACACCACCGGAATTTAAAGATTGCCTGCAAAAACAATTTGCTGCTTTAGATACAAATGACAGAGCTCCAGAAGAGTTATGGGATGACATCAAGACGTTTGTGTTGGAAGAAAGTGAAAAATCTCTAGAAAAGGTGAAAAAGCAAAAACGGCTAAAATGAATGACTGAACAAACTCTGAAAATTGCCAGAAACACGGTGAAGCTAAAGCCAGAAGAGAAAGAGAGGCAATAGCAGAACTCAACAGAGATTTCCAACAAGCAGCAAGACAAAACAAGGAGAAGTACTACAATGATGCATGCAAGGAAATAGAAGCAGAAACTATTAGAGGAAGAACAAGATTGGTTTTCCTAAAGCTACGAGAGTTAAAGAAAAAATTCCAGCCTTAAATTGGAATGTTACAAGATGCTCAAGGATCTATTTTGAATAATGCTGAGAAGATCAAGAAAAGGGGGGTAAAATATACAGTTATTATATTATAAAGATGAAGTGGACCAACAGCCATTTCAACCTGTACCTTAAGATCTGAAACCATTGGTGATGAAAGAAGTCGTCGAAGCAGCATTAAAAGCCTTATCAAAGAACAAAGCACCAGGCATTGATGGCATTCCCATTGAAGTATTACAGCAATCTAATGCAGCTGTTATCATACTTACAAGGCTCTGCCAGGAAATTGGGAAGACAGCATCATGGCCAACTGACTGGAAAAGATCTGTGTTTATACCAATACTAAAGAAAGATGATCCAACTCGCTGTGGCAATTATTGCACAATTGCTCTGATCCCACATGCCAGCAAGATTGTACTGAAGATTATTCAGCAGAGACTGCATTCATAGCTGGAACAAGAACTGTCTGAAGTTCAAGCAAGGTTCAGGAAAGGGCGAGGAACGAGAGACATCATTGCAGGTGTGAGATAGATCCTTGAAAAGACTAAAGAATACCAAAGGGATATCTATTTGTGCTTTATCGACTACAGCAAGGCTTTTGACTACGTAAACCATGAGAAACTTTGGGCCACATTAAGAAGCATGGGTAAACCAGAACACCTGATCATTCTTTTGCACAACCTTTACATTGATGAAGAAGCAACAGTTCGAACGGAACAAGGAGAAACAGAATGGTTTAAAATCAACAAAGGTGTACCACAAGGCTTTATATTATCCCCCTATCTGTTTAATTTATATGCAGAACAAATCATCAGAGAAGCGGGACTGTATGAAGAAACACAGGTGTGAAGATTGGTAGAAGGCTCATCAACAACCTTCACTATGATGATGATACCAAATTACTGCCTCAAAGTGAGGACGATCTGAAAAATTTGCGTCTGAAGATCAAGGAACATAGTCTTAAAATGGACCTGCACCTTGATGTAAAGAAGACAAATATCCTGACAACTGGAAAAATCAATAAGTTCATCGTTGATGGAAAAGAGATTGAAATAGTGGAGAACTTTTACCTACTTGGATCAACTATCAATAAAGAAACAAGCAGTCAAGAAATCAGATGATGCATTGCTCTTGGCAGAAGGCTATGAAAGACCTAGCACAAGATTCAGAGATGTCTCTCTCCATACAAAGATTCAACTCATTCAAGCCATGGTATTTTCAATAACGTCATATGGATGCGAAAGTTGGACAGTGAAACAGACAGGAAGAAAATTGATGCCTTTGAATTATGGTGCCGGTGAAAAATACTGTGTATACCATGGACTGCCCTGAGAACAAACTAGTCAGTACTAGAGGGAATCAAATCTAAGCTTTCTTTAGAAGCTGAGATGACATGACTTCAACTTTCATACTTTGGACACATCATGAGAAGAGAAAGAGATCATTAGAGAAAGACATCATGCTTGTCAAGGTTGAAAGTCAATGCAAAAGAGGAAGGCCAGCAATGAGATGGATCGATACAATAACAGCAGCTATGGGTGCCAGTCTATCAACAATGAACTGCCTGACCGAACCCTGAACACAGTTTAGGACAACTATCCAAAAGGTCATCACGAGATGGCACTTAACAATATCCAATTAGATAATTTTGCAGCTGTATCCAATCGGTTATTATAGTCTCTGTCATCAATTAAATTGCACCTATTAACCTACCTTTGAAATTTAAAGTTTTTCCCCAATTCTCTGCAAACCTTTATTTAACTTTTCTGTCTGCCTTGACTAGATTGTAAAGTGCAGAGAGCAGGGACTGACTGCATGTGTCTTTCTAGTGCTGTGTACACTTTGTAGCGCTATATAAGTATTGCACCACAGTAGTGCTGTAGTTGCAATAGTAGTATTAGTAGCAAGAAAACTCCAGCTCTCCAGAACAATTGCAGTTTGTACTGTAGAGCTCTGCAGAGTGACAGGGGAACACCGAAAGAAACAAAAGCATCTCCCTGCTGCTATAGTCGGCTCAGAAAAGGCACGAGCTGACGGTAAGTCCCTGTTCTGAGGGATTCGTTTTTATTCTAACATCTCTCTGACATGGTTTTGGCAAGCGGATCCTGCCCAGAAGCAGAGGGATGAATTTAAGGAACCTTTCATCCCTATCTATTCAGGACTTTACACACTAAAAGCTTTTCAAAACACTATTATTCATATTTCTAAAGAAACAGTTAATGTAAACTTGTTAGGCTGCTAAGTCAGTGAAGCGTGGCTTCTAGCTCAATTTTCTCTTATAAAGGAAGACAACTTTACTCTGAAACAACCTGTCAATACGTCTGACCTGAAAGTGTGCTAGGTCATAACTCCCCACCGGTGTTAGCCGCAGAGAATGGAGAAGGTGGGGTGTGGTTCAGAAGCGTGCTGAAAGATGAGTCCGAAACTTCCCTCTGCACCTGAGCCAGAACACTCCCCCCCCCCCCCAGCAATGCAGCGGAGGCAGCCCCCATGGCCTCTGAGAGGCGAGTGTATCCAAGTCATGCAACAATATTTCCATATTGTCCTGCTAGACCAGTCCAGACAGATGGATTGTGTTCCCCTACCAGTAGATTGGTAAAGACAGCCAATGAAGTGCCCAGGTTTCAATGACATCACTCCCATGCCTCTATGATCCTGGGTCTCTGGAGGGCACTTCAGTATTTTTCTGTCTCCTGCAAGTGGATGGATTTTCTCATCTCTGAAGAAAATCTGAAAAATTGGGAGGAAAAAAAATTAATTCCTTATCGTTCCTACAGTTCAGTCCTCCACCTTTGGGTTGTGCACCTCCTCCTGCAGCTTGGAGACTGGACCTGTCAAAATTCCTGACGTCACTGGATGTAGTCTGGTGCACACCCCCCACCTTCTCCAGTGTGTCCAATCTCCATGCAGCAGGAGGACTTAGTGAGCCTAGGTGCTGGGCTCACTTGAGGAACTCATAAGGAGCCTTAGAGTAGTTAGCTGTTCAAATTTTTCTCCTTTCATTTCAATTTGCATTTGAGTTATTTTTGGGGGGTACTATCTCTTTAAAAATAAAATAAAATAAAAGAGCAAAGATCAAGCTGTGTCTATAGTACCAGTCCTGCCTGAAAGAAAGCTTGATTGTACTAGGCTGGATACACAGTCAGGCCCTGTGTATAACATTATATTACTATAAGCCCTAAGAAAGAGTTAATATCATTTGTAGCTCCTTACTTAAAACCATCCTTGAAAACTCTGTAGAAGAAATTGGGTGAAAGGTTTTAGATAACATAAACATTAGTCTTGTTATTAGAAAGATAAGTAAAAGGCAAGTTGTTTACCCAGCTTCTCAGTCTCTGGTCAGAGATATCAAACTGTCAGTGTTAGAATTAATTAGAATTAAGGCCTACATAGTCATGTCTGAGAATATATGTATGTCTTTTCATGATTGTCTATGACGTGCATGCCTATAGAAAAGTATGTTATGAATATACGTGACACTAGACGTAGAATAGAATATGTATATTATGAATATACGTGATGCGAGACGTAGAACAATAAAATGAAATTATGCGGTATAATCAAATCTTTACCTATAAATAAAGTGGCCTAAAGCTATGATATCAGAGTAAACATAGGCAGCGGCCTAGCTTGCTCTCCCAAAGCTTTGGTTATTTTTATAATACAAGTGTGTTGTGTATTATTTACTGCTTTACCAATTAACCTTCTCATTGCCATTGTGTGTGATTTCTGCTATACCCAAGAGCCCTGCCTCGTTGTAGGTGAGGGGAGGTGCAGAGTATACTTTCACTGCCTGCCTCTGATTTCCATGGCTGTGGGCTCATAGTTAGGTCTCTCCCCCTGGACTGGACGGGGAGAGCCCTTGTGCAGGACCATGGCGTTTTCCTCTGCTGCGGTGAGGAAACGCATTGCCCTAAGAAGCAGCAGCAGTCGGATGGGAGGCTCGCCGGCGGTAGACTGCTCAGCTGAGAAAGCAGTCCCGTGGGCTTGAGCCCCGTTGAAGGCACGTAAGTCGGGGGACGTTTGATGACACTATTTACTTTAGGAGTGTTCTGGGAGCAGCTTGGCTTTCCCCGACAGCCGCGCGGGAAGCCTCCGACATTTCGGGGTCTCACGCGGCAGATTTTGGCACACATTTTAAGGTCCGGGGCATTGTGCTGCACAGCTCCAGACGGCGTTTTTGATTAAAGCCAGAATTAGGTGGCTATGGGGCGCCGCGCCTTAGTGTTCAGCGCAGAAGAGGTTTTTCTGTCAGGTTTCAAACCCGAGGGAGTGAGAACAATGAACAGGCTCTATCCTCTGGCGGATAAGGACAAGGAACGCTTTAAGTCCCCCTGAATTGATGCGGCAGTCTCGGCGGTTACCAAGAAGACCACTATCCCGGTGGAAGGTAGCGCCGCATTAAAGGATGCACAGGATAGAAAGGTGGATGGTCTTTTAAAGCAGTCCTTTGAGGCTGACGCTTTGTCCTTGCAGGCTTCTATTTGCGGAGCTTGGGTGGCAAGGGCGTGTCTTCGGTGGTCTCAGCGTCTCCGGCAGTCTGCACAGTTAGATCAGGGGGGGACTGCGGAGCTGGATCGGTTGGAGTCCGGGACCGCGTACTTGGCGGACGTCCATTATGATTTGATCAGAGCGCTTTCTAACAGCATGGCATCCTTAGTGGCGGCCCACCGTTCCTTGTGGTTGCGGAATTGGGCGGCGGATGGATCTTCAAAATTGCGTCTCAGCAAGCTGCCCTTTAAGGGTAAGCTGCTGTTTGGCAAGGATCTCAATAAGTTGGTCAAGGATTTGGGGAAGTCTAAGGGAGGCAGGCTTTCGGAGGACAAGCCCAAACAGGGGAAATCCGCGCCAGCCTTTCGGGACCAGTCCCGGGACTTTCATAGGTTCCGTACATCTCGGTTGGGCGGGTCTCAGAGAGGCAGGTTACCCTACAAAGGCCAGGGGTTTCGAGGCTTCAGGGGAGCAGGTAAAGGTTTCTCAGGAGTCACTTCCTCGGCCGGTAGAAAGCCACAATGAAGGTTTGCGGGTCCCGGTAGAAAGTGCTCCGGTAGGAGGGAGGCTGCGGGAGTTTCTTTCTGCTTGGACCCAGGTCACTACGGATCAGTGGGTGTTAGAGGTCATTCGCGAGGGGTATGCCCTGGAATTCGTGACACCGGTTCGAGATTCCTTTGTGATGTCGCCCTGCAGAAATCCACAAAAGGCCCTGGCGATTCGCAAGACCCTCGATCGCCTACTGCTTTTGTGCGCTATTCGCCCGGTACCGTTACAAGATTGTGGGTTGGGTCGATACTCAATCTATTTTGTGGTGCCCAAAAAGGATGGATCTCTTCACCCCATTTTGGATTTGAAGGGGGTAAATCGGTGCCTGCGGGTACCTCACTTCAGGATGGAGACTTTGCGCTCCGTTATTGTGGCGGTGCGCAAAGGAGAGTTCTTGACCTCTCTGGATCTCACAGAGCCATATCTTCATATTCCAATCAGAAAGGCCCACCAAAGGTTTCTTCGCTTCGCCCTTCCCTGGGGGCACTTTCAGTTCCAAGC
The DNA here is from genome assembly GCA_033557465.1 of Ichthyophis bannanicus. Classification (NCBI taxonomy): domain Eukaryota; kingdom Metazoa; phylum Chordata; class Amphibia; order Gymnophiona; family Ichthyophiidae; genus Ichthyophis; species Ichthyophis bannanicus. Next base: position 1,831,702,999 of record CM066032.1, on the reverse strand, counting down.
GTTACCCTTCGGGCTGGCCACAGCACCGCATACCTTTACCAAGATCATGGTGGTGGTGGTGGTGGCGGCGTTGCGCAAAGAAGGAATATTGATCCATCCCTATCTCAATGACTGGCTGATTCGGGCAAAGTCCGAGGACGAGAGCGTGCGCGTGACGAGCAGGGTGGTACAGTTCTTGCAGCATCTCGGTTGGGTGGTCAATCCAGCCAAAAGCCGACTGGTGCCGACCCAGGAGCTCGAATATCTCAGGGTGCGGTTCGACACCCGGTCTGGGGAGGTGTTTCTGCCGCATCATCGGGCTCTGGGTTTGCGATGCCTTCTCAACAGGTTCCGAGCGACGCCGGCGCCATTGGCGTGGGAGTATCTGCACGTGCTCGGGACTATGGTAGCGACTCTGGAGGTGGTGCCTTGGGCCAGGTTTCATATGCGACCCTTACAGCGTGCGCTTCTCCGCCGATGGTCTCACCAGTCAGACTCGTTAAGCAAGCATCTCCCATGCCCTCTGCGGGTCCAGAAGGCATTACGGTGGTGGCTGCTGCCCGGATCCCTGCAAGCGGGCATGCCCCTGGAACAGCCGGCCTGGATCCCGCTGATGACGGATGCGAGCCTCGCAGGATGGGGGGCACACTGCGGGGACCAGTATGCGCAGGGCGTGTGGGTCCGCTCAGCAGTGCAGTTGGTCCATCAACCGGCTAGAGCTGAGAGCAGTATTGCTGGCTCTCCAGTCCTTCGAGACAACGGTGTCCGGTCGGGCGGTCAGAGTGCTGTCGGACAACTCGGCGACGGTGGCCTTCATCAACCGGCAGGGGGGCACAGGCAGCATAGCCATGGAAGAGGAGGCGGAGCTCCTGTTCTCCTGGGTGGAGAAGCGACTGCCAGCGCTCTCGGCGGCACACATTGCAGGGAAGGACAATGTGACGGCGGATTATCTCAGCAGGGTACAGGTGGATGCGGGAGAGTGGGAGCTCAATCCACAGGTGTTCGCTCAGATAGTTCGCAGATGGGGGCCGCCGATTATGGATCTCATGGCGATCTTCCAGTCCGCAAAGACGACCCACTTCTTCAGCAGAAGGTGAGAGAGGATGTCGGAGGGTCTCGACGCCTTGATGCAACCATGGCCGAGGGGCGGTCTTCTTTACGTGTTTCCGCCATGGGCGTTGATAGGGCACATGGTGCAGAAGATCGAGGGTCATCAGGGCAGAGTGTTATTGGTGGCTCCGGACTGGCCGAGGCGTCCGTGGTACGCGAATCTGGTTCGTCTGCTAGACGGGGAGCCATCCAAGGTCCGCTGCGAATGGCTCAGGTGGATCGATTCTCGCTTACGGTTTGGCCATTGAAAGGGCTAGGTTGAAGAAGAAAGGATATTCAGGTTCAGTGGTTTCGACACTGTTACAAGCTAGGAAGCGGTCCACTTCTCTGGCCTATGTTCGCGTTTGGCGCCTCTTTGAGGACTGGTGCTCGAGACGTCAGGTGCGGGCGGCTACAGCTTCGGTGCCCGTGGTGTTGAGTTTTCTTCAGGACGGTTTCGACAAGGGTTTGGCAGCCAGTTCATTGAGAGTGCAACTGGCTGCTCTGGCCTGCTATATGGGCAAGGTGAACAATGTGTCGTTAGGTGCTCACGCGGATGTGTTACGTTTTCTTAAGGCCGTGTCAAGGATGAGGCCCTGCCGTCGGGTCGTCATTCCGCCGTGGGATCTCAACCTGGTTTTGGGAGCATTGGTTAGGGAGCCCTCTGAACCGTTGAATAAGGCTACGGTAAAAGGTTTGACGTTGAAGACGGTATTTTTAGTGGCTATTTGTTCAGCGAGGAGAATCTCGGAGTTGCAGGCGCTGTCTTGCAGAGAACCGTTCCTGGTCTTTTCTAAGGAAAAGGTGGTTTTGCGCCCGGTGCCATCCTTTTTGCCAAAAGTCGTCTCCCCGTTTCATCTGAATCAGACGGTCTCTCTCCCGGTGCTATCTTCGGGGAGGGACTCGGCGGCGGAGGGCACTCTTCGATGGTTGGATATTAAGAGGGCGTTGCGGCGTTATTTGCAGGTATCCGAGTCCTTTCGGAAATCAGATCGGCTTTTCGTGTTGTTCGGGGGGCCTCGCAAGGGTGAAGCGGCCGCAAAGGCCTCTATCGCTAGGTGGATTCGGAAAGCGATAGCGTCAGCTTACCTGCTACAGGGCCACGCGGTGCCTCTGGGATTGCGTGCGCACTCTACTAGAGCACAGGCTGCCTCTTGGGCCGAGCATGGCTTGGTTCCGCCAGGGGACATCTGCAGGGCAGCGACATGGTCGTCACTGCACACGTTCAGCAGGCATTATCGTCTGGACGTGCTGGCGGCGAGAGACGCCTCTTTCGGTTCTGCTGTTTTGCGAGCCGGATTGGGGGGTCCCGCCCATTGAACACTGCTCTGTTACATCCCAGAGGTGGAGGACTGAACTGTAGGAACGATAAGGAAATGATAATTACACTTACCTGGTAATTGTAGTTCCTTGAGTGACGACAGTTCAGTCCTCAATCCCGCCCGGTGCTGAAAGGGTAGGGGCGATTCCTTGGAAGAGTCAATGCAGTAACAGGTAGGTGCGTTCGTTAGAGGCTCTACGGGTCTCTCTTATGGTCTTTCTAGCCATTGATTCTTTCTTCTCTGGTCTCTCTTGCTTGGGGGGTCAGGAGGGAGCGGTACTAAGCAAAGTTTGGTTCTTTGGTTTAATGGTTTACATATTTAGTTAGTTGCTGTAGCTGAAGCTACATTTGTTTGGCTACTTATTTGTTGCTCCTTTGAGTCTGCTTTGTCAATAGTTCACTGGAGAAGGTGGGGGTGTGCACCAGACTATATCCAGTGATGTCAGGAATTTTGACAGTTCCAGTCTCCAGGCTGCAGGAGGTGGTGCACAACCCAGAGGTGGAGGACTGAACTGTCGTTACTCAAGGAACTACAATTACTAGGTAAGTGTAATTATCATTTTCACTCATGAACGACCACCTTGAGGGTGACTCTCTACTTGAGCGCAACATGGAAGGCTCCACTAAACTAAGGACTTTTTGGTAGCCAAAGGAGGAGGGAAAATTGGTTCAGCTCCATGTTCTTATGATGATAAGGGCCTGTTAAGCAGCCAGAAAATCGGAAGGATTTGGAAGAGATCAGCAGCCTCACACAACCTCAGTTACCCTCCTTCCTCTTCTGTCCCCCCCCCTCCTGCTCTCTCTGAAGACTGAAGACATCTCAGAGGTATGTGGCTGTAAGCCTGTTAAGAAAACATAAGACGGAAAGAAACAGCAGCTAGGAAGTAGCATCGAGTCTAGCATAGTTTGCTCTGTCTGAAACTCCCAAGGGGTGAGTACCAAGGCTTGTCTTCATTATTGTCCTTGTTGGGGGCTCATGCACTTGTCCATTTTAGGGAGTAGGGAGTAAGGAGTACGTAGGGGTCAACCGCGGGCGACTGTTGACTTGGCATCAGTGCTTCCCATCATTTTCCAGGGCACATTGTTAACTTTTTCTGTCTTTATGTGCCCTGTGATCCCAGCATGCATTCTGCCTGAGCGGCTTCAGCACACTTTCCTGCCTAAGCACCCATAACGCATACTCATGTAAGTGTTCTGTTAGCACGTGCTTTTGTGCCTACATGGCCTTAGCACGCACAAATGTTTGCCTTGCCTTAACTTTTTCTGTCTTCTTCAAGGAAGCGTTGCTTGACCTGTAGCAAGTGAAGAGCCTTCTCACTGGTTCATCCTGCATGGCAGCTTCTGACTTTTCGCTTTTTCCAATGAAGGGATTCGGTTGGCCCGGCATTTTCTGTCTCAAGGTAGGAGGTGACTAATGACATTGTGGGTAAAAATAATAGCCCAGTCTTGAGTTCCGGGTGTCCGTGCTTCTGGCCGCTCTCCTTCTTCGGAGGCCTCTGCTCCAGCTGTGTCCCCTGTGTTGGGGATCATTTTCAGGGAGCCAAGCTCCTGGAATCCGGGTTGTCTTCCTCAAATTCTTTTCCTTCTTCAGCAAACCTGGTTTTGGCATGAAAAATAAGACTCTGCAGCCTTTGGATTCCCTCAAGCTCAGTCAAATGAGGGATGGGCAGAGTGTAGAAACCCGGCTTGAGTGCCTCCTTCTAAGCGGCCCAGATGGAGGTTGCCTTCTGGAGATGAGCGTTGGTTGGGGTCTATCCAATTTGATTGCTGATTCTGACATCTCAGTTGAGGGGTCTGATGAAAAAAACAACAACAACAAAGTGCTTTTTCCATCAGAGGTTCGTGTGGATGCTGATATTTTCTGTCTGTCCCAGAAGGGAGATCTGGCAGCATTGATTTCTTGAGTTTCCTCCACCTGGTATATGGCTAATGCTCCAGCGATGGTGCAAGGGCCGCAGGTTCCCCACCTTTATAGGCAGTGCAGACATTCATGGCAGTCTTCCCCTTTCCAGAAATACTCCAGATCATGTTCCATTCAGAATGGGTCCTTACCAATTTCCCGCCTAGGGAGATAAAAGTGTGTAAAGGGATGTGAGCTCTCTCTGAGAGGAGTGCATCACATGGTCCAGCCTGCCCAGGTGTAGGCGGAAGTCACAGCGGTTACAGAGTGGGCCTCCACTCCCGTGGAAGTCAGATTGGCCTTGAAAGGCACTATGGATAGACAGATGGACTCTGCTGAACAGCCAGTTTGCAGTGGCTGCTGCCATTCTCCTGTTGGCGGTGTGTGTAGGTCTGACACCTCAAGCCCTGCTCTTGTAGATTCATTCTTTCCCGCTGGATGATGCAACTCCTCCTTTAGAATCAATTACTGCCTTCCTTATGATGCCATATATGTTCTAGCCCGCTTGGCGACTAGGAATATTGTCCTGTTGGTGGTGCAGTGGCATTGCTTATGGCTTCACCACTGGGCAGTGGACACATCCTCTAAAACCTGACTAACTCAGCTGGCCTTGATAGAAATCTCCTTTGTGGGGCTGATTGGAGAAGATGGTGAAGGACTTGGCTGAGGCCGAGTCTTATCACCTTCCAGAGGACAGATTGAAAGGGCCTGTGAAGCAAGCAGGGTCTTTTCTCTCATTGACCTACACCTGTCAATTGTGGGCATGCTAGACTGACTTCTATGGATCGCAGGACTCCTGGCATGCCATCCTGGAAAGCTCTTCTTCTCTGCTTCTGGATTTCAGACCCATAATCCTTTTGATGGGGCTTATGGGCCCAGACACTCAGTCCCTTCCAGAGGAGGTTCCTCCTGTTCATCACTATGTAGGTTTTGGGGCCCATTCCCGAATGTCACCAAGGATAGAAGAGTGCTAGACACCATTCAAAGTGACTATTTATTTATTTAACATTTCTTATATACTGCTTTTCAATTTATCAAAGCGGTTTACATTGAAACTGAACAATTCTTACAAGGAACGTTATAAGTATTATTTACATTTAACTGTTTACAATGTTATAACTATTTACAATATAAAGATACTAAGCTGGATGACATTTTGCTGTGGGGCAGTTGTGTAGGGATTTCGATCCAGTGGTTGTGTGCTTCATATGCTGTTATAGTGCTTGTTGAAAAGATAGGCTTTTAGATATTTTCTGAAGATGGCGATGTCTGTTATATCTCTTAGGTTGTGTGGGAGTGAGTTCCATAGTGGAGGTATTTGAATGCTCTGTGAAGCAGTTTTTGTGAAGAGTTGGACGGTATGGATGGTGTTGAGAGAGCATTTTGGTGGAACGTCCTCCTTGAACGTGTATTTGGTACTGTTTTGATGATTTTGTTTAAACAATGAGTGGACTGGTTATTTACTATGTTGTATGTCATCATTATGGCTTTATATTCAATTCTAGATCTGATGGGTAGTCAGTGAAGGTTTTTTTAAGGTGGGAGTGATGTGCTCATGTTTCTTTGATCCCATAATTTAGCAGCAGTATTTTGTGCCAGTTGCAAGGTGTGGGTTGTGCTCTTAGGTAGGCCATGTAGTATCATATTGCTGTAGTCTAGCTGTGTGGTGATTATTGCCTGGCAGACAGTTCTGAAGTGGTTCGGTTCTAGTATGGGTCGTAGGTTCTGTAGCATCTTAATTTTGCAGTACACTTTGGAGGTGGTTTTGTTGATATGGGCTTGGAAATTGAGCCTCTGGTCTAAGTGTATTCCTAGATATTTTACCTCATTCTTGATTGGGATTGGACAATTTCCAATTAGTATGTTGTTTGGTAGGATGAATGAAGTGTTTCTTGTGATTACGAGGGCTTCAGATTTCATGTAGTCGATTGTTAAATTGCATTGTGCTAGCCATTCGGTTGCTTCTATCATGCATGCGGTGATGGATGAGAAGTCTGGGTTTGTGGTGTCGATAAAAGAGTACATCATAACGTCGTCTTCATATAGATGGTAGTGTATGTTGTGTTTTTCTATGATCTTGCAGACTAGTTGAATGTATATGTTGAAGAGTAAGGCAGATAAGGCTGAGCCTTGAGGTAGGCCTTGATGTAAAGTAAATGGTCTTGATTGGTTATTCTTTATCTTCACTTCCATTCTGTCAGTTAAATACGAGCGAAACCAGGTCAGGGGTGTGTCACTTATTCCAATCTCTGCCATTCTATCCAGGAGTGAGGAGCGTAATATTGAGTCGAATGCAGCAGAAATATAATTGAAAATAAGAAAGAAGCCATGTTTTACATTTTCAATCCCTTTAAGGAGGAGTACCAAGGGGCTTTATGGTCTCTATAAGATGTGTTGTTCTTACGTGATGTAAGAGCTGTTGGTGAGATAGTGTCAATTCAGTTAGATATAAGTGCTGGGAGATCTGTAGATTCGTTGTCTAGAGTTGGAAGGATTTGCTTGAGGAGGGTGTCTTTATCGAATTCTTTGAAGCGTCGGGGGTTATTTGAGTAGTTGTGTCCTGGCTGAGTTGGATGGATAGGTAACTTGAAGGTGATCATATGATGGTCGGACCAGGGTACTGGGGATACATTGTAGTTGATATGAGAATGGAGGTTGGATGGGACGAACACTAAGTCAAAGGTATTTCTGCTATCATGTGTTTGGGTATCGATGATTTGTGTGAAGTCCAGGGAGCTTAAGGCGTTGATGAATGATGTAGCTTGTGTAGATGCTAGGGAGCTCAAGTTGAAATCTTCTAGTATTATTGGTTGTTTCGCTTTGTTAGAGTATCTTGTAGCAAGTTTGGTTATATGAGAGAGGTCATCAGGATCAGAGATTGGGGCTTTATAAATTAGAGTTATCATTATGATGTTGTTTTCAAGGGTTATAGAGTTTAGAGATGGAGTTGACAGGTTGTCTGTGATCTTCAGGTTTAGTTGTTTGTTGGAGAGGATGAGGGTTCCTCCGCCTCCGCGTTGAGTTCTGGGACAGTGATGAAAGTTCATGGTTGCAGGTGTGAATTGGTTTAGGAGTACGTTGTCTGCGTCCGTCAGCCATGATTCGGTTATACACATGATTTCTACTTTGTTGTCATGGATGTAGTCTGATATTGTGTGTGTTTTGTTGCGGATAGATCGTGCATTTATTAGAGAGCATTTGATTGTTGAGGTTTGTAGTTTAGGTTGCGAGAGTGTCTGTGTAGTCTCATTTATTTGTATCTGTATAAGGCGGTGTTGTCTCTTTTGATAGTTGGGATGCCATGGTTGAGGTGCGAGTTAGAAACATAGACATATGACGACAGAAAAAGACCACATGGCCTATCTAGTCTGTCCTTCCATATCAACAACTACAACAGTCCCCTTTTTACCTTTAGAGATCCTCTGTGTTTGTCCCATGCTTTTTTGAATTCAGTTACTGTCCTCATCTCTACCACCTCCACTGGGAGACTATTCCATGGATCCACTACTCTTTCCGTAAAAAATATTTCCGCATATCACTCCTGAATCTATCTCCCTTCACCCTCATCCCATGTCCCCTTGTAGCAGAACTTGTTTTCAATTGAAAGAGGCTCTCTCCCTGAACATTTATGCCATGGAGGTATTTAAACATCTCAATCATATCACCTGTATCCCGCCTTTCCTCTAAGCTGTACATATTAAGATCCTTAAGTCTGTCCTCATGCTTTATAATGAAGACCACTAATCATTTTAGTAGCCACCCTCTGCACCGACTCTATCCTGTTCACATCCTTTTGAAGGTGCAGTCTCCAGAATTGCACACTATACTCCAAATGAGGTCGCACCAAAGACTTATACAGAGGCATTATCACCTCCTTTTTTCTGCTAGCCATTCCTCTCCGTATGCACCCAAGTATCCTTCTAGCTTTTACCATCGCCTTTTCTATATGTTTAGCTACTTTAAGATCATCAGACAAAACCATACCTAGGTCCCGCTCTTCTTTAGTGGACAAAAGTACTTCACCCCCAATACTATATTGCTCCCTTGGATTGCTGCAGCCCAAATGCATGACCATACATTTTTTAACATTAAATCCCAGCTGCCAAATTCTAGACCATTCTTCAAGCTTAGCTAGATCCCTCCTCATGTTATCTACACCTTCCTGGGTGTCTACTCTATTGCAGATTTTGGTATCATCCGCAAAGAGGCAAACCTTACCCGACAGCCCTTCCGCTATATCACTAACAAAGATGTTAAAAAGAATCGGACCAGGGACAGATCCCTGGTAACATCCTTCTCCTCAGAGTGAGCTCCATTTACCTGTACTCTGTCGCCTCCCACCCAACCAATTTCTAACCCAAGAAGTAACCTTAGGGTCCATCCCTAGGGTGCTCAGTTTGTTTATAAGTTGCCTGTGAGGAACAGTGTCAAAGGCTTTACTGAAATCTAAATACACCACATCTAGGGCTCTCCCTCGGTCCAATTCCCTGGTCACCCAGTCAAAGAAATCAATCAGATTTGTCTGACAAGACCTGCCTCTGGTGAATCCATGCTGCCTCGGATCCTGTAATCCGCTGGACTCCAGAAACCTCACTATTTTCTCTTTCAGCAGCGTTTCCAATAATTTACTCACCACCGAAGTTAAACTAACCGGCCTGTAGTTTTCAACCACATCCTTACTTCCGCTTTTGTGTAAAGGCACCACATGAGCCTCTCTCCAGTCCTTTGGCACCACTCCCGACTCCAATGAGGCATTGAAAAGGTCAGTCAGTGGAGCTGCTAGAACGTCCCCAAGTTCCCTCAGTATTCTAGGGTGTATCCCATCTGGTCCCATCGCTTTGTCTACTTTAAGTTGAGCTAGTTTCTCACGAACACAGTCTTCTGAAAATTGTTCAAGATGTCCCTCGCTTCTGTTCCTGTTTGTGGGTGTTTTCTGAGGTCCTGCTCCTGGTTCTTCATCTGTGAACACAGAACAGAAATATTTGTTAAGCAATTCCGCTTCCTTATCGTTCCTCCAGTTTAGTCCTCCACCTCTGGGTTGTGTACCTCCTCCTGCAGCTTGGAGAATGGGCATGTCAAAGTCGTGACATCACTGGATATAGCCTGCTGGTATCTCCCATCAGCCCCCAATGTGTCCAGTCTCCATGCAGCAGGAGGACATAGTGACCTAGCTGCTAGGCTCACTGAATCAGAGAAGGAGCAATTTAGGCAGGGTTTAGAGTTTGCCTTAATCATCTAGTTTTAATTTCCTTTAATTGATTTATTTAATTTTGTTTATTTTACTGACTTTTTTGTCAGTTAATTTCTTTCCCTATTTGGCCTTAAGTTGTTTAATTAAGTAAATTGGAAGAGCTGTCTCTTTAAAAGAACTACGGTATAGTTTGGTCCCCTTTATTTCTCATCGTTCTGGGGCTTGCCGGTTGGATCTCTCCCCCCTGGACGGTACGGGGGAGAGCTCCACAGGATATACCAGTACTTGCTGTGAGTGACATTGAAGGCAGCTTTCTGCAGCGGCGGGATGAGTCCTTCACTTATGGTGCCGGCAGAGCAGCTTTCGCTAAGGCGGCAGCCCCTGGCTGAGTCGGATGGCATCGTGGCTGCAGAGTCAGTCTCCTTTCGCCCTTGCTGCGGTGTGCCTTCAAGTTCGGCACCACAGGCCTTCAGCCACAGGAAGAGAATTGGACGCCATTTTAACACCTGAGTTTTGGCGCCAATGCGAGCCCGGCAGGGGTGGGAGCCATTTTCTACCCTTGCGGGTGCAGCGTGGCAGCGGTTTGCAGCAGCCCGCGTTTTGGGAAAAGCAATGTTAAAGAGAGTAGGCATTAACTATTTTACTTGTTAGTTAATTAAGTAACACTCTGTTTTATTTATTTTATTTTCAGGGCCCCTGAGTTTAGTAGGAAGATCCCTTTGAGGCTTTTGCTCTGCTGTAAGTAAAGTAAAATAGGAAGGACGGAAGCCTTTCTTCAATCTGTTTTTTATGTTGTGGCAGAGCTCGGATAGTTTTAAATGTCCGTATTTCAACATCGTGTGTTCTTGGCGGTTGGCTGGCATGGCGTTTGCGGTGACCGGTTTCTTTCCCCTGCGTCTGCCGTGGCGTGGATAGGCCGCGTATTAAGGCAGCATTTTTATTTCTTTTAGTCATGTATGACACAATTTGTTCAATTTCATTATTGATTCAAAAAAAAAAAAGACAAAGAGCGAGGCTCTTGACTTAGAGGGGCGTCTGTCTCTGCACAGCCAGATAGAAGATCTATCTCTATACCTTTAGGGCTAATACTGCTTACCGCTGTCTTGGCCTGTAGCCCCTGTGCCCCAAGCAGACAGCCCGGTTTGCGACCAGGAGTTCAATTATATTTTCCCCTCTTCTACATGCGGGTAGGCTTGGAGAGGTGCGAAGCGCATCAGCTGCATCAGAGGGTGTAGACAAAGTTGCTTGCAATGCTGGTCTCTTCAATACCTCGCAATCGAAGGTCCCTAGCCTTTAGATTAATGGCAACCAGCAGCATTTAAGCATGTGGGTTACTTCGAAAGGTGCGCAGGTGGCTTCTCCCCAGTGGTGTTTGGCATGCCGGGGGCAGGTAGACACCAGAGAATAAAGCAGAATGCCTGTTGGGGGCCAGTTGCAGTTAATGAGGTTAATTTTCTTTTACTTCTTAGACCGCTTGTAGTGCTGGAGTTCCGGTCATGTAACTGGGGCCAGCTTGAGGAAGTGTTCCTGTTCAACCCATGTCTGTCCCTGATATAGGACGGTATCAAGGGAGGTGACTTTCTCGTAATTCTTTGGCATTCCAGCTGTTCTGCAGTTCTAGCCTAGTGCAGTGACATTGGCTTGAGGCAAGTCTGTGAGAAAGACTTTGTCACATACGTCATGGTGGTGACAGCACGAATCTCGGTACTGTGGACCTGGTCAGGTGTCCAAAACGGTTGATATTTAGCTAGTAGTTGTAGTATGAAACGTTCAACTATTTAGGGAATGTGTCAGTTTGCTCGGATCAGGGCAGGGACCTTCCGTCCGTTTAAGACGCAAGATTAGGCAGGGCGCAATGGCTCTGTGTAGACAGGGGAGAAAGACCTAATTTTTAGGTTGTTGTGGTTCCTTGGCAATTTCAGAGTGTGGTCATAAAAATAATTGTTAGTTCAATAAGAGGTTGTATATAGCGGTAGGAGCTGCAGTTCTGAAGAGAACAGGCAGTTTCCGCGTACCCGAAATGTATATAGGGTGACAGATGAGGCTTAGGAGGGGGATGAGTCCCCTCCAGTTATATATGGGTGGTGAGTAACCCGGTAGGATCGTGGCTTGCACCTAGGGGTGGTTGGGCCACACCCGTACCAATTTTCTTTTTCTTTCATGTTGGGCACCGTTCTTCTGGTCTCCGGGTTCCAAAGGAAAGAAGGACTTCTCAATTCTCGTTGGATCTGGAGGAGATAGATTGCTGTCTTCGGGCATTTCCTTTGGTATTGAACCATTGCGTCTGATAGGGGGGACGGTTCTATGCCAGGACTTGCCCCATCCCTCAAACTCGCAGAGGCATATTTACACGTTTTCATTAGAGTAGCTCGTCAGAAGTTGCTAGAGTTGCCTTCCTGGACTTACCGCGCACCTTCACCAAGGTTTTTGGGGGGGGATTGCTTCGGCCTAGCGGAAAGGAGGAACCTTAGTTTCCCTTGACTTGACGATGGGGTGATTAGAGCAAAGCCCAGAGTCGAGAGTGTACATGTATGGATAATGTTTTAGGCCACCTGTATTTCAATGGCCGGGGGATTCGGACGCAGTCTGGGTTTGATAGGAGGCCGGTACGGACACAGTGGTGTGGTGCCGGTGGGGTCTCGGCGGGGTGGTCAATCCGGCCAAGAACCTGTCAGTTACGCCCCGGATGCTTGAATGCCTGGGGGCGTCGCCACCCAGTGTGGTGTGGGTTCTGGCTGGGCCGGTGAGATCAGGCACTTCAACAGCTGATACGTCAAGTACAGCACAATGGAGAGCACAGAGCAGATAGCATCGGGATACATATGGCATGCTGGCAATGTTGTGATTAGCACAGATACACTTTTTTTATTTTTTTTATTTACATTCTCTTATATACCGCGCTATTCTGCATCAGTGCGGTTTACATTGAACAAACTGAAATTACATTGAACAGGGTATTATAACTTGGAGATAACTATTTTACAGGGAACATGGGCTATGGAGGGTTAAGTGGCTTGCCCAAGACCACAAGGAGCACCTGTGGGACTAGAAACCCCAGTCCTTCCGGCCCAAGGTTGCTGTCCTCTAGTGGGATTTGAACCCCCGACCTTCCGGCCTGAAGTACCTTGCCCCAACCACTAGGCTACTCCTCTACTCCTCCACTTAACACGACCTCAATGGTTGGTGGTCAGGGTGACTACCACAGCCACGCAGGATACCTTTCTGTGGGGGAATAGGCTGCTCACAGCCCCATCAGCACATGACTTTGGCACTTTGGCACATTATTTTTTATGCAAAAAAACCCAAAAAAACCCACGATAAGTGCAAGAACGTATTGCACCTTAGTAAAAGGTGCCATAGAGGCCCTATGTTGCGGAAAGGAAGTATATATGTGGCAGCAGGCACAGAATAAAAAGAGAGAATGATAGAAGTAGAAGACAATGAATAGAGTAATCTATTATTAATCAGACTAGAGCTACATGAAAGATCAATAAGGACCCAGTAGTACCGGTATAACAAGTTATTCAACAGGTGGGCAGTTTCTAAGAGGTCCATGATGGTGCTAAAATGGGCCTTCAAACCTCGGTCCAGATTTGCAATTTCTCCACATGTCATTTGCTTGAAAAGGGAAAAAATATAGCAGTGGATAATGTTTCAAAATTTGTAGCACATGATGGCAGGGGAAAATGTACAGTTCCTACTGCAAAGTCAGATGCATAGGCTGGATTCGGGCTCTTCCATCAGCGAAGGAAAGTCAGTTCTACAGCAAACATCGAGAGAGGAGTCGGAAGGGCTCGACGCTCTGATTCAGCAGGAGCAGCTGTCGGGTTCTTTCTATTTTTATTTGGACAAAGTTCGATAGCACCTCGCCCTTCAATTAAAGTGGTTACATCATGTCGCACTTAGGAGTTACATTTAACGTGAGGGGGCTTCACTACATCTCTATGGTTTCTTTCAGGGGGTCTCATAGGGCAAGAGCTTTGGGGCCTTGAGGCCCATTGAGGAACAGTTCCGTTAGTGGCCCCGGGCTAGCTGCGGTGCCCGCGTTATCCGGTCCGAGTTCAACGGTTAGAAGGAGATCAGGGCAGATGGCTGACGGCGGAACAGCTGTCTTTCCAGAGTCCTGGTCAATGAAAGGGGCGAGGTTAAGGAAGGCAGATTACTCAGCAGAGGTCATTTCGGCTTTGCGTCTAGGCAAAAAAAAAAAAAGACTGGTGACTCGGTTACTACCAGGTCTGCTTCGGCGGCCTTGGGTGGTTCGATTCTCGCTTACGGTCTGGCCGTTGGAAGGGCGAAACGTGTGGTCGCTTATGGCTCATGTTTGAGGATTGGTGCTCGCGGGAGCAAGTGCAGGCTGTGACTGCGTTAGTTTCTGTAGTTTTGAGTTTTCTACAAGAAGGATTTCTTAAGGGCCTGGCGGCTAGTGCCTTGAGAGTTAAGTTGACAGCGTTGTATTGCTAGGGAGGCAAGCTGCAAGGTCTGGCTCTCGGGATCCATGCAGAAGTGTCACTTTTTTTTTTTTGAGAGCGGTGACCTGGCTGCGGTCCTCTCATCGAATCGTAGGTCCTCCCGCAGGGTCTCAAATTGCTTTTGGCAGGGTTGACTAAGGAATCTTTTGAGCCCTTACACAGGGCATTGGTTAAGACTTTGTCTTTGAGGACGGTAATTTTGATAACCAGCTGGTCGGCAAGTCGGATTTCAGGATGGCAGGTGCTGTCTCCTGGAGAACCATCCTTGTCTTTTTCTCGGAAAAAGGGGGGTGTTGCAGCCAGTGCCGTCCATTTTACCTAAGGTGGTGTCTCCGTTTCAACTCGGTCGGACATGTTTTCTTCCAGTGTTACGGTTGCTGGGGCGAACCGCGTCTGGCCAGGGGTTGCACCATTTAGACATAAAGCGTGTGCTGTGGCAGTACTTGTATATTTCGGAGACTTACCACACTTGGGACCGTCTGTTCGTGTTGTTCAGAGTTCCTCGCAATGGGGCAGTGGCAGCGAGGGCATCCGTTTCTAGATGGATTAAAGAGGCGATTAGTGCAACAGATCTGCTGCAGGGCCGGTTGGCATTAACAGGGTTATGAACGCATGTTACCAGAGCGCAAGCCATTTTTCGGGCAGAGTACAGTTTAGTTCCGCCAGGAGACGTTTGTAGAGCAGCCTTCTGGTCCGCTGTTTGTTCTTTCAGTAAGCACTACCGTCTGGAGGTCCTCACAGCAAATGATGACTTTTTCGGATCGGCGGTATTGCATGCCAGCTGGAAGGGTCCCTCCCAATAATTACTGGTCTGTTAATCCCAGAGGTGGAGGACTAAACTGGAGGAATGATAAGGAAATAGAAATTACACTGACCTGGTAAATGTGGTTCCTTGAGTGACAACATTCCCGCCCGGGGGTATGATTTCTTCAGAGTTTATTTTCAGGCGGAATGGAGCATCAATTTCAAGGAGTGGAGAGATCCTTTTCGATTCTGGATCGCACTGGGAGACTATTCCACGGATCCACTACTCTTTCCGTAAAGAAATATTTCTGCATATCACTCCTGAGGGTGAAGGGAGATAGATTCAGGAGTGATATGCGGAAATATTTCTTTACGGAAAGAGTAGTGGATCCGTGGAATAGTCTCCCAGTGGAGGTGGTAGAGATGAGGACAGTAACTGAATTCAAAAAAGCATGGGACAAACACAGAGGATCTCTAAAGGTAAAAAGGGGACTGTTGTAGTTGTTGATATGGAAGGACAGACTAGATAGGCCATGTGGTCTTTTTCTGTCATCATATTTCTATGTTTCTATGTTTCATGGCAACTTTCCAGTCAGCCAAGGTCGATCGGTTCTTCAGCAGAAGGGAAGAGAGAATGGCGGAAGGCCTGGATGCGCTTATTCAGGCTTGGGCGGAAGGGCAGCTCCTGTACGTGTTTCCACCGTGGGTGTTGATCGGTTGGGTGTTGCAGCGCATCGAGCTCCACAAAGGGCAAGTGATTCTAATTGCGCCAGATTGGCCGAGGAGGCCGTGGTATGCGGACTTGGTGAGGCTCTTGGTGGGGAAGTCCTGGAAGCTTCCACTTCGCAAGGACCTTCTAACCCAGTGGCCCCTCTGCATGCCCCAAGAGGATCGATTCTCGCTTACGGCCTGGCTATTGAGAGGGCTAGAATGAGAGCAAGGGGATATTCGGCGGAGGTGATTTCTACCTTGCTGAAAGCGAGGCGGAAGTCTACCTCATTGGCTTATGTTACAGTTTGATGTATCTTTGAGGCCTGGTGTGTGGATAGGGATTTCGTTCCCTTAAGGGCATCAGTTCTGCAGGTTCTGTCTATCTTGCAAGACGGGTTTCAGAAGGGCTTGGCAGCTGCTTCGTTGAGAGTTCAGTTGGCGACATTGTCCTGTTATAGGGGTAAAGTGCAGGGCAAGTCGCTTGGTGGTCATCCGGATGTGAAGCGTTTTTTGAGGGCAGTAGCTCTAGTGCGGCCACCGCGTAAGCAAATAGTTCCGAGATGGGATCTCCCGTTGGTCTTGGAGGCGTTGGGGAAAGCACCTTTTGAGCCATTAGCGAAAGCGTCGTTGAAAGATCTCACTCTTAAGGTGGTGTTCTTGGTGGCCATTGCTTCAGCGAGGCGAGTCTCCGAGTTGCAAGCGCTGTCCTGTAGGAAGCCTTTTCTGTTTTTCTTCGATTCTAAGGCAGTGTTGCGGCCAGTGCCGTCGTTTTTGCCTAAGGTGGTGTCGGCTTTTTATATGAATCAGGTGGTATCGTTGCCGGTTTTCGCAACAAAGAGAGAGGGTCATGTTCCGGGTCGGCTCCATCGATTGGATATTCGGCGAGCGTTGAAGAAGTATATCGCTAGGACGGCTAGTTTCCGTAAGTCAGATAGACTGTGCTGTTTGCGGGTGCAAGACAAGGAGAAGCGGCCTCTAAAGGGTCGATTGCTCGGTGGTTGAAAGAGGCGATCACGTCAGCGTATCTCTTAAAAGGCCGGGTGGTTCCGGAAGGACTGAGAGCTCATCCACTAGGGCGCATGCGGTGTCTTGGGCGGAGTGCAGCTTGGTGCCGACGGTAGAAATCTGTAAAGCGGCAACTTGGTCTTTAAATTCCTTTGTGAAGCATTACCATCTAGATGTTCAGGTGGAAAGGGACACATGTTTTGGATCGGCTGTGCTTCAGGCTGGTCTAGCAGGTCCCTCCCGTTGAATATATTCACTGCTCTGTTACATCCCCAGAGATTCCGGGACTAGACTGGAGGGACGATCAGGAAGGTTAAATTAGACTTACCTGCTAATTGTAGTTCCTGGAGGAACTCCAGTCTAGTCCCATATCCCGCCCTGATTCATTGGTGGACTGTGGCCTGAAGCAGGAGTGCCTTTACAGGTAAGCGGCACTTTTAGTGGTGTTGGGGCATAGTTCACGGTGGAGCAGGGTGTCACGTGGGGGTGCTTGGCACGGCATCATTCTTCATATGGGAGGAAAGGGGACCTCAGTACGTAGTGAGTGTTGGCAGAAAATTTTATACATAGTTGGGCCTAGGGTCCTCAAAAGTTTCAGTTAGGGGGTTCCTTTTGGTAGTGCAATTCACTACTTAATTGTTGCTCCGGTGAGTCTGCTTTGTCATTAGGTTACTGGTATGAGGAGGCGGTTCCAGTGCTTATATACCAGTGACATCACAGGACAGAGGTTTTTCAGTCTCCAAAGCTGCTGGAGGATCATCACAACCCCAGAGATTCCGGGACTAGACTGGAGTTCCTCCAGGAACTACAATTAGCAGGTAAGTCTAATTTAACCTTTTTACATATAGTGCCACTCCTCCTCCCCTTCTTCCTACCCTGTCCTTTCTGAATAAAGTATAGCCAGTACATCCCAATCACATGTTTCTGTAACTGCCACTAAATCCAAGTCAGCCACTCCCACCAAAGCTTCAACATCAGGAATCTTATTTCCCATGCTACGGGCATTTATACACACTGCTTTCCATATGTTACCCCTGTTACCCATTTCCATAAAGGTATTTAATGTATCACCTACCTGGGGGCTTTCACCCAGTTGTTCCTGGGTCTGTAGAGGATTGGGATTAGGTTTTTCCATGTGCATGTTGCATCAGATGGCTTTATTAAGATGGTAGCTAGTAGTAAGAGAAGTAGGGTAGCTAGAAGCCCTTCCATTTTTTTTTTGAGGTTGACTAGTTGTTTGGAGATCTTGGTGTGGCTGGATTGGTCTATTTCGTCATGAGTTTTGAGAGAGATTGCTTTCTTTGTGTGTTCCTGTTGTATAATAATGCTATCAGTAGTGAGTGAGAAGGTATTTAGTTGGAGAAGAGAGCAATGCTACATTGATGTGGGAGATTAATGTTTGTACCACATGTAATCAAAGTACTTATAGAGGATACAGATAGTTACTTGCTGTTACAATCGATTAGTTAGCATGGATTTGCTCTGATAATGATTAGCTTTGATACAAGGTTATACTTATTATTTTAGCATTTGACAAGTAAGAATTATACAGACAATAGCTGTAAAGGTGGGATATTTACCAAGTCTCTTGTGTGCGTACAGTTCAGTGATTTGTTGGCATAACGTGGAACTGGAGTAATTCTGTGTTGATTGGAGCGTATTCTGATGTGGTTTGACTGCCTTAGTTCCACGCCTAAGGGCCTCAGGCGCAGGCACCCCGATGGCTCTTCACTTTTTAAAGCTCTCCTCTTCGGCCCTGATTGGCTTTGGGCCAGCGAGCAGGGAAGGGTTTGCCTTCCTGCTCCCTCGCCCGACGTCAGTCAGGATGCTGCTGTGGTCCGGCACTGGACTGCAAGCCACCAATCCCAGAGACATTTGTCATCTCTTTATGTGGTTTGGTAGACATGAGAGCCACTGCATGGGTCATGTTGGACAAGTTACTGTGCCCAAAGGTGGTGGTGCTAGTACCCCCCGGCTGAGTGGGGCAAGGGCAGATAGTCCCTTTCTCTCGGGATACCAAAGAAGGATGCTCCTTCTGATCAATGGGCTCATGGGTTGTCAGTGCTCCTTTGCATGTGTTGTGCTTCTGTATGAAAACTCCGAAATAAATGATTTCAACTATGCTGCAAAGGGAGTTCCTAGTGTCTCTGGTTTTGGCTGAGCTTGTTTTCATATCCTATTTCAGGAGGATCAGCAGAGATGTATGCATTTTGCCATGTTTGGCTCACATCTTCAGTTTGCCACCCTCCCTTCAGCCTCTCCACTGCCCTAAGAATGTTCTCCAGGGTCATGGTGGTGGTAGCTGCTGCACTATGGTACTAAGGACTATGTGTACACCCATCTCTGGACAACTGGCTCATCTGAGGCCATTCTCTGTCAGAGGTCTCTCAGGGTTTGGCCCGAGTGGTGTCCTTCTGGAAGGCCTCGGCTGGGTAGTCAGTTGGGGAAAGCGTCCATTGTAGTCTTCCCAATCCCTGGAATTCCTGGGAGCACCATTCAAGGCTCGAGTGAGCACAGTCTTCTTGCCGGAGGAGAGAGAGCACAGATTGTTGGAATGATTTGAAGTGTTCTGTTCTCAACAGGCTCCCAGGGTTTGGGATTCTCTCTAGCTTCTCGGCTTAATGGTGATGGCAATCAATATGGTGCTATGGCATTGCTCATATGACCCTGCTCCAGCAGCCCTTCCTGACAGGAGTTTGAACTCAGGCCTCCGCTCTAACTAGGAGTGAGAGCTGGCTTGAGGTGGTGGCTATGTCCACATTATCTAAAGTGCGGCATGCCACTGGATGATCACTTGTGAATTTTTCTAGTGACGGATGCCAGCCTTACAGGCTGGGAAGCCGTTGTCAAGACCAAATGACCCAGAGCTGTTGGAGCCACAGGCAAGCAATGTGGTCCATCAACCGACTCGAAGCAAGGGCTATCTGTCTGGGGCAGGATTGTGCGAGTGTTCTCAGGCAGTGTCACAGCAGTGGCATAAGTCAGTCACCATGGTGGCATGAGGTGTGCAGGAGTAAACCTTGGGGATGGCTTTCTGATTTGGCTGGATGGAAATGAGCCTCCTAGCTTTATTGGTTCAGCACATTTCAAGGGTGGTCAATTTGGAAATCATCGTCTTCCATCGTCACTTTCTCAATCTCAGAGAGTGGGAGTTGAGTCAGGAGGATGTTCAGATGCTTCTCCACCATTGGGGTTGCTCCCTAATGGAATTGATGGCATCCTGTTCCAATGACAAGTGTCCAGAGAGGAAGCATACACACCCGCAGCAAGCAAACACCAGTTCAGAGCAAGGTGTATTTAGGAACCATTTTGAACATTTTAGGATGTCTCTCCAGTGCTGTTTATTTTCTTGTTGCGTATTCTATTGTATACGAGTTACATTTTTAATGTCTTTATTTTTAGTGAAATTTATGTTATTTGTTTAATGTCATTATTTGTTTTTTAGTCGCCTCCATGGGGAAAATGTTTAATGCATATGACCTACCAGAATCCAAGCTGCCCCCACCACCACCACCATCAGATTAAGGGGCTTGTTTACAAAGCCGCGGTAGCGGTTTCCGATTGTTATCAGAGCCGTGGCCCCATTGAAATCATTTTAATGCCTCTGTATAAATCTTTGGTGCAACCTCATTTGGAGTATAGTGCGCAATTCTGGAGACCGCACCTTCAAAAGGATGTGAACAGGATGGAGTCAGTGCAGAGGGTGGCTACTAAAATGATTAGTGGTCTTCATTATACCTCGTAAAGCATATGAGGACAGACTGAAGGATCTTAATATGTACACCTTAGAGGAAAGGCGGGATAGAGGTGATAAGATTGAGATGTTTAAATACCTCCGTGGCATAAATGTTCAGGGAGAGAGCCTATTTCAATTGAAAGCAAGTTCTGCTACGAGGGGACATGAGATGAGGGTGAAGGGAGATAGATTCAGGAATGATATGCGGAAATATTTCTTTACGGAAAGAGTAGTGGATCCATGGAATAGTCTCCCAGTGGAGGTGGTAGAGATGAGGACAGTAACTGAATTCAAAAAAGTATGGGACAAACACGGAGGATCTCTAAAGGTAAAAAGGGGACCGCTGTAGTTGTTGATATGGAAGGACAGACTAGATAGGCCATGTGGTCTTTTTCTGTCGTCATATTTCTATGTTTCTATCATGGTTGTGAGATGGATCCTTGTAAAGACTAAAGAATACCAAAAGGATATCTATATGTGTTTTATTGACTACAGCAAAGCTTTTGACTGTGTAAATCATGAGAAACTCTGGACCACATTAAGAAGCATGGGTATACCAGAACACCTGATTATTCTCTTGCACAACCTTTTCATTGATCAACAGTTTGAGCGGAACAAGGAGAAACCTAATGGTTTAAAATCAGCAAAGGTGTACGACAAGGCTTGTCATGCCCATAGCCCCTTACATGTGTATGGAGGGGCGTGCTTGTTTGCTTAATTGAGGAACTCTATCTATGTTCCAGACTGGCTATCTTGCAAAGGATTATGGTACTGGTAGTCCAGTCATGTGGTGCTTGCCTTTGAGGTAAATGAAGAGAATGTAGTTGGCTCGCGTGTAAGGCAGTAACAGAATATTTATTTATGAGGTAAATCCAGATGCACACAGATTCTACTTGGTAACACCTTAGGATGTATTCTCCAGGATTTTATATTCAAAATAATAATACAACTGAAAGGTAAAGCAAGTAGCTTGTAAAGTCCATTAACAACAGAAAGTCTCTCTCTCAGCCACTGCTGACAAAGCTTCTCAGCCGTGCTGCCTTAAAGGAAACCAACAAAAGTAAAAGCTTCTTCACAAAACAAAAACAGCTTTTCTTTTCCCATTCAAAGCACTTTGTATCCAACGTGTGCATAGCCTGAGCTGTGTGCTGCTCTGATACCAGCTGGCTAACAAGCTCCAATCAACAGCTCTTTTCCTTCTCTGCACAAGTATTTACACAAACTTCTAGTGCCAGTTACTAGAACGTTTCCCTTTTGATGTTTGATCCCACTTTCAGGATTTCTCTGTGCTAGCAACCTTGCATAAAGAACAGTCCATGAGAATATCGTCCTCCTCTGTAAGTATAACTTGTTCTTCTATTTGCATAGGTTCTATATCAGGTGCTGGATCAAAGGGCTTTACTAACTGACCTTCATTAGGACAGAAACTGTGTCTAAACACTTTGCCTTGCTTTAGGTTAGACAAACGTTCATAGTTCATACCTGGGTTAAAGCTGGCATTAGGCTGTCCTCTCAAATATTCTGGCCATTATGCATTGGAGCTTTTATATCCTGTCCTCCAGTCTATATTCCTGGACCTCAGGGCATCTGCTGCATACCTCTTCTTAGGGTTCCCAGCTGAAGTTCTCCAAGCCTTTGGATTTCCCCAATCCCTTGAAGCTGGCTTCTCCCAGGAATCTCTCCAAGAACCTGAACCTCTCAGAGCTCCTCTTTCCTTGCTCTCACGCTTGCCTTCAAGCCTCCTCTCAGGATTGCCTCCTCGCTCTCCTCGTCTTCCAGGCTTAAGCTTCCCTTCTCGTCTGCTCTCTGCATATTCTGTTCTAGTTTTAAAGTTCCCAGTTTCCAACCCCTCCCTTTCAGTCCCCAGGTGTTGGTGGTCAAACTCCTTCCTGGCAGCTGAGTAATTAAGAGTGACGTAAGGGTTTCGCCATCTGGGCTTATACTCTTGCACCTCATCTCCACTAGAGGCTCTCTGCAGGCCACTGCAGCCTGGAATAACCTGTCTTTTAGGTAAATATGCAGTTTTACTCCTGTGACCTGCCAAAACAGGTCCCTTGATTAGGGTAAATTCCCTTCCTTTATCAGTATTCTCTAGGCTCTGGGCAGCTTCCTCATCACAGGCTGCATACTTTCCCCCTACCTGTTTAATTTATATGCAGAAGAAATCATTAGAGAAGCAGGACTGTATGAAGACAACCGAGGTGTGAAGATTCGTGGAAGACCCCTTAACAACCTTCGCTATGCTGATGATACTACATTACTGGCTGAAAGTGAAGATGATCTGAAACATTTGCTTCTCAAGATCAAGGAGCATAGTCTTAAAATGGGTCTGCACCTTAATGTAAAGAAGACAAAGATCCTGACAACTGGAAAAATCAATATTTTCATTGCTGATGGAGAAGAAATCAAAATAGTGGACAGCTTTAACCTACTTAGATCAACTATCAATAAAGGAACAACAAGCAGTCAAGAAATCTGACGTTGCATTGCTCTTGGCAGAATGGCTAAGGAACTAGACGAGATTCTCAAGAGCAGAGATGTCTCTCTTCATACAAAGATTCGAGTCGTTCAAGCCATGGTATTTTCAGTAACATCATATGGATGCGAAAGTTGAACAGTCAAAAAGATAGACAGGAAGAAAATCAATGCCTTTGAATTATGGTGCTGATGACGAATATTGTGTAAGCCATGGACTGCCCGAAGAACAAACCAGTCAGTACTCGAAGAGATAAAACCTAAGCTTTCTTTAAAGCTCAGATGACAAGACTTCGACTTTCATACTTCGGACACATCATGTGAAGAAAGAGATCATTAGAGAAAGACGTCATGCTTGGCAAGGTAGAAGGCTAACACAAAACTACTACTACTACTACTGATCATTTGTATAGCGCTACAAGTCGTATGCAGCACTGCACAGACATGTAAGAGATAGTCCCTGCTCATCAGAGCTTACAATCTAGTCAAGACAGACAACGCAGAAGGTGTAGACAGGGAAACAAGGAGATCAGATGAGTCAAGAACCAAAAGCAGCAGTGAAGAGGTAAGTTTTCAGCCTGGATTTGAAAGGGTCAGAGAAGGTGTCTGGCATACAGACATAAGTAGTTTGTTTCAGGCGTATGGTGCAGCAAGGTGAAAGGAGTGAAGTCTGGAGTTAGCAATAGATGAGAAGGGCACAGATTGAAGCAGTTTGCCAGAAGAACAGAATTACCAAGGTGGTGGGGGGTGTAAGGAGAGATAAGAGAAGAAAGGTAGTGAGGAGCTGCAGAGTGAATGCGTTTATAGGTCAGCAGGAGAAGTTTCAACTGGATGCGGAAACAGATAGGGAGCCAATAAAGTGACTTTAGAAGAGGGGTAATATGAGCATGACAAGGCTGGCAGAAGATTAGCTGCAGATTGAAGGGGAGAGAGATGATTCAAAAGGAGACCAGCAAGGAGTAGGTTACAGTAGTCAAGACGGGAGATGATTAAGGAGTGGATAAGCATCTTAGTAGTGTCTTCAGAAAGGAATGGGCGGATTTTGTTAATATTATAGAGAAAGAAATGGTAGGTCTTAGCTATCAGATGAATGTGTGTGGAGAAGGAGAGAGAGGAGTCAAAGACAATCCAAGATTGCGAGCCGAGGAAACAGGAAGGAGTAGAGAGTTATCCACAGAGACTAAGGAGGAAGAGGAGAAGAGAGGAGGTTTTAGGGGGAAAGATAAGAAGCACAGTCTTGGCCATGTTCAATTTCAAGCAGCGGTGAGACATCCAAGCAGCAATGTCAGAAAGGCAGGCAGAGATCCGGGTGTGGATTGCCGGAGAAATTTCAAGCATAGAGTCATTGGCAGTCATTGGCATAAATATGGTAATGAAAGCCATGGGTATAGAGAGAGAAAAGGAGCGGACCCAAGACAGATCCATGGGGTACACCAACTGAGAGCGGGATAGCAGAAGAGAAGCCACCAGAACTAACACTGAAAGAGTGATGGGAGAGATAGGAGGAGAACTAGGATAGTACAGAGCCCTTAAAATCAAGTGAGGACAGGGTATCGAGGAGAAGGTTGTGGTCAACAGTGTCAAAAGCAGCAGAGAGGTCAAGAAGGATGAGGACAGAGTAAAGGCCCTTGGATTTTGCCAGGAACAAGTCACTGGAGACTTTGGCAAGAGCCGTTTCAGTAGAGTGTAAAGGACGAAAGCCAGACTGTAAAGGATCCAGGAGGGCATGAGAGGAGAGGAAGTCAAGGCAGCGGCGGTGAACCCCGCGATCAAGTAGTTTAGAAACAAAGGGAAGGAGGGAGATGGGTCGATAATTAGAAGGACAGGTGGGATCAAGTAAGGGTTTCTTGAGGTGAAGGGTGGTATATAAGAAATGTTAAATAAATAAATAAATAAGTGTGACCACAGCATACTTGAAGACTGCAGGGACAGTTGCAATGGAGAGCAAAAACTTGTTTTCAATAAGGCTCTTTGGCAAGAACTTCATGTTCATTTGCATGAAGAAGAGCTAAGAAGCTACTCACCTTAAAACATTACGTGGTGTTGCAGGACCTGGTCAATTTTCATCTTATTTATCACCATTTGGAGGCATCTATTACAAGACCTGGTTGTTTTTCATCCTGTTTTATGAGCGATAAACGGATCCATTATATCAGAGTGGCTACGAACTTTGGTTGTTGCCGCTGTGGAAGCAATCCTGTATATCATTTGGAGAAATTAGAAGGATAATCTTCTTCACAAAGCTAAGTTCTTGCTAAAGAGCGTTATTGAAAACAAGTTTGGGATGGTTTCTGTCATTATTGATTGTGAGTAAAGGAGCGGCATGCATTCATGCGGCCTGTTCCGTTTCGTTTTTAGGCCTTTGGGTCTTATTAAAATTTGATTAAAAGGAGGACCCACTACAAGAGAGGTTTTCCTCTCAAGGTGGGTAATCTGACAAATTAGATAGTCTATATATATTTCACTGGTTTGATTGTAAAGGACATGATTATTGGCACCCTTATAAACAATTCAAATCAGTTTGAACAGAACATTTGCATTGCAGTAAAAATTAGACACACCTGTGATCAATAGTCAGCACTCACATGACTTGAATCAACCAATGAATGATGGTTCTAATGTTTAAAATGGATACATCCCTGTTCCATTTTCACAATGGTGTAGGCAAGAGAGCTGCCTGAGACCATCAGAAAAGCCATTATCACCAAATATCAAACGTCATAGAGATACAAAGCCATCTCCAAAGACCTTGGATTTCCTGTGCCAATAGTTTGCAATGTTTCTTTTTTTTAATTTAGATTTTTATTCGGTACTGCACAAATTGTTACATCATTTTTTCTCATCATTTACAATCAATAATATATCATAAATCTGGCTGTCTTCATCAGCCCAACAGAAAAACTTACATCCATAATTGGCATACCTCTCCATCTCAAAACTATCTTCTGATTTCTATCTTCCAATTATTACCCAATTACTGTTTTTCCTCTTACATCACATTATATATTTCACCTTGCTGAACCTTACACCTGGAACAACCTACCTATGTCTGTACGCCAGGCACCCTCCCTGGCCCTCTTCAAATCCAGGTTGAAGACCCACCTCTTCACTGTCGCGTGTAGATCCTGACTTCCACCCTTGTCCTGACCTATCTTCCGTATTTCACCCGGACTAATTTGTAAATGGCATACTTTGCTTTGCCCTGAATTGACTTTTTTGCCTTGTTGTCTTACTTGTACACCTGTACAGCGCTGCGTGCGTAGCGCTATATAAATGCTAAATAGTAATAGTAGTAGTAGTATATATTCCTCTCCATGTACCTATACATTTTTTAATATTCTTTCTCCCCCCCCCCCACTGGATCCTGTAATGCACAGCCACTTATTTTACTATCACATTCCCTAAACTTAATTGAACTCATCCCATTAATTTGTTGTCCTCCTTTTGTAACCATTCCCTATACCTTTCCCATCTTCTTTGAAAGACCTCTATCCTGTGTGTTTTATATACAGTAATTTCGCTCATCCTATAAATGTAGGCCAGTCTGCTCAATTTTCTCTCCGGGGCTGGTTCTCTCTCTAACCTCCACCCCTTTGCTATTTCCATCCGCACTCCAATCGCTAGCATCTTTAACATATACACCAGTTGTCACCCAGCGAGGGTCCCCACAGGTTAAAGCAGGGTATTACACTGGGGCCTTATCTTTAACCAGCCAGGAAGTGGTGCAGAAAGCCTTGCAATGCCCTCTGGGTATTGTAGTTTTCACAGGCTAGCCAAGAAATGAGTTGCAGTCGGGTGGTAAGGCTTTAAGACAGAATTTTTATTCCCCTTCTGGGTGGATTCTTTTATAGCAATGAAAACAAAGGCAAACAGACCATCTTCTGGTACAAAATAAAGGAAACAAATATGAACCAAAATTGCTTCTATCTTCAGCTTCTTTACTCAAATAAAAAGGTATCTTAAACAGTCCTTTCCCAAGCAAACAGAAAAACCTTTCTCTTTCACTTCAGTGACTAGAAAGTTTCCACAGCCTCTTTAACATAAAGAGGAGATATCATCGGCAATAATCAGTGTACAGTCCATGCATTCATCTGAGGGCTGTTCCCCTTGAATATCACACTGCATTTCTTCACTTTCTCCTTCAAACTGTCTTTCCTTCAGATAGCCAGAAGTATTATTGTTTAGCAGTCTCTCCCCATTGCACAGAGACTTCCTTTCTTCCTCCGTGAAAGTGTGTGAGGGAAAATTACCACATTCACTGGAGTTTCTTTCTTGAGAGCCCCACCAACTTTGACAATTACATGGAAAGTTACTGCATTCAGCTTTCCCTCTATTAGAGCCAATCAGCTTACCTTCTTGCTCCCTCAAACTGGGGTTTCTCGATACAGCTGAGATCACAGAAGTGGAACAGGACGGAAGCTTCCTACGGCCTTTTTCCTTTAGCTTTTCTCCAGATATAAAAATATCCTCATGCCAGAACTCCTTTTCCCTTCTGTGCCTGTTGCTTGGGTAATTAGCTTTCTCAGCCTTTCTAAGCCTGGCTTCCAAACTGTATCCTCTGTTACCTTCGGGATAAACGTCACTGAGCTTAGACGTGTCTGTGCACTGCTCTCTGAAGCAGTCTCCTGGGTTGTCTCTTTCAGCTTTGGAACTAAACCTCTCAGCTTTTCCAGCTCTCTCGGTAGTTCTCTCTCCGGCTCTCACGCTGGCTGAACTCCAACCTCCACTCCAACCTGAACTTCCCGAACTTCCACCTGAACCTCCCGAACTCCCTCTAACTTCAGGTGAGTTAGGTTTATGTGTGTGTGCCTCAACTCCGCCCCCTCTCAGCTGCTCTTTATTACTTAATGAACCCTGAGCCTTCCTGCTGCTTGGGCGTGTTCTCACACCTTGTGACCTAGTTTGTGTGTGTTGCCTATAGCAACTCTGGGCCATGTGTTTCTCTGAGCTGTCAGTGTCATATCCACTTTCTGCATTTCTACCTATTTCCATAAGCTCTGCTAGATCCACACCGTGACACAGTTCACTCTTCAAATCTCCCCCCAGTCATTCATTAACACTCCTGCTGGTGTAATAGGGCCAACCCAACCCACCATATCTTGTGCCAAATCAGACAGCCATTGCCATGTTTTTTATAACACTGAGCACCTCCACCACATATGCATATAGTCCCCTCTCTCTCCACACCCCCCTCTAACACATCGGATCATTATATGCCCCCATCTTACACAGACGCACTGGGGTTAAATACATTCAGTACAGCATCTTATAGCAGTGTTCTTGAATTGCTGTCAAGACCACTGGTATTTTTACCCCTTCATATATTTTTTCCCATCTCTGATAATCCCAGTGACCTCCCAAGTCGTCCTCCCATGCCTGCATATGTGTTCCTTGTTCCATGGGCCCACTCAATGCTTTATACAACCTGGAGATTACGCCTCTGGATAAATCTCCCATCCTAAACATCTTTTCAAATTGTTTCTCCTTATTACCTATGCCTTCCTTTATTTGTTTTCCCCCCAGGAAATATGCCAATTGGAAGTAACCATACCAATCACTTATCTCTATTTGAAATTCTTGCTGAAGCTCCCCAAATGGTCTTAATTGGCCCGCAGCTGTTAATACCTGTCCCATGTACTGTAACCCTTTCTCATGCCACTTTTGAAATATACTGTACCAGAGACTCCTACCACCTTAAATCCCTCACACTGTGTAATCTGCTGTGCTCTAATGTCTCCCCCCATCTGTGTCAACACCTTATGTTTCCTATCCCAAATTAGGAGTGTGCATGCCACATTGGGGTTCCTATCTTGGCCCCTTCCTCTCCTCTTCTCTGCCACATCAAGTCTACAAGGCAATTTGGTCTTACCATCTCCTGTTCTAGTGTACTCCATTGGGGCCCACTTCTCTCTAACCTCCATCCCATTAACACTCTCAACTGTGCCACCTCAGGCACTGCCAAGCCCCCTTCCTTTTTCTCTCTGTACATTTTCTTCCTTTGTACTCTTGGAGGTCTGCGTCTCCAGATAAAGGAGAAGATTCTTCTCTGCACCAAGTTTAACATTGTGGTGGGGATCTATGGGCAAAGACATAAATAGAAACAGTAATCAAGGTAGTATATTCATCTTCACTATGGTAGTCCTTCCCATGCATGAGAAAATAGGTTTGTCCCATCGTACTAAATCCATTAGCACTTTTTTATTGTTGGGTCATAGTTCATCTTATATAACTCAGACCCTTCCGCACTAATCTGGATCCCCAAGTATCTCACACTTTTATCAGCCCACTTAAACCGGAATGTGGCTCGCACCTTACCTTCTTCCTGTGAGTCCAACTGAATTTTTAGAACTTCTGTTTTCCCCATATTCATTTTGTACCCAGATACTTTACTATATTTCTTGATTTCTTGTACTAAGGCTGGTATAGATTCCATAGGCTGTCCTAATGTATTGTGACAGAGACGCCCGTCTTGAACCCATGAGAATAGAAAAGGACATGGAATTAGACTTAGGAGAGAGCCCAGTTGTGTATTTCAAGGGTAACCTGAATCCTGCGTACACCGATACCCACGAAATCCCTGCCTGGCCTGGATCTCAGGCCCCGCGAAGAGAGAGAAAGAAGAGAGAGAGAAAGCCCAGGGTGCCACACCCAGACTCCTATGAGGTCCCTGCAGGCATGAGAAGAGATTATTATCACCTGGGAAGGGCTAGAAGGGAGGAGGAGGGGCTGGAACCCTGGAGGTGGAAATATAAACCCCTGCTGAGGCTGGAGAAACAAGGGGAGCTGGAGAAACAAGAGGCTCAGGAGAGTCAAGAGAAGCTGGAGACGCAGCGGAGCCATAGAGGAGAGCCCTGGGAGGAGCTGAACCACAGGGAACACAGCCGAGGAGATGGGCCGAAGGCTGAAGGTACTGACCGGCTGTCTCAGGTAGAGCTGGGAACAGGAGTGACTCTAGGACCCAAGGGGGAGCTGTTTTCTGAGCACTGCTTTGAGAACTCAGAATGGGACACTGCTCCAACAATTGAAGATATGCAAGTCGATACTGCTGAGGATGACTTGAAGGCTATGGATATTCCTATGGACTGTACTTTATGCCAAGTAAAGGGCGTTGAACCGTTATGCTGAGGGCTAACACTTTCTGAGAAGGTCTCCTAAAGCTGGAAATAACAAGACCCAGAGAACCGACAGGAGGCCGGGGATACTTTTGCTAGCACCCGAAGGTTTGTGACGCAGCCAGGAAAACTTGCAGGGAAGCTAAAAAGCTTGGTGAATATTTGCTGCCCGTGTCTCCCATTTTTGGTTTAAACTTAATCCAGGAAGGGAGTTAAGAAGAAGCTTTTGTTCCAGTGGGACTAAGTTTTATTGTTGCCATTAATTGTTTTATTTATTTTTATTTTATTTATTTATATTCTCTTATAGACTGCGCTATTCTGCATCAGTGCGGAAAAGAGGCATTTTTACCCTTGCTAAAGAAGTGCTGTTTTTCAGGACTGAGAAACATTTGAAGCAGCTGTGTGTGTTTGAAGCTTGTGAAGCAGTTATGCTGTTCTAGTGCTGTATTACCAATAATCCTGCATAAGAAGGAGTCCTGTGTACAGGGTACTTGAACTTTTGCGTAAGAAATACAATTCTGTCACTTTGCCTTACCTCCGGACCATGACTACAACTTCTTCTTGAAGCCATTTTTGAAGGCAAACTACATATCCCAAGATACGCCTGGGGAAAGTTAGTTTGCCCAAGCCAATCGAGAGAGGTTCCTCCGATACCACGTCCCTCTAGGCTAGAGGCGGGTGGTGAGGGCGTGACAGTATACATGATATCATCCGCAAATAATGACATTTTGTATTCCTCTTCACCAACTTTTATACATGTATTTCCTTATTTCGTCTATCACCATTGCAAACAACAATGTGGAAATCGGGCACCCCTGTCTTGTACCTCTGCCCAATTTAAATAGCTCTGAATATGCCCCATTTATCCGTATATGTTCTTTAGGCTCTCTATAAAGAGCTTCTATCCATTTCTGGAAATTGTCACAAGCACAACGCCCAAAGCCACTTGCCTCTAGTGGGTCGAGGGGTGTAGTGGTTGAGGATTCCTTCTTCTATCAGCTCCTAGCAGCCTATTTCTTCGTGTTGGCTTCTGGGAAGTGTAGTACTGCTAAAATATGTTGGTGCCTTAAGTAGAAGGTTTGTAGTTGAGATAACCGAGGGTAAGGCTCGTAACAGAAAGTTTATTTCCATAACACAAAACACAGCAGGTTCAAGGTATCATTTACAGGATTATAACTGTAGGATTTGCTTAAGGTACAGCAAATAATGGCAAACAAACCAAAAGAACTCAGAAATGGCTTTTTTAAAGTCCTCTTACTTGCAGAAGCAATTGCCTTTAGAAACTAGGCTGAGACTTTCCTTTTAGTCCTTGTTAATCAGAGCATAAAGAAAAATTCAGGCTTAATTCTTCTACAGCAGTTTGGTTTCTGCCAGCCTCAAAAAACCTCTCTAGGCTGCATTTCTACATGAAACCAAACTTAGAACAAAACAAACATTCCAAGCTGTTATCAAAACTCTTAGCAGACTTTTCATATAGGAGAGGAGCAAGCAAAACTCTTATAGCAGCTAACTTGGCTTTTCTTGCCGTTGCACAGTTCAAACACAGGTGACAAACAAGCATGAATCAGAGCTTCCTGATCAGGCTACATTGCAGTAAATTTCCCTTTTAAAACAGACAAGGATTTACCTCCACACTGCTTCTGCCATATGATTAACTTCCAAGGAGAATTACTTCTTTCAGGGCTAGCTGTCCCTCAAGACCTCCTGTCTAGAGCTTGGCATAGAGAGCAGTCCATAAAGCAATCTTCTTCCCCCAACTCTGACACTGGTTCTCCCAACTGCATGGGTTCTGACTCACCGACTTGGTCAGACTGCTCAGCTGACAACCTCTCTGGTGGTCTGAAAGCTTCTCCACTTCCTGGTCCCCACCTCTGTTACCAACCTGTTGCAGGGAATTCAGCTCTCTCAGCTCTGGGTAGCTCAGCTCTTCTCCAAGAATCTACTCCTCTCTGCTTCTGTCTCAGCTGCTCTCCCGGCTGCTCTCCTTCTCGTCTCTCTCCCTCTGCATAATCTAACCCAGGCTTATACCTCCAGGGTCTTAACCCCACCTCTTTCTTTCCCCGGTGTTGGTAATCCCCCTGCCTCCTGATATTAGAATAATCAGTGCACTTGTTAAAGTAAGGGCTTTGGTCCTCGTGCTTGCAATCCCTCTTTCTTACTTTATCAGTCATTGGCTGAAACCTGTTCCAGCTGGGGGTTTTCTGTCTTTGAAACCTGGCTGTGGCTTTCTCTCCCTGCACTCCTAGAAGGGGACCCTTAACTAGGGTGAATTCGTTATGCTTCTCACCTCCCCCACTCTCAGGATAGCTGACCTTGCCACAAAATTATCTCCCAGTCCCATCTTCTGCATAACTGCAAACATAAAAGCCCATTCTACTCTGTCAGAAGCTTTCTCTGCATCCACCACCATCATTATGGACAATGTCTGATCCTTACATACTTGCCATATTAAATTCAGCAACTTACGTACATTATCACTCGCTTGTCTACCCGGGATAAATCCTGCTTGATCCTCCTTTATCAATTGTGGTATGTATTTCTGCAACCTGGTCGCTAATATTTTAGCTAGTATCTTAACATCCAAATTGATGAGAGAAATGGTCCTATATGAATCACACTTATTTATTTTATTTATTTATTTATTACAGTTTCTTATATACCGCGCTATTTAGAATCAGCGCGGTTTACATCATAACAAAATGACCATAACGACAAACTGTCAGGTTTTACATTGAACAGGAGTACAAACTTGGATAACTGGGTTAACTTCCCATGGTCCTTTCCGGGTTTGGGTATTACTGCCACACCCGCCACCTGATGAGGTTGGTAACTTTTCCCCTTTTAATACTTCATTGAAAACATCTCTCATTATTGGGCTAACTTCCTCACAGAACTTTTTATAAAACCTGGCTATAAAACCATCCAATCCTGGTGCCTTGCCGTCTTTTAAGCTCTTTATTGCCTCTACTACTTCTTTTTTGTCAATCTCTCTGTTCATCCACTGCTGTTGCTCTGAATCCAATTGCTTCAATGTGATCTCTGCCAGATACTGTTCTATATCCACTTCCTCTCCCTGTTGTTCCGATTCATAAAGTTTACAATAATCCCGAAATACCTTTTGTATTTGTTCAGTATCATTAGCCCATCTACCCTGCTCATCTTTTATTCACAGGATCTGTTGTTGCATCCTTCTTTCCCTAAGTTTTCATGCAAGATATCAGCCTGGCTTATTTCCCTGTACATAAAATTCATGTCTGAGTTGGTTCAACTTAAATGCTTCTTCCTCCTTATTTAGTCTTCCTAATTCTTCCCATAGGTTTCTAAAACGTTGCAGCCTTCTCCTTCCACCATTCTGTCTGTGCATTGTCTCTTCTAGTCTCAACTTTGTTAATAACTCACGCTCCTTTTGTTCTTTTTCCCGCTTCCGTCTCACCACCAATGCTATACAGTGCCCCCTTACCACCGCTTTCAATCCATCCCACACCCCAGCTGATCCCACCTCTCCCCCATTATTATGCTGCATATAGTCCTTTATAGTGCTCTGAATATGTCTTAGCTCCTCTTCCCTGTCTATAAGGGATTCATTCAACCTCCAGAACTGCAGACCTCCTCCCTCTCTTTGTAAATTCAATGAGACCTCCATTGGTGCATGATCTGTCTAACTTATGGGTCCTATATCTACTCACTTTACCTATTCTACTATCCTTCCATCTGCCTATATGTCCAATCTAGCTTTTATGTGGGTGTGAGAAGTGCTTATATTCTCTCTTATTCCCATGCATGTATCGCCATGCATCTATTGCGCCCAATTTGTGTAGCAATTTCCCTAATTTCTTATTTACACCTTTAGTGCCTTGTTTATTACCCTCCATGGTGTCTATTCTGGGGTTTAAGGTTGCATTAAAATCCCCCCTAGTATCACTGGGCTTTGCATATGCATTTCCACCACCTCATATAATTTTCCATAAAACCCCCCTTGCTGTGTATTTGGTGCATATACACTCCCTACTACTAAGGACCTCCCTGCTATTTTTCCTTTCCACAGAATGAAACACCCCTCCGGGTCCCTCTCTACATGATGTTCTTCCAAGCTCAACCCTTTTGCAAAGAGAATTCCAACTCCCCCCTCTTTGGTGAGTCCTGATTATGTGCCAGGTATACAAGCTAAAGTTGAAAAATAGCAAACCACTCATGAATGCAGCAAAATATGACCTTGAGAATATACCAGTGGAATTTAAAGACTGCCTGCTAAATCGATTTGCTGCTTTAGATACAAATGGCAGAGCTCCAGAAGAGTTATGGAATGACATCAAGAAGGTTGTGTTGGAAGAAAGTGAGAAGTCTCTACAAAAGGTGAAAAAGCAATAACGGCCAAAATGGATGGCAGAAGAAACTGAAAATTGCCCAGAAACGCAGAGAAGCTGAAGCCAGAGGAGAAAGTAAGACAATCGTAGAACTCAGAGATTTCCAACGTGCAGCAGGACAGGACAAGGAAAATACTACAATGACGCATGCAAGGAAATAGAAGCAGAAACTATTAGAGGAAGAACAAGATCGGCTTTCCTAAAGCTACGAGAGTTAAAGAGAAGTTCCAGCCTCGAATTGGAATGTTACAAGATGCTCAAAGTTCTATGTTGAATGATGCTGAGAAGATCAAGAAAAGGTAGAAGGAATATACAGAGTTTTTATATGATAAAGATCAAGTGGACCAACAGCCGTTTCAACCTGTACCTTATGATCGGGAACCATTGGTGATGAAAGAAGAAGTTGAAGCAGCATTGAAAGCCTTATCAAAGAACAAAGCACCAGACATTGATAGCATTCCCATAGAAATATTACAGCAATCCGATGCAGCTGTTACCGTACTTACAAGGCTCTGCCAAGAAATATGGAAGACAACATCATGGCCAACTGACTGGAAAAGATCTGTGTTTATACCAATACTAAAGAAAGTTGATCCAACTGACTGTGGAAATTATCGCACAATCGCTCTGATCCCACATGCCAGCAAGATTCCACTGAAGATTATTCAAAAGAGACTGCAACCATACCTGGAACAAGAACTACCTGAAGTGCAAGCAGGGTTCAGGAAAGGGTGAGGAACGAGAGACATCACTGCGGATGTGAGATGGATCCTTGAAAAGACTAAAGAATACCAAAAGGATATCTATTTGTGCTTTATCGACTATAGCAAGGCTTTTGACTGTGTAAACCATGAGAAACTCTGAGCCACATTAAGAAGCATGGGTATACCAGAACATCTGATCATTCTCTTGCACAATCTGTACATTGATCAAGAAGCAACAGTTCGAACGGAACAAGGAGAAACAGAATGGTTTAAAATAAACAAAGGTGTAAGACAAGGCTGCATACTTTCCCCCTACCTGTTTAATTTATATGCAGAACAAATCATCAGAGAAGCAGGATTGTATGACGACAACAGAGGTGTGAAGATTGGTGGAAGACTCATCAACAACCTTCGCTATGCTGATGATACCACATTACTGGCTGAAAGTGAAGATGATCTGAAACATTTGCTTCTCACAATCAAAGAACATAGTCTCAAAATGGGCCTGCACCTTAATGTAAAGAAGACAAAGATCATGACAACTGGCATAATCAACAGGTTCATCGTTGAAGGAGAAGAAATTGAAATCATGAACAACTTTAACCTACTTGGATCAACTATCAATAAAGAAGCAACAAGCAGTAAAGAAATCAGATGATGCATTGCTCTTGGCAGAATGGCTATGAAAGACCTAGATAAGATTCTCAAGAGCAGAGATGTCTCTCTCCATACAAAGATTCAACTTATTCAAGCCATGGTATTTTCAATAACATCATATGGATGTGAAAGCTGGACAGTGAAAAGGATAGACAGGAAGAAAACTGATGCCTTTGAATTATGGTGCTGGCGGCGAATGCTGTGTATACCATGGACTGCCCGAAGAACAAACCAGTTGGTACTAGAGGAGATCAAACCTAAGCTTTCTTTAGAAGCTCAGATGACAAGACTTCGACTTTCATACTTTGGACACATCATGTGAAGAGAGAGATCATTAGAGAAAGACATCATGTTTGGCAAGATAGAAGGTCAACGCAAAAGAGGAAGGCCAGCAATGAGATGGATCGATACAATAACAGCAGCTACAGGTACCAGTCTGTCAACAATGAGCCGCCTGACTGAAGACCGAACACAATTTAGGATAGCTATCCAGAGGGTCGTCATGAGTCGACTCCGACTCGACGGCACTTAACAACAACATATTTTATCATAGTCTTTACTCATCAACCACCTTTCTTGTGTTTTTTTTTAGATGCGTTTCTTGTATAAGCACTACATCAGCTCTTAATCTGTTACCCTCTTTTAATAGGGCCTGTCTTTTATACCAGGAATTGAGGCCTTTAGCGTTAATGGTTACTACCTTACATTCATCAAATTTCTTTTGCTTACTCCCCATGATTTCAGATCGCTGTATCTCCTCTTTATACATTCACAGGATCCAGTTACCCCCTCCTCTTCCCACCCTTTCCTCCCCCCTCTCAGCCCCCTCCCTCCCTCCCCCTCTTTCCACCCTCCTTCTTGCTTCCATTTAGTAGCTAGGCAAGGCAGAGAGGCAGAGAGGCTCGCATCCTGGAGATTAACGCATGGCTGCGTGGATGGTGTCTTCGAGAGCGTTTTGGTTTCCTAGACCATGGGATGCTGTCCCAAGGGTTGCAGAGCAGAGATGGCATCCATCTGTCCAAGAAAGGTCAACACATCTTTGGTAGTAGACTGGCTAATCTACTGAAGAGGGCTTTAAACTAGATTCGTTGGGGATGGGTGAAGAAAGCCCCCAGGTAAGTGAAAGCCCCCAGGTAAGTGATACATTAAATACCTTTATGGAAATGGGTAACAGGGGTAACATATGGAAAGCAGTGTGTATTAATGCCCGTAGCATGGGAAATAAGATCTCTGAAGTTGAAGCTTTGGTGGGAGTGGCTGACTTAGATTTAGTGGCAGTTACAGAAACATGGTTCACAGAAAACCATGACTGGGATGTAACTATACCTGGCTATACTTTATTCAGAAAGGACAGGGTAGGAAGAAGGGGAGGAGGAGTAGCACTATATGTAAAAACTACTATTAAAGCTTTGGAATTACAGAGCTTAAAAGGGAGAGAGGAGGCATTGTGGGTTAAACTAGAAAGAGGGAAAGAGAAATCTATTTGCATTGGTGTGATATACAGACCTCCCTCACAAGAGGAAGAGGTGGACAGAGAGTTAATTGAAGACATACGCAGCATTGCTAGGAAAGGGGAAGTGCTACTGCTAGGAGATTTCAATATGCCAGATGTTGATTGGCACATTCCTGCTGCAGTATCATCTAGGAGTAAGGAGATCCTGGATTCTCTACAGGGAGAACTATTCAGGCAATTGGTAACAGACCCCACACGTGAAGGGGCCATACTGGACTTGGTGCTTACCAATGGTGAAAGTGTTTCTGATGTTGTAGTGGGAGATCATTTTGCATCCAGTGATCACCAGATGGTGTGGTTCAGTATTAGGACTAGGGCTGTTAGAATCCATTCCAAGGTGAAGATCTTAGACTTTAGGAAGACTAACTTTGCGAAGATGGGCCAATACCTCAGGGAGTCATTAGTGGGATGGGAACAGCTGGGGGATGTAGAACAACAGTGGACAAAACTGAAAGGGGGTATTTTAAAGGCAACCAACCTTTTTGTTAAAATGGTAAATAAAGGCAAAAGGAACAGGAGACCGCTATGGTTTTCGAAGGAAGTAGCTGAAAAAGTGAAGAAAAAGAGGGAGGCCTTCATGAAATACAAGAGATCACAGAGAGAGGAAGACAGGCATCTGTATTTGGAAAAACTTAGAGAAGCTAGCAAAGTAGTCAAGAAGGCAAAGATTCAAAAGGAGGAGGAAATAGCCAATGCAATAAAATGGGGGGATAAGACATTTTTCAGATATATTAGTGAGAAGAGGAAGAGCAAAAGTGGTATTGTCAGACTCAAGGGTACAGGGGGGGAATATGTAGAAGCTGATAAGGATAAAGCGGAATTGCTTAACAAATATTTTTGTTCTGTGTTCACAGATGAAGAACCAGGAGCAGGACCTCAGAAAACACCCACAAATAAGAACAGAAGCGAGGGACATCTTGAACAATTTTCAGAAGACTGTGTTCGTGAGAAACTAGCTCAACTTAAAGTAGACAAAGCGATGGGACCGGATGGGATACACCCTAGAATACTGAGGGAACTTGGGGACGTTCTAGCAACTCCACTGACTGACCTTTTCAATGCCTCGTTGGAGTTGGGAGTGGTGCCAAAGGACTGGAGAGAGGCTCATGTGGTGCCTTTTTTTTTTTTTTTTTTTTGAATACTTTATTTATGAATCATCAGTAACATAACATAACAACCAGAACAATGTCTACAATAGGCCTCTGCGGAGTGTACTCTTATCTCCGCCAGAGGCAAACCATAAAGGGTTATGTAACTACAGTAAATGACAACATATTCGATTATAGAGTTTTATAAGCCAGGATAAGCAATCCCTCCATCCCCCCCCCTCTCTCCACCCCCCACCCCTCCCTCCCAATGCCGCAGCCACATATGCCCCCATAGAGATCTAGCAGTAAACTGTTCAAGGTGCCCCACCCCCCACTCTGCATGCCCGGGTTCCCTAGCATCCCACGTTTACTATTTCATTCCTGCATCGGGACCCTAAATTCTGAATGTAAGGTTCCCAGATGAGCATAAAGGTGGACCACCGCTTCACCTTGCCTCTGGCCCTCCAACGCTCTGCCAGCATTAGCTGGTGAAAACTATTGCGCCATTCCAAAAACGTTGGGGGGTCCCGGTCTCGCCAGCGATGGAGAATAGGACCCTTCCCTACCAGACAAGCCTTTCGTACCAGTAACCTCTCCCACCTCCCAACCGGGAGAACCTGAGGCAACTGATCAAGTATGACTAGGACTCCGGTCCATGGAAACCTCTGTCAAAGCAGCTTCATAAGGTATCTACTGATCTGTGACCAGTATGAGAAAATGCGCCTGCACTGCCACCACATATGAGTTAAAGTAGCTAAGGGTTCTGAACATCGCGGACAAGACCCATCTTGGGTAATATGACTCCGCAAAGCCCGCCGAGGGGAGAAATGCACCCGGGTCAAAGCTTTATACTGCACCTCTCTCCATCGGGCGCCCCCCGTCAGCTCCCCTATTCGCCCCAGGGCCCTCTGGATAGTACCAGGTGGTACCACTCGTCCCAGTTCCGCCTCCCAGGCCATCTCTGCCCGCCGATAATCCGGCTGGACTCCGAAGCACTCCAACCGAGTCTTCAACCCTGCTATCGTTGGGGGAGTCTCACCCCCAATGTCAAAAAATGCAAGAATCTGTTCCGATCGCTCCGCAGCTAACTCTGCGCTGGGCAGCGTAGCCACATAATGGGCTAGTTGCATGTATGCAAAATATTGAGGAGGGGACAACGTGTATTCCGCGCACAGCTCCGAAAACGGTTTGCACTGACCATTGAGCCCCACCACATGGCCCAGATACTTCAGACCCTGGGCTTGCCAAAGCTGAAAGGTCCGGGATTCAGAGCCTGGTAGGAAGTGCACATTGCCTCGTATGGGCAGCCAACTCGACACCCGCCAATTCCGACGCCAAAAAACTATTCAACTGCCGCCAAGTGCGTCGCATAGAATTGAACAGACCACTGCGTGTAATACGATTAGGCAACCGAGCACTCTCCACATGTAAAACCCCCATTAACGAAACCGGAGCCGCCAATGCCGCCTCCAGAGCCCCAGGAGTGTAGGTATCCGTCCCCCCTAACCAGTCCCCGAGGTGTCGCGCTTGGCACGCCAGGGCATACAGCCCTAAGTCCGGTAAGCCCAGGCCGCCACTACGCCATGTTCCCACCATACGAGAGATAGATATACGCGCCCTGGCCCCTCTCCACAAAAACCCCTGGATCTCTCTTTCTACCCGATGCAAGTCCCGGCGTAACAACCAGACTGGTAAGGTCTGCATCCAATAGAGAATGCGCGGTAAAACCACCATCTTGACTGCTGCCACTCTCCCCAAAAGCGACAGTGGCAGAGGGTTCCAAGCTCTCAGCTGAGTCCTCAATCCCGATAAAACTTTCTCGAAGTTAACAGGGTACAAATCTCAAGGGAGCCGTGTTAAAACAATACCTAAATAGGTAAAGTTGTGGTCCATCCATTTCAAAGGGAATTCCCCCCCCCCCCCCCCAGTGTTCCCGCAGCTGCCCTGACACATCTAAGGCTTCCGATTTATCTGCGTTTATCCGAAGGCCCGAAAAGCTACCAAACGTCCGGAACTCCTCCATCAACCGAGAAAGGGACTCCCTCGGGGCCAGTAGGTGTACCAGTAAATCATCTGCAAAAGCCGATATTTTAAACCCCTGCTTACCAATTGCCACCCCACAAATCTGCCGGTCCGCCTCTATTCTCCGAATTAAAGGGTCTAAGGACAGGACAAACAGCAATGGGGAAAGCGGGCAACCCTGCCTCGTACCTCTATACAAAGGGAAGGGATCGGATAAGACCCCATTACAGAGTACTCTGGCCGTCGGAGTAACATACAAACTCTGCACCATATCACAGAACGGTTGCCCCAGACCATACAATGGCAGCAAACGTTGCAGATACTCCCAATTTACCCTGTCGAACGCTTTCTCAGCGTCAAAACTCACCAGAAGTGACTGCAATTGCTGGTCATGCACCCACTCCAGGGACGCTAAGATTTTACGTAGGTTACGAACTGCATAGCGCCCCCGCACGAATCCCACCTGGGATTCATGGACTACGGCCCCTAATACTTCTGCCAAACGCTCCGCTAGGATTTTCGCCAGCAGCTTCGTATCAAAATTTAATAGGGATATCGGCCTATAAGAAGCCACCTGTAGGGGATCTTTACCAGGTTTGGGGATGAGTGTAATATAGGCCTGATTATCTCCCCATTGCCAACCACCACCATCTATCCTACGATGGTAGGTTTCCACCAAAAGGGGGCTCACCCAGTTCGACAGGAGCTTATAAAATTCAGCCCCTACCCATCCGGTCCCGGAGCTTTATAACAGCTAGCAGTGGAAATGACACGCTGCACCTCTTGCAGAGTGACCGGTTGTCCCAAGAGGCCCCGCTGCTCCGCAGTCACCTTTGGTAGGGTCAGACCCTGCAGGTAGTTTTCCATAGTAGAAGAGGTAGTCGCCTCCGCTGCATATAGTTTCTGGAAGAAGCCTTTAAATACTGCACTAATCGCCGGCCGACTTTGCTGAAGTCTCCCATGGTCGTCCCAGAGAGCCGCTACCAACTTCGCTCCTCTCTGACCCTTCAAACATCTTCCCAGTAATTTGCCCGGTTTATCCCCAAAACAATATAGCCGATATTTATAGTACTGGAGGGATTTCTTAGCACGCTGGTGGAGCAGTTCATTTAAAGATACTTGCAACTCCCACAACCGCTTCCTATTCGCCACTGTAGGGCACGACCACTAAGCACCCGCGCGTGAGTCACTTGTTGCTCTAGCCGGATGATTTGCTCAGCCAGTAATCTCCGCTTCCTGGCTACGAACCCTATGATATCGCCCCGCAGTACGACTTTGGCCGTTTCCCATACCAGCTCCGGATCATCTGTATGTACTTGATGGTTTAATTCAAAGTCCCGCCAACGCTGACCAAGGAATTGCTGAAATTAACTATCATGATACAGATCAATGGGAAAACGCCATATACGAGTCTGCCCAACCCCTCCCCCCCACTGCAGCTCTATCCAAACCATAGCGTGATCCGAGAGCTCAAGGGGGCCAATCTGCGCTTCTCCCATGCATGTGAATAGGATGGTGGAAAGCAAGAGATAGTCAATTCGGGCACTAGTACCGTGTGCCCGCGAAATATGTGTGAAATCCTTCTCAGAAGGGTGTAACAATCTCCAGGGGTCGACCAAATCTAAACGCGTTCGAAATCTATGCAACACCTGTGATAAGAGCGTCCTTTCCCGGGTACCCCTGCCACTCGAGGTATCAAGATCCACGTCGAGGACCCCATTAAAATCCCCGCCTAGAAGTAGTGGCACATCGGGTAATTGTTCCACTTTCGCGGCAACACCATTGAAAAAATCTTGATCTAAAGTATTAGGGCCGTATAAATCGCCCAGAATTATCTCCCGGTCTTCCAAGGAGCCATGCAAGAGCAAAAATCGCCCAACGGGATCTACTATTTGTCGCAATAATGTAAAGCGCACTTTCTTATGTATAAGAATGGCCACACCCCCTTTTTTCCCCAGTGCAGGCGCTCCCCAAACCTGACCCACCCAGTCTCGACAAAGTTTGGCATGTTC
Organism: Ichthyophis bannanicus; assembly: GCA_033557465.1. Lineage (NCBI taxonomy): Eukaryota > Metazoa > Chordata > Amphibia > Gymnophiona > Ichthyophiidae > Ichthyophis > Ichthyophis bannanicus. The sequence continues at coordinate 1,831,660,907 of CM066032.1, read as the reverse complement.
CTCGGCTGTCTGGTGGGTTTCCTGTAATAGCGCAATATCACAGCCCTGTCGAGCTAGCGCTTTCAGTATTTTATATCTCTTAATCGGACTGCCAAGCCCACACACATTCCAGGATATTACCCTCAGAGAAATACCAGTCCTCTAAGCCCAAACTGCCAGCAATATATGATAGAGGAAACCCCCCCAGCCTGGGGTCCCTCCCCATTTACTCCTAATGGGATTAATTGGTACAAATAATTAAGTGTGAGGCTGCGGCAACCCTTCCCCCCCACCCCTTGCCTCCCCATCCCCCTACTACCCCGTTCCCCCCTGAACAAATTAAAAACCCCATTATAGGCCTGGCCATATTCCCTCTTCCCCCCCACTTCTTCAGTCCCCCCTCCCCCTCCCCCTATCCCCCCTCCACCCCCTATCCCCTTCCCTCCATCCCACTCTTGTCCCTCTCCCTCTACCACCTCCACTACTAAACTCCTTGATGTGTCCGGGCTCCCCCAACCCCTAAGTACCGATGGCACTTCCCCCCACTAGTCCTAAGGCAATTATGACCCCTCAGTGTGAAGAACATTATAATTATGAAAAAAAACATAGGAACAAACTCAACTAGGCAACGTGCTCTATTCGGGGGACCACGGCCCCTTAACCACTGGACATTATCCCAACTGGGTCTAAGGCAAATCCAGGCTAACCCCAGGTAATCCAGGGAACCACCACCCCCCACGCCCTCCCCCTCCCCCACAGAGCCCATAGGGCACACCGGGTGAGAGGGCCCTTGCAGCAACGGTATCAACTCGTGGCCCTTGCCACAGCGCCCGTCACCCACAGCACGCAACATTGAGATTAACACTCTAAGGCTGCAGGAGGACTGAGAGCACCCCCAATAAAGGGGGAACTCCCCAGGCCAAGTATGCCCACAGCCTTGTCTGGAGCACTCCCAGAAGGCCTAAGGCCTTAGGGCCAGTAAATAACCTTAGCTCAGTAGAGTCTCAGAGCAGTCACTTTGGCCGGTCTGCCGATGATGTAGATGTAGTCCCCACTTGATCGGCAAAGACTGCCGCTTCCTCCGCCGACTCAAACACCAAGTGGCGTCCCTCTTTGATCACATGCAGGCGCGCTGGATACTGCACGGTGAACCTGAGGTTTGCTGCGATGAGCTTTTGACAAATCGGGGCGTAGGCCCTGCGGCGTTGACTCACCGCAGCAGAGTAATCTGGGGTGATGCGGATCTTCGCAGTATCCCAGTCGACTACCCCTTGCTTCCGGGCCTCCCGCAAGATGGTCTCTTTGTGTTGGAACTGCAGGTAATTCGCCAGTACGATCCTGGGTCTGGATTCAGCGGGTTTTTTGGGACCCACTCTGTGCACCCGTTCGATAATCAGCTGGGAGTTTGGCCCCCGGTCTCCCAACAGAGACTGCGACAAAGCTGCGATATAGGCAGGTAATTCCCTATCGCTGATGGAGCCCGGGACTCCCAAGAAGCGTAGATTGCTGCGCCTTGAGCGGTTTTCAAGGTCTTCCAGCTTTGCAGCCTGTGTATTTAAAGTCCCTCGTACCTGGGCCAGTTCTTGCGTAAGCTTCTCCACCACGTCTTCCGCCTGAGAGATGCGTGCCTCTGCTTGCTGTACACGGAGTCCAATAGCATCTACTGAGGACTGGACCCCGTCCAATTTGCTCCGGAGGGTGTCAAAGTGCCCCGATAGGGCTTCCGCAACCGCGGCCGTGATCTCTGTTACCAAGGCTCCCGAAGTCGCTGCCTGCCGCGACCCGGGGCTCGGGGGCGAATCCGCCATCTTGGAAGGCCCCGCAGCACGGTCTTTGTCTCTCCGGCTAGGTCTCGCTATTGTCGCCATCACCAGCCCTGCTCCGAATTCAGGATCCCCAAACTCTCGGGCTCACCGGGGGGCTTCGTCTCGGTGCTCGTGCCTTCAAAAACGAGGCACTAGTTGCCGGTTTGGAGCAGGGGGGCCCGGAGCTCAGGAAGAACACAACCTCCCCAGCTCACCACATCCGGAAGACCTCATGTGGTGCCTTTACACAAAAGCGGAAGTAAGGATGTGGCTGAAAACTACAGGCCGGTTAGTTTAACTTCAGTGGTGAGTAAATTAATGGAAACGCTGTTGAAAGAGAAAATAGTGAGGTTTCTGGAGTCCAGCGGATTACAGGATCCGAGGCAGCATGGATTCACCAGAGGCAGGTCTTGTCAGACAAATCTGATTGATTTCTTTAACTGGGTGACCAGGGAGTTGGACCGAGGGAGAGCTCTAGATGTGGTGTATTTAGATTTCAGTAAAGCCTTTGACACTGTTCCTCACAGGCGACTTATAAACAAACTGAGCACCCTAGGGATGGACCCTAAAGTTACTGCTTGGGTTAGAAATTGGTTGGGTGGGAGGCGACAAAGAGTACAAGTAAATGGAGCTCACTCTGAGGAGAAGGATGTTACCAGTGGTGTGCCCCAGGGATCGGTCCGATTCTTTTTAACATCTTTGTTAGTGTTATAGCGGAAGGGCTGTCGGGTAAGGTTTGCCTCTTTGCGGATGATACCAAAATCTGCAATAAAGTAGACACCCAGGAAGGTGTAGATAACATGAGGAGGGATCTGGCTAAGCTTGAAGAATGGTCTAGAATTTGGCAACTGGGATTTAATGTTAAAAAATGTAAGGTCATGCATTTGGGCTGCAGCAATCCAAGGGAGCAATACAGTATAGGAGGTGAAGTACTTTTGTCCACTAAAGAAGAGCGGGACCTAGGCGTAGTTGTGTCCGATGATCTTAAAGTAGCTAAACAGGTAGAAAAGGCGACGGCAAAAGCTAGAAGGATGCTTGGGTGCATACGGAGAGGAATGGCTAGCAGAAAAAAGGAGGTGATAATGCCTCTGTATAAGTCTTTGGTGCGACCTCATTTGGAGTATGGTGTGCAATTCTGGAGACCGCACCTTCAAAAGGATGTGAACAGGATGGAGTCGGTGCAGAGGGTTGCTACTAAGATGATTAGTGGTCTTCATTATAAAGCATATGAGGACAGACTTAAGGATCTTAATATGTACACCTTAGAGGAAAGGTGGGATAGAGGTGATATGATTGAGATGTTTAAATACCTCCGTGGCATAAATGTTCAGGGAGAGAGCCTCTTTCAATTGAAAGCAAGTTCTGCGACGAGGGGACATGGGATGAGGGTGAAGGGAGATAGATTCAGGAGTGATATGCGGAAATATTTCTTTACGGAAAGAGTAGTGGATCCGTGGAATAGTCTCCCAGTGGAGGTGGTAGAGATGAGGACAGTAACTGAATTCAAAAAAGCATGGGACCAACACAGAGGATCTCTAAAGGTAAAAAGTGGACTGTTGTAGTTGTTATGGAAGGACAGACTAGATGGGCCTTGTGGTCTTTTTCTGTCATCATGTTTCTATGTTTCTAGCTTCCCCTTCCTCAGTGACATCATCCTCCCCCTCCCACTCATGACTCATATTTCTGAACATAATCTCTCTTATCTTAATCTCCCCCTTACTCTCATCCTTGCTCACTTTATTCTACCCCTGTTCTCCTTTCATGTTATATACTCAGTCTTTGCGGCTTCTTTTTCCTTGCTGTTGCCTTCAGTTCTTTTTTCAATTCACAAAATGCGCTTCCTTCCCATCTTTCCTTCTTGACTCTGGGTTCCTTTTCATTTCCTTCCATCTCACCTCTGCTTATTTAGTCAGTCCCATGTCCTTTCTCTTTTGCATTACACGTTTACTTTTCCTCTCTTTGCTCTCCACTTTCTGCCATCTTGTTGTCTGTCCATTCCCCGGTTTCCTCATTTCTCCCACCTCTGGTAAACATGTTACTCCTGCTTTCTTCATCGCAGCTGCCAACTGTGTCGCTGTTATCGCCCGCCTTGTAATTCCGTTGCTGGTGAACGCAATTCCTGCTGGGTACAGCCATTTATATTTAATGTTCTCTTCCCGCAGTCTCATTGTGAATCCTCTCCATTCTCATCTGCATTGTAGCGTGGCCGTAGCCAAGTCCGCAAAAATTGCCACCTTGTTTCCTTTCCACTCGAGTTGGCCTGCCCCTCTCACCTTGCTAATTATTCTTTCTTTAATTTTAAAGTCCTGGAAGCATATAATTATATCTCTTGGTGCCTCCCCTCTCCTTGGCCCCAGCGTGCGGTGCACTCTGTCTGTTTTAACTTCCTGAGCCATCCCTCTCTCCTCGGGGTCCTCCAGCACCGCCTTGCATATGTCTCATGCCGTTTCCTCACAGTCTCTGTACTCTTCACTTTCTAGTACCCCCTTTATTCTTAAGTTGTGTCTTCTCACTCAATTTTCCAAATCCTCAAGTTTCAACTCAATCTGTTCCTTCGCCGCTTCCAAAATGTTTACTGCCTTATTTATTGCACTCACGTTGCTTCGCACCTCCTCTACTTGCTCTTCCATCTCCTCCACTCTTTTTCCCAGTTCTTGCACATCAGTGTGGAATTCTGTTATGGCCGCCTCCATGTCCGCTCTAAATCCCGCCATTTCTGAGCGCAGTTCACTGAATCAGGAACGTAGCTCTTCTTTTGAAATTTGTACAACGGCAAGCTGTTCTTCGGTGTCTGATTCCAAATTCGCCTCGCCTCCCATTTTTTCTCCTTCTTTCTTAAGAACATAAGACATGCCATACTGGGTCAGACCGAGGTCCATCAAGCCCAGTATCCTGTTTCCAACAGTGGCCAATCTAGGTCCTACACACCTAGCAATATCCCCAAAAGACCACAGGTTCCACAATGCTTGTACTGGGTCAAGCATTGATATCCTGGGTCCCTTTTTAATAGTGGTTTATGGACCTTTCCTCCAGGAACTTGTCCAAACCTTTTTTAAACCCAGCTATACTAACAGCCCTTACTACATCCTCCGGTAACAGATTCCAGAGTTTGATTACACGTTGAGTGAAAAAATATTTTCTCTTATTTGTCTTAAATAGTTTACCCTGTAGTTTCATTACATGTCCCCTAGTCTTTCTATATTCTGCTAGCGTAAACAATTGATCCACGTTTATCCGTTCCACTCCATTCATTAATTTATAGACCTCTATCATATCTCCCCTCAACCGTCTCTTTTCCAGGTTAAAGAGCCCTAACCTTTTTAGCCTCTCTTCATAGGAGTAGCCTTCCATCCCCTTCACCAATTTGGTGGCTCTTCTCTGTACTTTTTCTAATAACGCTATGTCCTTTTTAAGATACGGTGACCAGAATTGCACACAATATTCAAGGTGCGGTCGTACCATGGAGCGATACAGAGGCATTATAATATCCTTTGTTTTATTCTCCATCCCTTTCTTTATGATACCTAGCATTCTATTTGCTTTCTTGGCCGCCGCTGCACACTGGGCGGAGGGTTTTAACATGTTATCCACGATGACTCCTAAGTCCTTTTCCTGGGTGGTGGTTTCTAATGTGGAGCCTTGCATCGTGTAACTATAGTGTGGGTTGTTCTTTCCTAGGTGCATAACTTTGCACTTGTCCACATTAAATTTCATCTGCCATTTGGATGCCCAGTCTTCCAATTTATCCAGATCCTCCTGCAGCTTTCCACAATCCTCTTGGGTTTTAACAACTTTAAACAGTTTTGTGTCATCTGCAAATTTGATAACCTGACTAGTTATTCCCTTTTCCAGGTCATCTATGAATATGTCAAAAAGTAGCGGACCCAGTACAGATCCCTGGGGTACTCCACTATTCACTTTTTTCCATTGGGAATATTGGCCATTTAGCCCTACCCTCTGCTTTCTATCTTTTAACCAGTTCCCGATCCACAAGAGTACACTGCCTCCTATCCCATGACTTTTTAGTTTTGCCAAAAGTCTCTGATGGGGGACCTTGTCAAAAGCTTTCTGGAAGTCCAGATACACTATATCAACCGACTCACCTTTGTCTACCTGTTTATGCACACCTTCAAAGAAACATATCAGATTAGTAAGACAAGACCTTCCTTGTCTAAAGCCATGTTGGCTGTCTCCCATTAGGCCATGACTATCTACATGTTGTGTAATTTTGTTCTTTATGATGGTTTCTACCATTTTCCCCGGTACTGATGTCAGGCTCACCGGTCTGTAATTTCCCGGGTCACCCCTGGAACCTTTTTAAAAATTGGTGTTACGTTGGCGACCCTCCAATCTTCAGGTATTACAGATGATTTTAATGAAAGTTCACAGATTACCAATAGCAGGTCCGCGATCTCATATTTCAGTTCTTTCAACACTCTGGGATGTATACCATCCGGTCCAGGTGATTTGCTACTATTCAGTTTATCAAATAGTTGTAATATATCTTCCCGGTGTAGTGATATTTCTCTCAATTCCTCTGCAGTATCACCTTTAAGTACCACTTCAGTCATGGGTAACATCCCTACATCTTCCTCAGTAAAGACCGAAGCAAAGAATTCATTCAGTCTCTCTGCTATAGCCTTGTCTCCTCTTACTGCCCCTTTTACCCCTCTATCATCTAACGGTCCAATTGACTCTCTCACAGGCCTTTTGCTACGAATGTACTTGAAAAAGTCTTTATTTCGTGTTTTTGCTTCCGTAGCAAGTTTCTTCTCAAATTCCCGCTTTGCCTGCCTTATCAATGCTTTGCATTTAACTTGCCAGTGCTTGTGCTGTTTCCAGTTTTCATCATTTGGCTCTTTTTCCATTTCCTGAAGGTTGCTTTTTTGGCAGCAACAGCCTCTCTGACCTCACCTTTAAACCACGCTGGCAGTTTTTTGGACTTTCTTCCACTCTTCTTAATGCGTGGAATACAGCTGGTCTGGGCTTCGAGGATAGTATTTTTAAATAACACCCAAGCTTGCTGTAAGTCTTTAACCTTTGGAACCGCTCCTTTTAGTTTTTTCCTAACTATATTCCTCATTCTATCATAGTCTCCCTTTTGAAAGTTAAAAGGTAATACTGTGGATTCCTTTACTATCTGTCCTCCACTAATTAAATCAAACATGATCATACTATGATCACTATTGCCAAGTGGTCCCAACACCCTTATTTCTTGCACCAGATCTGGCGTTCCACTAAGGATTAGGTCCAGTATGGCTTCCCCTCTGGTCGGTTCATGAACCAGCTGCTCCAAGAAGCAGTCATTTATTCCATCTAGAAACTTTATCTCTTTAGCTTGTCCTGCTGTGACACTGACCCAGTCGATACCGGGGTAATTGTAATCACCCATTATTACTACTCTGTTGTGACTTTTGTTAGCTTCCTTGATTTCTTTGAGCATTTCGTCATCCATTTGTTCATTCTGGCCAGGCGGTCGATAGTATACTCCCACTGCCATCGCCTTCCCCTTCATAAATGGGATTTCAATCCATAGAGATTCTACAGCAAATTTTGTTCCCTGCAAAACTTTAATCCTTTCTGACTCAATGCCCTCTCTAACATAGAGCGCAACCCCTCCACCAATTTGTTCAGCTCTATCATTACGATATAGTTTGTATCCAGGTATCACAGTGTCCCACTGGTTATCCTCCTTCCACCATGTCTCTGAGAGTGCAATCATATCTAACCTCTCATTTAGTGCTATATATTCTAACTCTCCCATCTTATTGTTTAGACTTCTAGCATTGGCATACAAGCATTTTAGAGACTGTATTTTTTTCATATTAATCCGGCTATTGGTAGGCAGGGGTAATTTGGAATCTTTATGCTCTGTCTGCTCCTTACTCAAGGGCATTTGGGCTACTATACCCCCTTTTGGAACCTCACTGCTTTTGGTAGTATCCTTCAAGGATACCTTTGTCCGAACCATGCGCTCCTGGGTGACTGTCGGCTTTCCCCTATTTTCTAGTTTAAAAGCTTCTCTATCTCTTTTTTAAAGGTTAATGCCAGCAGTCTGGTCCCATCCTGATTAAGGTGAAGCCCATCCCTTCGGAAGAGCCCCCCCTTTCCCCAGAATGTTCCCCAGTTCCTAACAAATCCAAAACCCTCATCCTTGCACCATTGTCTCATCCACGCATTGAGACTCCGGAGCTCTGCCTGTCTTTTGGGTCCTGCACGTGGAACAGGAAGCATTTCGGAGAACGCTATCCTGGAAGTTCTGGATTTCAACTTCCTACCTAAAAGCCTAAATTTAGCCTCCAGAACTTCCCTACCACATTTTCCTATGTCATTGGTACCAACATGTACCAAGACAGCAGACTCCTCCCCAGCACTATCTACGATCCTATCTAGGCGGTGCGTGAGGTCCGCTACCTTCGCACCAGGCAGGCATGTTACCAGGCGATCCTCACGTCCACCAGCCACCCAACTATCTACATTCCTAATGATTGAATCACCGACTATAACAGCTGTCCTGACCCTCCCCTCATGGGCACATGGCCCTGGAGAAACGCCCTCGGTGCGAGAGGGTTCTGCATCACCTGGAGGACAGGTCCTAGTTACAGGATCGCTTCCTGCCACACCAGGGTGAGGCTCTCCTGTCACGTGACCTCTCTCCTCCATGGCAACAGGGATGCTGCCAGACTGGAGGTGGGACTTCAGGACTATATCCCTGAAGGTCACGTCCATGCACTTCTCTGTCTTTCTTATGTCTTCCAGGTCTGCTACTCTAGCCTCTAGAGAACGGACTTGTTCCCTGAGAGCAAAGAGTTCTTTGCACTTCGTGCATACGTATGATCTCTCACCAACTGGGAGAAAATCATACATGTGACACTCAATGCAAAAGACCGGAGAACCCCCATCTCGTTGCTGGACTTCTGTCTGCATCTTAGTTTAAAGCTTGTGCTTAGATCTTTTAAATTCTGTATATAACAAGGATTGGTGTAGATGCTTATACCAATAAAAGTGTATCTAATACCCCTAATACACCTTGTGTACCTAAAGCTTAATTGATTAATTGCAGGTCGTCCGTGTGTGACTGATCTGGATAATGAGCTGCACCTGAGAGCAGCCCCTTTCCTCTAAGATGTGCAAGTACCTATAAAGCTACAATTACCCCAGGGGTGAGTGGGTGCTGGGGAGGGAGGGGGGGAGATAAGTCTCACCTCACAATGCCGAGAACGTGAACTCTCTTATGTCCGCTGTTTTTTTTCTTGCCGCAGTCATATCTCCTGCCTCTGTGAACCAGTTGCCTATTATTGTTCACTCTGGGATATTTGGTTTGCTTTTGTAGGGGAGATTTTTTGCTTTTGTTGGGTTTATCACCAGAGCTCTTCTTCAGCCGTCTATGCAGATTGGTGACCTTGCAATGTTTTTAAGACGTTTTCATCTCATGGAACTGTCAAGAACCTCCCAGGACATGATGGGAAGAGGAAAATTAATCCAAGACATCTTCAAAGTTTAGTGCAAACTGTTGGAAAAACACCACATACAACATCCAAAGAGCTTAAGGCTGACCTGGAGCAATCTGGAGTGGTGGTTTCAACCCACACCATAAGTTACGCACTAAACAAAGAAGGACTTCATAGGCAAAGGCTAAGGAGGACCCACTGCTCAAAGATAGACATAAAAAGACACACCTGATCTTTGCCCAAATCCACCTTGAGAAACCACAGTCCTTCTGGGAAAATGTTCTGTGAACAGATGAAAACAAACTTGCAGGTGAAGAAATGAAACTTGTAAGGAAAAAAACAACCTTCCTACAGTTAAATGGTGAAGATTCCATAATATTGTGGGGCTGTTTTGCTGTCTTAGGAGCTAGAGGCCTGGAACATATAGGAATCATGAGGTTAGATGACTACCAAGGTATTTTGGAGTGAAATGTGCTACCTAGTGTCTGAAAGCTAGATATGGGTCGAAGGTCATGTGTCCTCCAGCAGGACAATGACCCAAAACATACATATATACAGAAGTACAAAAGAATAGTTAAAAAGGAATCAATGGACTGTTTTCAATTGGCCAGCAATGAGTCCTGATCTCAAGCCAATCAAGAACCTTTGGAAAGAACTGAAATCTGCCACTGGTGAAAGGAATCCTAGAACATACATGAGCTGGAGCAAATCACAGTTGAAGAGTGGGAGAAACTACCAGCAGACAGATGTACAAAATGTATAGATGGTTACAAGAAATGTTTGGAGGCTGTCATCACTGCCAAGGGTTGTGCAACCAAATATTAGTGAAGGGTGCCATTAATCCTGTCCAGCTCATATTTTGTTTTTTCCTCAGAAATTACTATGTTTAAGTTGCACAGACATCTTCTTTTTGGTATACTTTTGAACAACTTTTAAAGTGTTATGATGACATACAGCTGGAATATTTCCAATTATTTTTCAAGATACTGTGCACAAGATATCTAAAATGCAAAGATGCCAATAATGTTGACAACTGTAAAAGGATACAAGGGCTACTATAATGGCAAAGAAGCACATAGTGTTAAAAATATCACTTTGCTATAGCTCCGAAGGCATTTGAGCCCTGGTCTGCCATACTGTAGTGGATCATAGTTTTCAAGTGTTAACAGCAATCCCCACCATTGGCCAGTCCTGCTGCTTCAATTTGCATGACTTTGGCACAGAGGAAGATGACAGTTCAAAATAAATTCTTCGCAAGTACCTCAGTCCCTGTGAAAACTGTTAACTTCAGATATATTAATTATAATTTTCCCAATAGACACACTCTGAAATCTGCAAGTACTGACTGTTGGCTGTCTCTACTCAAATCATTAAAGGAGACCTGCTTGCTATCCAGCCCGCCATCTAGACTGTAACTCTGCACTGCCGAAGGCCAGGAGCAGTGTAACAATGCAAACAAATGAAAATTAATTTTCACGTGTCAGGTTTTGTTACTTACAATGCAGTTAATGCAATGATATCATCAGACACCGATGATGTCATTTAAGTCAAACACCATAATGTCATGGATGACGTCTCCAGTAAAAAGAGAGGCTCTACTGCTTTTAGCTAGATTGAATGTCAAAACACAGTTATGTAAAATCTTGAAAATGAGAGCCGTTTTCATTTTGACTGGTTAATACATCTACTGTTGCTTTACAGAACAGACATGACTACAGCTAAAGCAGTTCTCATGTAGTGAGTTAAAGACCACGAGTCTACTAAATGGTTAGTTAGTGCTAGGAACTGCGCATTCCAATGGGCAGTATTACGTGTTACAGAGACCAGAGCACTCGGACAAGACAGAAGTAAACAGCAGGTTGGTGAAGGAAAACACACTGCATCAGTTCAAGGTCTTCTTGGCTCTGAATGTGGAATAATATGCTCACTTTTTGCCTGACGCCTATGTCTAAGTTTTTGTATTTTTTGTTGAAGTGCATGATTATAACATAATCATGCTTGGCAAACACAGACAGAACTCTTGGCTCACTCAATGTGCCCTGTGGTCCCTACCTGACCTGACTTGGTTGCATAACAAGAGATATGGAAAGGCATTTACACGGTTTACGGACCTTAATGGCATATTCAATGGCCACTGAATATCCCCGGTTATCTCCCCTTAGCATCGGGCTGTGTTGTGGGTGTTCCAGGGCAGAGCAGGGGTGGTGACAGTCGCTAACCGCTACCCATTTAGTGACCTGCGAGTAAAACTAGGTGAAGCAAAAGCTGGCCTTGTTTTACCCATGGGAGCTAACCGGGCAGCAGTGCAATATTGCCACTACCTGGTTAACTTCTGCGGCTCCAGGACATGTATGGTAATCCTAAATATTCAAAGCCGGTACCACATATAACCCCGGCAGTGAATATCCAGGGTTTGAGGTCAGTGGGGATGGCTATGCGCGGTAGTGGCGCATAGCCAGCTCAATTCAATATCAGGCCCACATCTTTACACCCTCTCAATTATGCAGATAGAGGCAATTAGAGGAGGGCCGCCAAAATAGTGCCAGGCCTGCACTATAAGCCATAAAGGGAGACTGAGGAAGCCAAAGATCTCTTAAAGAAAGAAGAGAAATGGAGATATGATACAAATAGTCAAATATCTAGCAGGTTTCAATAAAGAATTAGAAGGAATCATTTTCCACTAGAGAATGAGAGGTCATCATTTGTAGCTGAATGGAGGGAAGATCAAAAGAAATATTAAAAAATCTTTTATTCAATGAGAGAAGGGTGAATACCAAGAAGCGACTTCCTGGGGAAGCGATAGGAGCCAAACCAGTAACAGAATTCGAAGACAGACACAAGGGAACTGCAGTAGTGAGACAAAGGAAGAAGACAACCTCAAATCAGGTGAGACCTGTGAGTTCACAGTTGAAAGGGAGAAATAGGCAGACGGGGTGGATTATGTATCTTCATCGTCCAACCTCTTCAGTAAGTTATAACCCTCCCTTGCTCTCCCCACCATTCCCGTATCCTAAGCAAATTTGATTTTTGGTCACTATTCTGGTTACCACTGTTTCTGCAGCTAATTGATTCTAGGCCTCCCCTCAGTAAAGAAATATTTCTGCATCTCCCTCCTTCCAGCTCCATATTCTGACCTCTTGCCCTCCAACCTTCTCTTTGGATGGAAAATGCCACTTTTGGCCCGATATTGAAAAGCGCTGATCCAGATATCAGAGCGTCATACAGTGAACACATGCCCACGCTTAACACCAGAGAGATATGGACTGAGAAGCAAAGGAGACTTGTAGATATGTTAAGAAAACCCGATGCATATCAAATCAGGAATGTAAATAAACAAAAAACTCCTTCCTGGTGAAGGTATAACCCTCCTCCCCCCACTGTAAATAAGTTATATCATATTTCAATGTATCTCTTGTTTTTTGTGAATCGCTTTGACCCGATGAAAAGCGGGTATATAAGCATAGATAAATAAATAAAATAACACCTGCTCTCTGGATAAGTGCTGCTGGCTGGGGCTAACAGTGGATTTCAGCACCACTTGGCACTATCCAGTGGGTGGTCCGCGGAGTTATCTGGATAGCGGCAATATTCAGTGCCTTATTGTTCCTCCAGTTTAGTCCTCCACCACTGGGTTGTGCACCTCCTGCAGCTTGGAGACTGGGCATTTCAAAATCGTAACATCATTGGATATAGCCTGCTGGTAACTCCCATCAGCCCCAGTGTGTCCAGTCTCCATGCAGCAGGAGGACGTAGTGAGCCTAGGTGCTGGGCTCACTTAAGGAACAGATAGGAGCAGTTAGAGTAGTTTGTTAAGGTTTTTGTTTGATCCCTATGATTTGGTCTGGTTTATTTGGTTTCTAGTATTTATAAAACAGAAAAGAAAAAAGATAGTAGTCCTGTGGTAGGTTTTGATCCGGCCACTGACTGCCTCATCCCTCTATCATTGGTTCTTTGTGTGGTGGTACATATTCCCCCTAGCAGCTCTCCCCTCCTTGATGGTTTGGAGGGGAACTCTGCAAAACACAACGCACTCTGCTGCCGGTCCCGAGCTCAGTTGGGGCGTGGGGCAGGAGGACTACAAGCTTGCTCCGCGGCGGCCCGCTCGCTCCTGTGCTGAGTGGGGCTGCACAAGCTGGAGCGGGAGTGATACGAGGTGCGAGCAGGTGTGGTTGATTTGTTGATGGGGAATTTAAGGCAGGCAGCGACGTTAAAGGATCGCGCACCGGAGGTCTTTACATTTCGTTATAAAGCGGGGGGTTTTGGCGCCAATTCCGGGTCCCTGCAAGCGGCGGCCATTTTGTACTGGCAGGCTTGGACGCGTGGCAGACCTCCGAAGCTCGGCGTGCATCGGGGGTCCAGTAGACATTAAATATAAGTCACTGGCATGCACAGTAAATGCTGTTATTTGTTTAATTATTCACGCTGTACATCTGTGCTAGCTCCGCTGCTCTTTTTAGACTCAGGGCAGTCGCGGGGAGAGCAGGGGTTGTCAGCGAGGCACTTAGCACTAAAGGCATGTGCCTATTTGCAGCGAGGCCAACTGTAAGTGGCCAGTAGGCTTGCTCGGACTCCCGCGGCAAGGACCGTCAGTGGACGGAGGCGCTTCTGGTTCCCTCGCGTTTCCCGTGCCGCAGATTACCTGCGTCTGGCAGCAGTTCCTTTAGGTTCGTTATGTATTTTTCATTATTTATTAACTTTCTTTATGCCTTGTCACTCGATTGAGTTACTCCGGACTTTTTAAAATGGATAAAAAGGCCTTGGATTCTAAGATTGGGCTTGGCCGAGAATTTAAAAGTAAAAACAACAACAACCCCCCCCCCCTGCACTGCAATGCAATATAAAGTGTGGGGGCCCCTAGCCCAGGCCACAGCCTATAGGTATAGGGGTGCCACTGTTTAGTCTTTGAATAAAGAATTATTTGTCCTCGTCCAGAGCTTGGGCTGCTGGGACTTGTAGTTGTGCTACCACTTAAAAAAACAGTAGTATTGAGAACCGAGGTTTTTTTTTTTTTTCAAAAGACACACAGGAATTTATTTCCTTCTTTTCACAAGCATATAGCTCAAACAAAACAGGATTCTTCTCCAAAACAAATGATCTTCAGGAAAATCACACAAAAGCCCAACAGTGAAATTGCTTTAGCTGGCCTTCACAACATATGTAGCTGTTTCTCAAACATACAGCAACAAACACAGTTTCTTTTCTTCAAATCAAAGAAAATGTATTTTCTTCTTTTAACAGGGTACTTAGCAATTCAAGCTAGAATCATTCTCCCTGTCTTACTCACTGCTTTTGGTGGTTTTCAGGTTACAGACTTTTTTCTTTAACCAGCAGCTTCTATTCTGCCTATTTGCACCATGAACAGTCCATTAATAAATCCTCTGAGTCAGAATCAGGTTCAACAGATTCTACCTGCATTTCCTCCGGGTTTTCAACCGGTATGTCTGGCTCTAAGCCTTCATGCAATGCTTCTTGCTTGAAACTCTCTAAGAGCTCCTGAATTCTCCTCCACTGGGGCTTCTTACTAGGAAAAGGGTTTTCACTTGGAGTGAGAGGGTTCTTCTCCTGACTCAAACACCAGAGTGCCTCTAACTGGCTTAGGTCACTCTTAGATATATTTTTATCCACCCACCTTCTAGGAACTTGAATCTTTTTAGCTGATCCATGTACTGGAGGAACTGCACCTTGCCCCTTGTCTGCAATTCTTTCAGCTACAGCTTTACTGGCTTCAGAACCAATTGCAGTTTCCCTGCAAGCCTGGCTCTCTTTCTGGGTGCTGCTTTCACCTCTGAAATCCCCCTGGAAATCTCCACCGTTCTCCTCTTCGGTGAGTTCTCTGGGTCTTTCCCTGGTGCTTCTCCCTCCACGGAAGTCTGCAGCGCTCTCTCTAGTCAGCTCTCTCGTGTGCTGCTCTCTCCCTGAGTACTGTTCTCTTGTGGAATCCTCTCTCCAGCTGGTGCTGGTGCTGGGCCTGGTCCTCGTGCTGGCCTTCCTCTCACGTGTTTCTCTGGGTTTATAAGGCTGCCTTTTCCCTAACTTGTACTGTCCCTTACCCAGGTGTCTCTCATTATCCTCCAAGCCTGCCCTTAGATCAGCAGAGCTTGGGTGTGGCTTACCTTCAGCAAGTGCGTGTTTTTTCCCTTTGTCTGCACCCTGAAAGCCACAGATACCTTGCCTGTCTCCTTCCTTAAAGGTAGATTTACAATTTTCCTCTGTTTGCATGGGCTCAGCCATGCTCTCCTCATCACAAAAGTTTGAACTCAGTTCTCTTAGAGCTAATATTGTTTGTCTCTGCTAGAGACTATATCCTCGGTATACCAAGGCAAGCCCCTGCGTGTCCCCAGGAGCCTACCTTTATTTTTGGTTTCTCCTTCGTCATGCGGGCAGGCACGATGGGGTCCAGAGCGCATGAGCTGGCTCAAAAGGGGTAGAGTCAGTCTCTGACACAGTTGGTTTCTTTAGTACCTTTCAATCGAAGGCACAGAACTTTCTGGCTCATGGCAACCAGCTGCATGTGGTCTTCAATATTCAGGAACGCAGGTATTTACTCTCCTGTTGTATTTGCCGTACCTGTGGGAGCCATATACTGGAGAATAAAGTAGTACAGAGTATTCTGTTTAGGTTGAGCCGGTGAGGCTACATGGGGTTGCGGATCCTGTTCCTTAACCCGGTTCAGTTTCAGAGTGTGCCTGGGGAGGGTCGCCAGTCTTTCCCTCCTGGCCGCCTGGGCCGTAGTGTATGCTATGGGATAGTTTCAAGGGATGCCTCCCATTTACTTTTTCAGCATTTCTTGTGTATGCAGCTCAGAGCTGTTTCAGGGCACAATTACTTGAGGCAGACATGTGCGTTAGGCTTCATCGGATAGAGGCCATGGTTGTTGCCGTGCCAAATTCGGAACACGGTGGGCCTGGCCAGTTGTTATACAAGGTTGATACTTTGTTATTTCTTTTGAGAGCGGTATTATGGAAAGTCAGACGGAATTAAGAAGGTGTTGAAAAAAAAAAAAAGAAAAAAGTAAGAGAGCTAGTGGATGGAACGCTAGTGACATGTGGTAATCTGTCTATGGTTAGTGAGTACTCGCTTATTCGGGAGTACTCCAACAAGATATATTGGTCCACAGAGCTCTGGGGTGTTGGGACTTCAGGCAGCGCAGTCACTTGATCAGAGCGTTGGTATATATTTTGGCTTCACTGGCAGCCGTCCAGCGGTCCATATAGTGAAGAATTCAGGAGGACGGCGGCTCTTCTGAGTCAAGCCTCTGTAGTTTCTCTTTATTGGCCAATTGCTGTTTGGGGAAGAGCAGACAAATTAGTGATAGTTTAGTTCGGGTTTTTTGTCCTGCAAATGCCGGCAGAAGGCGCTAGCAAATCCTCAAACATTGGATCGACTCTTGCAAATAGGAGCGGGGCCCGATCCTGAAAGCAACCCATAGCATGGGTCGTTCTGCCATTTATTTTGTGGGGCCATAGAAAGATGGATTCCCTTGGCCTATTATGGTCCTCACAGGTGTCAATCGCTGTCTTCGGATGCCTCATTTCGGGATGGAAACAGCGCGTTTGGCCATGGTGGCGGGCTGCCGAGAGGAGTTCTTGACTTCTCTCGAACTCGTGGAAGCGAATCGGCATTCCCATTGGGGCTGCTCATTTTGAGTCTCTGATGTTCGCCTTGCCGTGAGGACGCGATGCCTTTCAGGCATGGCCCTTCGTCCTGGCAACGTCTCCGTGCACCGGCATAAAGGTCAGAGTGGTGCCGGGGACAGCGGGGCGGACGTAACACAGCTTAGTGCCCTCCTATCTCGACAACCAGTTGTTTCAAGTGAAAGCCAAGGTCGAGAAGGAGCAACTTTCGGACAAAGTGATGTTGTTGTTAAGTGCCGTCGAGTCGGAGTCGACTCATGGCGACCCTCTGGATAGCTATCCTAAATTGTGTTCGGTCTTCAGTCAGGCGGCTCATTGTTGACAGACTGGTACCCGTAGCTGCTGTTATTGTAGCGATCCATCTCATTGCTGGCCTTCCTCTTTTGCGTTGACCTTCTATCTTTCCAAGCATGATGTCTTTCTCTGATGATCTCTCTCTTCGCATGATGTGTCCGAAGTATGAAAGTCGAAGTCTTGTCATCTGAGCTTCTAAAGAAAGCTTAGGTTTGATCTCCTCTAGTACCGACTGGTTTGTTCTTCGGGCAGTCCATGGTATACACAGTATTCGCCGCCAGCACCATAATTCAAAGGCATCAATTTTCTTCCTGTCTGTCTTTTTCACTGTCCAGCTTTCACATCCATATGATGTTATTGAAAATACCATGGCATGAACAAGTCGAATCTTTGTATGGAGAGAGACATCTCTGCTCTTGAGAATCTTATCTAGGTCTTTCATAGCCATTCTGCCAAGAGCAATGCGTCGTCTGATTTCTTGACTGCTTGTTGCTTCTTTATTGATAGTTGATCCAAGTAGGTTAAAGTTGTTCACGATTTCAATTTCTTCTCCTTCAACGATGAACCTGTTGATTATGCCAGTTGTCATGATCTTTGTCTTCTTTACATTAAGGTGCAGGCCCATTTTGAGACTATGTTCTTTGATTGTGAGAAGCAAATGTTTCAGATCATCTTCACTTTCTGCCAGTAGTGTGGTATCATCAGCATAGCGAAGGTTGTTGATGAGTCTTCCACCAATCTTCACACCTCTGTTGTCTTCATACGATCCTGCTTCTCTGATGATTTGTTCTGCATATAAATTAAACAGGTAGGGGGAAAGTATGCAGCCTTGTCTTACACCTTTGCTTATTTTAAACCATTCTGTTTCTCCTTGTTCCGTTCGAACTGTTGCTTCTTGATCAATGTACAGATTGCGCAAGAGAACGATCAGGTGTTCTGGTATACCCATGCTTCTTAATGTGGCCCAGAGTTTCTCATGGTTTACACAGTCAAAAGCCTTGCTATAGTCGATAAAGCACAAATAGATATCCTTTTGGTATTCTTTAGTCTTTTCAAGGATCCATCTCACATCCGCAATGATGTCTCTCGTTCCTCACCCTTTCCTGAACCCTGCTTGCACTTCAGGTAGTTCTTGTTCTAGGTATGGCTGTAGTCTCTTTTGAATAATCTTCAGTAGAATCTTGCTGGCATGTGGGATCAGAGCGATTGTGCGATAATTTCCACAGTCAGTTGGATCACCTTTCTTTAGTATTGGTATAAACACAGATCTTTTCCAGTCAGTTGGCCATGATGTTGTCGTCCATATTTCTTGGCAGAGCCTTGTAAGTACGGTAACAGCTGCATCAGATTGCTGCAATACTTCTATGGGAATGCTATCAATGCCTGGTGCTTTGTTCTTTGATAAGTCTTTCAATGCTGCTTCAACTTCTTCTTTCATCACCAATGGTTCCTGATCATAAGGTATCGGTTGAAACGGCTGTTGGTCCACTTGATCTTTATCATATAAAAACTCTGTATATTCCTTCCACCTTTTCTTGATCTTCTCAGCATCATTCAACATAGAACCTTGAGCATCTTGTAACATTCCTATTCGAGGCTGGAACTTTTTCTTTAACTCTCGCAGCTTTAGGAAAGCTGATCTTGTTCTTCCTCTAATAGTTTCTGCTTCTATTTCCTTGCAAGTGTCATTGTAGTACTTTTCCTTGTCCTGTCTAGCTGCACGTTGGAAATCTCTGTTGAGTTCTGCGATTGTCTTTCTTTCTCCTTTGGCTTTAGCTTCTCTGCGTTTCTGGGCAATTTTCAGAGTTTCTTCCATCATCCATTTTGGCCGTTTTTGTTTTTTCACCTTTTGTAGAGACTTCTCGCTTTCTTCCAGCACAACCTTCTTGATGTCATTCCATAACTCTTCCGGAGTTCTGTCATTTGTATCTAAAGCAGCAAATCGATTTTGCAGGCAGTCTTTAAATTCCAGTGGTATATTCTCAAGGTCATATTTTGCTGCATTCATGAGTGGTTTGCTCTTTTTCAACTTTAGCTTGAGTTTGCATACTAGTAGTTGATGATCTGTACCACAGTCAGCTCCAGGTTTTGTCTTTGTTGATGTTACAGAGCTTTTCCATCGTTGACTTCCACAGATGTAGTCAATTTGATTTTTATACAATCCATTGGGTGAAGTCCATGTGTACAGTCGCCGCTTGTGTTGCTGGAAGAAGGTGTTTGAGATGAATAGATCATTGGTCTTGCAGAATTCTATCAATCTTTCTCCAGCTTCATTTCTGTTGCCAAGTCCATATTTTCCAACTACTTTGCCTTCTTCTTTGTTGCCAACTTTTGCGTTCCAGTCACCCATGACTATCAGGATATCCTGTTTGCATGTTCTGTCAATTTCAGCTTGTACTTGTTTATTTATTTATTTATTACAAATTCTTATATACCGCGCTATTTGGCATCAGCGCGGTTTACATTATAACACAACAACCATAACAACATGCTGTTTGGTTTTACATCGAACAGGGGTCCAAACTTGGATAACAGGGGTAACTATATACATGAGATTTTTACATAGTAAAGAGTAGCTTGGATAACAGGGTTGATTATATGCATGAGATATTTACATGGTAATGAGTGGGTGAAATAACATAATGAACGTGAGGGTTGTTTCTTAGAGTGGGTCATCTCTTCAGAGGGGTGTCATTGGAGTTTGGGTAGCATTGGAGGAATAAATGGTATTTGAGTGCCTTTCTGAACTGTGATAGGTCGGCAATCGCCCTAATGTCAGGGGGTAGGGCATTCCAGCATTTAGGTACATAGTAGCGGAACGCCCTGTTTGTGGTTGATATGTTGCACTTTGATGATTCCTTTGGTTTTACTAGTAGGTTTATGGCTATTGCTCTTCTGGATCTGTTGGGGGGCACCATGTGAATAAGATCTGTGAGTGAAGGGGATGAAATACCTTTGATTGTTTTGAACGCTAGGAGAAGGGTTTTAAAGATGATTCTTCCATGGATAGGTAACCAGTGAAGTTGTTTGAGAATGGGGGTCACGTGGTCACTTTTGGCGGCTCCGTGTAGGACCCTTGCTGCAGCATTCATGGCCAGCTGTAAAGGGGCCAGCGTGGAGTGGGGGAGCCCTTGAAAGATGGCGTTTGCAAAGTCGAAGTGTGGCAGTATTAGCGCTTGGTATATGGTCCGGAAGTCATCAGGGTCCAGTAGGGAGCGCAGATGCCTGATAGTGCGGATTTTGAAGTATACAGCTTTGACAATGTTGTTTATGTGGTGTTTCATATCCAGGCGTTGGTCCAACGTAACTCCGAGGTATCTTATTGTTTCTTTGGTTAGTAAGTCCGCTTCATTAACACTGACGTGGGGTGGAGGAGTAAAGTTGGGGTCTCTGGAGATGAAAAGAACCTCTGTCTTTTTATGTTGAATGCGTAGATTCTGTGATTGAAGCCACGCTGAGACATAGAACTCTTCAATTTCATTCTCTTCTGCAGCTGTTGTTGGGGCATATACTTGAATTATAGTTGTGTTGATAGGCAATCCTCGCAGACGAATAGAGATTAAGCGTTCGCTGACTGCATTGTATTTCATTACAGTTCTTGCAAGTTTCTTCTTTATTATAAGTGCAACACCATTTCTTCTTTGTCTTTCATTTCCAGCATAGTAGACCATGTGATCATCTGATGCAAAGTGCCCCATGCCAGTCCATTTCAGTTCGCTGACACCCAACAGATCAAGTTGTACACGTTCCATTTCATTCTTGACCACCTCCAACTTCCCTTGGTTCATGCTTCGTACGTTCCATGTTCCAATGTGTAAGACATCTTTACAGCTTCTGACTCTCATTTCATGCGCAGCTACATCAGCAGTCAGACTTCCCGAGGGCTTTGATCCAACCACATCATAAATGCTGGCTTTACTCTGAAAAGTCTTCAGCTCTTCCCCAGTAGCTAGTTGAGTGCCTTCCGACCTGGGAGTCTCATCTTCCAGCACCATAGCACAATTTGTTTTGTTGTAACTATCCATTGGGTTTTCATGGCAAGATACAGAAGTAGATTGCCGGGCCTTCCTTCTGCGCAGTTTAAGTTTGGTGTTGTTGCCGTTGTCACAGAAATGTGATCCTCCGCCGTCAACACTATCCCATTCTGCTGCTGCCCAGATGGGTGGTTTGTCTTCGTCTGGCACCTCAGCTGAGACCTGTCCATCTTGGGAGACCCTGCCAGTAGTTAAACTACCGATAGTTTAGCTCTCAGCATCACTGATGCACGCAAGCCCTCACAGCACGACAAGCTGCAAACCAAGTGAGAGGGACAAAGTGATACAGTTTCTAAAAAGGCTCGGCTGAGTGATTAATCTGTCCAGGGGTTGGTTGTTTATGACTTAGGGTCTGGAATACCCGGACGTATGCTTCTTCACCCAGAGGGGAGGGGTATTTTTGCCGGTCCGGCAAGCCCAAGCTATTTGTCAGCTAGTACGCCAGTTCTTACTCCTCCCAGCACCGCCGGCCTGGAACTACCCTCGCTTGCTAGAAGCAATGGCGGCGATCCTGGAAGTTGTTCTTGGGACCATATTGCACTGGCGGCCATTAAAAACAGCGATGCTGGGCCATTGTTCTCCCTAGAGGGGGGCACTAAGCAGGCGCCTTCCCTGTACCCTTCAGGTCAGGAAGTTCATCCAATGGAGGATTGCTCCGGAACATCTAGTAACGGGCCTGCCTTTGAGGCAGCCGCAGTGGCTACCAGTGTGGACAGACGCGAGTCTCGTGGGTTGAGGGGCTCAGGGCAGCATCCTCTTTGTGCAAGGGGCTTCGTAGGTTTAGGAGAGGCAATGGTAGTTCACCCGACTCGAGCTTCTAACAGTGGCTATGGCGCTGCGGGCGTTCAAGACCAAGGTAGAAGACTGGGCACTTCAGGTGTTTTCAGACAATTCCGCAGCAGAGGCTTACATCAACCGGCAAGGCGTAATGGAAAGTGTGGCCACGGAAGAACAAGCAGAAACATGGTTCCCTTGGGTGAGCGCCGGCCACTTGCAATCTTGGCAGCGCAGAGCATAGGAAAGGACAATTGGAAGGCAAACTTCCTCTGTGGGGTCCGACTGGATACGGTAGAAGGGGAGCTCCATCCAGAAGTGTTCACTCAGATAGTCCGCAGATGAGGTTCACCGATATTGGATAGCATAGCGAATTGGCACTCCGCAAGGGCAACTCGCTTACAGCAGGAGTCGAGGACGGAGGTCGAAGGGGGTTAGACGCTTTGATCCAGTCTTGCTCAGCGTCAGGTCTCCGTTTGTTCGCCATGGGTGTTTATAGCTCATCTGGTTCAACTCATCGAAGCCCATCGAGGAAGAGTGTGGTTGGTGGCCTCGAATTGGCCGAGGCAGCTGTGGTATGCCGATCTTGGTTGGCTGCTCGAAGGAGAGCCTTGGTAGTGGCAGAGATGGTAAGATCTATTCCTTCAGAGTCCACTTCAAATACTTCAGGTGGCTCAGTTATCGCTTACAGTTTTGGCCCTCGAGGTGGTAATGTAAAAAAAAACAACAACCCAGAAACGAGAAGGTCGCTCGTGAGTGGTCATTCCGACCTTACTAAAGCCAGAAGAAAATCCATCTTCCTTACTCAGGTCCGCATAGGGCGCATATTTGCCGAATAGTGTTCGAGGCGCCATCTTCGGGCCGCTATGGGTTTGTTTGTTTGCTAGGTGGTGTTGCAATACAGCTGACAGCCAGTTCTTTAAGAGTGCTGTTAGCAGCACTGCTGTGCTTAGAGGTCAGATTCAGGGTGTGTCCCTTGGTTCTCACAGCAACTTAGTGCGTTTCCTTAAAGCAGTGTCTAGGTGGCGGCCTGCTCGCAGAGTCTTCGTACCGCAGGGGGATCTCAACCTCAGGCTAGGGACGTTGCCTAGAGAAACCCTTGAGTCTTTCCAGCACGCGTCCGTCAAGGATGGGACATCAAGAACGGTGTTATTGGTGGCCATTCGTTCAGCAAGTCGCGTGTCTGGGTGACAGGCATTTTCTGTCGCGGACCTTTTTGTCATTCCTAAAAAAAAAAAAATGGTGTGGTACCATCCCGTCGTTTTTACCCAAGGTAGTCTCTCCATCCAGCAATGTAGTCTTCACATATGGGGACTCCCCAGCTGAGAGATGTCAAGGGGTGACCCCAGCAAGCTGCGAACTCAGGTGAGATGGGTCATGCTTCCTCCCATGGATCTCTGGCATCCAAACCGTGGATGGTGGGTAGGAGTTGTATTAAGTATGGAAGAGATGCTGGAGAACAGCCTGACCAAAGGAGGCATTCCGACGGGAGTCCTTGTCTAAGCAGTGGTGGGCTGTGAAGGTGTGTACCGAAGCCCAAGTGGCTGCTTTGCAGATGTCATCAATAGACACAGAACGAAGGTTAGCCATTAAGGCTGCCATTGCTCTGACATTGTGAGCCATGACATGGCCTTCGAGAGAAAGTCCTTTACTCTGATATGTATAGGATATGTTCTCCAGGACCAAGCAGGAGGTCAGTCCTCACATATGGGTGTCATCGGCACCGATGAAGCCCCAGCAGAGCATTTCCCCAGCTTTCTATGAAAGCCTTTGGGAATGCAGGCACGCATGTGCAGTTCCCTTCCCGCCTAAAGGTGCCATCTTACCTCAGTCTCTTTTTTTCCTTGAAGCCCACCGGACGTGTGTCCAGTTTTCCCGGTTAAAAGTAGATTTTTCAGCGATTTTTTGCTCTTTTTCTTCCAGTTCGACGCCGGTTCCCCTCCCGCCGGGTTCGGTACACCGGTATCGAGCCCGATTCCTCTTTTTCGGTTTTTGCCCTTCGTGGCTGGCATTCGCGCCCTTTTTTCTCTTTTTCCCTGGAAGGCCGGTCTTTTGACCTCACGGGGACTCTTTTTTCCCCGATGGCTTCCAGTGGTTTTAAGAAGTGTGATCGGTGTAAGAAACTAATGTCTCTCACTGACACACACGACAGCTGCCTTCGGTGCCTCGGCCCTGACCACGATCCTAAGTCGTGCGGGGCCTGTGAAAAAATGTCTTCCAAGGCACTACAAAGTCGCCAGCAGCAAAAGGAAAGGCTTTTCTCGGACTCAGCCTCCGGCCTGGCCCGGACCTCGTCTGAGGCCTTGACATCTTGGGATTCTGATCCCGAGCGCCGTCGAAGCTCCTCGGACAGGGGGGTCCCCCGACCAGGAACGCAAGAGGAAGAAACGGCTTGTGAGGGCGTCGTCGGAAGAGGTCCCTGGCTCCTCGAGGGCCAGGTCTAAGACCCCTGACCGTCGCCCCGGGCCTGTGGAACCGGAGAAGCCTGCCAAAGTTCCTCGTGTGGAGCAGGAGTCTGCTGGACACGTAAGCCCCGTAGTCCTTGTGGACTCTCCTCCCAGGGAGCCGATGTCGGGCCCGGCACCGCCGGAGCCCGGGTCGGTGGCTGCTGCGTCTTCTGAGCTGAGTCTCAGGATGACAGCCTTGGAGAGCAGAATGTCTGCCTTCATGGAGCAGCAGCGGGCATTGATGGCCAGCCTGTCTGGCGCATCTGCCCCGACCACCGGGACATCAACATCGAAGTCGACCCCGGAGACCGAGCCGATACTTGAGTCCATCGTGGCTCGGAGTCGACCTCGGTCGCGGTCCCCCTTGACCTCCCGTTCGGGACCGAGGGCATTGACGCCGGTGTTTCCGGCATCGGGGCAGGTGCTCCAGGGCCCCGCGGGGTCGGACCCCGACTCTTCCTCGGATGAGTCGGCTTGGGAGACGGAGGACGAGGAGTCTCCTGACACCTTTAAGACTCGGTGCATCCCTTCGGACTCACC
Source organism: Ichthyophis bannanicus (assembly GCA_033557465.1). Classification (NCBI taxonomy): domain Eukaryota; kingdom Metazoa; phylum Chordata; class Amphibia; order Gymnophiona; family Ichthyophiidae; genus Ichthyophis; species Ichthyophis bannanicus. Next base: position 1,831,635,949 of record CM066032.1, on the reverse strand, counting down.
GCAGTCTGAGCCTCGGAGTAGGTCCCTCCCGGAGGACACCTGGTTCTCGGAGTTCGTCCGGGATATGGCCACTGCCTTGGCTATGCCGGTGGATCCCGAGGAAGAGCCTCGAGCTGAAGAGCTCGAGGCGCTGCAGTATGACTCTCCTCCGAAGGAGGCCTTTACTGTCCCGGTTCCTCCGATGCTGGAACGGCTCCTCTTCCGTATGTGGGAGGCACCGGCCTCGGCGCCAGTTCTTAGCAAGCGGGTTGATTCGATCTATCAGCTCCGTAAGAGCCTTGGCTTTCAGAAAGCACAGCTACCACACCATTCCATGGTTGTGGAATCGGCCATGCATTGTCTGAAGAGTCAGAAGATGCACTCTGCAGTGCCTCCTGGCAGGGAGGCCCGAAACCTGGATGGCGTCAGTAGAAAGTGTTTTCAGGGCTCGATACTTGCTTGCCGTGTCCAGTCTTACCAGCTGTACATGGGCATGTACTTGCGGGATCTGGCCAAGGAGTTGGCCGGATTCTCTGCTGGTCTCTCTGGGGAACCCTTGCAGAGAGATTTAAGTTCTTGTCCTCGGGGATTCGGGACTGCTCAAAGTTCATGTCCCGCGCCGCCTACGATGGCTTCGAGGCTTCGGCCCGAGTTGCGGCAGCCGGCATCGCGGCTCGACGCCAGGCATGGCTGCAGTCATTGGACCTCGAGCCATGGGTTCAGGACAAGTTAGTCGATGTCCCTTGCCGAGGTGAAAACCTGTTTGGCAAGCCCATGACCGAGAAGGCCGCTCAGTTCGAGACCGAGCACTTCACCCGGACAAGGCTGTCGAGGAAGACCTCTGCCCCTTCTCATAAGAAGAAGGGCTCGGGTAAAAAACCCTTTTACCCGAGAAAGGGCACTGCCTACAAACAGTACCCACAATATCAGGCTGCCCAAGCTGCCCCCCAGGGTCAGCAAGCCAAGGGCCAGGGTAATGGGCCCCATAGGCAGAGGACCCCCAAGCCTCAGGCCCCTGCTACCTCTCAGCAGGGTGGGGGCTTTTGACTCCTTGAGCATAGCCTCTCCTCCTCTGCTCTCCCAACCCTGCACAAGAGGTCGTCTCGCCCTCTTTGCCCACCAGTGGCCCCTTATCACCGGGGACAGTTGGGTGCTGGACATCATCCACAGGGGATATGCCCTCCATTTTCACCAACTGCCACTCCCATATTTTCCAGGGGAGCCTCCAAGGCCTCCTCTGCACACAGACCTTCTCCGTCAGGAGCTTCAGGGTCTGTTGGTGGACAGGGCGGTGGAGCCTGTGCCTCCCCACTTGCAAGGTCACAGATTCTACTCTAGGTATTTCCTGGTGCCCAAAAGAACCGGTGGCCTTCGTCCCATTTTGGACCTCAGGAAGCTCAACAAGTTTCTAGTGAAGGAAAAGTTCAAGATGCTTACTCTTGGAACTCTTCTGCCCTACCTCCAGCAGGGAGATTGGCTATGCTCCTTAGATCTAAAGGATGCGTACACTTACATCCTCGTTCATCCAGACCACAGAAAGTACCTCAGGTTCATTGTGGGAGGAAACCATTATCAGTACAGAGTACTGCCTTTCGGCCTCACCTCCGCCCCAGAGTCTTTACAAAGTGCTTAGCAGTGGTGGCGGCCTACCTGAGAAATCAGGGCATCTTTGTCTTCCCCTATCTGGACGACTGGCTCATCAGGGATCAGACAGGTCAGGAGGCCAATCAAGCCACCCTCCGGACCATTGCTCTTCTACAACGCCTGGGGTTTGTCATAAACTTCGCAAAGTCCACTTTGCTCCCTTCCCAGAACTTGGAGTTCATAGGGGCCCGGTTGGACTCTCTCCTGGCAAAGGCATTCTTGCCAGAAAACAGAGCCCGAAGGTTGATGGCCTTGGCAAGTCAGTTTCTCAGCAGGTCCCTGGTCTCTGCCAGACTCTGCCTGCGGCTTCTAGGCCACATGGCTTCCACAGTACATGTGACCCCCAATGTCAGGCTCCATATGAGGCCTGCCCAGTGGTGCCTTAGGACTCAGTGGTCACAGGCCACTGGCAGCCTCAGAGACAGGATAAGGGTGTCCAGACCGTTTCTGCACTCCCTCAACTGGTGGCTACACCCACACAATCTGCTGAAAGGGGTGCCCTTTCAGATTCCAGGTTACACAGTGATTCTAACAACAGATGCCTCCCTGCAAGGCTGGGGAGCGCATTGTCTGGGCATGTGCACCCAGGGCCTGTGGTCTCCCTGGGAGGCTGCACAGCATATCAATCTCCTAGAACTCAGAGCTATTCGATTAGCACTCAAAGCTTTCACTCCTACCCTGGCTCGACAGTCTGTCCTGATTCAGACAGACAACCAAGTTGCCATGTTTTATGTGAACAAACAGGGCGGCACTGGGTCCAGGATCCTTTGTCGGGAAGCTCAGGACCTTTGTTCTTTTGCCCTCAAGCACAACATGCTCCTCAGGGCTGTGTACCTTCCGGGCCAGGACAACTACCTGGCAGACAGGTTGAGCAGGATACTGCAGCCCCACGAGTGGCAGCTGCATCCTTCAGTAGTTCAGAAGATCTTCCTGAAATGGGGTCTGCCTTTGATGGATCTCTTTGCCAGCCCCATCAACAAGCAACTGCCAAAGTTCTGCTCCAGACAACCACATCCTCTGCGGATAGCAGCGGATGCTTTTCTGATATCTTGGTCTCAGGGCCTCCTCTATGCGTTTCCTCCCACGCCCTTGGTGGCCCGAACCCTATTCAAGATTCTCCAGGACAAGGCCTCGGTCCTGCTGGTAGCTCCCAGGTGGCCGAGACAGCCTTGGTTTCCTCTTCTGCTTCAACTGGCGGTGGATCCTCCACTGCCTCTGGGGTTGCAACCCGACCTTCTCACACAGGATCAGGGTTCCCTTCTTCACCCCAATCTCAAGTCTCTCAATTTGATGGCCTGGAGGCTGCAAGGGTGTTTTGACTCCCTGGGGCCTACCTCAGGAAGTTGAGGAGGTTGTCCTAGCCTCTAGGAAACAGTCCACTAGGAAAACCTATGCTCTCAAATGGAAGAGGTTTTCTGTGTGGTGTCACCTACGTACAGAGGATCCTTTCTCCTGTACTGTGCCAGTAGTTCTTCAGTACTTACTGCACTTATCAAATCAGGGACTTAAGTCCAATTCTGTTCGGGTCCACCTCTCAGCTCTAGCAGCTCACCTCTCATTGGTAGAGGGACAATCTCTATCTGGTCACCCCTTGGTGTCCCGCTTTCTCAGGGGCTTGCTTTTGCTCAAGCCTCCCATCCGTCCTCCTGCCCCTGAGTGGGAGCTGAATGTGGTCTTGCAGCAACTGACTCACCCTCCTTTTGAGCCGATGGCTACTTGTCCACTACGCTTCCTCTCCTGGAAGACACTCTTCCTGATAGCCCTTACCTCGGCTAGGCGAGTAGGTGAGCTTCAGGCCCTGGTCTGTGACAGGCCTTACACCAGGTTTTATAGGAACAGGGTAGTCCTCAGGACTCACCCAAAGTTCCTCCCAAAAGTTGTCTCCTCTTTCCACCTCAATCAGGAGGTGGTCCTTCCAACATTCTTCCCTAGGCCTCATGGAAGCCAGGCTGAAGCAGTTCTGCATACCCTGGACTGTAGGAGGGCCTTATCCTTCTACCTTGGACCGTACGCAGGGGCATAGAAGGGCTACTCAGCTCTTCGTATCCTTTGACCCCAATAAGTTGGGGTTGGCTGTGTCCAAGCGTACCTTGTCCATCTGGGTGGCTGACTGTATCACCTGGGCTTACAAGGCAGCTGACCTTCCTTTGCAGGGTAGGGTCACGGCCCATCGTGTCAGGGCAATGGCTGCCTCAGTGGCTCATCTCCGCTCTGTGCCCTTGGTAGACATCTGCAGGGCTGCAACTTGGTCTTCAAGCCAGACTTTTGCGGCCCATTACTGCCTGGAGAGGGAGTCCCGTAGGGACAGTGCTTTTGGCCAGGCAGTACTCCGGAATCTCTTTGAGGTTTAGGCAACTCCTGCCTTCCTGCCCTCTGTTGGGCTACCGGTGGAGGTTGTGTCCTTGAAAAGCCTTTCTTTGCAGCTGGGACTAGAGGGAGTTCTCTTGTTCAGCCTGGGTTCCTCGGTAGCCCAGAGCTAGGGAGTCACCCATATGTGATGACTGACTTCCTGCTTGATCCTGGAGAAAGAGTAGTTACTCACCTGTAACAGGTGTTCTCCAGGAGCAGCAGGAATCAGTCCTCACAACCCTCCCTCCTCCCCTAGGAGTTGCAGTTGTACATAGTTTATTTTTTCATTTTTGTGTGCTGTTCTTAGCTATGTCATTTGACTGAGGTAAGATGGCACCTTTAGGCGGGAAGGGAACCGCGCATGCGTGCCTGCATTCCCAAAGGCTTTCATAGAAAGCTGGGGAAATGCTCCGCTGGGGCTTCATCGGCGCCGATGACACACATATGTGAGGACTGATTCCTGCTGCTCCTGGAGAACACCTGTTACAGGTGAGTAACTACTCTCAATCTGCAATCCAATTTGACAGAGTTCTTTTGGAAACTGGAAGTCCCAAATGACTAGAGTCAAAAGCCACAAAAAGCTGTGAAGATTTTCTATGTGGCTTAGTTCTTTGGAGATAAAAGGCTAAGGCTCTTTTACAATCCAGTGTGTGAAGATTCCTTTCCGCACTAGAGGCATGAGGCCTAGGGAAGAATATAGGAAGATAAACTGACTGGTTTAAATAAAAAAGCGAAACCACCTTTGGCATAAAGTGAGGATGAGTCCTGAGGACTACTTTATCATGGTGGAACCTTGTATAAGGAGGGCAGCTACTAACGCCTGTAGTTCACTAATGCGTCTTGCAGAAGTGATGGCAATTAGGAAAATAACTTCCCATGAAAGAAACTTTAGGTCTGAAGTGGCTAAAGGTTCAAAGAGTGGTTTCATAAGCTGACCAAGAACAAGATTCAGATCCCATGCCACCGGTGGTGGTTTAATGGGAGGTTTTGTTAAGAGTAGGCCTCTCATAAATCTTGATACAAGTGGATGAGAAGAAATAGGTTGTCCATCGAAAGGTTTATGAAAAGCAGCAATAGCACTAAGATGGACTCTCACTGAATTGGTGTTCAGACCAGAAGTTGATAATTGGAGGAGATACTCTAGTAGCGACTCTACAGGTACTAAAAGGGTGTTAAGTCCCTTTTCTGAACACCAGACAGAGAACCTTTTCCACTTAAAAGCGTAGGAATGTCTTGTGGAAGGTTTTCTGGAAGCCAGAAGGATATCCTTTACTTGTTGAGAAAGGTTAATATCCTGGAATTCTAGGCTTTCAGTAACCAGGCCCTGAGATGTAGGGACTAGGGATTGGGATGCAGTAAGCATCCGTCCTCCTGAGACAGAAGATCTGGAGCATTTCCCAACTCTAGAGGAGTGGTTTGAGAGAGACGCAGAAGAAGAGGATACCAAGTTTGTCGTGGCCAACGTGGAGCTATGAGTATCATACGACCTCTGTCTCTCTGCAGCTTGAATAAGGTCTTGGGAATGAGGGGAATGGGTGGGAAGGCACAGAGGAAGTCCTGTCCCCAGTGGAGTAGGAAAGCATCTCTTGCCTGACAGTTTTGAGCTGGAATTCTGGAACAGTTTGGCATTCTGTGGACTTGCAAAGAGGTCTATATCTGGTGTTCCCCAGATTTGAAATACTCGAGCAAGCTGGTATGAGTGGAGGGACCACTCGTGTGGCAGCAGTATTTGACTGAGTTTGTCTGCCCATAAGTTTTGAATGCCCGGAAGGTATACCACAACCAGGTGAATTTGCAACTCACTGGCGATGGCCCATAGTTGCAAAGCTTCATTGCATAGCGACAGAGAGCCTGTTCCGCCTTGCTTGTTCACACAGAACATAGCTACCTGATTGTCGGTTTGGACCAGAACTGTCTTGTTGTTGAGATGGCCCTGAAAGACTTGAATAGCATTGAAAATGGCTCTTAGCTCTAGGAGGTTTATGTGAAGGGAAACCTCCTTTGGCGTCCAAAGACCCTGTGTTGAGAGATTGTGCAAGTGGGCCCTCCAACCCATCTTGGACGCATCTGTCGTTAGGGTGGTTTGGTATAGAGGTTGCTGGAAAGGAGAACCTACGAGGAGGTTTTCCAGGAATTGCCACCATTGCAGGGACGAAATCAGACATTTGGTGATTCTGATTTTGTCTGTTAGCCGACTCGAGGCTTGTGACCACTGAGAGGATAGGGTCCACTGGGCTGCTCGCATGTGGAGGCGAGCATAGGGAACGACATGGACAGTGGATGCCATATGCCCCAGGAGTTGAAGCATCTCTCGAGCAGTGAGGAATACCTTCATAGCTGCTTGAGATGCCAGTTGTATTATATGTAGACAGCATGGCTGTGGCAGGAAAGCCTTTGACTGCCACATGTCTAGATGAGTCCCTATGAATTCCAGTGATTGAGAGGGGATGAGATGGGATTTTGGGAGGTTTATGACCAGTCCCAGGTATTGAAGAATTCTCATTGCTCGAGAAAGAGCCTCTTGAGCTGTTGATGCTCGAATGAGCCAATCGTCTAAGTAAGGGAAGACGAATATTCCCAGAATCCTCATAAATGCTGCTACCACTGCCATGCATTTTGTGAAGACTCTTGGAGCAGAGGCCAGTCCGAAAGGGAGAACTCTGTACTGGAAGTGTCTTCCTTTAACCAGGAAACGAAGGAACTTCCTGTGATCTGTGTGTATGAGAATATGCGTGTACGCATCTCTTAGATCTAGAGAACATAGCCAGTCCTGACCTTGAAGGTATGGTAGGAGTGTCCCGAGGGAGATCATTTTGAACTTTTCTCGGAACAAATATTTGTTTAATTCTCTGAGGTCTAGTATAAGCCTGTGTCCCCCTGTCTTCTTTGGAATAAGAAAATAGGAAGAGTAAAACTCCCTGTTGGGATATGGGTACTTCTTCTATTACTCCTTGAGCAAGAAGTGATGTGACCTCCTGCCACAACAGGTCGGTGGCAGGGAATTGAGAATTGAACTGTTTGATTATTGTAAGTGGGTGCAAGTTGAGAAAATGAAGCTTGCACCCCAATCGTATGATGGACAGAGTCCAGTTTCCTGATGTTATTTGTTGCCATCTTTTGGCAAAATGGCACAGTCTGCCTGGAATGGTCAAGGGTTCTGGACCTTTTAGGGGCAGAATGACTAAGTTCTCTAGGTAGAAGTCAAAGACCCTGAGGGGGCTAAGTCTGTTGAGCCGGTTGAGCTCCTTGAGCTTGCAGCTTTCTTTGCTGTCTGTTCTGTTGTTGCCCCTTCTGGGGAACATGAAGCGAACAGTGGTTTTGATGGGTGTAAGATGGGTAAGGCTTCTTTTTCTTACTGAAAAAAGGTTTTTTGAATATTTTCTTCTTTGCTGGGTTGGCTGTAGACTTTGATAGTCTGTTCAAGGTAGTATTTTCAGATTCAAGCTGAGTAGCCTTGTCCTGCCAGTCCTTGCCAAAGAGATTTTCTCCTGTACAAGGAATGTTTCTCAGCTTTTCTTGCACCCACTGTTCTAAGTCTGATGCTTGAAGCCAAGCAATATGACGTGCTCCTATGGATATAACAGAGGTTCTGCTAATACATTCAAAGCAATCAAAGGTAGCACGGTTCATGAATTTAGAGACATTCTGGGTGTGCTTGACCAGAATAAGGTAGTCTGCTCTTTTTTCCTCTGAGACACAAGGGCTAATGAGCTCTAAGTCTTTTGTGACTTCTTCCAGGAACATTCCCATATAAAGAATGTAGGAACTGATCCTGGCTGATAGCATGGAGGATTGAAAGCTTTGACGCCCAAAGGCATCGAGTGTTCTGGATCCTCGGCCTGGAGGATTAGAAGAATGTGTTTTAGCACTCTTGAGTCTTCGCATGGCCAATTGCACTACCATTGTTGAATGGTGTGGTAACTGAGTTTTTTGAAAACCAGGACAACTTGGCACTCAGTACATAGTGTCAAGGCATCAGGAATGTGAAGATATTGTTAAACATTCTCAACATTAGATCATGTAAGATCTTGTGAATGGGAAGCATAGCTGCTTCCTTGGGAGCCATAGGGTATTGTAGAATTCTTAATTCTTCTGCCCTAGGTTCCTTTTCTGGAATCACAGTGATTGCAAGATCCTTTGCTAAATCACATATGAAATCCTGGAAGGACATATCTTCTGGAGGAGACATCCTGCGTTGAGGAGGAGGAGTTGAATCCTCTAATAGATTCGCTCTGGTACCGGTAGAATCTTCAGAGTCATCGGAATCGGAAGATTCAAGGGCACTCTGTACCGGTTGCTACCGTAACGCATGGTATCGGTACCGTTCGAAGTTGGTACCAAAATGTCTCGGTTCCTGATCCCCGATACCCGAGATCGATTCAAGGCTCAGCATGGGGGGGAAGAAGTCCTGTCGAAACAGGTACTATCGGTACCGGTACCGATGTTGGTACCGATACCTGTTGAACCGTCTGTAGCGGTCTTAGCGGTACCGAGGCTGCTAAGAAAGACGCTAGACTGCGTTCAATAGCGAGGATTCTTTTATCCATCGCTCCTGCCGATGCCTGGGTGTCAGTACCGGTGGAAGCGGCTACGACCCCAGAACATGGCACCAGTAGTTCTGCAGAGGTGGAGGCCTCTGGAACATCCTGGAGCCCCGTTAATGCTTTGGAGCCCAAAGACTCTCGCCGGGGCTGTTTTGCTAGTGAAATATCCTCGAGGGCAATGCCAGTGGCATCTCGATACTTTGAAGGAGATTTACTCTTCGAGGACTGGCTAGTCTTAAAAGACTTAGGTTTAGTTACCTGAGATCCATGGGAGGAAGATGAAGCCCTGGAAGACGTCAATGCAACTGACATCGTGTCGGCTGCAAAAAGGGTACCGAGTTTTGCAGCTCTATTCTGCAGGCCCCTTTTGGTCATCCTCGTGCAGGAGAGACACTCCGTTGGACAATGTTCAGGACCTAAACATTTTAGACACCAATCATGGGTGTCGTTGACGGAAATAGTACCGCCACACTTTGAGCATTTTTTGAAACCACTAGCTGGTTTCTCCAAGCCTGAAGAAAAATGGGCCTAATGCCCAAAATGGTGCCTAGCACCAGAAACAGGGGAAAAACCCCTGAAGAAAATACAAGGTTTTTTTATTTTTTATTTTTTTTGAAAAGAAAGAAGAAGAAGAACCGGCGGTACCGGTAGGCGTCGAATGAAGGCAGACGCGACCACAAAAAAGAAAGAAATAAAAGGAAATTTTCTGCGGTCCTGTCGGCTCCGCGGAAAATGAAGAACTGAAGTGAGAGAGGTACAGAGGCGGGAAGGCAGCACACATGCGCTGTGGGATGCTCCCAAAAGCTTTCCTATTTGACACTGGGGAGCGTTCCCACGCGGGCTTCGTCGGTACCGACGATACCCATATGTGAAGACTACATTCCTGCTTGTTCCTGGAGATCATGATTATTGGCACTCTTATAAACAATTCAAATCAGTTTGAACAGAACTACTACATTCCTATTGCAGTAAAATTAGACACACCTGTGATCAACTATCAGTACTCACATGATTTGAATCAACCAATGAATGATGGCTCTAATGTTTAAAATCATAACAATGATAAACACCACCACCTCCCCACTCGACCCATGCCCCGTTTCATGGATTAAGTGTGTGAAAGATGAACTAGCGGTAAATCTACAACACATAGTTAACCAATCCCTTTCACAGGGCATCATGCCTGATGCCCTAAAACTCACAACACTCCGACCAATAATAAAGAATAATAAGCTCGACTCAAAAGACCCAAACTCATACAGACCCATAGCCAGCATTCCATTCATAGCTAAAATAGAGAAAACAATTCAAATTCAGTTACAGGAACACATTGATGAACACAAACCACTTGACTCACACCAATTTGGTTTCCGCCCTTTCCACGGAGTAGAAACCCTCCTAATCACCCTTATGGACTTCCTCATCAAGGGCACAGATGACAAACACCAAGGCTTCTTACTCCTATTTATAGATATCTCTGCTGCCTTTGATAACATTAATCACCAGACACTGATCAACAGATTAGAAAACCTAGGAATAGGCGGGATTGTCCTTAACTGGTTCAAATCCTACATCTCACATAGATTAATACGCGTCCAAATTGATCAACAAACATCAGAAACATTCCCCCAAGGACAAGGAATACCCCAAGGATCAGCCCTTTCAGCCCTCCTATTTAACTTGTATCTGCAACCGATAACAAACATATTTAAAAAACACAGGATTAACCATTTTATATATGCTGATGACATCATGCTAGCTATCCCCATAACCACTAAAAACCATACATATGACTCTCTATCCAAATGCATGGCCGAGACCTCCTCCTGGATGGAAACGAACTACCTCAGCATAAATCTCAAAAAAACTGAGGCAATGTTTGTAACAAGATCTTCTATGACTGAGAACACTTACCCGGAAACAATCACAATCAACAAAACTTCAATACCTGTCAGAAAACAGGTAAAATACTTAGGGGTAATAATAGACCACACCCTATCCATGCTGCCACACATAAAACAAACAGTAAAAACCATTTTCTACAAACTCAAAACTATTCAGCACCTAAGGCCACTCCTTGAAACACAAGACTTTAGATCCGTAGTAAGTACACTGATCACCCCTCACTTCGACTATTGCAATAGTCTCCTAATAGGCCTCCCTCAAAAAAGCACATACCTTCTACAAAGAGCACAAAACATCTGTGCAAAAGTAATTGCTAAAGCCCGCCTAACAGACCACGTAACCCCAATACTGCTGGAACTCCACTGGCTTCCTATAAACAGCCGAATCAAATACAAAATTATCCTAACAACCTATAAACTCATAAACGACATAGCCCCCTCACACTTAACCACATTACTGCAATCTCCAACATCGACAAGGACCCTCAGACAAAACGCAGCCCACTCCCTCATCATACCTAAAGCCATCTGTAAAACCAAGAATACCACTAGCTCTAGAGCATTCTCATTCACTGCTCCTACACTCTGGAACGACCTCCCTATTGAACTTCGCACCATAAGAGACCTCATCCAATTCAGAAAAGAATTAAAGACCTACCTGTTCACTGAACACTTCGAAATCCCCTACTCCCCCAAAGCCAGCTCTACTACAAATGTGGGCACCCATACACAAACTCCCTTAACCCCAACAATGTAACCACAAGCCTGTCCCCCCCACACACGCCCCAAAGATGACAAAAATAAAAGGAACTAAATTCCAGCACCTACGCCAATTTCTACCCCATACACCACACACACTACACGATGTAAATATACTTTTGTACAAAAGTTTGATATGTTTGCTTTAATACCTACAAAGATTTTGCTTCAATACCTTCAAGTCGTTTTTGTTACAATACCTACAAAGTTTATATTTATTGTTCAATGTAAATAGTTGATTTCTACTGTTCTATGTAAAATGTATACAAATTGTGTACAAGACTGTTAATCTGTTATATGTAAACCGCCCTTGATCTCTGGAAGGGGCGGTATAAAAGAAATAGTTAAATAAATAAATAAATAAATAAAATGGCCACATTCACTCGCTGTGCCATTTTCATAATGGTGAAGACAAGAGAGCTATCTGAAAATGTCAGAAAAACCATTATCACTAAACATCAAACTTCAAATGGGTACAAGGCCATCTCCAAGGACATTGGGTTTCCTGTGTCTACAGTTCCCAATGTTATTAAGAAGCTTTCTGCTCATGGAACTGTCAAGAACCTCCCAGGACATGATGGGAAGAGGAAAATTAATCCAAGACATCTTCAAAGTTTAGTGCAAACTGTTGGAAAAACACCACATACAACATCCAAAGAGCTTAAGGCTGACCTGGAGCAATCTGGAGTGGTGGTTTCAACCCGCACCATAGACTGCATACTAAACAACAAAGGACTTCATGGGCGAAGGCCAAGGAGAACCCACTGCTTAAAGAGAGACATACAAAGGGAATCCTGATCTTTGTGCAAACCCACATTGAGGAACCACAATTCTTCTGGGAACATTTTCTGTGGATAGATGAAAACAAACTTGAGCTCTCTGGCACTGCAGACCAGCGGTACATTTACAGGCGAAGAAATGAAGCTTATAAGGAAAAATCACCCTTCCTACAGTTAAATATGGTGGATAATATTGTTGGGCTCTTTTGCTGCCTCAGGAACTGGAATATATTAAAGGAATCATGAAGTCAAGACTTCCTCGGGCCAGCCCGTCCACTAGGGGAACTAGGTGGCTGCCGTTGGTGGCAGCAGTGGCACCCATGGGCGGGGACATTCTGCCCCTCACCCCAGCTGCTGCCGATTGTGTTTGGGGGAGGGAGGCAGGCAGTAGCAGCATTTTCAAAAGCGGCATCAAAAAGCTATCACTTTTGGAAATACTGCCACTGCCCGCCTCCCCTTCCCGAGACAGAATCGGGGACAGCGGCATCAGTGGGCGGAGCAGCATCAGCCTGGGGGAGGCAAGGATGGGGTTTCTGCCTAGTGCGGCAGAAACCCTTGGGCCGGCCCTGGGACTACCAAGGTATTTTAGAGTGAAATGTGCTATCTAATGTCAGAAAGCTAGTCTGGATTGAAGGTCATGGGTCCTCCAGCAGGACAATGACCCAAAACATTTATTTATTTATTTACATTCTCTTATATACCGCACTATTCGGCATCAGCGCGGTTTACATGGAACAAAATGCTCAGTACAAATAACAACATGTATGAGTTTACAGATAACAGGGAACAAAAAACTTGGATAACAGGGGTAACTATATACAAAACTTACTACATGGAAACAAAATCAAAGAGGATGTATAGAAAACACAATCCACGTCATGGGTTTGAGTTTCAACTTGGTGTGTTGTTGGTATGCTATAAGTTTGTCTGGGAATGTGGATGGTATGGGGGTGTCTTGGAGCTCTAAGGGATGCAGTTGGGCTCAATAAGGTACTTGTTGAAGAGGTGACCTTTGAGGGCTTTCCTGAACTGTGGTAGATTCTTAATAGCCCGGATATCATGGGGTAATGAATTCCAGTATCTTGGGGCACTGAGACTGAAAGCCCTGTTGGCTGTCGATTTAGTGCAAACAGTAAGTGCCTTCGGTACGGTTAAGGAGTTTATAGCCGTGGATCTTCTTGCTCTATTTGGTGATGTGGCATGGATGAGGGAGGTTAAGGATGTGGATGAGAGATTGTGAACAGCTTTAAAAGTGATTATCAAGATCTTGAAAACTATTCTAGCCTGGATGGGTAGCCAGTGCAACTGTATTAGCAGAGGTGTCACGTGGTCGCTCCTGGATGCTCCATGGAGGATTCTTGCTGCCGTGTTCATGGCTAGCTGCAGCGGGTTTAGTGTAGACTGGGGAAGATCTTGTAATATGGCATTGGCATAGTCGAAATGAGGTATGACCAATGCCTGGAAAATTGTCCAAAAGTCAGCTGGTTCAAGCATGGAGCGTAGATGCCTAAGTGAGCGGATCTTGCAGTAGACTGATCTGACTATGTTTCCTATGTGAGCCTTCATATCCAGGCGTTGATCTAGGATGACTCCCAGGTATCGTATTGATGGTTTAGAGTGCAGCTCAGCTTCTTTTACTTTAAGATATTGTGGTGGGGTAAAGTTGGAGTTCCTCGTAATGAAGAGTACTTCCATTTTCTTATGTTGTATTCTGAGGTTTTGAGAAAGAAGCCAGTCAGATATTGCATTGAAACAACTCGTCAGTGGGGAGAGGTCCAGATGCTCAGTAGAGAAAGGAATGTAGAGAAGGACATCGTCTGCGTATAACATGCAGTCGACATTGAAGGACCGGATGATGTTACAAATTGGCTGCATGTAAATATTGAACAAGAGCGCAGAAAGGGAGGATCCTTGTGGGACTCCTTGACTTTGGTGGAATGGTTCAGAATTTGTCCCTCCAGAATGAACATGTTGCCATCTTTCGGACAGGTAGGATCTGCACCATTCGAGTACTCGTCCATTAATGCCTTTGTCAATCAGTCGTCTTAATAGAAGCTCATGATTTACTGAATCAAAGGCTGCAGCGATGTCCAGAAAGATGAGAGCAAAACCCTTACGGAAATCATCAATGCCTGTGATTATCTTGCAGAAGAGAGTGGTGAGGAGGGTTTCCACTCCATGGAATTCTCTAAAGCCATGTTGGCATGGGTCTAACGGTGCAGCGGAGTCGATGTGATCCTGTAATTGTCGTTGAGCTTCCTTTTCAATGATCTTCGCAAGTAGTGGAATGCTGTATATGGGTCTATAGGATTCCACCTGCTGGGGATCAAGTTTGCAGTTTTTTAGCAGAGGTCTAATAGGGGTGCGTTTAAGGGCGGAAGGGAAGGAGCCGGTTGAGAAGGAGAAGGTCATTATTTTGGACAGTACTGGGCTGAAATGGCTGCGAAGCTCCTTGATCCAGAAGGCTGGGCATGGATCAGACTGGGCAGTAGTGATATTTAGGGCCGCAATAGTGTCTTCGAGTTCTCTCTTGGTGGGGGTAGAAAACATGGTTAGTGTTGTATGGCAGTCTTGCTCTATTTCGAAGGTTGTAGTAGAGATTTTGTCAGTCTGGCATATTTTGGATTGGAGATAAGTTGCAAAGTCTTGTGGGTGTATCTCAAATGGAGGTCCAGAGGATGGTTCCTTTGATAAGATCTTAACCAGGTCAAAAAGGTCATGCGGTTTATTAAGCGATCTCTTTAAGGTGTTTGAGTAGTACTGCTTCATCGTGTCGGTGATTGCGTTGCGATGCACAGCTAGATGACAGTTGTATGCTGTCTGGTCATGTAAAGAATGAGATCGGCGCCAGCATTTCTCTAGTTTCCGTAATTGGTTAAGTGATGTTTTAAGATCAGCTGAGTACCACGGGGCACTCATCCTTTTGCTTGGGGGCCTGTTGGTTGGCGTACGTAGGGCAATCGAACTGAGGCAGTTGTTCCAGTGAGAGATTAGGTCATCAAGGTTATGGGTGGTTTCAGAGAAGAGTTGTTGTGTCTCCGCAAGGATAAGATCTCTGTTGTAAGGCTTAAAACATCGAGAGGGTGGTCTTGTGGTGGTGTTTTGTATTTTGTTGATTTTTGTGTAGGCTTTGTACGAAGGAATCTGGATGATGATCAGTTTGTGATCTGACCAAGGAACAGGAGTTATGGAGGTCATCGGGTCCTGGGCTGGGTTAAGAGAGGTTTGCGGGGCAAATACTAGATCCAGGATATTTCCCTTAATGTGAGTAGGATCATTAACTAATTGCTTGAAGCCAAGATTTTTGAGGGCATCGAGGAAGGCTGATGCTTGATTATCTTGTAGCGTGGGCAGGTTAAAGTCCCCTAGGATCCAATTTGGGATGCCAGATCAATGATAGCCGAGAGATCATCTGGGGAGGCTGAAGGTGCTCTGTAAAGCAGGATGATTGAGCAGCGTTTATTGGAGATGGTGACGGTCTCAAGGTGGTTTGAACTGGTGGAGTCTATAGTTCGAAAATGGAGGTCTGACCTTGTGAGGATGAGCACGCCACCTCCTCTTTTATCTTGTCTGTGACTTGAATGTGCGGTGAAATTCTGGGGGAGGATCTGGTTGAGAAAGACGTTGTCTTCGGTGGATAACCACGTCTCAGTGATCATGAGTATATCAAGGCTGTGGCTGGCAATGATGTCAGTGACGGCTGGCCACTTCTTCCGGATAGAACGGGCGTTGATGAGGGCACATTTTAGGCTATGAGGGTAGGGGTTTTCAAATCGTTTGGGTTTCATATTATGTTGAAGTGTAATGTATAGCAGGTGGGGGTGGTGTGGTCGGTTGACCCAGGTTATGTTATCGTGGGATGCATTAGTCCACCTTCTCCCATGGCTCCGTAAAATAGGGATCTGTTTGGATACTGGAATTAAGGCGAGAGAGTTGGAGAACCAACTTGATATGATGATAACGTATCCTATTATGGTGGTAATGGGGGAACCCATCTTGGCAGAGCAATATGTAATTGGGAGCGGGTTAATCAGGTTAGACTACTAGGACGTTATTAACAACCTCTTGATACTTAGAGCAGTATGCTGGGTCACAATAGACAATATAGTCACAGGCAGTGGTTAAGGTTAGATAGCTAGTAAAAGTATACTGATGACTGAAACTGGTGAGGTTACTGACAACATTAGAGTAGATTGTTAGCAATAGTAGATTATTGGTAGCAGTGCAATGGTGATTGGAGCTGATGGGGCTACTGACAACAGTATCTAGGTTGATTGGCAACTGACAACAGTGCAAACATACATCCAAAAGTACAAAAGAATGGTTAAAAAGGAACAAATGAACTGCTTTATACTGGCCGGCAATGAGTCCTGATCTCATTCCAATGGAGTATATACTTCTGGGAATTTTTCTGAAGGGAATTCTTTGGATTAAAGCTGATTAATCTGTGAACCCAGTGTATTTGTTAAATCAGTCAGGGCCTAGTAGCAACAGTTTAAGTTTAAATTTAAAAGACAGAAGATAGCTTTCTGTTTAAATTTAGGACCCAGCAGAGAGCTTGTAGTTTAAATTTAATACTCACTCAGGGCCTAGTAGCAGAAAAGTGCTTTTAGTTTAAATTTAAAACACAGAAGAGAGCTTTCTGGTTAAATTTAGAACCCAGCAGAGAGCTTCTAGTTTAAATTTCAAACTAAGTCAGAGCCTAGCAGCAGCAAAGAGTTTAATTTAAATCAAATCAGAATATAACTTAACATTAAAGGCAAAACAGGGTCAGTATTCTTTGAGCAATAAATAAAGTCTTCTAGAAACCTTTACAAAGAGGCCTTCTACCTAGGGGGCAAGGGACCTGTGAAACTTTTTAAATAGGTGTTAAAGCCAGGTGGCAGGTCAAAGGGCCATTTTCAAAGACTCCTTCTATCCAAGCAAGGACTGTTAATCACCAAGGAAGTTGGTCACAGCTTACCTTAGAAGCACAGGACAGGGTACTGTGTAGCAGCCCTCTTGAAATAAGTTTCATTTCCCTCCCTCCCTCCCCAATAACCACCCACCCCTGCGATAATCGTAGCTTTATAGGTACTTACACATCTTAAAGGAAAGGAGCTGCTCTCAGGTGCAGCTCTTTATCCATATCAGTCATACATTAAGGACCTGAGATTAATTAAGCTTCAGGTGAACAAGGTATATTAAACGTATTAGGTACACTTTTATTAGTATAAGTATCCACAGCAACCCTTAGTAAGTAAAGAACTTAAAGATCTAAACACCAGCTTAAAACTAAGATGCAGACAGCAGTCCAGCAGCGAGATGGGGGCTTTCCAGTCTTTTGCATTGAGTGTCACATGTATGATTTTCTAGCAGTTGGTGAGAGGTCTTAAGTGTGCACTAGGTGCAAGGAGCTCTTTGCTCTCAGGGAACGAGTCCGTTCTCTAGAGGCTAGAGTAGCAGACTTGGAAGACATAAGAAAGACAGAGAGGTACATAGACGAGACCTACAGAGAGATATAGTCCTGAAGTCCCACCTCCAGTCTGGCAGCATCCCTGTTGCCATGGAGGGGAGAGGTCACATGACAGGAGAGCATCATCCTGGTGTGGCAGGAAGTGATCCTCTAACTAGGACCTGTCCTCCAAGTGATGTAAAACCTTCTCGCACCAAGGAAGTTTCTCCAGGGCCACGTGCCCATGAGGGAAGGGTTAGGACAGCCGTTATAGTTGGTGATTCGATCATTAGGCATGTAGATAGAGCGGTGGCTGGTGGACGTGAGGATCGCCTGGTAACATGCCTGCCTGGTGGGAAGGTAGCGGACCTCACGCACCACCTAGATGAGGTCTTAGGTAGTGCTGGGGAGAGGTCTGCTATCTTGGTACATGTCGGTACCAATGACATAGGAAAATGTGGTAGGGAGGTTCTGGAGGCTAAATTTAGGCTTTTAGATAGAAAGTTGAAATCCAGACCTTCCAGGGTAGCGTTCTCCGAAATGCTTCCCATTCCACGTGCAGGACCCAAAAGGCAGGCAGAGCTCCGGAGTCTCAATGCGTGGATGAGACGATGGTGCAAAGATGAGGGTTTTGGATTTGTTAGGAATTGGGGAACATTCTAGGGAAAGGAGGGGCTCTTCCAAAGGGATGGGCTTCACTTTAACCAAGCTGGAACCAGGCTGCTGGCATTAACCTTTAAAAAGGAGATAGAGCAGCTTTTAAACTAGATAATAGGGGAAAGCCAACAGTTGCCCAAGAGCGCATGGTTCGGATGAATGTATCCTTGAAGGATACTACCAAAAGTAGAGAGGTTCCAAAAAAGAGTAAAGTAGCCCAAATGCCCTTGAGTATGGAGCAGAGAGAGCTTAAAGATTCCAAATTACCCATGCCTACCAATAGCCAGATTAATATGAATAAAATACAGTCTCTAAAATGCTTGTATGCAAATGCTAGAAGTCTAAAAAATAAGATGGGAGAGTTAGAATATATAGCACTAAATGAGAGGTTAGATATGATTGGAATCTCAGAGACATGGTAGAAGGAGGACAACCAGTGGGACACTGTGATACCTGGGTTCAAACTATATTGTAATGATAGAGCTGATCAAACTGGTGGAGGGGTTGCGCTCTTTGTTAGAGTGGGCATTGGGTCAGAAAGGATTAAAGTTTTGCAGGAAACAAAATTTGCTGTAGAAGCTCTATGGATTGAAATTCCATGTAAAAAGGGGAAGGCGATGGCAGTGGGGGTGTACTATCGACCACCTGGCCAAAATGAACAAATGGATGATGAAATGCTCAAAGAAATCAAGGAAGCTAACAAAAGTTATAGCACAGTAATAATAATGGATGATTTCAATTACCCCGGTATCGACTGGGTCAGTGTCACGGCAGGACATGCTAGGGAGATAAAGTTCCTAGATGAAATAAATGACTGCTTCTTGGAGCAGCTAGTTCATGAACCGACCAGAGGGGAAGCCATATCGGACCTAGTCCTTAGTGGAACACCAGATCTGGTGCAAGAGATAAGGGTGTTGGGGCCACTTGACAATAGTGATCATAGCATGATCGCGTTTGATTTAATTAGTGGAGGAGGGATGGTAAGAAAATCCACAGTACTACCTTTTAACTTTCAAAAGGGAGACTATGATAAAATGAGGAAAATAGTTAAGAAAAAACTAAAAGGAGTAGTTGCAAAGGTTAAAGACTTACATCAAGCTTGGATATTGTTGAAAAATACTATCTTGGAAGCCCAGAACAGCTGTATTCCACGCTTTAAAAAAAGTGGAAGGAAGTCCAAAAAACTGCCAGCATGGTTTAAAGGTGAGGTCAGAGAGGCTGTTGCCAAAAAAGCATCTTTCAGTAAATGGAAAAAAGAACCAAATGCCAAAAACTGGAAACAGCACAAGCACTAGCAAGTTAAATGCAAGGCATTGATAAGTCATGCAAAGGGAGAATTTGAGAAGAAGCTTGCTGTGGAAGAAAAAACGCGTAATAAAGACTTTTTCAAGTACATTCGTAGCAAAAAACCTGTGAGAGAGTCAGTTGGTCCATTAGATGATAGAGGGGTTAAAGGGGCACTAAGAGGCAACAAGGCGATAGCGGAGAGACTGAATTATTTGCTTCGGTCTTTACTGAGGAAGATGTAGGGATGTTACCCATGACTGAAGTGGTATTTAAAGGTGCGGAAGAATTGAAGGAAATATCAATACATCGGGAAGATGTATTACAACTATTTGATAAACTGAAGAGTAGCAAATCACCTGGACCGGATGATATACATCCAAGGGTGTTGAAAGAACTGAAGTATGAGATAGTAGACCTGCTATTAGTAATCTGTGAACTATCATTAAAATCATCTCTAATACCTGAAGATTGGAGGATGCCCAACGTAATGCCAATTTTTAAAAAGGGTTCCGGGGTGATCCGGGAAACTACAGACCGGTGAGCCTGACGTCAATACCGTGAAAAATGGTAGAAACCATCATAAAGAACAAAATTGCTGAACATGTCGATAGTCATGGCTTAATGGGAGAGAGCCAACATGGCTTTAGACAAGGAAGATCTTGTCTTACAAATCTGTGATGTTTTTCTGAAGGTGTAAATAAACATGTAGACAAAGGTGAGTCGGTTGATTTGGACTTTCAGAAAGCCTTTGACAAGGTCCCTCATCAGAGACTTTTGGCAAAACTAGAGAGTCATGGGATAGGAGGCAGTGTACTATTGTGGATCAGGAACTGGTTAAACGATAGAAAGCAGAGACTAAATGGCCAATTTTCCCAATGGATAAAGGTGAATAGTGGTGTACCCCAGGGATCTGTGCTAGGTCCACTGCTTTTTGACATATTCATAAATGACCTGGAAAAGGGAATAACGAATGAGGTTATCAAATTTGCAGATGACACAAAATTATTTAAAGTTGTTAAAACCCAAGAGGATTGTGGAAAATTGCAAGAAGATCTTGATAAATTGGAAGACTGGGCATCAAAATGGCAGATGAAATTTAATGTGGACAAGTGCAAAGTTATGCACTTAGGAAAGAACAACCCAAACTATGGTTACACGATGCAAGATTCCATATTAGGAACCACCACCCAGGAAAAAGATTTAGGCATTATTGTGGATAACATGTTAAAACCCTCCACCCAGTGTGCAGCGGCAGCCAAGAGAGCACATAGAATGCTAGGTATCATAAGGAAAGAAATGGAAAATAAAACAAAGGATATTATAATGCCTCTATATTGTTCCATGGTGCTACCTCACCTTGAATATTGTGTGCATTTCTGGTCGCCATATCTTAAAAAGGATATAGCGTTTGTCACTCGGTTTCCGGTGACACAAAGATTATACGCCACTAGGTAGCGCTGTTAAAGAACAAAGAGTCCAAGTGTAGGGTAATAAAGGCTTTTATTCCCCGTTTAAAGCAAGGTTCAACTAAGAGATATTTTAGATAACAGAAACAGTCCTTTGTTTCAAAAGGTACCAATATTCACTGGCTAGTTAACTGTTACTTCACAGTTTAAAGCAGGTTTTCTTCAAAGTAATATTCAGTATAATAAACATCAAATTATATTTCATTTATTCTTCTGTGGAGCATACACACTTTGGAGCATAGGCAGTGCACCAATCACATTCCATTTCCTCAGGCAAAGGTGAGGGAATAGTGCTGGGAGAATCCACTTCCATCAATTCCTCTCCCCTATACTGATTCAAAGGGCTTCCACTGTCCCTGTCTATTTCAGCATGGTAATCTACCACTTGGGAGTTTGGCTTCACATAACCAGGGACTCTTAAGGCTGGCGGTAGTTTAGTGAACAAGTCTTGACTCTTGTTTCCCTTAGGAGGAATCCTTCTTTTAGCATAGCTTTTAGCAGTACAATCATTACAGTTAATGTTCAACGCCTCATACCTGGGCTCACTGAGTAAAAACTTCCGTTGCTTATAAAAATGCTTTTCCCTCTGA
Organism: Ichthyophis bannanicus; assembly: GCA_033557465.1. NCBI lineage: Eukaryota > Metazoa > Chordata > Amphibia > Gymnophiona > Ichthyophiidae > Ichthyophis > Ichthyophis bannanicus. The sequence continues at coordinate 1,831,614,557 of CM066032.1, read as the reverse complement.
ATAGGTGAAACTGGGCAATGATCCTCTAGAGATAAGCTTCTGTCAGAACCTCCCTCTCTGGTTCTTAGCTTTCTTCTCTCTATGTTACAAACAGGCAGAGTATAGGAACTAGGCGTGGCAGAGCCTCTCACCTTGGAGCAACTTCCACCAAACTCCCCTTGCACAACAGGTCCAGTTTGGGCTTTCTGGCTTCCCACCTTGTGAGGTCTGTTTCTCCTCCAGCTTCCAGCTTGGCTTCTTTCACAGCAATCAGGCTTATGTCCTTGATAGCCTCCAGGCTTCTCTGCTGTTTCTCCTTCTAGTCCAGCTCCAGTTCCTTCTTCCTCTTTCTCCTCCTTCCTCAGCTCCTGCTGCTTCGTATGCTCATTCCACTGCCTTCTCTTCCACTGCTGCTTATGCCACTGCTCTCCAGAAACATTCTGCTCTGGCTTATAAAGTGAACCGTTACTGCTGACTTCCTGGTTCCCTTTCAGCTGCAGGTCATCAGTGAGCTTAGGTTCATTAAGACCAATATGTCTGTTCCTGCTCCCTCTAGCTGTGCCTGGAGGTAACTGCACATCTAGTTCTTCTAAAACAGGATTTCTTTTCTTAAAACCAACTTTATTAATGCCCGCATCATGACACGTTATTAGAAAAGGTTCAGACAAGAGCCACCAAAATGGTAAATGGGATGGAAGGATACCCCTATGAAGAAAGGCTAAAAAGGTTAGGGCTCTTTAACCTGGAAAAGAGACGGCTGAGGGGAGATATGATAGAAGTCTATAAATTTAATGAATGGAGTGGAACAGGTAAACGTACATCAATTGTTTATGCCATCAAAATATAGAAAGACTAGGGGACATGCAATGAAGCTACAGGACAACCTATTTAAGACTAATAAGAGAAAATGTGTTTTCACTCAACATGTAATCATACTCTGGAATTCATTACCGGAGGATGTAGTAAAGGCTGTTAGTGTAGCTGGGTTTAAAAAAGGTTTGGACAAGTTCCTGGAAGAAAGGTCCATAAATCATTATTAAAAAGGGACGCAGGATATCAGTGCTTGACCCAGTACAAGCATTGTGGAACCTGTGTCTTTTGGGGAAACTGCTAGGTACGTATGACCTAGATTGGCCACTGTTGGAAACAGGATTCTGGGCTTGATGGACCTTGGTCTGATCCAGTATGGCATATCTTATGTTCTTATGAGAGCTTTTGGAAAGAGCTGAAATCTGCCATTGATAAAAGGAATTCTGGAAACATTCATGATCTGAAACAAATCACAGTTGAAGAGTGGGAGAAACTACCAACAAACAGATGTATGATACTTATAGATGACTACAAGAAATGTTTGGAGTCTGTCAGCTCTGCCAGGGGTTGTGCAACCAAATATTAGTGAAGGATACGATTAATCCAGGTCATATTTTGTTTTTCTCTGAAATTACTATGTTTAAGTTGCACAGACATCTTTTTTTTTTGTTGTATAGTTTTAAACATACTCTTAAAATGTGATGATGACGACATACAGTTGGAAATATTTCAATTATTTCTGAAGATATTGTACACAATAGGCCCGATATCATTTGAGCAGGCCATGCGCTGCTACGGCACATAGCCATACCCACTGACCCGTAATCCCGGATATTCAATGCCGGGGTCATATGCGGCCCGAGCATTGAATATCCGGGTTTGCCAAACATGCCCGGAAGCCGCAATAGCTAGCCAGGCAGCAGCAATATTGCTTGCTGCCTGGTTAGCTCCTGCGGCTTAAAAATAGGTGAGAGTTTGCTACTGCCCAGTTAGGGACTGTCGCTGCCTCCGCTCCTCCCCGGAACGCTCCTGACACGCCCCGCTGCTAAGTGGTTAGCATTGAGGCACGTAAAGGAGAAGAGAGAGGCTATTCATCTTTTAATAATGTCTCTGCTGCAGGAACATCCAAGTAGGCAGGGGGTGTGGCAGATGCATGTCTAGGATGGTGCAATGGATTTAGACTTCCCCACCTGATGTCAGAAACATTGGGATTGTCCACGGTTAGACCTGTTTCAGGCATGGCTGTAAACCATCCAAAGCATGTAGAGAAAATAACACTCCCCCATTCCAATAATCTCCCCAGTCACAATGATAGTAGCAGTGAGATTTGAAACCTGGCTGCCTTGGTCTTGAGCCCACTACACTATCTATTAAAGCTATTCCTAGATGTCACAGTCTGGGATGCTATTCTGGGGATGTCTATGTAGACACCCCCCCTCACCCTCACCGATATCCATATTGAGTGTCTCCATGTTTGTGAAATTGTACCTGTAGTTGGATGTGCCTGGTTTTTTTTTCAGATGTCTGGCTTGAACGTCCCAGGTTGAATTTGAATAAGTATATAAGTGTTTTTGAATATCAGGTTGAAGGTTACTAGTTGACTTCTAGGTGAACAGGGCAAAGCTGCGCCTGTCCTAGTTCACCAGTTACATCAAGACAACTATAGGCCAACTTTTCTTAGTGATATTGAAACTACAAATCCAAAGTGACCAACTCTGACAACTTGGCACCATTTGATTAAACATGAAGACATGAGGAAGCTGGGGAAATTTTATTTTAATAGTTAAATGTCTAGGTTAGAAATTGGTTGAATGGGAGCCGACAAATGGTACAGGTAAATGGAGCTCACTCTGAGGAGAAGGATGGTATGCCATAGGGATCTGTCCTAGGTTTAATTCTTTTTAACATTTTTGTTAGTGATATTGCAGAAGGATTGTCAGGTAAGGTTTGCCTCTTTGCGGATGATACCAAAATCTGCAATAGAGTAGACACCCAAGAAGGAGTAGATAACATGAGGAGGGATCTAGCTAAGCTTGAAGAATGGTCCAGAATTTGGTAGCTGAGATTTAACGCTAAAAAATGCAGGGTCATGCATTTGGACTGCAAAAATCCAAGAGAGCGAGCGGTACAGTATGAGGAGTGAAGTAATTCTGTCCACAAAAGAAGAGTGGGACCTAGACGCAATTGTTTCTGATGACCTTAAAGTGACTAAACAGGTAGAAAGGGTAACAGTGAAAGCCAGAAGGATATTTGGGTGCATAGGGAGAAGAATGGCCAGAAGAAAAAAGAAGATTATAGTGTCTCTGTATAAGTCCTTGGTGAGACCTCATTTGGCATATTGTGTGCAATTCTGAAGACCACACCTTCAAAAGGATGTAAAGAGCATATGGAGTCAGTGTAAAGGGTTGCTACCAAAATGGTCAGTGGAGGACAGACTTAAAGATCTCAATATGTGTACTTTAGAGGACAGGTGGGATAGGAGATATGATAAAGATGTTTAAATACCTCCATGACATAAATGCACAGGAAGAGAGCCTCTTTCAATTGAAAGAAAGCGCTGCAACAAGGGGGCATAGGAAGAGGGTGAAAGGGGATAGATTCAAGAGTAATATGAGGAAATATTTTTTATGGAAAGAGTGGTAGAATCATGGAATAGTCTCCCAGGGGAGGCAGTGGCGGCACGAGGGTTTCTACCGCCCTAGGCAGACACTCTGTGCCGCTGCCCGCTCCCCCCAAAGACTGCGCCTCCATCCAGCCTGCCACGCCGGCCCCTCCTTGTGCTGAAGTGGCTGAAGTGCTGCTTCAGCATTACATTGTGCCTTAAAGTGCCTGCGCACATGTGCGCTCATGGCCTGCTGCTCCTACCCCCCCCCCCTCCCCATGCCACTTTTTTGGAAGGCAGGCAGAAGCGGCAGGCTGGAATTGCGCGCACGTGCGTGGGTGTTTTAAAGTCCACATGGCGCTGAAGTAGCAGTTCAGCTGCCACTTCCAGGAGATTGGGTTAGTGATGCCACCCACTGGTGTCTGCTGCCCCAGGCAACTGCATAGGTTCGCCTAGTGGACGGACCAGCCCTGAGTGGAGATAGTAGAGCTGAATTCAAGAAAGCATGAGAGCAACACAGAAGATCTCTAAAGGGAAAAAAAAGGAACCATAGTAGTTGGTATGGAAGGGCAGACTGGATAGTCCATATGGTCTTTTTCTGCCGTCGTGTTTCTATGTTTCTATGAACAGGCAAAACTTTGTTATTGTTCAGCAGAATATCTGATGAGAAGAGTTTTCAAAGCTCAAATGTTCTGCAGATACTGAAATGTTTTATGAAGCTCCTAGAACTTTTCAAAAAGTTCTAAACATCCTACAAAACCCAAACCATCTTCTATCCTCTGTTCATCTGTTGCATCTGAAAAACTTGCACTACCACAGCAGAATTCCTAATATTTGCCTCAGGGATGTGTTGCTACGGGTAATTGAGCTCATGCCAGTGCCATAGGGGATAAGAAGTCTGTTGTGTATTAAAGTCCCGCCCAAACTTCACTCTCCAAGTGCACGGTTTGGCAGTCAGTAAAGCATTTAACAGTGATTATTTTCATGTACTCTCTTTTTTGGCTTCAGAAAAATGAGTTTTATTGATACAATCACAAACAAAATGCTTCTATTTTTAACCTTCGAGGCCCCATGCTTGTCACTGGCAGCACATCAGAGTCAGAGATGGGATGAAAGACAGCCAGAAGTCCGTTAAGTCCAACCTTCCTCTGAATGCTCAACAAGCAACTGCCTCCCTAGCCATTGAGAAAAAGAATTAGCCTCTAATCATTCCAGGCTTTTGTGTTGCTTTTGGAAGGAGATGATTGAATTGGTTCAGTAGAGTATCCATTCAAAGCCAGCTTCATTATACCATGGCTGAAAGCCAGTCTGAGACTTAAAAGAAGTGATTCTTACTGTATTCTTTTTTTTTCCATTTTAAATTTTTATTAAGCATTTCGGTGAAAATTTACACATCTCTGCATTCACAACTTTGTACAATTTCCATAACACTTACATATGCTAACAGATATAGTCCCTTTTTATGCTTACTCCCTGCCTTTAAGCCCCTCCTTATAATATCCCCTCTCCCCCCCTCCCTTCCCCTGCCACCCACCCCTCCCCTCTCCCCTTTCACTCTTCATTCATCCGCTCTTCTACTGCTCTCTCAATCCCGTGTCAGTATCCCCTCCCTTTTCACCCTATCACCGTTCAGTCTTGCTGATTGCCTGTATCTATATCCCCTCTCGCCTTCTTCCGCTGCCCTCCTCCTCTCTCAGCCTTCCACGTTTCCAGCCACTTAAACACTCTCCTCCATTTTTCCTCACTTGTCCCTCTTTCCCCCACCGCAGCTCCGTCAATCTGTGCATCAAACACACCTCTGTCACCCTTCTAACAAAGCCTGCCAGTTGTGGTCTACCCAACCCCACCCAGTGCTGTGCTATCGCACGTCGTGCTGCTGCTATACAATGATGGAGCACTCCACTATCCCTTTTTGGAATATCTTCCTCTAATTGATGCAGTAAGCAAATCTCTGGTTTCCTTTGTAAGTGGTATCCTGTCATGTTATATATCATATCTAAAATCTCCATCCAGTAAGCTTGTATCCATTCACACTTCCACCACATATGCAACCAATCCCCTCTCTCATGACATCCCCTCCAACACTGGTCATTATGTCCCCTTCCAGCTCTCTTTTTCCGTACTGGAGTCCAATACCAGTGGAACAGTACTTTATAAGCATTCTCTTTTACCTGTGTGGCAATAGAGAAACTTGCCACCATCTGAATTATCTTGTCCCATACTTCCTCGTTCCAGCTCACTCCCAAATCTTCCTCCCATTTTAACATATATCCCAATTTGCTCCCCCCACCCTCCATTAATCCTTTGTAAATCCTGGACAAAACGCCTTTTCGCCCTACGTTCCCTGTGCAAAGTGCCTCAAACCACCCCCTGTTTTCCCAAAGGTCCTTCCACACCTTCTGTTGTCGCACAAAATGGCTCAATTGTATGTATGCACAGTAATCACTATCCCCCAATCTATATAGATCCTTAATGCCCTCAAACTCCAGGATGCCCTCCTTACTCACTATTTGAGAGATGTGTGACAGCCCCGCCTGCGCCCATCTGCGCAGAATATGTAGCCCTGGTCCCTGTCCCTTCTCAAAACATGCCTCCAAGGTCATGCCCTGTGTATATCTTTTATCTTGTACTAATATTTTTCTGGTTTGTTTCCACACTTGCAAACTATGCGCTGTTAGGGGATTTCGGTGTTTATTTTCTGAAATAGTACTCCCCCTCCATACTAATTTGTCCAGGCTCTCTCCCCTTATTGAATCTTCTTCCATTTGAACCCATTGTTTATGTGTTCCGCGGTGCCACTCATATATTGTTTTCAGTTGCGCTGCCTCATAGTATTTCCTAAAGTTAGGCACCCCTAACCCTCCCTCTCCTTTAGCTCTTTGCATTACAGCCATCGCTACTCTCGCCCGTCTATTTTGCCAAATGAACCGATTAACGATTCTTTGTAACTGTTTAAGCTTGCTAGGCGGCACCTTTATTGGTATCGTCTGGAACAGAAATAAGAATCGTGGCAAGAGCATCATTTTTATTGTGGCAATCTGTCCGAACCATGAGAGATATCCCCGCCCCCACCCATCCAACAATCTCTCTACCTGCCCAAATAGCTTCTGATAATATAATTCAGCTTATATAATACATCAATCCTATTACTTATTTGTATGCCGAGATATCTAATAATTTCTCTCGCCCACTTAAATGGGTATTTCTCTTATAGTATTCCCTGTGTGTCCCCATGGACTGTTAAGTTTAATATTTCTGATTTGGTCCAATTGATCATAAAACCCGACAGCCTGCCAAATTTTTCCAATTCCCACATTAAAATTGGGATAGAAAAATGAGGTCTAAGGACGTTCAAAATTATGTCGTCTGCAAATAGCGATATTTTGTATTCTCTCCACCCTATTTTGATTCCCTGTATATCAGCCCTCTCCACAAATGGTTCCAAGGAGATGGCAAAAAGCAGTGGAGATTGTGGGCAGCCCTGTCTTGTTCCTCTTCCCTGCCCAAAGAACTCTGAATATGCACCATTCATCCTCACGTAGGCTTTCGGATTGCGATACAGCGCTTTCACCCAGCTTATGAATTCTGCCCTCAAGCTCATTCTTTCCATTACCTGGAAGAGAAATGGCCAAGACACCTGGTCAAAAGCCTTTTCTGCATCTAGAGACATCAATAAGGCCTCTTCCCTACTTTGTTCCGTGGACCAGATCATATTCAAGATCTTCCTTATATTGTCAGCTACTTGTCTACCGGGAATGAATCCCGCTTGATCATGGTGTATCAGCTTCCCTATCACCTTATTTAACTGCGTAGCTAGTATTTTAGCTATTTTGTATTTTGTATTTTGGCATCTAAGTTTAGCAGCGAGATAGGGCAATAGGAGGAACACTCCTGTGGGTCCTTTCCCTCTTTGTGTATTATGGTTATTCCCGCCCACCCCATAGTATCTGCCAATCCCCCTCCCTCCCTTGGAAGATTAAAGAGCCTCACGAGCGGTCCTGTTAGTATCTCCCCAAAGCGTCTATAATATCGCGCGGTAAGCCCATCTAACCCCGGAGCCTTATCTACTTTTAATTGTTGTATCGCTCTCTGCACTTCCTCTACTCTTATGGCCTTGTTTAATTGTTGTTGGTCCCCCTTGTCTAATTCCGGCAACTTCATTGAATCAAGATAGCTCTTTATTCTCTCCCTCTGTGGAGAGTCCCTTGCTTTATATAACCCCTGATAGTATTCCCCAAATGCTTCTCTAATCTCCCCATCCTTATGTACCAGCCCCCCCCCTCCCTGATTTTGAATTTTCATGATATGACAGCGCAATTTCCTCTGCTTCAGTTTCTGCACCATGTATCTCCCCGCTTTATTTCCTCCCTCGAAGAAGTCCTGTCTCAAAAGCTGCATTTGGTACCTTATCTTGGCAGCCTGCATTTCATTTAACTGTGCTCTCACTGCTAGCACCTGTCCTCTATAGGCTCCTGACTGTCCTTGCGCATCTAAGTCCTCCAGCTCCAACAATTTTACACTCAATTCCTTCTCTCTCCCCTCCCTTTCCTTCTTTTTTCGCGCCCCCCATTTAATTAATATTCCTCGCACCACTGCCTTGTACCCATCCCATACTCCTCCCCATGCTACCTCCCCATTATCATTCCATTTGAAATATTCCCTGGTTTCCTTCTCTATTTCCTCTCTTACCTTCCCATCCTCTAATAATGACTCATTAAGTCTCCAAAACTGTCTACCTTTCCCCTCCCCCTCTAGTGCCAATCGAACCCGCACAGGTGCATGATCTGACCATGTAATCGACTCCATATCCGCCCCCGTGATCCTTCCCCCCATCTCCTTTGAAACCCAAATAGCATCTGTTCTAGAATATGAGCCATGTACTGGTGAAAAATAAGAGAACTGTCTCTTCCCTGGATGCTGGAATCTCCAAGCATCAATCAAACAATCTTGTGCGACAAAACTCCGGTACCTCATCCTATCCGCCCTCTCTTTTCCCTGTGGCATCTCTGGTGGGGTTCCACGTTCAATTAAAATCTCCTCCACAGATTAGGCGGCCCTCCCCCAATTTCCCCACCTCCTCATTCAGTTTTGTCCAAAATTCACTTTGCACCCCTGTTGGCGCATATACATTTACTATACAATACCATTCATTTTTATTTATTTATTTATTTCATTTATTTTTTATAACGCGTTCTTTAGAATCAGTTCGGTTTACATGTATACTAACAGGTACTTTTTATTCCCTTGTCCCCAAAGGGCTCACAATCTAAGTGTACCTGAGGCAATTCCCCACTTTTAATCGCATTAACACATATCTCCCCTCTTTATTCCTTACCACAGTGTGCAATAACATCTTCAATTTTGTATCAATCAAGACAGCCACCCACTGTTCCCTCTAAGCTGTGCGCGTGTGCGCGCGCACACACCTTGCCGAGTGAGCGCACATACTTTACAACAGAGCGCACAAAAATTACGGTTCTGATTCTGATAGAAAACAACACAGACGTTCTTAAAATTGAAAAGTTGTTGTGTATTTATGGTTTTCACAAGTTCTACAATATTTTCTAGTGCAATCAATGTGGTGTACATACTGTATTCTGACGTGTAGTCAAATTTTAAAGTATATAACTCCGAGTGTCGTTATGTGGTGCACAAAAATTTAACCTTCCTTCAAAAGCTGCACAGCTGATATTTTATATGCGCACACAGCCTACAGAAAATTAGAGGGAACATTGCAGCCACCCCTCCTTTTTTCTTTTCCACAGTATTTGAAGTATGTACACAGACTCCATATCCTCTGGGCTTAATCAGGTACTCTGTCACTCTTGTCAAATGCGTTTCTTGTATAAGCACTACCGCTGCCTTTTGGCGTATTATTTATACAATTTTTGTCTTTTAAACAGTGAATTAAGCCCTTTTACATTTAGTGATACTATTGTTAACTCACCTGTACATTTTGCACCCCCCCTTCTCCCTTAGCACTTGACCCCCCTCTGTACCCCCTCCCTCCCCCCTCCCCCTCCCCCCTCCTTGAGCAGCTCTTCTCCAACTCTTTACCCAACTCCCCCCCGATCCCCCTCCCAACCCTGCCCCCCTCCCGCCCTACAACCCTTCCTCTTCCCCCATCTTATCCAAAGAGACTCGACTTCCATAGATTTCCCTCAGACCTCAGCCTGCCTAGGCTCTGCTATACCCCCTCCCCCCACACCCTTATCCATCCCCTCTCTATCTCACCCTCCCCTCTCCTTATTGGCTCCCCTTCCTTCCTTACCATGTGCTCTCCTTATCCTACACCATAAGCATTATCCTATCCCCCTCCCCCACCCTGTCTACCCCTTCACCTTCTTCTTTGAAATCACATTATATTACAAATTCTCCAGCATCATTAAGCAGTTAATTTCTGTAATTCAGTCCATCTCAGTGCAGCTTCACAGTCCACCCTCCTCAGGCAGTCTCCTTCGCTGCTGCAGTTGCTCTTTGGTTCCCGGTATTACGCCGCATCAGCCGCCGTCCTGTGTTCGTTACTCTGTGCCATTTTGAGCGGTCCTCCCTGGATGCAGATGCTATCTTTCCTTTTGTTGTAACTGTCTCCACCCTCCCTTCTGGAATAGTGGTTAATCCCAAATTTCTGAGTGCAGTCCAGGCTTCTTCCTTATTTCTCCCTTCCTGGACACTCCTTTCACGGTCATTAATAACCCAAAGGGGTATAGCCACTTATATTGCATCTCCTCCCTCCGGAGCAACGCTGTCACCTCTTTCAGCTCTCTCCTGCGTTGGAGCGTTCCAGGGGACAAGTCCTGAAACAGTTCCACCCCTTGTTCCTCCCACTTGATGTGCCCCAATTTCCTGGAAGCTCTCAGGATGAGTTCATGCACACCACAATGTCCCTTGGTCGGTTTTCCCTAATGGGCCCCAGTCCCCTGTGCGCTCTCTCTATTTGCAGAGGCTCCTCCTCACCGCCTTCCTCTAATGCAGCCTCTTTTTACACGTAAGCAAAGACTTTAGTGATTGCTGCTTCACAAGTTTTGTATTTAAGGTCTTCTGCGATGCCTCTCGCTCTGATGTTACATCTCCGGGACCGGTCCACCAGATCCTCTGTTTTTCCTTCAATTCTTCCTGAGCATGCTTTAACTCTTCCCATCCTGTTTGTAAATTCTCTGTTACTTCCCCCTGTTGTTCCACCTGTTGCTCTATTTCTTCCACCCTGGATCCAAGTTCCACGATAAAGATTGCAACGTCTCCTTTAACTTATTTTTGACTCCACTAATTTCCACTTTGAGTTCCTCTTTCAAGTCCTCCAGCCACGTCATAATCATGTCTACTACTCCCGGGTTCCATGGTCCCCCCCATCTCGACCTCTTGCTCATCCGCTTGGTCCGCCGCCAGTTTATTTTCTTTCTCCCCACCATTTTGTCCTTTTGAGACTGCATAAGTCGAGCGAAACTCCACCAGTTTTTTCTTAGTGGACAGCCCTCCCTTTGCTTTCTCCATCCTCTCACTCTCCTCCTGTCTCGTTTGCTCCAGATGTGCAGTATTAGTGTTGGCAGACGTCAGCGTCCTCCCTCAGCTCCTCGCTCTCACCAAGCATGTCCACTTCCTCTTTTCTGCTTCATTTTTGCTATATATTATCAGGATGGTCTCTTGCTGTAGTGATCTCATCAATATTTATTCTATTTTTATTTAATTGATATTGTAGTCAGTGTCTTTGGGTTCCAACAACTGGCACTTTGCTTAATACTTTAAGTGTTTCTAGCTCTTGCCTGTTATAGAAGTCTGCCATACCAGTTTTCCTTTCCTCTCCTCTGGTGCTTATTCCTTTCTGCTTTCTCCTTTTGCCCCTGCTGAGCACTGTTATTTGCTTCTCCTGCACCCTCCGGGCCTCCTGCCATGGCCTTCCTCTCTTTGCTGCCACTCACTCCCCGAGCCGGCTCCTCTCCATCTGCAACTGCAATCTCCTGGCTCACTCCTCCTTCTACTGACCCCCAACCCTTACCGCTCCTCCTTCTCGCTCTCTGCCGGTCACTTATACTTCGCCTGCCGGCATGGTGATGCTACATCTAGCCGCTCCTTCACGCTGCTCTGATGCTCGTCCCAGCACTCCGACCCGGCCCGCTGTCGCCGTGGCCTAGTCACCCGCTGCTCGCCTCTGCCACGTGGGGCCTCACTCCACTCCCGCAGTTGATTGCTGCTGGCTCTTCTTGTAAATTCCACTGCCCTCACAATAGCCCGTTAATCTTCGGGGGTAGGCTCCTCACTGCCCCTGCATTGCGCCGCTCCTCTATTTCAGTTTGGGGTGCTTTCTCCCCGTTTTTGCAGGCTTCGGTGGCGGAGCCCTTCTACCGCACCGCCATACCATCACCGGAGGTCTCTCTTACTGTAATCTTAAAAGATGTGTAGGGAGCAACGATTCACAGGATGTGTGCATCAAAAGTTTTCAACCAATGTGCTTGGTGTTTTGGCCTTATGCCTTCAGTACCTCGGAAATGTGTCAGAGGTCACTTAGAATTGGGGTTACTGGATAGCACCAGATCACCAGGCACAAGCAGGGCTGCTGCTGATTTTGGCTCAATTCCTGCTTGAAACTGTAGCTGAATTTTTCTTAAGGAAATTCGCACTACAAATTCATGCATGCACTGGACCAAAACCAGGGCTGGCTTAGCTTACCCCAGTGGCCCGAGCCATCTGGCAGTCCTAGTTAATGTACATTCAGGTATGTGACTACCTGGTGACTTTAGTGTTTGGCTTACCTTGATATGGGTAGGGAAGGGCACGAGTGATTTAATTCAATATTTTGTGGTATGAAGGAAGGTGCTACCAACATAGTGAGGCAGTTATATCCTCAGGCCTGAAGAATATGGAAATTCTCTCTAGTTCCTGGAGCTCAGGATTAAAATTCAGAGAAACTCCAATTCATGCCCAGAGAGTTCCCAGGCATAGGAATAAGTCACTGTTCTGGGATCCAAAAATATAACTTATCTTAGCTTTTAAAATAAAAATAGATCAACATTGAATCGAGTTTTTACTGTCCAAGTCAGGCCAGAGTGCACTGTGAGATCAGTGGGCATTTTAAAATTGCCCTGGGGTACCAGGAGCTGGTGATTCTTCTTGAGTTCTCTGAGCAATTGATGGGGTGCCATCTAATGTGTCCCCTACTAGAAACAGATTGCCTTTCTGGCTCTAAGTGGCGAGGTCAGTAAAGAGCAAGAACTTAGTAGTTGACTTTCAATTGGGAGGGGTCCCCAGAAGTGAGGAGTGGAGCAAAACTCATGAACACTCATGTTCTAAGTTCCTTCTTGTTCATCTCATGTACTGGGAAGATGGTTGGGGGTCCAAGGTTGAAATGCTCAGGCCTTCTGGATGTGGGAGATTTCTTGGTGTCCTGTGAGGACTGCCAAGAGTGAGATGGATCAGAAGGTGATCTCATGAAGAGTACAGTTAGATTCACTCTTTTACTCTGCTGTGAGAGGCTGCCATGATTTTGTGATGTGGAGTTCATACTGCAGGCAAGGGAAGGACTGCCAGAGGGACCTTCGCTCCAGAGTTGCTTCCTCCAAGGAGACTGCTGAAGCTTACTTCTGGCATGGGAAAACTGTCTTACCATTGCTCTACACCCAGAATTTGCAGGTACCAATAAGGGGGTGGGGGGCATGGAAGAGTCCCATTCCCAGAAAAGTGCCTCAGAAGCTATAAGATAGTGAAGGCAGATGCCCCTAATCCAGTGTGCTTTGTACAAGGCCTGTGAGTCAGTCGAGACTCTCGCTGTCTCTGCAGTAAGTATGGGCAGGGAAGGGGTTGCTCATTTTTTAATATTTTTTGGTTCTTCTGATGGATTTATCATTGGCTTGTGTGGCAGAAGAGGAGGATGCTTCCATGCGGGCCAGGGACAGAGATAAGACAGAAAGGAGACTATCAATCAGTCAGCGTGGGCAGGAGGCACATCAGCTGGCATGGCCAATGATGTAAAGTGGCTAAAAAAGGAGCAGAGGCAGGTCAGATAGGTGGCAAGGCGAGAAGGCACCATCAGTGGCCACGTGGCTTGCCGAACCAAATACATGCAAAGTAAGAGTCTGCTATGGAGTAGCTTGAAAAGCTCTGCTCCTGGGGGGGGGGGGCGGGGGAGAGATCTGGAAGAGCTCCCTCTCTTGGGGGAGGGAGGGAGACAATATGGCAAGGCTTTTGCTCTGGGGGAAGAGATCTGAAAACTCCTCTGCTATAGAGGAAGGGGTCTAGAAAGACTCCTAATTCGGAGGGCTGGGATAGGTGGGAGAGGGACAGAGTGTGTGCGCCAAGCACAGGCGGAAGAGCCAAAACATCCTCATCAGCAACATGCTTCAGCCTCTCTGAACCCACAGTGGCCCCTAGTCTGCGGTATGTGTGCAAAGATTGCTTATTCTCATGTTTTTCAACCATGTCTACTGGATTTGGATTACTGAATGGTGTAACTATTTATTTGTTCTGGGATTGCATCAGGACTGCGCACACATTGTTTGCACTGATTCTTTTCTACTTGTATCAACCTGTCTATTAAAAGTTTAATTTTTGAACTCTGAATTAGGTGTGGTGCGTATTTTTACCACTGTGACAAGTGCTGACAACTTCAGAAGTCTAGACTTCAAAGAAACTGTATTTCTCCCCATCCCCAAAAAGCTTGAGGGAGCAGCAGGAGCTAGATTGTCCTATCTAGCCCAAAGTTTCCCCACAAGTCTACTAGACAGGTGAAAAGGGGGTACTCAATGAAGATCTAATAAGTCAAATTACTTTTTTTCTTCAGTATTTCACTGTTGTTTTTAAAGCTGGGCTATACCATACGTGTACTGCTGTACGTGGAAGAACTACAAATAGGGACTGCTACTTCTACATAAGAACATAAGATATGCCACACTGGGTCAGACCAAGGTCATCAAGCCCAGTATCCTGTTTCCAACAGTGGCCAATCTAGCTCATACGTACCTAGCAGTTTCCACAAAAGACTTCTGGAGAGAGATCTGCAATTGTAAGTATTTACTTCTGGGAATTTTTCTAACTCTTGGGGAAAAAGGAATTATTTAGATCAGGAATACATTAAGGATCTGAGATTAATTAATGTTGAGGTGAACAAAGTCCATTAAACGTATTAGGTATAGTTTTATTAATATAAGTAACCCCAGCAAAACCTAAGTAAACAAACAACTTAAATACCTAAACACAAATTAAAAACAAAATTATTTAAAGTTGTTAAAACCCAAGAGGATTATGGAAAATTGCAAGAGGATCTTGATAAATTGGAAGACTGGGCATCAAAATGGCAGATGAAATTTAATGTGGACAAGTGCAAAGTAATGCACCTAGGAAAGAACAACCCAAACTACGGTTACACGATGCAAGGTTCCACATTAGGAACCACCACCCAGGAAAAAGATTTAGGCGTCATTGTGGATAACATGTTAAAACCCTCGGCCCAGTGTGCCGCGGCGGCCAAGAGAGCAAATAGAATGCTAGGTATGATAAGGAAAGGAATGGAGAAAAAATGAAGGATATTATAATGCCTCTATATCGTTCCATGGTGCAACTGCACTTTGAATATTGTGTGCAATTCTGGTCGCCGTATCTTAAAAAGGATATATAGAAAGACATGGGGACATGCAATGAAGCTACAGTGTAACCTATTTAAGACTAATAAGAGAAAATATTTTTTCACTCAACATGTAATCAAATTCTGGAATTCATTACTTGAGAATGTAGTAAAAGCTCTTAGTGTAGATGGGTTTAAAAAAGATTTGAACAAGTTCCTGGAGGAAAGGTCCATAAATCATTATTAAAGGGGACCTGGAAAATCCACTGCTTGCCCCAATACAAGCATTGTGGAGCCTGTGTCCTTTGGGGAGATTGCTAGCTACTTGTGACCTACTGTACATTGGCCATTGTTGGAAACAGGATACTGGGCTTGATGGATCTTGGTCTGACCCAGTATGGTATATCTTATGTTCTTATGCCCTTTGCTTCCAGTCTTGACAGAAAGGCTACCAGGACCTGTGCTTGTGAGGTGATCAATCCTGTTGCAGCTTTATCATTTGGATGGGACTGCATGCCCTTCCAAATCTGGTTTCTGAAAGGAGTTCCCCCAATCCAGAACCTCTCTGGAGAGAGTTTAGCCTCTTGGGACCTTAATGTCTCACAATCACGGTGACATTTCTATTGTGGTTTCCACTGATCTTTTTTCAACCTTGTCGATCACATCACTCTTCTTGCAGATCTTCATGATTTCGGTCTCCACGGTGTGGTTTTCCTCTTTTCTATCTAATGCTCATATTACCCCTCTTGTTGAGTCACTTTATTAGCTCCTTATCCATTTCTGCATCCAGTTCAAACTTCTCCTGCTGACCTATAAGTGCATTCACTCTGCAGCTCCTCACTACTTTTCCTGTCTTATCTCTCCTTACACCCCTCCTCGGGAACTCCGCTCTTCTAGCAAATTGCTTCTATCTGTGCCCTTCTCTTCTATTGCTAACTCAAGACTTCACTCCTTTCACCTTTCTGCTCCTTACACTGGAACAAACTACCTGTGTTTACTTGCCAGGCGCCTTCTCTGATCCTTTTCAAATCCAGGCTGAAAACTCACCTCTTTGCTGCCACTTTCAGATCTTGATTCACCTGATCTTCCTCGTATTTCCTTTCTATTCCCGCTAGATGTATTCCATGTCTACAACTACTGTGCTGTCTGTCGACTAGATTGTAAGATCTGATGAGCAGAGACCGTCTGTGCAGCGTTGCTTATGTCTTGTAGCACTGTATAAATGTTCAGTAGTAGTAGTAGAAGTAGTAATAGGTCTCTCTCTGTCTGTTGGTGTCTCTTCATCTTCCATCCATTCTCTTCACTGTGGGGTTCCCCAAGGCATTGTGCTGGCTTCCCTTTTACGTAATATGTTCTTAATCTCTCTCACCCTCCTGGTACAGCAACATGATAACTCAATAAATTACTACACAGATGACATCATTCTACTCCATCACACCAGTCCAACCTCCCCGACCTCACTTCCCTTAACGCATTTCTCTCAGCCATCTCTTCCTGGATGTCCAAAGGTTTCCTACAGCTTAACCCTCTAAGTCCTCTGCTATTTGGTTTTCCTTTATTAGCCTCTCTCCCGTATCAGCGCCTGCTGTTTCTAGATCCCCGATTCTCTTGGCTGACTCAATTTGCTACCTCAGAGTCATCTTGGACTCTTCTCTATCTTTCCAGATACACCTTAATTCTTTGATCCACCATTTGTTCCTTGCATTCCGACAAATTCGCGCTGTTCGTCCCTTTCTTTTTCCCACTACTCTCCTACTCACTCTTGTAATGGCAAGGATAGATTATTGCAACATCGTCTTTCTTGGTCTTCCTCAATAGCAGCTGCACCGACTCCAGCTTATTCAAAACACAGCTAGCCACATCCTCACACATGCCTCTTAGTTCGAACATGTCACACCTCTCGTAGTTCAACATCACTGGCTCCCTGTTAAATACCGGTTTCACTACAAACTTCTTACACTGGCTTTTTGAGCACTACACTCAGGTTCCTCCCATTATCTCTGTGATATTCTGCTTCTTCAGTCCCCTCACCGTGTCCTCCAAAGTATCGATGCAAACCGCTTACACCTCCTCTTTGCTTCTAAAGCCTGGCTCAAATCTACCCACTTCTCAGCCTTTTACTTTCTCTCTCCTACCACCTGGAATTCCCTTCCCCCAGACCTTCTGGCTTGAACTCTCCCATGCTAAATTTAAGACTCTACCAAAGACTCATCTTTTCAACATTGCCTACAACCTGCCTGTTACCTGCCTGTTAACTGCTTACTCATTTCCCTTATGTCTCTTTCTCTTCTCCCCCCCCCCCCCACCTTTTCTTAGTATGAATGCTCTATCCTATCCTGTCTCACTTTGGCGTTCTTTTCTGACTTTTTTTTTAACTCAAGCTAAAGTTGAAAAAGAGCAAACCACTCATGAATGCAGTAAAATATGACCTTGAGAATATACCACTGGAATTTAAAGACTGCCTGCAAAATCGATTTGCTGCTTTAGATACAAATGACAGAGCTCCAGAAGAGTTATGGAATGACATCAAGAAGGTTGTGTTGAAAGAAAGTGAGAAGTCTCTACAAAAGGTAAAAAAAACCCCAGCCAAATGGATGACAGAAGAAACTCTGAAAATTTCCCAGAAACGAAGAGAAGCTAAAGCCAGAGGAGAAAGACAATCGCAGAACTCAACAGAGATTTCCACCATGCAGCAAGACAGGATTATTATTATATATATTATATTTAGCACTTATAAAGCGCCACGCACGCAGCGCTGCACAGCTAACCTACAAGAGGTAGCCAACATACAAGAGACAGTCCCTTCCCATCAGAGTCATGCTCATCGGAGCTTACAGTTAGAACAGTACATTAGTTAGAACAGTGCAGAGCAATAGTTAGTTCTGCGCAAGGTACGGTGTGGTACAGTTTGGTCTATAGTTTGGTCATAAACGTTTGGTCTATAGTATGGTCATAAACGTTGACAGGGGTTAGGGTAAGATAAGGAAGGAGTCAGGATCTGAATGCAACGGTGAAGAGGTGGGTCTTCAACCTGGATTTGAAGAGGGTCAGGGAGGATGCCTGGCGCACAGACACAGGTAGGCTGTTCCAGGTGTATGGTGCAGCAAGGTGAAAGGAGCGCAGTCGGGAGTTCGCGGTGCGGGTGAAAGGCATCAATAGAAGTAATTTGTTAGCAGAGCGCAGATTTCAAGAGGGGACGTAAGGAGAGATAAGAGGTATTGAGGGGCCATCGAGTGAATGCATTTATAGGTCAGTAGGAAAAGCTTGAATTGGATGCGGAATTGGACAGGGAGCCAGTGAAGCGACTTGAGAAGAGGAGTAATGTGGGCATGGCGAGGCTGGTAGAAGATTAGTCGAGCGGCATGATTTTGTATAGATTGAAGGGGAAGGAGGTGGCTCACGGGAAGACCAGTGAGGAGTAGGTTGCAGTAATCGAGGCGAGAGGAGATTAAGAAGTGGATAAGCGTTTTGGTAGTGTGTTCAGAGAGGAAGGGCCAGATTTTGCTGATGTTGTAGAGAAAGAAGCGGCAGGTCTTAGCTACAAGCTGGATATGAGCGGAGAAGAAGAGAGAGGTGTCAAAGATAACCCCTAGATTGCGGGCTGAGGGAACAGGAAGGATAGTAAAACCATCCACATGGATTGAGAGAGGGGGAAGTGGAGGGGAGGAGTTGGGTGGAAAGACAAGGAGTTCAGTCTTGGCCATGTTCAGTTTCAATCGGCGATGAGACATCCAGGCAGCGATGTCCGAAAGATAGGAAGAGATCTTGGACTGGGTTGCCGGAGAAATATTGGGTATAGAGAGGTAGATTTGGGAGTCATTGGCATAGAGATGGTACTGAAAGCCATGGGAGGAGATAAGCATGCCAAGGCCTTGGGTATAGAGAGAGAAGAGGAGGGGGCCCAAGACAGAACCCTGGGGTACACCTACCTGGAGCGGGATAGGGGAGGAGGAGAAGCCACCAGAGCATACACTGAATGAGCGATGGAAGAGGTAGGAGGAGAACCAGGATAGTATGGAGTCCTTGAAGCCAAGTGAGGAGAGGGTGATGAGGAGAAGGTCGTGGTCAACAGTGTCAAAGGCAGCAGAAAGGTCAAGAAGGATGAGGATAGAATAGAGGCCCTTAGATTTAGCCAGGACAGGTCGTTGGTGACTTTTGTGAGTGCCGTTTCAGTGAAATATAGGGGACGGAAGCCGGATTGTAGTGGGTCCAGGAGGGCCTGGGAGGTGAGGAAGTCGAGGCAGCGATGGTGGACTGCTCGTTCTAGTAGTTTGGATATGAAGGGAAGGAGGGAGATGGGTCGATAGTTAGAAGGGCATGTGGGATCAAGTGAGGGTTTCTTGAGGAGGGGTGTGACAACAGCATGTTTGAAGTCAACGTGGACAGTTGCAGTGGAGAGTGAAAGGTTGAGGATATGAGTGATAGAGGGGACAATGGTGAGGGGGATGGAAGGTAGGAGATGGGTGGGGATAGGGTCTGATGAACAGGTGGTGGGTTTGGAGGAGGAAAGAAGGTGTGCGGTTTCTTCTTCAGAGATCGGAGGAAAGGAGGAGAGGGTGGTAGGGGGAGTATGGATGGGGGAGGAGAATTGGGGAGGAGGGGAGGTAGATGGGGTAGGGAATTGGAGGGTAATCTTGTGGATTTTGTCGTGGAAGTAGTTGGCTAGGGTTTGGGCAGAAAGGGCGGGCGGGATCGGGGGCGGGGGGACCTTGAGGAGAGAATTGAGGGTATTAAAGAGATGGTGAGGATCAGAGGCAAGGGAGTTGGTCAGATGGATGTAGTAATCTTGTTTGGCAAGTGCTAGGGCTGAGTGGAAGGAGCCAAGCATGAATTTGAAGTGTAGAAGGTCTTCCGGGGAGCGGGATTTGGACCAAGCTCCTTTAGCAGAACAGGCGCAGATGCATAGGTAACGGATTGTGGGTGAAAGCCAGGGTCGGGGAGTGGATCGTTTGAAAGGATGTGGGGTGGGAGGGGCAAGAGTGTCAAGACAGGAAAAGGAAAAGTACTACAATGACACATGCAAGGAAATAGAAGCAGAAACTATTAGAGGAAGAACAAGATCGGCTTCCGTAAAGCTATGAGAGTTAAAGAAAAAATTCCAGCCTCGAAATGGAATGTTACAAGATGCTCAAGGTTCTATGTTGAATGATGCTCAGATGATCAAGAAAAGGTGGAAATAAATATACAGAGTTTTTATATGATAAAGATCAAGTGGACCAACAGCCATTTCAACCTGTACCTTATGATCTGGAACCATTGGTGATGAAAGAAGAAGTTGAAGCAGCATTGAAAGCCTTATCAAAGAACAAAGCACCAGGCATTGATGGCATTCCCATCGAAGTATTACAGCAATCTGATGCAGCTGTTACCGTACTTACAAGGCTCTGCCAAGAAATTTGGAAGACAACATCATGGCAAAAGACAACATCTTGCAAAAGATGTAAAAAGACTGGAAACTGTTCAGAGAAAGGCGACCAAAATGATTTGGAGCCTGCGTCAGAAGCCTTATGAGAAGAGACTTGAAGACCTAAATATGTACACTTTGGAGGAGCGGAGGGACAGGGGAGATATGATTCAGACCTTTAAATACTTAAAGAGAAATGATGAACAAACAAACCTCTTCCAAAGACGGGGAAGCTGTAAAACTAGAGGGCATGACATGAAGCTGCAAGGTGGTAGATTGAAAGGCAATGTCAGGAAATATTTCTTCACTGAAAGGGTGGTGGATGCTTGGAATGCCCTCCCGATGGAAGTGGTGGGGGTAAACACGGTGATGGAATTCAAAACGGCATGGGACAAACACAGTGGATCCCTTTACAGCAACAGGATAAAAGCAAAACAAACAGTACCATCTAACTTTAGAACTATCTAGCATCTGAACAAATAAGGGTGTCCTACATGGAGTGGTGGGTTCACCCCTAAACAGAAACAAAAACATGGGGAGGGGTGGCCTGCACAGAGCGACAGGTGCACCTACTCTTGCCATCTTGCTGGGCAGACTAGATGGACCATGCTGGTCTTTATCTGCCGTCACTTACTATGTTACTATGTTACTATATGGCCAACTGAATGTGCTTATACCAATACTAAAGAAAGGTGATCCAACTGACTGTGGAAATTATCGCACAATCGCTCTGATCCCACCTGCCAGCAAGATTCTACTGAAGATTATTCAACAGAGACTACAACCATGCCTGGAACAAGAACTACCTGAAGTGCAAGCAGGGTTCAGGAAAGGGCAAGGAATGAGAGACATCATCGTGGATGTGAGATGGATCCTCGAAAAGACTAAAGAATACCAAAAGGATATCTATTTGTGCTTTATCGACTATAGCAAGGCTTTTGACTGTGTAAACCATGAGAAACTCTGGGCCACATGAAGCATGGGTATACTAGAACACCTGCTCGTTCTCTTGCACAATCTGTACATTGATCAAGAAGCAACAGTTTGAACGGAACAAGGAGAAACAGAATGATTTACAATAAGCAAAGGTGTAAGACAAGGCTGCATACTTTCCCCCTACCTGTTTAATTTATATGCAGAACAAATCATCAAAGAAGCAGGATTGTATGAAGACAACAGAGATGTGAAGATTGGTGGAAGACTCATCAACAACTTTTGCTATGCTGATGATACCACATTACTGGCTGAAAGTGAAGATGATCTGAAACATTTGCTTCTCACGATCAAAGAACATAGTCTCAAAATGGGCCTGCACCTTAATGTAAAGAAGACAAAGATCATGACAGCTGGCAAAATCAATAAGTTCATCGTTGAAGGAGAAGAAATTGAAATCGTGGACAACTTTAACCTATTTGGATCAACTATCAATAAAGATGCAACAAGCAGTAAAGAAATCCGACAACGCATTGCTCTTGGCAGAATGGCTATGAAAGACCTAGACAAGACTCTCAAGAGCAGAGATGTCTCTCTCCATACAAAGATTCAACTTGTTCAAGCCATGGTATTCTCAATAACATCATATGGATATGAAAGCTGGACAGTGAAAAAGATAGACAAGAAGATTATTATTGATGCCTTTGAATTATGGTGCTGGCAGCGAATACTGCGTATACCATGGACTGCCCGAAGAAGAAACCAGTCAGTACTAGAGGAGATCAAACCTAAGCTTTCTTTCTTTCTTTTTATTTATTTAGTATACCGCTACTTCCAGCGATCAGCAGCGGTTTTTGATTACAGATTGGAAATTGTCAAATCATGACAGGAAAATTTTTTTTTGAGGTATAAACACATTGATTAGACAGGAAAGCACAGCACACATGGGCTATGGAGAGTTAAGTGGCTTGCCCAAGACCACAAGGAGCACCTGTGGGACTAGAAACCCCAGTCCTTCCGGCCCAAGGTTGCTGTCCTCTAGTGGGATTTGAACCCCTGACCTTCTGGCCTGAAGTACCTTGACCCAACCACTAGGCTACTCCTCCACAGATGAAATAGAAGCTCAGATGACAAGACTTCTACTTTCATACTTTGGACACATCATGCGAAGAGAGATATCATTAGAGAAAGACATTATGCTTGTCAAGATAGAAGGTCAACGCAAAAGAGGAAGGCCAGCAGTGAGAAAGATCAATACAATAACAGCAGCTACGGATACCAGTCTGTCAACAATGAGCTGCCTGACTGAAGACCGAACACAATTTAGGACAAATATCCAGAGGTTCACCATGAGTCGACACCGACTCGACCGCATTTAACAACAACATTTAAACTTTGTACACTGCTCTGTTAGGCAAGGGACGAGCAGTATATCAAGCCACATTAAACATAATGCCCCCCTCCCCTGAGGCCTCCTCTTCTGAGGTTGAAGAGGACCAATTCAGCCCTCCTTAATCCTGGCCAGGCTCCTGCAGAGGAACAAAATGCTTGGAACACTGCCTTTACAAACTCTTGGATAAAAAATGATCCCTGAAAGTCCTGCACTACTACAGGTTTATTGCATCATCATGGGAAGGTGTATTCTTCCTACAGGAGAAGCTTCAAAAACACCAAAGAGGTGGCAGGAGAAAAATCACGATATATAATCCTATAGCAGCCAAGCTGTATGGTGCATCAAAGATGGCCATCACCAGTATAATCACAAGGTCTTCCTCTCACTTAGAAGTCACCACATCCAACAACCCACTGGCTGCTTTCTCCAGGGAAGAGCTAGTTGGGCCAATGAGAGTCTCAGTGCCTAGAGCTCACACATTCTCCCCAGTCGCTCCTACGTCACAAGTGAGGCAGGCCAGTCCATTAGTGGTGCAGTGTCACCAGTTGCTGCAGTCCCCACAAAGCCCGGCTTTTCTCCTATGGCTCTGCCACAACTAGGAGATAAAATCCTCTACAATTCCCTCCAGGGATGTTTTCTGGTAAAATTGGGAACAGCTGCCTTCTTCCTCTACTTCCTCTTTTTTTATTTTTCAAACAAACTTTATATGCAGCCTAAATGGAGAGAGAAGAAGAACATAAGAACATAAGACATGCCATACTGGGTCAGACCGAGGTCCATCAAGCCCAGTATCCTGTTTCCAACAGTGGCCAATCTAGGTCATGCGTACCTAGCAATATCCCCAAAAGACACAGGTTCCTCAATGCTTGTACTGGGTCAAGCATTGATATCCTGGGTCCCTTTTTAATAGTGGTTTATGGACCTTTCCTCCAGGAACTTGTCCAAACCTTTTTTAAACCCAGCTATACTAACAGCCCTTACTACATCCTCTGGTAACAGATTCCAGAGTTTGGTTACACGTTGAGTGAAAAAATATTTTCTCTTATTTGTCTTAAATAGTTTACCCTGTAGCTTCATTACATGTCCCCTAGTCTTCCTATATTCTGATAGTGTAAACAATTGATCCACGTTTATCCGTTCCACTCCATTCATTAATTTATAGACCTCTATCATATCTCCCCTCAGCCGTCTCTTTTCCAGGTTAAAGAGCCCTAACCTATTTAGCCTCTCTTCATAGGAGTAACCTTCCATCCCCTTCACCAATTTGGTGGCTCTTCTCTGTACTTTTTCTAATAACGCTATGTCCTTTTTGAGATACGGTGACCAGAATTGCACACAATATTCAAGGTGCGGTCGTACCATGGAGCGATACAGAGGCATTATAATATCCTTTGTTTTATTTTCCATCCCTTTCCTTATGATACCTAGCATTCTATTTGCTTTCTTGGCTGCCGCTGCACACTGGGCGGAGGGTTTTAACATGTTATCCACGATGACTCCTAAATCTTTTTCCTGGGTGGTGGTTTCTAATGTGGAGCCTTGCATCGTGTAACTATAGTGTGGGTTGTTCTTTCCTAGGTGCATAACTTTGCACTTGTCCACATTAAATTTCATCTGCCACTTGGATGCCCAGTCTTCCAATTTATCCAGATCCTCCTGCAGTTTTCCACAATCCTCTTGGGTTTTAACAGCTTTAAACAGTTTTGTGTCATCTGCAAATTTGATAACCTCACTAGTTATTCCCTTTTCCAGGTCATTTATGAATATGTCAAAAGTAGCGGACCCAGTACAGATCCCTGGGGTACTCCACTATTCACCTTTTTCCATTGGGAATATTGGCCATTTAGCCCTACCCTCTGCTTTCTATCTTTTAACCTGTTCCCGATCCACAATAGTACACTGCCTCCTATCCCATGACTTATTAGCTTCGCCAAAAGTCTCTGATGGGGGACCTTGTCAAAAGCTTTCTGAAAGTCCAGATACACTATATCAACTGACTCACCTTTGTCTACCTGTTTATGCACACCTTCAAAAAACATATCAGATTAGTAAGACAAGATCTTCCTTGTCTAAAGCCATGTTGGCTGTCTCCCATTAGGCCATGACTATCTACATGATGTGTAATTTTGTTCTTTATGATGGTTTCTACCATTTTCCCTGGTACTGACGTCAGGCTCACCGGTCTGTAATTTCCCGGGTCACCCCTGGAACCCTTTTTAAAAATTGGTGTTACGTTGGCGACCCTCCAATCTTCAGGTATTACAGATGTTTTTAATGAAAGTTCACAGATTACCAATAGCAGGTCTGCAATCTCATATTTCAGTTCTTTCAACACTCTGGGATGTCTACCATCCGGTCCAGGTGATTTGCTACTATTCAGTTTATCAAATAGTTG
This sequence comes from Ichthyophis bannanicus, assembly GCA_033557465.1. Classification (NCBI taxonomy): domain Eukaryota; kingdom Metazoa; phylum Chordata; class Amphibia; order Gymnophiona; family Ichthyophiidae; genus Ichthyophis; species Ichthyophis bannanicus. Next base: position 1,831,589,490 of record CM066032.1, on the reverse strand, counting down.
TAATATATCTTCCCGGTGTAGCGATATTTCTCTCAATTTCTCTGCAGTATCACCTTTAAATACCACTTCAGTCTTGGGTAACCTCCCTACATCTTCCTCAGTAAAGACCGAAGCAAAGAATTCATTCAGTCTATCTGCTATAGCCTTGTCTCCTCTTACTGCCCCTTTTACCCCTCTATCATCTAACGGTCCAATTGACTCTCTCACAGGCCTTTTGCTACGAATGTACTTGAAAAAGTCTTTATTTCGTGTTTTTGCTTCCGTAGCAAGTTTCTTCTCAAATTCCTGCTTTGCCTGCCTTATCAATGCTTTGCATTTAACTTGCCAGTGCTTGTGCTGTTTCCAGTTTTCATCATTTGGCTCTTTTTTCCATTTCCTGAAGGTTGCTTTTTTGGCAGCAACAGCCTCTCTGACCCCACCTTTAAACCATGCTGGCAGTTTTTTGGACTTTCTTCCACTCTTCTTAATGCGTGGAATACAGCTGGTCTGGGCTTCGAGGATAGTAGTTTTAAATAACGCCCAAGCTTGCTGTAAGTCTTTAACCTTTGGAACCGCTCCTTTTAGTTTTTTCCTAACTATATTCCTCATTCTATCATAGTCTCCCTTTTGAAAGTTAAAAGGTAGTACTGTATTATAGTATATTGTATAACAGAAGAAGAGAGATGATGGCATAAGGGTGGAGGAAGGAACCCCAGCCCAATAGTGGATGGCATATTCTAGCTCTCCTCCAAGAAGAAGTTGCCCATGAGGTCAGAACAGTCAGGTCCTCCTGCTGACTCCATCTTCTGCTCAATTAAAGTTCAACCAGGCGAAAAGCAGTCCTCAGACTGTTGCCCTGAGAATAATCAGAATCCTGCTACACCAGGAATGTTCATCATCTGCTGAAGAAAGAAAAGACTGGGAGACTATCCAGCTATACCACTCCTTACACCGTGGTGTTACTGTAACAGTTGTGGCTCTCTGTCTCCACCTGTTGGCAGAGTGACATAATCTATGCATCTGGGCTGGTCTGGCTAAACGATAAGGAATATTTATAAATGGATATGAGATATAGCAGCACACACCAACAGCTCTGAGTTTTCCAATAAAACAAATATTTGCAACAAGAAGAAGAGCCCACAAGACCACATGCACGATAAAGATTCCCCAACATAAGGATTTGCCTACACTAGGACATACAAGAACATCCTGGCAATTATCTCAATAGTGCTGCAGAGCTCAAACATACAGTCAGTCAGGGCTTACCAGTCCCAGCAGGGAACCATCTTCTTTCATGGCCAGATAGCGGTTTGCAGATATGCCCTTAATGGATACCACACCCGGTGATTCTGCTTGCAGCTGCAGTTTGACTAAAACCAAAATGAAAAAAGAATTAGCAAAGTGCTGCTGTATTTTTAATGTAAAAACAATATTTTGGACCAACCCGCATAGCATTCTGCAGAGTAAGCAAGAGATACTCGCTGTTCAACATGCCCTAAACTCTGAGATATAGCCTTGTTCGAAACATGTTCCCTCTAAGCTTAAGTTTATTTAAACTGATTTGTAATATGTATATAGTTTATTTTATTATAGTTTGAAATGTTCACTGTAACCAGGACCCTGGAATGTTGTTCAATGTAAACCGCCTCTGATCGATGGAAGGGGCGGTATATAAGAAATGTTCAGATAAATAAAATAAATAACTAAATAACCTGTGTGCCTATGCATGCATGCACAGATCATGAGCCTTGCTCACACAACAAAGCATAACAATCACAACAAATCTAATCAGGGCAGGGCCAACCATCAGGCAAGCTAGGCAGTTGCCTAGGGTGGCAACTTATGGGGGTAGAAAAGAGCAGAGCATTCAAAGCTAAACAATAGATATTGACAGTCAAGGGGGAGTGTAAAGCTTAAGGTCTGCTTAGGGCACCAAAACCTTGAACCAACTCTTTGGGCCGGCCCTGAATGTAACACTGAGACAAATTTCAAATAGCTGGCATAAAGTAGCACAGAGAAACCAAACTATTCATGTCTGCATGATCTTAACAGCTGAGAGCAGTTACTGGTTTCATCCAGAGGATGGCGCTATAATATTACTCATAGATTGCTGAAATGCAGTCATGACAGCGCCACCCTCTATGTTCCCTCTAAACTGAGTGTGAATGTTGCCACATACAAACTTTATAGCGCCACTCAGAGCCCAGCTTCCAGCACTCCTGACTTCTGCCCAGCAGTTCACCATACTCTCTCCAGCTTCCACCACTCCTGCCCTGCAGCTCACCATGCCCCCTCTAAGTTACACCCAGCTTCCACCACTCCTGACCTGCAGTTCACCATGCCCCCTCTAAGTTACACCCAGCTTCCACCACTCCTGCCCTGCAGCTCACCATGCCCCCTCTAAGTTACACCCAGCTTCCACCACTCCTGCCCTGCAGTTCACCATGCCCCCTCTAAGTTACACCCAGCTTCCACCACTCCTGCCCTGCAGCTCACCATGCCCCCTCTAAGTTACACCCAGCTTCCACCACTCCTGCCCTGCAGTTCACCATGCCCCCTCTAAGTTACACCCAGCTTCCACCACTCCTGCCCTGCAGTTCACCATGCCCCCTCTAAGTTACACCCAGCTTCCACCACTCCTGCCCTGCAGCTCACCATGCCCCCTCTAAGTTACACCCAGCTTCCACCACTCCTGCCCTGCAGTTCACCATGCCCCCTCTAAGTTACACCCAGCTTCCACCACTCCTGCCCTGCAGCTCACCATGCCCCTTCTAAGTTACACCCAGCTTCCATCACTCCTGCCCTGCAGCTCACCATGCCCCCTCTAAATTACACCCAGCTTCCACCACTCCTGCCCTGCAGCTCACCATGCCCCCTCTAAATTACACCCAGCTTCCATCACTCCTGCCCTGCAGCTCACCATGCCCCCTCTAAATTATATCCAGCTCCACCACTCCTGCCCTGCAGCTCACCAAGCCCCTTCTAAGTTACAGCCAGCTTCCATCACTCCTGCCCTGCAGCTCACCATGCCCCCTCTAAATTACACCCAGCTTCCACCATTCCTGCCCTGCAGCTCACCATGCCCCCTCTAAGTTACACCCAGTTTCCACCACTCTTGCCCTGCAGCTCACCATATCCCCTCTAAGTTACACCCAGCTTCCATCACTCCTGCCCTGCAGCTCACCATGCCCCCTCTAAATTACACCCAGCTTCCACCATTCCTGCCCTGCAGCTCACCATGCCCCTTCTAAGTTACACCCAGCTTTCACCACTCCTGCCCTGCAGCTCACCATGCCCCCTCTAAGTTACACCCAGCTTCCATCACTCCTGCCCTGCAGCTCACCATGCCCCTTCTAAGTTACACCCAGCTTCCATCACTCCTGCCCTGCACCTCACCATGCCCCCTCTAAGTTATACCCTGCTTCCACCACTCCTGCCCTGCAGCTCACCATGCCCCCCTCTAAGTTACACCCAGCTTCCATCACTCCTGCCATGCACCTCACCATGCCCTCTCTAAGTTACACCCAGCTTCCACCACTCTTGCCCTGCAGCTCACCATATCCCCTCTAAGTTACACCCAGCCTCCGGCACCACACCTGCCCTGCAGCTCTCTATATTCCCTGCCACTTCCATCTGGCACTCAGCTCAGATCTAGAAAATTGCTAGCAATGAAAACGGTGTACTCCTGAAGGAGTCGCTTTTCAGAATGAACTTCTGGAACTCAAATGACAGCATAAATGACATATTACCTTAATAGTAATACATTCATTTAATTTATAATAATAAAAATGTAATAATTTATTTTGTTGCCTTGTTATGCTTTTGATTTGTAATCAATAGCTTCCCTTGCATACAGCTGCTTGCAAATTTGGTCAGTGCAAGTTGCACATGGGCTGAAAGGTTTACACACAAGTCAGCAATCCTAAGGGGAGCATTGGTTCTAGTCTGAAGCAAGGATATGCAGAATTCAAGTCTCTTTGAGGGTAATTTTACAGTAGGGTGCCTAATCAAGGAAGACACATAGATATGCGTCATATTAATAAATGACTTAGCCTACCTGAAGTAAACAAATTCTCTGAGTAAGGATTAATTTGTTGGGAAGAACTGGTGCACAGGTATGTATTTTACAAAATGCATGTGTTAAGTGCTGATCCCTTCCTCACTCCATCCATGTTCTACTCCCAGGAACACCTATATGTATCTCACATTAAAAGAGGTACTTTCCGAGAGGGAAGCAGCCTCACCGTTGAGTAAGACAACCTAAGCGCGGAGCTCCAGGGAGAAGCAGAGCATTTCACCCAATAAAAGTGGTGTGATCCTCCTGAGGAAAGTGTATTTGAGTGGGTTCAACATCATTTGTTAGTTGGAGATGGAGAATGTCACTTAAAAGGTAAAAAGGGAAGGAGTGAAAGTGGAAAGTTGAGCGGAATAGTGCGGTTACTTACAAATGGGCATTGGGCTGAAGTTACTGTGAGAAGTATAACAAACGTGGAGAGTATTGGAAGCTCTGGAGTAATTTACATATTAAATCATTGAAAAGATTACCCAACGCCAATTACAAGATCATATAGATACCAATGCACCCTTGCATCCTTGTCAGCACGGATTTCGTGAATCACATGGTGTTGAAACACTACTGACATCCCTGTTTAATGCCCTAACCATAGGCTTGGACAACATCAGACAAGGTTTTGCTTTAATCTTCATGGACATTGCCGCTGCCTTCGACACTGTTGATCATGAAATACTCCTGTCACGACTTAGAGAGAAGGGAGTTCACGGATCAGCTCTGTCTTGGTGCGCTTCATACCTCAGAGACCGTTGGCAACATGTCCGTTCTGGACCTTCCACCTCTGACCCCTTCCCTCAAACTAAAGGTGTGCCACAAGGCTCCTCCCTTTCCGCCTTACTGTTCAACGTCTATATGCAGCCTATCTGTGACCTTATCCACTCTTTTAACATCAACTGCCTGGTCTATGCTGATGACGTCTTGATGTATATGCCATTTTCGACAGAACACCTGGACCTCTCAAGTGCTTTGACGCAGTCACCGACTGGCTAAATGCACAAATGCTTAAGATAAACTTCAAAAAGACAGAAGTCCTCTTCGTCACCAGGAACCCTGCATTTACCCCACCAACGTCCATCAAGGTGCGTGACGCAGAACTCCTCTGCAAGACTACAGTGAGATACCTGGGGGTTACGCTCGATCAGCAACTCAATATGAAGGCTCATATCAGCAACATAGCGAAATCTGTCTATCATAAAATCCGGACCCTTCGTTATCTGCGTCAGCTGCTAGAGCCAGATGACTTCCGATCAGTCTTTCAGGCCCTAATAATGCCTCACCTTGACTACGCCAATGCGATTCTACATGGCCTACCAAAGAGCACGATTAACCCCTTACAACTGGCAATGAACTCAGCTGCAAGAATCCTTCATGGAGCCTCCAAGAGAACCCACATCACTCCAATACTGAAACGGTTACATTGGCTGCCTATACAATCTAGGATCTCTTTCAAGATCCTAACTATGACTCATAAAGCGATCAATAACTACTCCGCGTCTGCTATCACTGACCTGATATCAATTACACCCCCTAATCGAGCAAGGAGATCGACTGCCTCCAACTCTCTCGTATTACCGAAGGCAATCACGAAATGCTCTCAAGTCACTAGATCCAGAGCCTTCTCCTACTTTGCTCCATCATGTTGGAATGCCCTACCATCAGGCATCAGAACCATCAGTGACCTCTCCCAGTTCAGGAAGGCACTGAAGCATCACCTGTTCCTGCAGCACTACGATGTTTCGAACACCCCCCCATACCAACCCACCACCACACTCCAGGCCAACACATTAAACCCATGCACCTCACAGTCTTAATCTGCAGAACTGCAATCTCACCTTGCACCTCCTCTTACCAAGAAAATTTACCTAGTTTCATGTAACTCTACATATAGCTGAGGAGGAGTGGCCTAGTGGTTAGGACAAGGTACTTCAGGCTAGAGGGCCAGGGGTTCAAGTCCCACCTGGGGACAGCAATCTCAGGCCAGAAGGACTGAGATTTCTAGTCCTATAGGTACTCCTTGTGGTCTTGGGCAAGCCACTTAACCCTCCATTGCCCATGTTCCCTGTAAGTATTAGCATATGTGTGTCATATCCCCTTGTGTTAAATGTATCTCTCAATTGACCACTTTGACCCAGTGAAAAGCAGGATATAAATAAATAGCTGCATTTAGTTGCTTTGTACATAGTTCCCATGTTCACTGTTCATGAAACCTGTTTAATGTATACCCAAGTTTTACCTGTTCATTGTAAGCACAGATCAATTATTTGAGACGTGTGGTTTTTATGTTCATTGTAAACCGCACTGATGTCGAATAGCTCGGTATAAAAGAAACTGTAAATAAATAAATAAATAAACAGTGGAGTAAAGGAATGGATTCAAGTGTGAATTGAGTTAGCCTATATGGATTGCCCTTGAGCATGAATTAATTACTCTACATGGATTGTGCTAGTTTTTAAAATAAGAAAATAAACTAAAAAAATAATGAAATAGTATCGTTAAAAGTGACTGGTAAATTACTTTTTATAAAAGGAGTTTTTTCTGGATGAATGATGTCCCATCTGATATAGTTTATTGCTATATCTTTATGTAATTCCCTCCCAAGCAACTTAAGAGCATTAGAAGTTATTTACAGACTTCCGGAAAAAAAACCGCACATCTTCCAGGAATTTTTTTGGATCTGATACAGAACCCTCCCAAGATACATCTTTTTTTCACTCATCAACCCCACTTCAGCTCATACCAACAAGTATCCAAAATAATACCTCAAATTGATAATGCCCTTGTAAATAAGTTTTACCTATGATTCCCAACCCTATTGTTTTCTTGTAATTTTTAAGTGTCTGTCACACAAGTTTTGCTTCTATGTAATTCTTATGTTGTGTTCAATGTAAATGCCTTGATAACTTGGATCGAGGTATAAAAGAAATGTTAAATAAATAAATATAGTGCTCTTATATACCGACACCCTATATCTCTTATTTTTTTAAGAACTTGAAAAATATTTTTTTGAAAAAATGTGTATGTATTTTTGAGTGCAAGAAAAGTTTAAAGATCTATTTATATTTTTTAAAGTGCCATCAAGCCTAGTACCCTAGAGATTCGGGTTTGATTCCCACTGGCACTTCTTGTGACCTTGGACAAGTCACTTTACCCTCCACTGCCTCGGAAAGAAAGGCCTGGCCATCTATCCAGGGGCTGCTGGGTTGCCATGACTGGACGGCACTTAAAAAACAAACAAACACTATAACTGCTTCCTGAGAGAAGCATGGAGCTCTCCCGAGAGCCTACCTTCCAATATGCTCATATGGGTATTCTGGAGCAATCTGATGAAGGCATTTGAAAATTAAACAAATTATTTTAGGAGTGGAGGAGTGGCCTAGTGGTTGGGGGCAAGGTACTTCAGGCCAGAGGGTCAGAGGTTCAAATCCCACTAGAGGACAGCAACCTTGGGCCAGAAGGACTGGGGTTTCTAGTCACACAGGCGCTCCTTGTGGTCTTGGGCAAGCCACTTAACCCTCCATTGCCCATGTTCCCTGTAAAATAGTTATCTCCAAGTTATAATGCCCTGTTCAATGTAATTTCAGTTTGTTCAATGTAAACCTCCTTGATATCATGAAAGGCAGTATATAAATAATGTTAAATAAATGCCACCCTTAGCTGTACAGTCAGCCAGTGAAGCTGGAATAAACTGGCAAACTAAAGTCTATATATTGTGCACCCAATGTAATCTCAGCAGCTGTGTTCTGAACCAATTGAAGGGCATGCTATCTGCGTGGTTACCTAATATTGCAATTCTATGTCATCCAAGTTTTAGCTTGGCTTCTCATCTCCTACACCATTTAAAGCATCAGCGCTTTCCAAAATGTTTTTGTAATTCAGTTGCTATTTAGAGCAAACAAAATTATTCAGATTCCTTCTTTTCATTCTGATTATCTTGTTCTTGACAGGATACTGGAAAATATGACTTCTGCATGAAAGAAGTAGATGTAACCCTGGAGCTGTGTTGGAAGGGGGAAAACAAACTTTCAAGACCCTATTGATGGGATGCTGTTCTCACACGTGTCCCAATTTCAATTAGCAGGCAGCACACTCGAGCTCCAACAAAAGCAACTGTCAAATCTGAATGAAAGACTTTTTATTGATGATTCTTCAAAACAGACACTAAGCAAGTAGATCATTCACAAGATCTATATATAACCAAGAAAACAAAAAGCTTGTCTTCAAAATCTTTGATATAGACTTCTTATCGCTCCACGGTATAGTAGCTTCTTCCCATCCAGTAGCTAGACTTATACACCAACCTTCTCCTCTTCTCTTTAGACTTAAGGCACCCTTGTCAGTAAAGCAACTATTCTGCTTTGGTCACTTCTGTTTTCTTGGGATAATAACTACTCTTTTGGTATCAGCTTGTTTCTCTTCAGACTCACTAACTTACTCTTCAGTTCTCTTCTTTGGTAGTCTCTCCATTCCTCTTTGCTCTTCACTCCTCAGGCTCCTGGAAATTATTGGGAGACCTCAAACATAATGAACCCTTCCTTTCCTAGACCATCTTGTTCCTCAGGATCCTTTCCTCAGAGCCCGGATGCAGTCCTAGTCCCTCCAAGGAAAGCTGGATAAGGAAGCATGAAATCCCTTCCTCTATACAGGTTTTGTGTTCCCATATTACATCATTATTCCCTCCTTAGAACAGATCATTTGAATGCAAACACCTACTGCCTCTTACTGCTAGCAGATATTAGGTTAGTTCTTGAAGCCACTAATATATAATGATAACAGAGCCTGCATAAATTCTGATGTTGCATAATTAGAAGGAGAATTTAGTGACTCTGTCGCATGAAGATCAATGAAAATCTGGAGCATGTTTCACTGGATCAACATAAGGATTATCCAATGATGGGCTTTTTAGATACATGGGTTCAAATCTTACTGATGCTCCTTGTGAGCTTGGACAAATCACTTAACCCTCCATTGCCTCAGGTACAAACTTAGATTGTAAGACCTCCAGGGACAGGGAAATGCTACTGTTTTTAAATATAACTCATCATGAGCTACTACTGAAAAGATATGAGCTAAATCCAAATAATAATAATTCCAAAATACCTTCCTTTTCCTCCTTCTCCTCAGATGAAGTGTAGCCACCATAACCCCGAGAGCTTTCCTTAATAAAGCGAAAGAACATAACATAAGATATGCCATACTGGGTCAGACCAAGGTCCATCAAGCCAGTATTCTGTTTCCAACAGTGGCCAATCTAGGTCATATGTACCTAGCAGTTTCCCCAAGAGACAGAAGTTCCACAATGCTTGTACTGGGTCAAGCATTGATATCTTCGGTCACTTCTTAATAATGGTTTATGGACCTTTCCTCCAGGAACTTGTCCAAACCTTTTTTAAACCCAGCTACACTAACAGCCTTTACTACATCCTCCGGTAACAAATTCCAGAGTTTGATTACACGTTGAGTGAAAAAATATTTTCTTTTATTAGTCTTAAATAGTTTACCCTGTAGCTTCATTGCATGTCCCCTAGTCTTTCTATATTCTGATAAGGTAAACAATCGATCTACGTTTACCCGTTCCACTCCGTTCATTAATTTATAGACTTCTATCATATCTCCCCTCAGCCGTCTCTTTTCCAGCTTAAAGAGCCCTAACCTTTTTAGCCTTTCTTCATAGGAGTATCCTTCCATCCCCTTTACCATTTTGGTGGCTCTTCTCTGTACCTTTTCTAAAATCGCTATATCCTTTTTAAGATACGGCGACCAGAATTGCACACAATATTCAAGGTGCGGTCTCACCATGGAACGATATAGAGGCATTATAATATCTTTTGTTTTATTTTCCATTCCTTTCCTTATCATACCTAGCATTCTATTTGCTCTCTTGGCCGCCGCTGCACACTGGGCCGAGGGTTTTAACATGGTATCCACAATGACGCCTAAATCTTTTTCCTGGGTGGTGGTTCCTAATGTGGAACCTTGCATCGTGTAACCATAGTTTGGGTTGTTCTTCCCTAGGTGCATAACCTTGCGCTTGTCCACATTAAATTTCATCTGCCATTTTGATGCCCAGTCTTCCAATTTATCAAGATCCTCTTGCAATTTTTCACAATCCTCTTGGGTTTTAACAACTTTAAATAGTTTTGTGTCATCTGCAAATTTGATAACCTCACTCGTTATTCCACTTTCCAGGTCATTTATGAATATATCAAAAAGCAGCGGACCCAGCACAGATCACTGGGGTACACCACTATTCACCTTTCTCCATTGGGAAAATTGGCCATTTAGCCCTACCCTCTGCTTTCTATCTTTTAACCAGTTCCTGATCCACAATAGTACATTGCCTCCTATCCCATGACTCTTTAGTTTTGCCAAAAGTCTCTGATGAGGGACCTTGTCAAAGGCTTTCTGAAAGTCCAGGTACACAATATCAACCGACTCACCTTTGTCCACCTGTTTATTCACTCCTTCAAAAAAACATAACAGATTAGTAAGACAAGATCTTCCTTGTCTAAAGCCATGTTGGCTGTCTCCTATTAGGTTGTGCTATCTACATGCTGAGTAATTTTATTCTTTATGATGGTTTCTACCATTTTTCCCGGTACTGACGTCAGGCTCACCGGTCTGTAGTTTCCCGGATCACCCCTGGAACCCTTTTTAAAAATTGGTGTTACATTGGCGATCCTCCAATCTTCAGGTATTAGAGATGATTTTAATGATAGTTCACAGATTACTGATAGCAGTTCTGCAATCTCATATTTCAGTTCTTTCAACACCCTTGGATGTATACCATCCGGCCCAGGTGATTTGCTACTCTTCAGTTTATCTAATAGTTGTAAGACATCTTCCCGATGTATCGATATTTCCTTCAATTCTTCTGCACCTTTAAATACCACTTCAGTCATGATGTGACTATTCAGAGAGTGGCAAAGAAAGGAGAACCTCTTAACTCAATGGTGAGGTACACTTGTTCATCTGAAGATGTAAACATTGTTGGGTAATGCTTGTACCATAGCTCATGAAAAACACAGTTTCTCCAGAAATAATATGACTACTAGAATTCTCTTGACCAAGACCAAATTGGTAAAGTTGATAAACAAGCAAGTTGATCATTTTGGAGACTCTCATTAGAAGAGCTGCTTTAGCCACTGATAGTTACACGAGTTGAAGGAATGGTCAGTGGTTTTGCCATCATCGCCACTGTATGATCATACACTTCCCCCAAGAGGACAGTTCAGGATTCCACCCTACTTGGCTCCCAGCAATCTAGTTGCTAAGGCAATCCCTTATGTAGTTCCTCTTCAGACTCACTAACATACTCTTCAGTTCTCTTCTTTGGTAGTCTCTCCATTTCTCTTTGCTCTTCACTCCTCAGGCTCCAATCCAGGACTACCCCTTTAAGAAGTTGGTTGTATAGAAGCTCTTGTAGCACTGCCATTACTCTCCATGGTGTTTGCCATAGTGCTCAAGAAAAAAATGACTAGTTCCTCTCTCCTCTCCCCACCAGATCAACCTAACCTTAGGTTCAAGACCCACCACAATCTAACAGCATAATGAGCCATCCTGAGTCAGACCAAACGCCTTCAAGTCTTCTATAGTGACCAGTCCAGATCACAAGTACCCAGCAAATCCCAGAAAGCAGAATATGTTGCTCATGTGAAGGGATAAGCAATGACTTTTCCAAGTCAACCAGGATAACAGTATTTTATGGCCTTTCCCACCAGGATTTGTGCACGCCTCTTGAACTACACTAGGATCATCACCTTGGCCATGTCCTCTGGCAACAGATTCCACCTCTTCATTGTGTGCAGTATGAAAAAATACTTGTTATGATCTATTTCCAGCTGTTGGTTGTTGCTGCTATAGAATGGAATAGTTTGCCAGTTGAGATCAGGAAGCTCTCATATTATATGAGGTCTCAACAGTCACTTAAAACTAATTTATTTAGGAGATTTTTGTTAAATAGGAATTCTGATTAAAACTCTGTTATATCTAATTGCAAATCTGGTGAAAAGGTTTGCACTTTCACTGGAGTGTTAATTAATAACTGCTGTAACCAGCCTAGAACTCAGTGGCATAGGCAGGCTATAAATGGTTGTATGAAATTAAACTAAATTAGTGTTATGGAGCATCCTCTTGCTCCAGCCCACTCATGATTTTATAATTTCTCTATCATTTAGTAACATAGGAACACTCTAAATCAGTAGTTGCCAAACCTGGGGTCGGGATCCCAAATGGGGTCACATCATCAATGGTTGGGGTCACAGAAACATGGTCATTTCCCCCTTTTCTTTGGCCTTTCACTGTGACCTATGCCTAGTAGCGGCAATCACCAGTCAGCATGTGGCTGATGAGCCAGTAAACATTCATATGCCTGTGCCCCCTCCTGGGTAAGCCTTCTGTTGGACTGGAAACCCATACGCACACTGCACACTAACATAAAGGACCCTGTACTGATAGCTGCTGCTGCTTTTGCCACTATTGGTGCAGCTGCCTTCATGCCTTAGATGACTGGAGGGAGAGGAAGGAGGCTGGAGACCATCATCATCTGGGGTCATGTCAATTTTCAGTTGTTAAAAAGGGGTCCAATGGGATAAAAGTTTGAAAAGCACTGCTCTGAACAATGCCAGATAAAGACCAGCATAGTCCATCTAGTCTGCCCAGTAAGGTGGCTGAAGTTGTAGTTGTACCCACTGCTCCATACAGGTATTACCCTCTCTATGCCTTTGTTTAGGGTTCCAGTAGCCACTCCATGCACATTTCTCCCTCTATGCCTTTGTTTAGGGTTTTACTAGCCACTCCATGCACATTTCTCCCTCTATGACTTTGTTTAGGGTTCTACTAGCCACTCCATGCACATTTCTCCCTCTATGCCTTTGCTTAGGGTTCTACTAGCCACTCCATGCACATTTCTCCCTCTATGACTTTGTTTAGGGTTCTACTAGCCACTCCATGCACATTTCTCCCTCTATGACTTTGCTTAGGGTTCTACTAGCCACTCCATGCAGATTTCTCCCTCTATGACTTTGTTTAGGGTTCTACTAGCCACTCCATGCACATTTCTCCCTCTATGACTTTGTTTAGGGTTCTACTAGCCACTCCATGCACATTTCTCCCTCTATGACTTTGCTTAGGGTTCTACTAGCCACTCCATGCAGATTTCTCCCTCTATGACTTTGCTTAGGGTTCTACTAGCCACTCCATGCAGATTTCTCCCTCTATGACTTTGCTTAGGGTTCTACTAGCCACTCCATGCAGATTTCTCCCTCTATGACTTTGCTTAGGGTTCTTCTAGCCACTCCATGCAGATTTTTCCCTCTATGACTTTGTTTAGGGTTCTACTAGCCACTCCATGCAGATTTCTCCCTCTATGACTTTGCTTAGGGTTGTACTAGCCACTCCATGCACATTTCTCCCTCTATGACTTTGTTTAGGGTTCTACTAGCCGCTCCATGCAGATTTCTCCCTCTATGACTTTGTTTAGGGTTCTACTAGCCGCTCCATGCAGATTTCTCCCTCTATGACTTTGTTTAGGGTTCTACTAGCCGCTCCATGCAGATTTCTCCCTCTATGACTTTGTTTAGGGTTCTACTAGCCGCTCCATGCAGATTTCTCCCTCTATGACTTTGTTTAGGGTTCTACTAGCCGCTCCATGCAGATTTCTCCCTCTATGACTTTGTTTAGGGTTCTACTAGCCGCTCCATGCAGATTTCTCCCTCTATGACTTTGCTTAGGGTTCTACTAGCCACTTCATGCAGATTTCTCCCTCTATGACTTTGTTTAGGGTTCTACTAGCCGCTCCATGCAGATTTCTCCCTCTATGACTTTGTTTAGGGTTCTACTAGCCGCTCCATGCAGATTTCTCCCTCTATGACTTTGTTTAGGGTTCTACTAGCCGCTCCATGCAGATTTCTCCCTCTATGACTTTGTTTAGGGTTCTACTAGCCGCTCCATGCAGATTTCTCCCTCTATGACTTTGTTTAGGGTTCTACTAGCCGCTCCATGCAGATTTCTCCCTCTATGACTTTGCTTAGGGTTGTACTAGCCACTCCATGCAGATTTCTCCCTCTATGACTTTGCTTAGGGTTGTACTAGCCACTCCATGCACATTTCTCTCTCTATGACTTTGTTTAGGGTTCTACTAGCCGCTCCATGCAGATTTCTCCCTCTATGACTTTGTTTAGGGTTCTACTAGCCGCTCCATGCAGATTTCTCCCTCTATGACTTTGTTTAGGGTTCTATTAGCCGCTCCATGCAGATTTCTCCCTCTATGACTTTGTTTAGGGTTCTACTAGCCACTCCATGCAAATTTCTCCCTCTATGACTTTGTTTAGGGTTCTACTAGCCACTCCATGCAGATTTCCCCCTCTATGACTTTGTTTAGGGTTCTACTAGCCACTCCATGCAGATTTCTCCCTCTATGACTTTGTTTAGGGTTCTACTAGCCACTCCATGCAGATTTCTCCCTCTATGAATTTGTTTAGGGTTGTACTAGCCACTCCATGCAGATTTCTCCCTCTATGACTTTGCTTAGGGTTCTACTAGCCACTCCATGCAGATTTCTCCCTCTATGACTTTGTTTAGGGTTCTACTAGCCACTCCATGCAGATTTCTCCCATGACTTTGTTTAGGGCTGTACCTGCCGCTCTGTGCAGATTTCTCCCTCTATGACTTTGTTTAGGGTTCTACTAGCCACTCCATGCAGATTTCTCCCTCTATGACTTTGCTTAGGGTTCTACTAGCCACTCCATGCAGATTTCTCCCTTTATGACTTTGTTTAGGGTTCTACTAGCCACTCCATGCGGATTTCTCCCTCTATGACTTTGTTTAGGGTTCTACTAGCCACTCCATGCAGATTTCTCCCTCTATGACTTTGTTTAGGGTTCTACTAGCCGCTCCATGCAGATTTCTCCCTCTATGACTTTGCTTAGGGTTCTACTAGCCACTCCATGCAGATTTCTCCCTCTATGACTTTGTTTAGGACTGTACCTGCCGCTCTGTGCAGATTTCTCCCTCTTTGACTTTGTTTAGGGCTGTACCTGCCGCTCTGTGCAGATTTCTCCCTCTATGACTTTGCTTAGGGTTCTACTAGCCACTCCATGCGGATTTCTCCCTCTATGACTTTGTTTAGGGTTCTACTAGCCACTCCATGCAGATTTCTCCCTCTATGACTTTGTTTAGGGTTCTACTAGCCACTCCATGCAGATTTCTCCCTCTATGACTTTGTTTAGGGCTTTACCTGCCGCTCTGTGCAGATTTCTCCCTCTATGACTTTGTTTAGGGCTGTACTTGCCGCTCTGTGCAGATTTCTCCCTCTATGACTTTGTTTAGGGTTCTACTAGCCGCTCCATGCAGATTTCTCCCTCTATGACTTTGCTTAGGGTTCTACTAGCCACTCCATGCGGATTTCTCCCTCTATGACTTTGCTTAGGGTTCTACTAGCCACTCCATGCGGATTTCTCCCTCTATGACTTTGTTTAGGGTTCTACTAGCCACTCCATGCAGATTTCTCCCTCTATGACTTTGTTTAGGGTTCTACTAGCCACTCCATGCAGATTTCTCCCTCTATGACTTTGTTTAGGGCTTTACCTGCCGCTCTGTGCAGATTTCTCCCTCTATGACTTTGTTTAGGGCTGTACCTGCCGCTCTGTGCAGATTTCTCCCTCTATGACTTTGTTTAGGGTTCTACTAGCCGCTCCATGCAGATTTCTCCCTCTATGACTTTGCTTAGGGTTCTACTAGCCACTCCATGCGGATTTCTCCCTCTATGACTTTGTTTAGGGTTCTACTAGCCACTCCATGCAGATTTCTCCCTCTATGACTTTGTTTAGGGCTTTACCTGCCGCTCTGTGCAGATTTCTCCCTCTATGACTTTGTTTAGGGCTGTACCTGCCGCTCTGTGCAGATTTCTCCCTCTATGACTTTGTTTAGGGCTGTACCTGCCGCTCTGTGCAGATTTCTCCCTCTATGACTTTGTTTAGGGCTGTACCTGCCGCTCTGTGCAGATTTCTCCCTCTATGACTTTGTTTAGGGCTGTACCTGCCGCTCTGTGCAGGTTACCCCCTCTATTTTTTGAAATGTCAAAGTTATTTAAATTTGCTTTGATTCCATCTCTCTTCTGAATTTAAGAGCCCTAACCTGTTTAGCTATCAAGGACACAGCAATGAGAATAGCAGCATATTATACGATTCAGAGCAGGGATTGCTTCTTTCTAGACTGTCTGAGGGACAGAGAGAGACTGAGTTGCTAACTTGCTAAAAAACTTTCCAATGGAAAGTTTCGAAACTCAGTGAATAAAGCCCTTAGTCTGCTACAAGGCTCCGGCTGGCACAGCACAAGGAAACCCAAGCACACATATCGCCTGTGCCATCCTACATGGGCTCTGTGGAAATACAGTAACTCCAGAAGCCACAAGTCATGAGAATAATCCCCAGCTGCCTGTCTGTCCTCCTGTCATCTTTTCCCAGAGCAGGAGTTTCTCTGACACTGATACAGAGAGGCGGCTGCAGACCTAGGGTGGCTTTCGTTCTTTTATTATACTGCATATCATATTCACATCCGTTTGCTTCATGGGAAAAATAAAGGTGTCAGACGCTTAGCCAAGGACAGAAGCAGGGAAATCATCACACCCATAAGTAACACTTTCAGATCTCAAACCGATTTTTTTAGTTAAATGTATCAAACCATTTTGGCAGATCTGGGCTCGGATGCTGCAGAAGAAAATGAAACAGCAGCTAAAGAATAAAAGCCGCTGGGAGCCGGGATAAAGTTTAGTTTAGTTTCTTAGGTTGCTTACTATACCGCCTTTTGGCCTTTCCAGGATATATCCTGTTTATAGAATATCCTCAAAATTTGTCCTGTCCCCACCTCCCCTCAAACAGGGCACCCGGCTGTCCATCCTCAGCTCATCCTCTCATTTTGCTTAGATAATGCTCACTTGATTTGACCTGTCCTGTAAACTGAAAAAGAAAGAAAAATCATGCCGTCAAATGCGTTTCAGCTTGGGGCTGTATGACATGTCCTGCTTCCTCCTCGCACAGGTTCCAAAATTAAAATGTGGCCAATGCAGTATGGCTGACTTTACTTCCCTGATGTACAATCTGATCTTTGGAAAAGGATCTCAGTAGCAGCCGTGGATAAGGAGATGCCCCTCCATTTGAGGAAGGTGACTAACAGGCAAAATAATCCCTGGTTTCATCAGGGCCTGCATCTGCTAAGATGACAGGTCCAGAAAGCAGAAAGAACATGGCGTCATAATAAGGACTTATCCATCCAGTCTTTCCAAATACAGAGAGAGTTCATGCTGAAATACTACTCTCATCTTATCTAAACTAAAACTATATGCTAGCAGATGTGGATTTCCTCATACCTGTAAATAACCTCTTCTGTACATATTGTACATTTATTTTTTATATACTGCATCAGTGTGGTTTACATTGAACAAACTGAAATTACATTGAACAGGGCATTATAACTTGGAGATAACTATTTTACAGGGAACATGGCCTATGGAGGGTTAAGTGGCTTGCCCAAGACCACAAGGAGCACCTGTGGGACTAGAAACCCCAGTCCTTCCAGCCCAAGGTTGCTGTCCTCTAGTGGGATTTGAACCCCTGACCTTCTGGCCTGAAGTACCTTATCCCAAGCACTAGGCCACTCCTCCACTCCAATACAGCTGATTTACATACCTGTAAATAGGTTATATTGTTACATAATATAGTTCAGCTGCAAATGCTCTAAATATTCTCCTCATGCTATGTTGAAAACTGTTGGAAATCTGTTAATATGTAATGTTATTTAATAGTTATTTGTAAACCGCTTTGATTTTACTGAAAGGTTGGAAAAGAGACAGCTGAGCGGAGATATGATAGAAGTCTATAAATTAATGAATGGAGTGGAACGGGTAAACGTAGATCGATTGTTTACGTCATCAGAATATAAAAAGACTAGGGGATATGCAATGAAGCTACAGGGTAACCTTTTTAAGACTAATATGAGAAAATATTTTTTCACTCAACATGTAATCAAACTCTGGAATTTGTTACCGGAGGATGTAGTAAAAGCTGTTAGTGTTTAAAAAAGGTTTGGACAAGTTCCTGGAGGAAAGGTCCATAAACCATTATTAAAAGGGACATGGGATATCATTGCTTGACCCAATACAAGCATAGAGGAACCTGTGTCTTTTGGGCAAACTGCCAGGTACTTATGACCTAGATTGGCCACTGTTGGAAACAGGATACTGGGCTTGATGGACCTTGGTCTGACCCAGTATGGCATATCTTATGTTCTTATATAAAACCCATAAATAAATAAATCTAACAGAACCCTCTTCAAGATCATCTCCCAATTATCACAGAAGCCAAGGAAGGGCTCTGTGTTACCCCACCCCAGCTGAAGGCTGATACCTTTGCAGACTACCTTATTACCAAAATTCATTCTACAAACTATATTCTCCAATGCTGCTCCATTCTCTGTGCCCAAAGTTATATCTCCCTGCTAGGCAGAGGTTTGACTCCATTTGACCTTTTGAACCTTGTGTGCTCCTCATCCTTAGTCAGCTGATGGACCACTTTTAAATAAATGCTCCATTTTGCTATGGAAAAGGTTCTAACAAACATGCGATTAACTACCTTTATAGCTGACCTTTTTCCTATGACCTTGTTAAAAACAAAACACTCTGCTTGGCCTTTCAGTCACACTATGCTCCATTATCAATTCCAGCCTATCGACCTCAGGTACCCGAGAGCTGGAAACATGCCATAATCCGCCAACCTTGAAGAAACCCATCCTAGATGCTGCTGATAACTTTAGTTTCTGCCCAGTTTCCATTCATTTCTAAAGTAATGGAGAAAGTAGTCTTTAAACAACTCAATCAGTTTCTCAAACAGGTCAGAGCTTTACATCCCAGACAGCTAAGCCTCCTCACCAGTTTCACTATGAGGACAGGTCTCACTGCTTTACTTAGTGATACACCGGATGGGTGTACATTGGTGATCTTAGTCTCCCCTGATCTTACTTCTGTCTTTGACCTGGTAGACCACCAGTTACTACTGACATATCTGCACAATATAGGTTTTCATGGCTTGGTCCTTAAATGATGTATCTCATACTTATCTGCTAGGCCATTTTCAGTATCCTTCGATTCAACAACATCTTCAGTCCACCCACTACTCTGTCAGGTTCCTCAGTGATTTCTTCTGGCCCCTGTTCTATTTAATCTCTTCCTGAGTTGCCTGGCAACTGTTGCTCAGTCGTACAGGGTAGTTGGATACTTTTATGCAAATGAGAGTGAGCCTGCACTGCCTGCTTCCAAGGTTAACTGTGGGCAGGATCCAGCCAATGGGAAGGCTGTGGGGGTGGAGCACTAGAATGCTGCTCTAGTCACAGACTGTGGGTAGGATCTAGCCAATGGGAAGGCTGTGGTGCGGACCACTGGAATGCTGCTGTAGTCACAGAGACTGTAGCTAGGATCCAGCCAATGGGAAGATTGTGGGGGTAGAGCACTGGAATGATGCTTTAGTCACAGACTATGGGTAGGACCTAGCCAATGGGAAGGCTGTTGGGAGGAGCACTGGAATGCTGCTCTAGTCACAGATTGTGGGCAGGATCCAGCCAATGGGAAGGCTGTGGGGTGGAGCACTGGAATGCTGCTCTATTCACAGACTGTGAGTAGGATCCAGCCAATGGGAAGATTGTGGGAGAGGAGCACTGGAATGCTGCTCTAGTCACAGGAAGGGAGGAGGTAAGCTGGGGAAGTTCCTGTACTATAGACATTTAGTTTCTGCTTGTGGTGGAAGATAGAAGAGAAATGAAGCCGCCACCTCCTAAAAAAATACTTCTGCATTTCTATTGAAAAAGAAGTTCCAGTGGCTTCAGGTTACAAATGCTGATTCACAGTAATATAGCAATAACAGAACTGCACTTGTCAAATAGCCCTCCCCTCCCCTCTCATCTCCACTCATGATTACATACACACAGAGAACCAACACAAATATAAATACATACCCACATAACTAACATGTGCATACACACGCATACACTGGCACAAGTCACATACACGCAAGCATGCACAGACACACATACAAAAGCACACATGCAATGACACACAAACATATGAACATAGAAACAAACACAGAGTTGCCAAGTTACCCAGTTCCAGGAGTGAGAGTTTTGTCCAGTAATGGTTTTAAATTTGCATTGCAATGCAGTATGCTATTTGTAGTCCTTGATTTTACGCAGGAATCGGTGCTGCAGGTCCCATAATGCACCAAAATGAGATTATCAGAGATCCAGGACTGGCTTAAAATCTCATTCCTGGAAATGGGTAACTTGGCAACTCTGCAAACATACACAGAAAGACACACATACACAAACAAAAAGAGTACACACACAAAATTCAAATTTATTTATATTTTGCCTATCAAACAGATAAACATATGACAACCATGCACACACACTATTGGAAAGAATTCCATCAGCCATGCTCTGCAGGCTTTCCCAACTTGTTTCAATAATAATGTTCCAGTTCAAGGAGAAAACATGTCAACTATCCCTAAAACCTCAAGTTTGTTTAGTTTCTGAAACTCCTTTGTGGCAGGATGCTTTCTTGTTCGCATGTCATTTTCACAGGAAAAAGAGGCACCAGATAGTCCTGAGTAAACCTATTACTCACTTTGTTTTCTCTGTGAATTCAGTATCTGAGTAATAAGCTATTCAATGATAACTCTGATTTTTTTGGAAGTACACAAAAACACAGAGATCAAAAATGCATGAACCGGTTTCATTGCCAAAGTTTTCTTTCCTGACAGGGATTTTGTACCTCTCTTTTATTGTTTGTAAAGTCATATTCATTTACTGATTGGTATGTCTCTTAAACTGTTCTTGTTTTCAGTCTATTTGTGAGTGAGAAAATGAGTCGAGAGCAGGGAGGGCAAGAAAGCATGAAATTGCTGTGTGTGAGTGTGGGGGATGCATTTGGAATTTGTGTGTGGCGTTTCTGGTCCATGTGAGTATATGATACAGGGTGTCTGCGGTCTGCGTGTGAGTGTGTGTATGTGGTGCATGGTTTTGCGGTCTGTGTGTGTGTGGTGTGTTATTTGTGGTCCACATGTGTGGCAGAATCATTTTTCCGTCTGGTGAAAGTTAAAGGATACGCTTTCACTGCTGTCAGACTGTGGTAAGGAAATGTGTCTTTCCTGTGTGTCTTGCATCGGGATGAATCATTACTACTCAGTGAAGACAAGAAACCCTTTTGCAAGCCACAGCAATGGGATTTGTGTTCATCGGTTCCCAATGATAGATGAAGCTAGAATGCCTCTTTTGGGTTTTCTAATTCTTCTTTATTTTGGGCAGGTATTCCTTTTTGTTCTTAACAACCCCAGGGAAGTTGGAAAGAATTATATAAAAAGGGATCACGAATGTTTGTCTGTCCAAGGGCAAAAATAACTTACCCAAAATGTAATGAAATGGGATGAAACTTTAAATGTGGTAGTAGCAATAGGTTGATTGACCTTTATTTGCACTTACCCAAGTGGACTAACATGTCAACTACAAAGAGAGCTAGAAAGACAAACTGATTTTCAAAATGGGCCAAATTGCACTGGGGCTTCCAGAGAAATAAGCTCCCCAAAATCTAGCCTAATATATATCTTTGTGAGGAGGAGTTCCAGCTCCTGTAGCACTGAAACCTACTGTACATACAGTGAAGCAGAGAAATTAAGGACTTGCTCCTTTCAAACTCCCTCTCCCTGTTCTCTATTCTCTGAACCCCCCCCCAAATGCCCCCACCACCAAAACCTGCCCTAACACTCCACACACTGCCTATACTCTACGAACACCACAAATTCCACGCACATGAACCCCCCCCCCACCTCCCCACACACAGGTATTACAAATAATTCCCTAACTGTGATGTACTGCATTTTATATTATTCACAGATATATTTCATTTTCTTTACAGTGATTTCTACTGCTCCACCACCCTGCAGAACGCCCCATCTCCAAGAAATGCCCCCTTCAATTGGCTGATCGCATCACCAAATGCCCCTGCATCTGCCCCACCATCTCACAAACTCCACTCCCAAAATCTACCACTCCACAATTGCCCTGCCCCCCCAAAACAACTCCCTTACCACCCTGCAAACTGTCCCAC
Organism: Ichthyophis bannanicus; assembly: GCA_033557465.1. Classification (NCBI taxonomy): domain Eukaryota; kingdom Metazoa; phylum Chordata; class Amphibia; order Gymnophiona; family Ichthyophiidae; genus Ichthyophis; species Ichthyophis bannanicus. Next base: position 1,831,567,294 of record CM066032.1, on the reverse strand, counting down.
CCAGCAAAAATATCCCCCCTACTGCCCCATTCTCAAGAACTCCCCCCAGGTAAATGCCCCACTCACAAAACTCCCCACTGTGACTGCCCCACTATCCTGTAACTACCCCTACCCCCCCCAAACTACCTCCCCACAACTATCACTAACCCCCAGAACTGTATCCTCTATAAATTCCCCACCAGCCTTGGCTACCCCACCACAGACGGCATGCACAGAATATGCAACTGAAATACACACACACATACACAGGCAAACACAGGATAAAATTACCAGATGTCCCTGATTTTAGAGTGTTGTCCCTGTTTCCCAACTGTTTAGCAGTCTCCCCCAACTACCATCACATCTTAAATAAATGTCCTAGATTTGCCTGCAAAAATCTGATAACCTTAATACAGTGGTTGCAATAATTCCCTTCCTATGATATATTGCATTTTTAATTATTCACATATATATTTCATTTTCTTTGATGTTATTTTTAGTATGAAAGCTACCCATTGGATTTTATTGCTTTCTTATTAGTTGCTATCTCAACTGCCAGCTAGTTTCTGTTGCCATGGGTCAGGCTAGATTAAGAATCTGGCAAACTAGGAGCATACCTAGGATCCAAAGTTTAGGGGAGTGCTGTCAGATGTCAATACTAACTTCCTGACTACTAAGCACAACTTCCTGGCTTTTTTCACAGACAAACATATATGCGGTAACACACAAGCACATGAACATTCATACAAACATGCACAGAAATACCAGCGCAAAAAGATACATGCACACGCGTTATGTTGGTTGATCTTCAGTTATCATCAACAATTTTAATGATAGTTTACAAATTACTAATAGTAGGTCTGCAGTTTTATTCAGGACCTTGGGATGAATACCATCCAGTCCAGGTGATTTGCTGTTCTTTAGTTTGTCAAATTGCCCCATTATATTTTCCATGTTTACAGAGATTTGTTTCAATTCCCTTGATTCAATACATTAAGTACAAAGCCTCTGCCTTAGCTGTCAAGGGCCTTATTGGCATGTTCCCTGCAGTTAATGTACAACTGAGTAGTTAATGTGCAGCCCACTTTACCCAGGTTTACCTAACCATAGAGATTGTTAAGTGCACCTGCCCTAATTGCCATGTTAACAGTGTCAGCACACTAATGTGCTTTTCATGCCCATACTCTGTCTGCAACTCTCCCACTGTCCACATTAGTGCATGAGGGCCAGTCAACATGCATTTTATGGTTGGTAGCTGGCAGGCTCACGCATTAGCATTCACTACAGCCAGTTTCAGTATGCTTATGGAAAGCAGAAATAGCGTAGTGGTTAGAGTACTGGTCTGTAGCCAAAATAAAAGCAGAATTCAAATCCAACTACTACTCCCTGTGGCCTTAGGCAAGTACTTAACCCTCCATTGCCTCTAGTACAAACTTAGATTGTGAATCCTCTGGAGATCGGGAAATAGCTGATTGTAGCTCACCTTGAACTGCTACTGGAAAGGTGTGAGTTGCATTCTACAATGTATGCTAGGTGGTTAGCAGAACTTAGTAAAAGGACCCCTTTTATTCCTTAGTCTGTTCTGACCTGATACTGGAGTAATCACCCATTATTACTGTGTGGCCAATTTTGTTAGCTTCCTTGATTTCTATAACATTTCATCATCTGTCTGTTCATTCTGGCCAGGTGAATGGTACTACATCCCCACTGCTATTCCCTTCCTCTTCTCACTTGGAATTTCTATCCATAAAGATTCTACAGTGCTTTCTAGGATCTAGTTACCAAGATGCACTAACATTAATGCATATTAATTCACTATTAACACTTGTGATTTTAATGCAGGTCCCATGTTATTCAATGGGACCTAGTTACTAATAATGCATGTTAAGGGTGAATTTACATGTGTTAATTTTAGCACACCTTAGTAACTAGACCCTTTTGTCTCTTGCATAACATTTATCCTGTTTGACTCACTTCCCTCTTTAACATATTTATTTAACAGGTTTTATACACTGCTTTATCATTTCAATCAAAGCAGTTTACATTGAAACTTAAACTTGGTAATGTACATTAAACAGGGACATTGATAACTTGGATTCTTCTGAGGCAAGGGAGGGTTAAGTGACTTTCACAAGGAGTGCTAGTGGGAATCAAACCCTGGTCTCTGGGTTCCCAAGTCAGTATTCTCAACCAGTAGGCTACTCCTCCAATCCTATATAGTGACACTTCTCCACGCATTTGATCTACCTTGTCATTGAGATATAATTTGTACCCTGGTATCAAGAGTCCCATTGGTTATTCTCTTTTCATTAGGTCTCTGAGACACCAGTATATCTACCTCTATGTTCAGTGCTATATATTGTAACTGTCTTACATTATTTGTTTAGATTTCTGGCATTTGTAAAAAGGCATTTCAAAGTTTACTTTTTGCTCATATCGGGTAATTTGGAATCTTTCATCTCTCTGCTGTTTAAGGTCACCTAGACTACTTTTACCTTTATTGCAATCTCTCTATTCAGATGCCCTAACCTCCCTTATTGGCAGTATTCTTCAGAGAAACATTATTCTGAACTACTCATCTATACTCTTGCACGAATGTTAGCTTTCCCTAATATCTAGTTTAAAAGCTCTCTCTCTCCTCTTAAAGGTTAGGCGCCATATCCCTGTTCATATGTTTGTGTGTGTTGCATGTTCCATGTATTTTATTTATTTTTATTTATTACAAATTCTTATATACCGCGCTATTTAGAATCAGTGCGGTTTACATTATAACAACATTTTGCATTAGAACAAGATCTTTTGCTTACATTATAACAGGGATAGTAACTTGGAAGTAACAGGATAACTATATACAGTTCAAACAAAGGAGCTTATAAATTATTTAAGTTATGTTATATAATAGAGTCGTAGAGTAGTCATGCTGATTGTGAGTGTCCCTAATGGTGAGTTTCTTTTGTAAAGCACTTGGGGTTATGTTGTTGGTACGTCAGATGCTGTGTGGGTGAGATGAGGTGTTGGATGTGAATGTATTAGGTTAGTGTGGGTAAAATAAAGGCAGAACAGGTGATGTTTAATAGCTTTTCTGAATTGCGAGAGGTCAGTAATTGATCTTATATGAGGTGGGAGATTGTTCCAGCACTTCGGAGCATATAGTGTAAATGCTCTGTTTCTAGTTATTTGGGTACATTTAGTGGACTCAGGTGGTATAGATAGCGTGTTGCTAGTTGTTGACCTTCTTAGTCTGTTAGTGGGGGTACTGGTCAGGAGTGATGAGAGGGACGTGGAGGATATCCAGTTAATTGCCTTAAATGATAGGCAGGGCCGGCCCGTCCATTGAGCGAGAATGTTTTTTGCACAGGGCCCCGCGTTTCAGGGGGCCCCGCGCAAAAAACATTCAGATCTAAAAGTAAAATGTAAAAAAAAAAAAAAAGCTGTCTGCTGCCGCTGCCGGGGCCGCCGCGGCAGAATCGAGTGTGCCGCGGGGCACCCCCTGCCCAGCAGAGCCTGCCCTCCCCTGTATCACCTCTCTTTATAGCAGCTGCAGTCAGTCACACGCGCCGGCTTTCAGAGCGCGAGGGGAGAGTTTCTCCCTCGCTGCTCTGTTAAGCCCGCGGGGGCTGATGGGAAGTCAATGTGTTGTTGTAGTTGCATTTGAACCACCATGTGTGCTGTGCGCATATTTTATCTGTGGAGGGTAGTTAAGGGTGGTGGGGCATTTATGGAGGACATAGTTTTGGAGACTGCTGCGAGTTGTATGGAGGACTTTTTGAGGATGGTAGTTGCAGAATGGTGGGACAGTTACAATGGGGTGTTTTTGTGGGTGGGGCATTTACTTGGTGGGAGATTTTGAAAGTGGGGAAGGTGCGGGGGGCAGATGAAATTTAATGTGGACAACTGCAAAGTTATGCACCTAGGAAAGAACAACCCAAACTATGGTTACACGATGCAAGGAACCACCACCCAGGAAAAAGATTTAAGTGTCACCGTGGATAACATGTTAAAACCCTCTGCCCAGTGTGCAGCGGCAACCAAGAGAGCAAATAGAATGTTAGGTATCAAAAGGAAAAACTGGAAAATAAAACAAAGGATATCATAATGCCTCTGTATCGTTCCATGGTGCGACCACGCCTTGAATATTGTGTGCAATGCTGGTCGCCGTATCTTAAAAAGGATATAGGTTATTAGAAAAGGTACAGAGAAGAGCCACCAAAATGGTAAAGGGGATGGACGGATACCCCTATGAAGAGAGACTAAAAAGGTTAGGGCTCTTCAACCTGGAAAAGAGATGGCTGAGGGGAGATATGGTAGAGGTCTATAAATTAATGAATGGAGTGGAACGGGTGAATGTAGATCGATCGTTTACATCACCAGAATCTAGAAAGACTAGGGGACATGCAATGAAGCTACAGGGTAAACTATTTTTTTTTAATTTAAACATTTATTAATTTTTCAATACATTCAAATAAATGAATGAAGAAACATTGGCAAAAACAGGAAAAAAATAACCATCAGCATTCATAAAGGAAAAATAATACAACATTAGCCAAAAATTAGCCCACAATTATTAAAACGGGGAGGCATCGGGAAAACGTATTTTTAACAGAAACAAAAATATTAAATAGCAGTGCAAGACTTATACATCAGCCGAATGGGAGCCAACAACAACTACAGGATCCTCCTTAGCCACAAGAAACTCCCTGAGTTGATGAGGTTCAAAGAACAAACACAATTTGTCTTTATAGGTAACATACTTTCTGTGTGGAGGAGTAGCCTAGTGGTTAGAGCAACTGTCTCATACTCAGATGATCAAGGGTTTGATTCCCACTAGCACTCCTTGTGACCTTGGGCAAGTCACTTTACTCTCCATTGACTCAGAAGAAAAGGCTACCAATCTACTTCCAGTGATACATTGCCAAGAAAACCCAGAGGTAGCTGAGTCACTATGAGTCAACACTGACTTGATGGCATTTAAAAACAAAAATAACATGACATCTAGCAGGAAATTTCAACAAAAAAGACCCACCAAGGGAAAGGATCCTGGGTTTCAACGTCAAGAATTCCTTCTTCTTTAGCTGGATATCCCTAGCAAGACTGGGGAAAATGCAAACATATGAACCCAAAAACTGCTCACTGAAATTTCTAAAATACAATCTAAGAATTAACAATTTATCAGATTCAAGACCCAGTGTAACAACGAGAGTGGTGTGAGCAGTAACAGCTCCAGAGAATTCTCCAGGAACCCAGTAAGATCTCTGGATTCTACTGGAGCTTCACCAAACACTCCCTGATTACCCCAGCCAACACTAAGATATTGAACCCTGGTCAACGATGGTAGGTCCTCCTTAGAGATCTTCAAGACCTCCTGGAAGTACCTATGGACCATCCCCATGGGTGAATGCAATGGAGATCTAGGAAAATTAATCAGTCTCAAGTTGTTCTTCCAGATTTAGAAACATAGAAATACGATGACAGAAAAAGACCACATGGCCTGTCTAGTCTGTCCTTCCATATCAACAACTACAACAGTCCCCTTTTTACCTTTAGAGATCCTCTGTGTTTGTCCCATGCTTTTTTGAATTCAGTTACTGTCCTCATCTCTACCACTTCCACTGGGAGACTATTCCATGGATCCAGTACTCTTTCCGTAAAGAAATATTTCCTCATATCACTCTTGAATCTATCTCCCTTCACCCTCATCCCATGTCCCCTCGAAGCAGAACTTGCTTTCAAATGAAAGAGGCTCTCTCCCTGAACATTTATGCTATGGAGGTATTTAAACATCTCAATCATATCACCTCTGTCCCCTTTCCTCTAATGTATACACATTAAGATCCTTCAGTCTGTCCTCATATGCTTTATAATGAAAACCACTAATCATTTTAGTAGCCACCCTCTGCACCGACTCCATCCTGTTCACATCCTTTTGAAGGTGCGGTCTCAGAATTGCACATTATACTCCAAATGAGGTCGCACCAAAGACTTATAGAGAGGCATTATCACCTCCTTTTTTCTGCTAGCCATTCCTGTCTGTATGCACCCAAGCATCCTTCTAGCTTTTGCCATCGCCTTTTCTACCTGTTTAGCTACTTTAAGATCATCAGACACAACCACGCCTAGGTCCCGCTCTTCTTTAGTGGACAAAAGTACTTCACCCCCTATACTATATTGCTCCCTTGGATTGCTGCAGCCCAAATGCATGACCTTAAATTTTTTAACATTAAATCCCAGCTGACAAATTCTAGACCATTCTTCAAGCTTAGCTAGATCCCTCCTCATGTTATCTACACCTTCCTGGGTGTCTACTGTATTGCAGATTTTGGTATCATCCGCAAAGAGGCAAACCTTACCCGACAGTCCTTCTGCTATATCACTAACAAAGATGTTAAAAAGAATCGGACCAAGGACAGATCCCTGGGGCACACCACTGGTAACATCCTTCTCCTCAGAGTGAGCTCCATTTACTTGTACTCTTTGTCACCTCCCACCCAACCAATTTCTAACCCAAGCAGTAACTTTATGGTCCATCCCTAGGGTACTCAGTTTGTTTATAAGTCGCCTGTGAGGAACAGTGTCAAAGGCTTTGTTGTTGTTAAGTGCCGTCGAGTCGGAGTCGACTCATGGCGACCCTCTGGATAGCTATCCTAAATTGTGTTCGGTCTCCAGTCAGGCGGCTCATTGTTGACAGACTGGTACCCGTAGCTGCTGTTATTGTATCGATCCATCTCATTGCTGGCCTTCCTCTTTTGCGTTGACCTTCTATCTTGCCAAGCATAATGTCTTTCTCTAATGATCTCTCTCTTCGCATGATGTGTCCAAAGTATGAAAGTCGAAGTCTTGTCATCTGAGCTTCTAAAGAAAGCTTAGGTTTGATCTCCTCTAGTACCGACTGGTTTGTTCTTCGGGCAATCCATGGTATACACAGTATTCGCCGCCAGCACCATAATTTAAAGGCATCAATTTTCTTCCTGTCTGTCTTTTTCACTATCCAGCTTTCACATCCATATGATGTTATTGAAAATACTATGGCTTGAACAAGTCGAATCTTTGTATGGAGAGAGACATCTCTGCTCTTGAGAATCTTATCTAGGTCTTTCATAGCCATTCTGCCAAGAGCAATGCGTCGTCTGATTTCTTGACTGCTTGTTTCTTCTTTATTGATAGTTGATCCAAGTAGGTTAAAGTTGTTCACAATTTCAATTTCTTCTCCTTCAATGATGAACCTGTTGATTATGCCAGTTGTCATGATCTTTGTCTTCTTTACATTAAGGTGCAGGCCCATTTTGAGACTATGTTCTTTGATTGTGAGAAGCAAATGTTTCACATCATCTTCACTTTCAGCCAGTAATGTGGTATCATCAGCATAGCGAAGGTTGTTGATGACTCTTCCACCAATCTTCACACCTCTGTTGTCTTCATACAATCCTGCTTCTCTGATGATTTGTTCTGCATACAAATTAAACAGATAGGGGGAAAGTATGCAGCCTTGTCTTACACCTTTGCTTATTTTAAACCATTCTGTTTCTCCTTGTTCCGTTCGAACTGTTGCTTCTTGATCAATGTACAGATTGTGCAAGAGAACGATCAGGTGTTCTGGTATACCCATGCTTCTTAATGTGGCCCAGAGTTTCTCATGGTTTACACAGTCAAAAGCCTTGCTATAGTCGATAAAGCACAAATAGATATCCTTTTGGTATTCTTTAGTCTTTTCAAGGATCCATCTCACATCCGCAATGATGTCTCTCGTTCCTCGCCCTTTCCTGAACCCTGCTTGCACTTCAGGTAGTTCTTGTTCCAGTCAAAGGCTTTACTGAAATCTAAATACACCACATCTAGAGCTCTCCCTCGGTCTAACTCCCTGGTCACCCAGTCAAAGAAATCAATCAGATTTGTCTTACAAGACCTGCCTCTGGTGAATCCATGCTGCCTCGGATCCTGTAATCCGCTGGACTCCAGAAACCTCACTATTTTCTCTTTCAGCAGCGTTTCCAATAATTTACTCACCACCGAAGTTAAACTAACCGGCCTGTAGTTTTCAACCACATCCTTACTTCCGCTTTTGTGTAAAGGCACCACATGAGCCTCTCTCCAGTCCTTTGGCACCACTCCCGACTCCAACGAGGCATTGAAAAGGTCAGTCAGTGGAGTTGCTAGAACATCCCCAAGTTCCCTCAGTATTCTAGGGTGTATCCCATCCGGTCCCATCGCTTTGTCTACTTTAAGTTGAGCTAGTTTCTCACGAACACAGTCTTCTGAAAATTGTTCAAGATGTCCCTCGCTTCTGTTCCTATTTGTGGGTGTTTTCTGAGGTCCTGCTCCTGGTTCTTCATCTGTGAACACAGAACAAGAATATTTGTTAAGCAATTCCGCTTTATCCTTATCAGCTTCTACATCTTCCTCCCCTGCACCCTTGAGTCTGACAATACCACTTTTGCCCTTCCTCTTCTCACTAATATATCTGAAAAATGTCTTATCCCCCCATTTTATTGCATTGGCTATTTCCTAATCGCTTCTCCGGGCCAGTCCAGGGACAGGTAGGGTTGTCAATCCTCTATAGCCACTGAGGACTGATTTCAAGTTTTGATGAGATGTGAAGCCACTCCCCCAGAGGGTTACCCAGCAGTCTTTCAGTCCTCAGCAGCTAAAGAGGATTGACTCTCTGCTTCTCCCTCAGTTTGCTATCTGATATTTGGTTATTTTATTGTTTTCCTATATATATTAGCTCTAGCAGGGCTGATATTTTCTTCTGTCCTTGTGTTCAAACTTTGGGGTGCTGCCCCTTTAAGAGCTGTGGAGACGTCGAGTGAGTTAATCCCCCGGTGAGAGACAGAGCCTGTCTCCCTTCACCGACTCCGTCTCCATCGGCAGAGGATTATTTCTGGGAGCCCCAGTTGGTACCTCTGCCGCGAGCGCTGCTCTGGTAGGCAGTTTCCCGCTGGCTGCGGGACTACCTGCTTGACTCTGCCGGTTCTTCAGGCTGCGGTGAGTCTCTGTATTTTTTCTTGTTTTGGGCGCTCGTGCCGGCTCTGACTTCCGCTTCGCGTTTACTTTGTGCGGCCTTTGTCTTTTTTCATCGGGTGTTTTTTGGGCCTTATCCCCTCGTTTTCGGCATGGCCGACAAGACGGAACATAAATTAGACGGCCCTTCGTTCCCCGCCGAAAAGGCGGGAAAGTCGGCCATTTTAGCGGCGCCTGTCAGCTCCCCGTCGGAGCAGCCCCGGCCACACAAACGTAAGGCAAAGTCCTCTAAGGAACCTCTGCCTGTTATTCAGCCTGCACAGCCCTCTTTACTGGCTCAGGGGTACGTGGCTTCTTTTTTCTCGCCCGAATTTATTCTTGCCATGCACAGGGCGTTCTTACTGAAGTCGGCTCAGCCTGAACAGGCTGCAGCGTGTCCCACTATGGAGTTCCTCCCCCATACACTGCAGGGTGCAGAAGATCCTGGGGAAGGGTCTTCTAAGCCTAAAGAGGGTCTAGCAGATCCTTTGGGCTCTTTTTTACCTCAGGAATCTTTACTTCTGGGTCAGGCTGTCTCAGAGGAGGTAGCAGATCTCTCTTTAGATCCAGATACTGAAAGTTAAAGGAGGGGGAGATAGCTCCTGGAGAAGATCCCAATCTTTTCAGAGTCTTCCGTAAGGAGGAGCTCGCTGCTCTTATTGCCCAATCTTTAGCGGCTCTCCATCTGGTTCCTCCTTCCTCCTCTCAGGAACCTTTAGAGGATCCCTTGTTGCAGGGTTTTTAAGTCTCAGCAGCGCTGTTTTCCCATGCATCGGGTAATTCGGCAGATGATTGAATCGGAATGGGAGTGTCCTGAGGCTACTATGAGGGGGGGGCGTGCTTTGGCGCGCTTGTACCCCCTTCCACAAGAAGACCGGGATTTCTTCCGTATGCCTAAGGTAGATGCATTAGTGTCAGCGGTCACTAAAAAGACTACCATCCCTGTGGAGGGCGCAGCTGCGCTTAAAGATCTGCAGGATAGGAAATTGGAGGTACTCCTCAAGCAAGCTTTTGAGGCTAGTGCTTTAGCACTACAAGCAGCGGTTTGTGGAGCCTATGTTTCTCGGGCATCCATTCGCTGGCTGCAGGGGGACGCGGCGGGGGAGTCCGCTTCGGAGGTACCCGATACCGCAAAGTTGGAATCGGCTGCAGCTTATGCAGCGGATGCTTTTTATGATTTGGTATGGATTGCGGCTAAGACCATGGCCTCTATGGTAGCGGCCAGGCGTTTCCTGTGGTTACGTAACTGGTCGGCGGATGTTTCCTCGAAGGTTCGTCTTAGTAAATTGCCCTTTAAGGGCAGGTTGCTTTTTGGGGAAGCCTTGGAGAAGATTGTGAAAGATTTAGGGGACTCCAAGGGCGGGCGTTTGCCGGAGGATCGGCCCAAGCCACTGCGTGGTGGGGGTGCGGTTCGAGGCTCTGCCCGAGAGTCCCGCAGATTTTGCGGGGCCCGCTTCGCGCCTTATTCTAGGGGGCGCTCCAGTTTTCATGGATCGTCCTTTCGAGGAGCCAGAGGTTTCGGCCGATCTTACGGGACGACCTCTCAACCTTCCGTTAAGAAGCCGCAATGAAGGTCAGCAGGTCCAGCCGTTAGTTCCTGTAGGCAGGCGTTTACAGAGTTTTCTGACGGCCTGGACCGCAATTACTTCCGACAAATGGGTTCTGGAAGTCATTCAGAGAGGCTATGCACTGGACTTCGCTTGCCCGTTGCAACCCACTTTCGTACTTTCCCCTTGTCCGCCCGGGAAGAAGATGCAAGCCATTTCCGACACGCTCGTTCGCCTTTTGCAACTGCAGGCGATTGTTCCCGTGCCATTGGACCAGTGCGGCTGCGGTCGATACTCAATCTATTTTGTGGTTCCCAAAAAGGAGGATTCTTTTCGTCCTGTACTAGATCTCAAAGGTGTAAACCGTACTTTGCGGGTTCCACACTTTCGCATGGAAACCTTGCGTACAGTGATTCGAGCGGTTCAACCGGGAGAATTTCTCTCCTCCATAGATCTCACAGAGGCGTATCTTCATATTCCCATCAGACTGTCTCATCAGCGCTATTTACGTTTCGCGCTTCCCATGGGGCATTTCCAATTTCGCGCATTACCGTTCGGTCTCGCGACCGCTCCGCGTACCTTCACAAAGCTGATGGTGGTCGTGGCGGCGGCGCTTCAGAAAGAAGGTATTCGAGTACACCCATATCTCGACGATTGGTTGATCCGGGCCGATTCTTGGGAAGCGTCTCTGACGGCGACAGCACGAGTAGTTCAACTTCTCGAGCAGCTCGGTTGGGTGATCAATCACTCCAAGAGCCATTTGATACCGCGGCAACAGTTAACTTATCTCGGGGCCTGCTTCGACACGGAGCGGGGGACCGTTTCGTTGTCCACTCTGCGGGTGCAAAAGCTTTTGCAACAAATTCAAACCTTCCTGTCTCTTCAAGCTCCATCGGCATGGACCTATTTACAGGTCTTGGGGTCCATGGCGGCTGCTCTGGATCTGGTTCCCTGGGCCAAAGCTCACATGCGCCCTTTGCAGCAGGCGCTTCTTTCCCGGTGGTCGCCACAACTTCACCCACTCGCGCAGCGCCTTCCCTGTCCAGATCAGGTGAGACACAGTCTTCGGTGGTGGTTACTTCCCGAACATCTTGCGGCAGGGGTTCCTTTAGCGGAGCCCTCCTGGATCTTGGTTACCACCGATGCCAGTCTTTCCGGCTGGGGAGCGCATTGTCAAATGCAGGTCGTTCAGGGTTTCTGGTCTCCAGAGGAGAGTTCGTGGTCGATCAACCGTCTGGAGCTGCGAGCAGCTCGTCTAGCCTTGCTTCGCTTCACGAGATTGCTCACAGGCAAGGCGGTCAAGATTTTCTCGGACAATGCGGTGACCGTCGCTTACATCTATCGTCAAGGGGGCACCAAGTCTCCCGCTCTCCTCTCCGAATGTCAGGATTTGATGGATTGGGCGGAATCACATCTCACGGCGATCTCAGCGGCCCATGTCGCTGGCAAGGACAATGTCCAGGCCGATTATCTCAGCCGCAATGTTCTGGATCCCGGGGAATGGGAACTCAACGCGGCGGTTTATCACGATCTAACGCTCCATTGGGGATCTCCGGTGATGGACTTGATGGCAACGTTTGCCAATGCCAAAGTCGGCCGTTTTTTCAGCAGACGCCGAGAGCGCATGTCGGAAGGACTCGATGCTCTCGTTCAGCCATGGCCGCCGGACTCCCTCTTGTACGTTTTCCCTCCTTGGCCAATGTTGAGTCGGGTCATTCAGCGGATTGCTCATCACCCGGGCCGAGTGATTCTCATCGCTCCGGATTGGCCTCGTCGTCCCTGGTATGCCGATCTCGTTCGACTTCTCATAGCTCCGCCTTGGCCTCTTCCGGCTCGAATCAATTTATTGCATCAAGGGCCGATTCTCATGCCCAAGGTGGATCGCTTCTTGCTTACAGCTTGGCTCTTGAGAGGGCTCGGTTGAAACGTCAGGGTTATGATGATGCCGTAATTGACACATTGCTTCAGTCTAAGAGGCCGACGACTTCTCTGGCCTATGTGCGTGTCTGGCGTCTGTTTGAGTCGTGGTGTGCTCAGCGTAAGGTTATTCCTATGTCGTCTACCTTGCCTCAGCTTCTCCTTTTTCTTCAACATGGCTTCGACAAAGGTCTGGCGCTCAGTACCCTGAAGGTTCAGGTAGCGGCACTTGCTTGTTTTCGGGGTTACGTTCGCCATCGGCGTCTTTCGGCGCTTCCAGACGTCCAACGTTTTTTACGGGCGGCGCGGATTCTCCGTCCTCCAGTGCGTCCCTTAGTTCCACCTTGGGATTTAAATGTGGTTTTGGAGGCTTTTTCTCAATCATCTTTAGCTTTTCTCAGTTCTCGAGAGATCCGCGAGTGTTCTTGGAAAACGGCCTTTTTGGTCGCTTTGTGTTCAGCTCGCCGGATTTCTGATTTACAGGCCTTGTCTTGCAAGGAGCCTTATCTTCAGTTTCTGCCGGAGCGTGTGCTCCTACGGACAGTACCGTCCTATTTGCCTAAGGTGGTCTCGGTTTTCCATGTTAATCAAACAGTGGCTTTGCCCGTGTTTACTGATTTTCCCAGTTCGCCGATGGATCGGGCTCTCAAGCGTTTGGATCTTGCTCGGGTTTTGCGGACGTACCTTCGGGTTTCCAAGTCCTTTCGAAAAACGGATAGACTTTTTGTCCAATACGCCGGCTCTCGTAAGGGTCAACCGGCATCCAAATCCACCATAGCGCGGTGGGTTCGCAGTGCTATTCTTGCAGCTTATGCGGCTAAAGGGCTTTCTCCGCCGCTGGGGTTACGGGCTCACTCTACTCGAGCTCTCGCCACTTCTTGGGCGGAGTTTGCGTTTGTTCCACCCATAGACATCTGCCGAGCGGCTACTTGGTCTTCCTTGCATTCTTTTACTAAGCATTACCGCTTGGATCTTCAAGCCCGGGACGATGCAAAAGTGGGGTCCGCGGCTATTATCGCAGGCCTCGCGGGTCCCTCCCATCATTAGGTACTGCTTTGGTACTGCCCTACCTGTCCCTGGACTGGCCCGGAGAAGCGATTAGGAATAAGAAATTAGTTCTTACCTGCTAATTATCTTTCCTGGAGCTTTCTCCGGGCCAGTCCAGGGTCCCACCTCTGTCTGGTGTTAAGATTTCTAGTTCATCGCCTAACCTTTCAGTCCTTCATCCGTAACAGGGGTCATCATTGGGGCTTTCAGATTTCATTCAGTGCGGACTAGTGTGAAGTTTTAATCGTGTGTTTAAAAAAAACCAAAAAAAAAGCACCAAATTTTAATTCCAATTTAATAGCCTATTTCATGGCTTCTACAGTTTGCGAGGACTATAGAAAGTTATCAGTGTTTCAGTGGTTATCTGTTCATTTCAGTTCTTCCTTTTAGTTGCTTTGTCATAAGAAGACTGCTGGGTAACCCTCTGAGGGAGTGGCTTCACATCTCATCAAAACTTGAAATCAGTCCTCAGTGGCTATAGAGGATTGACAACCCTACCTGTCCCTGGACTGGCCCGGAGAAAGCTCCAGGAAAGATAATTAGCAGGTAAGAACTAATTTCTTATTCCTCCTCCTTTTGAATCTTTGCCTTCTTGACTACTTTTCTAGCTTCTCTTTTCCAAATACAGATGCCTGTCTTCCTCTCTCTGTGATCTCTTGTATTTCATGAAGGCCTCCCTCTTTTTCTTCACTTTTTCAGCTACTTCTTTGGAAAACCATAGCGGTCTCCTTTTCCTTTTACCTTTATTTACCATTTTAACAAAAAGGTTGGTTACCCTTAAAATATCCCCTTTCAGTTTTGCCCACTGTTTTTCTACATCCCCCAGCTGTTCCCATCCCACTAACGACTCCCTGAGGTATTGGCCCATCTTCGCAAAGTTAGTCTTCCTAAAGTCTAAGATCCTCACCTTTGAATGGATTCTAACAGCCCTAGTCCTAATACTGAACCACACCATCTGGTGATCACTGGATGCAAAATGATCTCCCACTACATCAGAAACACTTTCACCATTGGTAAGCACCAAGTCCAGTATGGTCCCTTCACGTGTGGAGTCTGTTACCAATTGCCTGAATAGTTCTCCCTGTAGAGAATCCAGGATCTCCTTACTTCTAGATGATACTGCAGCAGGAATGTGCCAATCAACATCTGGCATATTGAAATCTCCTATCAGTAGCACTTCCCCTTTCCTAGCAATGCTGTGTATGTCTTCAATTAATTTTCTGTCCACCTCTTCCTCTTGTGAGGGAGGTCTGTATATCACACCAATGCAAATAGATTTCTCTTTCCCTCTTTCTAGTTTAACCCACAATGCCTCCTCTCTCCCTTTTAAGCTCTGTAATTCCAAAGCTTTAATAGTAGTTTTTACATATAGTGCCACTCCTCCTCCCCTTCTTCCTATCCTATCCTTTCTGAATAAAGTATAGCCAGGTATAGTTACATCCCAATCATGGTTTTCTGTGAACCATGTTTCTGTAACTGCCACTAAATCCAAGTCAGCCACTCCCACCAAAGCTTCAACATCAGGGATCTTATTTCCCATGCTACGGGCATTTATACACACTGCTTTCCATATGTTACCCCTGTTACCCATTTCCATAAAGATATTTAATGTATCACCTACCTGAGGGCTTTCACTTACCTGGGGGCTTTCTTCACCCATCCCCAATGAATCTAGTTTAAAGTCCTCTTCAGTAGATTAGCCAGTCTACTACCGAAGATGCGTTGACCTTTCTTGGACAGATGGATGCCATCTCTGCTCTGCAACCCTTGGAACAGCATCCCATGGTCTAGGAAACCAAAACGCTCTCGATGACACCATCCACGCAGTCATGCATTCATCTCCAGGATGCGAGCCTCTCTGCCTTGGCCTTTACCCTCAACAGGGAGGATTGAAGAGAACATCACCTATACACCTATCTGTTTCAACATCTGTCCCAGAGCCATTAAGTCACTTTTGATACGCTCAGAGGGATACCTGGCAGTATCATTTGTGCCGACATGGATTAACAACATTGGGTAATAGTCAGTGGGCTTGATGAGTCTCGGAAAACTCTCCATAACATCTTGGATTTTGGCACCAGGCAGACAGCATACCTCTCTGGACATCAAGTCTGGTCAGCAGACGGACGCCTCAGTACCCCTCAGAAGAGAGTCTCCAACCACCACTACCCTTCGTTTACTTCTGGTCACTGATTCTGCAACTTTGGGGTACTTGAGCTCTGGTTCTTCCCTTTCCAGGGATGCTTTCACCTCCTCCACTTCCAGGGCTACATAATGGTTCTTCAATTCAAGGACTGGAGAAGTTGGATTGGTGATTTTGCAGGCCCTGATGACTTGTGTCCAACCATCGACATTCTGTTGGCACCCATCTTCTCCTGTGCTAAAGATATTCCATTCTCCTAGAAGTCACATTTCTATCCTTAATGTGGGCACCGTGCAACTCCCAGAGCTGTTCAAGATCTCCCACCACCCGCACCAACTTCCCCACTTGCTCCTGCTGAGCTCTAGAACATTTTTGAATATGAGTATGTAGGGCAGCGATGGCGAACCTATGGCACGCGTGCCAGCTGTGGCACGCGAAGGCCTTGCAGCTGGCACGCGTGAAGGTCCGCAGAAAAAGAAAAAACGGGCTCTGGCTGCTGCCGCGGACGCGGCAGCATGCAGTGTCCCGCGGGCCCCCTCCGCCCGCTAAGCCCCTCTGCACGGGCTTTCAGATTCGCGAGGGAGACAGCGTCTCCCTCGCGTCTCTGTTAAGCCCGCAGGGGCTAATGGGAAATTTCCCATCAGCCCCTTTAGACGCGAGGGAGACTGATGGGAAATTTCCTCCCATTAGCCCCTGCGGGCTTAACAGAGACGCGAGGGAGACGCTCTCCCTCGCGAATCTGAAAGCCCTTGCAGAGGGGCTTAGCGGGCGGAGGGGGCCCCACGGGACATTGCATTCTGCCGCTGCCGCGGCAGAAGCCAGAGCCCGCTGCTTTGTTTTTTTTTTTTTTAATTTGGCATGGGGGGGGGTTAGGACTGCTAATGGGCTAGGGGGGGGGGTTAGGACTGCTAATGGGCTAGGGGGGGTTAGGACTGCTACTGGGCTGGGGGGTAGGCTGCTAATGGGCGGTGGGATGATGGGGGCTGTCTGGAAATGGGGTGATGGGGGGTTAGGACTGGTAATGGGCTAGGGGGGGGGGGTTAGGACTGCTAATGGGCTCGAGAGGGGGGGTTAGGACTGCTAAGGGGCTAGGGGGGGTGAGGACTGCTGATGGGGAGGGGTTAGGACTTGAGGTGGGCTGGTGGGTGGGGTTAGGACTGGAAATGGGCTGATGGGGGGTGAACACTGGGGGTGGTCTGATGGGGTTAGGACTGGTAATGGGCTATGGGGGGGTTAGGACTGATAATGGGGCTATGGGGGGGCTGGGACAAGAAATGGGCTGATGGGGAGGTTCGGACTTGAGGTGGCTGATGGGTTAGGACTGGTAATGGACTGTGGGCTGATGGGGGGGGTTAGGACTGGCAATGGGCTATGGGGGGCTGACTGGAAGTGGGCTGATGGGGGGTTAGGACTGGAAGTGGGCTGATGGGGGGTTAGGATGGTAATGGGTTATAGGGGGGGGGCTTAAACTGAAAAGGGGTTGATGGGGGGTTTAGGACTGGAAGTGGGTTGATGAGGGTGGGGATAGGACTGGTATTGGGTTGGGGGGTTGCTAGGACTGGAATGGGTTGGGGGGCTGCTAGGACTGGCACTGGGCTGAGGCAGGGACTAGAAGGGAATGGATGCTGGGTGCGGCTGGAACTAGAAGGGAGCTGGTGTTGGGGGAGGATTAGAATGGGATGGGGCTGGGAGAGTAAAATGGAGAGGGGAAAAATATTTTGTGTGGGAGGGATAAAAAATCTACAATTGGCCGGGTATTGGGAGAGTAAGTGGGGATTGAGGATGGAGGGGTAAATTTTTGAGTAGATGAAATAGGAATGAGGAAAGAGCAAAAGGAGAAAAGATAGTATGTTAAAGCAGATGTAGAGAGAATGGGAAAAAAAAACCCCAAGAAGACAGAAGAGAAAGGACAAATGACAGCAGATGGAGAGTTAGCAGAAGACACGAGAAACCAGAAGAAAGTGGCTGGAACCAATTGCAACTGAAAAAAATGCACAAAAGGTAGAAAATATCTCTTTATTTTGAATTATTAATTGGAATATGTCAGCTCTGGGAAATGTGCATCATTAATTTTTGCGCTTTGTTTAGTACAAGAGGAAATTAATATATAGTTTTATTTCTACAGTGTTGTTGTATATTCCAAGTTTGGCTTTTGGGGTTCCCAGTTTAATTATTTATTTATTTATTTATTTATTTGTATTTCTTCTATACCGCACTCTTTTTCATCAGCGCGGTTTACATTAAACAGGAATACTCATTTCAATCAACAGACTGTGGTGAGCTTACATATAACAGGAAATATACAACTGGGATTATAACTTAGGGAAACTATGTACATATTTGTAGCATGTATAGGACCTATATACACGGGATAGAGTTTCTTTTCATCATCTTAACTAGGGCGGTTACACTTTATCTGAAAGTGTTTAGAGGGTTGTGATGTGCTTTGGAAATGTAGAATGAAGAGGTGATGCTTTATGGCTTTTCTAAATTGTTTGAGGTCAGTAATAGCTCTAATGTTGGGAGGTAGGTTGTTCCAACATCTGGGTGCGTAGTACGCGAAAGCCCTGTCTGTTTGTTGATCGTTTGTATTTTGTGGCCTCATGTGGTGTAGTTAGGGTATTTGCCGCTGCTGACCTCCTAGATCTGGTGTTGGGATGTGATGAGGAGTTTCGAAATTGATGATGGAGCTCTAGAATTTATTGCTTTAAAGGTCAAGATAAGGGGCTTTATATGTTATTCTGCAGTATCTAGGGAGCCAGTGGAGCTCCATTAGGATGGGTGTTATGTGATCGCTCTTTGAAGCACCGTATAATACCCGGGCTGCGGCATTCATGGCTAGTTGTAATGTATTTAGTGAGTTTCTTTGGGAGACCATGGAGTATTATATTCGCATAGTCGAAGTGGGGTGTGTGACTATGGCTTGGAATATAGTTCTGAAGCTGTCTGGGTCAAGCATTTTTAGATGGCGTAGGGTCTTTATCTTGAAATAAATGGTTTTCACGGTGCGGTTGATATGTTCTTTAAAATCTAGGCGATAGTCCAGTATCACTCCAAGGTATCTTATGGAGGGCTTGATTGGGAGGTGTGCATCTCGTACTCTTAGGGTCTCCGGGGGTGCGAATTCTCTGTTTTTCGTGACAATCAGTACTTCGGTTTTTTTGTAGTTTATTCGCATATTCTGCGTGAGTAACCAGTCTGCTATTGCATTAAAGCAATCTACTAAAGATGTGTAAATCTGGGAGCTTGACATTGAATGGAGTGAATAGTAGAACATCATCTGCGTAGATCAGTGAGGAAATGCCAAAGGATCGAGTGATATCGCACAGGGGCTGCATTTAAATGTAAATGTTAAATGGAGTGCCGATAGCCTTGTGGAACCTTGTGGAACTCTTGTTTTAGCTGGAAAGGTTCTGATGTGCCTGTAATAGTTACAAGGACGTGTTACTTCCAGGTATGATTTGCACCATTTCCATGCTAGGCCGTGGATTCCCTTGTCATATAGGCGGGTTAGTAGTATTTCATGGTCAACCGAGTCAAATGCTGCAGATATGTCGAGGAATATTAGTGCGAAGCCCTTGTTAATGTCGTCTAGTCCACTGATGAGTGTGTTGGTTAATGTGGTCAATAGTGTCTCTACTCCGTGAGATTCCCTAAATCCGTGCTGACTGGGATCAAGGGGGGAGGAGGTGTCTATGTGTTGTTGTATCTGTTATTGGTTACTTTCTCAATTATTTTGGATAGCAGTGGTATACTAGCTATCGGGCGGTATGATTCTTCTTTGTTGGGTCTAGTTGATTGTTCTTTAGCAGCGGTTCTTATGGAGGTCTGCTTTAGTGCTGATGGGAAGGGTGCCTGTTGAGAATGACATCTTTATAATTTCTGCTATGACAGGGCTAAAGTCGGATCGCATAGCTCTTATCCAGTGTGCTGGGCAGGGGTCGTTAGGTGCTGTGGTAGTATTCATTTTGACGATAATGTCTCAACGCATTTTGCAGAGGGAGGGGAAAGTTGAAGGAGTGATGAGGGGAGCTGAAAGAGAGCGGGAAATTTTGTCCTGTTGCTGTAGTGGACTTTGGGATGAGGAGGTGTGTGATGTCGGAGGACTTTGGGGTGAGGAGGTTGTTGTTCTGATAGCTTTAGATTGTATGAAATTGGCATACTTCTGAGGGTGTATGGGTTCT
Source organism: Ichthyophis bannanicus (assembly GCA_033557465.1). Classification (NCBI taxonomy): domain Eukaryota; kingdom Metazoa; phylum Chordata; class Amphibia; order Gymnophiona; family Ichthyophiidae; genus Ichthyophis; species Ichthyophis bannanicus. The sequence goes on along the minus strand of CM066032.1, from coordinate 1,831,547,483 downwards.
TGTTGAGGTGGAGCAGGTTCTTTGGTTAATGGACTTTACTATATGGAATAGCTCCCTGGGTTTGTTTAGGGAGCGGGTTGAGGAGTTCGGAGTGGTAGGTTTTTCTTGTGTCCCATATTGGTCTCACGATAGGATGAAGGTGGGATAAATATATTTGTTGATCTGTTGGGTTGTGAGATTACGCCATTTTCTTTCGAGGTTCCTCAATATTGTACGAGACTTCCTTAGTTCCTGAGAGAACCATGGTGCAGATGGTCTATTGACTACATTATTCTTCGTTGTTGGGTCTTTGCAGGCTGGTATAGTAGTGGCGTATTGGTTGATTGTTTCATTCCATGTAGAAAAACTATGTCGTTGATGTTGGAGGAAGGTTGTTTGAGTAGTGGAAGTATGTTTTCTTAATTTCTTCTTCGTTGAGCGGTCTGAAGCGAGTGGTGTTTGTTGATGTTCGTTTTGGTATTATTGGGTGGATCTTGATGTGCTGGTATTGTGAATACTATCAGGCTATGGTCTGACCATGGTACTGGAGCGACAGATAGGTCGAAATCGTCATTCGTGGACATGTAGGATGGTGGAGCAAAGACGAGGTCGCAACATTGCCATGTTGATGAGTAGGTTGGTTTATGAGTTGGCTGTAGTTGAGGTTTGTCATTGCTTCTAAGAATGAGTTAGAAAGGGTAATTGGTATGGAAGGGAGATTGAAATCACCCATTATCCAGTTAGGTTTCCCGGGTGTATTGGGTTGCAGGCTAAGTCAAGTACGCTGGATAATTCTTCAGATGTGAATTCGGTGCCATATATATTAAGTTGAGGTGTTGTAGTTGTTGTATATTGAGATAGTGTCTAGTTTGTTTTGTGCTCTTGGATGTGATTGTACGATATTGGAGGTTTGTCTTTGTTATGATGGCGACACCTCCTCCTCTTTTGTTTGATCTGTTACATGGTAGGTAGGGTAATTAGGAGGTGTGAGCTTTTTTATTATGACTGAGTCAGATTCGGAGAACCATGTTTCTGTGATCATTAAATGTCTAGGTTTGTGTTTAATTATTAAGTCTGAGATGGCTGGCCATTTCTTACGTGCAGATCTGGCGTTTATGAGAGCACATCTAAGTCCTTCTTGTGGGGGAGCGTGTCGGTTGCGTTTTGTGTTGGCTGTTTGGTCTATTGCTATATGAAGTAGGTGAGAGTGCCTCTTGTAGTAATGGCTCTGTGGATGTTGATGAAAGCTGGGGAAGTGTTTTTTGTTTGTGCTATGTAATGTCGTGATATGGTAGTGATCTTGGGAGAGAGAATTAGCTTCGTACAATACACTGGAGAGTAAGCAAAGGAATGTTACGGCTGATATGGTCATGGTTGCAGCAGTGTGGGAGAGTAAAGCTTTTTTATAGATATCTTCTTGGAGTGATATAGCAAGATATGTCAAGGTTGGTAGCTAGAGATTATCAAGGTATAGCAGGGTAGGCAGCTGGGGATTAAGCTGCAGCACCGATGTGACAGTTTTTAAGTTGGAGCATAGGACATGCAAACAGAGGACAGTGTCTCGATTTTTAGGATGTAGCATTGGACACAATGTAACAAGCAGCTAGGAAGTCCTACCCACAAGCAATCATTAGTTAACTTTTGCAGTAATCAATAACATTGCAGGACAATATTATCCAAGTAGTAATTATAGTTGGTGTTATACCAAGGTGTGGCAATGCAGCTGTTGATATAGCAAGGTGGGCAGCTGGGGATTAAGCTGCAGCAGCGATGTAACAATTTTAAGTTGGAACATTGGACAAACAGCAGTGAAAATGTTTCAATTTTGGTATGTAGCACTGGAAAACAATGTAACAAGCGGCTAGGGGTTCCTACCCACAATCACGCTTTAGTTAACTATTGCAGTAAGAAATAGCGTGCAGGACATATAATCAAGGTAGTTAATTCAGTGTGGTATGTGAAAGTCATAGTTGTATATGTGATGGACAGGGTTGGTTATGCTTATAAATCCTGGTTGTAGCTTGATGTTTGCTCGGTGTTGGATGAGGGAGAACGGCTTGGGTGATCCGACGGTGTCTCAGATCAGTGGTGGGTTGTGGAGATCGCTGCCCTTCGGCGCAGAATCAAGACTGTTGGTTCACTGGTGGGGCCCTTCGCCTACGGGCCACGCCAATGGGCCCTCTTTTTAGTGCGGTTCTGTGGCTCCGCCTCCCACAGTCCCGATTGGACTGGAGGCTCCTGAGCAGGGGAGATGTCGGCTCCTGCCCAGGTGTGCTCTACCCGGCAAGGGGAGCACGGAGCTGAAGAGGAGAGGAGAGAGGCTGGCTGCTGGACGGCGGCTTCTTTTCAGTGCGCTTCTGTGTCTTCCTGTTTCTAAATTGTGATTCCTTGTTTGGTAATGGTCTGTTCTGCATGTGTAACTGAGCTGAGGTATTCTGTTTATATAATTCCTATTTGACATTGCCACTTGTTCTTTCCCCAGTAGGTCATGTATTGTTGTTCTCTGAGATGTATTGGTTTAATATTGCAGTGTTGCCTTTGATAGGTAGAGTATGGTGCTTTGTGAGTCCTGGTAGTGCTGTTAGGATACGGCGGGTTTGCTATGGGTTCTAAATGGGCAGCGTTTGTAGTAGTTCCTAATGTGCCTGGCGGTTGGTACTGGATTAGTAATGTAGAACCTTTTAGTCTTTCTTTATCCATATACTCATAAGAGCAGGCATGTTTACTAAAAGTTAGTGTATGGTAACATTATGCAAATATTTGCAAATGAAGCACCTTATGCAAATGGAGCTTTAATTGACGTGCTGGCACTTTGAGGAAATTCTTTGGTTTTGTGCGGCAGTTTGGGCACTCGGGCTCAAAAAGGTTAGCCATCACTGATGTAGGGAAACAGTTTCAGTACTTACAAATGACAAAATAGCCACAAGAGAAGAATTCATGGTGGAAATAGCCTCCCAAAGCACCTCCAACATAACTTTTTGGGGTTTCACCAACACTCCAGCACCTCTGATAGACACCAAAGAATCGCCTGCCTGAGGTAGGTTATCCTCCAAAGAAGGTGTACCCTCCGTTCTCTCTCCTCCTCCAGACGGCGAAGTCAGATGTATGCAGCCTGCCAAGGAGCCTTCTTCACTTCCCCGAACTGGCGTGCTAGTTTTCACGCCGTCGGGAAGCACACCCGAAGCCACTTCTACACTTCTGGGGCATGGCAGGGGGGCCCGCTGCTCAGGGGAGAGCACTACCCCTGCAATGCTCAGGTCTGGACTCAACGCCAGACCCGCAGAGGATGCCGCTCCAGCTCCCATGGTCCCGAAGCCACACATCTGAAGAGTTTTCTGCCCAGCAGAACCGGTATGAGCTTCACTCGAGGGTAAGGAGGCTTGCTTATGCTTCCTGTGTCCCATCTTGACCGCTGAATGTGCAAGCAGCCACGAGCAGAATGCTTCTTAGGGGCTGGATCACCCGGAGCTGATCACTGCCCCTCCCCACAACAATCACAGAAATACACCCACAGGCCTCAAGATACAACAAATGATTAACACAGACAGACCTCTCACTAATAATCCAGTTATTTTTCTGCAAAATTCCCTATGCAAACTGTTGTTTATTGCTCCTTGTAGATAGTTCCCTGTAAATAGTTCTGTTACTGTTCCATACAATATTACCTGTACATAGTTGAAAAACACCGTTCTATGTAAAGTATACAGAAGTATACAAAATTGTTAACTGTTCCATGTAAACCGCCCTTGATCTCTGGAAGGGGCGGTATAGAAGAAATTGATAAATAAATAAATAAAACTTACCGCCATCTTGCCTCCCCCCAGGGTAAACTAATTAAGACTAATAAGAGAAAATATTTTTTCACTCAACGTGTAATCAAGCTCTGGAATTTGTTACCTGAGGATTTAGTAAAAGCTGTTAATATAGCTGGGTTTAAAAAAGGTTTGGACAAGTTCCTGGAAGAAAGGTCCATAAACTATTATTAAAAGGGACCCAGGATATCACTGCTTGACCCAATACAAGCATTGAGGAACTTGTGTCGTTTGGGGAAACTGCTAGGTACTTGTGACCTGGTTTGGCCACTGTTGGAAACAGAATACTGGGTTTGATGGACCTTGGTGTGACCCAGTATGGCATATCTTATGTTCTAATTTTTGCTGGGTGCGATATTTAGCAGGGTAGTGGGGCAGTTGCAGGGGAGTAGTTTTGGGGGTGGTGCAATTGTGCAGCAGTAGTTTTTGGTAGTGGACACAGTTTGCAGGATGCTAGGACAGATACAGGGGTATTTGAAGTGGTCAGCCGGACACAGGGGGCATTTTGTGGGGCATTTTGCAGCGTGATGGAGCAGTGCTTATACAGTAGCAATCACAGCAAAGAAAATGAAATATATCTGTGAATAATATAAAATGAACTACATGACAGCTAGGAAATTCTTGGTAATGCCTGCGTGTATGGTGTTCATGCAGTTGCGTGTGTGCGGGGTGGGGGTGGGGCAGTTTTTGATGGTTGGAGGCCTTTGGAGAAACTGGGAGAACAGAGAACAGGGAAAGGGAATTAGAAAGCAGCATTTCCTTAGCGGCTGTGCTTCAGCGTACACTGTGCAGTTCTCTGTGTTACAGAAGCTGGATCTCCTCCTCTCATGCTGTACATTAGGCTAGTTTTGGGGAGCTCATTTCTCTGGAACGCTTGGTCCTACTTGGCTGATTTTTGAACTCAATGTATCTACCTGTCTTTTTCCATATGCAAAGTTTCTTCCCATTCCATTAAATTTTCAGAGAGTTATTTTGTCCCCAGACAGATATACAGCCAGAGAGACAGACAGATATTCTTGACCCTTTTCATCTAATCCTTTCCAACTTCCCTGGAGTTGGAAAAAATAAAAAGAGTTCCAGGGGTGATCCTGGAGACGTCAGACCAGGGACCTGACTTTAGTGCCAAGCAAAATAATAGAAACCATTATAACATTTGTCGTGTTCGTTTTTAAGTTATGTTTGCTGTTACACTCTTCTGATGATGGAGGGCAGATGCTGTTGTGATAAGAGATGGGATGGCAATTAGGTATGGGAGGGGACATCTATGTACATATTTATACCGTTACGGCTTTGTTTTATCTTTGAAGTTGTACTTCTGCCATCTTGCCGTATGTGATGATGTATATTATGGTAACTGGAATAAAAAAAAGATATATTAAAAAAAGAACAAAATTACTGAACAAATAGATAGTCTAATGGGACCAAGTCAACATGGATTTAGCCAACAGAAGTCTTGTCTCACCAATCTGCTACATTTTTTGAAGATGTTAATAAACAGGTAGATAAAGGTGAGCTAGTTGATATAGTATATCTGGATTTTAGAAAGCCTTTGACAAGGTCCCTCATGAGAGACTCTTGAAATAAAGAAGTCATGGGATAGGAGGCTGCATAGGTGTCGGAACGGGATGGGCCACATGGGCCTTGGCCCTACCATAATTTGTCTTCCGATCGTGGCCTTCCCCTCCTGTTCTGCTACGAGTATCCCATCTCCCTTGGTCAGAAGAGCTGCCGCAATCGTGACAAAGACTCCTGTCTGCCCAAGGGAAATGGATCCCCAATGGCAGAATAGGTGGGGAAGGTCACAATTGCGGCCTTGAAGCAGGTTGACTGCTCATGGTGGGGGACTGGGGAGCAGCTTGGGACCCCTCAAACAAATAGGCGTACCGCTGCCCCTGGGGAGGCAATTTCCTATTGTGGGTTAAAAAGAGAGAAACAAATTAGGGCTAAATGGCCAATTTTCTGAATGGAGAAAGGTGAATAGCAGAGATCTTTGCTGGGCCCACTGCTTTTTAATCATATTTATAAATGGCCTGGAAATGGGAACAATGAGTGAGATGATCAAATTTGCAAATGACACAAAATTATTCAAAGCTGTTAAATCACACAAGAGGATTGCCAAAAATTTCAAGAGGCCCTTGAGAAATTGAGAGACTTGGCATCCAAATAGCAGATGAAAGTTAATGTGGACAAGTGCAAGTTATGCATTTAGGGAAGAACAACCCAAACTATAGCTACATAGGAATTTCACAGGTCGTGGTTGTGAGTTTTTGGGCTATTGTCTACATCATTTTTGGTGAGAAAACTGTGCAAAGTATAGTGAAAAAAGGCAAAGTCCCAGTATCTTCAATGTATGTCCCACCCCAGAGAGATTAGACTGTAAAATCCACCCTTGCAGTTGGTTAGGCAAACAGACTGCTCCACTTTCTCTCTCACACTTCCACATCTTGGTCAGCTCTTGACAAGCTGCTCTGTTATTGGTTGTTCTGGAAACTGGTTAATGAGATGCGGCAGGGTGGACGTGATCACACATGATGGACTGCCATACTCCAGACAAACAATCAGAGTTGGAGAAGGCGGGACAATGCGGCAAGGTGGGCGTGGTCACAGAGACTGCTAAGCCAGGCAGTCAGAGTCACAGAGGGCTCTCTCGTTTTCAGGATATTTTTGCATTTACTGTGGGCTGGAAATTTCAGGTAATCTGGCAACGCTGATTAGCTGACAGTGCAGATAGCAACCAATAAAAAAGCATGACTTAATCTCTAGACAAAAAGGAAGTGGAATTGCAAAGCCGGGGGTAAGGGGAGGTCAGGGGCAGACGTGACAGGAGAAGAGAAGCTGCTTAGGGAGTAGAGTGACTGTTCTTCGCTCTGCTCCTGACTCATCCTCCCCTTTATTTATTTATTTAATGGGTTTTTATATACCGTTTATAGTCCGAGGCAGTATATAAAACCCCCTTCGTCTTACTCACAGCTGCAAGGAAGGGTGGAGGGGCCGGAGTAGAACACTCCTTCAGTTGCGAAGACTGAACTGCATTCCAGGATGCTCCCCCAGAAATAAAGTCCTGGGTCATTTCTGTAGCTCTGTTATGTTGCATATGTTTGTGGGTGATGAGGAAGTGCTGGAGGATGTAGCTTTTGGGGGGGGCAGGATCAGTTGTGGGGAGATAGTTTGGGGGCGGGGATAGTTTACGGGGTGGTGAGCCATCTACAGTGGAAATCTTTTGGATGAGGGGGCAGTCAAAGGATAGATTTTTGGGGGTGGAGCAGTTTGCAATATGATGGTGCAGTTGCAAGGGTGTTTTTAGGAGTGAGGAAAATTGTAGGGTGATGAGGCATTTGCGGAAGGTTGTTTTTGGGACTGGCAGTTTGCAGTGTGGTGGGACAGTTGTAGAAGAGTATTTTTGAGAGATGGGGCATTTGGCGGGATTGTACGGTAGTTGTGAGGCAGTATATTTTGACAGTCGGACAATTATGGGGGGGGGGGAGGCAGTTGGGTGATTGGAAGAGTAGAGCAGCAGTTTGAAATGGCATTTCCCTAACTGCTATGTTTCACTATAACTTAAGTTTCAATGCTGCAGAAGCTGGAACCCTCTCTCTCATAGAAATGCATTGGCCTTTTATGTGGCGAGGGGGCTTATAATCTCTGGAAACCCCAGTTCAATTTGGCCCATTTTCGAACTCTGTCTTTTTACCAGTTTTTCCCCACATGCCACATTTCATCTCATTCCGTTGAATTTTCAGAGTTTTCACCCCAGACAGACAGACATTCTCGACTTCTTTTGTATCATTCTTTCCAACTTCCACTGGGTTGGAAAGAATAAATAGGGTGCAGGATGCATGGAAGGGCTTCCTGGTGGAGGTGCCGGGGTAAAAAGAGAAGCAGAACTGAAGAAAGACTGGAGTAAACATGGAGGATCTCTAATTGCAAAGAAGTGAAGGGATAACCAGAAATGTGGTCTATAGCATTGCAAATGGAAGTCAAGTTTTAACTCCTGTTCAATGTAAAATACACTACAGTTTCCTGTATGTATATGTTATGTTCGATGTAAACCGCGCTGATGGTAAGAGTGCGGTATAGAAGAAATGTTAAATAAATAAATAAATAAACTAGGTAGACTAATTGGGGTTTAGTGTTCTTCTCTGCCGGAACCGTCAATACGTTTCTATGGATATTGTGACTCAGCAAACAGCAGCGACTATTAGCTGTCATAAAAGCCACACAAGTATGAATACAGTATTCACAAAATAACCTCATCATACAGTCTGAAACTAGCACATCAAAATCAATTATTGTCTCATGAATTAAGTGAAAGTACAGATGAACAGATCATGCTCAGGGCTTTCCAGGACTATAACTCACAGGGAAACAAGATCTCACCTACGTCTATTCCAGAAATGATGCAACAGTCATGAATCAGAACAAAATCCAAATTATTGAAAAGATAGTCATAGTGCGGTGATGAGCCAGAGTATAGAAAGCCCAAAATAGTTTTCACATAATTGTGCACTCTCCCAGTCAAGGGATATGTTAAAAATTCTACAACCTGATTCAAGAAGAAAGATTATTATAAAAAGAAAGAGAGTGCCAGACTAGAAAAATGAATCACAGAAAAGAGACAAAAAAGCTAGCAGGAAAGAAAAGCTACAAAAGTTTTAAAAAATAGAAAATATTTGGGAGGCAACTGATGAGCATGGCATTCCAGTTATGATGGACGATCAAAACGGACAGGGATGATTCACACTGGAATGCAATGCTCCCTTCTGATAAATTGTGTATTCCCGAATGGAAATTCTCAGTCCTCTCTTGGACGTACACCTGCATGGACAGTCAGGTTTTCAGAATTAACGCCATAAATAGTCATGAGATAGATTTGCATATATTGGAGACACATTTTATCTTAGAAAACAAATGTAACAATCATTGAGGTATGAAAGATCTCAGCTGTTGTCCTGTTGAGCACTTTCCTCTCAGTTGTTTGGGCTGTTTGTGGTGTTTCTTAATGTTTTGTGTCCAATATGTCCATTAAAATTGTCTTATTTGACCATGGTTGAGAGGAAGTGCAGGGGCCCGTTAGGAAAATCGCAGGACCGTTGCTCAGGACACAGGAATTTGAAAAACTGCACTCTGCTAAGGACAAGCTGTACGATCCCTAGGCAAGTCACATTTTCTGCCTGCCATCCAGTTCTGGAAGACACCAGGCATATTGCTTTATTTTCCTGAAATTCAGACTGTATTCTCCAACTTTGTGCATCTGCATTTCAGCTTGATTTGGTCTTCCTGATCAATAAGTCATGGAATGAAAATCAAACATTTCAAAAACTCCAGGGAGCCATGCAGTTAGCCATGAATAAGAGACAGTTCTGGTAATATGTTCTGGGCATTTCTAAATGCCCACTCTTCTTCCCTAGCAGTGGAATCTGCAGTGAATCTCATGCATCACAAATATTTGCAAAGTTAGCTTGGTCACTTCCTTATAGGCTGTGAAAGTACAGTTCCTTCTAAGAAAATTCTTCCACTGAGAACACTATGATCCCTCAAAAGGTGCTGAACTAAAGTATTGATACTCTGCTTCAAATAAAGTACAGTTGTGGTCAACATTATTGGCGCCCTTGAAGTTCAACCCCTTAATGTCCAATATCTCCTAAAAAAAGTGGCCAGTTAAGTGGCTTTGAATACATGCACACATATTTGACACATAAAACAATCAAATAAAATAAGACCAATTAAAATTGGGAAATAGTATAAAAACTAGGACATTATCAGGATATGATTAAACAAGGTCAGACCAAAACAGTGAGCTAAATGCAAACTTTTTTCTCAGACTATTTTTTGTGAAAGGGGACAAAACCTCTCGAAAAACAACTACTTCATTTTTAATTGTCTTAAAGTGGTAATAAAACCACAAAAGGTGTGAGGTTCTCAACAAAAATGGTGTGCAAAACACAAAACATGTAATAAAAGACTGGTATTTATCAACTCGTAATTTGTCTTTTTATCTTGAGAACACCAGTTATCACTGTGAGTCGAAAGAAACTGATCCCGTTATTGTGCAGACAGAGTACTGTGTTTCGAGCTCCAATGAGTGTGAATGAGCTCTGCTTCAAATGAACTCTGCATTAGGGGGCCTCTCGCTCACCCAACATCAAACCAAAATTGTATCCATATTGCAAACGTTCTTGCAGAACTAAAAGAAACTAAAAAATGGGAAAAGGGAAACAGAGGAATGCTGGCAGAAAAATATATTTGTTTGCTGAATTTTGATACACTTTTTCCTGAGGTCTAGCAGTCTGAAGCCTGACTAAATTCTACAGGCCTAAATTAGAGGCCTGTTGTGAACAGAGATGCTTGCCTAAATCTTATTCAGTCCCTCCACTGGTTTCCATGGCAACTTAATAAGTTTTCACTGTGGTTTGACACTAATGGCCCACATGATTAAATTGAAACTTCATTAAATTTATGAGGGAGCTGAATATGATTGAACAGAAATATTAATATTTATTTATTTACATTCTCTTATATACCGCGCTATTCTGCATCAGTGTGGTTTACATTGAACAAACTGAAATTACATTGAACAGGGCATTATAACTTGGAGATAACTATTTTACAGGGAACATGGGCTATGGAGGGTTAAGTGGCTTGCCCAAGACCACAAGGAGCACCTGTGGGACTAGAAACCCCAGTCCTTCCGGCCCAAGGTTGCTGTCCTCTAGTGGGATTTGAACCCCCAACCTTCCAGCCCAAAGTACCTTGCCCCAACCACTAGGCCACTCCTCCACTAACATTAACATCATATAATGTTATTTCACTTTTGTTTTACTTGAATATAAACCGTTTTGATTGCTTACAGAGTGGCAGAATATCAAACTTAATAAACCATAAACAAAAACAATGCTGCTCCCCTGATCGGGGTAGATCACAGTGTAGCAGCGAAGTGCAGACAATGAATAAATCCAGGAATCAATTGCAGGGTCCAAGCCAATTTATTGTGCACAAGGCCCAGACAGTCAAAGCTTCAAAAAGGACTGAGCAAAATTCTTAAAGAGGCATATTCATTTTATACATTTCTTTTCAGTTTGATACATGCAAACTTTCTATTGGTCCCAACGCCCCCTGCATTTGTCCAATCGGAGATCTCTCCTGGGCCTAGCACTCAGCTCCCTCCTCTAGGATTGTTCTAACAATGGTACAGTTTCTAGGTATGGATACACTTCTCCTGCAAGGTCGTTTCTAGCTCTAGGAATGCAAGTATTGAAACATTTCTATCATCAGAACACAAGAGAATAATGAAAGATTTATGCATTCATAAAAACCTTCTTATTAAGCAGTTTAAAGCTGCTTCCTCAAACATTTACAGATTTTTGGTTTTTTTAACTGAGATGGGGGTTGGAATCAGGGTCTAACTTACAGGCCTTTCATATTTGCAGACTATTATAGGCCATAGCCTGCCACATTCCCCCCTTTGATTATTCTCATCCGCAGGTGGGAAAGGGTGAGAATTAAATCACATATTATACTCGTGTAACCGCATCAGCTTGAGGTATAGGGTAATATTGCCACATAGCTAAAACCTTTGTAGCTGCCTTCCGTTCTACATTGTTATCAATTACTAAGGTTACCATACGTAAGCAAAGGGGTAATAGACATGGGAGCAATAAGCACATAGCCAATATGAATAATACAATAAACACAAGGGTCTTTAGACCACCTAACCATGAAAATGCTGAACCAAACCACCCATCAAGCTTCAGGCCATGCCTCGTCTGAACAGGCACATATGTTTGTTTTCGCATTTGAGTAGCTATATCTTCAACAACTTGTCCATTATTATCAATCTGCAAACAACAGTTGGTTAAATTCAATTTTCCACATACTCCACCTTCAGCTGCTAACAAATAATCTAGAGCTAAACTATTCTGATAAATAGCTGTACGCATTTGGGTACTCTGCTTAGCTAAAAGAGTTAGTGCTTTACTGGTTTCATTAGTTATTATTTCAACAACAGCTTGTAAACGTATAATACGATTTATCATATATAGAGGAGTGCGATATCCCCATGTCCCATCTTTTGTCCAAGTTGCAGGTCCGTAGTATGAAATGATTCTCTCGTAGCTTTATAGGTACTTACACATCTTAAAAGGCAGGAGGTGCTCTCAGGTGAAGCTCATTACCCAAATCAGTCATACACTAAGGACCTGAGATTAGTTAAGCTGCAGGTGAACAAGGTATATTACACGTATTAGGTACAGTTTTATTAGTATAAATATCCATAGCAACCCTTAGTAAGTAAAGAACTTAGATCTAAACACAAACTTAAAACTAAGATGCAGATAGCAGTCCAGCAGCGGGATGGGGGCTTTCCAGTCTTTTGCATTGAGTGTCACATGTACGATTTTCTCCCAGTTGGTGAGAGGTCTTACGTGTGCACTAGGTACAAGGAGCTCTTTGCTCTCAGGGAACGAGTCTGTTCTCTAGAGGCTAAAGTAGCAGACTTGGAAAGCATAAGACAGACAGAGAGGTACATAGACGAGACCTACAGGGATATAGTCCTGAAGTCCCACCTCCAGTCTGGCAGCATCCTTGTTGCCATGGAGGAGAGAGGTCACGTGACAGGAGAGCATCACCCTGGTGTGGCAGGAAGTGATCCTGTAACTAGGACCTGTCCTCCAGGTGATGTAAAAGCCTCTCACACCGAGGAAGTTTCTCCAGGGCCATGTGCCCATGAGAGAAGGGTTAGGACAGCCGTTATAGTTGGTGATTCGATCATTAGGCATGTAGATAGCTGGGTGACTGGTGGACGTGAGGATCGCCTGGTAACATGCCTGCCTGGTGCGAAGGTAGCGGACCTCACGCGCCACCTAGATAAGGTCTTAGATAGTGCTGGGGAGGAGTCTGCTGTCTTGGTACATGTCGGTACCAATGACATAGGAAAATGTGGTAGGGAGGTTCTGGAGGCTAAATTTAGGCTTTTAGGTAGGAAGTTGAAATCCAGAACTTCCAGGGTAGCATTCTCCGAAATGCTTCCTGTTCCATGCGCAGGACCCAAAAGGCAGGTAGAGCTCCGGAGTCTCAATGCGTGGATGAGACAATGGTGCAGAGATGAGGGTTTTGGATTTGTTAGGAATTGGGGAACATTCTGGGGAAAGGAGGGGCTCTTTCGAAGGGATGGGCTTCACCTTAACCGGGATGGAACCAGGCTGCTGGCATTAACCTTTAAAAAGGAGATAGAGCAGCTTTTAAACTAGATATTAGGGGAAAGCCGACAGTCGCCCAAGAGCGGATGTTTCGGAAGAATGTATCTTTGAAGGATACTATCAAAAGCAGAGAGGTTCCACAAAAGAGTAAAGTAGTCCAAATGCCCTCAAGTATGGAGCAACAGATAGTAACAGAGCTTAAAGATCCCAAATTACCCATGTCTAACAATAGCCAAATTAATATGAATAAAATACATTTTCTAAAATGCTTGTATGCAAATGCTAGAAGTCTAAAAAATAAGATGGGAGAGTTAGAATATATAGCACTAAATGAAAGGTTAGATATGATTGGAATATCAGAGACATGGTGGAAGGAGGACAACCAGTGGGACACTGGGATACCTGGGTACAAACTATATCGTAATGATAGAGCTGATCAAATTGGTGGAGGGGTTGCTCTCTATGTTAGAGAGGGCATTGAGTCAGAAAGGATTAAAGTTTTGCAGGAAACAAAATTTTCTGTAGAATCTATATGGATTGAAATTCCATGTAAAAGGGGGAAGGCAATGGCAGTGGGGGTGTACTATCGAGCGCCTGGCCAGAATGAACAAATGCATGATGAAATGCTCAAAGAAATCAAGGAAGCTAACAAAAGTTACAGCGCAGTAATAATAATGGGTGATTTCAACTACCCCAGTATCGACTGGGTCAGTGTCACGTCAGGACATGCTAGGAAGATAAAGTTCCTAGATGAAATAAATGACTGCTTCTTGGAGCAGCTGGTTCATGAACCAACCAGAGGGGAAGCCATATTAGACCTAGTCCTTAGTGGAACACCAGATCTAGTGCAAGAGATAAGGTTGTTGTGGCCGCTTGGCAATAGTGATCATAGCATGATTGCCTTTGATTTAATTAGTGGAGGAGGGATAGTAAGGAAATCCACAGTACTACCTTTTAACTTTCAAAAGGGAGACCATGATAAAATGAGGAAAACAGTTAAGAAAAAACTAAAAGGAGCAGTTGCAAAGGTTAAAGACGTTCATCAGGCTTGGCTGTTGTTGAAAAATACTGTCTTGGAAGCCCAGACCAGCTGTATTCCACGCTTTAAGAAAAGTGGAAGGAAGTCCAAAAAACTGCCAGCATGGTTTAAAGGTGAGGTCAGAGAGGCTGTTGTTGCCAAAAAAGCATCTTTCAGGCTTTTCTAACCAGGGCTCCACACATCAAACAGTAAGTAAGGTTTTGAGGGTTTCTTTGTTTGGTTTGTTTTTATTACATTGCTAGCTCTCTGACTGGGAGCTCTTAAAAGGGTTTTGTGTATATTTTTAAAAGCAAGGTTACTTCATTTTTGCTGTTTTAGGGGAACCTTAATTGAGCACAGTAGGTTGCTGACTCCAGTGACCTCCTCAGCTTTAGAAGCTGCTAACACCTAATCAGGTGTTAGTGGGCCTGTTTCCTGAGTGCAGTTGAAGCCTGCATAAATAGGCTCCTGTGCCCTGCCCCTTTGAGGCTTTTCTAACCAGGGCTCCACACATCAAACAGTAAGTAAGGTATTGAGGGTTTCTTTGTTTGGTTTGTTTTTATTACATTGCTAGCTCTCTGACTGGGAGCTCTTAAAAGGGTTTTGTGTATATTTTTAAAAGCAAGGTTACTTCATTTTTGCTGTTTTAGGGGAACCTTAATTGAGCACAGTAGGTTGCTGACTCCAGTGACCTCCTCAGCTTTAGAAGCTGCTAACACCTAATCAGGTGTTAGTGGGCCTGTTTCCTGAGTGCAGTTGAAGCCTGCATAAATAGGCTCCTGTGCCCTGCCCCTTTGAGGCTTTTCTAACCAGGGCTCCACACATCAAACAGTAAGTAAGGTATTGAGGGTTTCTTTGTTTGGTTTGTTTTTATTACATTGCTAGCTCTCTGACTGGGAGCTCTTAAAAGGGTTTTGTGTATATTTTTAAAAGCAAGGTTACTTCATTTTTGCTGTTTTAGGGGAACCTTAATTGAGCACAGTAGGTTGCTGACTCCAGTGACCTCCTCAGCTTTAGAAGCTGCTAACACCTAATCAGGTGTTAGTGGGCCTGTTTCCTGAGGTTTTGAGGGTTTCTTTGTTTGGTTTGTTTTTATTACATTGCTAGCTCTCTGACTGGGAGCTCTTAAAAGGGTTTTGTGTATATTTTTAAAAGCAAGGTTACTTCATTTTTGCTGTTTTAGGGGAACCTTAATTGAGCACAGTAGGTTGCTGACTCCAGTGACCTCCTCAGCTTTAGAAGCTGCTAACACCTAATCAGGTGTTAGTGGGCCTGTTTCCTGAGTGCAGTTGAAGCCTGCATAAATAGGCTCCTGTGCCCTGCCCCTTTGAGGCTTTTCTAACCAGGGCTCCACACATCAAACAGTAAGTAAGGTTTTGAGGGTTTCTTTGTTTGGTTTGTTTTTATTACATTGCTAGCTCTCTGACTGGGAGCTCTTAAAAGGGTTTTGTGTATATTTTTAAAAGCAAGGTTACTTCATTTTTGCTGTTTTAGGGGAACCTTAATTGAGCACAGTAGGTTGCTTACTCCAGTGACCTCCTCAGCTTTAGAAGCTGCTAACACCTAATCAGGTGTTAGTTCCCGCCCTACCCACCCCAACTCCCACCCACCCCTAGTGAGCAGCCTTGCTTTATAGGGCGCCTCCCCTTTCACAAATCACAGTGAATTGGACCAGCACATTTGTATGTAATTAAAGTGTTTTAACTGCTTTTTCTATATAAAGACAGCTGCGAAACCGGCTGGTACTTGGTAGATCTCTCTCTTTTGCTCTAACAGATACCTAAGCTCCACGAAAAGAACAATGGCTGGGAAAAAATCGTATTGCTAAAGCTGTTGCTCCCGTTACAGCTTCTGCCTCGGTCCAGACAGAGGTCCTAATGCCGGTTGAAGGACCGGTTCCATGTGCAGGGTGCCTGCATGCTGAAGCTCTGAGGAAAGAGGTGGAGGAACTCAGAGAGGAGGTGGCGAGGCTGAGGAGCATTCAAGACAGTGAGAAGTACATTGATGAGATGCTACTTGCAGCAACCAAGCTCTCCAGCTCCGGAGAAGATGGGTGCCAACAGAATGTCGATGGTTGGACACAAGTCACCAGGGCCTGCAAAATCACCAATCCAACTTCTCCATCCCTTCAATTGAAGAACCATTATGCAGCCCTGGAAGTGGAGGAGGTGAAAGCATCCCTGGAAAGGGAAGAACCAGAGTTCAAGTACCCCAAAGTTGCGGAATCAGTCACCAGAAGGAAACGAAGGGTGGTGGTGGTTGGAGACTCTCTTCTGAGGGGTACTGAGGCATCCATCTGCCGACCAGACTTGATGTCCAGAGAGGTATGCTGTCTGCCTGGTGCCAAAATCCAAGATGTTACGGAGAGTTTGCCGAGACTCATCAAGCCCACAGACTATTACCCAATGTTGCTAATCCATGTTGGAACAAATGATACTGCCAGGTATACCTCGGAACGTATCAAAAGTGACTTCATGGCTCTGGGACAGAGGGTGAAGCAGTTAGGTGCACAGGTGGTGTTCTCTTCAATCCTCCCTGTTGAGGGTAAAGGCCAAGGCAGAGAGGCTCGCATCCTGGAGACAAATGCATGGCTGCGTGGATGGTGTCATCGAGAGCGTTTTGGTTTCCTAGACCATGGGATGCTTTTCCAAGGGTTGCAAAGCAGAGATGGCATCCATCTGTCCAAGAGAGGTCAACGCATCTTTGGTAGTAGACTGGCTAATCTACTGAAGAGGGCTTTAAACTAGATTCCTTGGGGATGGGTGAAGAAAGCCCCCAGGTAAGTGAAAGCCCCCAGGTAGGTGATACATTAAATACCTTTATGGAAATGGGTAACAGGGGTAACATATGGAAAGCAGTGTGTATTAATGCCCGTAGCATGGGAAATAAGATCCCTGAGGTTGAAGCTTTGGTGGGAGTGGCTGACTTGGATTTAGTGGCAGTTACAGAAACATGGTTCACAGAAAACAATGACTGGGATGTAACTATACCTGGCTATACTTTATTCAGGAAGGACAGGGTAGGAAGAAGAGGAGGAGGAGTGGCACTATATGTAAAAACTACTATTAAAGCTTTGGAATTACAGAGCTTAAAAGGGAGAGAGGAGGCATTGTGGGTTAAACTAGAAAGAGGGAAAGAGAAATCTATTTGCATTGGAGTGATATACAGACCTCCCTCACAAGAGGAAGAGGTGGACAGAGAGTTAATTGAAGACATACGCAGCATTGCTAAGAAAGGGGAAGTGCTACTGATAGGAGATTTCAATATGCCAGATGTTGATTGGCACATTCCTGCTGCAGTATCATCTAGAAGTAAGGAGATCCTGGATTCTCTACAGGGAGAACTATTCAGGCAATTGGTAACAGACCCCACACGTGAAGGGGCCATACTGGACTTGGTGCTTACCAATGGTGAAAGTGTTTCTGATGTTGTAGTGGGAGATCATTTTGCTTCCAGTGATCACCAGATGGTGTGGTTCAGTATTAGGACTAGGGCTGTTAGAATCCATTCCAAGGTGAGGATCTTAGACTTTAGGAAGACTAACTTTGCGAAGATGGGCCAATACCTCAGGGAGTCGTTAGTGGGATGGGAACAGCTGGGGGATGTAGAAAAACAGTGGGCAAAACTGAAAGGGGGTATTTTAAGGGCAACCAACCTTTTTGTTAAAATGGTAAATAAAGGCAAAAGGAACAGGAGACCGCTATGGTTTTCGAAGGAAGTAGCTGAAAAAGTGAAGAAAAAGAGGGAGGCCTTCATGAAATACAAGAGATCACAGAGAGCAGAAGACAAGCATCTGTATTTGGAAAAACTTAGAGAAGCTAGCAAAGTAGTCAAGAAGGCAAAGATTCAAAAGGAGGAGGAAATAGCCAATGCAATAAAATGGGGGGATAAGACATTTTTCAGATATATTAGTGAGAAGAGGAAGAGCAAATGTGGTATTGTCAGACTCAAGGGTGCAGGGGGGGAATATGTAGAAGCTGATAAGGATAAAGCGGAATTGCTTAACAAATATTTTTGTTCTGTGTTCACAGATGAAGAACCAGGAGCAGGACCTCAGAAAACACCCACAAATAAGAACAGAAGCGAGGGACATCTTGAACTATTTTCAGAAGACTGTGTTCGTGAGAAACTAGCTCAACTTAAAGTAGACAAAGCGATGGGACCGGATGGGATACACCCTAGAATACTGAGGGAACTTGGGGACGTTCTAGCAGCTCCACTGACTGACCTTTTCAATGCCTCGTTGGAGTCAGGAGTGGTGCCAAAGGACTGGAGAGAGGCTCATGTGGTGCCTTTACACAAAAGCGGAAGTAAGGATGTGGTTGAAAACTACAGGCCGGTTAGTTTAACTTCGGTGGTGAGTAAATTATTGGAAACGCTGCTGAAAGAGAAAATAGTGAGGTTTCTGGAGTCCAGCGGATTACAGGATCCGAGGCAGCATGGATTCACCAGAGGCAGGTCTTGTCAGACAAATCTGATTGATTTTTTTGACTGGGTGACCAGGGAGGTGGACCGAGGGAGAGCTCTAGATGTGGTGTATTTAGATTTCCGTAAAGCCTTTGACACTGTTCCTCACAGGCGACTTATAAACAAACTGAGCACCCTAGGGATGGACCCTAAAGTTACTGCTTGGGTTAGAAATTGGTTGGGTGGGAGGCGACAAAGAGTACAAGTAAATGGAGCTCACTCTGAGGAGAAGGATGTTACCAGTGGTGTGCCCCAGGGATCTGTCCTTGGTCCGATTCTTTTTAACATCTTTGTTAGTGATATAGCGGAAGGGCTGTTGGGTAAGGTTTGCCTCTTTGCGGATGATACCAAAATCTGCAATAGAGTAGACACCCAGGAAGGGGTAGATAACATGAGGAGGGATCTAGCTAAGCTTGAAGAATGGTCTAGAATTTGGCAGCTGGGATTTAATGTTAAAAAATGTAAGGTCATGCATTTGGGCTGCAGCAATCCAAGGGAGCAATACAGTATAGGAGGTGAAGTACTTTTGTCCACTAAAGAAGAGCGGGACCTAGGCGTGGTTGTGTCTGATGATCTTAAAGTAGCTAAACAGGTGGAAAAGGCGACAGCAAAAGCTAGAAGGATGCTTGGGTGCATACGGAGAGGAATGGCTAGCAGAAAAAAGGAGGTGATAATGCCTCTGTATAAGTCTTTGGTGCGACCTCATTTGGAGTATGGTGTGCAATTCTGGAGACCGCACCTTCAAAAGGATGTGAACAGGATGGAGTCGGTGCAGAGGGTTGCTACCAAAATGATTAATGGGCTTCATTATAAAGCATATGAGGACAGACTTCAATGTCCAATGTGTGCCTTCGAGTCAGTCCTGACTCCTGGCGACCCAGAAGCTCCTGGGTTTTCTTGGCAGTGTCACCGGAAGTAGATTGCCAGGCCTTTCTTCCGAGGCAATGGAGGGTTAAGTGACTTGCCCAAGGCCACAAGGAGTGCTAGTGGGAATTGAACCCTGGTTGCTTGGTTACCAAGCCAGTGTTCTAACCACTAGGCTACTCCTCCACTCCGAGGACAGACTTAAGGATCTTAATATGTACACCTTAGAGGAAAGGCGGGATAGAGGTGATATGATTGAGATGTTTAAATACCTCCGTGGCATAAATGTTCAGGGAGAGAGCCTCTTTCAATTGAAAGCAAGTTCTGCTACGAGGGGACATGGGATGAGGGTGAAGGGAGATAGATTCAGGAGTGATATGCGGAAATATTTCTTTACGGAAAGAGTAGGGGATCCGTGGAATAGTCTCCCAGTGGAGGTGGTAGAGATGAGGACAGTAACTGAATTCAAGAAAGCATGGGACCAACACAGAGGATCTCTAAAGGCAAAAAGTGGACTGTTGTAGTTGTTATGGAAGGACAGACTAGATAGGCCATGTGGTCTTTTTCTGTCGTCATATTTCTATGTTTCTATGTTTCTATGAAATGGAAAAAAGAGCCAAACGACGAAACCTGGAAACAGCACAAGCACTGGCAAGTCAAATGCAAGGCATTGATAAGGCAGGCAAAGGGAGAGTTTGAGAAGACGCTTGCTGTGGAAGCAAAAATGCGAAGTAAAGACCTTTTCAAGTACATTCGTAGCAAAAAACCTGTGAGAGACTCAGTTGGTCCATTAGATGATAAAGGGGTTAAAGGAGCAGTAAGAGGCGACAAGGCGATAACAGAGAGACTGAATGAATTCTTTGCTTCAGTCTTTACTGAGGAAGATGTAGGGATGTTACCCATGACTGAAGTGGTATTTAAAGGTGCGGAAGAATTGAAGGAAATATCGATACATCGGGAAGATGTATTACAACTATTAGATAAACTGAAGAGTAGCAAATCACCTGGGCCGGGTGGTATACATCCAAGGGTGTTGAAAGAACTGAAATATGAGATTGCAGACCTGCTATTAGTAATCTGTGAACTATCATTAAAATCATCTCTAATACCTGAAGATTGGAGGATCGCCAATGTAACACCAATTTTTAAAAAGGGTTCCATGGGTGATCCGGGAAACTACAGACCGGTGAGCCTGACATCAGTACCAGGAAAAATGGTGGAAACCATCATAAAGAATAAAATTACTCAGCATGTAGATAGTCATGACCTAATGGGAGACAGCCAACATGGCTTTAGACAAGGAAGATCTTGTCTTACTAATCTGTTATGTTTTTTTGAAGGAGTGAATAATCAGGTGGACAAAGGTGAGTCTGTTGATATTGTGTATCTGGACTTTCAGAAAGCCTTTGACAAGGTCCCTCATGAGAGACGTTTGGCAAAACTAAAGAGTCATGGGATAGGAGGCAGTGTACTATTGTGGATCAGGAACTGGTTAAAAGATAGAAAGCAGAGGGTAGGGCTAAATGGCCAATTTTCCCAATGGAGAAAGGTGAATAGTGGTGTACCCCAGGGATCTGTGCTGGGTCCGCTGCTTTTTGACATATTCATAAATGACCTGGAAAGTGGAATAACGAGTGAGGTTATCAAATTTGCAGATGACACAAAACTATTTAAAGTTGTTAAAACCCAAGAGGATTGTGAAAAATTGCAAGAGGATCTTGATAAATTGGAAGACTGGGAATCAAAATGGCAGATGAAATTTAATGTGGATAAGTGCAAGGTTATGCACCTAGGGAAGAACAACCCAAACTATGGTTACACGATGCAAGGTTCCACATTAGGAACTACCACCCAGGAAAAAGATTTAGGCGTCATTGTGGATACCATGTTAAAACCCTCGGCTCAGTGTGCAGCAGCGGCCAAGAGAGCAAATAGAATGCTAGGTATGATAAGGAAAGGAATGGAAAATAAAACAAAAGATATTATAATGCCTCTATATCGTTCCATGGTGAGACCGCACCTTGAATATTGTGTGCACTTCTGGTCGCCGTATCTTAAAAAGGATATAGCGATTTTAGAAAAGGTTCAGAGAAGAGCACCCAAAATGGTAAAGGGGATGGAAGGATACTCCTATGAAGAAAGGCTAAAAAGGTTAGGGCTCTTTAACCTGGAAAAGAGACGGCTGAGGGGAGATATGATAGAAGTCTATAAATTGATGAACGGAGTGGAACGGGTAAACGTAGATCGATTGTTTACCTTATCAGAATATAGAAAGACTAGGGGACAGGCAATGAAGCTACAGGGTAAACTATTTAAGACTAATAAAAGAAAATATTTTTTCACTCAACGTGTAATCAAACTCTGGAATTTGTTACCGGAGGATGTAGTAAAGGCTGTTAGTGAAGCTGGGTTTAAAAAAGGTTTGGCAAGTTCCTGGAGGAAAGGTCCATAAACCATTATTAAAAAGGGACCCAGGATATCAATGCTTGAACCAATACAAGCATTGTGGAACCTGTGTCCCTTGGGGAAACTGCTAGGTACATATGACCTAGATTGGCCACTGTTGGAAACAGAATACTGGGCTTGATGGACCTTGGTCTGACCCAGTATGGCATATCTTATGTTCTTATGTTCTTATGTTCTCTCAGGTGGCCACTCCTCATCATTCCACTTGTCTCATTGGCCTATTTTCAAGGCCTCTCTTTTCTGTCACTCCTGTACACAGGGAAACCCAGTTGTTCTCCATGGGAAATAGGCAGAAGAAAGAAGGAAGGTCGTATAGTTCCCAATACGCAGGCTCCTCCCCAATGGTGAGGAAGCTTAGCATATGCTCGAGTTCCACAAATCCAATATAGTCCAGGTGGAGCTTGCCAGGTACTATGATATGCCAAATTAGTCCAGATGCTGGCAAGATTAGGAAAGAGGACTAAAGGGTTGGAGGGCTCTAGAGTGTTGACCCCCGACCACTAGGACGTCTTCCTAGTGGTACTGTTGTAAAACCTCTGATTGAGACAGACCAGCTGTCCAGCCTCCATGGTAAACTGTGGTCCAGAGCGAGCTATACACAAGTTACCAACAATAGGGTGGGCCAATACCCACTCACTAGTGGTATTATGCAAAGCAGTCTGATTATAAGTAATAGAATAGTTCACTTCTTGCGCCTCCCATGGCCATTGATCTCCCATCTTAGTTCCTCCACAGAAAAAGCAGTACGAGATGTGGAGACTAGATGCTACTGCCCCAGCGAGCTCAATGAACAGGTTTTGGGAAGTATGAGGGACTTCAAATTCTGCCTTCATGGCCTCATA
This sequence comes from Ichthyophis bannanicus, assembly GCA_033557465.1. NCBI lineage: Eukaryota > Metazoa > Chordata > Amphibia > Gymnophiona > Ichthyophiidae > Ichthyophis > Ichthyophis bannanicus. Next base: position 1,831,524,841 of record CM066032.1, on the reverse strand, counting down.
GAAAGAATGATGTATTCGATAAGGTGCAGATACATGAGTCTTAGTATTTAGCCGTATATGTATAAAAGTTCCAGGATCTATGCCTCCTCCTGCTATTCGTAACCCAAATTTATACCCCTGCTTCCACTGGTTGGGGTTAAGTATGATGAGCCGTAAAGGATTACAGGCACCTTTCTTACATTTCTGAGGCTCAGGTAATGATAATTTTTCCAAGATTGCCACTCGTTTATCTCCATCTCGTCCCATAGGTGCACCAGTCCAAGTAGCATAATACACGCATTCCCACTTGGGACAGTAGTAAGCATCTTTAGATGATGTGCTGTAGACGGTTGGGGAAGATTTCCCAGTGCACTTTCCCCATCCGTATGCTCCTTCAGGACACATATATTTATCATCATAGTAGTAGGCTTGCTCCCAATATCCACACTTGTGATGGGCATTTCTGTTTATCATATCACAAGCATCAGGGTAACATACTTCGTGGGATCAGGGAGCTGTCGTGTGGCATTTATGAGGGCTCCATCCTCATCATTCCATCGTATCTCCAGTACATAATAAGAGGGATTCTGCTGGGGGTTATAGCAGGTCTTACTTTTTCCCTTCGTACAGATATTTAACTCTGTACCATTATACACACACCGACTAACTATACCAGTGCAAGTATAGTAGGAATGATAAAGTAATGTCTGATTGACCTTTATTCCAGTTCGGGTCATAGTTATACAAGCTGCACAAAGGGGTAAGGCAAAAGTCTTTTCCAGGAATCCCAGGACTATCACTCCCATAAGGCAATAGTGGAGGAACATTGTGATTACAGTCTTTAGAGGTTGACTGAAATATTGGGTGCGATGACCTTGTAGAGTCTTTTCTTCTTCTTCTTCTGCTTCGATTGTCATCCTTGCGTGACAGGAGTAGGATTGTAGATTCTGAAGACTCTTACAACACCGGTTGTCTCCTCAATGTAAGCCGCAATGGAGTTTCAGGGTCACTTACTGAAGTCCATTGACCAAGTTCAGGAGCAGCTGCCGGCTTCACTCGGCTGTGATGAATCCAAGGTTCAAGTTCTGCAACTTTCATTGCAGTTGGGGTTGACAAGATGACAACATAAGGTCCCTTCCAATGCGGTGCCAGCGGAGTCTTTCTCCACTCTTTGATCCACACTGACACTCCTGGCTTGAAGGGATGTAGAGGTTCTGTCAGATTGATGGGCAATCGATCTTGCACCCAGATATGAAGACTCTGCAAAACAGAACTTAAAGCCAATAGTTCTTGTCTAGTTATTTCAGATCCAATTTGTTTCATATCTCCTTTTATTCCCTGGATAATGGGTGGAGGTTGCCCATACAAAATCTCAAAAGGGGAAACTCCTAAAGCCTTGGTTGGAGCAGAACGTATCCTAAGAAGGGCTATAGGGAGAATCTGGAGCCACTTCAGGTATGTTTCTTGGCAAAGCTTGGACAACTGGGATTTCAGGGTTCTATTCATGCATTCTACTTTCCCTGAACTCTGGGGTCTATAGGCAGTGTGCAACTTCCATTGTATCTGTAGAGCTCGAGCTAACTGTTGAGTCACTTGGGACAGAAATGAGGGTCCATTGTCTGATCCTTCAGTCAATGGTATTCCAAATCGAGGAATAATCTCATGGAGCAGTGTTTTAGTGACTTCTCGAGCTTTCTCAGTTCGGGTGGGACAAGCTTCTATCCACCCAGAAAATGTGCAGACTAGAACTAACAGGTAGCGATATCCATTTGCTCATGGCATTTCAGTAAAATCCACCTGAATATCACTCATAGGGGTCACCCCTACTGACTGGACTCTTGGGGGTGGAGTGGGACCCTGCTTAGCATTATTCTTGGCACATGTCAGACATTGCTGTGCCACTGAAGCGGACAGGGGTCCTAATAGTGAGATACAAAAATGGGGTCTTAGGGCTCTTTCCATGGCCGTTTTCCCATAATGTGTGGCCTGATGAAAAGCATGAACAAAGGCTGGTCCTAATGCTTCAGGAAATGACTGTGGGACCTGGAGAGGCTCTACCCTCTGGAGGTGGCAGCACTATCCAACCTTTTTCTGTTAGGACCCCCCCCTCTTTCTCACAGAAATAATCTAACTCTTTTGTAGTGTATCGGGGAGCCCATGAGCTGAGGAGCACAGGGAACATGGCTGCTTGTACTGAAGTATCTTGGGTCACAACTCGTCCGGTCGTGGCTGCTTTTCGGGCAATGGCATCAGCAAATCTGTTCCCTTGGGTAACTTCTCCTACTCCTGCCTGATGACCTCGACAGTGCATGACTGCAACTTGCTTGGGGGCCCACACAGCATCTAATAATGTTAATATCTCGGGCCCATACCTAATGGACTTGCCTCCTGAGGTGATCAACCCTCACTCTTTATACAGGGCTCCATGTGCGTGTAAAGTTGTAAAGGCATACTTGGAATCTGTGTATACATTTAATCGGAGTCCTTCTCCTAATATCAGTGCTCTAGTGAGAGCTATCAGTTCAGCCTTCTGCGCTGAAGTTCCTGGGGCCAAAGCTGAGGACTCAACTACCAGATCAAGGGTCACCACTGCGTATCCAGCACAACGATGTCCATTGATGACGAGACTGCTTCCATCTACAACGAAAGTCCGTCCAGGATCCTCCAAAGGGACATCAGTTAAATCTGGGCGACTTGAAAATACAGTGTCCATAGTTTCTATACAATCATGATCAGGGGGCCCAGGACCAATTGGGAAACAATGTAGCAGGATTCAGAGCTTGACTGACTTTCAACTGTATCTGGGGATTTTCACACAACATGCTCTGAAATTTCAACATTCGTGAATTCGTTAGCCAGAAACTTCCTTTGTATTCCATAAGGGTGAGAACAGAATGTGGTACAGTCACTTGAAGATTTTGTCCTAGAGTGAGCTTATCTGATTACTTCACTAAGAGGGCTGTTGCAGCAACACCTCTCAAACAAGGGGGCCAATTTCTTGCTACCACATCCAGCTGTTTTGACAGATAGGCTACTGGCCGCTGCCAAGATCCAAGAGACTGGGTCAGCACCCCTAGAGCATTTCCTTGTGACTCATGGATATAGAGATGGAAAGGTTTCTGGACATCTGGGAGACCCAGAGCTGGTGATGACATCAGAGCACTTTTCAGAGATCGGAATGTTGCATCCTGTTCCGGTCCCCACTCCAGTGGAGACTTTTCCATTCCTTTGGTAACTTGGTACAATGGTTTTGCTAGCAGCGCAAAATTGGGGATCCATATGCGACAGTATCCTGTGGCCCCCAGGAAGGGTCTCACTTGCCTCCTAATGGTTGGAATGGGAATACTGCATACAGCTTCTTTGCATTCAGGTCCCAAGCATCGAATTCCGCTGGACAACTGGAAACCTAGGTATTTAACTTCGGTTTGACATAGTTGCACCTTAGCTCGTGAGACCTTGTATCCAGCTCATTCAAAAGGTATAGAGGTTCACTGGTGGCTTGTAGACATTCACTTTCTGAGTTGGTGGCTATGAGCAGGTCATCCACATACTGAAGGAGACCCCTTTGTCCTGGGTTCACTGGGTAACTTGAAAGATCTTGATTCAGGGCAGCGCTGAAGAGAGTAGGTGAATTCTTGAATTCTTGAGGTAATCGGGTCCAGGTAAGTTGGCCCCGCCTTCCTGTTGTGGGGTCTTGCCATTCAAAAGCGAATAAAAGTTGACTAATGGGGGCCAGGCGTACACAGAAAAAGGCATCTTTTAGGTCCAGGACTGTGAAATGAGTAGCTTCAGCGGGGATCAGTCCCAAGAGAGTATAAGAATTTGGTACTACTGGGTGTATAGTTTCAACTGCATCATTTACCCGCCTCAGATCTTGTACTGGGTGGTAATCCCCTGTCCCAGGTTTCTTGACTGGGAGAAGAGGGGTGTTCCAAGGTGACTGGCACTCCTTGAGAAGTCCATACTTCATCAGTTTCATCAAATGGCAGTGGATTCCTTCAATGGCTGGTCGGGGAAGAGGATACTGCTTCACATGCCCTGGTTCTGCTCCTGGCTTGAGGGTGACAATGACAGGGGCTATGTTCTTCGCTAGGCCAGGTGGATTATCTTCTGCCCATACTTCAGGCGGGGCTATGAGGCTGGTGGGTATACAGGAACTGTTTGACTTAATTGGAGGTGTACTATAGAACCGCCACTCTTCTTCTCGGGGAACAGTTAGCACCATTAATCCAGCAGGCTTTGGGTTCACAGTCATTTTCATTTCTCCCCCTTCAGCAAAGGATATTTGTGCCTGAAGCTTTGCAAGCATATCTCGGCCCAGAAGTGGAATAGGGCACTCAGGCATATACAAGAAATGGTGCGTTATCTTCTGTCCCCCTAGTTCACACATACGGTTCTGCAGGAATGGCTTGGTGGCCCTGTTCCCAGTGGCCCCAACAATAGTGACAGATCGAGAGGAGAGAGGAGCCACCGGCTTTGCCACCACAGAATGTTCTGCTCCTGTATCTACCATAAAGTCCATATATTGGTCCCCTACTTTTAAACTGACCATAGGCTCCTGGGGACCCAGGGTGAACTTGGAGCCCGGTCTGGCCTAGTCTTCATCCATTTCATCCACGTCCCTCAATGGCTTCTTCTCTCTCGCGCTGGAACTGTGCTCGGTTCATTCCTCCACGATTTTGAAATCAGCCTCCTGTTCTCCAGGGGCTCCCTCCTCCCCTCCTGGGGGTGGAGTCAAGATGCGGGCATTCATTTCTCCAATGTTCTTCTTCTCTGCAATGGGCGCACTGATTCGCACCCAAAGGAGGCCTACTACTTCCGCGGCCTCTTCCACGTTCTCTGGTCCTTTGGTTAGGAAAACCTCCTCCACGTCGTTCACTTAAAGCGGCAGCGGCAGCAAGAAGATCTGCTTTCTTCTTCATCTTTTGTTCACTTTCTCTGTCACGTTCATTTTCACGATTCACAAATACTTTCTGAGCGACTTCCATTAACTCTGCTGTATTCATACCCGCAAATCCATCCAGTTTCTGCAATTTTCGTTTTATGTCTCTCTGGGACTGACTGACAAAGGCTGCATTTACCATGTGCAAATTCTCCTGAGCGGTGGGGTCGTATGGAGTATATAGTCTTTTTTTTTTTTTTTTTTTTTCGGCGCCATGCTGCATATTTTTTTTTTTTTTTTTGAAATCTTTATTTTCGTTTTTAGAAAGCAAAACAGTACACACTAAACATACATCTACATCCTAAATACAGATAAACCTATCACTAAACAACAATCCAAAAGATGAAAAAACCCTGACAGTCCCCCCCCCCCTCCCCATATCCCTCCCCAGCGCTCCCCTCCAGGGTTCAAAGTAGCGAGATTCCTTAAGGAGGAGTCTGCCAAACCAAGTCCAAGTTATCTACTTAATTTGGCTGATGCAATATAATCATTTAAGAGTTGCCATTTGAGAGCATGCTTCCCAAGCATCTGCTTAGACTTACAAGAGGGCTGCTCAAATTGACTATAAAGGCTGACGCGATTCCACCATTCATGGACAGTAATATGGGCGGTATCTTTCCAGCGGCGATAATCAGACAGATCGCTATGCCGATCATGAAATCCAGCAGAAAAAGTACCGTCCTTAGGTAATGAAGGTAGATCGGCTGCGGACCGTAGGCCTATTACCTGCCAGGAGAGGGGCTCCCTGAATCGCAAAATAAATTGGACTTGCTCCCAAACGGATTCCCAGAAGGTCTTCACCCCCCTGCACTCATATACAATATGCCTTAGAGTACCAACCTTGGCTCCGCAAGTCCAACAGAGTGGGCTGCAAGTGCCACCCCAGCGTGCCAGCTTAGCTGGTGTATAAAAGCACTGATGAGCAAAGTAAAACAGTGTCTGGGTCATGGAGGCGGATCTGGTCACTCTGACTTGCTTGCGCCAGAACTTCCTCCACTGGAGGTCAGAGAGCCCCCTCCCAGTCTCTCGTTCCCATCTCTTTTGAACTTTCTCCATCAATTGGGACGGGGATCGCGTCAGCCTCTTATAAATCTGAGATACTACTCCCTTCGCTTGGCTAAATGCACAGAGGATATCAAGGGCACCCTCGGTGCCAGAGTTTTGCCCCGGCTTTAGCCCCACTCCTACTAGACAGTGTCGCAGCTGGATCCACTGAAATTGACAAGTTAGGGGGAGACCAAATTCCTGACTAATCTCCTCAAAGGTCTTCCACTTGCTAACAGCTTGTAATTGACACACTCTCCACACTCCCCGGGAATACCAAGTTCGCCAAGCAAAGCTCTTTTTCTGAATTTTAAACAAAGGATTATTCCATATGGGGAGTTGGGTGTGAGAGCTGCCTGCGGGATCACTCAGTTTGATAAAAGATTGAAAAGCCTTGAGGGTATCTAGGATAACTACAGGAATCGGGGAAGTACTAGGAAATTGCATCCCCGGGGCATACTCCAGCGGGATAGGAGCCAATAGCTTTTCCTCCAGGGCAACCCAAACCGGCCTCTCAAAAGTGGAAGAGTACAGCCAGCGAGACCCTTGCTTGAGCAGGAAAGCGTGAGGATAATCTATGAAACTGGCGAAATTTACCCCCCCCTGCTCACGGGAGAGTTTTAGTTTTCCCTTCGCGATCCTCGACGTCTTATTTTTCCACAAAAACTGCAAAAGCATCCATTCCAGACACTGGTAAATATGCGCGGGGAAATAGCAGGGAAGCATCTCCAGAAAGTAATTGATTTTGGGGACAATCATCATTTTAATAGTTTCTAGCCGACCCCACCAAGACAGCGTGAGGGGAGACCACCGCATAGTTAACTCTCGAGTCAGGGCAAGGATCGTGTCAGCGTTACACTTCATCGTTTCTTCGAAAGGGTAACGGTAACGGACACCTAGATACTTCACCGCGCCCGATTCCCACAAAAAGGATAATCACAGAGATCGCCTTTAAAGACCCATTTATTTAGCGGGAACATGACCGATTTGGACCAGTTAATTTTATAACCTGAATATTGCGAATAATTCTCAATTTGCTCCAAAATCTTGGGAATTGAATCAGGCGTGGCGAAGAGGAGAAGATCATCCGCGTAAGCAGAGAGTTTGACTTCCTGCCCCGCGACCAAAGCACCCCGGATAACCGGAGTTTGGTGAATAAGAAGAGCTAAGGGCTCCATTGCAAGATTAAAAAGCATGGGGGATAGCGGGCATCCTTGGCGGGTACCCCGCCTCAAAGCGAGAGGGGCTGAAGCAACCCCATTGACACAAATCCGCGCGGTAGGAGAAGTATATAGCACCTCCAAGGCTCTCAAAAAAACATCGCCGAAGCCGAACCAACGAAGGGACGCAAAAAGAAAAGGCCATTCTAATCGGTCGAAGGCCTTCTCTGCATCTAGTGAGAGGCCAATTAACGGCTTCGCCATCTCGTCGGCTCCCAACAAGACATGACATAAGAGACGCGCATTATCAGCAGTCGAACGGCCTTCAGTGAAGCCACACTGATCAGGGTGGATTAGGGTCGGGAGTATCCCAGAGAGCCGAGCAGATAAAACAGTGGCATAAATCTTATAATCAGCGTTAAGCAGCGAGATGGGGCGATAATTGGTGACCAATTGAGGGTCACGACCCGGTTTCTCAAACACCACTAAATTAGCCGTCGCAAAAGTGCCAGTTTGCTGTCCCTCGGCAGATAGGATTCGGAAATACTGCTCCAGAGGGGAGGCAAGGACTGCGTCGAAGCTCTTAAAGAATTCAACAGGTAGCCCATCCGGCCCAGCAGCCTTGCCCGAGGCCATAGATGCTATTGCCCGCCTTATCTCCTCCGCTGTTATGGGAGCATCTAGTGCCTTTCGATGTTCCTCAGAGAGAGTAGGTCGCTGAAGAGTGGCAACCAATTGCTCGAAGCCCTCCTGCGAAAACTCCCGCTCCGAGCGATATAAGTGTGAATAATAATCCCGGAATGCCTCGGCTATCAGGGAGTCTTGGACAACCAGGTCTGATCCCTGCAAGTTCTTAATGGCACAAACACGTTTGGTCTCCCTCTTACCCTTTAATGTGGTCGCTAAGTGCTTACTGGCTTTATTACTCTCACGGTAATAACTTCCTTGCAGCCACCGCACGCTCTGAGAGGCCGCCGTAGTCATAAGAGTATTGTATTGAAATCTTAAGCGCCGAAGCCTCACTAAAATACAGGGGTCAGTGCGCCGTGTCAGGACCCTTTCCCCCGCTTTAATCTGCTGCTCAAGGTCTTGCAGCCGCTGTTTCCTTTGCTTTTTCATTCGTATATTAAAGCTAGTAATGACCGCCCTGACCGTGGCCTTAGAACCCTCCCACCAAGCCCAGGTGGAGGTGGCCTGTGAAGAGTTGAACTGAAAATATTCAGAGATAGCAGCTTTTAGCTCTATGTGGAATTCGGGAATATCTAAGAGAGATCTGTCTAAAGTCCAATCCAGAGTCGGGCGTCGTAGGGAGTCATCTTGCATGGTCATCGAAATTGGAGCATGGTCCGAGATGTGAATTGAGTGAAGGGTAGCAGGGCCCATATTGGGGACTAGAGCTTTGGAAACTAGGAAAAAATCAATGCGAGATTGCGACGCATGCGGCGCTGAAAAATAAGTAAATTCCAACTCCTGTGGATGCTGTAAGCGCCAGATGTCCACTAAAGCTAATTCTTGGATCATGGAGGCAAGAAAAAGTTGCCCCTTAGACCGCCTAATCGATCGGGGAGGTTGGCGATCAATGAGGGGGTCTAGTGTTTGGTTAAAATCTCCACCTACTATAATCGCCTTCCCACAATCCCCCTGTAGCTCTTTCGCAACTGCGAGAAAAAAATCTATATTGTCCGTGGAGGGGGCATACAGACACATAAGGACCAGCTCAATCCCGCCTAATTTCATTTCAGCTTTTGTCCATCGACCATCTGCATCTGAACAGTGGCTTAACACTGTGAGCTTAAGGGACTTTTTGGCGAGAATGGCAACACCATTATGTTTCCTAATGGCCGGAGAAAACGCTATAACTTGATAGGGTCGCTGACCAAGTTTCAAGGACTCCAGCGAGTTTAAATGCGTCTCTTGAAGTAGCAGTATATCAGCCCGTTCTCGGCGTGCATAGTCGAGAATTTTCCGCCTCTTGATCGGGCTGTTGATACCTTGTACATTGAGAGATACGATTTTACACGGAGCCATTAAAACTGGGTACGAAAGAGACCCCACTGGGCCTGAGTGGAAGGCATGACATTGCATATGGGACAATCGGTATAAAGAGACAACCTGTCTTGGCAATACTGCAATAACGGAGTACTGTTAACCTGACAAACATTGTGAGATAAAAGGACCCTGGAGGAGAGGCTAAACCCTGAAAAATCACTGGTGAGCTCAGGCCGGCAGGGCTGGCTCGGGAGACCCAGATAAGCCTCGGTGGGCCCGCACCGCAGACAAGTGGACTCCGCAGGCAATCTTAATCTCTCTGAAAAGATAGAATATAGAGGTGTGGAAAGAGAAACATATGATAATCTACACCAGGTTATGTTGAACAAACAGTATTATAATATATCATAAGAAGATGGAGAAACAGCGATACATATATGGCCCCATCCCCCCATCCATACCAACAGCAATTCTTGTGACAAAAGCGTCAAAACTTAGAAAAGAATACAGCCTGGAAAAGCATATGGACACGCTGTTAAGCTCACAGCGTTGTTCAGGAGGCAAAGCCTACTATACAATGAGGTTGTTCAATAGACCTAGGCAGGACAATAGCAATCCGCAGCTCAACGCATCTGCATAGCTTCCTTCTCCTCCAGGAACCGATCAAGCGCTTCTGGATCTTCAAAGTTGCGAGTGTGATTATGCAAGGTGACCCGCATTCGCGCGGGGTAGAGGAGGCCGAACCGGGCCTGGAGCTGCTGGAGCCGAGGACGGTATTCCAGGAGTCTTTTGCGCCTGTTCACAGTGTGCTTGGCTAAGTCCGGAAAGAAGGAGAGTCTGCGCCCCTCGAATTCCACCGGTGCCCTTGTACGCGCCAGCTCCAGAATCTGCGCTGCCTGCTGATAGCGTAGGGTGTGGAAAATGATGGGTCGCGGTTTAGAGTTGTGCGGCATCGTGTTGGAGGGGATGCGATGAGCGCGATCAATTTCAAAGTCCTTGTCAAAGGTGCAGTGCAGGATCTCGGGGATCGCCTTGTATAGGAAGGCCCGCATATCTTTCCCCTCCGCCCCCTCCGGTAGGCCTATCACCCGCACGTTGTTACGACGTGCGCGATTATTACTGTCCTCCACCTCCCGCTGCAGCACTGTGAGTTGCCTTTCCAACTTAGTGACCGTTTCCAGACGGGCCTCATGGTTAGCAAGTGCTGCCTCCGCCTTGTCCTGCCTCACAGAGAGGCCCTCAAACTTGGTGTTGAGCCCAGCGAGTTCTTCGTGCACTGAGCTCAGCGCCGCCCCGTTAGCTTTGACAAGCTCTCTTACCCCCCGGATCTCAGTAAGTAATTCGAGGTGGGCATCCGGCCCTTCACGTGTGGTCGCCATTGTTTTTCCTGGAGAGATGGGCTCAGTTTTAGTCCTTTTAGCGCTGCTATTTACAGCGCCGGCAAAATCCAATCGCTGCAGCTTGGGGCCCGCCATCAGGAAGGTACCAGGGAGAATTCCAGGGGACGTAATAAAATTTCAGCGGCACTTTTGTTCGGGTTTCTGCAAGGTCTCCTCAGAGCCACCGCACTAGACGTCCGCTCTGCTCGGCATCAGGCTCCGCCCTCGGAGTATATAGTCTATAAGCTTCACACAACCACTCATAAAAGGCCGCTGGGCTCTCATCTGGACTCTGGATAACTTCAGATACCTTCCCGATATTCATGGCCCTCTGGCCCCCTTCTTCAGGCCTTGCAGCAAGGCCTGGCGAAATCGCGTTAGGGCCGCTGCCCCCCTGTCATTTTTCGGGTCCCCTCTAGGATCTTTATTTGGGAAAGCTGCGGCAGCTGCTTGTGGGAGATTCAGATCCCCCCCCCCCCCCTTCTACGGGATTTTCTTCTAACCAGCGGACGGCTGCCCAGGTAGTCTGATGATTTTGCATTATACTGGACATTAATTCTGTCAACTCCTGGGGTTTTGCTGTATAGGATGCATAATGCGTTTTCCAGTTTAATAAATCAGTAGTGGAAAAAGGTACATAGACTAGACTGGCTGGTCCTGGTGCCATCTGGTCCTGTTCATTTAGGATAGGTACACCAGGCACTTGACGCAATGGCATTAGGCGCCCTGCTTTCTCCTTCTTCTTCGGGGTTATACTTCTTAAATCATACGGCTCCCGGGTATAAGCTTCCTTGGTTGGTGACCCTGAACTGGCAGGAAAGCCTCCGCTTTCTATCTCATCGGAGGACCCTGGTTCCCCCGACGTACTTGGGCCAGACTCGGGGCTATCACTTGGGGAAATGGGCTTCTTTTGCTGCTGCTGCAGCGGTAATTGCTGGGGTACCTCATCAGGTTCCGCCTCAGGTAGCGGAGCTGGGGGAACTAACCTATGTGGGTGCTGGGGTAAATGGGCCAGGATTTCTGGGGACTCTGGGGCAGAATACACAGGTGGCTTCTTCTCCACCTTTCGGGTCCCCCTAGTGGTTGCTACCAATATTCTACACTGGTCCTCATAGCAGCGCTTCATCCATGAGGGCTGTCTCTCACAAGCACTTAACCAGGAATCTATGTAGGGGAACTGATCAGGGTGCGCTTTTTGTACAAGCTGATGAATACGAGAAACTATTTCTACATCAAAGGTGCCCCCACGGGGCCATGAAGTAGCTAACACAGGCCACTCCCAATCACACAATGCTCTCAATCTAGACGGAGACAATTTTATGCCGAGGTCTCCTGAAAATCCTTTACGGAAATTCGTGATCATACATTCCAGCGGAGTTTGCGTGGACTCAATCCCTCCCATAATCGTAATGGCGCACACGTAATGACGTACAAGACGACAAACAGTAAGGGTAGGTAGTATGGCTGTAGGTAAGGGGTCCGTACAGCCCACAAAACACTGAGGGGAACAAACACCACACGCTTCCTCCTTTTCGCTACCTGGGCGCGGTCACCCGGCCAGGAACTGCGCTACTCAGGAGTCCGCTCTCGCTCGGTCTGTGTTTCAAGACCTCTCAATCACACAAAGAATCATACCAGCACAAGAAATCATTTTTCAAAATGCCCAAGGTTTTCTGACTAACTGACTATTCCCAACCAAACGGTCGGTGGCTTCGGTGTCCGCTAACCCTTATGCGGAGCGTACTAGGACCGCCCTTGAGAGGTGATCAAGCTCTCTTGTCTCGCGCACCCATGCAAGATGTCTCGCGCACTCATGCGAGATTTTCCCAGTTAGTCTATACCAAATCAGTCTCGCGCACTCATGCAAGACTCTATTCCCCAGGCTTCATTGACTTTTAAACAAGAAAATGTCTACTCACCGGATCCGGATCCCGATACCAAACCAGCTCTTGGGTTGGATCCTGGACTCCCCTCGGGTTCGGAGGTGTTGGCCGGCTGGACCTAGTGGCCCACCGAGGCAAGGCGGAACCCTCTCCGATACAAAGGGATCGGCGGCGCCTGAGGTTTCCCCTGCGGTCAGACAGACACGGTTACGACCGGGCCAAACCTGGAGGCGAATTGCGTGGAGTATTCGCTTGACTACCATTCACTATCCGCACATTCCCGGCCAATCAGGGGCGGCCCAAGGGGGGTGCGGGGCCATGTGCGGAGACTCGGTGCGGGGCCTCATTTGCATAAGGGGCCTCATTTGCATAAATATTTGCATAATGTTACCATATACTAACTTTTAGTAAACATGCCTCTTAATGAGTGTATGGATAAAGAAAGACTAAAAGATTTCTACATTACTATAATCCAGTGCCAACCGCCAGACACATTAGGAACTACTACAAACACTGCCCATTTAGAACCCATAGCAAACCCGCCGTATCCTAACAGCACTACCAGGACTCACAAAGCACCAGACCCTACCTATCAAAAGGCAACACTGCAAATATTAAACCAATACATTTCAGAGAATAACAATACATGACCTACTGGGGAAAGAGAACAAGTGGCAATGTCAAATAGGAATTACATAAACAGAACACCACAGCTCAGTTACACATGCAGAACATAGACCATCACCAAACAAGGAATCACAATTTAGAAATAGGAAGACAATAATTAAACGGAATCCCAAAAGCCAAACTTGGAATGTACAACACTGTAGAAATAAAACTATACATTAATTTGCTCTTGTACTAAACAAAGCGCAGACGTTAATGATGCACATTTACCAGAGCTGACATATTCCAATTAATAAATTCAAAATAAAGAGATATTTTTCTACCTTTTGTGCATTTTTTTTCAGCTGCAATTGCTCCAGCCACTTTCTTCTGGTTTCTTCGTGTCTTCTGCTAACTCTCCATCATCTGCTGTCCATTTGTCCTTTCTTCTCTCTTCTAGTTTTTTTCCATTTTCTCTCTACATCTGCTTTAACATACTAATCTTTCTCCTTTTGCTCTTTCCTCATTCCTATTTCATCCACTCAAATTTTACCCCTCCATCCTCAATCCCCACTTACTCTCCCAATACCCAGCCAATTGTAGATTTTTTATCCCTCCCACACAATATATTTTTCCCCTCTCCATTTTACTCTCCCAGCCCCATCCCATTCTAATCCTCCCCCAACATCAGCTCCCTTCTAGTTCCAGCCTCACCCAGTATCCATTCCCTTCTAGTCCCTGCATCAGCCTATTTCCAGTCCTAGCCCCCCATCAGCCCATTTCCAGTCCTAGCAACCCCCCAACCCAATACCAGTCCTAGCCCCCCCATCAACCCACTTCCAGTCCTAACCCCCCATCACCCCATTTTCAGTTTAAGCCCCCCCTATAACCCATTACCAGTCCTAACCCCCAATCAGCCCACTTCCAGTCCTAACCCCATCAACCCATTTCCAGTCAGTCCCCCATAGCCCATTGCCAGTCCTAACCCTCCCCCCCATCAGCCCACAGCCCATTACCAGTCCTAACCCCATCAGGCCACCTCAAGTCCTAACCCCTCCCCATCAGCCCATTTCCTGTCCTAGCCCCCCATAGCCCATTATCAGTCCTAACCCCCCCCCCATAGCCCATTACCAGACAGCCCCCATCAGCCCACAGCCCATTACCAGTCTTAACCCCCCATAGCCCATTACCAGTTCTAACCCCCCCAATAGCCCACAGCCCATTACCAGTCCTAATCCCATCAGGCCACCTCAAGTCCTATCCCCTCCCCATCAGCCCATTTCCTGTCCTAGCCCCCCCCCATAGCCCATTATCAGTCCTAACCCTCCCCATAGCCCATTACAAGTCCTAACCCCCCATCAGCCCACAGCCCATTACCAGTCCTAACCACATCAGCCCACCTCCAGTGTTAACCACCCATCAGCCCATTTCCAGTCCTAGCCCCCCCATAGCCCATTACCAGTCCTAACCCCCCCAACAGTCCACAGCCCATTACCAGTCCTAAACCCATCAGCCCACCTCCAGTCTTAACCCACCCATCAGCCCATTTCCAGTCCTAGCCCCCCATAGCCCATTACCAGTCCTAACCCCCCAACATCCCACAGCCCATTACCAGTCCTAACCCCATCAGCCCACCTCCAGTGCTAACCCCCCAGCCCATTTCCAGTCCTAGCCCCCCATAGCCCATTACCAGTCCTAACCCCCCCCCCAAAAGCCCACAGTCCATCACCAGTCCTAACCCCATCAGCCCAACTCCAGTCTTAACCCCCCCATCAGCCCATTTCCAGTCCTAGCCCCCCATAGCCCATTACCAGTCCTAACCCCCCCATAGCCTATTACCAGTCCTAACCCCCCCCAACAGCCCACCTCAAGTCCTAACCCCTCCCCATCATCCCATTTCCTGTCCTAGCCCCCCATAGCCCATTACCAGTCCTAACCCCCCCAACAGCCCACAGCCCATTACCAGTCCTAACCCCATCAGCCCAACTCCAGTCTTAACCCCCCCATCAGCCCATTTCCAGTCCTAGCCCCCCATAGCCCATTACCAGTCCTAACCCCCCCATAGCCTATAACCAGTCCTAACCCCCCAACAGCCCACCTCAAGTCCTAACCCCTCCCCATCATCCCATTTCCTGTCCTAGCCCCCCATAGCCCATTACCAGTCCTAACCCCCCCAACAGCCCACAGCCCATTACCAGTCCTAACCCCATCAGCCCACCTCCAGTCTTAACCCCCCCATCCCATTTCCAGTCCTAGCCCCCCCCCCATAGCCCATTACCAGTCCTAAACCCCCCCCTCCCATCGGCTCAAGTAAAATTTAAAAAAAAAAAATCTGGCTGCTACCGCTGCCGCTGCCGCGGCCGCCGCATCAGCAGCAGAATGGAGTGTCCCGCGGGGCCCCCTCTGCCCGGCTGAGTCCCTCCCTCCCTCCCTCTGCGACGGCTGAGCCCCTCTGTACCGGCTTTCAGATTCGCGAAGGGAGAGTGTCTCCCTCGCGTCTCTGTTAAGCCTGTAGGGGAAGATGGGAAGATGGCATTCCTCACATTAACTAGCACCGGTAACATTAGGACGGTTTAGTAAACATACCCCTAATTCTCTATATTGTGTCCTCCCTCTATCATCCACAATTAGTGCAAAACATTGTTGATAAGCTACTCTTTGGAGCAAACAAATATGATCACTTGACTGCCACTTCTCTATAGTCTTTGTTGACTTCCCATCCTTTTCCATATCCATTATAAGGTTCCTTTAGTGGTTCATAAAGAGTTTTGCATAAAGATAAATAAAGTTCATAAAGATCCTTGAAAAGATTAAAGAATACCAAAAAGATATCTATTTGTGCTTTATCGACTATAGCAAGACTTTTGGCTGTGTAAAAACTCTGGGCAACATTAAGAAGCATGGGTATACCAGAACACCTGATCGTTCTCTTGCACAATCTGTACATTGATCAAGAAGCAACAGTTCGAACGGAACAAGGAGAAACAGAATGGTTTAAAATAAGCAAAGGTGTAAGACAAGGCTGCATACTTTCCCCCTACCTGCTTAATTTATATGCAGAACAAATAATCAGAGAAGCAGGATTGTATGAAGACAATAGAGGTGTGAAGACTGGTGGAAGACTCATCAACAACCTTCGCTATGCTGATGAAACCACATTACTGGCTGAAAGTGATGATGATCTGAAATATTTGCTTCTCACGATCAAAGAACATAGTATGTTTACTAAACAGTGCTAATGTCGCAGCGGCAACATTATCACGTGTTAAGTAACGTTATCGCGCAATAAAGTAACATTATTGTGCGATAAAGTAACATTATCATGCGATAACATTATGTATTGCACGATAACGTCTTCAGCGGCATTAAGGCACACAGAGGGTGGAGTAAGTCTCCCCAGAGGGCAGAGAGAAGGAGTCAATGGGCAGGGAGTGGGCAGGGAGTAGGCGGGGGGAGGCTCCAGGTACACTAATGCTGTGAAATGAAGGGCAGAACATTACTGTGCTTGAAAACCTGGCGTTAGAGGCACAATAGCAGAAAAGAGAAACCATTTCAGTAAGCAATGTACAGCAAAGGCAGGGAGACCAAGAAAAGTGATAGTAGTGCTACATGTGCAACAACAGCATAGTGCCCAAGTATAAAAGGGCACTACGGTGAGGCTGCAAATGGGATACAGGGGGCTGCAGGTGGGACATGCAGTGGGGCAGCTGGGGCACAGGGTGGACTAGGCAGATGTTTAGGTGGCACATAGGAATGCAGAAACTGCAAACCAGCAAGGTCAAACATGCCCATGAGTGTGTGTCCCACAATGTCCCGGGGACAGTACCAAGCAGGTACCCCAAAGGGCAGATAACATTGACAGGCGGTGCCGGGGTGAAGTGCGGATGTCTATGTAGGCACCCCTATCCCAGATCCCACACCATAGGCAGCCGCCTACCGGCACACTGGATGGCCTGGGACCACGCACCACCAGCACCACTGGCATAAGGGCATGTCAGCATGGTGGAGGAGGGCTGCTGGTGATGGAGGGGGCAGTGGCATCTGCCCACAGCAGACCAAGGCCAAGCCCTATTTTGGTGGGTGGCATGCAGTGCAACAGAAAAGGTCTGTTTGAAGAACAGTCATGGTAGCCCCAGGGAATGTCCTGCCTCTGTGGCACCAGTTTGGTGCAGCACACACAGCCAGTGTGTTCAGGGGCAAAACGTCACAGGTTCAAGTCCCAGCTGTTGCTTCTGCAGACCTTGCCCCTATATTTGACCCTGAAGAACACATACACCATAAACATGTGCACTCCCTAGAGCAGAGGATCCCAAATTCAGTCCTGGAGGCCCAACACCATTTAGGTTTTCATGCTGTCCCTAGTAAATATGCATGAGATGCATTTGTATGCACTGCCTCCACTGTATGCAAATGCAACTCATGCATATACATTAGGGACAGCCTGAAAACCTGAATGGTGGTTGGCCCCTCAGGACAGGAGTTGGCAACCTCTGCCCTAGAGCATCGGCCAGCAGGGGCACAAACACCCACACCCCCACTATCCATATCCTCATGGAGAGTCAGCCTTTGGGCTCTGCGCGGAGCAGCAGCTACCACTACTACCACCTGCATACCTTAGCATTGCCGTCATAAACATAGAGGCATACTCCATATATATCAAAAGGTTGCTATGATGAATGTCAGATAACAGATCCTACATTAAACACACATTGTTAACAGAGATTCATCATAGCAACCTTTCTGATATATGTGGAGTGTGTTTCTTTTTTGTTTGTTTTTTGACAGTGTTAACCACTCCAGAGAGTGACCATACCAGTATTGAGTACCTTAGCAATGGCTGCACTTTGCCAGGACTGGTGTGGCAGCCAGGGCTGCCAACCACCTCTATCTTTGCACAATGCTGATATAGGTGAGGAAGTGTGTGTATGTCTATCCAGTGTTTGGTGGCTGCCTACACCTTACAGATTCCACAATGCTTACACTGTTTCCAGTGTTAGCCTGCCAATGTGCATAATGAGGAGCAAGGTATTATGGGTATTGCCCAGACAGGGCGGTCTGGGCAGGATGCAGCATCACAGGGCATAGGGCAATGGCTGGGATATTGTAGTGGCTGACCACCACCTGCATGGACAGGCTGGCCACAGCATGTCATGCTGGGAGGTCAGTCTCACCCTGACTGAGCAGTGACCATGGCATGTCTAGGTTCCCACATAGCAGTATGTAATGCTTTTCTTAAGTGATATCTGTGTGGTTCTTGTTCTGGGGCCTAATCACTGAAACGCCTGTTTGGTGTTTGTGCTTACATCCCACATCTGGGTGCACATTTTTTCTCTAGGAGCATGCGCTATGTACTGGCTAGCAGACTGCAGTTGGCATCTGTATGTCTGCATCACCTTGCAGGGTACAGCAGGTGCAGACTGACTGTGCCCTCTGCTGGTGAATGTCAGATTGTTGTTGGTGGAAAGTGAGTTTTTCCATGCCTACTGCTTGTCTGTCAGTGCCCTATGTGATAGGTACAGCTCTGCATTGACTGCCCGGGAGGGTGCCCATTTCCCAGCAAGACTGGGGTTGATGGTCCCCTCTACAGCCTCCATTGCAGAGATGTAGAGTGTGGTTCTGTTGGTGGGAGATCCTGTCCCCCACCCTGACCCAGAGTGGGCAGGTTTGGTGGGGCTACATAATCTGCATGTGGGTCCAAATACCACCCTTCTCTTATAACATGTGACCATGACAACCACACACTATTCTGGGTGCATCATAGTCCACAAGGGCTAGACATGACTGGGAAATACAGATGGACACAGGTGTATCTAGGAGTGTCTGCAAAGGTTACCTGTCACACACTGGCACTGATGGGGACCTGTAGCACAGCCTATCTCAGCCAAGCCAGGCGCTGAGGACCTGGTGCTGGGCGCCCCACCTCATCCTCAGGGGGAGCACAGGAACCGCACAATGTCACGGTCTGTAGCTACTCTGTGCCAGTAACACACATGGTCAGTTCCCCTATCAGGCTGAGGTGCTGTAGAGGCATATACCCCATCTTGTGATCAGATGTAGACTGCTGATCTGCATGTGCAATGCATAATGGGTACAGGTGGGTTTACCCTATCCTGGTAACCACAGCATACAGTTTTTGTGGTGACCTGCAGTCCTTCTGTAGCCAGCCAGCACTATGTTAGAAGCTGTAGTGGTGTAGCCCACTGGTTGCTACAATGCCTGCTAAGGCAGAAGTCATGAGTTCTATTCCACAGTGGTGTTACTTAGTAAGTCTGGTGGAGGCATTTCCTTTTAATTCGTGTAACAGTCAGACACATCTCTACAATTGGTGCTGCCAGCAAAAACACCCTCACCTCAGTGCCCTAACCTAAGGTGCCTCATAGCGCGCCCTATAGAGCACATTATAAGGTGCCTTGGCGGACTGGGCACTTTATAGGGTGCCTTATAGGGTGCCTTTCTCTAGGAACATGCACCTTATGAGGTACCTTAGGTTACGGCACTGTGCGGGTGTTTTTGCTGGCAGCACAGATTTAAATTAAAAGGAAATGCCTCAGACAGCCTTATTAACTAAGGCCACTGCAGGATCAAACTCATGACCTCTACCTCTGCAGTCATTGTCGCAACCAGTAGGCTACATTGCTCTAGATTCTAGTACAATGCTGGAATGAACTTAAGGTTAACGTGAATTAACGAGCCAAGGCACCCTCTATCGCGCGATACAGATTCATTGCTACCTTGCCGCCGGAACGCCCACTACCTTATATGGCATTCCTCACATTAACGCTGCAACTAGCGCCGGTAACATTAGGACAGTTTAGTAAACATACCCCATAGTCTCAAAATGGGCCTCCACCTTAATGTAAAGAAGCAAAAATCATAACAAGTGGCAAAATCAACAGGTTCATCCTTGAAGGAGAAGAAATTGAAATCGTGAACAACTGTAACCTACTTGGATCAACAATCAATAAAGAAGCAACAAGCAGTCAAGAAATACGATGACGCATTGCTCTTGGCAGAATGGCTTTGAAAGACCTAGACAAGATTCTCAAGAGCAGAGATGTCTCTCTCCACACAAAGATTTGACTTGTTCAAGCAATGGTATTATCAATAACATCATATGCATGTGAAAGCTGGACAGTGAAAAAGATACATAGGATTCCTTTGAATTATGGTGCTGGCGGTGAATACTGTGTATACCCAGGGGCGGCCCAAGGGGTGTGCGGGGACTCAGTGTGGGGCCTCATTTGTATAAATATTTGCATAATGTTACCATACACTAACTTTTAATAAACATGCCTCTTAATGAGTGTATGGATAAAGAAAGACTAAAAGATTTCTGCATTACTATAATGCAGTGCCAACCGCCAGGCACATTAGGAACTACTATAAACACTGCCCATTTATTTATTTATTTGGAAACTTTTACATACCACCCCTTCCAGAGATCAGGGGTGGTTTACATTGAACAAAAGTAACAACAAGGAACCATACATCAAACGTTCTGAACATTATAACATTACAACAAACAGATGGACTTAGTTGAACTTGGAACTATTTACCAACATTATTTAGAACCAATAGCAAACCCGCCGTATCCTAACAGCACTACCAGGACTCACAAAGCACCATACTGTAACTATCAAAAGGCAACACTGCAAATATTAAACCAATACATTTCAGAGAATAACAATACATGACCTACTGGGGAAAGAGAACAAGTGGCACTGTCAAATAGGAATTACATAAACAGAATACCTCAGCTCAGTTACACATACAGAACATAGACCATCACCAAACAAGGAATCACAATTTAGAAACAGGAAGACAATAATTAAACTGGGAACCCCAAAAGCTAAACTTGAAATGTACAACAACACTGTACAAATAAAACTATAAATTAATTTTCTCAATGGGAGTGTATTATTGTGGATCAGGAACTGGTTAAAAGATAGAAAGCAGAGGGTAGGGCTAAATGGCCAATTTTCCCAATGGAGAAAGGTGAATAGTGGTGTACCCCAGGGATCTGTGCTGGGTCCGCTGCTTTTTGACATATTCATAAATGACCTGGAAAGTGGAATAATGAGTGAGGTTATCAAATTTGCAGATGACACAAAACTATTTAAAGTTGTTAAAACCCAAGAGGATTGTGGAAACTTGCAAGAGGATCTTGATAAATTGGAAGACTGGGCATCAAAATGGCGAATGAAATTTAATGTGGACAAGTGCGAAGTTATGCATTAGAGAAGAACAACCCAAACTATGTTTACACAATGCAAGGTTCCACATTAGGAACCACCACCCAGGAAAAAGATTAAGGCGTCATTGTGGATACCATGTTAAAACCCTCGGCCCAATGTGCAGCGGTGGCCAAGAGAGCAAATAGAATGCTAGGTATGATAAGGAAAGGAATGGAAAATAAAACAAAAGATATTATAATGCCTCTATATCGTTCCATGGTGAGACCGCACCTTGAATATTGTGTGCAATTCTGGTCGCCGTATCTTAAAAAGGATATAGCGATTTTAGAAAAGGTTCAGAGAAGAGCCACCAAAATGGTAAAGGGGATGGAAGGATACTCCTATGAAGAAAGGCTAAAAAGGTCAGAGCTCTTTAACCTGGAAAACAGAGGGCTGAGGGGAGATATGATAGAAGTCTATAAATTAATGAACGGAGTGGAATGGGTAAATGTAGATTGTTTGTTTATGTTATCAGAATATAGAAAGACTAGGGGACATGCAGTGAAGCTACAGGGTAAACTATTTAAGACTAATAAAAGAAAATATTTTTTTACTCAACGTGTAATCAAACTCTGGTATTTGTTACCAGAGGATGTAGCTAAGGCTGTTAGTGTAGCTGGGTTTAAAAAAGGTTTGGACAAGTTCCTGGAGGAAAGGTCCATAAACCATTATTAAAAAGGGACCCAGGATATCAATGCTTGACCCAGTACAAGCATTGTGGAACCTGTATCTTTTGGGGAAACTGCTAGGTACATATGACCTAGGTTGGCCACTGTTAGAAACAGGATACTGGGCTTGATGGACCTTGGTCTGACCCAGTATGGCATATCTTATGTTCTTATGTTCTTCCACTCAGTCCATTTCCATTCCTAGCAACTCCTCCAGCCCATTACCAGTCCTAGCCCCCCATAGCCCATTACCAGTCCTAAGCCCCCCATCAGCCCACTTCCAGTCTTAACCCCCTCGTGACCCCATTTTCAGTCTTAGCACCCCATAGCCCATTACCAGTCCTAACCCTCCATCAGCCCACTTCCAGTCCTAAGCCCCCCATCAGCCCACTTCCAGTACTAACCCCCCATCAGCCCATTTCCAGTCTTAGCCACTCCATGTTTATGTTTGTTTATGTTTATGTTTATGTTTATTAAAACTTTTTATACCGCCCAACACCAAAGGCACCTGAGCGGTTTACAATATACCTAAAAACAAAATTAAAATATGGCTGTGGGAAAAAGAAAAGGAACGCCAATAAAATGATAGGATAGGAAAGGTAAGAAAGAGATAAAAGAACAATGGATTACAACATAAAGTTACAACATCAAGGGACGGGGGGAGAGGAGGTTGCGGAAGGGGAAGGGGAAACCAAGGGCGGGAGGTCAAATGCTAGACTGAAGAGATGGGTCTTGAGTTGTGATTTAAAGGATAGCCCATTATGTCCTACCCTCCCCATCAGCCCATTTCCAGTCTTAGCCCGCCATAGCCCACTACCAGTCCTAACCCCCCATCAGCCCACCTCCAGTCCTAAACCCCCCATCAGCCCATTTCCAGTCTTAGCCCCCCATAGCCCATTATCATTCCTAACCCCCCATCAGCCCACCTCCAGTCCTAAACCCCCCATCAGCCCATTTCCAGTTTTAGCCCCCACTCATAGCCCATGACCAATCCCAACCCCCCCATCAGCCCACCTCCAGTCCTAACCCCCCCCCCATCAGTCCATTTCCAGTCCTAGCCCTCCCAGAGCCCATTACTAGTCCTAAACCCCCCATCAGCCCACTTCCAGCATTAGCCCATCCATAGCCCATTACCAGTCCTAACCCCCCTCCCCCCCATCAGCCCATAGATTTAAAAAACAAACAAACTGGCTGCTGCTGCCACTGTGGCAGCAGCAGAATCAAGCATCCCATGGGGCCCCCCCTGCCCGGCAGAAACCTTCCGGCATCAGCTCCCTCAGCGCAGGCTTTCAGAGCCACGAAGAGAGAGTTTCTCTCTCGCAGCTCTGTTAAACCTGCCAGGGCTGATGGGACTTCCTGTTTCCCATCAGCCCCGGCAGGCTAACAGAGCTGCGAGAAAGGGAAACTCCCTTTGCGGCTCTGAAAAGCCTGCGCTGAGGGAGCTGATGCCGGGAGGGCTCTGCAGGGCAGGGGAGCCCCGCGGGATGCTTGATTCTGTCGCTGCCATGGCGGTAGCGGCAGCAGCAGCCAGTTAGTTTGTTTTTTAAATCTATGGGCTGATACAGAATGTTGTTTGCACGGGGCCCCCTGAAACGCGTGGCCCTGTGCAAACAACATTTTTACTCAATGGATGGGCCAGCCCTGTGTATACCATGGACTGCCCGAAGAACAAACCAGTCAGTACTAGAGGAGATCAAACCTAAGCTTTCTTTAGAAGCTCAGATGACAAGACTTTGACTTTCATACTTTGGACACATCATGTGAAGAGAGAGATCATTAGAGAAAGACATCATGCTTGGCAAGATAGAAGGTCAACGCAAAAGAGGAAGGCCAGCAATGAGATGGATCGATACAATAACAGCAGCTATGGGTACCAGTCTGTCAACAATGAGCCGCCTGACTGAAGACCAAACACAATTTAGGACAACTATCTAGAGGGTCGCCTTGAGTCGACATTGACTCAACGGCACTTAACAACAACAAAGAGTTTTGTTCTGGTATTCCGTTATGTCTGAATAATCTCTTGATCACTTTCCACTCTAATTCCTCTCTCTATTCACAATATATTAACTAGCTGACAGTACCCTCAACTTCTACGGTTCGTCGTGGATCTTCTAGGCACTCTGCCTTAAACTAGTGTGCTCCACCTCTTTGAAAAGTCTTGCCTAGTTCCTAAGAACTGAGTCCTCTGTGCCCCATTTTAAGGCTGGTCATAAGACCTAGAGGCCAGATTTTTAAATCTCTTAGCTGGCCAAACAATGGGAAACCAGCTGGCTAAGGGGATAGTATGCGATATTCCGCAGCACTGTCTGGATAGTGCCACTGAATATCTCCACAGACCTCCCCAGCACTATCAGGTTATTACAGTGGTGGTCTGTGGGCAGAGTGAGTGCCAATTTATCCAGATAGTAGCAATAATCAATTGTCAATTATTTAGATAACGTAAGCCACATGTAAAGCTGGCCTAAGTTGCTATCAGAATAAGTGCTATTTGAAATCACCGATATCCAGATAAGTCACTAATCCGGATTAGTCTGCAGTTCTTTGGATAGCTCCGCTCAGCCTGGATATTCAGTAGCAGCTCATATCTGACGACCCTGGCCCCTACTTGCTTTCCCAGACCTACCCTGATGTATAGAGGATCCTGCATTTGTCAGGTCAGTGAGTAGCTTACTGCTGCCCTTCTTCCCTTCCCCCTTTGGATTTTATATGTAAACCATTTTGCTGTATTCTCTACAAAAGAAGGTATATAAACATAAACTAAACTAAACTGAAGGCGGTGAGTCCCCAGTCCTGCTGAGGAATAGGCACCCTCCAGGGCAATCAGTGTAGATCTGTACATATTTTATATGGCACTATCAGACAGGCAGTAGGCCTAGAAAGGCTCAGCTGCACCCTGCAAGGTGTTCTAGCCATACACATGCTAACTGCAGATAGTCTGCTAGCTAGTACAAGGTGCATGTTCCTGGAAGAACTGTGTGCACCCAAAAGCAGGATGCAAGCACACATACACCAAACAAGGAAACTCATAGATATCACTTGAGAAAAACACTGTATAGCACTATGTAGGAACCTAGCCATGCCATGGTCACTGCTCAGTCAGGGTGAGCGTGACCTCCCAGCATAAAATGCTGTGGCCACCCTGTCCATGCAGGTGGTGGTTGGGCACTACAATGTCCCAGCCATTGCCCTATGCCCTGTGCAGATGCATCTTGCCCAGACCACCGTGTCTCGGCCATACTCACAATACCTTGCTCTTCCTTATGCACATTGGCAGGCTACCACTGGAAGCAGTGCAAGCACTGGGGGCTCAGTAAGGTATAGGCAGCCACAAAACACTGGATAGACATACACACACTCCCACACCTATTTCAGCATTGTGCTAAGACAGAGGTGGTTGGCAGCCCTGGCCGCCACACCAGTCCTGGCCACAGTGCAAGCATTGCTAAGGTATGCAGGTGCTAGTATTGGTAGCTGCTGCTCTGCACAGGGCCCAACAGCCTGACTCTCCATGAGACTTTGGATATTGGAGCCTGTGGGTGTGGGTGTTTTGTGCTCCTGTTGGCCGATGCTCTAGGGCAGAGGTTCCCAACTCCAGTCCTGGTTGGCCAAACACGATTCAGGTTTTCAGACTGTCCCTAATGAATATGCATGAGATACATGTGCATACAATGGGGGCACTGCATACCAACACCCTCCCCCACACACACCATGCTGACATGCCCATGTGCTATCAGTGTTGGTAGTGTGCAGTCCCAGGCCAGCAAACATGCGGGATGGTGAGTGTCTAGGGTGCAGGGCCCGGGGGGGGGGGGGGGGAAGAGGCATACTTGGATGGCCACACATCCTCCCCATAACAATCTGCCTCTCCAGGAACCCCATCACCACCTGTCAGTGTCATGTCTCCCCAACCTGGGGAACAGACGACTGAGAGGTGTTATGTTAGAGGTCTATAAAATATTGCCTGGAGTGGATTGGATAAACATAGATTGATTGTCTATGCCATCAAAATGCAGTGGGACTAGGGGACATGTAATGTGGCTACAGTGTAAGCCATTGAGGACTATGGAGAGTGAATGATTTCCCCATCAACGCATATTCAAACTCTGGAATCCATTTCCAGAGGATGTTGTAAAGGCTGTTAGTGTGGCTGGGTCACAGGAATGTTGGGACAGGTTCCTGGAGAACGCACCAGAAACCATCGATAATAAGGAGCCCAGAATATCTCCTGCTTGCCCAATACACACACAGTGGAATCAGTCTGTCCGTTGGGGAACCAGCTAGGTACATGTTACCTGGACTGGCCACAGTTGGACACAGGATACTGGGCACAAAAGATGTTGGTCTGACACAGTCTGCATATTTTCAGGTCCTATGTTTTTATGTGCCACCTAGGCAACTGCCTGATCCTTCATGCGCACCAGCAGTCATGACTACGTGAACTATGTGCACCCTCCTTTGCCCCATATGAACCATCAACATACTAGCCTTACATACATGGGCACTATGCTGTTGCTGCTAATGGAACATTACTGTCACTCTCTTGTGCTCCCCTGTCTGTGCATCACATTGCAGATGTTTAAATAGGCTCCCTCTCCTCAAAATATATCCTCTCCGCTAGATTTTGTTTGCATTAGGGTACCTGCTGTTAAGGTGCCATCATTAAGGGAGCATGCCTTGTTCCCACACACTCCCTGCCCATTGACCCCTCACTCTCCATCCCGTGGATACCTACTCTCCACGCACAGGGCACATTACAGTGCTGGTCCTAGTGATTTAAAAAAGACATCCAGGGAGGTTATTCCACCAGAGATTGGAATAACCTCCCCAGATATTTTGCCAGGCCTGGACATATAGGGCCAATATCAGAATTGGCCATGTACGTCCTGCCTGGTGACCTCCCACTGCCCGCCCACTCTCCACCCAAGAATACTCACTGATATGTCAGCTGCAAGGTCTGACACCAGTATGCGAAGCCCACGATCTGCAGCACAGGGCAGGCAGCAAATGCAGCAGGGTACAAGAAAAGTGTCATAGGCAGTACTGTTCCTCTGGCCTCCTCAGCCTATGACCTTGCCAGTCAGCAATGCAGACATACAGGATAGAGGAGGCCTGAGGGTCCTGGGCAAGCCCTGGAGCAGGGCGTAGCAGCAATGGAGTTATGGAAGCAGGAAGAGACAATGTCCCGTGTATGCAGGTGGTGTTGTGGCAAGCAGGCAGGCAGGCAGCTGCGGTGACAGACCTGGGGGGAGAAAGAAACATGCATATGTACGACACCTCCTTCCTGCCTCCACAGATGATTCCATGTCCTTCGCAAGGCGGAGGCATTAAGGGTACACTTCAGCATGATCAAACGCAACCAGCCTGGGCTCCTGCACAGTATCCGGCGACAGCTGCAGAGGTAGGGAGGTGAGTGGTGGGGAATGGCACAGGAATGGAGCCATGACATGCAACATAATGTGAAGCAAAATTCACCATGAAAAGCCCGTCCCCGAAATTTATATATTTTTTGTCGAAGCGTACCGGAGGAGGAATGGAACTGAAATCCACCCACACCAAGCGGTGAGCTGCTTTTATTCAAATAAGGTTTTCCACCAAATAAATCTTATAAAAAT
Source organism: Ichthyophis bannanicus (assembly GCA_033557465.1). Taxonomy (NCBI): domain Eukaryota; kingdom Metazoa; phylum Chordata; class Amphibia; order Gymnophiona; family Ichthyophiidae; genus Ichthyophis; species Ichthyophis bannanicus. The sequence goes on along the minus strand of CM066032.1, from coordinate 1,831,497,342 downwards.
GTAACTTAACTGGGAATGTCCAGGTTCCACATTTGTATTATCACACCGTTGCCTCGCCAAAGAAAATTGTCTTGCACGACAATTTTGCAAGACAATTTTCTTTGGCGAGGCAACGGTGTGATAATACATATGTGGAACCTGGACATTCCCAGTTAAGTTACGTTTTTATAAAATTTATGTGGTGGAGAACCTTATTTGAATAAAATCAGTTCACCGTTTGGTGTGGGTGGATTTCAGTTCCATTCCTCCTCCGGTGCGCTTCGACAAAAAATATATAAATTTTGGGGACGGGCTTTTCATGGTGAATTTTGCTTCACATTATATCTTTTCATTCACCATATTTGGGTTTTTTGTTATCCATGACATGCAACATGGCATCTGACAATGGGGACATAGTAGCCGGACACCCCCACCCACCAAAACTAACAGCTACCTCTCTGCATCACTTCCACAGCCATCCCAGTTGAGGATAGCCCACCCCCTGCAGCAGAGGATGAGGAGGAGGAGGAAGAGGAGGGGGAGGAGGAGGAGGAGCTGCAGCAGCAGCCAGCACCAGCTGCAAGCAGGAGCCCTGCCAGTACCACAGTGGCCTGCACAGCTTCCCCCAGCTCCATAGTACTATCCAGCCCCCCCCCCCCCCCCGAGGGAAGAATGGGGATGAGGTGTTCATCCTAGACCTTATGGAGGTGTCCCATTCCCCTGAGGGGAAGGGGCTGGACAGTGCTATGGAAGGGTACCCATGGGTGGGTGGGTGGGTGGCCCTGAGGAGCAGGGTGAGGAGAAGGAGTTGTCATCCCTGGAAGAGGGGGAACTCAGGGCCATGCCATCCAGGGACACCCAGGGGTTGAGGAAGGGGGGATCATGGGGTGAGAGGATGGGAGGGTGGGAGGGTGGAAGGGGCAGAGGGAGGGGACAGGAGGGTGGAGGGGGTGGAGGATGGTGACAGGGGGTGGAGGGGGTGAATGGAGTGGATGGGAGGAGGCAGGGTGCGGTGGCACAGGCAGCTGAGGAGAGGCTGTTTTGGCTTATTGCAGATCGGGTAAACGTAGATCGATTGTTTACGTTATCAGAATATAGAAAGACTAGGGGACATGCAATGAAGCTACAGGGTAAACTATTTAAGACTAATAAAAGAAAATATTTTTTCACTCAACGTGTAATCAAACTCTGGAATTTGTTACCGGAGGATGTAGTAAAGGCCTTTAGTGTAGCAGGGTTTAAAAAAGGTTTGGACAAGTTCCTGGAGGAAAGGTCCATAAACCATTATTAAGAAGTGACCGAAGATATCAATGCTTGACCCAGTACAAGCATTGTGGAACTTGTGTCTCTTGGGGAAACTGCTAGGTACATATGACCTAGATTGGCCACTGTTGGAAACAGAATACTGGGCTTGATGGACCTTGGTATGACCCAGTATGGCATATCTTATGTTCTTATGTACCTACTAGGGATAAGGGGTGACCTTTAGGCCCTCACATAGGCCGTGGAGCAGCTGACGGAGGCACTCCTGATGCCACGTAGGTCATCTCAATGAGGCCCCCTCGGATGTCTGCCCATGGGAGGGATATGGGGAAAAAGTTGTGCAATTATTAAAAATAAAATTGTTATTTTTAAACACTGTGTCCATGTGTATATCCATATAAGGGATTGGTCTGGGCCTCAGTGGTACCACCAAATGTCCCCCCAAGCCCCTGTGGGTGGCAAGGGGGCAGGTGTTGCGCTACACTAATGGTGCTGCACCCTCCCACCTTGCACATGTGCCCAGGGCACCCAGTGGGTGGCCTGTCCACCATGCACTGCTACATGGTTGCATATCTACCTGTGAACATGCCCATGAGGGGTGGGTGCACCCCCACGTATGTACCACTGGGTTGTCCTTTGCACCACATATGCAGCAAGGTGTTCAGTCACCAGTGAAAACACAGAGGGGGTTATTCTGAGACACAAATAGCAGGGATGGATGTCTCAGTGGGTTGTCCATCCTTGCTATTCATGCCAGCTTTCCCCTCCCGTTTAATGTCCCTGCCGGTTGTGCAGGGAAGTTAGACAGGGGCAGGGAAGAGGTGGCATGGGGCGGAGAGTGGGTGGGCAGTGGGAAGTCGCCGGCCCTGGACGTACAGGTCCGATTATAATGTCGGCCCTTTAAGTCCAGGGCCAGCGAAATGTCAGGGGAGGTTATTTCACCCCCTGGACATTTGTTTTGCTCTTGTGATTCTGATCCCATGGGGCAAGACGTACCCCGCGGGATCAGAATCATGTTCTCCTTTGTACATCTGTCTCAGCCCAGACGTACAAAGGAGATCTACGTCTGGGACAGTAACAGGCTGAGAGTGGACTCCCCTGAGGTTAACATGAGGGAAGATCTACAAAAACTGTAGGAATAGTCTAATGATTGACAGGATTTAATGTGAAGAAGTGCAGTGTCATGCAGATATCCAAGGGAAATGTGTGCAATAGGGGGTGAGAGGCTGGTGTGCACGGATCATGAGAAGGACCTCGGAGTGGTTGTTTCTTAGGATCTCAAGGTGGCAAAATAGTGTGACAAGGCAGTGGCAACAGCCAGAAGGATGCTGGGTTGCATACAGAGAGGACTTATCAACAGAAAGGTACAAGCTGCTAGTGAGGCCTCACTTGGAATACTGTGTTCAGTTTTGGAGACCACATCTCACAAAGGATATGAAAAGGCTGGAAATGGTTCAGAGGTCAGCGTCCGAAACGATTTGGAGCCTGCGCCAGAAGATCTATGAGAAGAGACATAAAGACCTAAATATGTACATTCTGGAGGAGAGGAGGGACAGGGGTGATATGATTCAGACCTTTAAATACCTACAGTGTATTAATGAACAAACAATCCTCTTCCAAAGACAGGGAAGCTGTGAAGTTAGAGGGTAAACTGAAAGGCAATGGCAGGAAATACTTTTTCACTGAAAGGGTGGTGGATGCTTGGACTGCCCTCCCAATGGAAGTGGTGGGGGCAAATATAGTGACAGAACTCAAAATGGCATGGGACAGACATATCCAATCTGGATCGAATTTACAGAGTAGCATCCCCAGGCTACATAGTTCTTTTCCCCATGTCTATATTATGGACTTTTCCTTCAGGAACTTGTCCAGATCATTTTATGACACAGCTATGCTTTATTTAAACATAGATGTCCTTCTGTATTGTTACAACACAGTGCTACTTTAGCCGACATAGGCTGTTATTCCACGTTTTAGCAGGTCTAACCTAGATGTCTAGGACGTACATACACATTTTTGAATACCGGAATACGGTTTAGATGTTTAAGTGACTTGACACGCCCACGCTACTCCCCTCCACACCCACGTCCAGATTACCCATCTTTCTCATCTGTATGTGTAAAATATTTTGTTGTCAGAATCCCGTTTAGATGTTTACGTGCTGAAAATGTCCGACATATATGTGTTGATGGCTTATTCATGGTTCAGGATGACCCCCTATGGGGTTATTCTGCGCCACGAATAGTGGGGATGTACGGCCCATCCCCACTATTCATGCCTTCTCCAAGCCTTGACTAACTTCCCCGCCGGTTGAGCGGGGAATTTAGATGGGGGCAGGGAAGGGGTGGTTTGGGGGAGGAGTCTGGGCGGTCGCCGGCCCTGGATGTATTGGGCCGATTCTAATGCATGCCCTGTATGTCCAGGGCTGGGCGACATGTGCAGAGAAATTATTCCACCTCCAAGGTGTGTTTTTTTCATCTTGATTAGATTGTAAGCTCTGATGAACAGGAACTGTGTCTTACATCTATATTTACAGTGCTGTGTATGCCTTGTAGCGCTACACAAATGATTAGTAGTAGGATAGTTGTTCTAAATTGTGTTCGGTCTTCAGTCCGGCAACTCATAGTAAACAGTGGAATCCATAGTTGCTGTTACTGTATCAATCCTCTCATTGCTGGTCTTCCTCTTTTACATTGACCCTCAACCTTCCCAAGCATGAGGTCTTAAATGATCACTCTCTTCACATAATGTGTCCTAAGTATGAAAGTTGAAGTCTTGTCATCTGAGCTTCTAAAGAAAGATTAGGTTTGATCTTCTCTAGTATTTACTTAGAACATAAGAACATAAGATATGCCATACTGGGTCAGACCAAGGTCCATCAAGCCCAGTATCCTGTTTCCAACAGTGGCCAATCTAGTTCATACGTACCTAGCAGTATCCCCAAAAGATGCAGGTTCCACAATGCTTGTACTGAGTCAAGCATTGATATCCTGAGTCCTTTCTTAATAATGGTTTATGGACCTTTCCTCCAGGAACTTGTCCAAACCTTTTTTAAACCCAGCTACACTAACAGCCTTTACTACATCCTCCGGTAACAAATTCCAGAGTTTGATTACACGTTGAGTGAAAAAATATTTTCTTTTATTAGTCTTAAATAGTTTACCCTGTAGCTTCATTGCATGTCCCCTAGTTTTTCTTGTCACGCCCTCACCACTCGCCTCCAGCTTAGAGGGGCGTGGTTGTATTAGGAACTTTCCCCTTTCAGCCTTAACTGACTAGTTCCCCGCAATGTTTTCTGGGAAATGTAGTTTAATTGCGATATATATGGGCTTCAGGTAGAAAGCTGTAGTCGGGCTCCTTGGGTAAGGCAATGACAGAAATTTATTGAGCACAAAAAAGGTTCATAAATACCACATTCAGGCATCCTTCTCCAAGCTTCTTCAAAGAACAACAGGTTATAAGCAAAACAAAACCCAAAACCAAAATGACAGCTTAAAGTATTCTTCAGCTCAGAAAAACATAGCCTTTTAACAGCAAGGCTACCAGCTTCCTATAGCCTTCCTGGTTAAAGCATAAAACACACAAAAGCAGGCTTTCTTCTGTGGCAGTTTGCCTTCTTTTCCCGTATCAAACCTTTCCAGGCTGTTTTCCAATTTACCAGCAAAAACAAAAACTCCAAACAGGAACAAACTTTCAATGTGTAAGCAAAGTTCTATTCAGGTTTCTCAGGAAAATTCAAGAGCAAAAGGAAAGCTTTTTCCTCACAGTTAATTTGGCTTCTTGCCGTTTCACCTCACAGGTAGCAGGTGGTTAACAAGCACAATTCACAACTCCAGCTTGTTCTTACGTCTTAGTAAAACTTCCCCTCTTTACCATGTGGGAATTTACAATCCATCTATCTGCTTCTTATGGTTACTTTTCTCTGGAGGGTTTTCTCTCAGGGCTGGCTTTCCTTCAACCCTTCTGTGGCTAAGGCTTGGCACAAAGAGCAATCCATGAGGGTGTCTTCCTCATTCAGCTCAGCATTAGGCTCTCCCAGCTGCATAGACTCTGACTCTCTTTCTGTCTCACTGGGCTCAGCTGACAGCCTCTCGTTAGAGCTGAGAGTGTCTCCTGCACCTCTGCACTGCCCAGCATTAGTCAGGCTTTTCCTGCTCTGCTCAGCATTAATCAGGCTTCTTAGGCTCGTACCTGTGCCTCGGCTTGTATCAGCTTCTCTCTCTCTTTCTCCTCTTCTTGCCTTTGCCTTTACCTCTGCCCTTGCTTCTGGCATTCCTTCCACCCTCTCTCTTTCTCCTCTTTCTCCTTCTCTCCTGCTATAATCTAGCATAGGCTTATATCTCCAGGGTTCTAATCCCACCTCCTCTCTTCCCAGGTGACGGAGATCACTCTGCCTTTTGGCACCTGAGTAATCAGGGAGCTTACTGACGTAAGGGTCTTGGACCTTAGGTCTGTATTCACTCTCCCTTATTTCACTAGGGGAAACATGAAACCTGTTCCAGCTGGGGGTTTTCTGGTTCCTAGGTGAGGTTGTGGCTTTGTTACGCTGACCTTGCAAAAGGGGCCCTTTTACTAGGGTGAACTCTTTGCCTTTTTCCCTTTCCCCTAAGTCAGGATAGGCTTCCTTACCACATACCCCCCTACCCAAGATATTACGGGCTGGCGGAGGTTGTTGGAGTTCCTCCGAACAGTCTGTAATCCTTGATAAGGCATCCGCATTTTGATGTAGTTTTCCTGCTCGATGTTCTACCCTGGATAGACTGTCCACTGCAGATCTTTCCTGCCAGGGCCTAAGCACGTTTATATGATATATTTGCCTGCGACCCGTACTACTCTCTACCTCATAGGATACCGGGCCTACTTGTTTGGTCACTTTCCATAGTCCCTTCCATTGAACCTCAAATTTGGGAGTGGCGCCTGCCACCTATACCAGGACCTTCTCTCCCAGGGCTAACTGGCGGGGCTTTGCTCTCTGGTCATATCGCTCCTTCTGGCGAGCTTGACTAGCCTGTAAATTCTCTTCGGCCACCTGGGAGGTCTTACTCAACCGCCCTCTTAAATCACGGAGAAAGTGAGGGACTCCCTTAGCCTCCTTCTCCAGCTCTAACCATTGCTCCCTTAATAAGTCTAGAAGACCCCGAGGGGCTCGACCATACATTAACTCATAGGGAGATACGCCAGGGAAACCTGTATCCGTTCCCAGCAGGCGTAAAGAACGAAAGGAAGCAACACATCCCATTCTGTCATGTTCCTGTCTAAATCCCGTCTTAACATTTGTTTTAATGTTTGATTCAGCCTTTCCACAAGGCCATTGGACTGGGGGTGATAGGCGACCATTTTCACATGATGCACCCCAAAAGCGTCCCAAACCTGGGCCAGATATTTTGACACAAAATTGGTCCCACGGTCTGTTAATACTTCCTGGGGAAAACCCACTTTGAGAAAAACAGTTTCACTACTTCTAACGCTACTGTTTTGGCCGAGATATTGCGCAAAGGGACTGCCCAAGGAAATCTAGTGGCCTGATCCACCATGACTAAAATATATTGGAATCCTCGGGGTGTTTTTACCAGGGGTCCAACTATGTCCATGGCGATTCGTCCGATAGGGTCAGATATTATGGGTGACGGAATCATGGGTACTACTGGAGGCCGGGCAGCCGTGACCCGCTGACACGAAGGGCACGCGACACAAAACTGGGCGGTTTCTTTAAAGACCCCAGGGCAGTAGGAACGTATAAGGATCTGATCTAGGGTCCCTGGTACCCCTTTGTGGCCACCCATGGGATGGTTGTGGGCAAGCCTTAAGACCAACCCCTTGAATGCTGTGGGCACCACCAGCTGTTTCCTGATCGTCCCTGTCCAGGAATCTTGACTTTCCCTGTATAATATCTCTTTGTCTAAAAGGAATCTCGGGAGGGTATCTCATACAACCCGGGCATACTCAAATGCTTGGGTGAGTGCAGGGTCTGCTCGTTGTTCATAGGGTAAGGTTGGGAACTTTTTGACCGATTCCGCTGGTACCCAGGGTAACCCTTGGCTAACTTCCATCCCAGCCCTCCCCTGTGCCCTACACTGCCTCTCGCGGCATTTCAGAGCTTTCCCCTTCTTAATCCTAGAAGATGGGGAAGCCACCAGGTCATTGTGTGAGGGCAAAACTCCTAGGGAATCCTCTGGGGACCCGTCCTTTTGGTCTTTGGCCATAGTCTGGGACCGGGTAGATACAAGCCCGGCCTTTTGCCGTAGGCCTTTCCCCAGTCCCCTCCTAAATTGGGGCCAATCTCTTCCCAATACTAGGTCATGGGGGAGTTTTGGAACCACTGCCACCAGAATTGCTTTATGCACCCCTAACCCTTTTATCACTACTTTGTACACGGGGTAAAAAGAAGCAGCACCATGAATGCATCTAATTATAACCCTACCTTCTGGCCTCCTCTGTTCAGACTCATTCTGGGCCTCAATTGCACGCCAATGCCTCTGTGATTCCATGCTTTGGTCGGCCCCAGAGTTAAGCAGAGCATCAGTAGTGACCCCCTGTATGCTAACCGTTAAGAGAAAACCCTCTTCTAGCTGTTGCACACTTGTACCCATTAGGCCAGTGTGGGCTTTGCATCCCCTCTGTAAGTGTCCCATCTTCCCACAACGATAACATTTCTTTCCAGCCCACTTTCCTTCTTGAGCAGGCACGCAAGGTTTTCCAAACTCTGCATTATTTCCCTGTTTCTTTTCTGATAAACCAAACCCAACCTCTGCCCCTGCTTTTGGAGCGCTGCCCTTTTGCTGCAGAGCTAACTCAGCTTCCATGAAGCGTTCAGTCAAAAGAGTTGCCTCTCCCGGGCTCTGGCAGTTTTGCTGAATCAGAAAGGATTGTATTTATTTTGGTACTGCAGCCATAAACTTCTCTAACATTACCATATCCACCACCATATCTATAGTTTTCCCCTCTGGAGCCAGCCACTTTAGGGCTAAACCATGAATTCTCTAGCTTAAGGCCTTAGACGTTTCTCCGGCCTTCAGGTCCGTGGCTCTAAACATGCGGTGATACAATTTTTTTGTTAACCCTAAGCGGTCTCTAATTGCATTTTTCACTGCATTATAGTCCATAGCCTGCGCTGCTGGCATAGCTCTATATGTGGCTAGTGCTTCTCCTGTTAAGGAGGTTGCTAATCGCACTGTCCACTGGCTATCTGGCCATCCTACAGCTTGAGCCACCCTCTCGAATGACTCCAAAAAGTCATCAATGTCATCCTCCGGGGAAAGCTTTCCAAAATTAAATGCCCCACTGTTAGGTGAGTCTACCAGACTGTCCATTTGAGGCATAGATGGTCCAGCTGGTGCCGGTATTCCTCCGCTTCCTTGTTTCTGGAGTGTAATAACGGCTTCAATAAGTCCAGGACAGGCTTTTGCTGCTCCTTCATGGCTGCAATCGCACTCTCCTGCGCCAGCTGTGCCAACTCCTGCTGGCGTTGAAATTGAGTGGCCATCCATTGTACCAGCTCTTTTGGATCCATGTCTTGGGATACCTGCAAGAGAAAAGAAAAACACCAAGGGCGGTACCACTCAACAGTCTTTTATGCCCCCTTTTATCCAAAAGCATTCACTTCTTTTTTTTTTCCTTCAATCCGGTCCAACCCACGCCTTGGTACCCTTTACCTTATTCAGGCGTTGACTCTCGCTTCAAAAGGGTGTCCTTTTCCTGATGCTCCAATCTGGACCGCTCCCTTGTTTGGCCAACTCTGCCAGCGAAGTCCTGCTGCCACTTCCACCAATTTTCGGGCTGTAAATCCTTGCAGCTGTGTACCCTGATATGTAAAATCCTGGTATATCTTGAAGGGTAAAAATCCTGCCAACTACGCAACTGTCACGCCCTCACCACTCGCCTCCAGCTTAGAGGGGCATGGTTGTATAAAGAACTTTCCCCTTTCAGCCTTAACTGACTAGTTCCCCGCAATGTTTTCTGGGAAATGTAGTTTAATTGCAATATATATGGGCTTCAGGTCAAAAGCTGTAGTCGGACTCCTTGGATAAGGCAATGACAGAAATTTATTGAGCACAAAAAAGGTTCATAAATACCACATTCAGGTATCCTTCTCCAGGCTTCTTCAAAGTACAACAGGTTATAAGCAAAACAAAACCCAAAACCAAAATGACAGCTTAAAGTATTCTTCAGCTCAGAAAAACATAGGGGTATGTTTACTAAACCGCGCACACGTGCGCAGCGCACAATAGCATACGCTAATGATGCACTTAAGTGCTCTTAAGTGCCGCGCACGTGTGCGCATCACATTAACGGGCCGGCGCACGTGTGCGGGGCGCTGATGTGCGATAGAGGCGGGGAAAGGCGTACGGAGGGCGGAGGAAGGCCCCCGAGGGGCGGAGGGATGGGGTAAATGGGTGGAGAGTGGGAGGGGAGAGGCTCCCCGCACAGGAGCGGGGCTGAATTTCGGCAATAAAAATACCGCAAGTGAAACCCTCGCGTTAGAGCCGATTTAAAGGGAAGAGAAACCATTTCCGTCAGCAATGTACAGCAAAACCGGGGAAACCTGAAAAACGTGAGCAGTGTGATAAATGTGCACAGAACAAAATAGCAAATATAAATTGAAAATGACCACAACAAATTCCAAATAAATTATAATCCAGCTGGGCAACAGTGATGTTAATGGGCAACCATAAAAAACACTCCCATGAAAGCTCCAAAGAAAAGAAATGAGTTTTGGAAGGGTCTACGCTCCGTAGACTCGTTCAAAAAGCACTGCATTTTCATGGAGCTTTCCTGGGAGTGTTTTTCATGTTGCCCATTGATATCACTGTTGCCCAGCTTGGTTTTGGTTTTTTTCCCCTTTTTTGGAGGTCATTTTTGAGGTTTATTTGCACCTTTGTCCCCATACAAGGTAAACGAGCCCACAGTAAAATTGTGCAGAGCAGGGTGTCTGACTCGTGCGGCCAGGTTTCCTATCTCCAGAGACTGCACTGTCTCTGTGGCCACAGTGTGGTGCAGCAGACACAGCCAGTGCCTGTAGAACCAGAGGGTCACAGATTCAAATCCCAGCTGGGGCTCCTGCCAACCCAATCCCCATAGTTCTACCCACCACTAAACAGTGATAGTACAGACACTCCTTTATTGCAGAGAACATAAGCATGGTTCCAACACCTATATTTTACCCTACACCGCACACAAACCATAACAATGGGCATTACCTACAGCCAAGTCCCCCAAATTCAGTCCTGGAGTGCCACAACTCAATCAGGTCATATGCTTTTTCCCAGATAGGGACATGTCTGCATGTTGGCGGAAGGGTACAGGTGGTGGAGGGGGCAGTGGCTGCAAACCACAGCAGACAGTGGCCTAGGCCTGTGCAGGCTGGCACCATCCACCGCAACAGATAGGCTCTGTCGGATGTACAGTCATGGACTCCCCAGGGAACACAGCATATCTGTGGCAAAACAGTGGTGCAGTGCACACAGACAGTGTATGCAGGAACAGAAAGTCATAGGTTCAAAGCCCAGCTGGGGCTACTGCCAATCCAGTCCACATATTTTTCCTACAACTAAACCGGGATAGTAAGGACAAACCCTTATTGCTGAGAACATACGCATGGTTCATACGCCTATATTTTACCACACCAAACACAGACACCATAAACAGCCGCATTACCTAGAGCAGAGTCTCCCAAATGCAGTCCTGGAGGGCCCCACACCATTCAGGATCCATGCTGCCTCTAATAAAGATGCCTGTGCTGCATATCTATGCACCACCCCCATGGTATGCTGATGTAGCTCATGCATATTTATGAGGGACAGCATGAAAACCCGAACAGTGGTTGGAACACCAGGACTGGAGTTGGGACACTCTGCCGTAAAGCATCAACCAACAGGGCCAGACACACCCACACACACACCCACAGGCCCCATTGGCCAATGCCTCGTGGAGAGGCAGGACATTGGGCCCTGCCTGTATCTCCCAATACTAGCAGTTGCATACCTTAGCAATGCCACCCTACACCTGGGTATATAGTACACAGCTATCAAACGTTGCCCATGATAACTGGCAGATATCAATTCCTACGTTAAGCACATTTTGTTCATTGATCTCCACCATAACAATCATTGTGATGTCTGCGGTGTGCGCTGCAGGTCTGGTCTCTGACAGTGTTTACCACCCTGGGGAGTGACCCCCAACAGTATTGCGTACCATATCCATGCCTGTACTGTGCCCAGGACTGGTGTGGTGGGTATGGCTGCTGGACTCCTCTATAGTAGCACAATGCTGGCATAGGTGTGGGGGTGGCTGTCTGTCTATCCAGTGTGTGGTGGCTGCAAACATCTTCCACAGCCCACACTGCCAGCAATGTTGCCAGTATTGGGCTGCCAATGTGCATAATGAGGAGCAAGGTACCATGGGTATAGGCCGGACAGGGTGGCCTTGCCAGGGTGCATCTGCACAGGGCATAGGGCACTGACTGGGACATTTTAGTGCCCGGCCACCACCTACACAGACAGGGTGACCTCAGTATGTCCTGCTGAGAGATCACTCTCACCCTGACTCTGCAGTGACCACAGCATGACTAGGCACCCCCATAGTGCTATATAGTATTTTTTTCATGTGATAGATATGGGTTTTCTTTTGGGGCCCAGTCACTGATTTATCTGTTTGCTGTGTATGCTGACATTCCAGTTCTGGGTGCATGCATCTCCACTGGGAACATGCACTGTGGGCTAACTAGCATACTGTTTGCAGCTGGTATGTGTCTTGATGGAACAGCTTGCAGGGTGCAGTGGCTGATGACTTGTTGCAGGAGAATATTAGATAGTGGTGGGGTGCAGCTCACCATATCCAGACCTAATGTCTGTCTGCTATTGTGTTATGGATGTGCATAGAGCTGCATTGACTGCCCTGTGGGGGGTCTGTTCCTCAGTAGGACCGGGGTTAATGGTCCCCTTTACTGCCACCTTTGCAGGGAGTTAGAATGTGGATCTATTGATTGGGGGACCCTGTTTGCTGCCCTGGTGGAGGGGGGGTGGTGGTATATGGCCCACCTGGAGGTCCACAGGGGCTACACCTGACTGAAACAGACAGAGATATCCAAGGTGTTTGTGCAGAAACTACCTATCGCACACATTAACACTGCTTAGGACCTCTGGCATGGCCTCTTTCAACCATGGAAAGTGTTGTGGACCTGGTCCTGGGCGCCTCACCGCACCCTCAGGGTGAGCACAGTACCCGCACAATGTGATGGTGTGTAGCTACTCTGTGCCAGTAAAACACATGGTCAGTACCCCCTACCAGGCCGAGGTGGTGTGTGGGTGCACATGGTCACTTCCCTCTACCAGGCCGAGGTGCTGTGGGGGTGCATTGCCCATCTTGTGTTAATCTGTGGACAGCTGATTTGCATGTGCAGTGCATCATGGGTATGGGTGGGCTAACCCTATCCTGGTGACCACAGCAGACTGTCTGTATGGTGACGTGCATGCTCTCTGCAGCCAGCCAGGGGCTTGCTAGCAGCTATAGAGCTGTAGCCCAATGGTTACTTCACTGCCTCTGAGGGCATGGGTTCTAACCCACAGTGTTTTTTTTTTGATAGGGTTGTCCAACGCATTATCTTTTTTTAATGTACATATTTTGATGCCAGCAAAAACACCCTCAGCATACTGTACCCATAAGGTGCCTCTGAGGGTGCTTTATAGGGCGCCCTATAGGGCACCTTATGGTTCTCGTCCATATAAGGTGCACTATACATTATCCTGTGATGCAACCTATAGAGTGCCCTATAGGGGACATTTTAGGGTGCTGTGGCGGACAGTGCAATTTGTAATGTGCCCTATGGAGTGCCTTATAGGGTGCCTTATACGGCACCTTCAATTACGGCACGTGAGGGCGTGTTTGCTGGCAGCAATTAATAACATAAAAATAAAGTGCTGCAGGACAAAATATGTACAATGCAAAGCTGATGCCACAGCCAGCCTTACGTATTAGGCACACTGGGGAGCAAACTCATGACCCCTGTATCAGCAGTCAGTGCCTTAACCATTGTGCTCCACTGCTGCTCCTCCTTGCCTGTCAGCGCACCTACTTATGCTTTTCATTCCTTGAACTGCACAGTGCTGCCATAAAAAACAGTACACTGACCTTGCGGTACCTCATACGGCACCCTCTAAAGCGCCCTATAAGCAACATTCTAGGGTGCCTTGGCTGACAGTGCACTTTAAAATGTGCCTTATAGGGCGCCTTATGTTAACACGCTTTGAGAGTGCGTTTGCTAGTAGTGATAATTAAAATATGAATAAAATTCCTCCTAAAACAATCTTCCCCATAATATGTTATGCCTCAGCCAGCCTTGTTCATTGGGCATTTTGGGGGATTGAACCCCTGATCCCTGCATCATTGGTCAGTGCCTTAACCATTGTGCTGTGGTTCTGTTCCTGTGTGTGGCCATCAGCGCACCGCCATATGCCTGCCAACATTAAAATGCCTCCAAAATCATTAGCTTGCTGCCTTATGGCCATCAGCGCACCGCCTTCTGCCGCCCAATATTACACTGGCTCCTAAAATAATACCTCAGCTAGCTGTCTTCATTGGGCACTGTGGGGGATTGAACCCCTGATCCCTGCACTGTTGGCCAGTGTTTTAACCATTGTGCTGTGGCTCTGCTTTTTTTTCCTGCACATCAGCGCGCCACTTATACCGTCCAGTATTGTAATGCCTCCATAAACATCAGTGTGCCGCCTTATGCCGCCAAAAACATTAGCGTGCCGCTTTATGCTGCCCAGTATTTCTGCATCTCATAAATTAACGCCTCAGCAAGCTGTCTTCATTGGGCACTGTGGGGGATTGAACCCCTGATCCCTGCATCATTGGTCAGTGTCTTAACCATTGTGCTGTGGCTCTGCTCTATTTCTTGCACTTCAGCGCACCACTTATGCCTCCCGCGCAGCTATCTCATGCGCTAAGGTGCGGGGCGCACATGGGCGCCGCGCACCTTAGCGCATATGTAAATTCCTTTTTCAGGACGGAACGCCCACTCCTTATAGGGCACCCGCACACTACCGGGGCCCGCACTTTAACGGGGTTTTAGTAAACATGCCCCATAGCCTTTTAACAGCAAGGCTACCATCTTCCTATAGCCTTGCTGGTTAAAGCATAAAACACACAAAAACAGGCTTTCTTCTGTGGCAGTTTGCCTTCTTTTCCAGTCTCAAACCTTTCCAGGCTGTTTTCCAATTTACCAGCAAAAACAAAAACTCCAAACAAGAACAAACTTTCAATGTGCAAGCAAAGTTCTATTCAGGTTTCTCAGGAAAATTCAAGAGCAAAAGGAAAGCTTTTTCCTCACAGTTAATTTGGCTTCTTGCCATTTCACCTCACAGGTAGCAGGTGGTTAACAAGCACAATTCACAACTCCAGCTTGTTCTTATGTCTTAGTAAAACTTCCCCTCTTTACCATGTGGGAATTTACAATCCATCTACCTGCTTCTTGTGGTTATCTTTGGAGGGTTTTCTCTCAGGGCTGGCTTTCCTTCAACCATTCTGTGGCTAAGGCTTGGCACAAAGAGCAATCCATGAGGGTGTCTTCCTCATTCAGCTCAGCATCAAGCTCTCCTAGCTGCATAGACTCTGACTCTCCTTCTGTCTCACTGGGCTCAGCTGACAGCCTCTCGTTAGAGCTGAGAGTGTCTCCTGCACCTCTGCACTGCCCAGCATTTGTCAGGCTTCTCCTACTCTGCTCAGCATTAATCAGGCTTCTTAGGCTCGTACCTGTGCCTCGGCTTGTATCAGCTTCTCTCTCTCTTTCTCCTCTTCTTGCCTTTGCCTCTGCCCTTGCTTCTGGCGTTCCTTCCACCCTCTCTCTTTCTCCTCTTTCTCCTTCTCTCCTGCTATAATCTAGCATAGACTTATATCTCCAGGGTTCTAGCCCCACCTCCTCTCTTCCCAGGTGACGGAGATCACTCTGCCTTCTGGCACCTGAGTAATCAGGGAGCTTACTGACGTAAGGGTCTTGGACCTTAGGTCTGTATTCACTCTCCCTTATTTCACTAGAGGAAACATGAAACCTGTTCCAGCTGGGGGTTTTCTGGTTCCTAGGTGAGGTTGTGGCTTTGTTACGCTGACCTTGCAAAAGGGGCCATTTTACTAGGGTGAACTCTTTGCCTTTTTCCCTTTCCCCTAAGTCAGGATAGGCTTCCTTACCACATTCTATATTCTGATAACGTAAACAATCAATCTACGTTTACCCGTTCCACTCTGTTCATTAATTTATAGACTTCTATCATATCTCCCCTCAGTCTTCTCTTTTCTAGGTTAAAGAGCCCTAACCTTTTTAGCCTTTCTTCATAGGAGTATCCTTCCATCTTTACCATTTTGGTGGCTCTTCTCTGAACCTTTCCTAATAATGCTATATCCTTTTTAAGATACGGCGACCAGAATTGCACACAATATTCAAGGTGCGGTCTCACCATGTAACGATATAGAGGCATTATAATATCTTTTGTTTTATTTTCCATTCCTTTCCTTATGATATCTTTATCTTTATCTTTATTCCATCACTTGATAGACCGCTTTGTCGAAACATTAAGCGGTTTACAATAAAACAAAGGTCAAACGCCGCAAATCATAGAAAAGGAACGCCATAAACAACAGGAAAGAGAAGAAAAAGGACAGAGTAAAAAAACAATTAAAACCATAAACCCGACCAGAATTCCGGAGGGTCAGACACAAGTAGACAAATCCAAAGGACAAAACAAAGGAAATGTAAAAACAAGAGACAAACCCAATAGCAACAAAATGAATGGACCAACTGAAAACTTCAAGGAGGGACATCAGGAGGTAAATCGAAGGCTAGTTGGAACAGATGGGTTTTGAGTAGTGTCTTAAATTGACGATAGGAAGGCTCTAAATGGAGGGAAGATGGTAATGCATTCCACAACACAGGACTGAGAAAAAAGAAGGCTGAATGATGAGTTTGTTCCAGGTGTGCCTGTGATGGAGAAGGTAAGGACAAACGATTTGCATGCAAAGAGCGGAGCTGGCAATATGGAGTATGAAGGGAGATAAGGTCCACAAGGTAAAGAGGATTATTAGTATGAATAGCACGGTGAGTCAAAATGAGAAATTTATAATGGAAGATGAAAGAGAATGGGAGTGATGTGATCAAAACAATGGGCAAACGTAATGAGGCGGGCTGCAGTGTTTTGAATAAGCTGTACGCGGTGAAGCTGGTAATTTGGAAGATTAGCAAAGACAATATTACAATAGTCAAGCCTGCTGGTGACCAGGGCCAGAACAAGGGTAATCAGGGAACTAGAGGGGAGAAGAGAGCGGACAGCCCTAATTCGACATAAGACAGCGAATCAATGGCGGGTAAGAGAAGAAATGTGACTGTGGAAGGAAAGAGAGGAATCTAAGATTACCCCCAGGTACCGGAAGGAGGTGGTGAGAGGAATCGAAATTGGGCCAATCTGAGGTACAACAGAAGGGTAAGAGCCACTCAGGGAAACCCACATAGCTGTGGACTTAGAAGGATTTAAAAGCAAAAAGTTCTGAGAGAGTCAAGAGGCGATATGAGAGAGGCAAAGGTTAATCTGAGAGATGTCCAAGGACAGCGGTGAGGTATGGAAAAGGAGAATAATGTCATCAGCATATATGTAGGATGATACTGAATACTGCTGGATTAGGAGGGGCAGGGGAGAGAGAAAAATGTTGAATAGCAGAGGGGAAAGAACAGAACCCTGGGGCACCCCACAAGTGAGAGGGAAAGAAGTGGAGGACTGATTATTCGACTTGACAGTGAAGGAACGGCCGGTGAGAAAAAAGCGGAACCACTGCCAAACAGTGCTGTGTAATCTGACATCAAACAAACGGGAGAGAAGAGTTTGGTGGTCGATCAAGTCGAATGCTGCCGAGAGATCAAGAGACACAATAAGGGTAACATCTCCCCGGTCATGGGCAACATGTATTTCATTCAGAAGTACTAGAAGGACAGTCTCAGTACTATGCCCTTGCCGGAAACCTGCTTGACGAGGGTGGAGGGTGTTGGTAGATTCGATGTGCGAATTTAATTGTTCAAAAACAAAGTGTTCCAAGAGTTTAGCTAAGAAAGGAAGGTGTGAGACAGGACGCCAGTGGGACAACATGGAAGGATCAAGAGAGGGTTGTTTCAAAAGGGGGTAAACTACAGCCGTTTTCCATAAGGCAGGGAAATGGCCAGATGATAGACTAGTATTAATGATGGTGGTTAGTATAGGTACAAGTTGTAAAGTGGGCTCTGTCAGCCAGCGAGATGGAATAGGGTCCAATTGGCAGGTGGTCTTCCGAGACTTGGATAACAATTGTAAGAGCTCTGCAGAGACAATAGGGCGGATAGAAGACCAAGTATGAGCAAGAGTGTGATTGGAAAGGGAAGACGGCAATAACTGAGAGTCTGATGAGGGACCTTGTCAAAGGCTTTCTGAAAGTCCAGATACACTATATCAACCGATTCACCTTTGTCCACCTGTTTATTCACACCTTCAAAAAAACATAACAGATTAGGAAGACAAGATCTTCCTTGTCTAAAGCCATGTTGGCTGTCTCCCATTAGGCCACGACCAATGTTCCCTCTAATTTTCTGTAGGCTGTGTGCGCATAAAATATCAGCTGTGCAGTTTTTGAAGGAAGGTTAAATTTTTGTGCGCCACATAACGACACTCAGTTATATACTTTAAAATCTGACTACATATCAGAATACAGTATGTACACCACATTGATTGCACTTGAAAACATTGTGAAAAACGTAAATACATAACAACTTTTAAATTTTAAGACATCTGTGTTGTTTTCTATCAGAATCAGAACCGTAATTTTTGTGCGCTCTGTTGTAAAGTATGTGCGCTCGCTCGGTGAGGTGTGTGCACGCACACACGCGCAGAGCTTAGAGGAAACAGTGGCCATGACTATCTACATGCTGAGTAATTTTACCTTTATGATGGTTTCTACCATGTTTCCCGGTACTGACGTGAGGCTCACCGGTCTGTAGTTTTCCGGATCATCCCTGGAACCCTTTTATTTTGCATTTTTGCTTCCGCAGCAAGCGTCTTCTAAAATTCTCCCTTTGCCTGCCTTATCAATGCCTTGCATTTGACTTGCCAGTGCTTGTGCTGTTTCCAGGTTTCGTCGTTTGGCTCTTTTTTCCATTTCCTGAAAGATGCTTTTTTGGCAACAACAGCCTCTCTGACCTCACCTTTAAACCATGCTGGCAGTTTTTTGGACTTCCTTCCACTTTTCTTAAAGTGTGGAATACAGCTGGTCTGGGCTTCCAAGATAGTATTTTTCAACAATACCCAAGCTTGATGTAATTCTTTAACCTTTGCAACTGCTCCTTTTAGTTTTTTCTTTACTATTTTCCTCATTTTATCATAGTCTCCCTTTCGAAAGTTAAAAGGTAGTACTGTGGATTTCCTTACTATCCCTCCTCCACTAATTAAATCAAAGGCGATCATGCTATGATCACTATTGCCAAGTGGCCCCAACACCCTTATCTCTTGCACTAAATCTGGTGTTCCACTAAGCACTAGGTCTAATATGGTTTCCCCTCTGGTCGGTTATGAACCAGCTACTCGAAGAAGCAGTCATTTATGTCATGTAGGAACTTTATCTCCCTAGCATGTCCTGCCGTGACACTGACCCAATCGATACCGGGGTAATTGAAATCACCCATTATTATTACTGCTCTGTAACCTTTGTTAGCTTCCTTGATTTCTTTGAGCATTTCATCATCCATTTGTTCATTCTGACCAGGCGGTCGATAGTATACCCCCACAGCCATTGCCTTCCCCTTTTTACATGGAATTTCAATCCATAGAGAAATTTTGTTTCCTGCAAAACCTTAATCCTTTCTGACTCACGGCCCTCTCTAACATAGAGTGCAGCCACTCCATCAATTTGATCAGCTCTATCATTACGATATAGTTTGTACCCAGATATCACAGTGTCCCACTGGTTGTCCTCCTACCACCATCTTATTTTTTAGACTTCTAGCATTTGCATACAAGCATTTTAGAGACTGTATTTTATTCATATTAATTTGGTTATTGGTAGACATGGGTAATTTGGGATCTTTAAGGTTTGTCTGCTCTATACTCGAGGACATTTGGGCTACTTTACTCTTTTTTGGAACCTCTCTGCTTTTGGTAGTATCCTTCAAGGATACATTCTTCCGAACCATCCGCTCTTGGGCGGCTGTTGGCTTTCCCCTATTATCTAGTTTAAAAGCTGCTCTATCTCCTTTTTTTATTTTTTTATTTTTATTTAATGCAATTTTACAGAATTAATCAAGCAAATGCTTGTACAGCAAACAACAACTTGCAACGAAATAATGTAATATAATAAAAAATCAGGAAATAAACAATTACAAGAGTATAATTAGCCCACTATAAAGAGAGTCAGCAAGGAAAGCAAAACTCAAGGACAGTGACTCCCTGAGAAATATAAGAAACTTCTCTTAAGGAAATTACAAGATGACAAGAGAGGACAGAGGAAAAACCAACTGATGAGACCACCTATGCTAGCATTCACTCAGGGGAAGAAGTAACAACAATCTGTGAACTAATAAATGAGGATAAATCTTCTGGCTGAAAAAATACATATTTGTGAGCCCTAAAAGAAATAATACATTTACAGGGAAAACGTAATATAAAAGAACCACCAATTTGAACAATACCAGGTCTAAGTAAAAGAAAAGCCCTACGGCGTTTCTGAGTCTCCCTGTACTTGGGTAAGAAGGTTGTGATCTTTCCTGATGTCTCTCCTTTTTAAAGGTTAATGCCTGCAGCCTGGTTCCATCCCGGTTAAGGTGAAGCCCACCCCTTCGGAAGAGCTCCTCCTTTCCCCAGAATGTTCCCCAGTTCCTAACAAATCCAAAACCCACATCTCTGCACCATTGTCTCATCCACGCATTGAGACTCCGGAGCTCTGCCTGCCTTTTGGGTCCTGCGTGTGGAAAGGGAAGCATTTCGGAGAACCCTACCCTGGAAGTTCTGGATTTCAACTTCCTATCTAAAAGCCAACAGTTGCCCAAGAGCGGATGGTTCGGAAGAATGTATCCTTGAAGGATACTACCAAAAGCAGAGAGGTTCCAAAAAAGTGTAAAGTAGCCCAAATGCCCTCGAGTATGGAGCAGACAGAGCTTAAAGATCCCACATTACCCATGTCTACCAATAGCCAAATTAATATGAATAAAATACAGTCTCTAAAATGCTTGTATGCAAATGCTAGAAGTCTAAAAAATAAGATGTGAGAGTTAGAATATATAGCACTAAATGAGAAGTTAGATATGATTGGAATATCAGAGACATGGTGGAAGGAGGACAACCAGTAGGACACTGTGATACCTGGGTACAAACTATATCGTAATGATAGAGCTGATAAAATTGGTGGAGGGGTTGCACTCTATGTTAGAGAGGGAATTGAGTCAGAAAGGATTAAAGTTTTGCAGGAAACAAAATTTGCTGTGGAATCTCTATGGACTGAAATTCCATGTAAAAAGGGGAAGGCGATGGCAGTGGGGGTATATTATCGACTGCCTGGCTAGAATGAACAAATGGATGATGAAATGTTCAAAGAAATCAAGGAAGCTAACAAAAGTTACAGCGCAGTAATAATAATGGGTGATTTCAATTACCCCGGTATCGACTGGGTCAGTGTCACGGCAGGACATGCTAGGGAGATAAAGTTCCTAGATGACATAAATGACTGCTTCTTGGAGCAGCTGGTTCATGAACCGACCAGATGGGAAGCCATATTAGACCTAGTCCTTAGTGGAACGCCAGATCTAGTGCAAGAGATAAGGGTGTTGGGGCCACTTGGCAATAGTGATCATAGCATGATCACCTTTGATTTAATTAGTGGAGGAGGGATAGTAAGGAAAAACACAGTACTACCTTTTAACTTTCAAAAGGGAGACTATGATAAAATGAGGAAAATAGTTAAGAAAAAACTAAAAGGAGAAGTTGCAAAGGTTAAAGGCTTACATCAAGCTTGGGTGTTGTTGAAAAATACTATCTTGGAAGCCCAGACCAGCTGTATTCCACACTTTAAGAAAAGTGGAAGGAAGTCCAAAAAACTGCCAGCATGGTTTAAGGGTGAGGTCAGAGAGGCTGTTGTTGCCAAAAAAGCATCTTTCAGGAAATGGAAAAAAGAGCCAAACAACGAAACCTGGAAACAGCACAAGCACTGGCAAGTCAAATGCAAGGCATTGATAAAGCAGGCAAAGGGAGAATTTGAAAAGAAGCTTGCTGCGGAAGCAAAAACGCGAAATAAAGATTTTTTCAAGTACATTCGGAGCAAATAACCTGTGAGAGAGTCAGTTGGTCCATTAGATGATAGAGAAGTTAAAGGGGCACTAAGAGGCGACAAGGCAATAGCGGAAAGACTGAATAAATTCTTTGCTTCAGTCTTTACTGAGGAAGATGTAGGGATGTTACCCATGACTGAAGTGGTATTTAAAGGTGCAGAAGAATTGAAGGAATTATCGATACATCGGGAAGATGTATTACAACTATTAGATAAACTGAAGAGTAGCAAATCACCTGGGCCGAATGGCATACATCCAAGGGTGTTGAAAGAACTGAAATATGAGATTGCAGACCTGCTATTAGTAATCTGTAAACTATCATTAAAATCAACTCTAATACCTGAAGATTGAAGGATCGCCAATGTAACACCAATTTTTAAAAAGGGTTCCAGGGGTGATACGGGAAACTACAGACCTGTGAGCCTCACGTCAGTACCGGGAAAAATGGTAGAAACCATCATAAAGAATAAAATTACTCAGCATGTAGATAGTCATGGCCTAATGGGAGACAGCCAACTTGGCTTTAGACAAGGAAGATCTTGTCTTACTAATCTGTTATGTTTTTTTGAAAGTGTGAATAAACAGGTGGACAAAGGTGAATCGGTTAATATAGTGTATCTGGACTTTCAGAAAGCCTTTGACAAGGTCCCTCATCAGAGACTTTTGGCAAAACTAAAGAGTCATGGGATAGGAGGCAGTGTACTACTGTGGATCAAGGACTGGTTAAAAGATAGAAAGCAGAGGGTTGGGCTAAATGGCCAATTTTCCCAATGAAGAAAGGTGAATAGTGGTGTACCCCAGGGATCTGTGCTGGGTCCACTGCTTTTTGACATATTCATAAATGAACTGGAAAGTAGAATAATGAGTGAGGTTATCAAATTTGCAGATGACACAAAACTATTTAAAGTTGTTAAAACCCAAGAGGATTGTGGAAAATTGCAAGAGGATCTTGATAAATTGGAAGACTGGGCATCAAAATGGCAGATGAAATTTAATGTGGACAAGTGCAAAGTTATGCACCTAGGGAAGGACAACCCAAACTATGGTTACACGATGCAAGGTTCCACATTAGGAACCACCACCCAGGAAAAAGATTTATGCGTCATTGTGGATAACATGTTAAAACCCTCGGCCCAGTGTGCATCGGCAGCCAAGAGAGCAAATAGAATGCTAGGTATCATAAGGAAAGGAATGGAAAATAAAACAAAAGATATTATACTGCCTCTATATCGTTCCATGGTGAGACCGCACCTTGAATATTGTGTGCAATTCTGGTCGCCGTATCTTAAAAAGGATATAGCGTTATTAGAAAAGGTTCAGGGAAGAGCCACCCAAATGGTGAAGGGGATGGAAGGATACTCCTATGAAGAAAGGCTAAAAAGGTTAGTGCTCTTTAACCTGGAAAAGAGATGGCTGAGGGGAGATATGATAGAAGTCTATAAATTAATGAACGAAGTGAAACGGGTAAACATAGATCGATTGTTTATGTTATCAGAATATAGAAAGACTAGGGGACATGCAATGAAGCTACAGGGTAAACTATTTAAGACTAATAAAAGAAAATATTTTTTCACTCAACGTGTAATCAAACTCTGGAATTTTTTACCGGAGGATATAGTAAAGGCTGTTAGTGTAGCTGGGTTTAAAAAAGGTTTGGACAAGTTCCTGGAGGAAAGGTCCATAAACCATTATTAAGAAGGGACCCACGATATCAATGCTTTACCCAGTACAAGCATTGCGGAACCTGTGTCTTTTGGGGAAACTGCTAGGCACGTATGACCTAGATTTGCCACTGTTGGAAACAGGATACTGGGCTTGATGGACCTTGGTCTGACCCAGTGTGGCATGTCTTATGTTCTTATGTTCATAAGCCTAAATTTAGCCTCCAGAACCTCACTACCACATTTCCCTATGTCATTGGTACCAACTTCAAGACTTATTTTATTTATTTATTTAACTAGTCTTATATACTGCTTTTCTACAAGTCAATGCAGTGTACATTCAGGTACTGATTGGTTTGTTCTTTGGGCAATCCATGGTATTCACAGTATTCTTCACCATCACCATAATTCAAAGGCATTGATTTTCTTCCTGTCTTTCTTCTTCACTGTCCAGCTTTTGCATCCATATGACATTATTGAAAATACCATGGCTTGGACAAGTTGAATCTTTGTATGGAGTCATCTCTGCTCTTGAGAATCTTGTCTTGGTCCTTCATAGCAATTCTGTCAAGAGTAATGCATTGTCAGATTTCTTGGCTACTTATCATTTACTGATTATTGATCCAAGCAAGTTAAAGTTGTCCAATATTTCAATTTCTTTTCCATCAACGATGAACTTACTGATTTGCCAGTTGTCAGATCTTTGGTTTCTTTACTTTAAGGTGCAGGCCCATTTTAAGACTATGTTCCTTGATCTTAAGAAACAAATGTTTCAGATCATCTTCACTTTCAACCAGTAATGTGGTGGTATCAGCATAGCGAAGGCTGTTAATGAGGCTTCCACCAATCATCATACCTCCGTTGTCTTCATACAGTCTTGCTTCTCTGATGATTTGTTCTGCATATCCCCCTGATGGCCAAGATAATAGAGAAGATTGTGCAATGCCAAATCCAACAGTACATTGAGACCACTGCCCCTGTCGACCCATGTCAGCACAGTTTCAGAGAATCACATGGTGTTGAGGCTCTCCTTACCACTCTGCTCAGTATCTTAATCACAGGGATTGACAACATCAGACAAGGATACCTGCTAATCTTCATGGACATTGCCGTCACATTCGACTCAGTCAACCACGAGCTGCTCCTGGCACATCTCCAAGAGAAGGGAATCCACTGCTCAGCCTTGAGTTGGTGTAAGTCATACCTGACAGACAGATGGCAGCAGGTAAGAACAGGCGCCAGGGCCTCCGAGCCTTTTCAACAAATGCAGGGGGTCCCCCAAGGTTCATCACTCTCAGCCCTCCTCTTCAATATACAGTATACATGCAACCCATTTGCTCAATCATCTGCTCCTTCAATGTCTCCTGCCTGGTGTACGCTGGCGATGTACTACTCTTCACACCTTTCTCAATCAACCAGCCTGATTTCTCGACATTTAACAAAATGCTTTGATGTTGTCACAGACTGGTTCCACATGCAGAGCCTCAGGATTAATTTTAACAAAACAGATGTCCTCTTCATCACCAGGAATCACTCTTTCACCCCTCCCACATCAATAAGAGTAAGAGACACTGAGCTCCCGAGCAAGCCCACCATCCACTACTTGGGTATCACACTAGACCAGCAGCTCGACATGAAAGCACACATAAGCAACACCATCAGGGCAATCTAACACAAGATACAAAGAATTCGCCACCTACGACCCCTACTGGAACCAGATGATTTCCGGATGATTTTCCAAGCATTGGTAACCCCCCACTTTGACTACGCCAACACTATTCTGCATGGACTCCCCAAGAATATTCTGAACCCCCTGCAACTAGCAATGAAAGCCGCCGCCCGCATCCTGCACGGAGCCTCCAGAAGAGACCACATAACCCCAATCCTGAAACACCTCCACTGGTTTCTGATCCACTGCAGGCTCACCTTCAAAGTATTACTACTGACCTTCAAGGCCATCAACAAACAGTCCTCCACCTCCTTCACGGACCTCATCCTCCCCACCCCTCCAAACAGGTCTAGAAGGGCATTTGCTGCAAACACACTCGTAATCCCCAGCACAATAACAAAAGTCTCCCTGGCAGCAAAGAGCAGAGCCTTTGTATTTTATGCACCTACACTCTGGAATGCCCTCCCAACCACCATCCGAGCTATTACCGACCTCGCCCAATTCAGGAAGGCACTAAAGCACGATCTTTTTCTCCTACATTACTCCCAGTCCAGTGAAACATCACAACTCAACATACCCTCCACCTATCACAATGACACCACCAGCACACTCATGTCATGCTGACGCAACCACAGTCAGAAATACTACTGTACAAACCTGTAAATAGTTATCTGAAATGTATATAGTTTCGGAGCATGTCATGACCCCAAAATCATACCTGTGGCATACCTGTGGCACAACAGCTCCATTGTATATAGTTACCCTCATTAAACCCAAGTTATAATACCTGTTCTCTGTAATGTACATTGCATGTTGCGCCGCATTGTATAAATTGATGTTACCTGTAAACCGTGCTGATTTTAAAGAGTGCGGTATAGAAATAACTTTAAATAAATAAATTAAATTAAATAAATTAAACAGGTAACGGGTAAGTATGCTGATTTTAAACCATTCTGTTTCTCCTTATTCTATTTGAACTGTTGATTCTTGATCAATGTAAAGGTTGTGCAAGAGAATTATCAGGTGTTCTGGTATACCCATGCTATTTAATTGAGCCCAGAATTTCTTATGGTTTACATAATCAAAAGCCTTGCTGTAGTCAATAAAATGCATATAGATAATCCTTTTGGTATTCTTTTGTCTTTTCAAAGATCCAATTCACATCCACAATGATGGCTCTTGTTCCTTGCTCTTTCCCGAACCCCGCTTGCACTTCAGGCAGTTCTCGTTCAGGTATGGTTGTAGTCTCTGCTGAATAATCTTGAGTAGAATCTTGCTGGCATGTGGGATCAGAGCAATTGTGAGATAATTTACACAGTTAGTCAGATCATCTTTCTTCAGTTTTGGTATAAAACCAGATCTTTTCCAATCAGTCAGCCATGATATTGTCTTCCAAATTTCGTGGCAGAGTCTTGTAAGTATGGTAATAGCGGCATCTGATTGCTGTAGCATGTCAGTGGGAATGACCTCAATGTCCTGTGATTTGTTCTTTGATAAAGCTTTCAGTGCTGCTTCGACTTCTTCTTTCATCACCAATGGTTCCTGATCATATGGTAGAGGTTGAAACGGCTGTTAGTCCACTTGATCTTTATGATATAATGGCTCTATATTCTTTCCACCTTCTCTTGATCTTCTCAGCATCATCATAGATCCTTGAGCATTTTTTAGCATTCCAATTTGAGACTGGAATTTTCTTTTTAACTCTTGTAGCTTTAGGAAAGCTAATCTTGTTCTTCCTCTAATAGTTTCTGAATCTATTTCCTTTCATGCGTCATATATTCTACATATAATATGATGCTCATTGTAAATATGTTCTGTTATAACATGACGTTCCCTGTAAAACAAACTTGCTTTGTTAATTATTGTTCACTGTGAACCGCAACTGAACTTTGGAAGATGCGGTATATAAATGTGTATAAAATAAATAAAAAATAAATAAATAAATTGTAGTACTTCTCTTTGGGGTATGTTTACTAAAACCCCGGTAATGTGCAGGCCGCGCTAGTGTGCGGGTGCCATATAAGGAGTGGGCGTTTCTTTCTGAAAAAGCAAAACCGGGATTTAAATATGCGCTAAGGTGCGCTGCGCCCATGTGCGCCCCGCACATTAGCGCATGAGAAAGCTGCGCGGGAGGCATAAGTGGCGCGCTGATGGGCATAAGGTGGCATGCTATTGCTTTAGGAGGCATTTTAATATTGGGCGGCATAAGGCGGCACGCTGATGTGCAAGCACAGAAACAAAACCACAGCACAATGGTTAAGACACTAACCCATAATGCAGGGATCAGGGGTTCAATCCCCACAGTGCCCAATGAATAAAGGCTGGCTGAGGCATTACATATTATGGGGAAGATTGCTTTAGGAGGCATTTTATTTTTATTTTAATTATCACTACTAGCAAACGCACTCTCAAAGCGTGTTAACATAAGGCACCCCAGAAGGCACATTTTAAAGTGCACTGTCCGCCAAGGCACCCTAGAATGTTGCTTATAGGGCACTTTATAGGGTGCCGTATGAGGTACCGCAAGGTCAGAGTACTGTTTTTGATGGCAGCACTGCGCAGTTTAAGGAATGAAAAGCATAAGTAGGTGCGCTGACATGCAAGGAGGAGCAGCAGTGGAGCACAATGGTTAAGGCACTGACTGCTGATACAGGGGTCATGAGTTTGCTCCCCAGTGTGCCTAATACATAAGGCTGGCTGAGGCATCAGCTTTGCAATGTACGTTTTGTTTCTTGCAGCACTTTATTTTTATTTTATTAATTGATGCCAGCAAACACGCCCTCATGTGCCATAATTGAAGGTGCCGTATAAGGCACCCTATAAGGCACTCCATAGGGCACATTATAAAGTGCACTGTCCACCACGGCACCCTAAAATGTCCCCTACAGGGCACCCTATAAGATGCGCCACAGGATAATGTATAGTGCACCTTATATGGACGGGAACCATAAGGTGCCCTATAGGGTGCCCTATAAAGCACCCTCAGAGGCACCTTATGGGTACAGTACGCTGAGGGTGTTTTTGCTGGCAGCAAAAATGTACATTAAAAAGAGATAGTGCTTTGGGCAGCCCTATCAAATAACCCCACTGTGGGTTTAAACCCATGATGTCTGGCTTTAGAGGCAGTGAAGTAACCATTAGGCTACAGCTGTATAGCTACTAGCAAGGCCCTGGCTGGCTGCAGAGAGCCTGCACATCACCACACGGACAGTCTGTTGTGGTCACCAGGATAGGGTTAGCACACCCATACCCATGATGCACTGCACATGCAAATCAGCTGTCCACAGATGAACACAAGATGGGGTATGCACCCCCACAACACCTCGGCCTGGTAGGGGGAACTGACCATGTGCACCCCCACAGCACCTCGGCCTTGTAGGGGGTACAGACCATGTGTTTTACTGGCACAGAGTAGCTACACACCATCACATTGTGCGGGTATTGTGCTCACCCTGATGGTGCGGTGAGGCGCCCAGCACCAGGTCCACAGCACCTTCCATGGCAGAAACAGGCCATGATGCAGGTTCAAAGCAGTGTTAATGTGTGAGATAGGTAGTTTCTGCAAAAGCACCATGGATATATCTGTCTGTCTCAGTTCAGGTGTAGCCCCCATGGACCCCCAGGAGGATTATGTACCATCAACCTTCTCCTCCTCCAGGGCTGAGGGTGGTAAACAGGGCTTCCCATCAACAGATCCACATTCTACCTCCTTGCAATGGTGGCAGTAGAGGGGACCATCAACCCCAGTCCTGCTGTGGAAAAGACACTCTTCAGGGAAGTCAATGCAGCTCTGTACATATCCATAACACAATAGCAGACAGACATGAGGCCTCTATATGCTAAACTTCACCCCCACCACTATCCAATATTCTCCTGCAACAAGCCTTCAGCCACTGCACGGCACTCCATTAAGACACATACCAGCTGCAAACAGTCTGCTAGTTAGTCCATAGTGCATGTTCCTGGTGGAAATGCATGCACCCAGAACTGGGATGGCAGCACACACAACAAGCAGATAAGTCAGTGACTGGCCCCCAAAAGGAAACCCATAAATATCACATGACAAAAATGCTATATAGCACTATGGGGGTGCCTAGCCATGCTGTCGTCACTGCACAGTCAGGGTGAGAGTGATCTCCCTGCAGGACATACTGAGGTCACCCTGTCTGTGTAGGTGGTGGCCAGGCACTAAAATGTCCAAGTCAGTGCCCTATGCCCTGTACAGATGCACCCTGGCCAGGCTATACCCATGGTACCTTGCTCCTCATTATGCACATTGGCAGGCAAATACTGGCAACAGTGCTGGCAGTGTGGGCTGTGGAAGGTGTTTGCAGCCACCACACACTGTATAGACAGACACACACTCCGACACCTATGCCAGCATTGTGCTACTATAGAGGAGTCTATCAGCCCTGGCCACCACACTAGTCCTGGGCACAGTACAGGCATGGATATGGTACGCAATACTGTTGGGGGGCACTCCCCAGGGTGGTAAACACTGTCAGAGACCAGACCTGAAGCACACACCACAGACATCCGAAAGATTGTTATGATGGAGCTCAAACAGCAAACTGTGCTTAACGTAGAAATCGCTATCTGGCAGTAATCATAAAAAATGTTTGATAGCTGTGTACCGTATACCCAGGTGTAGGGTGGCATTGCTAAGGTATGCAAGTGCTACTATTGGGGGATGCACGCAGGGCCCAATGTCCTGCCTCTCCAGGAGGCATTGGCTAATGGGGCCTGTGCGTGTGGGTGTGGGTGTGTCTGCCCTTGTTGGCTGCTGCTTTACGGCAGAGGTTCCCAACTCCAGTCCTGGTGTGCCAAACACTGTTTGGGTTTTCATGCTGTCCCTCATGAATATGCATGAGCTACATCTGCATTACATGGGGGTGGTGCATAGATATGCAGCACAGGCATCTTTATTAGAGGCAGCATGGAACCTGAATGGTGTTTGGCCCTCCAGGACTGCATTTGGGAGACTCTGCTCTAGGTAATGCACATGTCTATGATGTTTGTGCTGTGTGGGGTAAAATATAGGTGTTTGATCCATGCTTATGTTTTCAGCAATAAAGGTTCAGTCTTTACTACCATGTTTTCTGCATAGGTAAAATTAAGGGGCTGTGTTGCCAGGAGCCCCAGCTGGGATTTGAACCTGTGACTCTCTGGTCCTAAAGGCACTGGCTGTGTTTGCTACACCACCGTCTTAGCACAACAACAGTGCATTCCCTGGGGAGTCCATGGCTGTTTGTCAGACAGGGCCTGTCTGTTGGAGTGCACTGCACCCACGTGAAGGGGGCTAGGCCACTGTCTGCTGTGGGCAGTAGCCACTGCCCCCTCCACCAACGGTACCCCTCCGCCACCATGCTGACATGGCCTTATATTGGAGACAGCATCACAGCTGAATGATATGTGGCCCTCCAGGACTGCATTTAGGGGACTGTGGTTTAGGTAATGCGCATGTTTCTGGTGTCTGTGCTCTGTAGAGTAAAATACAGGTGTTTGGACCATGCTTATGTTCTCTGCAAAAAAGGTTGGTCGTTACTATCACGGTTTAGTGGTGGGTAAAATATGGGGATTGGGTTTGCAGGGGCCCCAGCTGGGACTTGAGCTGCTGACATTTGGCTCCTGAACACACTGTCTGTGTTCACTGCACCACACTGTGGCCATAGAGACAGTGCGGTACTTGGAGATAGGAAACCTGGCCAAAGAAATCAGAAACCCTGCTCTTCAAAATTTCACTGTGTGCTCATTCACCTTGTATAGAGACAAAAGGGCAAATAAACATTAGAAATGGCCTCGAAAAAAAGGGAAATAAAACATAACCAAGCTGGGCAACAGTGATATCAATGGGCAACAGTAAAAAAGACTCCCAGGAAAGCTAAAAAAAAAAGAGCTTTTTGAAAGGGTCTACGGAGCGTAGACCCTTCCAAAAATCATTTCCTTTTTTGGAGCTTTCCTGGGAGTGTTTTTTATTGTTGCCCATTGATATCACTGTTGCCCAGCTGGATTAACATTTTTTAGAATTTTGGTGTGGTCATTTTCTATTTTTATTTGCTATTTTGTTCTGTGCACATGTATCACACTGCTCACGTTTTGTAGGTTTCCCTGGTTTTGCTGTACATTGCTGACAGAAATGGTTTCTCTTCCCTTTAAATCGGCTCTAACGTGAGGTTTTCACTCGCGGTATTTTTTTAGTTGAATTTCAGCCCTGCTCCTGTGCGGGGAGCCTCTCCCCTCCCACTCTCCACCCATTGACCCCGTCCCTCCGCCCCTCGGGAGCCTTCCTCCGCCCTCAGAATGCCTTTCCACGCCTCTATCGCACATCAGCGTGCCGCGCACTTGTGCAGGCCCGTTAGTGCAGCGCACACGTGTGCGGGGCACAAAAACGCACTATTAGCGTGTGCTAAGGTACCTTAGCGCACGCTCAAGTGCGCCCCGCACAATTGCGCGGTTTAGTAAACATACCCCTTTGTCTCATTTTTCTGCATATTGGAAATCTCCATTGAGTTCTGTGATTGCCTCTCTTTCTCCTCTGGCTTTAGTTTCTCTGCATTTCTGTGTGATTTTCTGAGTTTTTTCAGTCATCTATTTTGGCTGTTTTCGCATTTTCACCTTTTGTAGAGACTTCTCACTTTCTTCAAGCATAGCTTTCTTGATGTCATCCCATAACTCTTCTGGTGCTTTGTCATTTGCATCCAAAGCAGCAAATCAATTTCGCAGGCAATCTTTAAATTCCAGTAGTATATTCTCAAGGTCATATTTTGCTATATTCTTGAGTGGCTTGCTCTTTTTCAGCTTTGGCTTGAATTTGTCTATTAGTGGTTGGTGATCTGTATCACAGTCAGCTCCAGGTTTTGTCTTTGTTGATGTCATTGAGCTTTTCCATCTTTGACTTCCACAGATGTAGGTAATTCAATTTTTGTACAACCCATTGGGTGAAATCCATGTGTACAGTCGTTGCTTGTGTTGCTGGAAGGAGGTGTTTGAGATGAATAGATCGTCGGTCTTGCAGAATTCTCTCTCCAGCTTCATTTCTGTTGCCAAGTCCATATTTTCCAACCACTTTGTCTTCTTTTTTGTTGCCAACGTTTGCATTCCAGTCACCCATGACTATCAGGATATCCTGTTTGCATGTTCTGTTAGTTTCAGCTTATAGTTGTTCATTGTACTGATCTGCTCCTTCCTCTACAGCAGCTGTTGCTGAATAATTATTGTGTTGATGGGCATTCCTCATAGACGAATAGAAATTAAGTGTTCACTGATTGCATTGTATTTTATTACAGTTATTGCACTTTATTCTTAATTATAAATGCAATAGCATTTCTTCTTTGTTTTTCATTTCCAGCATAGTATACCATATGATCGTCAGATGCAAAGTGCCCAATGCCAGTCCATTTCAGTTCACTGACATCCAACTCATCAAGTTGTACACATTCCATTTTATTCTTGACTACCTCCAGCTTCCCTTGATTCATGCTTTGTACTTTCCATGTCCCAATATATAAGACATCTTTGCAGCTTCTGACTCTCATTTCATGCACAGCTATATCAGCGGTGAGATATTCTGAGGGCTTTGATCCAACCACATCATAAATGCTGGCTTTACTCTGAAAAGTCTTCAGCTCATCCCCAGTAGCCCATTGAGGGCCTACCAACCTGGGGGTCTCATCTTCAGCACTATAATGCAGTTTGTTTTGTTGTGACTATCCATTGTGTTTTCTTGGCAAGATATGGAAATAGATTGCCAGGTCTTTCTTCCATACAGGTAATGCTAGTGCTGTTGCTGTTGTCACAGAAATGTGACTCTCCACTGCCAAAACCATCCCATTTTGCTGAGGTGTCTTAGTCTAACAAATCAATTTAGTCTTCTCTTAGAATGATAAAGTTTGTCAAATGGTAATGTTCATTCACTCTATATATATCTTAAAGGCTCATGTATTCTTAGAAAGTTCTGTAGTATTTATTTCCCAACCTGTTCTTATCTCATGATTATTTATACCATAGTGTGGGAGGTCTTAGACTTATCGGCACTCATTTTAGACTTCATTTCTGTCTATCTACAGTGCCTGCTTGCATCAATGACCTTCCCAAACACTAATACACATGAAACAGGTTAAAACTTATAAATGTGCTTGAAAAGTGCTTATCTTTATTTCCCAACGCCTCTTTCCAGCACGGCATTTTTTGGCAAGGAAAAACAATAGAAGGCTGTATGCCTCACATGAAAGTAGGACGTCTACAGCATCATTAAAATTGAGAATTGTGCTGTGAAAATCTCTGCGGAAACCCCTGAAGAAAAAAGGAAGAGTGAAACGCAAGAGAGGTGCTGGAAAGAGGCGT
This sequence comes from Ichthyophis bannanicus, assembly GCA_033557465.1. Classification (NCBI taxonomy): domain Eukaryota; kingdom Metazoa; phylum Chordata; class Amphibia; order Gymnophiona; family Ichthyophiidae; genus Ichthyophis; species Ichthyophis bannanicus. The sequence continues at coordinate 1,831,464,104 of CM066032.1, read as the reverse complement.
TGGGAATTAAAGATAAGCACTTTTCAAGCACATTATACGTTTTAACCCGTTTCATGTGTATTAGTGTTTGGGAAGGTCATTGATGCAAGCAGGCACTGTAGATATGAATGAAGTCTAAAATGAGTGCCAATAAGTCAGAGACCTGGAGTGGAGGAGTAGCCTAGTGGTTAGAGCACTGGCTTAGTAACCAAACAACCAGGGTTCAAGTCTTGCTGACATTCCTTGTGGCCTTGGGCAAGACACTTAACCCTCCATTGCCTCAGAAAAAAGGCCTAGCAATCTTCTTCCAGTGACACTGCCAAGAAAACCCAGGAGCTTCTGGGTCACCAAGAGTCAGGGCTGACTCAAAGGCACACATTGCATTTTTGTGTGCAGAATTAACCCACTTAGAGACATCACCCGGTGAGAAAATTACCCGGAGGCACTGAATATACCTAGTATTAGTGCTTTGTTATGGAGGAGTAGCCTAGTGCAGGGGTGGGCAATTCTAGTCCTGGAGGGCCGCAGACCAGTCAGGTTTTCATGATGTCCCTAATGAATATTCATGAGATCTATTTGCATCCACTGCCTTCCATTGTATGGAAATAGGTCCATGAATATTCATTAGGGACATCATGAAAACCTGACTGATCTGCAGCCCTCCAGGACCAGAATTGCGCACCCCTGGCCTAGTGGTTAGAGTGCTGAATTGGTAACCAAGCAACCAGAGTTTGATTCTCATTAGCACTCCTTGTGGCCTTAGGTAAGTCATTTAACACTAGAAGCCCCAAAGTGTCTGGACTTTCAGAAAGCCTTTGACAAGGTCCCTCATCAGAGACTTTTGGCAAAACTAAAGAGTCATGGGATAGGAGGCAGTGTACTACTGTGGATCAAGAACTGGTTAAAAGATAGAAAGCAGAGGGTTGGGCTAAATGGCCAATTTTCCCAATGGAGAAAGGTGAATAGTGGTGTACCCCAGGGATCTGTGCTGGGTCCGCTGCTTTTTGACATATTCATAAATGACCTGGAAAGTGGAATAACGAGTGAGGTTATCAAATTTGCAGATGACACAAAACTATTTAAAGTTGTTAAAACCCAAGAGGATTGTGGAAAATTGCAAGAGGATCTTGATAAATTAGAATACTGGGCATCAAAATGGCAGATGAAATTTAATGTGGACAAGTGCAAAGTTATGCACCTAGGGAAGAACAACCCAAACTATGGTTACACAATGCAAGGTTCCACATTAGCAACCACCACCCAGGAAAAAGATTTAGGCGTCATTGTGGACAACATGTTAAAACCCTCCGCCCAGTGTGCAGCGGCAGCCAAGAGAGCAAATAGAATGCTAGGTATCATAAGGAAAGGAATGGAAAATAAAACAAAAGATATTATAATGCCTCTATATCGTTCCATGGTGAGACCGCACCTTGAATATTTGTGCAATTCTGGTCGCCGTATCTTAAAAAGGATATAGTTATTAGAAAAGGTTCAGAGAAGAGCCACCAAAATGGTAAAGGGGATGGAAGGATACTCCTATGAAGAAAGGCTAAAAAGGTTAGGGCTCTTTAACCTGGAAAAGAGACGGCTGAGGGGAGATATGATAGAAGTCTATAAATTAATGAATGGAGTGGAACGGGTAAACGTAGATTGATTGTTTACATTATCAGAATATAGAAAGACTAGGGGACATGCAATGAAGCTACAGGGTAAACTATTTAAGACTAATAAAAGAAAATATTTTTTCACTCAACGTGTAATCAAACTCTGGAATTTGTTACCGGAGGATATAGTAAAGGCTGTTAGTGTAGTTGGGTTTAAAAAAGGTTTGGACAAGTTCCTGGAGGAAAGGTCCATAAACCATTATTAAGAAGGGACCCACGGTATCAATGCTTGACCCAGTACAAGCATTGCGGAACCTCTGTCTTTTGGGGAAACTGCTAGGTACGTATGACCTAGATTGGCCACTGTTGGAAACAGGATACTGGGCTTGATGGATCTTGGTCTGACCCAGTATGGCATATCTTATGTTCTTATGTGCATCAATTGACGCAAATGCATCTTCAAAGTTGTATACCAGTGCCACTGCTAGAACCATGTCAGTCATGTTCCATGACTTTCTTAGCAAGGTCAAGATGTTCAAATATGTGCATCGAAAATTAATGACAAATGCATCACCTAGCAGGAAAATGAATTTATACCTAGAAGCCCCAAAGTACGTCAATTGACGTACTCAGTTGTCTTGGATACGTCAATTGACATACTTTGGGGCTTCTAGGTATAAATTAATGTTCCCACTAGATGGCGCATCTCAATCACTGTTTACAGTTTTACTCTGACATTACAAACAATAAACACACGGTGACGTCATTTTGACATCACATACTGCACGTATTTAACAAATAAGTAACTTCACATTAAGTCACATCTGCATTTCATGCTAAATGCAGTTGTCATGATAATGCGTCAATTGACGCACTTTGGGGTTTCTAGGTAAAATTCCTTTTGGGGCTTCTAGTGTTAACCCTCCATTGCCTTGGAAGAAAGCTGGCAATCTATTTCTGGTCATAATGTCCAGGAGCTGCTGGGTCACCAGAAGTCAGTATTGACTCAGGCACTGTATAGATAGAATTCTTTGTCATAAAACAATCTGCCATTCACTAAGGAACCCCTAATCACTGCTTCCAACAGTGTCATAGAGCAATCATCCTATTACAGTTCATATAGTTTAATTAAAATTAAATATACCATTTTTCAGGGAATTTCAAAGTGGTTTACAATAAATTAAAATCAATAGGAATGATTTGAAAGGAACTACAATTTAACAGTAAAGAAAAGAACAGACAAAGATGCAAGACGAGGGAAAAGAGGGGTGGGTGAGGAAGGACAAAAGAGGTAAGGAGAGGGGGGGAGGAGAGGAGGACTTGCAGGATTCTCTAGGGCAGCTAACAGGATGGTTGAATGCCATTCAGACGAGATTAATTTTCAGTGAGGAGCAAAAGGTTTGAGATGAAGATTGCTGTAGCCAAGCCAAAGGTGTGGGGCACAAACTTAGAAAGCAGAAGACTGTGTAGAGTGATAATGGGCATGAGCAGAAGAGGGATGGTATAGACGATTTGCATGAAAAGTGTGAAGGGAATGAGAGGAAACTACCAGGGTCGGGAAAGAGGAGAGGTGGAGTTGGAGGCCAGTGTGCAGTGTCTTGTGGACAAGGGTAAAGATTTTTAATTGTAGGTGATAAGAAACTGGCAACTAGTGGTGCTTAAAAAAGAGGGGGTGATGTGATCATATTTAAAGGCAAAAGTAAGGAGATGAAGAGCGCTATTTTGCAAAGTCTGTAGGTGACGGATTTCAGTCAGCAAGGCTGGCATAGACAATATTGCAGTAATCAATATGGGGTAATTGAGAGTAGTTAATATTTAGGCAGTGAGAAGTGAATGAATAGAACGAATCTGTCACAGTGCATAAAAGAATATTTTGGCAACGGAGTTTATATTTATTTATGTTTATGTTTATTGCATTACTTGATATACCGCATTTCAAACATTAAGGCGGTGAACATTTGCTAACAAAGAAAGCAGGCCATTGCCTGGGAAAAGGAAAGGAACTACAATTGTCAGACAGGAAAGAATAAGACTCAATCATTCAGGACACAGAGCGCAGACAACAGGAACAACAGTGATATGGTCAGGAGGGGGAACTGGGAAGTCAAAAGCAGAGGAAAAGAGGAGAGTTTTTAGGAGGGACCTGAATTTTAAATAAGCCTGTTCCAGACGGAGAGCAGAGGGGAGTGAGTTCCACAGAAATGTGGAATTCACTCCCCTCTGATATGGTCGTGAAGGGTGAGCTTAGAATCCAAGAGGACACCCAGATATCTGAAAGAGGAAGATAGTGCAAGTGGAGAAAAACCCAAGAGAGGCAGGCAGGATGGGGATGGGTGAGAACCAGTGAACCAAAGTTCCTCAGTTTTCTGCGGACTGAGCTTAAGAAGATGATCAAACAGCCTCAAAGCCATCTGTGAGAGACAATGATTGATGGAGGAAAGAGGATGAAGAAGTGTGCCAGAAAAGGAGGATATTGTCGATGTAATAATGAGCAGCAATACTGGTGTTTTGAATCAATGTAGCAAGAGGTGCAAGGAACATGTTGAACAGTAGGGGAGCGAGAACAGATCCTTGAAGGACACCACAGGTGAGAAGGAAGGAGGAAGAGCAAAGAGGAGTGCGAGACCTGAAAAGAACAGCCAGAAAGAAAAGAATGGAACCAGTGCAAGACAGTAGAGGAAAGCTCCAGTGAGACAGCCAGGGTGAAATTGCCAGAACAATTCCCCTGTAACAGCTTATACCTGCTATCAACACTGCCATCACCGAGCAATTTTGTGTTACTGTAATTTCGTGCCATTGCTACATTACAGAATCAGCCTTATACAACTACTGATGCCTGGCAAAACAACTGCATTAGAAAGTAAGGACTCTATAACTGCTTATAAATATAGAAGTTATGCATAGAAGTGGCACCTGTCTGTACAATAGCAAAACTCAGCTAGCAGTGGTTATACAAATACTGCCGTTGATTGCTGGCCCATATATCTATAACGGTTAGGGCATTTTAAGGTGTGTGGTCAGAAATCCTATCTGTAACACCCATTTTCACAATAGAGAGGCAGTCTGCTAAGGATGTTTATATGTTTACTGTTAGCCCTGCTTTTTCAATGTTTTTGCCAGCAAGACTGAATATTCAGGTGCAGCTTCATATAGTTATTAGGGTGGTTTTTACTGCACTCAAAACCTATCTGCTCTCTTGCATCAGACAGCCTCAGAATCATCAAGAGGAAAGTGAAAGGAACTCCAGTCCAGTCCCGAACCTCTGGGTAGTGTACCTCCTCCAGCAGCTTGGAGACTGAGCATGTCACATTCTTGAAAGCACTAGTACTAATACCACTGGCTCCTCCCACAAGCTCCCATTAACCTATTGATAAAGCAAACTCACAGGAGCAACAAATAAGTAGAAATACAACAAACAACAAATAATTAACTAGTAATACCTGCCTCCCCCTTCCTAGGAGGCACTCCTCCAGCCCCACAGAGTAGGAAAGATTAAGAGAAAAAAGAGACAGAGAGAGAGAGAGAGAGAGAGAGAGAGAGAGAGAGAGAAACCTCCAGAGAAAACCAGGCCTCTGCCTAGGACACCTGAACGGCGGCAGACTCCCAGAATGCTTTAAAAAGTATAATCTTCTTGATATTTATGCTAGATCGGACACCAGCTCTGGCCATAACGTAGCCAAAACCTAACGAGAAAGGCAGTATCCTAAAAAAATCCTGGGTGGGATATGGGACTGGACTGGAGTTCCTCAAGGAATACCAATTAGCAAGTAAGATTAATTTTGCTTTGCTTATCGTCCCTCCAGTCCAGTCCCGAATGTCTGGGATGTAACAGAGCAGTTACTTAATGGGAGGGACCCGCCAAACCGGCCTGCAAAACTGCTGATCCAAAATGGACCTCCCCCGCCGCCTGGACATCCAGGCGATAATGCCTACTGAAAGTATGCAGAGATGAACAAGTAGCCACCCAACATATTTCTATTGGGGGAAATAAACTATACTCGGTCCAAGAAGCCGCTTGAGCCCTAGTGGAATGAGCTTGCAGCCCTAAAGGCACCTCTCGACCCTGCAAATTGTAAGCTGAAGCAATTGCTTCTCAGATCTACCTGGATATGGTGGCCTTAGCCACTGCTTCACCCTTGCGCAGACCCTCAAAGAGGACAAACAAATGATCTGACCTGCGAAAACTCTACGAACCCTTCAAATAACCCTCCAACCGACGAAGATTGCATCCTAGTGCTGAGCCATCCGAGCCGTCTAACACTGGCAGAGATACCGGCTGATTGATGTGAAACACCAAGACCACCTTTGGCAGGAAAGAGGGAACTGGACGAAGAACCACTCTCCCCCAAGAAAATGAAAGAAATGGTTCCTAGCAAGACAAAGCCTGCAACTCCGAAATCCTTTGTGCGGAACAAATTGCTACCAAAAAGACTGTGTTTAATGTTAAATCTTTCAATGAAGCTCGGCTCAAGGCCTCAAAAGGTTCCTTAGTCAATGCTCTCAGAACCAAATTGAGATCCCAAGGGGGAACCAGCACCCTATGAGGTAGGCGCAAACAATTTACCACCCAAAGAAAATGCACCATGTGCGGGTGAGAGCCCAAAGGCTCTTTTTGAACCTTTCCATGAAAACAAGCAATTGCCGCCAGCTGTACCCGCAAAGAGCTGGATGCCAAACCCTTATCAAAGTCATTCTGCAAAAAGGCCAAAATTTCTGGTACTGCAGCTGAAGATGACCTCACCTGTCTATCTGTACACCATGCTTCAAAAATACGCCAGACGCGGATGTAGGCTAGCGAAGTAGACCTTTTTCGCGCATTCAGCAAGGCTGAGATAATGGGTGCCGAATACCCCTTCCGACTCAACCGCATCCTTTCAAAAGCCAAGTCATAGGCAAGAATCGATTCACCTGAGGCATGCACAGTGGACCCTGCAACAGAAGGTCGTTCTGCTCCAGCAGATGCCATGGCCGCGCCACCAATAGCCGCACCAGGTCTGTGTACCAAGGATGCCTTGGCCAGTCTGGAGCTATCAGGATGACACATCTGTGATGTGCTTCGATCCGCTAAACCACGCAGCCTATCAAAACCCAAGGAGGAAAGACATAGAGAACCCCCTCCGTCGGCCATTGTTGCAATAGAGCTTCTATGCCGTCCGACATCCTTTCCTGTCTTCTGCTGAAGAAACGACCTTGGCGGATTCAAAGGTTGCTATAAGATCCATCAGGGGAGTTCCCCATCTGTGCACCACTTGTGTGTAGACTTCTGGGTAGAGAACCCACTCCCCCGGATCCACACGAACCCGGCTGAGATAGTCTGCTGTCACGTTGTTGACTCCCACGATATGTGCTGCCGACAATGCCTGGAGTCGAGGCTCTGCCCAGAGAAATAAACTCTGCGACTCCTCCTTGAGTGCTACACTGCCTGTGCCACCTTGTCGATTGAGGTAAGCTACCATGGTCGCGTTGTCCGATAAGACTCTTACCAACTGGCCTAGGAGATCCTTCTCGAAGGCACTGAGCACCCGAAATACCTCTTGCAACTCTAGCCTGTTGATGGACAATCTGGACTCCTGCGCCCTTCAAGCCCCCTGAGCATAGAGCCCCCCTGCAGTGAGCCCCCCAATCTGCCAGGCTGGCGTCGGCGAGGACTGGTACCCACTGCAGGAGCATGAGAGGCATGCCCACAACCAGATTTTCCTGACTGAGCCACCATTGAAAAGCCTCCCTGATTTCCCATGGACAGGGAAGCCGCTGGGCCAGAGAGTCTGTCTGGTGCGACCACTGAAATAGCAAGGCTCTCTATAATGGAGGCATATGTGCCCTCGCCCATGGCACTACCTCCAGAGTGGCCGCCATCGTACCCGATAACTGTAGGTACTGCCATGCCAACAGTTTTGTGCTCCTCAGAAAGGTCCGCACCAAGAGACACAACCCCTGAGTTCGATGCTCCGGCAGGAAGACTGCCCCGTTCGCGTGTCAAATCGGACTCCTAATTATTCCAGGTCCTGAGAAGGAGTCAACTGGCTTTTGGCCCAATTGACTATCCAGCCCAGACTTTCTGGAAGTTGCACCACCCGGGCAGTAGCCCATACGCTCTCATCCTTGGACTTTGCCCTGATCATCCAGTCATCAAGATAAGGATGCACTAGCACCCCTTCTTTGCAGAGTGCCACTGCTACGACCACCATGACCTTGGTGAATGTCCATGAAGCCATAGCCAATCCGAACGGCAAAGCCTGAAACTGAAAGTGCCCCATCGGCACCGCAAACCGCAGGTATCGCCAATGGTCTGGCCTGATGGGAATGTGTAGATATGCTTCCGTGAGATCTAGGGACATTAAAAATTCTCCCTTTCTCACCGCTACTATCACAGACCGCAAAGTTTCCATATGAAAATGCGGCACCCAAAGACAACGGTTTACTCCTTTGAGGTCCAGAATCAGGCGCCAGGAGCCATCCTTTTTGGGGACAACAAAAGAAATCGAGTATCAACTGCATTCGCATTGGTTTCTGGGTACTGGAACCACTGCCCTCAGTTGCAGAAACTGAGCCAGGGTCTCCTTTATCGCCAAAGCCTTGCCCGGCACCCCGCAGGGGGACTGGACAATGGAGTCGGTGATCGGCCATGCGAACTCAAGGTAATAGCTCTCGCGGATGATCTCCAGTACCCATTGGTCACATGTTATCTGGTCCAAGAAGGAGAAAAATCCCGTAGTTGACCTCCCATGGACTGCTCCCCTGCCTGAGCCCTCCTCCCTTCATTGTGACTTTTTAAACCCACAGGTTGAGAGGGGCCGAGAATCCTCTCCCTGCACCTCGGAATCCTCTAAATCCTGGACCTCGGGTAGAGAATCTTCCCCTCTGGAAACCTGTAAGGCGGGAGGTATGAAAATGCCGAAAATCTTGTGTCTGGTCATGAGGCGCTGTCGCATTGCGCTCCTGTTTTGGCTTACCCTCCGGCAGGCATCCTCCTTTGGATTCTCCCAAATCCTTGAGCAACTTCTCCAGGTCCTCCCCAAACAGGAGCTTCCCCTTAAAGGGAAGTGTACTTAGTCAGAACTTGGAGGAACTGTCTGCTGCCCAATTCCGCAGCCATGTGTAGCGACGAGCCACTACCATTGACGTTATGCTCCTAGCCAAACTGTGAATTAGATCATAGTGAACATCCACAAGGTAAGCTGCTCCCGATTTTAGCTTAGCAATCTCAGCCCCTTGCTCCATTGCCGCACTCTCCGGCTGCTGCAGCCGTTGGGACCTGCAAAGGCAGGCTCTGGTCACCTAGGCCCCACAAATGGAAGCCTGTATGGATAGCATATTAACATCAAAAGCCTGCTTCAACAGGGTATCCAACTTTCTGTCTTGCCCATCCTTCAGGGCAGCACTCCCTTCCACCGGTATGGTCGTCTTCTTTGTCACAGCTGACACAGCAGCATCCATGCGAGGAGAACGAAACAACTCCCGCTCCTGATTTGAGAGTGGATAAAGATGAGAAAAGGTTCTAGCTCCCCTAAGATCTGCCTCCGGCAGATCCTACTCATCCTGGATCATCTGCTTAACCACCCGGTGTACTGGGAAGACCGCCTGTGTACTCCATACCGCCTGAATGAGAGGATTCTCCAGCATGTCCTCTTCCACCGGGTGACTAGTTGGCAAATTGAGGGCTTGCAGGGACTCTGCAATCAGAGTGGGCAACTCCTCTCGCTGAAATATCCAGACAATCTGCACCTGGTCTTCCGGCTCCAGAATTTCTCCTTCTTCTAACTCCTCAGTATCTAGTTCTGGATCCAGCCCTATCTCAGTTGTCTCTGGTCAATCAGAAATGGATGGCTGGTCCTCCACCAGTCTGGCTCTCTTTGCTGGCCTGGGACCCAAGACCTCTCCCTTTTGTGTGGAAGTCCGACCCACACCAGCAGTCACCTCGAGAGGTCTGTACTGACCCCCTGCTGTCGTAAGCAGAAGGCCTGGTGCAGCAGAAGCACAAATTCCAGAGAGAAACCCCACAAAGCCAATCCCCCCAGGCTAAGGGAAGTCACGGGACCTGTAGTAGCTGGACCCGACTCACGAGGAGAGGAATTGGCCTCCAAGAGAGAGAGAGTCTCTCCAGAACCCAGAGGTCCTTGGGATGCTGAAGGTGCAGGATCCCTGGCCTAGTCCTGAAGCGCCTGCTCCATGTTGATGGCCTCAGAAGCACAGCTGTGGCACACCCCTGCATCTGACACACTTCCTCGCCGGGTACCGCAAACAAGACACTGCGGGCGGGCAGTCATTGGTTAACGGCTATCCTGAGATTCCAACACTGCTCCCCAAGACCAACCTGTAGTTAGCCCAGTAAAGGTAGAATAGAAACCTTTAAACCTTCTCCTCAAACAGATGCCAATTTAAAGAAAAGAAAAAGGGGTTTTTTTGTTGTTTTTTTTTAGCGAGGACTTCCACGCACGCACCAGCATTGCTCTACTAACAAAACAAAACAAAGAAAAGTGTCCCCGAGGCCCGGGACCACCGAACGTAGTTAATTGAGTCCCGAAATCCAGTGCGGAGGAAAGCGCAGGAACCAGGCTTGCTATCCGCTTTCCCGCTCCGGACCACCACGATCACCAAAAGGCGCTAACCGCCACTGTATATCTTGGCCGGCTCACCTCTGCACCCTCATTTTCTCCCACAAAAAATTTCTCATTTAAAAGTTCCCCAGCCTACCTCTGATCCCCAGGTCCAAGACGGGCGCCAGAGGGACGGGTCTTCCAACCTCCCGCACTCAGACAGCTTTCGGCTTCAGCGTGATGGGGGGGAGGGGCAGTAGCACTCAGTTCAACCTGCACTGAAGAAATGGCGGCTCCTCACCCGCTGATGGGATCGGGAGCCGCCAGAGCCCCGGGAATGCGTCAAAGATAGAAACCCCCATCAAACCTTTAAGGAGGGAAAGGAAAAGGAGAGCAACTGAGGATCTTCCATAGAAGGTGGATGTCCCTTCTTTTTAAAAAAAAAAATAAATAAACTTAATAAAGAAATCAAATAAATTTAAAACAAATGAAACTAAGAGAAAACTCCTTATTTGTTCCTTCAGTGAGCCCCAAACCTAGGCTCATGACATCCTCCAGCTGCTTGGAGACTGAGCATGTGGGAGGAGCCAGTGGGATTAGTGCTCTCAAGAATGTGACGTGCTCAGTCTCCATGCTGTTGGAGGAGATACACTACCCAGAGGTTCGGGAATGGACTGGCGGGACAATAAGGAAAGACATATTTAGGCGATCTAGGGCACCTCAAAGAAATAACCCCTAAAGAGATTAGAGAGGACACTGAAATGGGCTTGGACTCTGTGGCCAGAGCCAGGCACCCATAGATACTGCTGTCTCTTTAAGAAATCAACTCATTGAACACAGATTTTCAGTAGAAAGGCGAGCATTTGTTTACAGGTAATACGAAAATGCATTAGTGAAGAAATAGTGCAGATTTTTTACTCCCTCCCATCCTTCTTCTCAGTGGTGCAGTGTCCATGGTAGTGTTGCCCCCATAGCACTCGTCCTCTAGAGAGAATCCAGGTAGGAACTGGAGCAAAAGATCTACATCTGCCCTGGAAGGGTGAGATGCAGACTATGGGTTTTGGCAACTCTACAGATGGGCAGCTGCAGCCTTTGCAATGAGAGCCAATTGTTGGATGTGTAGCTGCAAGGAGGATTATTCTCAAAGGTGTAGTCTCCTCAGTAGTGTTGCCTTTATTTGGCAGCTTGACCCCCAATAGTAGTATTGCGAGATTGTCACTAGGGGTCGACTGTCACCATTTTTAACCCACCACCCCATGGGCAGGAGCAACTGGGGATCCTTCAGATTCAGACCTTTTGCCCCAGCCCCATTAGACATGTGAGAGATCTCCAGTAAGATTTTAGGGAGAATCAGGGGGAGAGGGGGTTAGGGGGAGGACTAAGAGTGCAAGGAAGGGTACTAACGATGTCAGGGGAATGGAGAGTGCAGGGAGTACTACTGATGTCAGCATGTATGGGTGAGTACTTATGATGTTGGGGAGGGGGTCTGGGGGAAACTGTTAATGTCGGAAGTGTGCAGGGATGGGGGGGGGGGATAGCAGGATGCTATTTTTTCCCATGTGCGGCTTTTTAAAATTTCTGCTCCCAATAGACCTTCCAGCAACTGCACATGTACTCCTGCATGTCTTTGTAGGTTGTTTTTACAAAAGGCTCTGCATTTGGCAGAACCTTTTGTAAAATATCTGAGAAATTGTGCATATTTTGACCTGGATGTCTTAATTCTCTACTCAATGTGCTATGTAAAATGGGCCTTCACATCTATTAGCACCTCCGTAACTTATTAATATTCCTGTCACTGCTGACACCTATTTTCACTGCACATCATTGAGCCATCTCATTAAATACTTCTACCATCCCCCTATGCTTACTGTCTAGTGGCCTTGAGCAAGTCACTTAACCCTCCATTGTCTCAGAAAAATCCAAGTTATCAATGTCCCCATTTAATGTACATTGCCAAGTTTAAGTTAAATGACGTTGACTGAAATGAAAAAGCGGTATAAAAAAAAGCTTGTTAAATAAATAAATAGTGTCATCGCTGCATCACAAAGTCAAAACCTGTCATAGCTTACACACGATGTCACTGCTGTAACATACATAGAAATCCCATTTTATTATTTACACCTTGTTTCAAAGCAGCCTTCACAGAGCTATCTCCCTCAGTGCTTATACCTGTTATCTCTACTACATCACAAATCCATATTTCTATCATTACTAATACCTGTTTTCACTTTGTTACAGAATAAAACTTCTACTCAGTGTTAGCAGTATTTCAAAACCATTTAGAAGGGAGGAGTGGCCTAATGGTTAGGGCAAGTTATCTTGGGCTGGAGGGCCAAGGGTTTGAATCTTGCTAGAGCACAGCAACATTGGGCTTGAAGGACTGGGGTTTCTACTTCCACAGGTGCTCCTTGGGCCTTGGTCAAGTCACTTAACTCTCCATTGCTTTAGGTACAAAAACATAGGGGTATGTTTACTAAGGTGCGGTAATGTTACCGGCGTTAAGAGCAGCGGTAATGTTACCAATGCCATATAAGGAAGTGGGCGGTGCGGCATTAAGGTAACCTGAGCCATTATCATGCGATACAGGATGCCCAGGCAAGTTACCGTGCGTTAAAGGGCGCTTGGTCGTCTAACGCACGTTAAGGGGACAAACGGCACATGAAGGCTGACAAAGTGCACTAACCTAAGGCGCCTTATAAGGTGCCCAAACCTAAGGCACCTCATAAGGCACCATAGGTTCATGCACCTTATAGGGCACCCTAGGATAAGGTGCCTTATAAGGCGCCCTAGGTTAAGACAGGCGCAGATAGATGGACTGAAGGATGGTTGTCAACTGTGGTGAGGGTGTGACGTGCTAGCAGCACAGATATGCAGAGATGTGACTGTCACAGGCTTGAAAATTATATGAAAAGTATAGCCATAAACAAGATAAAAACAAGGAGGAAGTGAACCCATGACTCCTGCCCAGAAAGGGCATTGCACAAACCAGTAGGCTACACCCCCATGTCGAGTTCCACAGCAATGGCTGGATACAAAAACACTGCAGGGCACCGCACAAAATGTCTGCAGTGTGTCAGGATAGGGTAACCCCACCAGTAGCCATGATGCAATGCACATACAGAACAACAGGCTACAGCTGATATTGCAGTCTGTAATTGGGACGTGAACCACAGATGAACACATGCACACCCACCATGAAATGGTATGTAGTGAAAACAGCATGCAGAAAAGTCAACAAATTAAACCGAAAGGGCGTCAGGGGCTGGTCTGAAGGGCCAGCCATGTGGATGGTGGGTGTACAAGGGCAAAATGGGGAAGAGATCCAAAAAAGAGTATGTGAGAATTGAACCAGTACACTGAAGAGTCCAAACATAGCTCACCAACAGCAATACCAAACCACTGAGCCAACTGCCTACACAGAAAGCCCAAAGAAAGGGACCATATGTAACATCTAATATGTGATGGATAGGCTGCATGGAGCGCACGCTGCAGTGCACAGTGAAGAGAAGGAAGGGTGTGTGGAGAAGTGACGAAGCTGCAGCCATTGTATGGTAAGGTTAGCAGAACACAAGAAAAGAAAAGGAAAGGAACATGTGGGAATCACACCACTATCCCAAACAACCACAACAACCACAATGCAAACATGTTCTACCAAAGGGAATGTATGTACGGAAACCCGTAGCTTCCTGTGAGGTGGCAGACGACTGGCACACAGACAGCTGCCACCGTTCAAGGATGTGAGCTCAGGTGGGCCATGTACATTAGTAGTATACCATTAAATACGTTGGTCAGTGGGGTGGTGAATCAGCAGCAGAGACAAATGTGTGTCCAACATGTCACACAGTCACTGGCCTGTCCACAAATGATGAGCAGACAGATCATGTCCAGCAGCTGCATGGTGTGTACTGCTCAGTAGGCTCCCATGTAGCTGCATGCCCCAAATGCCGTAGTCACATAGGCGTGAAGGTAGACAGTAGGTAGGCTAGAGCAGGAACAACGTTTAGAACGCAGCATGTTCTGGGGACAGAGCAGGGAGAGATATTTAACTTAAAGTAACAGTTAACCTGGCTACCACACAAAGGCCAGTTAGTTGAGAGAGGCAAGGTAAGTTATACAGCTGAGAAAGCTGAAGCGCAAAACTAGAGGTAACAGGGAGGTGAAGTAGCACACCAATAAAGACAATAATAAATAAATAAATAGACAGCTAGAACTCACAGCAAAGTCGTCACAGGTGGTAGTGGCTTCCATGTGATGTTGGAGCTGCGGCCCCCATTGATTTCTATATCGCACGAAGCCGTTACCCCCGAATAGTATACATACCCCTAAATGTTGGAATGTTTCTTAAGCAGGGATTCCCTCCAAAAAGCAAACTCCTTTTTATTCTAAAGATTGTGTGCCCAAAGGCCAATTGGCTAAGTGGCATATGTTATATCTGTTTCATGTAACTATGCACCATACAGTATTATAATAAGGTCAGAGAGATGAGTAAAAAAACCCTCTACTTAGCTGGCAATTGGAGCTGGCAATTAGAGTGTTTCCTTCACAATGCTGAAAACAAGAAAATAGCCTATAATGCTCTTTTCAATAAGATGGCATCTGACGTCACAAGACCAGATGACAAAAAGAACCAATCAGAATGAGCTCCACCAATTGATCTCCAAATTAAGGTCATAGGAAATCACAGTATTATGTTTAACACTAGAAGCCCCAAAGTGCGTCAATTGACGCAATTGACTGTGTTGCCCTGCCTATACCCACCTGTGCTCACAGGTGGTAGCAATCCTGGGGCACAGGGCTGCACAGGGCAGGGGTGCCACGTGCCACCTACGTGGTCACTCCCCCTGGGGGCCCATGAGCTGCACTGCCTATGAGTGCCTCACGCAGCATGCGCAGCTCATGTATCTGTATCACGGCACCCATCACCTGAGTCATGGTCCAGGTTTGCTCCCGTTGGGCGAGGGAGACAGCATGCAGTGCCACTGACAGGGGGTGTGTACAGTCACCCCCACACAGATGCCATCTGCATGGTGTCTGTGTGGAGGCCTCTGCAAATGGCATGTCAGCGGCGCTGACTGCCTCTCCCTTGTCTAGCGGGGGCGCATCCCCTGGGCCATACTGCAGGTGGCAGGGGCCCCCAGTGCCTTGTGCAGTCCTTTGCCTCTCAGGATTGGCCACAACCTACACAGTGAGGCAGGATGCACCCATGGAGGTGTGTGGACCTGCCAGGCCCACGTGCGCAACAGCAGGTTCTGGCACATCACGCACCTCCAAGGGTGCATCCTGCCTCACAGCCCCATCCCCTGTCCCCTGTCCCCGCCCCCTCACTCTCCCTGCCCCTCCCACCTCCCCCAACCCCCCAACCTCCACACACCCTCCCACTCCCTCACCCACTCCCCTGCATTCCCCTCCCCAGCCCCTCCCACAACCCCACCATCCCCACCTCCTCCACCCCCTCAGAGGCCTCCTCCTCCTCCTCAGTCCTTGCCCTCCTCTTCTGCCAGTACAGAGTCCTCCTCCTTCGGATCAAAGTCCATGTCCTCCTCCTCCGGTGAAATGTCCTCATCCTCCACCTCTGGGTAAAAGTCCTCGTCCTCCTCCCGCTTCTCATCCCCCACCTCCACAATGTCCATGTCTTCCTCCTCCTCCTCTGCCGCTTCTGCCTCCTCTCCCACCTCCTGTTCCTCTGCCTCTCCAACAATAAAATGAATAAAATACAGTCTCTAAAATGCTTGTATGCCAATGCTAGAAGTCTAAACAATAAGATGGGAGAGTTAGAATATATAGCACAAAATGAGAGGTTAGATATGATTGCACTCTCAGAGACATGGTGGAAGGAGGATAACCAGTGGGACACTGTGATACCTGGATACACACTATATCGTAATGATAGAGCTGATCAAATTGGTGGAGGGGTTGCGCTCTATGTTAGAGAGGGCATTGAGTCAGAAAGGATTAAAGTTTTGCAGGGAACAAAATTTGCTGTAGAATCTCTATGGATTGAAATTCCATTTATGAAGGGGAAGGTGATGGCAGTTGGAGTATACTATCGACCGCCTGGCCAGAATGAACAAATGGATGATGAAATGCTCAAAGAAATCAAGGAAGCTAACAAAAGTCACAACAGAGTAGTAATAATGGGTGATTTCAATTACCCCGGTATCGACTGGGTCAGTGTCACAGCAGGACAAGCTAAAGAGATAAAGTTTCTAGATGGAATAAATGACTGCTTCTTGGAGCAGCTGGTTCATGAACCGACCAGAGGGGAAGCCATACTGGACCTAGTCCTTAGTGGAACGCCAGATCTGGTGCAAGAAATAAGGGTGTTGGGACCACTTGGCAATAGTGATCATAGTATGATCATGTTTGATTTAATTAGTGGAGGACAGATAGTAAAGGCATCCACAGTACTACCTTTTAACTTTCAAAAGGGAGACTATGATAGAATGAGGAATATAGTTAGGAAAAAACTAAAAGGAGCGGTTCCAAAGGTTAAAGACTTACAGCAAGCTTGGGTGTTATTTAAAAATACTATCCTCGAAGCCCAGACCAGCTGTATTCCACGCATTAGGAAAAGTGGAAGAAAATCCAAAAAACTGCCAGCATGGTTTAAAGGTGAGGTCAGAGAGGCTGTTGCTGCCAAAAAAGCAACCTTCAGGAAATGGAAAAAAGAGCCAAATGATGAAAACTGGAAACAGCACAAGCACTGGCAAGTTAAATGCAAAGCATTGATAAGGCAGGCAAAGCGGGAATTTGAGAAGAAACTTGCTACGGAAGCAAAAACATGAAATAAAGACTTTTTCAAGTACATTCGTAGCAAAAGGCCTGCGAGAGAGTCAATTGGACCATTAGATGATAGAGGGGTAAAAGGGGCAGTAATAGGAAACAAGGCTATAGCAGAGAGACTGAATGAATTCTTTGCTTCGGTCTTTACTGAGGAAGATGTAGGGATGTTACCCAAGACTGAAGTGGTATTTAAAGGTGATGCTGCAGAGGTATTGAGAGAAATATCGCTACACTGGGAAGATATATTACAACTATTTGATAAACTGAATAGTAGCAAATCACCTGGACCGGATGGTATACATCCCAGAGTGTTGAAAGAACTGAAATATGAGATTGCAGACCTGCTATTGGTAATCTGTGAACTTTCATTAAAATCATCTGTAATACCTGAAGATTGGAGGGTCGCCAACGTAACACCAATTTTTAAAAAGGGTTCCAGGGGTGACCCAGGAAATTACAGACCGGTGAGCCTGACGTCAGTACCAGGGAAAATGGTAGAAACCATCATAAAGAACAAAATTACACAGCATGTAGATAGTCATGGCCTAATGGGAGACAGCCAACATGGCTTTAGACAAGGAAGATCTTGTCTTACTAATCTGATATGTTTTTTTGATGGTGTGCATAAACAGGTACACAAAGGTGAGTCGGTTGATATAGTGTATCTGGACTTTAAGAAAGCTTTTGACAAAGTCCCCCATCAGAGACTTTTGGCGAAGCTAAAAAGTCATGGGATAGGAAGCAGTGTACTATTGTGGATCGGGAACTGGTTAAAAGATAGAAAGCAGAGGGTAGGGCTAAATGGCCAATATTCCCAATGGAAAAAGGTGAATAGTGGAGTACCCCAGGGATCTGTACTGGGTCCGCTGCTTTTTGACATATTCATAAATGACCTGGAAAAGGGAATAACTAGTGAGGTTATCAAATTTGCAGATGACACAAAACTGTTTAAAGTTGTTAAAACCCAAGAGGATTGTGGAAAACTGCAGGAGGATCTGGATAAATTGGAAGACTGGGCATCCAAATGGCAGATGAAATTTAATGTGGACAAGTGCAAAGTTATGCACCTAGGAAAGAACAACCCACACTATAGTTACACGATGCAAGGCTGGATACACATTAGAAACCACCACCCAGGAAAAAGATTTAGGCGTCATCGTGGATAACATGTTAAAACCCTCCGCCCAGGGTGCAGCGGCGGCCAAGAAAGCAAATAGAATGCTAGGTATCATAAGGAAAGGGATGGAGAATAAAACAAAGGATGTTATAATGCCTCTGTATCGCTCCATGGTACGACCGCATCTTGAATATTGTGTGCAATTCTGGTCACGGTATCTTAAAAAGGACATAGCGTTATTAGAAAAAGTACAGAGAAGAGCCACCAAATTGGTGAAGGGGATGGAAGGCTACTCCTATGAAGAGAGGCTAAGAAGGTTAGGGCTCTTTAGCCTGGAGAAGAGACGGCTGAGGGGAGATATGATAGAGGTCTATAAATTAATGAATGGAGTGGAACGGATAAACGTGGATCAATTGTTTACGCTATCAGAGTATAGAAAGTCTAGGGGACATGTAATGAAGCTACAGGGTAAACTATTTAAGACAAATAAGAGAAAATATTTTTTCACTCAACGTGTAATCAAACTCTGGAATCTGTTACCGGAGGATGTAGTAAGGGCTGTTAGTATAGCTGGGTTTAATAAAGGTTTGGACAAGTTCCTGGAGGAAAGGTCCATAAACCACTATTAAAAAGGGACCCAGGATATCAATGCTTGACCCAGTACAAGCATTGTGGAACCTATGTCTTTTGGGGATATTGCTAGGTACGTATGACCTAGATTGGCCACTGTTGGAAACAGGATACTGGGCTTGATGGACCTCGGTCTGACCCAGTATGGCATGTCTTATGTTCTTATGTTCTTAGGGTACACAGCTTGCTCCAGTGTGGCCAATGCCACCACCCCCTGGGCCTCCTCCTCTGCATGACCCACACCAGATGGCATGCCTGCATTGGCATCAGCGGACACTGTGAGGGACAAAGGAAGGTACCACATCAGTCGTGTGTTGGCCATATGATGGGCACATAGCTGTCTATAGCCCTGAGGCCACCTGTGAGTAGGGACGACCAGCACACATAAGCAGGCACACCTACATTAACAACAGGATTGACCACACACCCCTGTCAGTAGGCCTGGGGCCTCCTGGGAGTAAGGCTGACCTGCATAGATCTGCAGGCTCACCTACAATAGCACCAGGATTAGCCACACAACCCTGTCTATAGCCCTGAGGCCACCTGTGAGTGGGGATGACCAGCTCACATAAGCAGATGCACATACATTAACAACAGGTTTAACCACAAACCCCTGTCGGTGGGCCTGAAGCCTCCTGAGAGTAGGGCAGACCTACATAGATCTGCAGGCTCACCTACAATAGCACCAGGATTGGCCACAGACCCCTGTCAATAGGCCTGGGGCCACCTGTGAGTGGGACGACCAGCACACATAAGCAGGTGCACCTACATTAACAACAGGATTAACAACAAACCCCTGTCGGTGGGCCTGAGGCCTCCTGGGAGTAGGGCAGACCTGCACAGATCTGCAGGCTCACCTACAATAGCACCAGGATTAGCCACAGACCCCTGTCAATAGGCCTGGGGCCTCCTGGGAGTAGGGCTGACCTGCACAGATCTGCAGACTCGCCTACAATAGCACCAGGATTGGCCACAGACCCCTGTCAATAGGCTTGGGGCCTCCTGGGAGTAGGGCTGACCTGCAAAGATCTGCAGGCTCACCTACAATAGCACCAGGATTGGCCACAGACCCCTGTCAATAGCCCTGAGGCCACCTGTGAGTGGGGATGACCAGCACACATAAAAAGGCGCACCTACATTAACAACAGGATTAACCACAAACTCCTGTCGGTGGGCCTGAGGCCTCCTGGGAGTAGGGCAGACCTGCACACATGAACAGGAGCACCTACATTGGTCCCAGGGGTGACCACTGACCTGTCCTTTTCCCATGGTGTGCTTGTATGATATGTGTTTTGTTTGCTGGCTGCTAGGTTGCACTCCTTGGTTTGTGTGACCTGCCCCCATGCACTTACCTCACGTAGGTGGTCGGCTGACACATTGTACCTCCTTGGCACCTGCCCCCAGGCCCTCCTGACCTTGTTGAGGTCTTGCCTCCTGGAAGAGCCTGGGAACAGAGGCCTCTGCTTTAGACAGATGAGGCGCCTGAGCACCTCCAACTCAGAGGCCGTGAAGGGTGGCTTCCTTGACCGGGCGGCCATCTTGTCTGCTGTATTATACACATTACGTTATGATGCAGTATTGTGGCGAACACGCGTTTTCCAGCCGCTCCTGTGTTGCAGTGCCGCAGACACGCAGTGCACAATAACGCGTGTGACGTTTTCTGATGTGACGGACATTTTTACATGCCTTATGAGATACCTTTGGGTGCCTTAGGTTATGTGGGCAGGTTATGGCGCATAGCAATGCACGTCCCAAACAAACATCACACACATTATTGTGAGCGCTGCATGTCTGCGGCACTGCAATGTGGATAGCACCACAGTACTGCATCTTGGTGTAACACGTACACTACAGTAGACAGGATGAGGCACCTTACTACCTGTTCATTGCCTTTCCTTTTTTCTCTCTCCAGTTTTAGGATTACATCTGTTTTTCTGCCTTATTGCTCATGCCTGTCAACCTGATGCATCTTACAGTGCTTGGGGCACTTTAGACCTAAGTCACCTTAGGTTGTGGATGTCATCAGGGGGGTTAGACAAGATATGGACCTGTTCCTAGGCCACTGGAAAACCAATAGTAGTACTGGGAGCCTCTGCCGCCTCCAACCATGGTCTGACATTCACCAGCAGGGACAGCAGAATGTACCTGCAGCACCCCGCCAGGTGTGCCAACCATGCACAAACTAACTGCAGACAGTCCACTCGCCAGTCTATATTGCATGTTCACAGAGGAACTATGCGCACCCAGACTTGGGTTGTACAGCAAAGACACCCAGCAGATGCCTCAGTGATTGGGCCTCCAGAAAAGAGGGCACACATATATCACTTGAGACAAATACTATTTAGCACTGTGTGGAAACATAGCCATGCCATGGTCACTGTTCGGTCAGAATGAGAGTATCCTACCAGCAAGATGTGCTGTGGCCACCTTGTCCATGCAGGTGCTGGTTTACAATATCCCAACCATTGCCCTACCCCCACTGCAGGCGCATCCTGCCTGATCCGCCCTCTCTGGGCCATACCCACAATACCTTGCTCCTCAGTATGCAGATTTGCAGGCTGGCACTGGCAACAGTGTACATTTTGTGGGCCCAGTGCAGAGTAGGATGGGCCCAGTGCAGAGTAGGACGCCACACCACAATGGATGGACATGCACTCTCCCACTCCTATTGCAGCATTGTACAAAGAGAGGGATGGTTGGAAAACCTGACCGCTACACTGCTTCCTATCACAGTGCGGGCATTGCTATGGAGTGCAAGAGCTAGTTGTGGGATCTGCAGATAGCTGCTGCTCCAAGCCGGTGCAAACAGCCTGACTCTCCATAGAACTTTGGATAGTGGAGCCTGTGTGTGTGGATGTTTGTACTCCTGTTGGCTGATGCTTTTGTGATTGCACATGTTGATGTTGTATCTGCGATGTAGGGTAAAATGTAGGGACATGCATTGCAGGATCCACAGCTGGGATGTGAACCTGTGACCCTCTGCTGCAAGCTACACTGGCTATGTGTACTGCACCCTGGGGCTACATTTGCTCTTTCTTGGACAGACCTTGTTTATTGCACTGCACAATGCACACTGGGGCAGGTCATGACCTTGGTCTACTGCAGGCAGGTGCCACCTCCACCGGTACCCCCCCCCCCCTGCCATGTTGACATGCCCATATACTATCGGTGCTGGTTGTGTGCAGTCCCAAGCCATCCACTGTGCAGGTAGGTGGGTGCCTAGGTCCAGGGTCTGGGGTGCGGTGGCATACATGGACATCAACATATCTCCCTCATTACCGCCTGCCACTGTTCTGTCACTTCCACATGGGGCTGAGATGGCTGTGGGGTGTGTGGTGTGTGATCTGGCGACAATTGGCTAGGGTAGACCTGGTTGATTGATTGTGTTCTGCCGGCAGATTGTGGTCAGGCTGGGGCATGCAATGCGGGTCCGGTGTATCCATTATGGACTACTACTGGGTGTTTACATATTTCACCCAAAGTGTGGTCACACCCTGTACTGCCTTACCAGGGGCTGTGATAATGGGTGTCCATTTTGCTGGGTTTACAGACAGTTTGGGACTTGTCCTGGGGAAGGTCCATAGACCCTTGTTAGAGTGGTCTCCAGATGTGCACTGCTTGCCCCATTACAGGCATTGTGGTTCCTGTGTTATGTTTGGGGTACCTGCTGGGTACGTGTCCCCTGGATGGGACACTGTGGTACACAGAGTACTGAGCATTTTGACCTTGATCAGACACTGTCATGCTGATTTCCGGTTTCTGTGTTCCTATGTGCCACCTGGGCACCAGCCTAGTCCACCCTGTGCCCCAGTTGCCCCCACTGCATGTCCTGCCTTCAGTCCCCTTTGCTCCATTTGCAACATTACCATAGTGCCCTTTCATACTTGGGCACTATGCTGTTGCTGCAAATGGGCACTACTATCACTGTTTTTGGGCTCCTTGTCTGTGCTCTACATTGCTGACATTGAAATGGTCTCTCTCTCCTGCAAATGTGCATTTACCGACAGGTTTTCACTGGCGGTATTGTCCCGGCATTAATGTTCCAGCGTTAGTATAGCAGGAGCCTCTCCCCGCCCACTCCCCACCCATTGACCCCTTCTCTCCGCCCTCTGGGACAGTTACCGCTGCCTGTTACGTTAATGCACGTTAACATGACATCAGGTAATGTTACCGCGCATTAACGTTGCCAATGCTACGTTACTGCACCTTAGTAAACATACCCCATAGACTGTGAGCTCTTTGGAGACAAGGGAAAAATAGATATCCAATACCCAAACGTACCCTGCTTTGACTAGTAGAAAAGCAGTATATAAGCCTAGTTAAATAAAATGCATTTATTTATTTATTTATTAAGCCTTCATTACATGCCCAAATCAATTTATTACTTCTCAGTAAATATATTTATTGAATTACTTTTCAATAAAAAAAATCCTTTGTTACTGATTGACTGTTGTTAAAATTGCTTCAGAAAAGTATTCTCCCTCCCACTGCTTATTTCTGGTATTACTGCTACTTCATACATCAGTCTGTTTCTCACCTCTTCTACCTGGATTTCTAGCCACATCAAAGAGTCATTTGTTTAGCAGGTATCACTTCTATATTACTGAGCCACCCCCTTATCACTGCTTATAGCTGGTGCCACTGCTGTATCACAGAGCAATCTCCTGTCACTGTTTATTACTGATTTCAGCGCTGCATCACAGAACCATTACATCTATTACTGTTTATTGCTAGTAACATTGGTGAGAAACAAAGCCATCACCTTGCTTATAGGTATTTGGGATTTAGCTCACACCTTTTTCAGTAGTAGAGCATGGCAAGTTATATTCAGATATTGTAGGTATTTTCCAGTCCTTGGAGGGCTTACAATGTAAGTTTGTATCTGAGGAAGTGGAGGGTTAAGTGACTTGTCCAAGAACAAAAGGAGCAGTAGTGGAATTTGAATCCTGGTTCCCAACTTATTGTTCTAACCATTAGACAACAACATGACTCCAAAAAATATGGTACATTGCTGCATAATAGATCCATCTATAAGTAATAGTTTTTACCTGCCCCCCTCATTGGTACTCACAAATATGGCCATGATCTTGTGGTGCTACCCCCTAGCATCGTGACACTATGGGGCAGCACCTCCTGATTGTGGACATTTTGTGCTGGGACCACAACGGGGGGCAGGAGAAGGGAGGACCATTCCTGTCCCCATTGACCACTAGACCACCAGGGACTGTCAAGGGTACTAGGGGGGGGGGATGTCAGGTGTGGGGGCATCAGGTGTGGGGGGGGGGCGTCAGGTGTGGAGGGGGGCCCAGGGACCCTCCTAGGATGACTGGCTAGCCGGAATACATTGTTTTTAATTAGGGTGGAGAGAGGGGGGATTGGGACCTTGACTGGTTAGCTGGGTTTTGTTGAAAGGATCAGAAGGGGATGGGCTTTGGCCAGTCAACTGGCTACTCAGGTTTTTCTCTTGGTCTAGGGGTGCACCGATTACCCCCCCCCCCCCCCGAACAATTCCTGATGGGGATTGGAGCTGTCCTGAGGGATCAGTGCTGAAGGGGGGGACATGCAATTATTTAGATATTGTTGGTGCCACAGATCTGTATATCTGCAGCACTGATAGTATTGTCACTTGGAGGGGGGAAGATTGGTGCTTTGGGGGGAATTGGCAATGATGGAGGGACAGAGCTGTTAAGAGCTCTCTACCTGATTGCTCCCTGTCTTCTCATTGGATTTACCACAGAGACCTGCGATACCTGCATCGACAGAAACCATGGGATTTCCTGCATAGGTCTCAATAGTAAATCCAAAATCTTCATGGTATCTGCAGGGGAAACCTGGGAATGCCTCCTGCAGCTACTGTGGATTTTTTGAACTTAAACATAGGCCTTTTGCAGCTATCACACCACAATAGCTGCAAAAGGCTATTGTGGTTTTAGTAAATATGCCCCCTGTTGTCATTGTTGCAACAGAGATCCACCATTTGACTTTGCTTATTCCTGGTATCCTGGAATTCCTGCATCTGTGCTGTTTAAGAATATAAGAGCATCAGATATGTCATATTGGGTCTATCAAGCCCAGTATCCTGTTTACAACAGTGGCCAATCCAGGTCATAAGTACTTGTCAGGTTTTGTTATAGCCATTAATTAAATTAATTTTATTTAAAAAGTCAATTTGCTAGCAACCTGGCTTCACTGCTGCTTCACTGATTTATTCACCTGTCATTTTTCATATCTGCTGTTACTCCTGAATCACAGAAAAATCCCACTATCAGTACTTTATCTGGTGCCGTGGCTATGTAATAGAGCTATTTCCCTATCACTACCTGAAGCAGAATTTTGCATGATGAGATATGAGATCATGGTGAAAATTGACAATATACATGGCGACATTAGAGATCTTGGAGGCTAGATGGAAGAGGCAGAAACCAAACCAGAAGAACGTGCAGAGATCTTGAACAATTTGCAGTGTGCAGTGTATTTGCATAAACAGCAGGCAGCAGAATTGATTTATAAACTGGATGACATTGGGGGGCGGAGCCTGATGTCCAGCGGGTAAGACGCTTCGCGCTGAAGCTCCCGAGAGGCCTACTTAGAATCCTGACTTAATACCTCTACAAACTTACTATTTCGCTCCGGGTTGACCGGGGTACCTCGGGGGGGATGGCGGCCCATAAACCAGCGCGCTTGGACTTCGGGTCTCCTTCTTCTTCTCACGGAAAACGCTCCAAAACAGAGGTGTCCTCCCCACAGAAGATGGTTCCATTTCGTGAAAACCCCGAAATGCACCTGGAGATTTTGGAGGAACTACGCGGCGTGAAGGAATTGGTGCAGTCCAATGGAGAAGCGCTTAGAGCCCTGCGAGAAGACTTTGGAGTGCTCCAGGACCGACTTGAAAGACTCTCATTACGGCAGGACAATATGGCGGGGGTCCTCGATTCGCACGCGGTGCGCTTGGGCGCACTGGACAAGGCCGAGCGCCAGATACAGAATCTGCAAAAGGAGTTAGAAGATAGCAATAATCGAGCCCGTCGCAACAATGTGAGGCTCATTGGAATACCGGAGGAGGCGGAAGCGGGAGATATGAGAGAATTCCTGCTCAAAATTCTTCCCTCCTTGCTGAAGATCACCTTTCATAAAGAATTGGAAATCGATCGTGCACACCGTGCTCCTACCCACATGGCGCTCAACCGAACGACCCCCCGGCCTATTATCTTTCGCTTGCTACGATATCAACAAGTGGAACAAATTTTAAATGCTGCCCTGGCGAACCATCATTTGGAATTTGAGGGTCACAAAGTCTCCTTTTTCCCTGACTTGGCAAAGCCTACCGTTGACCGACGGAAGAAACTCCTTGCTTTTCGCCCTCGACTTCAACAGCTACAGGCTCGCTTTGGCCTGTTGTATCCCGCGAAACTCCGAGTGACTCTCCACAACCAAACCAGGACATTCGAAGATCCTGATCTACTATCAACATTTTTAGACTCCAAAGAGGCAGAGCAGATGCGCTAATCCAACGACGTGGACTTTTATTCGCCGGCTCTGTCCGCCATTTTGAAGGGCCCGATGCGGCGGTCATAGTCAAGCACAGAGACTTCCTGGACTTTCTTTCTTTCTTTCTATGACTCTTGTTTTGTGGTCTCCTCTCCCTCCATGATGTGTGCCTCGGTCGGATTCGGAGCACGTACAGTCCTACAGGTTATGTGTTTTTCAATTTTGGCCTTCTCTGGGGCTTCTCCCCGCAGACACATGGTCACCAGTAATTTTTGGGGTTTTGCTTCTTCTCTGCCGCGTTGCGGTTTTTCTTTTTTAATGTGGGGTGCTTCATTGTGTTATCTAAGCTTAGTTTCTTTTATGCCATATGTACAGCCTGATATAGTCAATATGAGGGACATTGTGAAATTAGGTGCGCTATCATGTTCAGAATTTTTAACTTGTCTGAATGGCTTTATGTAAAATTTTATCACTCAACGTAAAGGGCATTAATAGTCCAATCAAAAGAAAGAAAATCCTTAGCTATCTTAGCCATGAGCATGCTGATTTAGCGTTTCTTCAGGAAACGCACTTAAACTCTGCTGAAACACTGAAACTCAATGTTAAGCCTTACATGGTGGCTGCCTATTCTCCCGCCGTTTCTAAACGGTGCGGGGTTGCCATCCTGGTTAAGAAATCTTTGCAAGCTACTGTAATTGATACTAGCGCTGACAAGGAGGGTAGATGGGCCCGAGTACATCTTAAGGTCGGAGATAGTGAATTTACATGTATTTGCATTTATGCCCCGAATGTGGACAACCCTGCTTACTATGCAAGTATTGCGCAGTTGGCACAGGCCTCTGCCAATACTCCATTAATACTTGGTGGTGACTTTAATCAAGTGTTAGACCCTCTGATAGATAGACAGCCGCCAAGAACGAGTAGTCCACCCAAGAGTCTTGCTACCCTTACAGCTCTGATGCAAGATCTTGCGCTGGTAGATATATGGAGGCTGCTTCACCCCTCCGACTTAGAGTTCACTTTCTTTTCTGCCCCCCATCACTCCCAATCTAGAATAGATTTCTTTCTCATTTCCAAAGCACTGATTTCTCAAGTAGACACGACTAGGACTCATCCTCTCCATATTTCGGATCACGCTGCCATATCTTTATCATTACGTGTCACTGCGCTGGACGATTCTCCCCGAGCTTGGTTTTTTGATAGATCCCTACTGGGTCAAAAAGATTTTCAGATTGATATAAAGGCCGCTATCCAAGATTATTTTCATTTTAACTCACCCCATGATACAGCGGGCTGGGCTTGGTGGGAGGGTTTTAAAGCATCTATCCGTGCCACTATCACTAGCTATCAAATTCGGCAGGGGAAACAAAGAAAGCAGCTTTTACTGACTCTAGAGCAGCAGATACAAGCTGGGGAGCGTCTCCTCACGTCCCGTACTAACCCATGTATTTTACTCCGTTTACAACGCTTGCGTTTTCAATACAATCAGCTTTTGCACACTGCTGCTGTTAAAAATATTGAATCACAACAAGGGCTTTATTATCGGGAAAATAATCGTGCTGGCAAATTATTAGCAAATGCCCTAAAAGGTCGTAAAGAAGCCAAGCGTGTTACCGCCCTCCGCAATCCGTCTGGGGGGGGCTTGGTCACTAAAGATACCGAAATCTTAGAACTCTTTCGTGACTTTTATACTCGGCTTTATCAATCTGAATGTGATTTTGAGCCAGATGTATTTGAACGCTTACTTTCAGGAGTACAAAGACCGACCCTATCTGACGAAGATAGAGTGGCCTTAGACACACCATTTACTGTCTCAGAAATTCATTCTGCTATCAAGAAATGTGCCTCAGGTCGAGCCGCAGGCCCAGACGGTCTCCCCGCTGAATTCTACAAAACCTTTCACGCTGATTTAGCTCCAGTTTTGAAAATTTATTTTTCTGCTCTGGCCGAGGAGGGTTCTCCTTCTGGGTCCTTTTCAATGGCAAATGTAGTAGTTTTTGAAAAAGAGGGGAGAGACCCGCAACTAACAGCTAATTATCGTCCAATTTCCCTCCTAAACGCGGACTATAAACTCTTTGCCACCATTCTCTCTACCCGGCTCTCGGATAGGATGCCTACCTTAATACACCCAGATCAATGCGGTTTTATTCCTGGTAGATCGACTGCTGACAATGCTCGGACTCTATGCCATGTATTGACTACCGCAGTTAATCTTGATCGCCCATTTGTTGGCCTCTCACTTGATGCTGAGAAGGCCTTTGATCGCTTAGAGTGGCCCTTCCTGTTTGCAGTCCTCCGCTGGTACGGATTCGGGGAAGGTTTTCTCCGTTGTCTTCGCACCATGTACGCTCAGCCTACAGCCAGTATATGTGCAAATGCTTTAAAGTCTCAACCTTTTCCTCTTCAACGCGGCACTCGCCAGGGATGCCCACTGTCTCCACTCCTCTTCGATCTTGCACTCGAACCCTTGGCTTTACTAATCCGGCAATCGGAGGAGATTCATGGAGTCCCCTTCACCCATAGGGAAATCAAAATTTCAGCGTATGCTGATGATCTTATGCTCTTTGTCTCTATAGACTCAGTGCCGGCTGTCTTAGAGCAAATTGGTAAATACTCACAACTGTCCGGTTATAAGATAAATTGGACCAAGTCGGTAGCCTTTCCATTAAATCCTCTGCTTCATCAGGCAGATATGCAATCCTTCCCCTTTTTATGGCAACCTCGCATGGTCAAATACCTTGGGGTTCACTATTGTTCTCCTTTGGAAGACACTATCTCCTTCAATGCCAAAGACTTAACCTCTAAAGTCCGGGCGCTTACTCACCGCTGGACTCCTTTAACGCTTACCTGGTGGGGTCGATTAGAAACCATAAAAATGATGATTGTTCCGAAAGTGAATTATATCTTAGAAATGGTGCCCTGTCTCTTCCCTCGACGTATATATAAAGATATCGAGGGCCTTCTGACTAGATACTTGTGGCAAAATAAGACACCTAGGATAGCGAAACATAAGCTACAAGCAGATAAGGAATATGGGGGTGTCAGATTCCCTGATTTCCTGAAGTATCATCAATCTTTTCTTCTCAAACAAGGTGCTCGTTGGCTGGAAGACCCAGTACCGAGTAGACCTGTGTGGCTAGACATAGAAGAGGACCTTTGCAAACCGATTCCTCTTACTTTTCTCCCTGGTATGACTCTCCCATCAGACTCTCACTTCCCACCAATGCTTTTAGACACCTTAGGTGCCTATAATAATCTTATGCAATCTTTAGACTCCCGACTCTGTCCGTTAGACAAACTCCCACTTTGGTACAACACTCGATTTCGAATACAAAATAAGCCGATGGCGTGGAGCCCCTGGTACACTAGGGGCATTTGGATTCCTAGCCAATTGTTCCATGAAGGTCGCTGGAAAACTTTTAGTGAATTGCAAATTGAATTTGGTCTCCCAGCGAAACACTACTTTCAGTTGGTGCAACTTCAGCATTGCCTTAGGAGTGCTAAGGTGCTCCCGCCATCGGCCTCCCCTACACAAGGTTGGTTGGAGACTATCCGATCTATCGGTAGTTCACCGGGTGTAGCATCCAATTTTTACAAAACCTTATGTAATGCTATAACTAGGGATACCCCTATAGCGCAGAAAGCATGGGAGAGAGAACTGCATGTGACTTTGACCCCGGAGCAATGGAGCCTTGTCTGGAGTAGAGTGACACGGGTCTCCCGATCCGCCTCACTCACTCAGACACTCTTCTTTCTAGCCCACCGGTGTTTTTACACTCCTGACAGATTAGCCAAATGGAACACTGCTCAGGGCAATAATTGTTGGACATGTCATGCGGCCATTGGTTCACTACCTCATGTTATGTATGAATGTCCCGCACTACAGTATTACTGGAGTCGGGTCTGGGGCCGTATCCAGTCTATTTTGCACTTTCAAGAGCCCCTTTCTTGGAGGATAGTGGGACTTCGCTCTGCAGCGGGGATCCCCTCTCTTCCAAAAACGGCTTACTTCCTTTTGGACTTTATGCTAGGTATTGCTATTTCCCTAATTACGAAATACTGGAAAAATAGCTCCCAGTTGAGCCCCAATGAATGGTGGAATCATGTCTGTTTCTACAGTAAATATGAACAAATACCTCGTATGTTTGCTTCCCCCATTCAGACTCCTCATCATCGGTCTAAATGGAAGATGCTCAATGACTATGTACATTCTGCTCAATGCTCTCATCTGACTGTCTAAATTTATATATATCTTTGTCTCATGATTATTCTATATCGCAGATACTCTTTTGATTGTTTTGATGTACAATCACGTTTGTTTGGAAGCGCTCACATGCTGACATAATCAGCTAGAGAAGAAGCATGGGGGTGGGGGGTAATTGGGTTTACTTTTTTTTTTTATTGTATAATTGTATTGTTTCCTTTGGTGTGTTGTTTTTTTTGTTTGTTGCAAAATGAAAATAAAAGTTTCAAAAAAAAAAATAAACTGGATGACATTGAAAATTGAAACCAGTACAATAATGTGCAGTTCTGAGGCGTTCCAGAGGCATCTGGAGAGGAGGATGTGGAGGTCCACAAAGAAGCACACACACACTTGCAAAGCAACAAGGGAGGACAACAAGGAGTGAGGTGTCAAAAGAAGTCCTTTATTCAGCAAAAAGCCCCGCCATATTTCGACAAACACCTTTGTCAGGAGGAACCTCAAAAAAATATCAAATGATAAATAAGTACAACAACAATATGAATACATAAGTACAATAAAAACAGTAAAAAGACAAGCTAAAAAATGTTTGTTGGACCATAAAAGCAAACATAAAACATAGGAACACTGATAAAATTAAACATACAGTGGTAAAAGATCAATTAGAGGGGAGGGCTGATAAGTCTCTTGCCTTGTAATGAAACAGAAAGCTAGGGGCACACTTTGGCTCTAGAGGTCCAAATGATTCTCTGCAGTTTTGTTTTATTTGGTACAAAACAAAACAAAACTGCAGAGAGATCCCTGACCCCTGATGAAGTAGGACACGAAACACGGCCTGTGTTGGGTTTGGCCACTGTTTTAAAGATCAATAAAAGTATTTGTGTGAACTCTCTGCCCATTTTCCTTGGCTTGGTCTTTAGGTGCCTTGTAAGGTGCATTATAAGGCACCCTGTAAGGTGCCCTGTAAGGTGCCTTGTAAGGTGCATTATAAGGCGCCCCGTAAGGTGCCCTGTAAGGTAAGGTGAATTATAAGGTGCCCTGTAAGGTGCCTTGTTAGGTGCCCTATAAAGCGCCATATAAGGTGCCTCATAAGTTGCTTTGTAAGGTGCTCTATACAGTAGGGCTCCATAGGCTAAGCGCCGTATCAGGCACCCCTGGACAAGGCACCTTAGAAGGCACCCTGGGTTACGGATCCATAGGTTAAGGTGGCCTAACAAGGTTATGGTGCCATAGGTTAGTGTTCCCTAAGGGCTGCAAGGTGCTTCAGGATGACATGCATGATCTGTGAGGAACAGAGACAGATGTAGCCCTAACACTAGATAGAGCACTCAGGAAAGGCAATGAACAGGTGAGTGAAGGAGGGAGAGCTGGGAGCCACTGGACCCGCCATATCTGCGGGCATCCCATGTGGCTGCCAGTACCGTTGTTAAACATGTTGGTGGCAGCTGTACCATGACACAGGATGTTGGCAATGTAGTACTGGAAAGACATTGGGTGGCAGATGATGGGAATACGTGTCCCCCAGTGTAGGCAGAGGTGGCAGGATAAATATGATGATGGGTTGACAGAGGAGTGGCAGTGCTCTGCAGAGCAGGCACAGGTGGGGTAAGCACAAAGAGGCATAATACAGGAAAGGGTACACAGTGCAGGAGATGGGGTGGTAGCCTGCACAGGAAGACAGCACACCACACAGCTGCCAGACGCAGATAGATGGACTGACGGATGGCTGGTGACTGTGATGAGGGTGAAATGTTCTGCCAGCACAGATCTGCAGAAATATGACTGTCACAGGAATGACAAGTACCTGTGTAGGAAAGGCATAAAAGAAGGAGAACAAAGAGGAAGTGAACCCATGACCTCTGACATGAAAACACAGCCCACAAACCTCTAGGCCACAGCAATGGCTGTATACAAGTGCACTGCAAGGCACCACACAAAATGCCTGCTGTGTGCCAGGATAGGGCAACCCCAACATTCACCATGATGCAACACACATGCACAACAGGCGGCACCAGCCCATATCACAGTCTGTAAGTAGGACGAGAGGCACATAGAAACACATGCACACACACCATGAGCATGGGTGCAAAACAGAAAGGGCATCAGGGGCCGGCTGAGGGGAAAGCTGTGTGGATGGCCTGTGGATCATGGCAACATGGGGAATGGAACGAAAAAGGAGCATGTGGGAATTGAACCAGCACACTGATGTGGACCAGACCACACAACAACAGCAGTACCAATCCCCCAAGGTGACTGCTCAGATGGACACCACAAAGATATAGCCATATGTAAAACCCAACATGTGACAGAGAGGGCACACTGTGGTGCACAGCGCAGAGATGGAAGGGTGTCTGGAGAGGTGACGAGGCTGCATCAATTGCATGGGCAGGTTAGCAGAACAATGAAAAGGAAAAGGAATGGAACATGTGGGAACCAAACCAGCAACCTAAGGACACCCAACAGATGTGTGTGACCACTATCCCAAACAACACAATGGAAACAAGTCACCACAAAAGGCACACTGTGGGTCACATTGCTGAGATGGAAGGCCCCCCTGCCCCACTGCAAACTGCAGACATTGCGTCCCTCACCATGCTGCAATCTACGCCTGGAATAAACCACTGTGGTCCATGTAGCATGCACCCTCTCAAACCCACAGCCAATCTAGGCTGAAAGCTCACCAATCCACTGCTGCCTGTGGAACATAAACACCCTGATCTCTCTCACCTGGCCCTCTGTGTCACACCTGCGTGCACATTCCCACAGCTGTCATAATTAGAATGTAAGCTCGGTTGAGCAGGGTTTGTCACCTACATGTCCGTGCAGCGCTGTGTATGAGGGGCAGTGCCAGATATATGTACTGATCCATTGATGTAAGAAACTGGTTTTCTATACCGCATCATCCCTCAACTAAAGTGGTGGGCAATGGAGGGGCAAGTGGCATGTCCAAGGCCACAAGGAATGTCCAAAAGACTAGAAACCTCAGTGCCCCAGATATGAGACTGCTGTCCCCAGGTAGGTTCTGAAACCCCGGCCCTCCAGACCGAGGTACGTTGTTATAACCAATAAGCCATACCTCCCACTGCACAGGTGCAGTAGGTGTGGCAGAAATGAAGTCAGTGAGATAAGTATTTGGTGCTGTAACAGTACCCATACATGCCAAGCAGGATATCAGTGAGCTTGGCATTGCAGAAATTGAGATCATGACCAGGGGTTACCATGTCACCTACACCCCCCCTCCCCCCGGTGCCCTACCTGTCTGGATGGCTGTGGAGCTCTGTTGCCAAGGACATCCTCATGCAGCATGCATAGCCCATCAGCTATCCTGATAATGGCACATACCACATGCTCCAGGGCGTGGGTCCGTGGCAGCGGCTCATGGGACACAGCACACCTTGCCACGTCTAGGCGGCACCCACACATGCCACCACACAGACACACCATACCTGCTGCCTGTGTGGTGGCAGTGACAGAGCGTCTGTCTGTGTCGATGTGTGTCAGGCCCCTGTCTTGCCGTGAGACACCCCTAGCACTGTGGGGCATGTGGCAGGGGCCCCAGTGGTCTGTGAGGGCCTGTGTCACCCAGGAATAGCCACCCCCTATCCCCCCCAGTGTCCCAACCACCCACCACCACCCTCCCCCCCACCCCGACCACCACATTCACATCATCCCATACCACCTCCCCCTCCACATCATGATCACCCACCCCCCTGTCTGGGCCTGTCGCTGACCACCTTCCTCTGTCATGGTACTGGTGTCGATAGCCACCACCTCCACTGCCATGTCCTGCGCACCTGGAGCTGGCTGCCATGGGCCACTCTGAATGGAGCATCAGTGGAAGTCCCCATGCCAGCATCTGCAGCCACTGTGGAGTGAGAATAGAACATGAGCACCGTGGCCATGTGTTTGCCACATTGTGGTGACATAGTAGGTGGCACCACAGGATGCAGGTCAACCTGATCATGCTGTCTTGTGACACACAGGCTGCCTCACTCACCATGTCTTGTCATGATTGCACCAGACTGTAGCTGACACAGCAGCAGTGGCCAGTGCATCTGCAGCCACTGCCCCATTCTGCACATTCATGCCACCTGGGGACACAGCACTGGATACGGACAGTTATGGGACAGACATCTCTGGCCAATGGCTGATGCACATCACACATGGCTATGGGCAGCAGGGGGTTGTAGCTGCTATAAACTGTTGGTCCAATGCCAGGTGGTATCTATGCTACCTGCATGTGTGCATGTGCAGCTGAACATGTGTGTGCTGCCCCCTTGGGCACTGTGTGCAACCAGCCAGCCAGTATGTGGTCACCTGATGGCCAGCTCCCGTGTGACATGGTTGGCCTATGTCAATCCTGGCTGTGTCAGGCTGCATAACAGGCGCATCATACCAGCAGTGTGTCATGCTGCCAGTTGCCGTGTGATGGATCACCCTGTCTGCTACACCTGACGATGTGCCCGAGACATGTGGTGAGCATATGCTGTAACTGGGCATACCTGTGACACAGGTGTCCATGGCAGAAGTGCTGCATATGTGGCTAGCAAGTGTGTCATTCATACAGCAGCAGACTCACCTACAAAGCCCCAAGGGATGTAGCACAGACCCTCCTGTACAGACCAGGGGCCACCTGGGGTAAGCGCCGCCCTGCACACATCAACTGGCGCGCCTAGCAGAGCACCAGGAGTAAATACAGGCCTCTGTAATGTGGCCTTAGGCCACCTGGGGTCCAGGTGGACCTGCACACATCACCTGGTGCCCCTGCATTGCTCCTGTTACAGTTTCACAGGGCTTACCCAGCCCCAGGATGCCCCAGGCCCCATCACAGAGCCCTGTTAATCACCCTGGTTGTATGGTATTTGCCCCTGTTATAGTCTCACAGGGCTGGCCCAGGCCCAGGATGCCCCAGGCCCCATCACAGAGAGCTGTTAATCATCCCAATTGTGTGTTATTTGCTCCTGTCATTGTTTCACGGGGCTGGCCCAGCCCCAGGATGCCCCAGGGCACAATACAGAGCACAGTTAGTCATCCTGGTGCCAAGGTACCTGCCCCTGGTTTAGTCTCACAGGGCTGACCCAGCTCCAGGATGGCCCAGGCCTCATCACAGAACCCTGTTATTCATCCAGGTGCTAAGGTACCTGCCCCTGGTTGTTTCACAGGGCTGGCCCAGCTCAAGGATACCCCAGTCTACATTAGAGTGGTCTGTCGGTCACCCTGGTGCAATGATAGGTGCACTGGTTGGTGGGTGTGTGACCGGCCCACCCCCATCTTGCCCCAGGACCCTGGGGAGCATGTGTTGGCCCACACCTTGGCCACACCTGGCCATGGCTGCTGCTGTGCCCAAGGCCCAATGGTGCCACACATGATCAGCCCCCCCATGTGCACAGTGGCACATGACACGCAGCCTGTGCATATGTTGCACATGCGTTGTAGCCAAGCTGATGGGTGAAGCCGACATGCTGAAAAAGTGCATATGTGTGGGGTGGGGTGCAAACCCCCCCTCACCATGTATGGATGACGGCGCCATGCTGGCCCACCATCATGCCGCGTGTGACACGCAGCATGGCAGCGGCACATGTGACATGGTGGTGCAGGCCCATGCATGGCTAGGCCGATGGGCTAGAAAGGTGTGGCAGGTGCCCAGGTGACCCACTGAACTGTCACTCACCCATCTTCAACATGCATAACGTGTGCTGACAGCTTCCCAGTTTCGTAGGTCCAGGTGTGTGTGGCCTTCCCCCATGCACCTAGCCCATGTGGTTGTGTGGTGGCTCAATTGTAGCTCCTGGTAAGCCATATCCAGGCCCCCACCTCCCCCAAAAGAAGTGAAGGACTGAGGATCCTGGGAGGATGCTCCCCTGCCTGCAGCTGTTGCGCAGCCCCAGCAGCATCCTGTGGCGTCCACTGGCTGAAACTGCAAACACGTCTGCTGTATTGCAGTCCAGTATCACAGGATACAGTGGATACGTGGTGGCAGAATGTGCAGTGTTCCTACGCGCTTTACGCAGATGTGTCACAGGTTGTGACATCTGTTGACAGGATGGACAAGAGAAGAAAAGGAGGAGGAGGGAAGTGAACTGGGATCTGGAAGAGCCAACACACAGCTTACGGACAACAATGCCAAAACAATGAGCCAAAAGCCAACACATAAAGCAGAAGGACAGCCACCATATCCAATACAAAGCACATGTAGGATATGCTGCACAGAAGGGACAACACACAGAGACGAGAAGATGTGTGTGCATAGTGGTGATGAGGCTGGAGCCTGTGTATGGTAAGATAAGTAGAACACAGTGAAAGAAAAGGCAGGAAATGTAAATGAATGTGTGTGAATATAACACTCAACCTATTGTGGCACAATGCAAGCCCGTAAACATCATCCTAAAAAGTCATAGCAAGCACAGTGAACATATGTTCCAAACAAGGGAATGTGTCCATGGAAGCCTGGAGCACTCCATGCAGCGGCATGTAGCAAATGCCAGTGTCACAGATGCATGCATGTAGAATGTAGGTGGTGCCGGGTGGCATCCCAACACACATCATCCCTGATCAGTCACCCACAAAAGCACCGTCACGCCAATACATGACACATCAACCGACAGAAGCATACCCAGAAATAACTCAAGAGTTCACACATATATAAGGAACAGCTGTCTGATGCGGCTCCATGTTGTCAATCAAAGTGGTGTACATGGCAACATCATCCTGGTAATGTACAGCAGGGAGGGACAAATGTCACCTGGAGCCTGTCAGAGAAATGCTTGTTATGTGACCTCACAATGCCCACAGTGGGAATCCAACCCCTGCCCCTAGGTCCCCAAGACCAGTGGGCGAAACATCATACCACCTCACCACAGCATAACATGAATATATCTGCAGCCGATGATGTGTAGACCAGGAGGCGGCAGCAAATCTTGTGTTTCCGCTGCCACAATGTCTGCACCAGCACAAACAAGCACAAAATGGCAGCTAGCTCCAAAAAAACCTCCCAGGTGGGGTTGTAGGCCCACAAACCTAAGCATGCATATGGCCAATTAGTAGAGACACACACCCAAACGTAGCATCACTGGCTCAGCTGAGCTGACATGCAGCTGTCCAGGCACATGGGAGCCATGAACATAGCTGTGCCTAAATGGAGCACCTATGTGGACATAAGTGAAACGATCTGTGGGCAGGAATGCAGCAGCACAAGGTTGGATATACCACACACCACCTGTGTATGTCACAAAACACACAGAGGTCAATGATATGAAAGCTGGACTGTGGTCACAAGGCCGTGAGTGAGCCTAATGGCTGCAATGAATGCTGTCCCGAGCTCCCCCCCCCATGCCCTCTCAGATCCCTTGCAGTCTGGCTATCATCCAGTACACACCACTGAAACGGCTACTGCCATTGTCTGCAGCAAATAAGTCCTGACTATATCCAAGGACCCATAATATGTGGACATCCCTCGTGACCTTGACACCGGTGACCAGAGCTGTCTCCACAATACCTCACCCCTGCATGTTTCGAGGGTCCATGTACCATCCTGTTCCCCCTCTCAATACCCCCTCTGCCCCCTGTGTGTGTGGTCTGGTGGTGCCTTGGCCCCTAGCCATTCTGCTCCCATCTGGTGTGCAAAAGGATCTTCCCTTGCTCTCCAACACCCCTCCATAAACAGTCTCCCTGTGCGTGTAGCACATCCCATGGTGTTCCATACCATCAAGACTGTGATGGGTAACAGAACCACCTCCACACACCAGAACACCCACAGGCTAACCAAGCCAGGATACATGCCTGGTGATGCAACATTGCAGCTTGGATCTTCCTGTGTGTCCTGAATGTGAACCTGGCCACAACCCTACCTCCTCCCCTCACCCCAACACCTCCCTGCCCCCCTACCATCACTGATATCTGTTAATAACTCTGTACCCCATCCTATGTCCACAGGGTGCACTCTGAGGCCATCAATGACACCCCCTCCTCTCCCCAAACATAGGTATCTAACAGCTAACACCTGCCTCCCCTGTCTGATGAACATCAGTCAAACACGCACCAGTCCCCACAAACACACCACTAAAAGGCCTCCCCACCCCTTCACAACATACCGTCAGGACCACTGTAAGATGCCCCTTGCAGGTCACCCGTGGAATCATCTCCCTCCCTGTCAATGTGTGCAACACTCATCTGTGTGTCTAATCCTGTGTGAGGCCAGCCATGCCCAGCCCACCTATCCTGACAGCCCCTGTCATTGGCTCCCTAACCCTCATCGCATGCATCAAAAACATCACCTGCTGCACCCTAAATGCAGTCACACTGTGGTTCCCCATCACCCTCTGTCACACATCCCCCTATACAACCGCACTTGGGAACATGGCCCCACCACACACACCTCCACCTGTGATGCACCCCCTACTGCTTACCCCAGACCACGCCCCATCACCATGATGCTATGTATGCATGGAATCAACTACCGCTGTGTGTACACCAGTCACCGTCTCCAGACACTACACCAATGCAGGACCCAATCACACATACAAGTTCCAGCGCATGACCCATGTTTCCCCAGCTTTCAACTTCCCTGTCCCCTGCTGTATCCCTGAACACACCATCTGTGCCTGCCCTGACTAGATTGTAAGGTCAAATGAGTAGAGCATGCCCCACCCGTCTGTACAGTGCTGCCTAGGCCATGTATGGCTGTACAAATGCTCTGTAGTAAGAGTAGTAGTTGTCTGCACCATCAAGGCCATAGCACCTGAAGACACAGCTGACAGGAGGCATGGTACAGACAGGCACACCAAGCTGACAACACACACCCAAGCCAATAAGGTCTGAAGGGAAGATAAAGAGATGTAATGTCAGACAGCCACACAGTGAAGTGGAACCACATTGCACAGGCAAATGGCCAAACAAGCCAATGATGACATGTTCCAATGGCCAAGCACCATACCCCATATGTGTAGACCTAATGTGTGGCTAACTG
The DNA here is from genome assembly GCA_033557465.1 of Ichthyophis bannanicus. Taxonomy (NCBI): domain Eukaryota; kingdom Metazoa; phylum Chordata; class Amphibia; order Gymnophiona; family Ichthyophiidae; genus Ichthyophis; species Ichthyophis bannanicus. The sequence continues at coordinate 1,831,424,800 of CM066032.1, read as the reverse complement.
CGGATCAGACAGCAGTGTAGATGGCCAGACAATAGCATCTGATGTGTTGAGAATGAGCAGACGTCAGGCAGTCATGGAAATATACATGTTTAATGCACAAATAGCAGCAAATATGTTGACACACTGAGAAATGAGGACATTGTAACAGGTCCGAGAGTCACATGTTCCCAAACAACTGTGAAAACAGAGCCCCACTAACAAACAGGGGTAGCACTATGTGGGAGGCCCACTGCAATGGGTGCTGTGTCCACAGGAGATTCACCTATATGCCAATGTACAGGGAATTGCCAAATGAAGGCAGGCAATGGACACAGATGCTGCCACACCGCCAAGGTGATGGTGCAACGTGAGTGGCACACTGTCATGTGCTAATGAGGACTGTGCACACATGCAAAAATGAGCCTGCACATCAATGTACATTGGCACAGCTGTCTGGCAAACACACATAACAACCTGTATGTAGAGGTACAAAGAGAGGTCCACAATGGTGCAGGAACACACACAATTCAACCACTGGCACATGCACCAGTGTAATAAATGATTCACGCACATGCACCATGGAAGTTGACACATGACAGAGTGATGCCCCAGATCCACTGTAACACAGCCTGTGATGGGCACAAAGCAACCACAGCTGGTGGCATGCATCACAGTGGAATGGTGGCAAATTGTGTGTCATGTACATGTGTAAGGTCCACAGACAGATAAGCAGGATCTACAGAATGAATCTCCTGTGCCACATACGTGGCTGCATATGCCTGTTCATCCAAACATGTTCATAGATACAGCGATACAAGTCCCACACATGGGCCCCACTCCTCAACACAATGTCCGGTGGATGTAAAATATGTAGCTCACATGTGCGCCCCTGCTGTACAGGTACGGAGCAGTCTCCACAGTGCAGATGATGCCTGTGACCCCACAAGTCCTGCCATGAATATTCCTGAGAACATGGCCATGCAAAGTCACATGTGATGTCTCAGTGTCCCACAGTAATGCAAAGGTGCTTTGTGTCTGTTGTGATAAATGCAACACACAGCCAAAGCATGGCACCAATGGTGTGTCTGTCATCCCTGTAATGCGCAAAGTACCCGGCCATCACAGATGTCCATCAAAGGCATGTGTCCGACTCTCATAGGTCCAATCCCACAATGACATCATCTTCCAGGAGCATCACATGCAGTTGCCCTGTCCACCAACAGTTGGGTGAGGGGACTGCAGATTCAGTGTAGTAGATGTGGTGAGTGCGTTGCCTGTTCCCTGTGTGGAAAGGTGGATAGATGAAAGGTCATGGTATGCTGCACACAACATCACGCCACAATGCAGAGAGCAAGACAACAGGATGTATATGCTGAAACCACAGACATGAACATATGACACGAGCACAACACTGAACACAGTGCATGTCGAATTCATCAGGAGACACCACTGCAGACCCGGCAGCCACCCCTACCTGGCCACCTCTAAGCCTGTGTCACGCAGGCAAACCAGAGGTGGACAGCATGTCATGCAGTGGTGTTGCACAGTTATCCCACAAAAGTGCAGCAGATAAAGAACAGTCCAACAGAAACAGGTAAAGGTGGGTGGCTGACACAAATGATCAAAGGTGTAACCTACTGGCTGTGAGCAGCAGTTGTCTGATAGGGACTGGCAGCGGTAGGCAAAGGCCACAGGAGGTCACAGGAAAGGCAGAGGATGTAATTGGAATGCATTGAATCAGCATGTCTGCATGTCCAGCTGTCGGTGCCACACGTCCAAGGCATGGGGAGGTGAGGGGCCCAGAAACGTTGATGCACAGTGGTCTGTGAGCAAACAAGAGACAGGTCAGGTGGATCCATGAAACACATGCACAAACACATGCGCACAATGTACGCAAGGCCAAAAGCAGAGGGTACATATAGAACAGTGACCACCGCCACACACGTGACAGGACACATCCCCGAACTGGATAATGCTACATAATATACATGTCCCAGAGACACAGAGACAAACACAGTGGGAGACGGAGAGCATGCCGCATGTAGTGTACGGCATGTCTGAGCAGCAACCCAAATCAGTGGAGACAGTCATCACAGTTGGTGCAATGATACACAGATGGAGGTGAATGCCACACCAGGGAAGGGTATATGTGCTGTACACCACATCCGCACCCTATACCCATAGATACACACAGCCCTGTCACATATGCCCCACGTACAGTGACTACATAGTAGAAAAGAATACAAACAAATGGCCATAGGGTTGCCAACTGGGACATATGGGGTATTGAGTTGCAGGCCCGAGAGGTGTATAAACACATATGTGCAGTGGACAGAGAGACACAGACATGCGCAATGCCGCACCGCCCCCACAGTACAGTTACCCTCATGTCCACCCACCCTAGTCAGCTGCAGGGTGAATGATGTACACACAGGCCCCATGCCGCTAAATCACTGGGCAGGAACAAATGCTAGTCCTGGGGATGCAAGGACACACATGAAACACACATCTGGCATGATAGAGCCATGATTCACACAAGACAGCATGTACATGTATACCCAGAACGACTTACAGGAGAACATCTCCTCAATCAGATGTTGCCTGACTGCTGCCCCCTCAAGGGTGTCACTATGGCCACATACAGGAGGGCACGGCGGATCCTCCTCAAGATCCTCATTAATGTTGCGTGGTAGACCATGCCTGAGAGCAATGTTGTGGAGGATGCAACAGGCCAGTATGATCTGTGCCACAGTCATGGGTTGGTATTGTAAGGCTCCGCTGGTCCTATCCAGACACCTGACGTGACTCTTCAAAACACCAAAGGTGTGCTCGATGACTGAGCGGCTGGAGGCATGGGCCTCATTGTAACTCCTCTCTGCACGTGTCCGTGGAAAACGCACAGGGGTCAACAACCAGGCACGACAGCCATATCCCATATCACCTGCAGAGGATAATGTGGAAAGATCAATCAGAATCATGTGATGGCCCTGATACAGTGCACACACAGATGCTGACACAGTAACATGTACAGGCAAGATGGCAGACATAACACAGGAACGCTGACCTACATACAGCAGACATGTGCACTGCACTGTGTCACCACAGCCCACATACATGATATGCCAGACAAAGGCAATGGGGAATGGCCACCCAATACACAGGACACTGACAAGACTACTCGGTGAGGCAAGCATTCCACCACTACCACTACAACCACAGATGTTGCATGCACAGTCACCTAGGGTACACGCATAAAGTACGGCACATGGTGCAGGTGTCCACCACCAACAGGCGTCGCAGCCCACCATAGCAGGGCTGGACAACAGGTGCCAAGAGCGTTACAGTCCCAGAGGCTGCTGGAAGTGAGCAGGGCAACCTGAAACCAGTGTCACCCGCAAGGGTGCTGAGGAAAACAGACGTGAGGGATGGAAATGTGGCAGACACAGCTAACTGTAGATGGCCACAGGCATATGTGACAATGGCCCTGGTGTCAGTGACATGGTGTGATGCGAGACACAGCCCCATACAAGGGTAGCGCCCCAAAGCCACAATGAAATGTGTGGCATGCAGTGGGCAGAGCAAACCAAGGGAACATGTATACTACACACAGGCTGGACAGTGACATGCCACTGCTTGAGGGGCAGATGCTGGAATATTGCCTGAGAAAGGTCAGACCTGCATCAATGCATGTCACGTGTGTCGCAAGGGAGTTGCAGTCATAGGGGGTGACCAACACACCACAGGTGCCACTGCTCAATGTGAGATAGGTGCCTCAACCCCAGTGACACAGGAGACATATGTGCATGTCAGAGATGGCAAATACCCACCCAGCAGGACACAGTCCTCATATTGTCCGCCCTCAAATTGGCCAAACAGTGCTGAGTGCTGCAGGATATAGGAGTCATGGGTGGACCCTGCAAACCTGGGAACCACATTCAGAATACACATATTTGCATCACAAACAACCTGCACATTCAGGGAATGGTAGTGTTTGCAGTTGTGATACACCACCTCCCTGTCATGGGGCGGGACCAGGGCAACATGTGTGCAATCAATAGCTCCCATCATGTGTGGTATCCCTGAAATCTGCTGGAGTGCCTGGCCCAGGGGCCCCCAATGTTGCCTATTGTTAGGGATCACAATGTAATCCCTAACCCGGCTGACCATGGCCCCTCAGTACCTGGTGGAGACAGAGTGAGAAGGTGGGCCTGCTCATACCACCCATTGCAGCCACAGAGGATTGGAAAAAGCCAGAGGCAAAGAAGTGTAGGGCACCCAGGAGCTTGGCCAATCCCGGTATGACATGGGACCAGGCAGTCTGGGGCTCGAGGTCAGGTCTGAGAACCTCATAGAGCTCCCTAATAGTCCCTGTGCTCAGATGGTAGAGGGTGATGACCTGGTCCTCACGTATGTCCTGGAGCATGGGCCTGGGTCTGTAGAGGCGTGGCAGGTGAGGGTGCACCTCGGCATGCCAACAGCGCTGCGCTGGTACCTCCCCTGCCTGTGAGGCCCCCACAGCTGCAGGTCTGAGCTGCAGCAGGACTGCACCCATGCCCAGTGCCACAGCCCCATGGACACCATCACCCTCATCAGGCAACTGCAGTTCAGGAAGCCCCAGGAATGCCACAACAGCAACACCAGCACCATCCACGTGAGCCATGATAGACATCAGATGGAGCAGTAGCAAATGCTATATACGACATGGGTAGTGGCAGGTAATTAGAGCAAACCTAACACACCTGCAGATGCAGCAACGAATGCCAGCAGCAGATGAACGAATCGGGAAACACATCTGCAGGCGTAAGGGCATAGTGCACGTTGTTATGTGCGTTCCTAGGCAGGCGTGGCACACACGCATGTAGGAGCACCTGGCGTGTCTCCACACCCTGCCAGACATCAGAGATACACAACGCCACTTGTACCCCACCTACGTGCACCGTAACATGCTGTACACAATGGAGATCTCACACAGCAATAGTGCACACTGCAAACAGCACATGCCAGCACTGGATACATACCGGGATAGACCCCTGATACAGTGGCATACACCACTAGTAGTGATGGTGAGAGTTGTGAAGCTACGGATGTGGGTGCATGACACAATTCCTACATAAGGTGCATACCTGCATGTGATGAGGTGTAGAAGCCGCGCTGTCACCCCGCAAAAGTATGGGGAATGTAACATACATCTGGAGTGTGGATGGTGAATGCGCACACACATTGCATAATGGGCATGTGCGCAGGCATTGAGGAACATGCACGCATGCATGCACTGTGCCTACAGAACACATGCTGTGCCTGCGGAATACAAGCGGGGCACACCCAATATATGTTACATGGCCACACATACACATACCATTCGTGTATGTCAGACATATGCACATACCGTTCGTGTATGTCGGACACGAGGCAGAGCCTGCAGGAGGAGGGACACCCTGACAACATGGATGCAGAAGACAGCAGCACAGGGAAAGTCCAACCCAGCCCTCACCAACAGGCAGACGCCACCACCACCGAGCCTGATGGTGAGGTGGCTGGCACATCCGGGGTCACCCAGCACCCACAGGACCAAGCTGGAGGTGCAACAGGGACCAAGCGCTGCTGGAAGCCAGTGCCCGATGTGGCAAGGAAGAGGGCAGTCTGATTCTCCCATGAAGAGAACGACCTCCTCATGGGCAGTATCCTGGACCACTATGAGGTCCTATTTGGCTGGCATAGTAGCACCACTACCAGCGCAGAGTGCAACACAGCGTGGAAAGAGGTGCAGACAGCGGTGGCAGTGATGTGGAGAGCCTGAGGAAGTGCTACTGTGATATCAAGCATGGTATCCGGAATCAACTGACCCAGGAGAGGCGCCATGCATATGGCACAGGTGGGGGTGAACCGCGGAGGGTCACCCTGAGCATGCTGGAGCAGCACCTCGCAGACCGGCTGGGGCCATTCTACATCCATGGCCTGCCCCACACACTCGATACAGTGGACCCACGTGCAGGTAGGTTGGGGATATGTGTCAATGGCTGACAGAGCTATGAAGATATTTGGTTAGCACCCCAACAGGGATCAGGGGAGGATGTCACATAGCCCAATGGGGAGAGGAATAGCATCAGTACACCATCCTCAGGTACAATGTACATGTCAGAACAGTCACCAGCCTAAATGGCCTAAACCCATACAACCCTGGGAGGGACAGGGAACACATGAACCTGGAATGGCCCAACTGAACCGTTGTACCATGACCACATTCAGTACATGATGTACAAAGGTCGATGGGTGTGCGCCAGGGACGAGCCACAGACAAGCACATGCAGGGCCCAACACAGGGGGGTGTGGGGGCCACCACAGGAGACACATGTATATGCATGTCTCCAGCCACCCCATAGAGATATATGCTGTGTCTGACAGGCCTGCTGCTTCCCCCAGCTCACAGCCCCCTTGTCAGCCATGCACAGTATAACCTGACATATGCAGTCCCGCAAACATATGGACAACACCAGGCCCAATGTAGGGACACCATCGCACCCACACAGCAGCACCCACACAGCACCGGTCATGGTGCACAGGGGTGCCCCAGGGCGGACCATAGCCTGAGGCGTCGTATGGGGTTGCGCAGCCCAAACCACAGTCAGTGATGGAACGGAACCCAAAGGCAAATGACATGTACTGGGGTACATGCAGGATGGATGCACAACAGGGAACCCAATGAAGGCGCTGGAACCACAGCACGCTGTACAAAGCTACACTGAACGCAGGCTGCACTGCTGTTTGCTGCGCTAAGGGCCCCCCCTGGGAACAGCTATCCTGCACCCACACACCCCTCCAACAACAGCATGTGTTGTGCATGCATGGAGCACACACCCACAGAACCCATGGTCCTGCAAACTGAGGGCATCAGAGGCCGGTCACCTCACAAACAGATATCCCCCAATACATGGAATAGTGGTAGATGATACAACACCCTGCATGGGACACCAGGGACCTACCATGCTAGATCACTCATACCACAGCCAGCAGACACCCCCAACCCCCCCCCCCCCCGGGGATGCAGCACCACCAACAATGCTGCAGGCCTCAGAACAGCTGACATCCAGCTGACAGGCTGCACATGGAAAAGTGTCACAGTAAAGATCCCTGCATACATACCCCATGTAAGCAGCTCACACAGCCATGGACATACACCAAGCACACAGATGCCCCACAGGGACAGAGGACAGGCTCTCAAACAGAGCTACTAATGAGGGAGAGATAGCTGGATCACAATGGGCCCACATGGGGCCCAATCCTGCATGCAGTGCAACACCAGATGGGTGATGCAGTACACCCCACAGTGTCAGCAGGAGGAACAGTGCAGGAGGAACAGTGGGTCAGGATGCAACACTGTGTACCATGTATGTCACCAGCCCATTAGTTCCCCTTGTCATGCTGGCCCTGATCTGCACCCTCCATCTGCCTGGTGTCCCCTGGGCCCCTAGCTGCCAGATCCTGCATAGGGGCATGTCCACCCCACCCCTGACCCACATCCCAGGCCAAGCCCCATTGACCATCCCCACGTACCAGATCCCACTGGGCCCAGTACCCCCCACACATCCCCCATCTCCCAGTCACCTACCTGTCCCAGGCCCAGATTATAGCCCCTTATAGACCCACCCCCAGGCGCAGGCCCCCCGACCCTCCCCCCATGCCAATGGCTGGCCAACCAACACTGGTCATACCCAGCCAATCCTCTCCCCACTCATGGTTCTGTGTCAGCCATCCCCCTCACCACCGACAAGGCCCCAAACAGCCCCCCTAACCCCCACCAGCCACCACCCCTGCTCACAGGCCACACCAGCCACTCCCTGCCCCACCCACCCCTGTACAGCTCATTACCTGCCACCCCCCATCCCCCTACGTGCAGCCCATATACCCCCTGCAGCCCATGCCGCTCCCCCCACCCCACCCCTGTTGTCAGCCACTCCCCATCATGGTGGGTGGGAGATCAGCATGGAGCCCCCTGTCACACGGGGCCCCTGCTGGTGTGTCCCACCTTCGTGGCAGCCCCATCCCACACAGCGGTGGCCCACCAGCCCCAGCCCCACCCAGTCATACCCATTGATGTGGGAGGGACACAGATGCACACACAGGCAGGCACCATTGGGATGCTGCTCCCACCCAGGACATGTACATGTCAGGTGCCACGCCTACCCCTGTACCATTATGGGCCCTGGTCATAGGTGCCCATCCAGGGCCAGCACATGGTGCCCCATGGGACCCGTGGCCCATGCAGTACGTTGTCATGGGACGTGACAGTTATATGCATGGGGATGGCCAGCCACCCACCTTCAGAGTTGTGTACCCTTTCTCCCCACAGGTGACATATATGCCATGGAGGTCGAGGGGGTGGCAGAGCCCACAACGGTGGGGCCAGCAATGGAGACACCTGCAGGGGTGGGGCCAGCTGCAGCAGTGGAGGAGAAGGGGGGACATCAGGGCACCAGGATGATGGCGGTGAGCCGTGTGTCGAGCAGGGCAGTGGCAGCCCTCCTGCAGCTAATGCGGCTGGTGATGCCCCATGGCCACCTGCACTGGCCCATGCACCACTGACAGCACATGCCACCATTGGCAAGGTCCTTGCTGAGATGAGGTTGCATGCCGCTGAGGCCCATGCAGATGCACAGGGTGAGTGTCCACCCATTGTCACCTACGCACATGCAGCTGATGTCCACATGTACCACCCATGTCTCACGTCACATACTGTGTCGCCCCCACAGGCATGCAGCTGGCACTTGGTGAGGTGGTGTGGGAGCAGCGACGGATGCGACACAGGGCCAAACACCTGCAGACAGTGATGGAGGGGATCCTCGTTGAGATGCGGGGCCAGGGTGCGGTGACACAGGCCATAGCCATTGGGATTTCACGGCTGGCGAATGCCTTGGAGGCCTGTGCAGGACAGGCAGGACAGCCAGCAGCAACAGCAGCCACGGTGGCTGTGGAACAAGCACCACGGGGTGGGAGGGGGCGTGGCCAGCAGGGCCGGGGACGGCGACAATAAAGGCTGCTCATGTGGCATTGCCTGTCAACATGTGTCCAGTGTGTGTCTGTCACCCCCATGATCCACATGTCACAACCAGCTGCACCCTGGCCACATACCCCATGCCGGCCCACTGTTGACCTACCGCTCACTCATCCATGCTGCACCCCCCATACCACCCTGCCCCCTGTGACCCCTGCCACCACCCTGCCCCGCCCTGCCCATACCTGCTGCATGACCCATGCCCCTGTCCCATGCCCCACTGACCGCTCCCCCATGCCCGCAGCCCCTACCTGCCATGTGTGTTTGTTGCCAGGGAATCACCACTCGGCACACTACTACCCCCCCACCCCGGCCGTGACGCTACCCCTGGGGCCACCCCACCCCCGTTGCCAGGTGGGTACCTGTTTCATAGCACATGCCCCATTCCATAGCCGACCCGTCCATCCTTGGTCATGCCGGTCCCCCCGACACACCCAACTGGGGTCCCCCGTATCACACATGGCACTGCACCCACTGCGGGTGCCCCTGAAGGGCTGAGTAACTGTGGTGGCAGCGCCCCAGTCCCCCCATCTGGGCCATCTCTGCCTGTACCCCCGCCACCACTATCCCATGGGGCACACAGCTGGGTAGGCCCGTCGCCTATGCCGCTATGCCATCCCATGCTGTACACCCCATTCCCCATTCCCCCGCCATGCCACCCATGGCCACACCCACCCATCCCCACCTCTACCCCCGTACCTGTTCTCTTGCCAGGCCCCATTCCTGTCTGGGCCCCATCATGCCACCACCCCTGTCCCCTGCCCTCGCCCCCACACTCGCTGGCACCTACCCCCACCAGGGGGAGCCATCGTCTGCACCATACTTGCATTGCTGATGTAAATAGCCTGGCTCCCGCCGCATGCCAGCCTTGCACCTCCCCCCCCACTGGGCCCATGCAGGTCCTGAATGTATGCATGGCATGGGCCAATGTCACGTGGCCGTTCCCAGGGCATGTCCACCTGGCACCCCTCCGCACCCCGCAGTGGGGGTACATCCCTGCTCCTCAGATGTACTCCACAGACCACCCACGGGGGGCGTACTTACCATCTTCCCTGCCCACCTGGCAGCCACCAGCGCCTCAGTGTATCACGTCCCTGCTCTTGCCTATGTGACCCATCCCCAATCCAACCATGTGGGGTCTGCCTTTCCCCCCCCATTGCCAGCCCGGGGGACCGGAACATCCACTCCCCATTCAGACTCCCATAACCATATCTGCCCCCATCCCCTGCGCACCGTGTGGGTCCACCACTCCTACTACTCGGCACCTCCACCCTGCTTGCCCCCTTGCTCCCCCACCCCCATTCCCACGTGCATTGTCGTGTCCCCTCTGTGGTGTCCCACCATGCACCAGTGTCTGTACCCCTGCTACCAATATCACACCTGAGCTTGGTCATCTCTCTCTTGTCCATCATGGTGTCCATGGCGGCCCCCACCCCCAGAATCTGAAGACCCCTGTACTGCCATATGTTACCACCCAGCCATATGCTACATGCTTTGCCCAGTATATGGGGGAATGGATGTACACAGCCAGGCACATGACCATGGCACACAGACCCAATGGCATACCCTGCCCCCTCCATGCCACACCTGGCAGGGGGGGTATGCTCTATCCATGTGACATCAGGTGCATAGCTGTGCTGTGTGGCACCCATGCCATGTGCCACGCCATGTGTACATTAGCATATGCCTGCCACCATGGGTCTGGCCATGGCGGCCCAATGCTACCCCCCTGTGTCTGTGGTGATGCATCTCTCAGCACCCATAGACATACACCACCCTTGCTATGGGGTGTCTACCATGTTCGGGTACAGAGACATGCACTCATGCACACACGGGCATGCATATGATTGACATTCACACCTCTCTGCCATGTGGCTAGATGGGACACTGGACCAGCGTGCATTTGTTAAAAATATGTACATTATTTATTTACAGGTTGGTCATGCCATTGTTGTGCATTGTATCTCCTGCTCCTGGTGGCAGTGGCAGTCCCGGAGCACAGGCTGGCACAGGGCAGGGGTCATGTGCGTGGCTGCCCCTCACACCCACTGGGGGCCTCCTGGGCCGGCTGGATGGCTGGCTGTGCTTGCCTTGCCCCTCTCCCACAGCATGCATATCCGGTCATCCACCATGGACAGGGCCACCAGAACGTGCATGTGCTACCACTGGGCGTAGGCCTGGGCATGCACCACCGCAGCCAGGCATAGGCTGCACATGCAGCCACATAGACACATGTCTCCTCTTGTCTGTGTGCCTGCATGTACGGCACGTCTGCCTGCGGTGCTGGGTGGCAGGCCCTCGACCAGTTGGGGGACAGCACTGGCACCATGGGGCAGGTGGTCGGGGCTCCCAGTGCCCTGTGGCAGCCTGTGCCACTCGGGACTGCCCATCCCCTCCCCCTCCACCCCTTCCCTCCTTCTCCCCACTCCTCCCCCCTCCCCATTCTCCCCCTCTTAGGGCTCCCACAGACCCTCATTCACTCCCTCACTCCCCTCCACCTCCCCCACCTCTTCCTCCTCCCCCTCCCCCTCCATGCTTCCGGGCCCCCCTCCTCTTTGGCCTCCATGCCAGCTGCCACCTTTGGGCCCCCCTCTGGCTGTTTGGCCTGTGCTGGCTGGCCTGGTCCAGCATCCAGCCCTGCTGGGCCCTCGTCTGCTTCTGCAGGTGCTGTGGGGGAAAGACATGCAATACTGCCACCGCCACAATGCATAAACATCACAGATACATGACCTGCAACCTCACAGGCTGCTGGCCCACATGGACATTCCATGGAGCATGGCACGGTTGGCATCACTCACCATCGCGCTGGTCCTGCAGCTCAGCATGTACCCCGGCCAGGAACCTTGGGTAGCTGGCCCTCAGCTCCCAACACTTCTTATGGAAGTCCTCCACCTGTGGACACAGTAAGGTATGGGACCATTAGGGGCCAGTCATCAAGGCCCATCCTGGGCTGCACAACACACATAGCTTGGGGCAGCAGGTGGCTACCTCCAATGCATGCTGTGTGTCCAAGGCTCAGTGTTGGCCATGTGTGCACATGTCTGGCTTGCCCCCTATGTATGCTGAATTTGGGCCACCTGCCACATCTTTCCAGCCCATCGGCCTGGACGCACATGGCCCTACACCACCATGTCATATGTGCCGCTGCCATGCTGCATGTCACGTGCGCCATTGGTGGTGGACATGCATGGCGCCATCATCCATACACGGTGTACCCGGGAGGGGGCAGGGCTTGCACCACACACCACACATATGCACTGTGTCAGCATGTCAGCTAAACCCATCTGCCTGGCTAAAACACATGTCCAACATATGCACAGGCTGCGTGGAATGTGCCGCTGTGCGCATGCGGGGGGATAATCATGTGTGCCACCATTGGGCCTTGGGCACAGCTCCAGCCATGCCCAGGTGTCCTGGGAAAACATGGGGTTGGGCCAGACCCGCACCCACCGGCCTGTGCACCTATCATTACGCCAGGGTGACAGACCTACCACCCGGATGTGGCCTGTGGCAGCCCTGTGAAACTAACCCATGTTCAGTTACGTCAGCACCAGGATGGATGACGGGACTCTTCAATGAGCCCTGGGCATCCTGGAGCTAAAGGACACCCTGTGATACTCTAACAGGTGAAGGTACTTTAGCACCAGGATGGTTGACAGGGCTCTGCAATGAGGCTTGGGGAATCCTGGGGCTAAGGCAGCCCTGTGAACCTAGACCAGGGGCAGGTACATCAGCACTAGGAAGGGTGACAGGGCTCTGCAAAGAGGCCTGGAGCATCCTGGGGCTATGGCAGCCCTGTGAAACTGTAACAGGTGCAACCACCATACAGCCAGGGTGATTGAAAGGGCTCTGTGATGAAGCCTGGGACATCCTGGGGCTAAGGCAGCCCTGTGAAACTAAACCAGGAGCAGCTATCTCAGCACAGAAAGGATAACAGGGCTCTGAAATGAGGCCTGGGGCATCCTGGGGCTACGGCAGCCCTGTGAGACTAAACCAGGGGCAGGTAGCTCAGCACCAGGATGGACAACAGGGCTCTGGAATGAGGCCTGGGGCATCCTGGGGCTACAGCAGCCCTGTGAACCTAGACCAGCGGCAGGTACATCAGCACTAGGAAGGGTTACAGGGCTCTGCAAAGAGGCCTGGAGCATCCTGGGGCTACGGCAGCCCTGTGAAACTGTAACAGGTGCAACCACCATACAGCCAGGGTGATTGAAAGGGCTCTGTGATGAAGCCTGGGGCATCCTGGGGCTAAGGCAGCCCTGTGAAACTAAACCAGGAGCAGCTATCTCAGCACAGAAAGGATAACAGGACTCTGAAATGAGGCCTGGGGCATTCTGGGGCTATGGCAGCCCTGTGAGACTAAACCAGGGGCAGGTAGCTCAGCACCAGGATGGACAACAGGGCTCTGGAATGAGGCCTGAGGCATCCTGGGGCTACGACAGCCCTGTGAGACTAAACAAGGGGCAGGTAACTCAACACCAGGATTGATAACAGGTCTTTGCAAGCCGACCTGGCGCATCCTGGGGCTAAGGCAGCCTTGTGAAACTAAACCAAGGGCAGCTACCTCAGCACCAGGATGGATAACAGGACTCTGCAAAGAGGTCAGGGCCATCCTCGGGTTACGGCAGCCCTGTGAAACTAAACCAGGAGCAGGCAGTGTCTTGAAAGACTAGAAAAAGGGACTGTTACTTCTGGAGAGAGATCTGCAACTGTGAGTATATACTTCTGGTAATTTTCTAAAAGGAACTCTTTGTATTAAAGCTAATTAATCTGCGAACCCACTATTTTTTGTTAAATCAGTCAGGGCCTAGTAGCAGCAGTTTAAGTTTAAATTTAAAACACAGAGGAGAATTTTCTGGTTACATTTCATACCCAGCAGAGAGCTTGTAGTTTAAATTTAATAGTCACACAGGGCCTAGTAACAGCAAAGTACGTTTAGTTTAAATTTAAAACACAGAAGAGAGCATTCTGGTTACATTTGGAACCCAGCAAAGAGCTTGTAGTTGACATTTAATAGTCACTCAGGGCCTAGCATCAGAAAAGTACTTTTAGTTTTAAAACACAGAGGAGAACTTTCTGGTTACATTTCATACCCAGCAGAGAGCTTGTAGTTTAAATTTAATAGTCACTCAGGGCCTAGCAACAGCAAAGTACTTTTAGCTTAAATTTAAAACACAGAAGAGAGCTTTCTGGTTAAATTTAGAACCCAGCAGAGAGCTTGTAGTTTAAATTTCATAAGACGTTAGAGCCTAGCAGCAGCTAAGAGCTATAATTTAAATCAAATCAGAATATAGCTTACCTCAGCAGCACAAGACAGGGTACTGTGTAGCAGCCCTCTTTTAATAAGTGTTATTTCCCTCCCCACACCCACCCACCCCTGGGATAATCGTAGCTTTATAGGTACTTACATATCTTAAAAGGCAGGAGGTGCTCTCAGGTGAAGTTCATTACCCAAATCAATCATACACTAAGGACCTGAGATTAGTTAAGCTTCAGGTGAACAAGGTATATTACACGTATTAGGTACAGTTTTATTAGTATAAATATCCATAGCAATCCTTAGTAAGTAAAGAACTTAGATATAAACACAAACTTAAAACTAAGTTACAGACAGCAGTCCAGCAGCGGGATGGGGGCTTTCCAGTCTTTTGCATTGAGTGTCACATGTACGATTTTCTCCCAGTTGGCGAGAGGTCTTAAAGTGTGCACTAGGTGCAAGGAGCTCTTTGCTCTCAGGGAACGAGTCCGTTCTCTAGAGGCTAAAGTAGCAGACTTGGAAAGCATAAGACAGACAGAGAGGTACATAGATGAGACCTACAGGGATATAGTCCTGAAGTCCCACCTCCAGTCTGGCAGCATCCCTATTGCCATGGAGGAGAGAGGTCACGTGACAGGAGAGCATCACCCTGGAGTGGCAGGAAGTGATCCTGTAACTAGGACCTGTCCTCCAGGTGATGTAAAACCCTCTCACACCGAGGAAGTTTCTCCAGGGCCATGTGCCCATGAGGGAAGGGTTAGGACAGCCGTTATAGTTGGTGATTCGATCATTAGGAATGTAGCTAGCTGGGTGGCTGGTGGACATGAGGATCACCTGGTGACATGCCTGCCTGGTGCGAAGGTAGCGGACCTCACGCGCCACCTAGATAAGGTCTTAGATAGTGCTGGGGACGAGTCTGCTGTCTTGGTACATGTCGGTACCAATGACATAGGAAAATGTGGTAGGGAGGTTCTGGAGGCTAAATTTAGGCTTTTAGGTAGGAAGTTGAAATCCAGAACTTCCAGGGTAGCGTTCTCCGAAATGCTTCCTGTTCCACGCACAGGACCCAAAAGGCAGGCAGAGCTCCGGAGTCTCAATGCGTGGATGAGACAATGGTGCAGAGATGAGGGTTTTGGATTTGTTAGCAACTGGGGAACATTCTGGGGAAAGGAGGGGCTCTTCCGAAGGGATGGGCTTCACCTTAACCGGGATGGAACCAGGCTGCTGGCATTAACCTTTAAAAAGGAGATAGAGCAGCTTTTAAACTAGATATTAGGGGAAAGTCAACAGTCGCCCAAGAGCGGATGGTTCGGAAGAATGTATCTTTGAAGGATACTACCAAAAGCAGAGAGGTTCCACAAAAGAGTAAACTAGCCCAAATGCCCTCAAGTATGGAGCAGACAGAGCTTAAAGATCCCAAATTACCCATGTCTAACAATAGCCAAATTAATATGAATAAAATACATTCTCTAAAATGCTTGTATGCAAATGCTAGAAGTCTAAAAAATAAGATGGGAGAGTTAGAATATATAGCACTAAATGAAAGGTTAGATATGATTGGAATATCAGAGACATGGTGGAAGGAGGACAACCAGTGGGACACTGTGATATCTGGGTACAAACTATATCGTAATGATAGAGCTGATCAAATTGGTGGAGGGGTTACTCTCTATGTTAGACAGGGCATTGAGTCAGAAAGGATTAAAGTTTTGCAGGAAACAAAATCTGCTGTAGAATCTATATGGATTGAAATTCCATGTAAAAGGGGGAAGGCGATGGCAGTGGGGGTGTACTATCGACCACCTGGCCAGAATGACCAAATGGATGATGAAATGTTTAAAGAAATCAAGGAAGCTAACAAAAGTTACAGCGCAGTAATACTAATGGGTGATTTCAACTACCCCGGTATTGATAGGGTCAGTGTCACCTCAGGACATGCTAGGAAGATAAAGTTCCTAGATGAAATAAATGACTGCTTCTTGGAGCAGCTGGTTCATGAACTGACCAGAGGGGAAGCCATATTAGACCTAGTCCTTAGTGGAACACCAGATCTAGTGCAAGAGATAAGGTTGTTGGGGCCACTTGGCAATAGTGATCATAGCATGATTGCCTTTGATTTAATTAGTGGAGGAGGGATAGTAAGGAAATCCACAGTAGTACCTTTTAACTTTCGAAAGGGAGACTATGATAAAATGAGGAAAACAGTTAAGAAAAAACTAAAAGGAGCAGTTGCAAAGGTTAAAGACGTACATCAGACTTGGCTGTTGTTGAAAAATTCTATCTTGGAAGCCCAGACCAGCTGTATTCCACGCTTTAAGAAAAGTGGAAGGAAGTCCAAATAACTGCCAGCATGGTTTAAAGGTGAGGTCAGAGAGGCTGTTGTTGCCAAAAAAGCATCTTTCAGGAAATGGAAAAAAAAAGCCAAACGACGAAACCTGGAAACAGCACAAGCACTGGCAAGTCAAATGCAAGGCATTGATAAGGCAGGCAAAGGGAGAATTTGAGAAGAAGCTTGCTGCGGAAGCAAAAACGCAAAGTAAAGACCTTTTCAAGTACATTCGTAGCAAAAAACCTGTGAGAGAGTCACTTGGTCCATTAGATGATAAAGGGGTTAAAGGAGCACTAAGAGGCGACAAGGCGATAGCGGAGAGACTGAATGAATTCTTTGCTTCGGTCTTTACTGAGGAAGATGTAGGGATGTTACCCATGACTGAAGTGGTATTTAAAGGTGCGGAAGTATTGAAAGAACTGAAATATGAGATTGCAGACCTGCTATTAGTAATCTGTGAACTATCATTAAAATCATCTCTAATACCTGAACATTGGAGGATCGCCAATGTAACGCCAATTTTTAAAAAGGGTTCCAGGGGTGATCCGGGAAACTACAGACCGGTGAGCCTGACGTCAGTACCGGGAAAAATGGTAGAAACCATCATAAAGAATAAAATTACTCAGCATGTAGATTGTCATGACCTAATGGGAGACAGCCAACATGGCTTTAGACAAGGAAGATCTTGTCTTACTAATCTGTTATGTTTTTTTGAAGGAGTGAACAATCAGGTGGACAAAGGTGAGTCGGTTGATATTGTGTATCTGGACTTTTAGAAAGCCTTTGACAAGGTCCTTCATGAGAGACTTTTGGCAAAACTAAAGAGTCATGGGATAGGAGGCAGTGTACTATTGTGGATCAGGAACTGGTTAAAAGATAGAAAGCAGAGGGTAGGGCTAAATGGCCAATTTTCCCAATGGAGAAAGGTGAATAGTGGTGTACCCCAGGGATCTGTGCTGGGTCCGCTGCTTTTTGACATATTCATAAACGACCTGGAAAGTGGAATAACGAGTGAGGTTATCAAATTTGCAGATGACACAAAACTATTTAAAGTTGTTAAAACCCAAGAGGATTGTGGAAAATTGCAAGAGGATCTTGATAAATTGGAAGACTGGGCATCAAAATGGCAGATGAAATTTAATGTGGACAAGTGCAAGGTTATGCACCTAGGGAAGAACAACCCAAACTATGGTTACACGATGCAAGGTTCCACATTAGGAACTACCACCCAGGAAAAAGATTTAGGCGTCATTGTGGATACCATGTTAAAACCCTCGGCCCAGTGTGCAGCAGCGGCCAAGAGAGCAAATAGAATGCTAGGTACGATAAGGAAAGGAATGGAAAATAAAACAAAAGATATTATAATGCCTCTATATCGTTCCATGGTGAGACCGCACCTTGAATATTGTGTGCAATTCTGGTCGCCGTATCTTAAAAAGGATATAGCGATTTTAGAAAAGGTTCAGAGAAGAGCCACCAAAATGGTAAAGGGGATAGAAGGATACTCCTATGAAGAAAGGCTAAAAAGGTTAGGGCTCTTTAACCTGGAAAAGAGATGGCTGAGGGGAGATATGATTGAAGTCTATAAATTAATGAGCGGAGTGGAATGGGTAAATGTAGATCGATTGTTTACCTTATCAGAATATAGAAAGACTAGGGGACATGCAATGAAGCTACAGGGTAAACTATTTAAGACTAATAAAAGAAAATATTTTTTCACTCAACGTGTAATCAAACTCTGGAATTTGTTACCAGAGGATGTAGTAAAGGCTGTTAGTGTAGCTGGGTTTAAAAAAGGTTTGGACAAGTTCCTGGAGGAAAGGTCCATAAACCATTATTAAGAAGGGGCCCAGGCTATCAATGCTTGAACCAATAGAAGCATTGTGGAACCTGTGTCCCTTGGGGAAACTGCTAGTTACATATGACCTAGATTGGCCACTGTTGGAAACAGAATACTGGGCTTGATGGACCTTGGTCTGACCCAGTATGGCATATATTATGTTCTTATGTTCAGGGCACACAATGCAGGAGCAATTCCTCTCTTTTCTGACTTAATTAACTTAATTAACCAAACTTCTAGCTGTAAGCCTGTGACTGCTCCAGGTAGCACTGATCCTCCTCCTACGCCACCACTGGAAGTAGACGTGATGTCACATGCATAGAATGCATCTGACGTATGGCTGAATGTGAGATCCTTTGGTGATCTCTTCAGATATATTTATGGAGCAATTTCCTACACTGTTGGTCTACTTTGGATTGCAGCTGGAAACAGCAGTGCACGGCAGATCAGCAGTCAGCCAACGGATGGGATGCAGTGACAGTGATATAACACCAGAGCACAGGGCAGCAAAGCAGCTTTGAGGATGCTGGTTTTTAAACTTTTCCGGTCAGGCATGCTCCTCAGCTCTACTCCCCATTGGTGTTTATTTAACTTTGTAATGCTCTTGGTTAGCCACAGACTTTATCTTCGTGATAACGCTTATTGTGGGTTTGATGCTATTTCAGGAACAGCTCTAGCCAAGCAAATATATTTTTGTTGAGTAAAAAATGCTAAAGAAGCTACTACTCACAGGCAAA
The DNA here is from genome assembly GCA_033557465.1 of Ichthyophis bannanicus. NCBI lineage: Eukaryota > Metazoa > Chordata > Amphibia > Gymnophiona > Ichthyophiidae > Ichthyophis > Ichthyophis bannanicus. Next base: position 1,831,405,609 of record CM066032.1, on the reverse strand, counting down.
TCTTTATGACAGGCATTTTTTTTTAATATTTTTATTGAATTTGTCATGATTGCAAAAGTAAACATTGGAAAAGAACATTCCTTTACATGAAACACAAAAGAAAATTACAGTTTTAAATGTTTTCAGAGGAACAATCTCAAGAAACCACATTAAATGAGAGACAGCTAGCTAAGCATGCCAAACATCAAGACCCCAATTTTCTTCCCAACCAAACCACTCAAAACAAAACAATATAATAATCTTGTTGCGAGCTCTTACCCACCAAAAACTGTTCTAACTGTGAAACTTCAGTAAATACATATCTATTACCAAAATAAGTAATAAAGCATTTACAAGGAAATTTTAAATAAAACTGACCTCCCAAAGCAAGAACCCTAGATTTTAGCTGCAAAAAAGCTTTCCGTCTGAGCTGGGTAACCTTGGCAACATCAGAAAACATCATCAAAAGACTCCCACAAAAGGAAACATCGTTCTTAGCAAATATAATTTCATAATAGCAACCTTTTCGCTCTCAGAAGAGAAGGTAACCAATAGTGTAGCCCTCTTAGTCACCTTATCTAGAGAGGTTTCTAAAAATTGAGTTAAGTCTAGTTGATCCAAGCTCACCTGCTCATCAGCCTCTCCGTCTTTAGCTATCTCACTATCCCCCTGGGATAGATAATAAATAGAAGTAATACTAGCCACATCAAATGTTGAACATAACAATGTATCATGGACATATTTTTTAAATAACTCTAATGGAGAGAGAAGGCGTACCATCGGAAAATTTAAAACTCTAAGATTATTTGCTCTAGATAGGTTTTCTAACCTTTCCAATCTCTTTTGAAGCGCAATGGTCTCCTTTATATAAGATGAACTCGCAACCTGTACACTCTCCGCAGACCCCTCCAACTTCCGAATCCTCTCACTAACAGCTGAGAGAGACTGACCATGGCCGCGAAGAACACTCGCAGTGTCATGGGAAAAACTACACAGCTGAGTGAGAGTACCCAAAAGAACACATTCCACCCGATGTATAGCATCAAAAACATCTTTCAAAGAAATATTAGAATTAGCAGAACTAGAAAAAACTGGCAGCAAATCAGAAGATGGTAAAGAGACAACCGAAGGGTATACAAGCTCAGCTCCAGTCAAATTAGTCCGCTTAAAAGAAGCTCCATCGGAGAAAGGGGTGGAGACGGAAAACAAACTACCATCTCCAGCAAAGGAGGCATTGGAAGAGGGCATTCTATCATCAAAGTTAGGTTGGGGGGGAGGGGTACAAGCCCCCAAACTTAATGAAGCCTCTGGGACTAACCTTGTTCCTGGGTTCTGAGGGACTGGTATTCGTAAAGCAGCAGCACTAATCAGGTGGGTATCCATAGGGCCCTTCACCACCTGACCCTCCACTGGGCCCTTGTTCTTAGCTTTTCACGTACCCATTCAAGACACAGGAAGCAAAGAAACTTCCCAGAAGCTCCTAGGTGCAACTAAGGGCTCACAAGGGACCTAACCTGTTCCTTGAGCCACGCCCCTTCAGACACGTATCGTGTCCGCGTCCCGCGATACCAGTTGGCTCTTATCCTCAATCGCAGCAGGAGAGAGGAGCTCTGTTCCAGCCAGGTATGCAGCTGACAGCAATTCCCACTCAGCGTCTCCTGACGTTAGCAGGCAGTCCTGGGCTAGCTTCTCCACCAACCCCTGGTACTCACTGGCTCTTATCCTCAATCGCAGCAGGAGAGAGGAGCTCTGTTCCAGTCAGGTATGCAGCTGACAGCAATTCCCACTCAGCGTCTCCTGACGTTAGCAGGCAGTCCTGGGCTAGCTTCTCCCTATGACAGGTATTTAATGGAGTTACTGTGCGTTGGCTGCAAAAAGAAATGTAGTAGATTACCAGACAAAGAAAAGACACCTGAGGCCTTCGTGAAATCAAACAGTTTTAATAGCATGCGAGAACTCAGTGGAATAGTTTCCAAAAAGACTGAGCCTCCCAGGCAAAGGTTTCAGTTCCATTTATAGACTTTTAGCTATATGCAAACTAATAATTTCTGATCACATTCTAGATACTTCATGATAGGCACATATTAAGTTCCCCTTGATCGCTCACCAGTGGAGGTCAGCTGGGGCGTGTTATGTAAGGTGAGAAGTTGCTAAACTATGCATTTCTTACTGCGTGGTTCTACTACTAAGCAGGCTACAGTGAAACAAAAGAGACAAAGACATTCCAGCTAGGCCACAGACCTAGTATTTCAAGGTACATTTGAAAGCACACTTCTGACACCACTACACTCCCCCCTTTAATTCAGCACCCTTGCCAGCAGGGTGCCAAGAATTATAAGCAGGTGCAGGATATAAACCATGTGCTGGGTCCGTGTTTGGAACCGGACGGTACTGACATAAGGCCATGACATGGGCAGCGGATCTGTGGTCAATGGCACTGTCAATGGCAGCGTGACAACCATGCAGTCAGAGAGGTATTAGGCAAGGCAAAAGAAGGCAGGCCATAAGGGACTTCAGACCACCTAACCCATTAAAAACATTCCCAAACCAGCCGTCAACTGACAGACCATTCCAGGTCTGAACAGGAACATGGGCTAACTTTTGCATGCGATCAGTAACCTTCAATAACCTTGCCAGCATCATCTATCTGTAGGCAGCAATTAGTGAGGTTAAATTTCGCACAGACCCCTCCGTCTGTGGCTAAAAGATAATCACAGGTACACTACCAAAAAACTGCCTCCAGTTTTGCAACTGATTCCTATAGATTTTGGGGTGCTGAATCCAGGAAAAATAGCCAAAATGTTCCATCACGTCACGTTTTCTTGCAAAATTAGATTTCTTACCCATATAAGGAATGTTCACATAATTTCTTTTTAGCCGACTGCAGTTTATTTTCTTGGCCCAAAATAGAGGTTGTAATGGTTAACTAACTAGAAACACTCCCTCATGATATTTTAGAGTGTTTTCTATTCATTTTATACATTAACAGGACAATTGGGAGGCGGGGGGCTAAATCCAGTACTCGCGCTGGCGCATGTTCTTTCCTGTTCGCCTCGCCTTGTTCGCTTGCTCAAACACGGTGGTTGCGACATGAACATTCCTGTCAAATTTCAGTTTCTTGCAAGTTCATTATTACCTTTTGTTTGCTCAGTCGTAATCCAGCTTTATTCCGAAGTGGTTCACTACAGTTGTAGTTTGCAGTGCTGTGTATTTGTGATGGCTCATAGAGCCAGAGGTTGCGTCAACTCTCCGGACAGTTTTTGTTTTATTTGTGGGGAATATACCGTGAAAAAGCGGCAGAGGAACATTTCTGCATTTATTAAAAAAGTATATTTCGCCTATTTCGGTTTGAAGTTAGGCGATCAAGACAAACCGTGGGCTCCTCACAAAGTGTGCAAGACATGTGAGGAAGATCTACGCTTATGGATGAAAGGTAAAAAACAAGCATTTTGTTTCGGAATACCTATGATGTGGCGTGAACAAAGAGACCACAGCAGTGACTGCTATTTTTGCTCTTGCATTGTGAAGGGATACAACTTAAAAAATAAGAACGTAATAAGTTACCCCAACCTTCCCTCAGCAATTAGGCCTATGCCTCATAGCAATGAAGTACCTGTGCCTGAACCACCAAAATCTTTGGATCATATTTGTGTGGACGGTTCTGATCAAGATGAGACTCATCAGATGGCTTTTCCCGATGAGTCCAGTACTTCCGAGTTTGAAACTGAACCAGATCCGAAACCTGAACTTTTCTCTCAAGCTGAATTGAATGATTTAGTCCGGGATTTAGGACTCCCAAAAGATGCTGCCCAACTGCTAGGTTCTCGGCTTAAACAGAAAAATCTATTGTCACCAGGAACAACTTTTTATTGGTACCGCAATCGCGAGACACAATTTTTGAAGTATTTCAGCAAAGAGGAAGATTTGGTATTTTGCAACGATATATATGGAGTGATGGAAAAGTTTAAACTCAAGTATGATCCTGCTGAATGGCGGCTGTTCATTGATTCGTCAAAAGACAGCATAAAAGGTGTTCTTCTTCATAATGGCAACACATTCGCTTCAGTTCCTATTGCTCACTCTGTTATTCTCCAAGAAAAATACGAGAATTTGGCCCTGATTCTTCAGAAGATTCGTTATGATGAGCATAAGTGGATGATTTGTGGAGACTTTAAAATTCTATCCATGCTATTAGGGCAGCAATCCGGTTTCACCAAATATCCCTGCTTCCTTTGCTTGTGGGATAGCCGGGCCCGCGACCTACACTGGGGGAAAAAAGACTGGCCAATTCGGGAGTATTTGAGACCCGGTGAGAAAAATGTTCTTCATGAGAGCTTGGTACCTCGTGATAAAATTCTATTACCACCTCTCCACATTAAGTTAGGTCTCATTAAGCAATTCATCAAGTCCCTTCCAAAAGATGGTGAGTGCTTTCGGTACCTTTGCTCAAAGTTCCCCCGACTTTCTGAAGCAAAGCTAAAGGAAGGAGTGTTTGTTGGCCCTGATATAAGGAAACTCATTTCAGATGGAGCATTCGCTGAAACGATGTCTGAGAAGGAAAAAGAAGCCTGGGATTCCTTCAAGGATGTTGTTCTCAAATTCTTGGGGAACAGGCGGGATGAGAACTATAAGGATATTGTTGCCAGGATGCTCAATGCCTTCAAAGAACAAGGCTGTAACATGAGCCTGAAAGTCCATTTCTTGCACTCCCATGTGAACTACTTTCCCGAAAACTTGGGGGCGTACAGTGAAGAACAAGGTGAAAGGTTTCACCAGGACATCAAGGATGCAGAGAGAAGGTACCAAGGAAGATGGAACACCACTATGATGGCTGATTTCTGCTGGTTGCTGCTGCGGGAAACCCCAGATGAAAAATACGCCAAGCAGCGCACCAAGAGAAGCATTCGGGGGAAGAAGAAATGGGCCCACCAGGAGATTGATTGACCCAAGAATGACTTTAAAATCTAAACTGTGTTGACAAATATCGTGTTTTTACTAAACTTTGAAATAAAAATTTGCTAGTTATTACCACAGTGTCGGATCTCATTTATTAGAATTTTATTTTCACACCATCGGGTGTTTGTCTTCATGTATTGCAATGGTGCGGTTTGCGTTTTCTATTCTTACATACATACCTGTACAACATTTTTTGCACATTTCTTTGCTTTGCTTTGTGTCTAACCTCGCTCTTATATGCTCAATGTTTGTGCACATGTATGTGGCTGTTTTAAGTGCAGACAATTTTGCTACCATCACAGTGTGTTTTGTTGACATTACTCTATTCTTATGTGCTGCCTTGTTACAATTTTCTTTATTCTTATTTGAATAACTACTAAACAATTAGTATAAAGAATTCATCCAAGAAACTTTTATCTCGATCGCACTCAATCTTAAACGTTCACCTCAAACTGCTAACCCAATGTAGCAAAAAATCTGTACGTGATGGAGCAAATTGGTTACCAGATTTGGATTCAGCGCACCAAAAAACGTAAAAATCAATCGAAACATTAGAGGCAGTTTAAAAAAATTTTTTTTAGTGTACCTGTGTAATCAAGGGCCAGCTGATTGATTAATAGCTGTGCGCATTTGAGTGTTTTGTTTTGCCTGTAGGGTCAAAACCTTGCTGGTGTCATTAGTAATAATTTTCTAGAACAGCTTGCAAGCGAATAATACTGTTGTAGCAAAGTGCAATCAATGAATAAATCCAGGAGTCAATTGACAGGGTCCAAGCCAGTTTATTGTGCACAGGCCCAGTCAGTCAAAGGTTCAAAAGGAACTGAGCAAACGTTTTTACAGAGACATAACCATTTATACCTCTTTTTCAGTTTGATACATGAGAACTTTCTATTGGTTCCATCTTGATACATGCAAACTTCCTATTGGCTCCAACGCCCCCTGCACCTGTCCAATTAGAAATCCCTCTGGGGCCTAGCAACCAGCCCCCCTCCCTTAGGATTGTTCTAACAATGGTGCAGTTCTTGGTTTTAATACTTCTCTACTGCAAGGTTATCACTAGCTTCAGGAATGCATATATTGAAACATTTCTTTCTTTTGCACAGAAGAGAATAATGAAAGACTTATGAATTCATGTAAAACTTCTTATTAAGCAGTTTAAAACAGTTTTCTCATTTTCCACAGATTTTTGGTTCTTTTTCTAGCTATAATGGGAGTTAGGATCCAGGCCTAACTTACAGGCCTTTCATAGTAGCAGGCCATGCTAGGCCATAGCCTACCACAATACGATTCAGCATGTAAATAGGGGTACAGTAACCATAGGATCCATCCTCGGCCCATGTTGCAGGGCCATGATACTGTATAATGCGCTCGGGGCATTCCCTACCGGTGTGGTGAATCCTGGGCAGATCCGGGAGAGACATATATTCACTACAATGGAGGTCTTCAATACCCATTCACTAGCCGTGGGTTTAAACTGGGACTGATTACAGGAGGATGAAGAATAATTACACTCCTGAGCTTCCCAGGGCCACTGATCGCCCATATTGGTGCCACCACAGAAGTAACAATAAGTGACATTCAGTTGTGTAGTCACGGTCTCAGCTAATTCAAGGAATAAATTTCTGACAGCTGTGGGTATGGGGTCCAGCTAGGTCGCCATTTCCTCGTAGAAGGAGTGGAAAACACTAATCAGGTGGGATTGTCGGTTTTTTTCTGCTATTACCCGGACATAAAGATAAGTGCCGGGGTCTGTACCCTGGCTATAAATGAGTAGGCCAAAAAGTTGCCCCGTATGCCAGTCGGCCTGACAAGGGTTCAAAATAGTGAGATTAAGGGGATTAGAGGTGGAAGTTTGACAATGGGGGGAGGCCGACATCCTCGTTAAAACTGCTTTGCGATCATTCCCTTGGTGGCCAGTGGCAATCCTGGCCAAGAGGCAAAATATATACACTCCCACCGGGGGCAGAAATATGACCCTGCCGCAGCCACTACCCAGCGGTTGGGCACATTGACGACCGTGTACTGGCCCCAATTATAGTCATTTTGAGGGCATATGTACTTATCATTTGTAGAATAGGTGCATTCCCATTTGAGGAACCCGCAACCACCAGAATAAAAGGTTTTTCCGATTGCGAAGCACGCATCGAAAAACAAGGATTTAGGCTGGCTATCCTTAAACGTGGTAGAGTTAAGGAGCGGTCCCTGGAAATTGTTGGCACGTACTTCCAGGATCCAATAAACAGGAAACACTTTAGGATTAAAACACACAAGCTCCTTTCCTGCATGGTAACAGATAGTAAGGTCGGTAGTACTGTGATGGCAGGGGGTCTGTTTGGTACTGGAACAGGAATAATAAGTATGATATACCATGGTCTGAGTGATTATGTGGGCAGTCTTAGTTACTTTCAAACAGGGGGTGCAGGGGAGTGGATCAGTTACAATGGAACTCATGGTTACCATCAGAAATACAACTACCACAAACGCAGTATACATAATACTGCAGTTGGTATAAATACAGTCTATAAACAACAGGTCCTTGGGTTCCTTGTTCCCAGTTGTCGATCCTCAGTTTTCAGCCGTACGTAGACCTGTCAGCTTCCGGTGATGACGGGGGTAGGGCGTTGCGCTGATTGACGTGCAGGCTGAGTCGTTCTGGACAGGATGAGCTTCAGTTGGTTGTCAGGATCCGTTCTGGCAGTCCAGGTGCTGGATTGACTCAAGTATGGCGAATCCATGGCACAAGTTCAGCAACCTCCACAGCTGTGGGGGTGGACAGTATGACCATAAATGGCCCCCACTAGCGGGGTGTCAAAGGGTCAGGGTTCCACTCCTTAATCCAGACAGCAGAACCTGGTTTGTGGGAGTGAATGGGTTCAACAAGAGTTACTGGTAGTCGTTCTTGAACCCAGGAGCGAACATTCTGCAATACGGAACTCAATGCTACCAGTTCTTGGCAGGTCAGCAGAGATACAATCTGACCCATGTCTACTAGCACCCCCTTAATCAAGGGAGAGGGTCGTCCATACAGGATTTTTCGAAGGGGGACAGATTCAAACCCTGGCGAGGAGAGGACCATATGTACAACAGGGCCATGGGAAGAACAGACAGCCAGCGGAGACGGGTCTCCTGACAGAGTTTGGAAATTTTGAACTCTGAGGGCGGTAGGCAGTGTGCAATTTCCAATCTATCTGTAGAGCTTGGGCTAGGTGTCTAGTGACCTGGGAGACAAAAGCTAGGCCATTGTCTGATCCTATTACTGACGGGAGTCCAAATCGGGGTATGACTTCTCTGATGAGGGCTTGGGCGACCTCACAAACATTCTCGGTTCTGGTGGGAAAAGCTTCAACCCATCTTGAATAGGTATAGACTAACACCAGAGGGTATTTATAACCCCCAGCCTTGGGCATCTCGGTAAAATCTACCTGAAAGTTTTCCATGGAAGCAGTCCCTACAGCTAGGAGACCAGGGGGTGTTAATTTCCCTTGTTGGGGATTATTTCAGGCACAGGTCAGGCATTGGCATGAAACTGATGTGGCTAGAGGTCCTAACATTGAAATATAAAACCAGGGATGAAGAGCCTGCTCCATTGCGCTTTTTCCCATGTGAGTAACTTGGTGGAACGCCCGGGCAAAATGCGGGGTTAAGGTGTCAGGGATAACAATACGGCTAGGTTCAGTTTTCTGGAGGGGTGGCAGCTGGATCCATCCCTGTTCAGTCAGTGTCCCTCCCTCCTGGGTATAGAAATAGTCTAGCTCGTCCGATTGGTAGCGGGGATCCCAATCATTCACTGGCACTGGGAATAGTGGGGCTGTTATAGCCAATGCCGGATTGGGCCTTATCGGGCGGAGGGCTGTTTCCTTTGCTACTTTGTCTGCCTTCTGGTTTCCTAAGGCAGTCAGTCTATCCCCAGACTGATGACCCCGGCAGTGCATGACTGCCACCTTCCTGGGTTCCCAGATGGCATCTACTAGAGCCATGATGTCTGGGGCATACTTAATAGCTTTCCCCCCTGAAGTAACCAAACCTCGTTCTTTATACAGGGCTCCATGGGCGTGTAGGGTAACAAAAGCATACTTAGAGTCAGTATAGATGTTTACTTTCAGACCTGCAGCTAACTGGAGGGCTCGACTAAGGGCAATGAGCTCAGCTTTCTGGGCAGAAGTCCCCAGGGGTAAGGGCTCAGCCACCACAACAACCTCAGGAGTGACCACAGCATATCCGGCCTTCCACTGTCCATCTTCCACAAAACTGCTGCCACCGGTAAAATACTGAACATCAGGAAAGGCCAGTGGTACATTTTTCAGATCTGGGCGGCCGGAATACACTTCATCCATAACCTGGATACAATCATGTTCTGGTAGCCCAGGTGCCTCAGGGAGTAGAGTGGCAGAATTGAGTGTTTTTCACTATCTCCATGTGGACCCGAGGATTCGCACACAGCATGCTTTGGTACTTTGTCATCCGCTCTTTGGTAAACCAATAATTGTCTTTGTACTCCATCAGTGTCAGTACGGCATGTGGCATTTTTAACATACAGTTCTTGCCCAAGGGACAATTTATCAGCCTCTGTTGCCAGGAGAGCTGTTGCTGCTACTTTGCGGAGACAAAAAGGCCACCCCCTTTCTTCATGGACATACAGATAGAATGTTTTTTCCACGTCGGGCAGTACTTGACTTCAGTCTGGCACAACTGGGCTTTACTTTGAGACACCCGATAGCCAGACATCCAAAGTAAGTGCAGAAGTTCTGAAGTGGCGGCAATACATTCTTCTGTGGAAACAGCGGCGATGAGTAGATCGTCCATGTATTGTAGCAATACACATTGAAGGGGACATGAGTGGATCTGACGCAAATCTTAACTAAGTGCATCCCCAAACAGGGTGGAGGAGTTCTTGAATCCTTGGGGTAACCGGGTCCATGTCAATTGTCTCTTACTGCCAGTAATAGGGTCTTCCCATTCAAACGCAAACAGTGGCTGGCAAGGAGTGGCCAATCTCAAACAGAAAGTCATCCTTTAAGTCCAAAACAGTAAAACAGGTAGCTTGTGCAGGAATCAAACTCAGTAAATTGTAAGGGTTTGACTCAACAGGATAAATGGTAACAATAGCTTCATTGACCTTCCGCAGGTCTTGTACAGGTCGGTAATCAGTAGTACCTGGCTTCTGAACTGGCAGCAAAGGGATATTCCAAGGTGACTGGCATGGTTTCAGGCGTCCAAACTTGAGTAATCACTGGAGATGTTTATGAATGCCCTCAACAGCAATTCGGGGCAGGGAATATTGCCTGACACCATTGGGACTTTCATTTTTTCCTTTTTCAGTGGCCCATTTCTCTGCAATAGGCACATTGATCTTGTTCCAATAGTCCTTGCTCCAATGATCCTCGCCGGGTTCCTCTACCCCGGCCTCAGCTTCTCGGTTCCCACATCGACTTTCCTTGTCCTTTCTCGACTAGCGCTGCTGCTAACATATCAGCTTTCTTTTTCATCTTTCGTTCACACTCACGCTTCATCTCCTGATCTCTGTTCACAAATACTTTCATAGCAACTTCCATCAGCTGGGTCATATTCATTCCAGCAAATCTCTCAAGCTTCTGAAGTTTCCTTCGAATGTCCCCCTGTGATTGTCCCACGAACACTGTATTCATCATCCGCTGGTTTTCAGGTGCTTCGGGGTCAAATGGAGTATAAACACGGAAAGATTCACAGAGTCTTTCATAAAACTGGCCAGGGCTCTCATTGGGGGTTTGCAGTACCTCAGATATTTTCCCCACATTTATCGCTTTCTGCCCCCCCCCCCTTTTTAAGGCCTTCCAGGAGAGCCCGATGATAGTGATCCAGGGCAAGGCGGCCTGTATCACTGTTTGCCGCCCAGTGGTGTTCTAGGTCAGGAAAATCTCTCAATGCTGCTTGCTGGGGATTCTGTTCACCTGGAGGAGTCTCTTCCAACCATTTCATGGCTGACCTAGCCACCCGGTATCTCTTTTCAGTACTGAGTAAGGTTAAAAGGAGCTGACGACAGTCTGTCCAAGTTGGATGATGGGTTTGAATAATAGACAAAAACAAATCTATCATAGCTTGAGGTTTATCAGTATAGGATGGATAATGAACTTTCCAGTTCAACAAGTCGGTAGTAGAAAAAGGTACATATACAAAGGTTCGAGAGTCTTCAACGAGTTCCCCCTGGGCATTAAAGGCAGTCGGTCCTCGAGCCTCTCGGAGGGGTAGGTGGAAACTCGTGGAGGAGTAGCCTAGGGGTAGGAGGAAACTCGTGGAGGAGTAGCCTAGTGGTTACTTCAGGCCAAGAAGGTCGGGGGTTCAAATCCCACTAGAGGACAGCAACCTTGGGCCGGAAGGACTGGGGTTTCTAGTCCCACAGATGCTCCTTGTGGTCTTGGGCAAGCCACTTAACCCTCCATAGCCCATGTTCCCTGTAAGTATTAGTGTATGTGTCTCATATCCCCATGTGTTAAATGTATCCCCCAATTGTGTTGTGACCGCTTTGATTGAAGGATAAGGCGGTATACAAAAACTGTCTAAATAAATAAAATAAAATAACTTCTGGAGTCTGTTTTCTAGCAAGTACTGTGTGGGGGTCTCTCCTGAGATTGTAATGCTCCAGTACTGGGGGGAGGGGGCATACTAAACTGAGACTGACTTCCCTCAGATCTGGGACTCAGGGAACTTTCTGAAGTGCTGGGCAGGTCTGTATCTGAAAATAGCATTCTTGCCTCACTGGCAGTGCTCTTCTGACTATCAGAAAAAGTAGTAGCTGTCGAAAGGGGCAGGGGAGAAGTTGAATCCCTTCTAGCTAGAGTCCCTGCTGAGCCTGCTAACCTAGCTGGAGTCATCTGCCGGGGAACATAGGGGGGAGGAAATTCCTCTGTCTCTGGCTCCTGTACTAAAACTGGTAGTTTTATTTTTACTTTAGGCTGCATTTTTCTGTGAACTATGGGACAGGAATTCTTCTGGGTGCACTCTGCTAGCTAGATTATAATCAAAGATTTAAAACTCTGCCACTCTTTCTGACAATATTTCTTTAACAGGGACGGGGGTCATATGACTTTGCAGGGCGACTGTGTGCACATCTAGTATCAGGTCTATATCTAGAGATCCCTCGGGGAGGTCAGGTTAAAGACAGGAGGGGGGGGGCCCATTCCCGTTCACATAAAACTTCCAATCGACCCGGGGGTCATTACAATTACATAATCACCAGAGAAACCCTTCTTAAAGTTCTTAAGGAGACACTGCAGAAGGCTCAGTATAAATACACCCCCTCCCTTGCTGTTCAAAAATGCTGTTCAAAACCTTTGTCTCTCTCTCTCTCTCTAACTCTCCAGCAGCTGCAATACAAACACTGTCTCTCTCACACTCTAACAACTGCAAAACAAACACCATCTCTCTCTCACTCATTCAGGGTTCTCCCTCCCGAATCCCACAGAAATCAGCAGAGTCATTATAACAGAAACAACTGAAGTAGAAATCCAGGCAGAGCTGGGTTAAAACTTTCTCTTTCTGTGTAGAAAGGATATGCCCCTTGAAACTTTCTCCTGTCTGTGTGAAAAGGACACAAGCCTTATATCCCACCCCTATTTCTTTTTTTTTTCTCCATTTCTCTCTCCTTGCTAGAAATAACTGCTCTCTATCTCTCTTAGTTGTGCTGTAAATAACTGCTCTCTCTCTCTGAGCTGTGCTGTAACTCTGGAGTCTTTTTTTCTGTTTTTTGTTCCATTTTTTTCGTACTGTTCCTTTTTCTGTAAACTGCTTCACAAACAAAAAAATCCCAACAGAATAATCTTACAGTATACCAGAAGGGAAACCGGTGGGTTCAGTCAGCATCTGACATACTAGAAACGTAGAACCATAGAAATATGATGACAGAAAAAGACCAACTGGCCCATCTAGTCTGTCCTTCCATATCAACCACTACAACAGTCCCCTATTTACCTTTAGAGATCCTCTGTGTCTGTCCCATGCTTTTTTCAATTCAGTTACTGTCCTCATCTCTACTACCTCTACTGGGAGACTATTCCACGGATCCACCACTTTTTCCATAAAGAAATATTTCCGCATATCACTCCTGAATCTATCTCCCTTCACCCTCATCCCATGTCCCCTCATAGCAGAACTTGCTTTCAATTGAAAGAGGCTCTCTCCCTGAACATTTATGCCACGGAGGCATTTAAACATCTCAATCATATCACCTCTATCCCACCTTTCCTCTAAGGTGTACATATTAAGATCCTTAAGTCTGTCCTCATATGCTTTATAATGAAGACCACTAATCATTTTAGTAGCCACCCTCTGCACCGACTCCATCCTGTTCACATCCTTTTGAAGGTGCGGTCTCCAGAATTGCACACTATACTCCAAATGAGGTTGCACCAAAGACTTATAGAGAGGCATTATCACCTCCTTTTTTCTGCTAGCCATTCCTCTCCGTATGCACCCAAGCATCCTTTTAGCTTTTGCCGTCGCCTTTTCTATCTGTTAAGCTACTTTAAGATCATCAGACACAAACACGCCTAGGTCCCGCTCTTCTTTAGTGGACAAAAGTACTTCACCCCCTATACTATATTGCTCCCTTGGATTGCTGCAGCCCAAATGCATGACCTTACATGTTTTAACATTAAATCCCAGCTGCCAAATTCTAGACCATTCTTCAAGCTTAGCTAGATCCCTCCTCATGTTATCTACACCTTCCTGAGTGTCTACTCTATTGCAGATTTTGGTATCATCCGCAAAGAGGCCAGTCCCAGGAGTTGATCACGCTCCTTTCAATTACAGATAACAATACCAGATACAGAAAATTACCAGATAACAATACCAGATATAGAGAATTACCAAAATTAGACTTACCGGATCCGGTGAAAAGGACAGGTTTGTTTTCTGGGCCCCTTCTAGGTTTGTGAGTGAGTCCGATCAGTCCCAGGGCTCCAGGACTGTCGTAAAGTCCCATCCGGAAACAGTCCAGTGGCGCCCCGAGACCTCTCGGGACTCCTGGAGCCCGCTAGATGAATGGCTCATCACTCCGAGACAAAATAGTCTTCCTTTCCCGGTCAGGGAACCAAGAAATGTAGTAGATTACCAGACCAAGAAAAGACACCTGAGGCCTTTCTGAAATCAAACAGTTTTAATAGCATGCAAGAACTCAGTGGCATAGTTTCCAAAAAGACTGAGCCTCCCGGGCAAAGGTTTCAGTTCCATTTATAGACTTTTAGCTATATGCAAACTAATAATTTGTTATCACATTCTAGCTACTTCATGATAGGCACATATTAAGTTCCCCTTGATTGCTCATCAATGGAGGTCAGCTGGGGCGTGTTATGTAAGGTGAGAAGCTGCTAAACTATGCATTTCTTACTGCGTGGTTCTACTACTAAGCAGGCTACAGTGAAACAAAAGAGACAAAGACATTCCAGCTAGGCCACAGACCTAGTATTTCAAGGTACATTTGAAAGCACACTTCTGACACCTTTACAGAATAACTTGGAAAATACTTTTAAATAAGAATAGAGACATTTTTGAAAACTGAACTTTGAAGCTGGCATTCCTTAGGTGAAAAATGCTTTTAGCAATGTTTTAATGCACCAGGAGGTAAAATGGAATTGAAAATTGATTTGCTAAAAGAATAGTCTGCTAAATATCCATCACTCTCTCTTTCTCTTTCTCTCTCTGTACATATATACATACATAAATATATACATATACATATACATATAGAAATTGATATTCAGTGGTGTCGGTCAATGTTTTTAAGGCCATTGGCTGCTCCCACTGAAACTAAAACCAGATAGGACTGGGGCCTATCTGGCATCCATTACTTAATATTTGGTTTCACCAGCCACACATTTGCATAGCTGGGCCATTGGCCTGTCCTAACTTTATGCACTTTGCCTATCTGGGTAATGGATGAATATTGCCAGATAGGCACCAGTGTAGCAGCGAAGTGCATGCAATGAATAAAACAAGGAGTCAGTTGCAGGATCCAAGCCAATTTATTGTGCACAGGCTCAGACAGAATCGTGTCCAAAAGAGACTGAGCAATGGAGTACAGGAGCAAATTCCTTATATACAATTTTTACAGTTTGATACAGGCAAACTTTCTATTGGTCCCAACGCCCCTTGCACCTGTCCAATCGGGGACCCTCTCTGAGTCTAGCTCCCTGTTCCCCCTTCTCAGGCTATTCTAACAAAGGCATAGTCTTAGACATTGATACATTTCTACTTCAAGGCCATTTCTAGCTTAGGGAATGCAGGAACATGTCTATCATCAGCATAAAGGAATTATACAAACTTTTCAAAAGCAGTTTAAATCAGTTTCTCAAACTCTGGTTCTCTTCAACACTAGTCTCAGGTGGGGTTTGTGGTCTAGGCCTAGTTTACAGGCCATAGCCTACCACATTCCCCCCTTTGATTATTCTCAGCCCGAATAAAAAAGGGTGAGAAAATAATCACATATCAAATCCTGTGCAAACTGATGCTTCTTCTCGGGGTATAGCTTGATACTTCCACATGGCTAGTACCGTGCTGCTGTCTTACGTTCAACGGTACTGTCAACGATGGAAGTAACCATACGTAAACAAAGAGGCAGAAAACATGGAAGGAGTAAACACATAGCTGCCATTAGTAAAACTGCAAACACAATAGTCTTCAAACCTAAACAGGAGTGCGGTATCCCCAGGACCCAACATTCGCCCATGTGGCTGGTCCATAACATGTGATACAAGGAAGTATATCAGTGGGCATTCTAAGGGGCCCCAGGGCTACCATAAGTACAACATAAATACATAGATATATCATGATAACAATATCTCAATGAATTTGTCTAGAAATTTGCAAATTCTTTACTGAAGTTCTCTTTTTCCACAGCTTCCACCGTACGTAGACCTGTCAGCTTCCGGTTGGTGACAGGAGTAGGGTTGCAGATTCCTCAGGCTTCTGCCGTACGTAGACCTGCCAGCTTCCGGTACGTGGCAGGAGTAGGGCTGTTGACTCTTACAGCGGTGGTTGTCGCCGCAGCGTGAGTCGCAATGACGATTCTGGATTGTTTGTTGAAGTCTAGTGACAAAGTTCAGTAGATGCCGCTGGCTTTACCCAACTGTGGTGAATCCAATGTTCTAGTTCTGCAACCTTAACTGCTGTAGGGGTTGATAGTATGACGACATAGGGTCCTCTCCACTGAGGCGATAACGGTTCCTTCCTCCACTCCTTGATCCTCACCGTGCTTCCAGGCTTGAAGGGATGCAGTGGTTCAGTCAGATTGATGGGTAGTTGGTCTTGTACCCAGGCATGGAGACTCTGCAAGACAGAACCTAGAGCCAACAGCTCTTGTCTAGTGATTTCAGACCCAATCTGGTTCATATCACCCTTTATTCCCTGGACAATGGGCGGAGGTCGCCCATACAAAATCTCAAATGGGGAAACTCCTAATGACTTTGTGGGGACTGATAGACTTGCCTCCTGAGGTTATTAACCCACGTTCCTTGTACAGGGCTCCATGGGCATGTAATGTGGTGAAGGCTTACTTGGAATCTGCGTACACATTCAAGCGGAGCCCTGTCCCTATTATCAGTGCCCTAGTGAGGGCTATCAGTTCAGCCTTCTGCGCTGAAGTTCCCGGGGCCAGAGCTGAAGATTCAGCTACCATGTCCAGGGTCACTACTGCATAGCCAGCACGACGTTGTCCATTGATGACAAGACTGCTTCCATCCATGAAGAAAGTTTGTTCAGGGTTGTTCAATGGGACATCAGTTAGGTCAGGGTGACTTGAGAATACAGTGTCCATTATTTCCAGGCAATCATGATCCGGAGGGCCTGGTCTGATTGGCAACAGTGTGGCTGGGTTCAGTCTTGACTAACGACCAACTGTAATCGGGGATTCTCGCACAACATGCTCTGGTACTTCAGCATGCGGGAATTTGTAAACCAATAATTTCCTTTGTGTTCCATAAGGGTCAGAACAGAGTGTGGTATGGTAATTTGGAGATTCGGACCCAGGGTGAGCTTGTTAGCCTCACTCACCAAGAGGGTTGTAGCTGCAACGGCCCTCAGGCAAGGTGGCCATCCTTTTGCAACGGTATCCAGTTGTTTTGATAGATAGGCTACAGGTCGTTGCCAAGATCCGAGAGACTGAGTCAATACTCCTAAAGCATTCCCGCTTGACTCATGGACATAGAGACGAAATGGTTTCTGTACATTTGGCAGGCCCAAAGCTGGTGATGACATCAAGGCTGCCTTCAACGACTGGAATGCCACATCCTGTTCTGGGCCCCACTCCAGGGGAGATCGCTCCATTCCTTTGGTGGCCTGATACAATGGCTTTGCCACCAGTGCAAAATTGGGTATCCATATTCGACAATAGCCTGCAGCTCCCAGGAAAGCCCTCACCTGCTTCCTGGTGGTTGGTATAGGGATACGACACACTGCTTCCTTACGCTCTAGCCCCAATTTCCAAATGCCTTTGGACAGATGGAATCCCGGGTATTTAACCTCAGTTTGGCATAGCTGCGCCTTGGCTCTTGAGACCTTGTATCTGGCTTCATTCAGGAGGTGCAAGAGACATAACTGACAATTCTGTTAATCTCCTAATACCCTTCTTTCTATAATTTCATCCTAAACTTCCACCCTGGTAATCACTTTTTATTCAGGTATAATTTTAAGGCGTGATCTTTATGCCAGTACTCTTTACTGAACACCCATAAAATTTATGCCATTCCAACTATAATTCTAAGTCTCACTTCTTCATAAAAGTGAGCATTCCTCCTTCCAAGGTTGCACATTTGAGATAGTCCAACTACAGCCTTTCTGCAGTCTCAAATATGGAAGCCTTTGATTTTAAAGAACTGAAACAAATAGTACTGACATACTGTAAGAGGAAAGGTGGTCCCTTTGAAGGTGAATTCCCTGAGTCATCATGGTATAATATTCAAAGACAAATGTTACACCATTATCAAGAATTCAAAAAGAAAACAAATAAAAGAAAATGCCTTTTTATCCAAGGCATGTGCAGGGGGCTGATTAGCATGAAACAGGACAATACTGAACTGACTTCTCATTGTATCCAATTGACCAAAGACCTTGAGGAGGCACAAAGTTGCATTGCCATACAAAGGACTCAGGTGATACAAGCCACAAATTCTTTTATAACTGTTAGTGAGCAATTAGAAGCACTTAAACTTGAATTGAGGCATGTTAAGGATCAATTGTCCTCTGAAAGACAAAAGAAATATACGCCCTGGCCAACACCCATTTCTCCCTCAGCACCCTATGCCTATGACACACCCTATAAGCCATGCATCCAAGCTATTGAGAAACAAAAGAATACAAAAGTATGCATAGCTGGACTTAGGAATGGAAAAAATAAAGATGAATCACAAGAAGAAAATCCTAATAGTTTATCTCAGCCAGAACAGAGCAATAATCAGGATCTGTGTCAGGAGGATAATTCAGATGAATCAGACATGGCACCCAGTACTGAACTCAGAGCACCAGTTAAAGTGATGCTGCAGGACAATTTAAAAGATAAAGACATGGAAAGAATAGTTGAGAAAATTGGCCCTATGCCTTTTAGTGTTAATGACTGGTGCAAATGGGCCACTGATATTCTGATTCACTGGGGTCTAGGGAAATACAGAAGAAAACAATCAGACTTTGATAGACTTATGCATCTGGCTCTGGGGCCACACTATTATAAAGTTGGCTCTCTCACTCACCCATACCAGTTGGTTAAAAGGGGCATTGAGAAACTATTTCACTGTTCCCCAATGCAAGTATTTAAAATTATTTCACCTCTACCAAATGATACACTGGAAGAGTTTGCATATAGAGCCTGGATTTTAAAAGCAGTTCTTGATGAGCAGGAGTCCTGGCCCAATGCCGAAGATTATGGGGAGAGCACACATAAAACATTTTTATTAGAATTGCTATCCCCTGAGATTACAAAACACCTTCTGTTATTTTCTGAAGACCCTAAAGCAACCCCTTTTGATACTTTAATGCTCAGAATTGGCTCTGTTTGGAAGACCCAGCCCTCGCAGGTCATAACAGAATCAGAAGCACAGAAGTGGCAAGCTGAGGGATCCTCCCAATACACAAAAAACACAGACAAAGGATACAGAGGACAGACACCTTGGAGAGGACAAAGCAGAGGTACTTTTAGAAATTCCTCAGGGTACATTCCCTTTCAGGAGCTCAAAGCACAGAGAGATGGATTAGAAAGGAGAAAATTAAATGGGAACAGGACAAATACATACTGCAGATAGAACTACATAAATTAAAACAGGACATACAAGCAGCTCAGGACAAACACAAGGCTAGTGCATAGGGATGTCCTGACCTCTTGAGTTCAAATATCAAAATGTCTCAAGCCTTCATAGCCCAGCCTGCCTCCGTTCTCTCAGCAGAGGACTCAATTCCAGAGCCTCTGGATGATGAAACAGATACAGGCCCAGAATACAGTTTAAGGCTTGTAACATCCTTGATACTGGACTCTTGTGGATGCCCCAATGTTATCAGTAGAATAGGGGGTCAGGATAAACTAGCTTTGATTGACACAGGGGCTGGAATTAGTTTTACAAACAGAGCTTCTCCCACTGCAGATCATAAAAATATGGAAATTTATGAAATTCAAGGAATTAATGACACAGCTTCCAAATGTGTGGCTATCCCAGTTAAATGGGGTATCCCGGTGCACAGGGAACAAAACAATGAAATGTTGGAAACCACTGCCTCCACTATAGTGAACACACCAAAAGAAATAATTGGAATTGACATTCTCAACCAGTTAAATTTGGTGGTGGATATGGCTAATCTTAAATTGTGGCAGTATTCAGGAACTTCAAGTGCTTCTAAAACGTTAGTGCATGAAATCATTCCCATGCAGTTAGCAACTCAGTGCACCAAGGCAGCTCATCAGTATGACCTGTGTGTAATTCCCTCAGAGGTGGCTGATATTCCAGTCTGGGCTCAAGACAAGTTAGATTGTGGGAAAATGCACACAGAAATACTGTTGGAAGGCGAGGATCCTCCACCACAGAAACAATACCCAGGCTATAGAACCAGTGACTAAAATTGTGAAGATACTGGAGGAGAGGGGTCTGATTAGACCTATTTCTTCCACATGCAATTCACCAGCCTGGCCGATAGTTAAACCGGGGGGTTCCTTCAGGCTCACTATGGACTTCCGTGCCAGGATGGTAAATCTGTAGATTCTCAGAGGATAGAGCTGATACAGAAACTTCCACTTCCTACAGATCAGAAATCACTCCAGTCATTTCTAGGGCTCACTGGTTTCTGTTGTGACTTCATGCACAATTATGCTGAAGTGGCAGCTCCACTTTACTGCCTGCTAAAAAGTAAAAGTTATGTTTGGGAGGAAGAACATACAGAAGCTGTAACTAAATTAAAACACATTCTGACTTCTGCTCCTGTTCTTGCACACCCAGATCACACACAACATTTTTTCCTGTACCCTGTAGTTGGAGAGAACAGTATAGGTGCAGCTCTAACACAACGCCTAGGAGGAGTAGATCGCCCTATTGCCTTCTGTTCCAGAGTTCTCACTTCTTCTGAACTCAAAATGGGAAACTGTGAAAAACATGTACTGGCTTCCTATGCTGCTATGCAGAAATTTACATACATCATTGGTGCTCAAACCACATACATATGCAGCCATCACACCCCCCTCAAATTCATTGTAGAGGGGAAAGTTAGCATGTAGCAAGATTAGGACTGAGAGAATAGTCCAGTGGACTCTCATGTTGCAAGCACAGAATGTAAAGTTTGAATTGTTGAAAGAACCTAACGTGCAAGTGGCTGGAATTTTGCTGGAGGGGCAACCTCATGACTGTCAGTCCTCACCCAGTGTCCCCAATCACATGATCTTTAGGGAACTGGGACTAGACAAAATTTCACCTTTTCTTCCTACAGTATATATTGATGGTAGTAGCCAATGTGAAGGAGGCAGGCAACTAGCAGGTTTTGCAATTGTACAATTGGACCCAAATAACCAAGTGGTACTGCAGAGACAGTATTCCTGTGGGTCAGCGTCAGCACAGTACTGTGAGCTGGCTGCTTTTGTGGCTTGTATGAAACAATATCAGGATTCACACCCAGAGATATAAATCATTGTAGATTCTGATTATGTCTTTAAAAGTGCCATTGCCCTGTTACCCTGGTGGCTGGCAAATAAATTTAAATCTACAGATGGGTCCACAGTGAAAAATTCATCACTGTGGATTATGGCACAAGAACTGAGTGAGAAGTTTCAGAGAGTACATTTAGTTAAAGTAAAGGCACATAGGAAGAAAGGCCCTTTAGTGAAAGGAAATGAAAGAATACTCTGCACCTCCCCTCACCTACAACGAGGCAGGGCTCTTGGGTATAACAGAAATCCACACACAATGGCAATGAGAGGGTTAATTGGTAAAGCAGTAAATAATACACAACACACTTGTATTATAAAATCCACCAAAGCTTTGGGAGAGTAAGCTAGGCCTTTGCCTTTGTTTACTCTGATATCATAGCTTTAGGCCACTTTATTTATAGGTAAAGATTCCATTACACAGCATAATTTCACTTTATTATTCTACGTCTCACATCACGTATATTCATAATATACATATTCTATTCTACGTCTAGTGTCACGTATATTCATAATATACTTTTCTATAGGCATGCACGTCATAGACAATCATGAAAAGACATATATATATTCTCAGACATGACTATGTAGGCCTTAATTCTAATTAATTCTAACACTGACAGTTTGATATCTCTGACCAGAGCCTGAGCGACTGAGAAGCTGGGTAAACAACTTGCCTTTTACTTATCTTTCTAATAACAAGACTAATGTTTATGTTATATAAAACCTTTCACCCAATTTCTTCTACAGAGTTTTCAAGGATGGTATTAAATAAGGAGCTACAAATGATATTAACTCTTTCTTAGGGCTTATAGTAATATAATGTTATACACAGGGTCTGACTGTGTATCCAACCCGGTACAATCAAGCTTTCTTTCAGGAAACACATTAGCAGACTCACTAGCCAAGGAAGCATGCCATGTAGGCCTCATATGGCCCTGGTATGAGCAGACACGCATGGTTGCTATTGCTACACGTTCCACAGATTATGATCAGATAATACCACCAGATTACTTCATAGCACTGCAGACAAAGGACCCTGAGCTTTCCAATTTGAGGAAGCTTGTGCAGGACGCCCCAGATAACCTATATCAGCACACACCCTTTCTCACACTCGCTATAGAGAAAGACATTCTATGTGCAAAAAGAGAGGAAGGCTTGGTTATAGCTATCCCTAGAGCTCGAGGTAAGAGTGGATGCATTGGGTTCATGGTGCAGGTCCTATGGGACACCCTAAAGCAGAAGAAATGCAGACTATCCTCAATAGGTTGGTATGGTGGCCAGAAATGAAACACGATATACAGGATCATGTTTCCTCCTGTGTAATCTGTGCTTCATTTGGGAGGCAACCTAAAAAGAGAAGGGGACAGTTAATGAGAGCACCTCCTCGTGGCCCATTTGAGAGATTGCAAATATATCATGTGGGCCCTCTTCCGTTAACAGCTAGGAAAAATAGATTTTTGCTCACTGTTGTTGATCCCTTTTCTCATTGGGTAGAAGCATTCCCTGTCCTAGATCAAACTGCTCGAACCACTGCAGAAATCCTAACTAAGCAATTTTTTACACGCTGGGGCATTCCCAAGACTATTGATTCTGATAATGGTCCTGCATTTGTTTCTCAGCTCATCAAGGAATTGTTTGATTTTCTAGGCATAGAACAACAACTCCACATTCCGTACCATCCACAGGCAGCAGGGCAGGTAGAAAGAATGAATCAAACAATTAAGGCCCACCTCCGCCCTATGCTTAATATGACCGGGAAAAATTGGGATCTGGTGCTCCTTTTAGTCCTTATGCGTATCAGAGCTAATGTCTGTAAATCCACAGGTTTTGCACCCTATGAAGCCTTAATGGGAAGGCCAATGCAATGGTGGGAAAATATGTTGAGTCCTTTTCTTCCAGAGGACCAGACAATAATTTTCACCAATGAGTGGATGAAATCCCTGCAAGAACATCTAAAAGAAATTCAGACCACTGTGCTAGCTAACACAGAAAAAGCTAGAGATTATTTGCAGGAGGTACATGAAAAAGGTTCTGATTTAAGGCCCCTCAAGGTTGGGAGTAAAGTGATGATTCTGAGACCTAGACCAAACCTCCCTTTTGGAACTGCAAAGTGGGAAGGGCCGTACTTAGTTACTGATACCTTAGGCCCAAGCCTATACCAAATCCTAATGCCCGACAACCAACAGTATTGGAAACACATCACCCAGTTGAAACCATATGGGTAATACGTGTTTTATCAGTCTTTGTTTACAGATACCACCTGAAGACAACACGGACAGCTGCTTTCTGAAAACAGCACAGACAGCTGCTTTCTGAAGACAGCACGGACAACTGCTTTCTAAACAAAAGTCGCTTGAGGATGGTAACTATTTACTTCTGCTGTATAGTTGGTGTCCTATATAATGGACATGTGTCTAATAGTTATGTAAATAAGTAGTAAATATTATTTCTGTTGTTACATAGTATAAGTGGGGAGCATTAGTTTACTCCCTAGTAGAGTGAAACAAGTTAGCTTTTATTATGTCTCGGTTTCCTGTTGTTCTGGTATCTGCTCTCGTCTACCCCAGTCTCATTAAAGGAACTATCATCCGAATATGCACGATTGGCTGGGCTAACTCCACAGGTGGGGTATATCGTTATCAAAAAATAACCCCACCTTTCCCGGAAGGAAAGGATCTGGTCATCCTGAGTTTCTGTTCCGTACAGGACAAGTCAGTGTTCTATTCATTAAACATCACTCAAGTACAGTGGGAGCCACCAGTTTCCACTTCTCTAGAGAGGACACAAGAATTGAGGGCACCTCCAGAACATTACTTTCTAGGTCCTCCTGCTTTGATTTTGTACAATATTTCCTGTCAGGACAGAGGTACATGGAAAATAACTTATACATGGGTTGTGAGTGATCAACAGCACATCACTGAGACTTCATTCCTTTTGGATGTATCTTGTTTACCTACCACCCCTCATCCCACCCCTCCCACCACTTCTGCTCCTCCTGTACTCTACCTTTCTGATATCCACCCATTTCAGTAAGGACATCCCTTTCAGAATAAATATGATGCACTACACGATGTTTTATATGATGTGGAATACCATTTTCTTACTTGGCATCTATTTCCCAAATTGTTTCTAGTTACTCACAAATATCCAAATTGCTCTCAGTTTGTTGCCAACCACGTACAAATGCTCAATACTTGGTTTGATATTCAGTCAGTAACACCCCGAGCCAAGCAATTTCGACCCAAGCGTGAATTAATTGATACAATTTTAGGTGGCACAGGGACTGCACTGGGTGCCCTTAATATAATTGATATAGAGGTGCTCCGTAATAAAATGGGATCCATTGCTCAACATGCTGCTGATGGTTTTACCTCACAACATATTATTAATGAAGCTTCCTCTAAACTGTCCAATGTAGTTGTAGATACCTTTGCTCTTATATCTCCCATTATAGAACAGAAAATTGTTACCTTAGCACATGCAGAATATAGATTGGGAAAGAATATTTCCTGGGCTCTTGCCTGTGATCAAGTACAGATCGAGCTTATTACTATACTAAAGGAAATTCTGATCACTGCTAAGTTAGGACACTGGCCACCATCTCTCGTCCATATGGCTAGTACCAAAATACCTGAATTTGCTATAGCTCACCTTGATTGGTGGACAGTTAGTGTTCCCATTTGTTCACCACAAGGCTGCTCTATCTGTACTTTGATCTCATGGTCAGGACAACACACAGTTATTTATCCTGTTGTTAATATTGGGGTGCAGTTTGATAATATGCTTATGTATCCTGTGGACCACCTCACATGGGTGCAGCCACTGGACGACACCTGGACTTCATTCAAGCCGATGGACCCCAGTTTGTGTGAGCAGACTACATTTCAGTTCAAGTGTCAATCTCACCAGTTTAAAGAGGCTGACACCTCCTGCTGGAACAATTCCTCCTCCTGCTCCCTGACTGTTAAGCTCTCATATTCCCTGACTACCTCACACAGTTTGTATTACCTTGGAGCTGGACACTTTTGTTTTCATCTGTTCTTTCCGCAGAATGTTTCTTTTTCGATTGCTCCCAGAATGCATGACATTCGCCTTCCCAAGAACACTTTGTTGTACAGTTCAAACTATTTACCAAACAATACCTGGTGCAGTCATACACCACTGGTCTCCATCACCATTAAGGGGACAACTTATTCCACACCGCTGGTTACCAATGACTCTATGGACATTCCAGACTTTATCTCATATGCTATGCATCCATTACCACTTGGCATGGGAGAAGAGACACTACATAAACTGCTCAACTTTACAAAACTCCATGCCTATATTGATCACCTTAAAACAACATCCACTGAAGTGAATAACACCATCGCTTATGAGAATGGACACATTCAACAAATTGTTGGACACTTGCTACAAGATGCTCATGTGTCTGTATGGGAATTGTTATTTGGTTACTCACCTACTGCTGATCATGTCTTTAATGTTTTTATTCACCCTATTATTATTTTAACTGCTATACAAATATTGCTATGCATTATCATAATTTTCCTGTGTTGTAAAATGAAACAAATGTACATGTCCTTGCAGCGCATGTCCTACAGAACAACAACATTTTCTCCAGCATCTACCCCTACATCCAGGCTCATTTGGCCTGCTAATCTGGCTAATTTGACATTTCCTATTACACTGAATACCAGAGTCAGCTGCAGTCTAGTATTGCTTCCTACCCTCACGCATAGCATCCTGGTACCTTTTGGCTTTAACCTCCTCAAAAATTTCTGCAGCCCTTATGCACTGTTCACTCTCTCTAAGACGGGCACGGAGGTAGCATATTGGGTTCCCCCCCCACTAGTGGCTGCCCTAACTAAGACACGAGGTTTGGACTCATAAGGGGACTTGTTTATCTCTAGAACACTAGAGACAGTACTGTGCAGGACAGGGGACCTGGTAGACATAGCAAGGTATTTAATACAGGAGGTATTAGTCAAACTGCCTACTATCATTTTTATTTTATTTATTTATTAACATTTTTTATATACTGCACTATTCGTTATCAGCGCGGTTTACATGGAGCAAGAAACCTCAGACAAGTTACATGTAATTGCAGCTGAGACAGGTACCACAGGTTTGCTTCCACCATTTCCAGGCACAAATAATAAATAAAAATAAAAAAGATGTGGGAGATGTCAGCATACATCAGCATGACATTATGCTTAGCATAGGTGTCATGGCTGCTCCCAGACCTTGGATTTCAAGCAGCTTTGTTACTCTGGTGATATCAGTCTCAAAACTTAATGAGGGTAGTTTACAAAATGAGATTAACTCTGACCCCCTGGTGATGTCAGTCTCCGGACTGATGAGATTGGTCTGCAGCCCCTCCTTGCTAAATCAAGAATAGCAGACCTCAAAGGGAGGTACTAGAGAAAATTCACTATAAAGGACAGAAACACTTCCTCTTTCTCTCTCTCTTCCTATTTTCATCGGACACACCTTGCCATGAGGCTCTGACACCCAATTCTCTCCCCTCCCCCTTGTTCTCTCTGTCTCTCCCTATTCTTCTTACTATGAGGCTCTGACCCACATTTTCTTACCTCTCTCTCTCTCTCTCACACACACACACACACACACACACACACACACACACACACACACACACACACAGATTCATTGAAGTAAACTGAAACAGCTTTCTAACAACCTCCTACCTCTCTTCTGTAACTTTGTAATAAGCCTATTTCTATATAAAACCTTTTTCCCAAGCCACACCTGTTTGGTTGTCTTATTTATGCTGCTTACCCTACTGTCTCTGTGAAATGAACCCAGGACCAAACAGAGAATAGACCAGAAGATTACATATTCAGAAGATTACAGCATGCACGCATTCATTTTTGGAGTTGGTGGCTACTAGCAGGTCATCCACATACTGAAGAAGGACTCTCTTCCCTGGAGTCACAGAATAACTTGAAAGATCCTGATTTAGGGCAGCACTGAAGAGGGTAGGTGAGTTCTTGAATCCTTGGGATAATCGAGTCCAGGTGAGTTGGCCTTGCCTCCCTGTGATGGGGTCTTCCCATTCAAACGCAAACAAGAGTTGACTGGTTGGTGCCAACCGTATGCAGAAGAAAGCATCCTTTAAATCCAAGACAGTGAAGTGAGTAGCCTCAGCGGGGTCAGTCCCAGGAGAGTATAAGGGTTTGGTACTACTGGATGTATGGTTACAACTGCATTATTTACTTGTCTCAAGTCCTGCACTGGGCGGTAGTCACCTGTCCCAGGCTTTTTGACTGGGAGGAGGGGGGTATTCCAGGGCGATTGGCACTCCCTGAGAAGTCCATACTTCAATAATTTCATTAAATGACAGTGAATTCCTTCAATCGCCGGTCACGGGAGAGGGTATTGTCTCACGTGCACTGGTTCCACTCCTGGTTTGAGGGTGACAATGACAGGGGCTATATTCTTTGCTAGGCCAGGAGGATTATCCTCCGCCCATACCTCGGGCGGAGCGGAGATTCTGGTTGGTATACAGGGACTGGCTGCCTTGATCGGAGATGCACTGTAGAACCGCCATTCTTCTTCCCGGGGGACAGTCAGCACCATCAGGCCAGCAGATTTCGAGTTCACAGTCATTTCCATTCCTCCCCCTTCAACAAAGGATATCTGCGCCTGGAGCTTAGCAAGCATGTCCCGGCCCAAAAGGGGGATTGGGCATTCAGGCATATACAGGAACTGGTGTGTTATTTTCTGTCCCACTAATTCACAGGTGCGGTTCTGCAAAAAGGGTTTGGTGGTTCTGGTTCTGGTAGCGCCGACGATAGTGACGGATCGCGAAGACAAAGGGGCCACTGGTTTGGCCACTACCGAATGTTCGGCCCCCGTATCCACCATAAAGTCCATGTATTGGTCCCCAATCTTCAAACTGACCATAGGCTCCTGGGGACCCAAAGGAAACTTGGAGCCCAGTCTGGCCTAGTCTTCATCCATATTGTAGCCCTCTTCGGCTGCCATTCCCTCTATAGTTTCTTCTTCTCGCTGGAACTGTGTGCGATGCATTCCTCCCCGACTCTGGAATCTCAGCTCTCCGTGTGCTTCCTCCTCCCCTCTGGGAGGCGGAGTCAAGGTATGGGCTTGCTGCGGAAGCAAAAACGCAAAATAAAGACCTTTTCAAGTACATTTGTAGCAATAAAACTGTGAGTCAGTTGGTCCATTAGATGATAAAGGGGTTAAAGGAGCACTAAGAGGCGACAAGGCGATAGCGGAGAGACTGAATGAATTCTTTGCTTCGGTCTTTACTGAGGAAGATGTAGGGATGTTACCCATGACTGAAGTGGTATTTAAAGGTGCGGAAGAATTGAAGGAAATATCGATACATCGGGAAGATGTCTTACAACTATTAGATAAACTGAAGAGTAGCAAATCACCTGGGCCGGATGGTATACATCCAAGGGTGTTGAAAGAACTGAAATATGAGATTGCAGAACTGCTATCAGTAATCTGTGAACTATCATTAAAATCATCTCTAATACCTGAAGATTGGAGGATCGCCAATGTAACACCAATTTTTAAAAAGGGTTCCAGGGGTGATCCGGGAAACTACAGACCGGTGAGCCTGACGTCAGTACTGGGAAAAATGGTAGAAACCATCATAAAGAATAAAATTACTCAGCATGTAGATAGTCGCAACCTAATGGGAGACAGCCAACATGGCTTTAGACAAGGAAGATCTTGTCTTACTAATCTGTTATGTTTTTTTGAAGGAGTGAATAATCAGGTGGACAAAGGTGAGTCGGTTGATATTGTATATCTGGACTTTCAGAAAGTCTTTGACAAGGTCCCTTATCAGAGACTTTTGGCAAAACTAAAGAGTCATGGGATAGGAGGCAGTGTACTATTGTGGATCAGGAACTGGTTAAAAGATAGAAAGCAGAGGGTAGGACTAAATGGCCAATTTTCCCAATGGAGAAAGGTGAATAGTGGTGTACCCCAGGGATCTGTGCTGGGTCTGCTGCTTTTTGACATATTCATAAATGACCTGGAAAGTGGAATAACGAGTGAGGTTATCAAATTTGCAGATGACACAAAACTATTTAAAGTTGTTAAAACCCAAGAGGATTGTGAAAAATTGCAAGAGGATCTTGATAAATTGGAAGACTGGGCATCAAAATGGCAGATGAAATTTAATGTGGACAAGTGCAAGGTTATACACCTAGGGAAGAACAACCCAAACTATGGTTACACGATGCAAGGTTCCACATTAGGAACCACAACCCAGGAAAAAGATTTAGGCGTCATTGTGGATACCATGTTAAAACCCTCGGCCCAGTGTGCAGCGGCGGCCAAGAGAGCAAATAGAATGCTAGGTATGATAAGGAAAGGAATGGAAAATAAAACAAAAGATATTATAATGCCTCTATATCGTTCCATGGTGAGACCGCACCTTGAATATTGTGTGCAATTCTGGTCGCCGTATCTTAAAAAGGATATAGCGATTTTAGAAAAGGTACAGAGAAGAGCCACCAAAATGGTAAAGGGGATGGAAGGATACTCCTATGAAGAAAGGCTAAAAGGTTAGGGCTCTTTAACCTGGAAAAGAGACGGCTGAGGGGAGATATGATAGAAGTCTATAAATTAATGAACGGAGTGGAACGGGTAAACGTAGATCGATTGTTTACCTTATCAGAATATAGAAAGACTAGGGGACATGCAATGAAGCTACAGGGTAAACTATTTAAGACTAATAAAAGAAAATATTTTTTTACTCAACGTGTAATCAAACTCTGGAATTTGTTACCGGAGGATGTAGTAAAGGCTGTTAGTGTAGCTGGGTTTAAAAAAGGTTTGGACAAGTTCCTGGAGAAAGGTCCATAAACCATTATTAAGAAGTGACCGAAGATATCAATGCTTGACCCAGTACAAGCATTGTGGAACTTGTGTCTCTTGGGAAAACTGCTGGGTACATATGACCTAGATTGGCCACTGTTGGAAACAGAATACTGGGCTTCATGGACCTTGGTCTGACCCAGTATGGCATATCATATGTTCTTATGTTCTTATGTTCATTCTTCCAATGTCCTTCTTCCTTACAGTGGGCGCACTGATTTGCGCCCAATGGGGTCCGACCATTTCCTCGTCCCCTTCCACGTCCTCGGGTCCTTTGATTATAGAAACTTCCTTCACGCCGTTCAACTAAAGCTGCAGCAAGGAAATCAGCTTTCTTCTTCATCTTACGTTCACTTTCCTTCTGACGTTCTTGATCACGATTCACAAACACTTTCTGAGCAACTTCCATTAACTGAGCCGCATTTTTGCCCGCAAATCCTTCCAACTTTTGCAGTTTCCGTCTTATGTCTCCCTGGGATTGACTCACAAAGGTCGCATATACCATGCGCAAATTTTCCTGGGCTGGCGGATCATATGGGGTATATATTCTGTAAGTTTCAGATAAGCGTTCATAAAAGGCCGCTGGGCTCTCGTCTGGATGCTGGATGACTTCTGATACCTTTCCGATATTCATGACCTTCTGGCTTCCTTTCTTCAGGCCTTGCAGTAGGGCCTGGCGGAACCGAGTGAGGGCTGCCGCCCCATCGGCACTGTTCGGATCCCATCTAGGATCATCATTTGGAAAATCCACGGCGGCTGCTTGCCGGGGATCTAGGCCTGCTTCTCCTACCGGATTTTCTTCTAACCATCAGGTAGACGCTTGCACAATCCGCGCTCGTTCTTCAGTAGTGAAGAGAGTAGACAGGAGCTGGCGACTATCAGCCCAGGTAGGCTGATGGGTTTGCATAATATTGGACATTAATTCAATCAAATCTTGGGGCTTCTCAGTATAGGATGCATAATGCGTCTTCCAGTTCAATAAATCAGTGGTGGAAAAGGGCACATAAACAAGACTAGTTGGTCCCACCACCACCTGGTCCTGGTCATTAAGAGTAGGTAGACCTGGGACCTGGCTTAATGGCATAACGTGACCATCCCTCTGACTTGTTGTTGTACTTCTGAAAGTATAAGGTGGTCTGGATTGTTGGAATTCTGCTCCTGGGCCTTGGCTGTCAGCAGTAAGTGACCCCCGAACTGGCAAATGAATCCCTGCTGGCAGTGTCGTCGGTGGATGATGGTCCTCCCGAGGCACTCTGAACTGAGCCGGGGTTTCCGGTCAAGAGGTGGTGCATGTCCTCCTGCTACGGAGGTGGCTGGTGGACTACTTGGGGTAAATCTGCAGGGAGGTGTCCCCCTGCGCCAGGCTCTGCCCAGGGTGGTGGCGGAGCTGAGGGGACTGGCCTATAAAGGTACTGGGGTGGACGGGTTAAAATATCTGGAGATTCTGGGGTAGAATAGACAGGCAGTTTCTTTTCCCCAGCCTTCCGGACCCCCCTTGTGGTTGCTACAAGTATCCTGCACTGTTCCTCATAACAATGCTTCATCCAGGAGGGTTCTTTTTCACAAACACTTAACCAGGAATCTATATAGGGGAAATGGTCAGGGTGTTCTTTTCGTACAATCTGGTGAACTAAAGATATGATACTGACATCAAAAGTACCCCCAGGGGGCCACGAAGTGACCAGTACAGGCCACTCCCTCTCACAAAGCATTTCTAATCAGGACAGAGACATTTTTATTCCATAGTCTCCGGGAAATCCCTTGCTCAAATTCTTGATCATACATTTCAACGGAGCTTGCATGAACTCCGACCCTCCCATAATGACGTACACAACAACAGACAGTAGGGTCGGGTAGTCGGGCTGCAGGTAAGGGGTCCGTACAGCCCTAAGAACAAATAGGTAGACAAACACTAAATGCTTCCTCCTTTTCGCGGCCTGGGCGCAGTCGCTCGGCCAGGAACTGCGCTAATCAGGAGTCCGAACTCGCTTGGTCTGTGTTTCAAGACCTCTCATTCACACACACACAAACAGACATGCCAGCAAAATCCAACATTTCCAACGTGACAGAACTATATGGCAGTGTTCCTCTGGGTGCACTCTTTAAAGACAGGGGGGGGGGGGCCATTCCCGTTCACATAAAACTTCCCATCGACCTGGGGTCATTACAATTACATAATCACCAAAGAAACCCCTCTTAAAGTTCTTAAGGAAACACTGCAGAAGTCTCAGTATAGATACACCCCCGCCCATGCTGTTCAAAAATGCTGTTCAAAACCTTTGTCTCTCTCTCACTCATTCAGGTTTCTCTCTATCAAATCCCACAGACATCACTCTCTCACTCTCCAGAAACTGTAAAATTAACACTTTCCTCCTCCCTTGGTCCGTACTCGGACCTCTAAGCCGTTCAGGTTTTCCCCATAAATCAGAGAATAAATAAATAAATAAATAAAAATAATAAGATAACAGGAACAGTTGACGTAGAAATACAGGCAGGGCTGAGATATAACCAGCAAACTAATATTACAGATACATGTGAAGTAACAATACAGGCAGGGCAGAGATATAACTAAAACAGTTGAGGAGATCCGAAGGGGTTAATAGGAACTAAAACATTCCTTTCTGCAGGCTGTGTGAAAGACACACCCCTTCTCCCTCTGCTTGCTAGAGACAAGACAGCTCGTCTTTGCTGTGCTGTGCTTAGACTCGATTCCTTAAAGTGACTCCTGAGGTTTTTTTCCCTTTTCTCAGTACTGTTCCTTAATTAATAACCTTACATTATACCAGAAGTGAAACCCGCGGTTAGACAACAGACAGAGGGTGCGGGTGATCGTACTGCCGGTAAGGGGTCCAGGCAGCCCTAGAAACAGAGGGAGACACAAACAGAATGCTAGCAACGTTTTCCCAAATTCCCAGGCCTACCTTACTAACCAACAGCAGCCGGCCTCGCGCACTCATGCAAGGCGTCTCACGCACTCATGCAAGACGTACTCGGACTGCTGAACCAAGGGCAGTAGTTTCGGCCGCGTGCACTCATGCAAGGCGTACTCGGACTTGCCCTGAGAGGTGATCAGGCTCTCGGTACCGTACCAATTTAGTCTCGCGCACTCATGCAAGACGTTTCCCAAGCTAGCTGACTAGATAGCAACAAAAGTTCTACTCACTGGATCCGGTACCCGCTACAGAACCAGTCCTTGGGTTCAATCCTGGACTCCCCTCGGGTTCGGAGGTGTTGGCCGGCCGGATCCAGTAGCCCGCCGAGGCAAGGCGGAACCCTCTCTGATACAAGAGGACAGGTGGCGCCTGAGGTTTCCCCTGCGGTCGGCCAGACACGGTTCCAGCCAGATCAAACCTTGAGGCGGTAAAACGTGGTATATTCACTTGAATACCATCCACTACTCACACATTCCCGGCCCAAAGCACCAAGAATATGTAGCAGCGAAGTGCATGCAATGAATAAAACCAGGAGTCAGTTGCAGGATCCAAGCCAATTTATTGTGCACAGGCTCAGACAGAATCGTGTCCAAAAGAGACTGAGCAATGGAGTACAGGAGCAAATTCCTTATATACAATTTTTACAGTTTGATACAGGCAAACTTTCTATTGGTCCCAACGCCCCTTGCACCTGTCCAATTCGGGACCCTCTCTGGGTCTAGCTCCCTGTTCCCCCTTCTCAGGCTATTCTAACAAAGGCATAGTCTTAGACATTGATACATTTCTACTTCAAGGCCATTTCTAGTGTAGCAGCAAAGCGCAGACAAACCAATGATACCAGGAGTCTGTTCAGAAGGTCCAAATCATTTATTTGTGCACAAGTCTCAAGCAAGACAATTTCAAAATGGCTGAGCAAAGTTTTCAAGCATTACAACAACTTTTATAGACTTCTATTCCATTCTAGGTATAGAAAAACATTTCATTGGTCCCGGTACGCTCCCGTACCTCCCGTAGCCCTTCTATTGGTCCCGGTACTGATAAGTTTCTCCAATTATGTTCCTTCTGTGGGCTTCTGTAGGCATGACACCTGCCTGCCCCCTTCTAGTCCCAATTACAATGGTCAGTTCATCAACTTGTTACTTTCACACTTTCAAGGCTATGGGACCATTTGTGCGTGCAGAAGAGCAAGGTTCTGTAACTCATCTGTCAGCACTCCTCAATATTTCTCTGCAAATGTACTCTTTCTTATCAGTAACTTTAAAACACATCTTTTCTGTATTTTTCCATTTCTTAATTCTGCAATTCTGCTTATCTAAGCTAATTCAATATTTCTACTGAGTTCTTTCTTACAATAGCAGCATGTTGGGGGATGTGCAATCCTATATGCCTCTCCACAGGCCTCATTTACAGGTCAAGCTAGCCATGCTGGCCTGCCTATGTCAGACACCGTGGGTCACAGGCCTGCACCTGCCACATTCCCCCCTTTGATTAATCTCACCCTATTACTTAATAAGGTGTGAGAATTAAATCACTTTCTGAAGAATCACATCATGATTGAAGGATTTCTACTAGGACTAGCTTTGTATAAAGTCATTATTCTAGTTGCGGTCTTCCGCTCTACTGTACTA
This sequence comes from Ichthyophis bannanicus, assembly GCA_033557465.1. Taxonomy (NCBI): domain Eukaryota; kingdom Metazoa; phylum Chordata; class Amphibia; order Gymnophiona; family Ichthyophiidae; genus Ichthyophis; species Ichthyophis bannanicus. Next base: position 1,831,371,089 of record CM066032.1, on the reverse strand, counting down.
TCAATAGCACTATGAAGGGAACGCATACAACATGGGATTAAACATGGTAAGCAGAGGACAACAGCAACAAGGATTAGTACTAAGATAACGAAAGTCTTAAATCCTCCCAGCCAAGAGAAAAGGTTAGCAAACCAATTAGGAAATTTCAAGGCGTGCCAAGTCTGTACTGGCACATAAGCATGTCTTTGCATATCTTTAGCAATTTCTTCAACTACTTGACCTTTATCATCTATTTTCAAACAGCAATTAGTTAAATTCAGTTTACCACATACTCCTCCTTCAGCTGCTAATAAATAATCAAGTGCTAAGCGATTTTGGTATATGGCAGTGCGCATCTGAGTACTTTGTCTAGCTAAGAGCGTGAGAGCATGACTAGTTTCATTGGTTATTATTTCAACTACTGCTTGTAAGCGAATAATACGATTAATCATATAAATTGGGGTACGATAACCATACATACCATCATCATTCCAAGTGGCAGGTCCATAATACTCAATAATTCTTTCTGGTGGCCAATCATCACCTTGCCACTTCTCCCACTTGCCTATCTGTAAGGCCTCTCTTTTCTGTCTAGATGCTCCTTTGTGTTTGTGGGTTGTGTATACAGGGTATCCTAATTGTTCTCCATGTTCAGTGTTTAACAGGAAGAAAGAAGGTCTGATGGTTCCTAAGACACATGCTCCTCCCCATTGTGGTGGGAGTTGCGCATATGCTCGGTTTCCACAGATCCAATATAGGCCAGGTGGGGCTTGCCAGGCTTGGACTTTGGCAAGGTTAGTCCATAGACCTGCAAGTTCAGGAAACCTGGCTAATGGGTTAGGAGGTTCAGGATGTCTGATTCCTGACCACCATGCTGTCTTTTTAGTCGTGGCATTATAGTACTTCTGGCTAAGACAGACCAGCTGTCCTACTTTTTGGGTGAACTGGGGTCCAGTTCTGGCAAAGCAAAGACGTCCAACGATTGAGTGCGCTAACACCCATTCACTGGTTGTCTTGTGTAATTCAGTCTGATTGTAAATCATGGAATAATTCAATTCTTGGGCTTCCCAGGGCCATTGGTCTCCCATTTGGGTTCCGCCACAGAAATAACAATCTGTGATCTTAAGACTAGATACTACTGCTCCGGCTAATTCTAGAAACAAATTCTGTGAAGGGTGAGGGATCTCAAACGTATTTACATGCATAGCTTCATAAAAGGTATTATGAATATGATATTTAGATGACTTGTGGGCTTGGGTATTCAATCTAACATACACAATGGTCCCTGGATCTGTTCCTCCTCCTGCAATACGTAAACCAAACTTATATCCTTGTTTCCATGCATGGGGATTATGTACACGCAAATGTAAGGGGTTACAAGCATCTTTCTGACATTTATCATTTGTGGTTGGCTTGGTTAGAGTAGCCATCCGTTTATCTATTTTCTCATCAGTTATACCAGTGTTCCAGGTAGCATAAAAAACACATTCCCAATACGGGCAATAGTAATCTGCCGCTGTAGCAGTACTATACCCTGGTTCCTTTTTACCTGTACACTTCCTCCATCCTGTGGCTCCTTCTGGACACATATACTTATGGTCATTCCGATACGCTTTCTCCCATGTACCACAGGTGGACTGACTATCTCTATTAATAGCATTACATGCATCAAAATTCAAAACAGCAGGTTTAGTAATGTCCTTAAGTGGTGGTGTAGCAGCTAATATAGGTCCATCTGCATCCTTCCATCTTATTTCCAACGTGTAATAGGATGGATTCTGATGCGGATTATAGCATGCTTTAATTTTGCCATGAGTGCAAACATTTAGTTCAGTGGTGTTATAGATACACCGAGTTATTGTTCCCTTGCAGGTATAGTAAGAATGGTAAAGCAAAGTCTGAGTTACTTTCAGTCCAGTTCTAGTAGAGGTAATGCAAGCAGTGCATGGAGGTAGAGCATAAGTCTGTTCAAAACCTCCAAGGAAGGCAACCAAGGCAAAGCAGAAGCAAAGATACATGTTGATGTTGATTGGAGTTCTTCTGAATCCTCAGCTTGCTGATCTTGATCACGACGGTCTATTATTCTTCGTCCCGTTTGCTAATGAAGCAATTTAACGGGTGCTGAGTGTTGATTGAAGATCCTCAAGATGTCCAGCACACATTAACCAACTTAGCAATTCAGTTGGCTTGTGAAGTCTGGCTTAGTCAATGTAGTCTCAAAGTAGTGTGTCAAATCACACATGCAAATTGGGTTCGTTGAAACAAAACTGTTGCTGCATGGAAAACAGCAATCCTCTTCGAAAGACTTGGCTACTGCAAAGCACTTGTGATGAAGTGTCTATGCTGCTGGTTGCCGTCTCAGAGTAACTCGCAAGGGTACATCAGGGTGCTGCTCGGCTGTCCACCGCTCTGGTTCAGGATCGGCGGCGGGCTTGACTCGGCTGTGGTGGATCCAGGCGTCGATCTCGGCTACCTTTACTGCAGTTGGGGTAGACAGGATGACGGTGTACGGTCCCTTCCAATGGGGTTCCAACGGTATCTTCTTCCAATCTTTGATCCACACCGAAGTTCCAGGCTGGTAGGGATGCAAGGGTTCCGTCAAGTTGATAGGCAACTGGTCTTGGATCCACGTATGGAGAGTCTGCAGAACAAAACTAAGAGCTAGGAGTTCTTGTCTGGTTACTTCTGAACCAATCTGGGCTAGATTTCCTTTGACTCCCTGCACTATTGGTGGGGGTTTACCATACAAAACTTCAAAAGGGGAAAATCCTGTTGACTTTACAGGGGCTGAGCGTATTCTGAGTAAAGCTATGGGGAGCACTTGGGGCCATTTCAAGTGTGTCTCCTGACAAAGCTTAGATATTTGGGCTTTCAATGTACGATTCATTCGCTCAACTTTCCCTGATCTCTTGTGTCTGTATGCAGTGTGGAGCTTCCACTGTATCTGCAAAGCTTTTGCTAACTGCTGAGTAACTTGAGAGACAAATGAGGGTCCATTGTCTGACCCTATTACTGCTGGGATTCCAAATCTGGGGACAATCTCTCTCATTAAGGCTTTGGTAACTTCTCGGGCTTTCTCAGTTCTGGTTGGGAATGCTTCTACCCACCCAGAGAAAGTACAAACTAATACTAGTAGGTAATGGTATCCATTAGCTTTTGGCATTTCGGTGAAATCAACTTGGAGGTTGTGCATGGGGGTCACACCTCTTGACTGAACTCGGGGTGCTGTAATAAGGCCTTGCTTGGCATTATTCTTGGCACAGATTTGACATTGTCGGGCTACTGAGGCTGATATGGTTGTCATTAGAGGGATGTAGAAATGTGGTCTGAGTGCTTTCTCCATAGCACTCTTTCCATAGTGGGTTGCTTCGTGGAAAGCTTTGACAAAGGATGGTCCTAACAGTTCTGGAATTACTATTCTTCCCGGAGGTTGACTGCCTTCTTCTGGTGGCAGCTCAATCCATCCGTCTTTCAATACTCCATTTTCTTTGTCACAATAGTAATCCAATTCTTTGGTGGTATATCGTGGGGTCCATAGATTCAAAGGTACTGGAAACAATGCTGCTTGCATTGGCATAGCTTGTGGGGCAATTTGTCCTGTCATAGCTGCTTGTCGTGCTGAGGCATCTGCGAATCTATTTCCTCGAGCAACTTCTCCTTTTCCTGCTTGATGTCCTCTACAATGCATGACAGCTACACGTGTTGGGGCCCAGACTGCATCAAGTAACATCAATATCTCGGGACCATATTTGACTGATTTTCCCCCGGATGTGATGAGTCCTCTTTCTTTGTAGAGAGCTCCATGGGCATGCAAGGTAGTGAAAGCATATTTGGAATCTGTATATACATTCAGCACAAGTTTTTCCCCTAATAACAATGCTCTGGTGAGTGCTATCAATTCGGCTTTCTGGGCTGATGTGCCTGAGGCTAGGGCTGATGATTCAACTACTTCGTGTTGAGTGACGACTGCATATCCGGCACAGCGTCGTCCGTCAAGGATGAGACTGCTCCCATCAACATAATAGATCTGGTCAGGATTGTCTATGGGCACATCTGTTAGGTCAGGTCGACTAGAGAACACAGTTTCCATGACTTCGATACAGTCATGTTCTGGGAGTTCTTCACTGATGGGTATCAAGGTAGCTGGGTTCAAGGCATGGCTCACTTCAAGTTGTATCTGTGGGTTTTCACATAACATGCTCTGGTACTTCAACATTCGGGAATTGGTGAGCCAATAATTTGCTTTCTGTTCCATAAGGGCAAGGACTGCATGTGGCACAGTGACTCGTATGTTCTGTCCTAATGTGAGTTTGTCTGCTTCACTCACTAATAGTGCTGTAGCTGCAACTGCTCTCAAGCAGGGTGGCCATCCCTTGGCCACAGGGTCCAATTGTTTCGATAGGTAGGCTACAGGTCGTTCCCAATTTCCTAATTTCTGAGTCAACATGCCTAAGGCATTTCCCTGTGCTTCATGTACAAACAAGTGGAAAGGTTTGTGGACATCTGGTAGTCCAAGTGCTGGTGATGACATCAGTTCTTCTTTTAACTTCTGGAAGGCTGTATCCTGCTCAAGTCCCCACTCCAGTGGTGACTTCTCTTCTCCTTTTGTGGCTTCATACAATGGTTTGGCAATTTGGGCAAAGTTGGGTATCCAGATTCGGCAGTATCCTGCCGCTCCCAGAAAGGCTCTGACTTGCTTTCTGGTTGTTGGAGTTGGAATTCTACATACTGCTTCTTTTCTTTCTCTGCCTAATCTTCTGCTTCCTTGGGTAATACGAAAACCCAAGTATTTCACTTCTGTTTGGCATAGTTGTGCTTTGGCTCTGGAAACTTTATATCCAGCTTCATTTAGTAACTGCAAGAGATCTTTGGTGGCTAATATACATTCTCTTTCTGATACGGCAGCTATCAACAGATCATCCACGTACTGGAGAAGTACTCTCTTCCCCGGGGCTACTGGATAGCTTGAAAGGTCTTGATTTAGTGCAGCACTAAAGATGGTAGGTGAATTCTTGAATCCTTGGGGTAATCTCGTCCAGGTGAGTTGGCCCCCTCTTCCAGAGATGGGGTCCTGCCATTCAAATGCAAACAATATTTGGCTTACAGGGGCTAATCTTATGCAAAAGAATGCATCTTTTAAATCCAGTACAGTGAAATGGGTAGCTTCAGCAGGTATCAGTCCTAGAAGAGTGTAAGGATTGGGCACAACTGGATGTATAGTTTCAACTGCATCATTTACTCTTCTCAAATCTTGCACTGGGCGATAATCATCTGTCTCAGGTTTCTTTACTGGCAAAAGTGGGGTGTTCCATGGGGATTGACATACTTTCAGTAGGCCATACTCAAGCAATCTCTGTAGGTGGCGATGAATGCCTTCAATTGCGGCTCTTGGGAGAGGGTACTGTTTGACGTGCACTGGTGTAGCGCTAGGCTTGAGGGTTACAATCACTGGTGCTATATGCTTGGCTAGGCCTGGGGGACTGCCTTCTGCCCATACTTCAAGTGGTGCATGAATGTTCTTTAAAGTTTGTTCAAAATAGGTATCTTGAATCGAATCATCAATGTAATATCTCCATTCTTCTTCTCGGGGTACTGTCAGCAGCATTACTCCTGCTGGTTTGGCTTGGGAATTCACTGTCATTTGCATTTCTCCTTGTTCAGAGAAAGATATTTGGGCTTGAAGCTTGGCTAGCATATCTCGTCCCAGTAGGGGTACTGGACATTCGGGCATGTAAAGGAATTGATGCGTTACTTGCTGTCCTCCTAGACTGCATATTCGGTTTTGTAGAAAAGACTTTGTGGCTTTGGCACCAGTTGCTCCTATAATGGTGACTGCTTTCTTGGTGAATGGGGCTATCTTTTTGTCTATTACTGAATGTTCTGCTCCAGTATCAACCATAAAGTTCATAAATTGGTCTCCTATTTGTATTTCGACCATAGGCTCCTGGAGACCTAAAGCAAACTTGGAGCCCGGTCTGTCCTAATCCACGTCATCCTCATCATGGGCCTGTGTGGCCAATGCTTGGATGGCTCCTCCTCCCCTCTCTCTCTGGAATTGTTCTCGATTGGCTCCTCCTCGGCCTCGGGGACGGCCTCGTGTTTCTTCTCGCCACTGATGATCGTATTCGTCATCTTGCTGGGCGTCTTCGAGTTGCGGGCAAGTATCTCTCCAATGTCCTTCTTCTTTGCAATAGGCGCATTGGTTCACGCCTAGTCTCTGGGTCCGGCCTCCGCCTTGACCCCGCCCTCTTCCTCTGCTCCTTCGATTAGGGACACCTCCCCTTTTCTTTTCAACTATGGCCGCAGCCAAAAAATCAGCTTTCTTCTTCATCTTTCTATCACATTCTCTCTGTCTTTCAGTATCACGATTCACATACACTTTATGAGCGACTTCCAATAACTGTGTTGCATTCATGCCCGCAAACCCTTCTAATTTCTGTAATTTACGTCTAATGTCTGGTTGAGACTGGTTTACAAAAGCAGAATTCACCATGCATAAACTTCCTGGTGCCTCGGGATCATAGGGAGTATACATTCTATAAGCTTCAGTTAATCTTTCATAATAATCTGCTGGGCTCTCATCTATTCCTTGGATAATTCCTGCTACTTTGGAAAGGTTCATAGCTTTTTGGCCTCCTCTTCGCAGGCCTTGTAAAAAGCCTTGGCGAAAACGGGCTAGGGCGGTGGATCCTTCATCTGTATTTGGATCCCATTGGGGGTCTTCATTTGGGAATTCTCTCTGAGCTGCTTCTCTACGATCTATTATATTCTGCCCCTGCGCTGGAGCTGCAGGGTTTTCTGCCATCCATTCAATAGCTGCTTTTCTAATTCTCGCTCGTTCTTCTGTAGTGAATAGGGTGGTCAGGAGCTGACGGCAATCTGGCCAAGTGGGTTGGTGAGTTTCCATAATACTAGTTACTAATTCTGTCAGCTCCTGGGGCTTGCTAGTATAGGAGGCATAGTGCGACCTCCAATTTAATAAATCAGTTGTAGAGAAGGGAATATACACATAAGTTAGGGGTCCCGCTACCACTTCATCATTATCATTCTTTACGGGCACCCCCGGGACTTGCCTTAAGGGAAACAGTTTGGCTGTCGTCCCAGGCGTCATTTGGGTCTGGGATCTAAGGGCTATTGTCGTTGTCTTTGCAGGAGTTGCTTTCTTTTTCTCAACTGGTTTTGCTTTGGGTTTTTCTTTCACTGGCTTGCTAGTGCTAGCGCTAGCTTTCTCAATTATTTGTACACTGTCCTCTTCTTCTTCTTCTGGGGGATTCCTTCCTACTTCTTCTTCTAGCTCCGCTTCTGGCTCACCTTTTACATCCTCCTCTTCTCTTCCCGCTAATTCTGTCTCTTCCTCTCCTCCAGGAGGAGGGGGGTCAGGGGTTGGGTCTCGCCTCGGCTCCGGCGGTCTCTGGGGATCTGGGGCAGGACGCCGCCGGGCTATTCTTACTGGACCTGGGGTTCGGGGCTGCCTGAGGACTACTTCTGGGGAATCGGGATCTGCCAAGATGGGTTTCTTCTTGGCTTTCTTATCCTGTTCGTTCATTCTAGGCTGTTCCTTTTTCTGTCTAGAATCTGTTTTAGCTAACATTATTCTGCACTGTTCCTCATAACAGCGCTGCGCCCAGGAGGGCGGATCTTCACAAATACTTAACCAGGAATCTATATAGGGGTACTGATCGGGGTGCGCTACCCGCACTCTACGGTGTATTGACTGGATAATCTCTACGGTGAACGTTCCCTCTCGGGGCCAGATGGGGTCTAGATCGGGCCACTCCCTAGTACACAAAATCTGCAAACGGGCTGCTGTCATTTTAATACCATAATCTCCTGAATATCCCTCTTTAAAATGTGCGATCATACATTCTAATGGAGTGTTCCTAGTAGACTCCGCCCCTCCCATTTCGATGTGTGCGCGCAACAACAGACAGAAGGGAAAAGGTGGGCGGACCGTGGGTAAGGGGTCCTCACGGCCCTGGAAACATACAGGGAATACAAATAACAAGACAAGACGACAATCGCTTCCCCCTTTTCGCGACCTGAACGCGGTCGCCCGGTCAGGAAATGCGCTAATCAGGGGTCCGCTTTCACTTGGTCCGTGCTGCCAGACCTCTCAATCACACTTCGTTCACACAATCATGCTAGCAACGTATTCCCAGAATGCATTCGTTTCTATCTGTTCTGACTAGTCTTTTTTCCAAATTACAAAAAGGATGAGGGTTTCACCTAGCGAATTCCCATGCCAGGCTACTCGGCTCTTCCTTGAGAGTTGATCATGCTCTCTTACCAATTCCCAATATCTCGAGATTACAAATTCCAAATTCCAAGTTCCAATGGCAGTACTGCTCTTTCTATTTCTGTCTAGACCCAAAATCAAAACTATACTCACCGGATCCGGTCCTCAAAACTTCCCAAGCAGGCGCATGAGTTGGACCTCGGACTCCCCTCACTCGGGTTCGAGGCGTTGACTCCAGCCGGGCTCGTCACCCGCCGAGGTCCGACCAGCTCCCTCCGATACAAGGGACCGGTGGCGCCAGGGAGCGGCCCTCGTCGGAAGGGCGCGATCCCGGCAGGACCAAGCCTATAGAGGCGGAAAGTCGTGGTATATTGCCCTATATACACTTTGATTCCACAACTTCCCGGCCAATGCACCAAGGAATATGTAGCAGCAAAGCGCAGACAAACCAATGATACCAGGAGTCTGTTCAGAAGGTCCAAATCATTTATTTGTGCACAAGTCTCAAGCAAGACAATTTCAAAATGGCTGAGCAAAGTTTTCAAGCATTACAACAACTTTTATAGACTTCTATTCCATTCTAGGTATAGAAAAACATTTCATTGGTCCCGGTACGCTCCCGTACCTCCCGTAGCCCTTCTATTGGTCCCAGTACTGATAAGTTTCTCCAATTATGTTCCTTCTGTGGGCTTCTGTAGGCATGACACCTGCCTGCCCCCCTTCTAGTCCCAATTACAATGGTCAGTTCATCAACTTGTTACTTTCACACTTTCAAGGCTATGGGACCATTTGTGCGTGCAGAAGAGCAAGGTTCTGTAACTCATCTGTCAGCACTCCTCAATATTTCTCTGCAAATGTACTCTTTCTTATCAGTAACTTTAAAACACATCTTTTCTGTATTTTTCCATTTCTTAATTCTGCAATTCTGCTTATCTAAGCTAATTCAATATTTCTACTGAGTTCTTTCTTACAATAGCAGCATGTTGGGGGATGTGCAATCCTATATGCCTCTCCACAGGCCTCATTTACAGGTCAAGCTAGCCATGCTGGCCTGCCTATGTCAGACACCGTGGGTCACAGGCCTGCACCTGCCACACTAGCTCAGGGAATGCAGGAACATGTCTATCATCAGCATAAAGGAATTATACAAACTTTTCAAAAGAAGTTTAAATCAGTTTCTCAAACTCTGGTTCTCTTCAACACCAGTCTCAGGTGGGGGTTGGGGTCTAGGCCTAGTTTACAGGCCATAGCCTACCACACCAGTATCGCCCCAACTTCGCCCACAGATCACCCAGATCAAACCATATGTTTCTAAGGCAGTCTGTGGTATTATTCACCAGTGCTAAATCAGTTAGTGCTGCTGAATATCAGGTAGAATGGGATTTAGCCAAGTAGCAGCTCCTGCTACTTGGCTAAATCCTTTTGAATATCAACCCCATATTTACCTTTATTTCTGGGTAGAAAGGCCTGTTTCCTGTATAAAGCGATCTAACCATTTACCTTGTTGGGAAGAGTCCATTTGTTTTAAATGTTTAAAAATTTCACATTTATTTCCCTCGTTTGAGTGCCGCTTGGTTTTGGTATATGTGATTGTCTTCTATTCCTAGCTTTGAGTCACTCAGCTGGCTGTTTAAAAATCACCAGTTACTACATTTTACATTATTGGCATATATATTTCATTTTCTTTGTTGTTATTTCTAGTGTGAAAGCTACTGACTGAAATGTACTCTGTTCTTATTGGTTGCTAGGGTTACAGCCAGCTATGAATGGGCAGGGCTAGATTAGGGCACTGGCAAATTACAAACATACCTAAGGTCAAAAGTTTAGGAGGGGGCTCTGTCAGATGTTCTCAGCACCCAGTAGGTTAGGGGCAGGGCTGACAACTGTCTGACATTGTTCAGGATCCTACTGATTTTTACAATAGTATCAGGAAGATGGAAGGAAGGCTATCATGTCTGGACATTTTTCAGTTTAAAACTTCAGTCTGCACTTTTCTCATCCTTCCCGCTGTGTAAGTGAGCCTGTGCTGCCTGCTTCCAATGTAACTAGGAAAAGAGACTGCAGATAAGATCAAGCCAATGGGAAGGCTGAGGGGAGCAGAGCACTGGAATGCTGTTTTTTAATCACAGGAAGGGAGTAAGTGAGCTGGGATAAAGTATTGCACCGTACAAATTAGTTTTGTGTGGAAGATGGAAATGAAGCCTCCAGTAGGGTTGCCAACTTTTTCACCGAGAAAAACCCAACACCTGTGGCTCGCCATGCTCCACCCATTCTCCGCCCCTAGCCCCACCCCTGCCCCGCCCCAGCCCCACCCACAAAAATTACCGAGGATACGTGTAGGCTAACTTCCTTGGTCAGATAATAATTAAACTGGGAACCCCAAAAGCCAAACATGAAATGTACAACACTGGACAAATAAAACTATAAAGTAATTTCCCTTGCACTAAACAAAAATGCAAAGATGTTAGCAATAGACACTTCCCAGACCAGACATATTCCAGTTAATAAATTCAAAATAAAAAGTATTTTTCTACCTTCTGTTTGTGCATTTTATTTTTCAGTTGCAATTGCTCCAGTCACTTTCTTCTGGTTTCTTTGTGTCTTCTGCAAGCTATCCATTTGTCCTTTCTTCTCTTTTAGATGTTTTCCATTCTCTCTCTATTTCTGGTTGTTTCCCTTTTGCTCTTTCCCCCAATTCTTTCCTTATTCCTTTATCATCCATTTAAATTTCACCCTTCCATTCTCAAGCCCCTCTTACTCTCCCAATACCCGGCCCATCGTAGACTTTTCTTCCACACAAAATATCTTTTCCCCTCTCCATTCTCATTCCCCATCCATTCTAGTCCTCCCCCCAAATCAGTTCCCTTATAGTTCTAGACCCACCCAGCATCCACTCCCTTCTAGTCCCATTCTCCCATGCCCCCCATCAGCCCATTTCCAGTCCTATTCCAGCTCTTCGTCAGCCCATTTCCAGTGCTAGCCCTCACATCACAGGCCATTAGAAGTCCTAGCCCCCCCCCCCACCATCACAGCCCATTTGCAGTCCTAGCCCCCCTAATCACAGCCTATTTCCAGTCTAAGTTCCCCCTCCCTCCACCATAGCCCATTTCCAGTCCAAGTTCCCCCCTCATAGCCCATTTCCAGTCCAAATCCCCTCCGCATATCCCATTTCCATTCCAAGTCCCCCCCCCCCTCATCACAGAACATTTGCATTCCTAGCCCCCCACCATCACAGCCCATTTGCTGTCCTAGCCCCCTTAATCACAGCGTATTTCCAGTCCAAGTTCCCCCTCCCTCCATTATAGCCCATTTCCAGTCCAAGTTCCCCCTCTCATAGCCCATTTCCAGTCCAAGTCACCCCCCCCCCCATAACCCTTTCCCAGTCCAGGTTCCCCCCCTCATCACAGCCCATTTGTAGTCCTAGCCCCCCCCCCATCAAAGCCCATTTTTAGTCCTTGGCCTCCCCCCCCCCCCGACCAGCACTGCGGCTTCACCACCCCCCCTTAGTGCAGCTTCGCCCTCCACCAGTGCAGCTTCACCCCCTGCCACTTAGTGTAGCTTTGCCCCCCTTAGTGCAGCTTCACCCCTTAGTGCTGCTTCATTCCCCCCCCCTTAGTGTTGCACCCCCCTTAATGCTGCTTCCACCCCTCCCCCCACTCCTCAGTGCTGCCTCTGCTTTGCCCCGTGCAGCTGCTGCTTCTGCTTTTTACAGAGCAGCAGCTGCAATAAACTTAATTTGAAAATGAAGAGAAACCTGAGGAGCCCTCCGGATGTCCTTCTGCAGTCCCTGAGGAAGTGATGTCAGAGGGAGGAGGGCTCCTCAGATTTCTCTTCCTTTTCAAATTAACTTTATTGCAGCCGCTGCTCTGTGAAAAGCAGAAGCAGCGGTTGCACGGAGGATCGATTGCGTTTGGGTTCGCACTCGCGCACTGTGGAGAAAAGTTGTTTTTTTTGCTCTGGCCGCTCCCGATCTCGCGGCCAGAGCAAAAAACCGGCTTTTCAAGGGCCGGTTCTATATCTGTGCCGGCAACCGGCCTGGCCATGGAAAAACCGGCCAGGCCGGCTGAAAACCGGTCAGTTGGCAACCCTAGCCTCCAGCTCCAAAAAAATGTCTCAATGGATTTCTATAAGAAAAACAGGTCCAATAGCTGATTCACAGTAAAATGCCGATTATGGAAGTACACTGTCAAACAGCCCTGTCCATCAGAGACACACACAGAAATACTTACAGGTATGCACAGACACATACAACCACATATGCAGTGACACAAAAACACATGCATATTCATAGAAACATTTAGGGGCAGCCCAAAGAGGGTGTGGGGCCATGTGCGGAGGCTCATTGCGGGGTCTCATTTGCATAAGGAACCTCATTTGCATATAAATATTTGCATAATGCTAACATGCGATAACTTTTAGTAAACATTCCTTTTAATGAGTGCCTGGATAAAGAAAGACTACCAGATTTCTATGTTACTATACTGCAGTGCCAACTGCCAGGCACACTAGGAAGTACTATAAATACTGACCATTTAGAACCATTGAGCAAGAATGTTTTTTGCACAGGGCCCCGCGTTTCAGGGGGCCCCGCGCAAAAACTATTCTTCTTTAGCACAAGTAGATTTAAAAAAAACAAACCGGCTGCTGCTGCCGCTGCCGCCATGGCAGCAGCAGAATCAAATGTCCCGCCGCGGGGCCCCGCCTGCCCGGCAGAGCCTCCCTGCAGCATCAGCTCCTGAGTCCCTCCCAAGGCGCGGGCTTTCAGAGCCGCGAAGGGAGAGCTTCTCTGACCTCTCACGGCTCTGTTAATCCTGCTGGGGCTGATGGGAAATCCCATCAGCCCCGGCAAGATTAACAGAGCCGCGAGAAGAAAGGGAAACTCTTGCGGCTCTAAAAGCCCGTGCATTGGGAGGGACTCGGGAGCTGATGCTGCAGGGAGGCTCTGCCGGGCAGGCGGGGCCCAGCGGCGGGACATTAGATTCTGCCGCTGGCACGGCAGCAGCGGCAGCAGCAGCCGGTTTGTTTTTTTAAATCTATCCGGGCTGATGGGGGGAGGGAGATTAGGACTGGTAATGGGCTATGGGGGGGGGCTAAGACTGGAAGTGGGTTGATGGGGGGAGGGGGGTTAGGACTGGTAATGGGCTATGGGGGGGATAGGACTACTAATGGGCTATGGGGGGGGCTAAGACTGGAAGTGGGCTGATGGGGGGTTAGGACTGGAAATGGACTGATGGGGGTTAGGATGTAATGGGCTATGGGGGGGCTAAGACTGGAAATGGGCTGATGGAGGGGGGTTTAGGATGTAATGGGCTATGGGGGGCTAAGAATGGAAATGGGCTGATGGGGGGTAGGACTGGTAATGGGCTATAGGGGGGGCTAGGACTGGAAATGTGCTGATGGGGGTGTTAGGACTGGTAATGGGCTATGGGGGTGCTAAGACTGGAAATGGTCTGATGGGGGGTTAGAACTAGTAATGGGCTATGGGGGTGTCTAGGACTGGAAATGGGCTATGGGGGACTAGGACTGGAAATGGGCTAGTGGGTTAGGACTGGAATGGGCTGTGGGGAGGCTAAGACTGGAAATGGGATGATGGGGGTTAGGACTGGTAATGGGCTTTGGGGGGGCTAAGACTGAAAATGGGGTGATGGGGGGCTGAGGACTGGAAGTGGGCTGAAAGGGGGGGCTTAGGACTGGTAATGGGCTATGGGGGGCTAGGACTGGTAATGGGCTGGGGGGTGGCTAGGACTGGAAATGGGCTGAGTGGAAGGAGGGCTTGAACTGCAAATAGCTGATGGGGACGGGGGCTTGGAATGGAAATGGACTGTGTGGAAGAAGGGCTTGAACTACAAATAGCTGATGGGGACGGGGGCTTGGAATGGAAATGGGCTGTAAGGGGAGGGAGCTAGGACTGGAAATGGGCTGAGTGAGGGGGATCTAGGACAGGAAATGGGCTGATGGAGGGCTAGGATAGGGCTAGGATAGGGCTGGAAATGGGCTGTTGGGGGGGCTTGGATTGAAATGGACTCATGGAGGGGCCAGAACTGGAAGTAGGCTCATGGGGGGCTTGGATTGGAAATGGGCTGAGTGGAGGGGAGCTAGGATTTGACATGGGCTGATGGTGGGACTAGGAAAGGACTAGAAATGGGCTGATGGGGGGCTGGGATTGAAAATGAGCTGATGGAGGGACTCGGATGGGGGAGCTAGGACTGGAAATGGGCTGATGTGGGGACTAGAAGGGAGCGGATGCTGGGTGGGGCTGGAACTAGAAGGGAGCTGATGTTGGGGGAGGATTAGAATGGGATAGAGCTGGGAGAGTGAAATGGAGAGGGAAAAAATATTTTGTGTGGGAGGGAAGACAAATCTACAATTGGCAGGATATTGGGAGAGTAAGTGGGGATTGAGGATGGTGGGGTAAAATTTTAGTGGATGAAATAGGAATGAGGAAAGAGCAAAAGGAGAAAGATTAGTATGTTAAAGCAGATGTAGAGAGAGAATGGAAAAAAACTAGAAGAGTGAAGAAAGGACAAATGGACAGCAGACGATGGAGAGTTAGCAGAAGACACGAAGAAACCAGAAGAAAGTGGCTGGAGCAATTGCAACTGAAAAAAAAATGCACAAAAGGTAGAAAAATATCTCTTTATTGAATTTATTAATTGAAATATGCCAGCTCTGGGAAATGTGCATCATTAGCGTTTGCGCTTTGTTTAGTACAAGAGGAAATTAATGTATAGTTTTATTTCTACAGTGTTGTTGGGCTTTTGGGGTTCCCAGTTTAATTATTGTCTTCCTGCTTCTACATTGTGATTTCTTGTTTGGTGATGGTCTATGTTCTGCACGTGTAACTGAGCTGAGGTATTCTGTTTATGTAATTCCTATTTGACATTGCCACTTGTTCTCTTTCCCCAGTAGGTCATGTACGAGTTGTTGGTCTCTGAAATGTATTGGTTTAATATTTGTAGTGTTGCCTTTTGATAGGTAGGGTCTTGTGCTTTGTGAGTCCTGGTAGTGCTGTTATGATACAACGGGTTTGCTATGGGTTCTAAATGGGCAGTGTTTGTAGTAGTTCCTAATGTGCCTGACAGTTGTCACTGGATTATAGTAATGTAGAAATCTTTTAGTCTTTCTTTATCCATACACTCATTAAGAGGCATGTTTACTAAAAGTTAGTGTATGGTAACATTATGCAAATATTTATGTAAATGAGGTCCCTTATGCAAATGAGGCCCCACACCGAGTCTCCGCACATGGCCCCGCACCCCCCTTGGGCCGCCCCTGACTACCAGGACTCACAAAGCACCAAACCCTACCTATCAAAAAGCAATACTGCAAATATTAAACCATTACATCTCAGAACATACCAATACATCTCTTACTGGGGAAAGAGAACAAGTTGCACTATCAAAAATAGAACAAGAGACTACAATTTAGGAATAGGAAGACAATAATTAAATTGGGAACCCCAAAAGTCAAACTTGGAATGTACAACAACACTGGAGAAATAAAACAATAAATTAATTTCCTCTTGTATTAAACAAAAATGCAAAGACATTAGCGATTCACATTTCCCAGAGCTGACATATTCCAGTTAATAAATTCAAAATAAAAAAGTATTTTTCTACCTTTTGTTTGCCAATTTTATTTTTCATTTGCAATTGCTCCAGTCACTTTCTTCTGGTTTCTTCATGTCTTCTGCTAACTCTCCATTGTCTGCTGTCTATTTGTTCTCTCTTCTAGATTTTTTCCATTCTCTCTCTACATCTGCTTTAACATACAGATCTTTTCCTTTTTGCTCTTTCCTCAATTTCTTTCTTTATTCCTTTATCATCCACTCAAATTTCACCCTTCCATCCTCAATCCCCACTTACTCTCCCAATACCCGGCCAATCATAGATCTTTCTTCCCTCCCACACAAAATATATTTTCCCCTCTCCATCCTCATTCCTCCAGCCCCATCCCCATCCCCTTCTAGTCCTCCCCCAACATCAGCTCCCTTCTAGTTCTAGCACCATAAAGCATCCGCTCCCTTCTAGTCCCATTCTCCTATGACCCCAGCATCAGCCATTTCCAGTCCTGTCCAAGCTCCCCCCATCAGTCCATTTCCAGTCCTAGCCCCCCCAATCAGCTCATTTCCAGACCTAACCCCACCATCAGCCATTTCCTTTCTTATTCCAGCCCCACATCAGCCCATTTCCAGTCCAAGCTCCCCCCCATCAGCCCATTACCAATCCTAGCCCTCCATCAGCCCATTTCCATCCTAGCCCCCCATCAGCCATTTTCAGTCCTATTCCAGTCCCCTATCAGCCCATTTCCAGTCCAAGCTCCCCCCATCAGCCCATTTCCAATCTTAGGCCCCCATCAGCCTATTTCCATTCCTAGCCCCCCTCCCCCCAATTAGCTCATTTCCAGTCCTAGCACCCCATCAGCCATTTCCAGTCCTCTTCCAGCCCCCATCAGTCAATTTCCAGTCCTAGCCCCCCATCAGCCCATTTCCAGTCCTAGTCCCCCCCAATCAGATCATTTCCAGTCTTATTCCAGCCCCCTATCAGCCCCTTTCCAGTCCAAGATCCCCCCCATCAGCCCATTTCCAATCCTAGGCCCCCATCAACCCATTTCCTTTCCTAGTACCCCCCAATCAGCTCATTTCCAATCCTAGCACCCCCATCAGCCATTTCCAGAAGGGAGAAGGAGGGTGAGGAGAAAAAGGGAGATTGAAGGGAAATAGTGAATCACACGCTACACCCAGTCACTTGCTACCTGTGCAATCACACATTTAATCACACGTGCATACACCCTCCCACCCAAATCTATTCACACAGTCATATACATCGCTACCCACCCTTACACTCACTCACATACTTGCACAATAGACCCCACACACTTGTAGATGCCCCATCCCTCACCTATTCAAAATACCTGCACCCAGTCACACTATCCGTGCTGTCACTTTACTTATGCATACACATATGCACCAATTTACCAAGTCACTTGTATCCCCCTTGCAGTCATTCATGTACAAACTTGCACACACAGACTCCCAACTACACACTTGTTGTTAAGAGACGTCGAGTGGTGTCGACTCGTAGCGACCCTCTGGATAGTTGTCCTAAACTGTGTTCGGTCTTCAGACACCCCTTATTCAAAGCCTCTATCTCCAACTTGCAAGCCCATGTGTCCAAGGTATGGTGAGTACATCAGATATTAAATTAAAAATCATTTTTTACATGGTTATATTTTTCTGAGTTTTTAAGAAACACAATGAATGTGCTGCTTAGTAAATTGTTCAAGTTATAATCCAGGATCACGTGCATTTACACCTGTTATAATGGAGTCACATTGAAGAAAAGTATGGGAAGCACTGATTTATATGCTACCCTACTGACTGTGCCTCTCTCCCTGGCCCTTAACCCCTGTAGGCTCTGGAATCTTCCCATCTCCCACACCACCATGGGTCCAATATCTCTCCATCTCTCTTCCCACCCCTCCCCTCCCCTCCAGCCACTGGTCTAGCATCTCTCCTTCTCTCTTAATACAGCTCTTTCACCATGCCCTCCTGTCTCTCTGCCCCCACCCACTCCTACAGTGGACTACAAACAATAAAAACAGGACAGGAGGCAAGTTTGAGGACAGAGAGAGAGAGTGAGAGAGAGAGTGAGAAAGAGATCATGGGGTGAATAGGTGGGAGGCAGAGATGGGAGCGAGGGGCAGCACACGTCATCCTGCACTCTTCTTTCTCTCTTAGATCTTCCCCCTTTCTTTCTTCTTCCTAAAGGGAAAGAAGGGATAGAGTTTGGCTTTGGAGAGGGAGAAAGGGAGAGAAGGCTGGGGGGGGGGGGGGAGGGGGAGAGAAGGTTGCGGGAGGGGCAAAGAAAAGGCTAGAATGGTGGTATCAGGCTTCATGTGAATTTGAATAGGGAGCACTATGAGAGAATATTCTCACAGTGCTGCCTCATTTCAGTAAAAACGTTTCTGTTTGATATACTGGCTTCCTATCTAGACTAGGTTTTTGTAGATAACCATACTGAATATGTAAACGAAAATGCAAATATGTTGTCCCGTCCTTTGCCTCCCCAAATGAAAACAGTCAAATTATGCCCACGGGTGCTTACAAATATCTAGTACTGAGAGAAAAGATCAGTAAAGAATACTACAGGAGAATTAAAATTATTATTGAAAAGTGCTTTAATATTATGACATAAGATTCAAGCCATTAATCATCTAACAATTCCCGCACTCATACAGCTTTGGGATCGTAAACTAGCCTCATAAAGATCTTGAGAAACTCATTGTAAAAACAAGAAAGCTCCTCCATGCCCATGAGGTAATTTATAAGAACCAGTCTATGCCAAGATTGTACATTCCTAAAGCAGGAGGAGGACTGTGTCTCATATAAATCAATTATACATACAAAGCTACTATTATAGGCCTTCAAGTCTATTTAACAACACCATTTCCAAATACACAAAAAAGTATTGAAATATCTGTCTTTATCATTAAACTTGGACAAGCATTCCAAAGAGTAGAAGGGTGGATGGGAATACACCAACCTACTCAATGCAAGGTTCCACATTAGGAACCACCACCCAGGAAAAAGATTTAGGCGTTATTATGGATACCATGTTAAAACCCTCGGCCCAGTGTGTAGCGGCAGCCAAGAGAGCAAATAGAATGTTAGGTATCATAAGGAAAGGAATGGAAAATAAAACCAAAGATATTATAATGCCTCTATATCGTTCCATGGTGAGACCGCACCTTGAATATTGTGTGCAATTCTGGTCACCGTATCTTAAAAAGGATATAGCTATATTAGAAAAGGTTCAGAAAAGAGCCACCAAAATGGTAAAGGGGATGGAAGGATACTCCTATGAAGAAAGGCTAAAAAGGTTAGGGCTCCTTAACCTGGAAACGAGACAGCTGAGGGGAGATATGATAGAAGTCTATAAATTAATGAACGGAGTGGAAAGGGTAAACAAAGATCAATTGTTTACGTTATCAGAATATAGAAAGACTAGGGGATATGCAATGAAGCTACAGGGTAAACTATTTAAGACTAATAAAAGAAAATATTTTTTCACTCAACGTGTAATCAAACTCTGGACATTGTTACCGGAGAATGTAGTAAAGGCTGTTAGTGTAGCTGGGTTTAAAAAAGGTTTAGATAAGATCCTGGAGGAAAGGTCCATAAACCATTATTAAGAAGGGACCCAGGATATCAATGCTTGACTGAGTACAAGCATTGTGGAACCTGTGTCTTTTGGGGAAACTGCTAGATACCTATGACCTAGATTGGCCACTGTTGGAAACAGGATACTGGGCTTGATGGACCTTGGTCTGACCCAGTATGGCATATCTTACCCAAATAAGGAAGCAACAGAATTTGCAAAACAAGAAAAAAAAGCTCTTCAAAGAATTAGATCAGCAGACAAGAAAAAACAATGGGTAAAAGCAAAAGTACAATGAGAAATACAAAGTATTTGATATGTTTGTATGTATTATTTTGTGAACGTTTTATTATGAACTGCTTAGAATGATATGATAGGCAGGTTAGAAACGATTTTAAAAAAAATTAAAGTATTATTCCAGGAACCATTTGTTGAGCAAGACCAGACACATGAATGGTTAAGGAGAGGCAAACTGAAACCTAAAAATGAGAAATTGATGATTACAGCACAGGATAGTGGATTATGGACCAGAAAACTGGTAAAAGAGACATATGCAGATTCTGTAAGAAAGAGCTGTAAATGATTACTCATCTTATAGCTGGTTGCAGAGTTTCTATACACGGAAGGAACAACAAGATGACACACCTCATTCTTTGGAAACTTTGGAAACACTATAACATTGTTGTACCAGAAAAGCATTCATATCATGACCCTAAGAGAATTATGGAGAACAAAGAAGTTATGATAACTTGGGACATTCCCATTCTGATAGATAAGAAGCCAGATGTAAGAAAACCTGTCAGTAATAAATGAGAAAAACATCAGAAAAGCATTGATAATACAGGTGTCAGTTCCAAGCGATTATTCTGTGAATAGTGTGGAGAGGGAGAATATCCTGTAATATCAAGAAATGCAGTCAGAAACCAAGAAAAAGTGGCAGAAAGATAAATTACCCATCATATTGGGAGCCATGGACCTGATGTAGAGGAATTTCCAATCGCACCTTGACATGTTACCTATTACATGTTACATTTTATGAATGCAAGAAGAAGCTCTTTGACAGGATGCAAGTTTTACTGCAAGCCTTGGCAGTAAATTTCAGTGAATATACCTTGAATATACCTTGACTTAGGAGTGAGGTTCATGATGGTCATAGTATGTGCAAAACTAAATCATCCAAAACCAACATCCAAAACAGGTGCTCACTAACATCAGCATCATCTGTTATTGATCTTCCAAAAATAGTTATAATTTTATCACCAAAAAATACTTATAATGATGATTTCAACAACAATATACTAAAATATTCTTAATTCAAAAATGCAAACGATGGGGAAAAGACCTCAGTTTGTCCCTTAGTCCAAAATAGGATCCATGGGGTATGTTTACTAAAGGGCGCTATTTGCACTGCTGTCACGTTATTGGGCGATAAGGCACGTTATCGCGTGATAATGGTGCTTTACCGAGCGATAAGGTACCTTAGCGCGCGATAACGCGTGCAGCGGCGCAAATGAGCGCTGAAGGTGGAGAAAGGCTCCCGGAGGGCGGAGGAAGGCTCCAGGAGGGCGGAGGAAGGCTCCCCAGGGGCGGAGAGAGAGGGTCAATGGGTGGAGAGTGGGAGGGGAGAGGCTCCCTGCACACTAATGATGTGGATTCCGGGGCTGAAAACTAACACCAGTGAAACCCTGGCGTTAGAGCAGAATTAAAGGGAAGAGAAACCATTTACGTCAGCAATGTACAGCAAAGCCAGGGAAACCTACAAAAAGTGAGAAGTGTGATACATGTGCACGGAACAAAAGGGCAAATAAACATTGAAAAGGACCTGAACAAAATGGAAAAAAAACAGAACCAAGCTGGCCAATAGTGATATTAATGGGAAACAGCAAAAAACACTACCGAGAAAGCTCAAAAAAAAAAAAGATATTAATTTTGGAAGGGTCTATGCTCTGTCCCCATACAAGGTGAATAATCCCACAGTGAAATAGCGCTGATCAGGTTTTCCCCTTGTTATTGGACATGTTTCCTATGGCGTGCACATGTTCCGCAACAGCAGGGTGGGCATGTCAGAACGGGCAACTGGACAGATGCTAGAAAAGGGGATACAGAGGGCTGCAGGCCGCAAATGCTGTGGTGCAGCTGGGCCACAGTGCGGACTAGGGTGATGCCCAGGTGGCCCATAGGAATGCTGAAACAGTAGAGTAGCCAGACAGCAACTGATCAGGGCCCAACATGGGCACGAGTGTGTTTCCCACAGTGTCACAGGGGATAGTACCCAGCAGGCACAGAACATTGGCAGGCGGTGCTGGGGGGAAGCGTGGACGTCTATGCAGGCACCCCTACCCCAGAATCCGCACCATAGGCAGCCGCCTATCGGCACACTGGATGGCCTGAGACTGCGCACCACCAGCACCACCAGCAGAAGGGCATGTCAGCATGGTGACAGAAGGGTACTGGTGGTGGAGGGGGCAGTGGCAGCTGCCCACAGCAGACCATAGCCTAGCCCTGTGTAGGTGGGTGCCATGCACTGCAACAGACAGGCCCTGTCTGATGAACAGGCATGGTATCCCCAGGGAATACACTGTCCTTGTGGCAACATGGTGGTGCAGTACACACATCCAGTGTGTGCAGGAGCAGAAGGTTACCAGTTCAAGTCCCAGCTGTGGTTCCTGCCAACCCAGTTCCCATATTTTACCCTCTACTAAACCGTGGTAAAAATAAAGGAACCTTTAGTGCAGATAACATAAACATGTCTCAAACGCCTATATTTTACCCTACAGAGCACAGACACCATAAACATGCGCATTACCTAGAGCAGAGTCTCCCAAATGCAGTCCTGGAGGGCCAAACACCATTCAGGTTCCATGCTGTCTCTAATAAAGATGCCTGTGCTGCATTTCTATGCGCCGCCCCCATGGTATCTCATGCATATTCATTAGGGACAGCATGAAAACCTGAACAGTGTTTGGCCCACCAGGACTGGAGTTGGGAACCTCTGCCCCAGAGCAGCGGCCAACAGGGGCAGAAACACCCGCACCCACAGGCTCCACTATCCAAAGCCTCATGGAGGGTCAGGCTGTTGGGCCCTGCGTGCAGCAGCATCTCCCAATACTAGCACTTGCATACCTTAGCAATGCCGCCCTAAACCTGGGAATACATTACACATATATCAAAAAGTTGCTATGATTAATGGCAGATAGCAATTCCTAAGTTAAGCACAATTTGCTGATAGAGCTGCATCATAGCAACCTTTCTGATATCTGTGGAGCATGTTTCAGTTTTGGTTTCTGACAGTGTTTACCACCCCTGGGAGTGACCCCAACCGTATTGCGTACCATAGCCATTCCTGCACTGTGCCCAGGACTGGTGTGGTGGCCAGGGCTGCCAAAAGCCTCTATATTTGCACAATGCTGGCATAGGTGTGGGAGTGTGTGTCTGTCTATCTCCAGTGTGTTGTGGCTGCCTACACGTTACTCAGCCCACACTGCTTGCACTGTTTCCAGTGTTAGCC
Source organism: Ichthyophis bannanicus (assembly GCA_033557465.1). Taxonomy (NCBI): domain Eukaryota; kingdom Metazoa; phylum Chordata; class Amphibia; order Gymnophiona; family Ichthyophiidae; genus Ichthyophis; species Ichthyophis bannanicus. The sequence goes on along the minus strand of CM066032.1, from coordinate 1,831,348,207 downwards.
TGCCAATGTGCATAATGAGGAGCAAGGTACCGTGGGTATGGCCCGGACAGGGCAGCCTGGGCAGGATGCATCTGCAAAGAGCATAGAGCAATGGCTGGGACTTTGTAGTGCCCGGCCACAGCATGTTCTGCTGGGAGGTCTCTCTCACCCTGACTAAGCAGTGACCATGGCATGGCTAGGTTCCTCCATAGTGCTATATTGTATTTTTCTCAAGTGATATATATGGGTTCTCTTTTCTGGGGCCTAATCACTGACTTATCTGCTTGATGGGTGTGCTCACATCCCAGTTTTGGGTGCACACATCTCCTCCAGGAACATGCACTATGGACTAGCTAGCAGACTGTTTGCAGTTAGTATGTGTAGGGCTGGAACACCTTGCAGGGTGCAGTGGCTGAAGACTCACTGTGCTTGCTGCTGGAGAATGTCAGATAGTGGTGGGGGGCAGCTGAGCATTTCCAGGCCTACTGTCTGTCTGCTATTGTTTTATGGATGCGTACAGATCTGCATTGACTGCCCTGTAGGGTGCCTGTTCCCCAGCAGGACTGGGGTTGATGGTCCCCTCTACTGCCACCATTGCAGGGATGTAGAATGTGGCTTTGTTGGTGGGAGATCCTGTCCCCCACCCTGAGCTGCAGAGGGCATGTTGGGTGGTACTACATAATCTGTCTATGGGTCCAAACACCACCCCCTGTCACTTAAATCATGTGACCATGGCACCCACACAGTATATGCACTGTTCTGGGTGCATCATAATCCACAAGGGCTAGACATGACTGGGAAATACAGATGGAGACAGGCGTATCCTAGGTGTGTCTGCAAGGACTACCTATCACACACTGGCACTGAGGGTGACCTGCAGCATAGCCAGCTCAGCAAAGCCAGGTGCTGTGGACATAGTGCTGGATGCCCCACCTCACCCTCAGGGTGAGCACAGTACCCGCGCAATGTGACGGTCTGTAGCTACTCTGTGCTAGTAACACACACTGTCAATTCCCCCTACCAGGCCGAGGTGCTGTGTGGGTGCATACCCCATCTTGTGATCATCTGTAGACTGCTGATCTGCATGTACAGTGCAGCATGGGTACGGGTGGGTTAACCCTATCCTGGTAACCACAGCAGACAGTTTGTGTGGTGACCTGCAGTCCCTCTGTAGCCAGCCAGGGGTGTATTAGTAGCAATAGAGATGTAGTCCACTGGTTACTTTACTGCCTGTGGAGCCAGAGGTCATGGGTTTGATCCCACAGTGGGGCTATTTGATAGGGCTGTCCAAGGCATTGTCTATTTTTAATGTAAATTAGTGCTGCCAGCAAAAACACCCTTACATTGCTTTAACCTTAAGGTGCCTCATAAGGCGCCCCATAAAGTGCCTTATAAGGCGCCCTATAAAGTGCCTATAATGTCCTATAGGGGACATTATAGGGTGCCTTGGCGGACAGTGCACTTTATAATGTGCCCTCTGGAGTGCCTTATAGGGCGCCTTATGCGGCACTTTAGGTTACGGCACTGTGAAGGTGTGTTTTCTGGCAGCACTAATTAAAATAAAATTAAAATGCCTCACAAAGCACTGCTTAAATGTAAAGGGTAATGCCTCAGCCAGCCTTATTCATTAGGCACACTGGGGGATCAAACCTATGACCCTGATACCATCAGTCAGTGCATTAACCATTGTGCTACACCTCCGCAGCTCTGCTTGCATGTCAGCGCACCTACTTAAGATTAACGTGCGTTAACGTGCATAGCTCAATCCATCGCCCGATAATGTGCGTGGCGCTTGTTATCGCGCGATAATCCCGGTTTCTACGTTTAGACTGGAACGCCCACTCCTTTTATGGCATCCTGTACACTATCGCCGGGCGCACGTTAAGACTGCTTAGTAAACATACCCCCATGTCTTGATAGAACAATGGCACAAATCCTCACTGGTCAGAACCCCCCCCCCCCCTAAATATCACTTTATTAATTCTTAAACAATGTTATCTTTTTGTAAATTTAAAAAAAATATTGTAAAAGAACCTCATTCATTTATCCAGGACTCAATACATTGGCTTATACAAAACCTACAAATCATAGCTGTTATATTATGAGAGTTCTCATCCGAAGCATCTCAAGGACAGCCTGCCATATTCATAGATGCTCTGTGGCTCTGATAAAAGGGAACCCAATGGCACACTGAGTGCCGGGAAGTTAAATGGGGGCACTCCTTTTCTCTCTCTACACCCTGACCCTTGGTGCTCTCATCTTCTCCCATGGATTTCAGTACCATTTTTATGCTGATGATTCTCTGATCTATCTTTCAACACCTGATATTTCTCCATCACTGCAGGCCCGTATTTCTACTTGTCTCTCTGACATCGCCACCTGGAAGTCTAACTGCCGGTTGAAACTAAATATGAACAAAACTGAATGTCTTGTCTTTCCCCCTAAACCTTCCTCTCCCCTTCCTCCTTTCTCTATCTATGTTGATAATACTTTTCTGCTTCCTGTTTCCTTAGCCCATAACCTTGGTGTCATTTTTGATTCCTCTCTTTCCTTCTCCTCACACATCTAACAAATTGCTAAAACCTGTCACTTCTTTCTCTATCAACAAAGCAAGGGAAAAGGGAATTCCACAATCAATAATGTCCTACCACAGAGTGGAGGAAAGCCACGGCCACACCAAAAGTGCCTTCAGTTTATTTGATGACCTGACTAGGCCAGGTTTCAGCACTCAGGCCTGCATCAGTGGTCTATAGAAAAATATGTATAAAAACAGAGCTCAGAGAAGTTCTTGTAGGGCCTTTAAAGGATGTTTTAAATAGATCCTTGGAGACAGGAGAAGTTCCACAGGACTGGAGAAGAGCTGATGTAGTACCTCTCCACAAAAGTGGTAATAGGGAAGAAGTGACAAACTACAGGACAGTAAGCCTTACCTCGGTGGCGGGAAAAGTAATGGAGATGCCCCTGAAAGAGCAAATAGTGGACTTCCTTGAAACCAATAGGTTGCATGATCTGAGGCAACATGGTTTTACCAAAGGACGATCTTGCCAGTTCTTTGACTGGGTGACCAGAGAACTAGATCAAGGGCATGCAATGGATGTGATCTACCTAGATTTCAGCAAAGCCTTTGATACTGTTCCTCAAAGGAGGCTTATCAATAAACTCAACAACTTGGGGATGGATCCCAAGATGGTGAACTGGATCAAAAATTGGTTGACTGACAGACAACAACAGCAGTGGGTGACTGTAAATGGAACTCACTCGGATGAAAGGAAGGTGATTAGCGGTGTACTCCAGGGTGCGGTCTTGGGACCAGTATTGTTCAATATATTTGTGAGTGATATTGCCAAAGGGCTAAATGGAAAAGTCTGTCTTTTTGCAGATGACACCAAAATTTGCAGCAGAGTGTGCTCCACTCAGGGAGTGGGGAACATGAGGAAAGATCTACAAAAGCTGGAAGAATGGTCTAATGCTTGGCAGTTAAGATTTAATGTGAAGAAGTGCAGTGTCATGCACTTGGGAAGCAGAAATACAAGGGAATTGTATGCTATAGGGGGCAAGAGACTGATGTGCACAGACAAGGAGAAAGCCCTCGGTGTGATTGTTTCTTATGATCTCAAGGTGGCAAAACAGTGTGACAAGGCGGTGGCAAAAGCCAGAAGGATGCTGGGTTGCATACAGAGAGGAATTACCAGCAGAAAGGGAGGGGTGTTAATGCCACTATACAAGTCACTGGTGAGGCTCACTTGGAATATTGTGTTGAGTTTTGGAGACCGTATCTTGCAAAGGATATAAAAGGTCTGGAAGCGGTTCAGAGGAAGGCGACCAAAATGATTTGGAGCCTGCGTCAGAAGACTTATGAGAAGAGACTTGACGACCTAAATACACTCTGGAGAGGAGCGACAGGGGAAATATGATTCAGACCTTTAAATACTTAAAGAGTATTAATGGACAAAAATAAGAAACAATCACACCGAGGGCTAAAATGGTTAGTGGTCTTCATTATAAAGCATATGAGGACAGACTTAAGGATCTTAATATGTATATTTTAGAGGAAAGGTGGGATAGATGTGATATGATTGAGAAGTTTAAATACTTCCATGGCATAAATGTATAGAAGGAGAGCCTCTTTCGATTGAAAGCAAGCTCTGCTATGAGGGGACATAGGATGAGGGTGAAAGGGGATAGACTCAGGAATAATATGCAGAAATATTTTTATATGGAAAGAGTGGTAGATCCGTGGAGTAGTCTCCCAGTGGAGGTGGTAGAGATGAGGACAGTGTCTGAATTCAAAAAGGCATGGGACAAACACAGAGGATCTCTAAAGGGAAAAAGACATATGGTCTTTTCTTGCCGACATGTTTCTATGTTTCTAGGATAGGAAATGAGGTGATAGGGGCTAGGATTGGAAATGGGCTGATGGGGGGGAGCTTGGACTGGAAATGGGCTGATGGGGTGCTGGAATAGGACTGGAAATGGCTGATGGGGGCTAGGACTGGAAATGGGCTGATGGGGGCTAGGATTGGAAAAGGGCTAATGGGGAAGGAGCTTGAACTGGAAATGGGCTGATGGGGTGCTGGAATAGGACTGGAAATGGCTGATGGGGGCTAGGACTGGAATTAGCTGATGGGGGGCTTGGACTGGAAATGAGCTGATGGGGGCTAGGACTGGAAATGGGCTAATAGGGGGATAAGATTGGAAATGGGCTGATGGGGGGAGCTTGGACTAGAAATGGGCTCCCCCCATCAGCCCATTTCCAATCCTAACTCCCCCATCAGCCATTTCCAGTCCTATCCTAATCCCCTGAAGAGCCCTGCGTTTGTCTGAGCGGCTTCAGAGGGAGCCGGGGAGGCCTGTCTGAGGACCCGACTCACCTCTGCACAGCCGCCAGAATGAAGAGTGGCACTGGCATGCTTCACGAGCTGTCAGCCTGTGGGAAAATGCAGCTTTTCACGCTGGTGGCTGTACAGAGGTGATCCGAGGCCTCCCCTGCTTCCTCTGCAGCTGGCATTGCAAAGAACACCATGTGAGAATGAAGTTTGCGCAGGGCCCACTGAAGGGTGGAGCCCTGTGTGAATAACAGTCTCACACAATGGACGGCCTGGTCCTGGAAATATGCACAGATATACCCATTGACATTCCCAGCCCCATTGGTACCTAGGCGTGTGCCTTCCCCTCGCGGCTTGCAGCATGCCATTCTTAATGTGTTGCGGTGCAACACTTCCCCTTCGGGCCCACATTTTGGTTGGGAGAGAAAAGTCGTCGGGACTGGAGAGGAGGCAGTGTGGCAACCCACCCAGCTTTAAGGTACGTTTGCCGTGCTGCCTCCGAAGTGTGAGCCCAGTGTGGGTGCATTCCCCTCCCAGCCGGCATCCCGAGTGGGGCACACCCACCACTCTGTCCTTGGTACGCCACTGGACATACCAAACCAAAAAGATACACACAAACAAAATGAAGATATCACAGCAACAATACACACACAAAACAGATAAACATTCAAAACAAAGATCTGCACACACATGCACAGATACCACATACACACATACAGGCAGTGCAGATAGAAACAGATGGATGTGTGTACACATACAAGGCAACTCTGAGTGCCACTTGTTATTAGTGTAGTAGGTATCACCATGAAAGCAGCCAATACCATCATTCCTATCCCAAGTCGAAGCATACCATCACTGGGCATGTCCAGGCTTGACTGGACCTGCAGATCAGAAATTCAAACCCACAGCTCTATGCCAGAGCACATAGCATATGATCTAACCATCTTTTCTAAGTTCAAATACGGGACACTCAATGAAGCCAGGGGGGTTCAAGTTGGGGAAAATAAAAAATATGTTTATAATTACAGTTTTAATTCTAACCCAACATTTTAATCAGTAGGCTAGATTTATAACTTAACTTACAAATGTGTCAATCAGGCCTACTTGTACTTCTCTACAGAGTGAATTTTAATCAAAATAGCAACAGTTTCACTAAGATAATTAAAAATTTCTGGGCAACTTATCTCAAAATTGCACTTTATATTCATTAGACATTTGAGAGTCTCTACATGTAGTTGGACTTTTTCTGTAGACCACATTTGTGCATAATTGAAAAGCACCATTCAGATGGAGCATTGGAACCTGGCAAACATAAAGAGGCCAATTCAGGTCAGGATGTCTAAGCCCAACGGAAACAGGTAGGCCGGAAACAGGCATGTTCCAGACCTGATTCGGAAACCACGGAGATATACGCACCTGCAGAACCAGAATACGGGAGATATACATATCTGGCATGGCACCTCTAACACATTTGAGGAAACACGACTCGCCGCTACTATTATGGGACATAGGTATATGCAGCAAATGGCATACACATTTTCGCACTTGCTGTATTCCGTAAAGATATATGTACGATGATCCCTGTCTCTGTGGGGTCATGCCCCTACTGGAAAAACATCCATCTCCTAAGCTGCTGCTAACACTGACAGTGTTGTATTCATGCAAACAAGACAGGAATACTATTGAAATAGTGTGTGCATGCAAAAGGGACTATGTAAACCTGGCTGATGCATGCCCAGAATAGTAGAAGGTTATCTAAGTGCACCAAGGCTATTGTAACAGCAAGTGACAGGGGAGTGATTTCCCTGACAGCAGCACATATGTGGGCTGTGCAGAACACCTTAGGGATGCCTGCGGTGGATACCGCTGCAAACAGTATATACACTGCAAAATATGATCCAGGAAAGTCCCATCAGGATGAGAACATGCAACAGTGAAAACATGAGCAATACCGGCCCATGTGAACCAGCACCTGTCCTTTCAAATGTGCACAATGCTAGAGACCCCCTATGGTGCAATTGGATATGTAATAGTGCTGTGTGCACTGCAGCATGTCCCCACCATTGACAGCGACATGCCCTGCCATGTTGCTGCAGAGCAGCTTGTCTGAATATACTGCCCATGCACACTGGCACTTGGTGATGCTGCAGTTAGCCCTATGGTACAGGAACTGGCCAGATATACATTTTCCTTCCAGATGTGTGTATCAGCACAGAGGGCCTCTCCTGCAGCCCTCATGCATCCAATACACACACACACACAGTCCTGCATGCAGGCACAGATAATATACCTCTGCCACGACCATGTCCAGCACACAACTACTGCTGCTTCATAACTGTATGGCGTCTCTCAGCCACACACATGCCATCCCTGCAGCTTTGTTCCCATTTTTCCAAGGACTGTGTTGGGGAGGCCATGCATTGCCCCTCTGGTACAAAGAGCACATGCCAGATTATAGACTATTGCACTACCTTACCTTAATGTCAGGGTGTTTCTAATATTACTGTGCCATACAAATGACTCCAACCTGTGCATTCCATTCCTTTATTTATTTATTTATACCGCGCTCTTCAGAATCAGTGCGGTTCACATGTATACTAACAGGTACTTTTTATTCCCTTGTCCCCGAAGGGCTCACAAGCTAAGTGTACCTGAGACAAGGAGGGTTAACTGGCTTGCCCAAGGCCACAAGGAGTGGCCATGGGACTAGAGATCCCAGTCCCTCCGGCCTGAGGTTGCTTGTCCCCATGTGAGAATTGAACCCCCCAGCCTTCCATCCTGAAGTAACCTGTCCCAACCACTGAGCCACTCCTCCTTTAACATGGCATCCTGTGCTCCCCAAACAACAGACACACCAGATCAATATAAACATCTCATAGCCATTCATCTCTTTGGGATGCATTGGGTTTTGGAGTAGTATTTATTCTAAGTTCTGCTCTTATTCCATGTTTCAGCAGTTATAATGTGGACGTCTGGGTGAACTGCCGGGGACATACACAGGCCTGAGCAGAATACACTTTATACATCCCTGAATATGGCCATGCCCCCATTCTGCTCCATCCCGCCTATTTTCTGGGTTCCCCGTGTAAGTGTCGTGAATGTGCGGGTACACAAGGTTCCGAAATATGGGTCTAGACATTTTTGTTGGTTACACATCTATCCCGCACATACATGGGGCTTATTTGTGGTTTAGAATGACCACCAAAATAAATTAACCGATTTGCATAAACATTTATATGGTATCTCATTACTTTAGAAGTATCCAAACACCACCTTCCATTTTTCATCAACAGTGGTGTCAGGTTTTTTTTCATTCCTAAACTTTTTCTTTAGAAACAAATGACTTAAGACAAGAGAACTCATCAAACAATTCAGTATTGTTTATTACTGACTCCAGGCTGGGTCTTGTAGACAAAATGTAATCTAAAGACGATTCTAGCTCACACCACTGCAGTTGTTTTGAAGGAGAGTCCACTGTTGTTTCCCAATCTCCTGGAGGTGAGTGGTCCACTGAGCTAAGTAATCAATGCAAGTGGTGTAGAAAGATGACACAGATTGCTTGAAATCTGCTTCATCAATGCTGCCCTCTCCTTCAAGATCTTTTATCTTCTTTCTGATTGTCAGAGGCAAAAACACTTCATTATTCCTAGTTACTAACTTGTTTCTAAAGTCACTGATTACTCCAGCCACCTCTATCATTGAGATTTTTTTGAGACTCAATTTTTAGAGTTGCATTTTGGAAAATCACTCTTCTATTGACTTCATTCTCAAAAAAGGTTTTGATGATAACTGGGCATTTTTTCTGGCTCAGAAAATATGATTTCACTGGTTGGAACATTTCAATTAACCTCTCTATGGCTGATAGTAAGCCAGTCATCTAGTATTACTGTATCTGAGGAGCCTTTGATATTCACTCTCAACAAAGTCAGCCATCTCTTTAAGTTCTTCAATTCTCACCATATAAATGTGAAGATGTCTGAATTTCTTGTCAACAATAACTTACTCATCCCACACTTCGATTACTGCAACTCCATACTTCAAGGTCTATCTAAAAAAACCCTAAAGATCCTTCAAATGGCTCAAAACGTCTCCGCCAGAGTGATTATGAAGAAGAAAATCTCTGAACATACCACTCCAATATTAGCTGACCTACACTGGCTCCCTATAACCGCCCGTATAAAATACAAACTACTAGTTACAATTTTCAAACTCTTTCATAACATAGCACCATCCTATCTAAACAATCTCATAAACAATCAGCCCCCATCCAGAAACAGAAGAAGCTGCAATACAAACACCCTACTCATACCCAACAGTATCAGAACGACTAAAGCCTACACAAGTAAAAGAGCCTTCACTTTCATAGCACCAACTTTATGGAATCAACTACCAGCAGAAGTAAGGTCAGTCGAAGACTTAAAAGACTTCAGAAAAAAACTAAAAACACACTTATTCAATGAAGCATACGATCCAACTTAAACATAATGAACACTCCCAATCAGTAGTATGAATCACTCTGTCATGCACCACTATAAGCACAGCCTCGACATTTCATGTAAACTTGACTTTCACATTTAAACTTATATTTATTCATCATACATTATATATGTATGACCCAATATTGTATATATGTTACCCCGATCAATTGTATTTGTTATACCTTTATGTTAATCACCTATTATCTAATGATATCACCTACCATTCTATTGTTAAATTTGTTTCAACGTAGTTGTAAAATAGTTATGTTTAACCTTTAAGTTATCCGCTTCTGATTGCTGGAAGTAGCGGTATACAAATGATTGATAAATAAATAAACAAATAAACTTCAATGTCTAAAGTCAGGCATTCGGCAGCAGTGCTGATACAATTGTGAATAATGTGAGCTGCACAATTTGCACCAATCAAATTATTTCCTAAATCTTTTTGCAGCTTGTAAAAAATATTCTTACTACTTTCTCCTAGCGGCTCCACCAAAATTGCAATTGGTATTGTCAGCACACAAATCCAAAACTTTGGATCTTAGCCCACTGGACTCATCTGTATCAAGAATGCACTTGGAAAGAATGTCTGAGGTTTCACCTTTAACTTCATGGACATCAAGAACTTTTACCTGAACCCCTTTCTCAGGAAGAAAGTACCTTAATAAAAACAGGGCACACTTTAATGCTTCCATGGTTTGAGCAATCACAAAATACAGTTAAAAAACTTGTCTCAGAAAGGTCAATCAATAGAGTCAGGTTTGAAAACATTGCAGTCAATTGCTTCTGTTTTGGTTCACACACAAGAATAATTTTCATTAAAACATTTTTTCAACAACTTTGAAGCACAGTCTGATGACCAAAAGGAATGGTTGTGGGCAACACAGTAATAAGCCCATGTACCCTCAGTTGTAGCCAGTAACTGAATTTTCTCAACAAAAGTTTGACTTTTAAAAAAAGAAGTCACAGTTCTACTTGAAGACGCACTTACATCTGCTATCTTGTGTTTATCCTTAGGTTTTGAACAATGTCACCCATGCCTACATCTGCAATTGAAAAGGAAGGCCGGCATTTGTTACAAAACACTGTGTATATCACCAGAATGTTTCTTAATGAACGGGTATTCATTCTATAGTTGGTCATCAAAAATAATACTTCCTTTCTGTCATTTTAAAATGAAAATAAAGTCTAAAGATGAAATAGAAACATGCACCCTAGGCTATGAGCCTATACAGACAACAGAATCAACAAAATCAACTGAACACTGGCCGGGATACTGATATTGATGTTGGCCCTACGATCATAGGCACCAGCTCTGAGGATGTGTGGGTGCTTGAGCACCCCCAATATTTTCTCCTGTAGGTCTGTATATCTGTAGCAAAAAGCCTCAGCATACTCCAGAACTGCAGGACAAGGGAGAAAGGAAGGTTTCTGTATCCTAGCTACTGCTCTCACCTCTTATTTATTTATTTATTTATTTGTGCATTTTTTTTTATACCGTCCCTTCCAGAGATCAGGAGTGGTTTACAGAGAACATTTCGATAAATTATCAAATAAGCATTACATGGAACATTACATTGAACAATGTGCAACTGGAACAGATACATGAAAACTGAAAACAATTATATACAGTTTTTATAACATAAAATATTTAAAACTATGTACACAATTTAAATTTTTTTTACATATCTACATATTTAAGGATTCATCATTGTTTGGGTTATCATAATTTATGGTGAGTCGATTTAAGTGAGTATGTTCATGCTGGATTATGGAGGTTGGGAGGCTATAGATAAGTCGTAGACGGAGTTAGAGTAGTACTAAGTGAACAAATGTGTTTTTAGATCCTTTCGGAATTTTTGCATATCTTTTATCTCTCTTAACTGATCTGGAAGGTTATTCCATAGGATTGGTGCTACAAAGGTGTCTGCTGCCACCTATTGGCTGGCTTTGTCTGACTGATGGTTGCCTGGGCCCAGGGGAGGAAGCAGAGCCAGATTTGTCAGATGTTCTGAGGACTCAAAATTTTAGGACTGCCAACCATCTAAATTATTTTAGGATTCTACAAGTTTGTAAAGTATCTGTCTTAGTCAAAATGATGTCTAAATTGTCTAGGTATTTTTTAGAGTTTAGCTCTACAGTTCGCCAGGGCTCCCACCTCACTTTGCAGAGTAAGTGGTGGGTTCTAGCCAAAGGAAAGGCTGCACTAGTCACAGGAAGGGTGGGCTGATTTTCTGCACAGGGTCTGGGAGAAAGTCACTGGAATAAGTGGGTTTCTTGGTAGTGAGTGGGGTTGCTGAGAAAGGGTAGAAATGTAAGAGGAATGGGGTAAAGTGTGAGGAAGCTATGCAGGCTGAGAAAAGAACTGGTAGCAAAAGCAAGAACTGGGGGCACTGAAGTAGAAGAGTGCAGAAGCAGCATAACACCAGTAGACAGTCAGAGATAGAATCTCTCTGTCTGAAAAGTGCTAGTGTGCATGTGTGTACCTGATTTGGGGGGGGGGGGGGGGGTAGGTGTGTGGATGAATTCATGTGCGTGTGTGACTGAAATACAACAGAGTGCTTGCATGTGTATATGTTGCTGTGCCTCTGATGGAAATAGTCTCATATAAATAGAGTTTCCCTTTGAAAATTTCAGCTGGAGTGGAAATGTCCGCTGGTACAAATGTGGAGGAGTGGGACACATATTTTAAAATAAGTGACATTTAGGCATCCCGACCAAAGTAATTCAATTCCAAGAACAAATCCTTAAAATACAGGACTGTCCCATATAATACGGGACAGTTGGTCACGTTACATATGACCCAGGTCACAAACAAAACACTGTACTTTTAAACCCTTTCAAGTAGGTTATACCATTCCCAGAAACTCTTATCACAGTTTTGGAAGACTTAGTTTTCCCAGTTTCTCTGTGCAAATGTGTATCCTCTCATTCCAAGCTTCTTGCTTCTCTGTCAGCTTCTAGTCAGGGCCGGCGCGAGGAGATGAGGCGCTCTAGGCAAACCACTTGTGCCTGCCCATTGCTGCTGTTGTCGCCCCCCTCCGGGACGTACAATGGCAGAAATGCTTGCAAACAGCCTCCACTCCAATTCCTGATGCCAACTTCCTGTTTTGGCATTGGGCGTTGGAGAGGGAGCAGAAGCAAACTGCCCCACAGTGCCCAAGCTTAAAGGTAAGCGTCGCAGGGCTGATTGTAACCACTGCCCCGTTGTGTGTCCCGGAGAGGGGCGACGGTGGCAATGGGTACAGGGCCGGCACGCCAGGCGACTATCTAGTTCACCTAATACTAGCCCCGGCCCTGCTTCTAGCAGACTACAATCCTAGCACTTGTAATAGAAGAAGTGTCTGTTCCAGTGCTTCCCAAATGTTTATCCAAAATGACCCAGTTTTAACACTTAAAAATTTATAAATTCATGAGAACCTAGGTGATGAAAGCAAAACAGCAGATCTCCTTTTCACTGCTTCATTCACTCTCTCCTCCCCATCCACCCTCTCCATCAATCCAAATTATGAAGACAGTAGCAGTCAGCAGAGGGCTCTGTGTGCCAGTGTGCTCATGCAGGATGGTGCAGAGCCTGACATAGGTAGGGTTTCTTGCAGGCAAATCGGGAACACTTATCCGAAGTGTGGTGGAAACCGTGGAATGGGAGAGGGAGGAGGAGAGGAAGGGACACCTTAATTCCAGGTTTGAGCTACAAGACATGGAGAAAGAAAGAACAGTCGTTACGTTACCCCCATCCATCACATCCAAGCAGACAAATCAACAGAGAAATAGAAACAGTGATGTATTTTCTCTGTAAAGTGCAAAATATAAAGATAATGAATGTAAATTCTAAAAACTTGCATATTCAGATCACTATATTGAAAATATTTTTTTGCAACTCTTCTCCTTTTGCTGGAATTAGGGGCAGAAAGATCCCAAACAGGTGGGAATCAGGTGCACAGCGCTAAAATAACAGATAATCCCTGAAAACCAGGTTCATCTGGTAGACATAGGCCCCACACTGCCACTACTGGGCATAGATTACAGTGGAGGTTGAGAGGACCGTTTCTCTGACCCCATCCACAGATTAAGTGAGCGGTTTTGGGGTACTGACTCTCAGTTTGGGAATCACTGGCCTATTCTCTTTACCAGGTTATAAGAAACAGTAGAGGCAGGCAATGATAAACTCCATTGGCCAGATTTAGTGTACAAAGTAAACACATAGGAACAAAGAAAATGATACCAGATAAAGACTATACAGCCTAGCCAGTCTGCCAGTTAATAAGAACTATTAAGTTCTACATCCTTTCCTCTCCCTCAGAGATCAGAAGCAGCCAAAGGATTATTTACCAACCCGCTTTAGTGGGCAAAGTAAGTAAGACAGATTTATTTTCATCTATTTACGACTGTTTATAGCGATCCTATGGCATATGGCCTTTTAAACCAAACTAAAAAATACAAGATAAAAGCCTGACTCCAGCTGCAGTTTTAATAAACTTGCTGATTTTTCCTGCAGCACAGAAATCCTAACTTAAATCTTTCCTTAATAAGGAGCTAGTGCTAGGAATGGACCTGGGTTGAGAGGTACAGGGCACCTGCCCAGATGTCACAGCTTAAATGTGTTATTAGATTTCTTGTGGGGCTACAGAAGCAGCAACAACAGAACAGAAAATCAGTGTGAGGCCTGTTAGCTGCCTACTCCCACAGGTCCTATAGCATTTCACTCTTTCTATTGGTTTCCTTGGTAAAAAGAGGCCATGCTAGAGGAAGCAGGGCCTGTGAGCATGTGCCAGCTAAAAAAATCTTGTGCTGATTTTATCTATTTTGTTGCTGTAGAGAGTGACTCCAACATAAAAATTTTATCCATTTTGGGTCAGAAGGTACTGGATCAGCTGAGAGGCGTGAGGGGAGAGAAAAAGAAAAAAGAGAGAGGGTGGTGGGATATTGCCATTGCCAATAACTGCGTAAGGAGGAGAGTGAGGTGGCTGTTGCTGGCCTGGGCATGGGAGACAGATGGAGACTTACTGAATGAGGGATGATGGATCACAGAAAGAGGGCCTGTTTCTAGGTGGAAGAGGGAAAGAGGGCTATATCTGAGCAGGGGGAGATAAAAGAGGACTGTTACTGGGCAGAGGGTGGTAGGGAAAGAGCGAAGAGTGGTGGGAAGAAAGAACAAGCTATTGCCAGACAAGGTTTGAGAGGATAAGAGGAGGTCTATCGCTGGGCAAGGAATGAAGCAGAGAGAATGCAGCAGTGGAATAGCATAGAAACCATACACATACATATTATGGCTGACACGGCTATAGTATAATATAGGTGCTAGGAATGACTTAAAATAGGGAGGGGTTAAAAAAGACAAGCATTCCATATGTAATCACATATACCGATAAAAGAGTATATGGAAAAGACATTGGGTTAAATGCACTTTATGTAAAAAAAGGGTAGTTTAACAAAACATGATAATAAACACACTGAAACCTTGGAAAGGACTAAAGCATCTCAAAAAATATGGCTCATAAAGAACAAAACATCCATATACGAGACATAGGGGTATATTTACTAAACTGCGGTAATGTCATTCGCAGTAGGTTCTGCGGTAAAGGTAGAGATGCCCATATAAAGGCATGGGCGGTACATTGTTACAGCAAGCTGACAGAGAACGCGCGTTACAAGGTGTGTTAGAATAACGAGCGTTACAAGGTGCCTTGTAAAGCGCCTTGCAAGGCGCCGTGTAAGGTGCCTTATAAGGCGCCTTGTAAGGTGCCATGTAAGGTGCCTTGTAAGGTGCCTAGTAAGGTGCCTTGTAAGGCGCCCTGTAAGGTGCCTAGTAAGGTGCCTTGTAAGGCGCCCTGTAAGGTGCCTTATAAAGTGCTATGTAAGGTGCCCTGTAAGGTGCCTCAGAAGGTGCCCTACAGGGCCTCCTAGGCTAAGCGCCATATTAGTCACCCTTGGACAAGTCACTGCAGAAGGCACCCTGTGCTATGAAACCATAGGTTAAGGTGGCCTAACAAGGTTTTGGTGTCCTAAGTTAGTGTGCCCTAGGGACTGCAAGGTGCCTCAGGATGACATGCATGACCTGTGCGGAACAGAGACAGATGTAGCCCTAACACTAGATAGAGCACTCAGGAAAGGCAATGAACAGGTGAGTGAAGGAGGGAGAAGTGGGAGTCGCTGGACCTGCCATATCTGCGGGCATCCCATGTGCCTGCTAGTACTGATGACAAACATGGTGGGGCAGCTCTACCACAGCACAGGGTGCTGGCAATGTAAAGTACCAGAAAAAAAGTTGGTGGCAGACGATGGGAATATGTGTCCCCCAGTGGAGGCGGAGGTGGCAGGATAGTTACAATGATGGGTGGACAGAGGAGTGGTGGTGCCATGCAGATCAGGCACAGGCGAGGCAAGCACGATGAGGCGCAATGCAGGAAAGGGTAGCAGTGCAGGACATGGGCTGGCAGCCTGCACAAGCAGACAGGACTCTACACAGCTGACAGACACAGATAGACGGACCGATGGAATGTTGGCAATTGTGGCGAGGGTATTATGGGCTGGAAGCGCAGATCTGCAAAAATATGACCTCTACAGGCATGCACACTATTTGAGTAGGACAGGTATGAGAGGAGGGAACAATGAGGAACTGAACCAATGAACACTGACAAGAATGGCAATGTATTAACTAGTAGGCTATACCTCCATGGTGTATGTCACAGCAGTACCCATGATGCAATGCACCTGCTGAATAGCTGTCTACAGCTGATCAACAAATGGGGTCTGCACCTCTCCGGTACCTCAGCTGGGAAAGACGAACTGACAGTGTGTGATACTGGCAAAGAGTAGCTACAGACCATGCCATTGTGCAGGTTCTGTGGTCACCCTGAGGGATAGGATTGGTGCCCAGCACTAGGTCCGCAGTACATGTGGTGCTAGAGATAGGTCCTGCTGTACATCCCCATCACTACCAGTGTGTGACAGGTGATCTGTGCAGTGCAGCTGAAGGTAATTTGGTGTCCATCTGTATCCTGCAGTCACATGTGGCCCTGTGGGACCAGACACCAGCCAGATTACTGTGTACCCCGTTTAAGGGTCTGGCTGACATGGGCAGCTGTTATCGGGGCAGAGGGGTTCCTAGAATTGCATGAGGTGTGTGTAGCAGTGGCTGTATAGGTCACAGTGGTATACACTACATACCCCAAAGGGCCCACATCACCCTTTTGTAGGTAAAGAACAGTGCCCCCGCCCCAGGGAAGCAACCTCCGTCCTGTTTGTACAAGACAGCCCTCCAGGGTTGATGGACCAGAGCCATACCTATGACTGGGACAGTGGCAGACCAGCAGCAATGCTGGGATTAGGTCTGGAAACCCCAAGTGCCTCTCACCACTGTCTGCCAGTCACCAGCAGACAGCACAGTCAGACTGTACCTTAAAGGTGTTCCAACCATGCACACTCTAACTGCAGACAGTCCACCAGGAACTATGTGCAGCAAGCAGGCATCTCAGTGATTGGGACCCCAGCATTGGGGAACACAAATATATCACTAGAGACAAATAGTGTCAAGCGCTATGTGGGAACCTAGACCTGCCATGGTCACTGCTCATTCAGAGTGAGTGCCCTCTCAGCATGCCATGCTGTGGCCACCCTGTCCATGCAGGTGGTGGTCATGCACTACAGTGTCCTAGCCATTGCCCCACACCCTGTGAAGATACATTCTGGCCAATCTGCCCTGTCCGGGCCATACCCAGAATATCTTGCTCCTTATTATGCATCTAATCAGGCTAATGCTGGTAACAGTGGGACATTTTGGGCCCAGTGAAGTGTGGGCAGCCACAGAACAATGGTTAGACATACAAACACGCTCACTCCTTTTGCAGCATTATACAAAGATAGGGGTGGTTGGCAGCCCTGCCCGCCACACTAGTCCTGATCACAGTGCCGACATTGCTAAACTGTGCAGGGGGTAGTAGTAGTTCTCTGGTGATAACATCATCCCAATGCTGGGGCCAACAGCCTGCCGCTCCATGCATCATTGGATTGTGGAGCCTGTGTGAGTGGGTGTTTGCACCCCTGTTCGCCACTGCTTTGGGCTTTGCACATGTTGCTATTATATCTGCATTGTAGGGTAAAATATAGGGATATGCTCTGCAGGAACCACAGCTGGGACTTGCACCTGTGACCCTCTGCTCCTGGACACACTGGCTGGGTGTACTGCACCACACTGTTGCCACAGATGCATGGTAATCCCTGGGGCTACCTGCACTTTTCCTCAGCCAGACCTTTTATGTTGCACTGCACACCACGTACTGATGCAGAGCATGGCCTAGGTCCACTGCAGGGAGGTGGCACTGCCCCCTCCAGTACGAGCACATGCCCCCCTGCCAAGCTGACGTGGCCATTTGCTGTTGGTGCTGGTAGTGCGCAGTCCCAGGCCATCCACTGTGTAGGTAGGCGCCAGGGGTGTGGGGGGGGCATACGTGGACATCCTCACATCCCCCCATCACTGCCTACCACTATTATGTCCCCGCCACATGGGGGCGGGATGGCTGGGGGGATGTCAGCTCTGTGCCCTAGCGACTATTGGCTAGGGTGGAGCAGGTAGATTTTGGTGGATTGTGTTTGGCCTTGGTTAACTGCTGTCTTGCTGATCTCTGGTGTCTATGTTCCTATGTGCCACCTAGGCGCCTGCCTGGTCCACCCTGTGCCCCAGCTGCCCGTGCTACATGTCCCGCCTGTGGCCCCCTATGCCCCATTTGCACCATCGCCATAGTGGCCATTCATACTTTGGCACTATGGCAGTGGTTCTTTTTTTTTTTTTTTTTTAAACTTTTATTTTCATTTTGCAACAAACAAAAAAAAAACAACACACCAAAGGAGACAAAACAAGTATACAATAAGGAAAAACAAACCCTATTACCCCCCACCCCCCTGCTTCTTCTCTAAGCCGACAGTATCAGTATGTGAGCGCTTCCAAACAACAGTGATTGTACATCAAAACGAACATAATTAGCATCTGCAATACAGAATGATCATGTGACAGAGATTTATACAAATTTAAACAGTCAGATGAGAGCATTTAGCGGTGTGAACATAGTCATTGAGCATCTTCCATTTAGACAGATGATGGGGGGTCTGAACGGAAGAAGCAAACATACGAGGTATTTGTTCATATTTACTGTAGAGACAGACATGATTCCACCATTCATTGGGGCTCAGATGGGAGCTATTTTTCCAGTATTTCGTAATTAGGGAAATAGCAATGCCCAGCATGAAGTCTAAAAGGAAGTAAGCCGATTTTGGAAGAGAGGGGATCCCCGCAGCTGAGCGGAGTCCCACTATCCTCCAAGACAGGGGCTCTTGAAAGTGCAAAATAGATTGGATACGACCCCAGACCCGACGCCAGTAATACTGTAGTGCGGGACATTCATACATAACATGAGTTAGTGAACCAATGGCCGCATGGCATGTCCAGCATTTATTGCCCTGGGAGGTGTTCCATTTGGCTAATCTGTCAGGAGTATAGAAACACCGGTGGGCTAGGAAGAAGAGTGTCTGAGTGAGTGAGGCGGATCTGGAGACCCGTGTCACTCTACTCCAGACAAGGCTCCATTGCTCCGGGGTCAAAGTTACATGCAGTTCCCGCTCCCATGCTTTCTGTGCTATAGGGGTACCTCTATTTACAGCAGTACTTAAGGTTTTGTAAAAGTTAGATGCTACACCCGGTGAGCTCCCGATAGATCGGATAGTCTCCGACAAGTCTTGGGTAGGGGATTCCGATGGCGGGAGCACCTTAGCACTCCGAAGACAATGCTGTAGTTGCACCAACTGAAAGTAGTGTTTCGCTGGGAGACCAAATTCAATTTGCAATTCACTAAAAGTTTTCCAGCGACCATCATGGAACAACTGGGTAGGGGTCCAAATGCCCCTAGTGTACCAGGGGCTCCACGCCATCGGTTTATTTTGTATTTGAAATCGAGTATTGTACCAGAGCGGGAGTCTGTCTAACGGACAGAATCGGGAGTCTAGAGATTGAATAAAAGTATTAAAGGCACCTAAAGTGTCTAAAAGCATTGGTGGATAGTGGGAGTCTGATGGGAGAGTCATACCAGGGAGAGAAGTAAGAGGAAACGGTTTGCAAAGGTTCTCCTCTATATCTAGCCACACAGGTCTACTCGGTGCTAGATCTTCCAGCCAACGAGCGCCTTGTTTGAGAAGAAAAGAGTGGTGATATTTCAGGAAATCAGGGAATCGGACACCCCCATTTTCCTTATCAGCTTGCAACTTATGCTTCGCTATCCTAGGTGTCTTGTTTTGCCATAAGTATCTAGTCAGGAGGCCCTCTAAATCTTTATATGTACGTCGAGGTAGGAGACAGGGCAACATTTCTAAAATGTAATTCACTTTAGGAACAATCATCATTTTTATGGTTTCTAGGCGACCCCACCAGGTAAGTGTTAAAGGAGTCCAACGGTGAGTAAGCGCCCGGACTTTAGAGGTTAAGTCTTTGGCATTAAAGGAGATAGCATCTTCCAAAGGAGAGCAATAGTGGACCCCAAGGTATTTGACCATGCGAGGTTGCCATAAAAAGGGAAAGGATTGCATATCTGCTTGATGAATTAGGGAGTTTAATGGGAAGGCTACCGATTTGGTCCAATTTATCTTATACCCCGAGAGTTGTGAATATTTACCGATTTGCTCTAGGACAGCCGGCACCGAGTCTAAAGAGACAAAGAGCATAAGGTCATCAGCATATGCTGAAATTTTAATTTCCCTATGAGAGAAGGGGACTCCATGAATCTCCTCCGATTGCCGGATTAGTAAAGCTAAGGGTTCGAGTGCAAGATCGAAAAGAAGTGGAGACAATGGGCATCCCTGACGAGTACCGCGTTGAAGGGGAAATGGCTGAGACTTTAAAGCATTAGCACAGATACTGGCTGTAGGCTGTGCGTACATGGTGTGGAGACAACGGAGAAAACCTTCTCCGAATCCGTACCAGCGGAGAGTTGCAAACAGGAAAGGCCATTCTAAGCGATCAAAGGCCTTCTCAGCATCAAGTGAGAGGCCGACAAATGGTCGATCAAGATTAACTGCGGTAGTCAGTACATGACATAGAGTCCGAGCATTGTCAGCAGTTGATCTACCGGGAATGAAACCGCATTGATCTGGGTGTATCAAAGTAGACATCCTATCAGAGAGCCGGGTGGAGAGAATGGTGGCAAATATTTTATAGTCCGCATTTAGGAGGGAAATTGGACGATAATTGGCTGTTAGTTGCGGATCTCTCCCCTCTTTCTCAAAAACTACTACATTTGCCATAGAAAAGGACCCAGAAGGAGATCCCTCCTCGGCCAGAGCAGAAAAATAAAGTTTCAAAACTGGAGCTAAGTCAGCGTTAAAGGTTTTGTAGAATTCAGCAGGGAGACCGTCCGGGCCGGCAGCTCGACCTGTGGCACATCTCTTGAGAGCAGAATGAATTTCTGATAAAGTGAATGGTTTGTCCATGGCCTCTCTATCTTCGTCAGATAGGGTCGGTCGTTGTACCCCTGAGAGCAATCGTTCAAATACTTCTGGCTCAAAATCACATTCAGATTGATAAAGCCGAGTATAAAATTCACGAAAGAGTTCTAAAATTTCTGTATCTTTAGTGACCAGGCCCCCCCCCGACGGATTACGGAGAGCGGTAACACGCTTGGCTTCTTTTTGACCTTTCAGGGCATTCGCTAATAATTTGCCAGCACGGTTATTTTCCCGGTAATACAACCCTTGTTGTGATTCAATATTTTTAGCAGCAGCAGTATATAAAAGCTGATTGTATTGAAAGCGGAGGCGTTGTAAACGGAGTAAAATACATGGGTCAGTACAGGACGTAAGGAGACGCTCCCCAGCTTGTATCTGTTGCTCTAGAATCAGTAAGTGTTGCTTTCTTTGTTTCCCCTGTCGAATTTGATAGCTGGTTATAGTAGCACGGATAGATGCCTTAAAACCCTCCCACCAAGCCCAGCTCGCTTTGTCATGGGGTGAGTTAAAATGAAAATAATCTTGGATAGCGGCCTTTATGTCAACCTGAAAATCTTTTTGATCCAGTAGGGATCTATCAAAAAACTAAGCACGGGGATGATCATCTCGCGTAGTGACATGCAATGAAAAAGATATGGCAGCATGGTCAGAAATATGAAGAGGATGAGTCCTAGCCGTGTCCACTTGAGAAATCAGTGCTTTGGAAATGAGAAAAAAATCTATTCTAGATTGTGAGTGATGGGGGGCAGAAAAAAAGGTGTACTCTAAGTCGGAGGGGTGAAGCAGCCTCCATATATCTACTAGCGCAAGGTCTTGCATCAGAGCTGTAAGGGTAGCAAGACTCTTGGGTGGACTACTCGTTCTAGGCGGTTGTCTATCTATCAAAGGGTCTAGCACTTGATTGAAATCGCCACCAAGTATTAATGGAGTATTGGCAGAGGCCTGTGCCAACTGCGCAATACTTGCATAGTAAGCAGGGTTATCCACATTCGGGTCATAAATACAAATACACGTGAATTCACTATCTCCAACCTTAAAATGTGCACGGGTCCATCTACCCTCCTTATCAGAGCTAGTATCTATTACAGTAGCTTGCAAAGACTTCTTAACCAGAATGGCCACCCCACACCGTTTGGAAACGGCGGGAGAATAGGCAGCCACCAGATAAGGTTTAGCATTGAGTTTCAGTGTTTCAGCGGAATTTAGATGCGTTTCCTGAAGAAACACTAAATCAGCATGCTCATGATTAAGATAGCTAAGAATTTTCTTTCTTTTGATTGGACTATTGATGCCTTTTACGTTAAGTGATAAGATCTTACATAAGGCCATTGAGCAAGGTTAAAAATTCTGAAAGAGAACATGATAGCGCACATAAGTTCACAATGTCCCTCATAGTAACTGTATCTGGCTGTACACATGACATGATAAAAAATAAGCTAATGTAATACAATGAAGCGCCCCACATTAAAAAATAAGAACCGCAGCGAGGTAGAGAAGAAGCAGAACCCCAGAAATTACTGGCGACCATGTGTCTGCGGGGAGAAACCCCAGAGAAGGCCGAAATTGAAAACATATAACCTGTATAACTGTGCGTGCTCCAAATCCAACCGAGGCACACATCATGGAGGGATAGAAGACCAAGTAAGTCATATAAAGACAGAAAGAAAAGTCCAGGCAGTCTCTGTGCTTGGCGATGACCACCACGTCGGGCCTTTCAAAATGGCGGACAGAGCCGGCAGATAATAAGTCCAAGTTGTTGGGTTAACGCATCTGCTCTGCTTCTTTGGAGTCTAAAAATGTTGATAGTAGATCAGGATCTTCGAATGTCCTAGTTTGGTTGTGGAGAGTCACTCGGAGCTTCGCTGGATACAACAGGCCAAAGCGAGCCTGTAGCTGTTGAAGTCGAGGGCGAAAAGCAAGGAGTCTCTTCCGACGGTCAACTGTGGGCTTTGCCAAATCAGGGAAGAAGGAGACTTTATGACTTTCAAACTCCAGATGACGATTCGCCCGGGCAGCATTTAGAATTTGTTCCACTTGTTGATATCGTAGTAATCGAAAGATAATAGGCCGGGGGGTCGTGCGGTTGAGCGCCATATGGGTAGGAACACGATGTGCTCGATCAATTTCCAGGTCTCTATGAAATGTGATCTTCAACAAGGAGGGAAGAGTTTTGAGCAAGAATTCTCTGATATCTCCTGCTTCCGCCCCCTCCGGTATTCCAAGGAGCCTCACATTGTTGCGACGGGCGTGATTATTGCTATCTTCTAACTCTTTTTGAAGATTCTGTATCTGGCGCTCAGCCTTGTCCAGTTTGACCAAGCGCACCGCGTGCGAGTCGAGGACCCCCGCCATGTTGTCCTGCCGTAATGAAAGGCTTTCAAGTCGGTCCTGGAGCACACCGAAGTCTTCTCGCATGGCTCGAAGCGCTTCTCCGTTGGACTGCACCAGTTCCTTCACTCCGCGTATTTCCTCTAAGATCTCCTGATGCATTTCGGGGTTTTCCCGAAGTGGAACCATCTTCTGTGGGGAAGACACCTCTGTTTTGGAGCGTTTTCCGTGTGAAGAAGAAGGAGACCCGAAGTCCAAGCGCGCTGGTTTATGGGCCGCCATCCCCCCCGAGGTACCCCGGTAAGTTCGGAGCAAAAAATTGAGTTTATGTAGGTATTAAGTCAGGATTCTGTGTAGGCCTCTCGGGAGCTTCAGCGCGAAGCGTCTAACCCGCTGGACATCAGGCTCCGCCCCCCCTATGGCAGTGGTTCTTAACCAGTCCTCCTTGAACCCCTAAGCCAGTCAGGTGTTCAGGATAGCCCTAATGAATATGCATGAGATATATATGCATTAGAGATATCCTGCCAACCTGACTGGTTTGTGGCCCTCTAGAGCTGGATTCGGAGACCCCTGCCTTACACCTCTGTCATTTAAGAATGTGAGTGGGCAAGGTGCAGATCTCCAAGACATCGAAAAGGTTAGATAGAATGTGTCACATGCCTCTTTGCGTCTCACCACCACCAAAATATTGTCTATTAGACAACGTTTTGGTGGTGGTAAGAACTGAGGAGACATGTGACACATTCTATCTACCCTTTTGATGTCTAGAACATCTGCACCTTGCCCACTCACAATCTTAAATGACAGAGGTGTAAGGCAGGGGTCTCCAAATCCAGCTCTAGAGGGCCACAAACCAGTCAGGTTGGCAGGATATCTCTAATGCATATATATCTCATGCATATTCATTAGGGCTATCTTGAACACCTGACTGGCCTAGGGGTTCAAGGAAGACTGGTTAAGAACCACTGCACTATGGTATTGCTGTACATGGAGCACTACTATCACAGTTTTTGGGCTCCCTGCCTGGGCTGTACATTGTTGACACGTAAATGGTTTCTCTCTCCTGCATATGTGCATCTAACGACAGGTTTTCAATCGCGTTAGGATTCAGCTCTTCAGATCAGCACGTTAGTGTGAATGGAGCCTCTCCCCGCCCACATGCCGCCCATTGACCCTTTCTCTCCGCCCTCTCTCCACCTTCTGCGGTGTTTTACCGCGCCACGGAACGTCTACGATCGTTATGTAACGATAACGCGCGTTATGAGACGTTAACGATCATTATTAACGTCTCATAACGCACGTTAACGTTACTTAATGATCGTTAACGTTACATAACACGTGGAATG
Source organism: Ichthyophis bannanicus (assembly GCA_033557465.1). Taxonomy (NCBI): domain Eukaryota; kingdom Metazoa; phylum Chordata; class Amphibia; order Gymnophiona; family Ichthyophiidae; genus Ichthyophis; species Ichthyophis bannanicus. Next base: position 1,831,323,760 of record CM066032.1, on the reverse strand, counting down.
ACATTACTGCAGTTTAGTAAACATGCCCCAATGTCTTTCCATATACTCCTTTATTGGTATATGTGATTATATACGGAATACTTGGGGGTTTTTTCCTTGCCCTTCCCCTTTTTAAGCCATTCCTAACAGCTATATTATACTACAGCCATGCCAGTCATAATATGTATGTGTATTTATATTCTGATTTTATTATGTGCTTATTGATGTCATAGGCCAGGGGTCTGCAACCTTTAAGACATAAAGAGCCACTTGGACCCGTTTCCGAAGGGAAAAAAAAAACTGGGATCCGCAAAACCATTGCGACATTTAAAACAAATCTAACACTGCATATATTGTTTCTTACCTTAATGCTATATACGACCCCCTACTTTTCCTGTTAAAATATAGGTGTTTGGCCTATACTCGCCGTATAAGACTACCCCTCTTCCTTTGCACACCAAAAAAAATACGCCAGAAAATATCACAACAACAAGTAACAATATTTGATTTCAAAATTATGATGATTTTGTAGTCAAATCACTAATATGAAATAAAATTATTTTTTCTACCTTTGTTGTCTGACCAATTTATTCTTTGATCATGCTGGTCCCGATCTGAGGCTTCTGCTTTCCTGTCTTCTCTTAGCTCTCTTTCTGTGGTCTATGGTCCATCTGCCATTTCTTATCTCTTCTTTCGTTTTCTTCACTTCTTTCCATCAGCCTATTTCCAGTCCCAGTAACCCTCCCCAATATCAGCCCCTTTCCAGTCCTCACTCCCAGTACCTTCCAATGTCAACTTGCATTCCCATGATTGCCACTGGTGTCCATTTCCTTCCAGTCCCCCTCCTTCCCCACTGACCAGTCCCTTCTAGTACAAATACCATGGCAGCCCCTCTCAGATCCAGTTCCATTCTCCCATCCCCTCATATCAGCCCATTTGTAGCCTTAGCCCCCAGTTATCTTCCAGGGCCAGCAGCTCTATCCTCCCCTCCCCACAATCAGCCCATGCCCAGTCAAAGCCCCCCAATCAGCTCGCTTCCAGTGCTAATCCCCCCTCAACCCCATTACCAGTGCTAGCCTCCCCTAATCAGCCCAATACCAGTCCTACCCCCCATCAGCTCATTACCAGTCCTAGCCTCCCCTAATCAGCTCATTTCCAGTGCTCGTCCCCTCAACCCCATTACCAGTGCTCCATCCCTCCATGTCAGCCCCTCCCTCCCTCCATCCATATCAGCTACCTCCCTCCATGTCAGCCCGCCTCCCCTATCCCTCCATGTCAGCCCCCTCCATGTCAGCCCCCCTCCCTCCATCCATATCAGCTCCCTCCCTCCATGTCAGCCCCCTCCATCCCTCCATGTCAGCCCCCTCCCTCCATCCGTATCAGCTCCCTCCCTCCATGTCAGCCCCCCTCCCTCCATCCATCCATCCATATCAGCTCCCTCCCTCCATGTCAGCCCCCCTCCCTCCCTCCATCCATATCAGCTCCCTCCCTCCATGTCAGCCCCTCCATCCCTCCATGTCAGCCCCCCTCCCTCCATCCATATCAGCTCCCTCCCTCCATGTCAGCCCCTCCCTCCATCCATCCATCCATATCAGCTCCCTCCCTCCATGTCAGCCCCCTCCATCCCTCCATGTCAGCCCCCTCCCTCCATCCATATCAGCTCCCTCCCTCCATGTCAGCCTCCATCCATCCATCCATCCATCCATATCAGCTCCCTCCCTCCATGTCAGCCCCCTCCCTCCATCCATCCATATCAGCCCCCCTCCCTCCCTCCCTCCATGTCAGCCCCCCTCCCTCCCTCAATCCATCCATCCATCCATATCAGCTCCCTCCCTCCATGTCAGCCCCCCTCCCTCCCTACCTCCCTCCATGTCAGCCCCCTCCATCCATATCAGCCCCCCTCCCTCCATCCATCCATATCTGCTCCCTCCCTCCATGTCACCCCCCCTCCCTCCAAGTCAGCTCCCTCCCATCTTCTGCAGCCGCGGCTCCCAGCCACATAGGGAACCGCGGCTGTGCGTTTAAAATCATCTCGGAGCCCTTACAGTCTTGACGGGCTCCGTGCAGCATTGTCCCGCCTCTAAAGGAAGTTTTGGAGGCGGGACAATGCTGCACGGAGCCCGTCAAGACAGGAAGGGCTCCGAGATGATTTTAAAAGCACAGCCGTGGTTCCCTAAGAGGCAGGGAGCCGTGGCTACAGAAGAAGGGAGGGAGCTGACATGGAGGGAGCCCATAACGCCATGTTTAAATACCGGGCGGGCAGTGTGCTCCGGAGCCGCGGCAAAGGTGAGAAAGAGCCGCATGCGGCTCCGGAGCCACGGGTTGCCGACCCCTGTCATAGGCACATACATTTGCTGTGCATTCCATGTTTTTTATTATTGTGACTTGTGATTGTGGCCGCATTGGTGTTTTTAATTTTATGGTTTTTCACTCTTTCACCTAACATGGGTATTTGAGAGGTATTTTTTAGCAATGACATTTTTGGCAATTCTCTTGTTAACCCTTTGTTCTCTATTTGCTTTTTACGTATTTGTTTCTACATCATGCTCCCTGGTATGTATGTATGCCTTTTTTATTTATATCATTTTATTTATTTATTTATTTATTTAACATCTCTTATATACCGTGCTATTCACTTCACTGCGGTGTACATACAACAAAACAGTATACTATGCAGTCTAGCTACATTGTACTTACAGCGAACAGGAGATAAAATCTTGGACAAAACTGGGGTAACTATTTACAGAACTTTACACTAAAGGTATGTTTTCCATTAATGCTTATTTAGGATTGGTCATGAGGGTTTGGCTGACCGCCTTCATGCTGTGTGGGTTAGTGGGTTATTTGATTTATGTTTTTTATGATTTTTTTATTTTATTAATGCATTTCTGTAATTGTTATGTACTTTTTTAGTTTTCTTTCTTAACCCCTGATCAGGGAGTGTGCACTGAAACACATCTGTATAAATTTTATGCTATCACCATTGATCTTTTGCATCTTTGTTTCCCTACTGTGACTTTCGGCTTTATGTTTATTGTGGGAACTTCTCTCTGTTTGGTGCTCTTATTAAGAAGAACTGAAATCTGAGTGCATTATCAGACAGAAAATTAAGGGGTATGTTTACTAAACTGTCTTAACGTTGCAGCGGTGGTATTATCGTGCGATAAGTGATGTTATCGCGTGCTAATGTCACTTATCGCGCGATAACGCAGCGGCGGCGTTAAGGCTCACTAACGCTGTGAAATCCGGGCCTGAAGGGTGGAGTAAGGCTTCCCAGAGGGCGGAGAGAAGGGGTCAGTGAGCGGAGAGTGGGCGGGGAGAGGCTCCATGCACACTAACGACATGAAATCAGGGTCTGAAAATTGGCACCAGTGAAAACCTTGCGCTAGAGGCACATTTGCAGGAGAGAGAAACCATTTTCAGTCAGCAATGTACAGCAAAGGCAGGGAAACCCAGAAAAAGTGATAGTAGTGATACATGTGCAGGAACCAAAAAGGCAAATAAACATAGAAAATGACCAAAACCACATTTGAAATCCCAATAACCAAGCTGGCTAATAGTGATAATAATGATAAACATAAAGCAACACCACTGACAAAGCACAAGAATGAAGCTACCATGTTTGAAGGGTCTATTCTCTGTCCCCCTACAAAGTGAATGATCCCACATTGAAATAGTGCTGATCAGGGGTTTTCTCATTTATATTGGGCAGGTTTGTTATGGCGTGCACATGTGCAGTAACAGCAGAGTGGGCATGTAGGAAAGGGCAACTGTACTGATGCTGTAAATGGGATACAGAGGGCTGCAGACGGCACATGCTGTGGTCCAGCTGGGGCACAGTGCGGGCTAGGCAGATGCCTAGGTGACACATAGGAATGCCGAAACTGTAAAGTAGCAAGACAGCAACTGACTAGGGTCCAACATGGGCACAAGTGTGTGTCCTACAGTGTCACAGGGGATATTACCTAGCAGGTACCCCCAAAGGCACATAACATTGACAGGCGGTGCCGGGGGGGAAGCGTGCATGTCCATGGAGGCACCCCTACCCGAGAACCCACACCATAGGCAGCTGCCTACCGGCACACTGGATGGCCTGGGACTGCGCACCACCAGCACCACTGGCATAAGGGCATGTCAGCATGGTGGCTGAGGGGTGCTGGTGGCGGAGGGGGCAGTGGCATCTGCCCACAGCAGACCATGGCCAAGCCCCATTTAGGTGGGGGCTGTGCACTGCAACAGACAGGGTCTGTCCGACGAACAGTCATGGTATCCCCAGGGAATGACCTGTTCCTGTGGCAACAGTGTGGTGCAGTACACACAGCCAATGTGTTCAGGAGCAGAAGGTCACCAGTTCAAGTCCCCTGTAACCATATTTTACCCAGTACTAAACCATGGTAATAAAGACAGAACCTTTATTGCAGATAAAATAAACATGCCTGAAACACCTATATTTTACCCTACAGAGCACAGACACCATAAACATGTGAAATCCCTAGAGCAGAGTTTCCCAACTGCAGTCCTGGAGATCCAAACACCCTTCAGGTGTCATTTAAGGTGTCATCAAAAGGGTAGACAGAATTTGTCACATTGCTCCTCAATTCTTACCACCACCAAAAAGTTGTCTAATAGACAACATTTTGATGGTGGTGAGAAGTGAGGAGGAATGTGACAAAGTCTATCTACCCTTTTGATGTCTAGGATATCTGTACCTTGCGCGCTCACAATCTTAAATGACAGAGGTGTAATACAGGGGTCTCCCAATCCAGTACTGGAGGGCCACAAACCAGTCAGGCTGGGAGGATATCTCTAATGCATATATATCTCATGCATATTCATTAGGGCTATCCTAAAAACCTGCCAGGATTGCGGCCCTCCAGGACAGGTTTGGGGACCCCTGGCCTAGTGGTTGGGGCAAGTTACCTCAGGCTGGAAGGTCAGGGGTTCAAATCCCACTAGAGGACAGCAACCTTGGGACAGAAGGACTGGGGTTTCTAGTCCCACAGGTGCTCCTTGTGGTCTTGGGCAAGCCACTTAACCCTCCATTGCCCATGTTCCCTGTAAAATAGTTATCTCCTAGTTATAATGCCCTGTTCAATGTAATTTCAGTTTGTTCAATGTAAACCACCTTGATATCATGAAAGGTAGTATATAAGAAATGTTAAATAAATAAATAAACACCCATACCCACAGGCTCCACTGTCCAAAGCCTCATGGAGAGTCAGGCTGTTGGGCCCTGCATGCAGCAGCATCTCCCAATACTAGTACTTGCATACCTTAGCAATGCCGTCCTAAACTTGGGAACATGTTCCACATATATCAAAAGGTTGCTGTGATTAATGGCAGATAACAATTCCTATGTTAATCACAATTTGCTGATAGAGCTGCATCATAACAACCTTTCTGATATCTGTGAAGTGTGTTTCAGTTTTGGTTTCTGACAGTGTTTACCACTCCGGGGAGTGACCCCCAACAGTAATGCATACTATAGCCATGCCTGCGCTGTGCCCAGGACTGGTGTGGTTGCCAGGGCTGCCAAAGTCTCTATATTTGCACAATGATGGCATAGGTGTGGGAGTGTGTGTCTGCCTACACCTTACTGAACCCACACTGCTTGTACCTTTTCCAGTGTTAGCCTGCCAATGTGCATAATGAGGAGCAAGGTACTGTGGCTATGGCCCAGACAGGGTGGCCTGGGCAGGATGCATCTGCACAGGGCATAGAGTAATGGCTGGGACATTGTAGTGACTGACCACCACCTGCACGGACAGGGTGGCCACAGCATATCCTGCTGGGAGGTCACTCTCACCCTGACTGAGCAGTGACCACGGCATGGCTAGGTTCCCCCATAATGCTATTTAGTATTTCTCTTAAGTGATATTTATGGGTTCCCTTTTCTAGAGCCCAATCACTGACTTACCTGCTTGGTGTGTGTGCTCACATCCCATTTTGGGGTGCACACAGTTTCTCCAGGAGCATGAACTATGTACTAGCTAGCAGACTGTCTGCAGTTAGTATGTGTATGGCTGGAGACTCACTTTGCTTGCTGCTGGAGAATGTCAGATAGTGGTGGGGGAGGGGGGGCAGCTGAGCATTTCCAGGTCTACTGTCTGTCTGCCAATGCCTTATGGATACATACAGATCTGCATTGACTGCCCTGTAGGGTGCCTGTTCCCCAGCAGGACTGGGGTTGATGGTCCCCTCTACTGCCACCATTGCAGGGATGTAGAATGTGGCTCTGTTGGTGGGGGAATCCTGTCCCCCACCCTTAGCCCCAGAGGGCAGGTTGGGTGGTGCTACATAATCCGCTTATGGGTCCAAACCACTCCCTTCACTTAAATCATGTGAGCATGGCACCCACACAGAATATGCACTATTTTGGGTGCATCATAATCCACAAGGGCTAGATGTGACTGGGAAATACAGATGAGCACATGTGCATCCTAGGTGTGTCTGCAAGGACTACCTATCACACACTGGCTCTGATGGCAACCTGCAGCATAGCCTATTGCAGCTAACCCAGGTGCTGCGGACCTGGTGCTGGGCACCCCACCTCACCCTCAGGGTGAGCACAGTACCCGCACAATGTGACGGTTTGTAGCTACTCTGTGCCAGTAACACACACGGTCAGTTCCCCCTACCAGGCCGAGGTGCTGTGGGGGTGCATACCCCATCTTGTGATCATCTGTAGACTGCTGATCTGCATGTGAAGTGCATCATGGGTACAGGTGGGTTAACCCTATCCTGGTAACCACAGCAGACAGGTTGTGTGATGACCTGCAGTCCTTCTGTAGCCAGCCAGGGGTTTGTTACTAGCTATGGAGATGTAGCCCACTGGTTACTTCACTAACTGTAGAGGCAGAGGTCATGGGTTTGACCCCACAGTGGTGTTGTTTGATAGGGCTGTCTGAGGCATTTCCTTTTTTAATTTAAATTAGTGCTGCCAGAAAAACACCCTCACAGTGCTGTAACCTTAAGGTGCCTCATAAGGCGCCCTATAAAGCGCCCTATAAGGTGCCCTATAGGGAACATTATAAGGTGCCTTGGCGGTCAGTGCACTTTATAATGTGCCCTCTGGAGTGCCTTATAGGGCGCCTTATGCGGCACCTTAGGTTACGGCACTGTGAGGGTGTGTTTGCTGGCAGCACTAATTTAAATTAAAAAAGAAAATGCCTCAGACAGCACTGATTTAAAGTAAAGGGTAAGGCCTCAGACAGCCTTATTACATGACACCACTGGGGGAATCAAACTCATGACCCCTATTTTAGGGGTTATTGTATTAACCAGTGTGCTACACCTCTACTGGTGTGATTGCAGGTCAGCACGCGAAGTTAAGGTTAACACGCGGTAACGTGCGTGGCTCCCTCTATCGCGCGATAATGGACATGGTGCACTTTATTGCGCGATAACCCGTGATTGCTACCTTAAGACTGGAACGTCCACTCCTTATATGGTATCCTTTACATTATCACTACAACTAGCGCCAGTAATATTAAGACGGTTTAGTAAGCATACCCCTAAGTGAAGGAAAGTTGAAAAGAAAAGATCAGTGCTGAGACAGATATAGAGAAGGATGTGAAGAAGACAGAAGGAGAGAGAAGTGGACAAATGGACTGGAGACCCCGGAGGTGAATTAAGAGAAGACAGGCAACAAAAGGTACGAAAAAATAATTTTATTTTTAATATAGTGACTGGAATATGCCAGTTTTTGGAATTTTTATCTGGTATTTTAATATTTGGCACAGTGCAGTGGAAAATGCATTCCTTATTGTCCCTTCAGTCCAGTCCCGCATCTTTGGGTAGTGTACCTCTTTCAGCAGCTTGGAGACTGAGCATGTCATCTTTTTGATGAAACTAGTGTACATATGCAGCTGGCACCACCTACAAGCCCCAGTATGCTCAGTCTCCAAGCAGCTGGAGGAGGTAGTGAGCCAGGGTGCTAGACTCACTGAAGGGACAACTAAGGAGATAGGTTTAGTTAGAGTTTGCTTTTTATTTCCTCTGTTAAGGTGCGGGTTTCTTTGTTTTTAAAGGCAGAAGTTAAAAAAAAAGAAAATCATAAGGAACAGAGAGAACCTGGGGGACAACAGGGCTGAGGGGAGGATATTCCTTCTTCCTCCTCTCCCCCCCAGGATTTCGGTAGGGGGGGTGCTGTGGGGGTCTTCCTAGGGTCCGAGACTTCTGTTGGCTCCTGAACCTGTTATTGGGTGAGGAGCTGCCGCAAGGGCTGCAGTTGATTGACAGGAGTGAAAGCTGGCAGCCCCGAGTCGCCCCTCTCAGTGCCAAAGTCAGAAAGGAAGGCTGAACGCAAGGGATAGAAAAGCCACACAGCAAAGAGGCTCCAAGGTAAGATTGGCGGGGGGGGGAAGGGAGGGAGGAAAGCAAGAACTCCTAGCAACCGCCAGAACATGAGGAGACAGAACGTGACCTGCAGCCGCATGTTTGGGAGCCTGCAGCGGCACGGGAAACTCCCCATTGTGTTTAGGCGTGATTTCTTCTTATTCAGGCCCACATGAGTTTTAATCCCCTGCTATGTTTTGGGTGCCTGAGAGAGGCAGGCACCAGAGAATAAAGCAGCTTCCTCCTAGGGGGCCATTTGTAGTTTCTTTTTAATTTCAGTTTTAGTTAATTAGATTTTGGTAAATTGGTTTTATTTTATTTTAGTTCAAGTACTCTAGTGCTCCATGCCTGAGCCCATGGAGTTGCACTGTGCTAGGGATCATTTGCCTACCCGGTAAAGATTGAGGGCATTCTTGGGAGTGCCACCAGCACTTCCAATCATGCCAGCCAGACCACAGTGCCTGGTATAGGATGGTATAAGGGGGTGAACCCCACTTAATCCTTAAGCATTCCTTGTGTTATACAGTTCAAAGCTTATTCAGTGCACAATCACTTGATGCAGACCTGTGGGAAAAGCCTAACTAGATATGCCATTGTTGCTGGGAAGATTTCAGAGTGCTATTGTGCCTGGTCAGGTGTTGTAAGTGACAGTTGGTTGAGACATTATGACAACTCACCGGTGTTGCATAAGGCATTTTGCCTATGTCAACAGGGCTTGGCAAGCGGCTCCTCAGCCCCGGAACACAGGGCTAAGAGGGTGTCAGGTGCAAAAGAGCATCAGTGGCGTCTAAGCGGGCTAGAGGCTTAGAGGAGTGGCAGCAATCGCAGTTGTCGGAGGGGCTGGATGGGGAAGACCTTGACATGGAGCTAGATCTGCAGGAGAAGTTGGAAGAAGGAGAGATCCCAGAACAGGAGGATCAGGCCTGGATTGTTTGGGTTTTCTGCTGGGAGGAGATACCGGTGCTCATCTTTATGCTTATGTTTATGTTTATGCAATTTCTTGATATACTGCCCAGACCGAAGGGTATGAAAGCAGTTTTCAATCACTACAAACAGGTATTGATACAATCCCTCGTCCCCAAAGGGCTCACAATCTATGTGTACCTTGGAGTCCCCCAAGCCCCTGAATAGGCCTGCTAACCTCCCAGCAGAGGAAGAGGCGTTCCAGGTGGTATGGAAATTGCAGAAAGTCTTCCCGGTACATGGAGTAAGAACATAAGAACATAAGACATGCCATACTGGGTCAGACCGAGGTCCATCAAGCCCAGTATCCTGTTTCCAACAGTGGCCAATCTAGGTCATACGTACCTAGCAATATCCCCAAAAGACACAGGTTCCACAATGCTTGTACTGGGTCAAGCATTGCTATCCTGGGTCCCTTTTTAATAGTGGTTTATGAACCTTTCCTCCAGGAACTTGTCCAAACCTTTTTTAAACCCAGCTATACTAACAGCCCTTACTACATCCTCCGGTAACAGATTCCAGAGTTTGATTACACGTTGAGTGAAAAAATATTTTCTCTTATTTGTCTTAAATAGTTTACCCTGTAGCTTCATTACATGTCCCCTAGTCTTTCTATATTCTGATAGCGTAAACAATTGATCCACGTTTATCCGTTCCACTCCATTCATTAATTTATAGACCTCTATCATATCTCCCCTCAGCCGTCTCTTTTCCAGGCTAAAGAGCCCTAACCTTTTTAGCCTCTCTTCATAGGAGTAGCTTCCATCCCCTTCACCAATTTGGTGGCTCTTCTCTGTACTTTTTCTAATAACGCTATGTCCTTTTTAAGATACGGTGACCAGAATTGCACACAATATTCAAGGTGCAGTCGTACCATGGAGCGATACAGAGGCATTATAATATCCTTTGTTTTATTCTCCATCCCTTTCCTTATGATCCCTAGCATTCTATTTGCTTTCTTGGCCGCCGCTGCACACTGGGCGGAGGGTTTTAACATGTTATCCACGATGACTCCTAAATCCTTTTCCTGGGTGGTGAGTCGTAGGACAGATTATCCAGGATGAGTGGGATCTGCCGGAGGTTGGTCTTAAAGGGCTGCAATAGATGACGTGCCTATACCTGCTGCTGGAGCAAGAACAAGTGCTCCTTCGATCACCCAAAGTGGATGCAGTGGTGTTGGCGGCAGTTGTCTCCTGCAGCTCAGATCCGTGGAACCGGTTCTGCGAGACCAGTATGTCTGCAGTCAATACTCCATGTATTTCGTGGTGCCCAAAAAAGGAAGGTTCTTTTCGCCCGATTCTCAACTTCAAGGACATGAACTGCTGTCTCTGGATACCGCATTTCCACATGGAAATACTGCAATCAGTAATAGTAGTGATAGGAAGCGGAGATTTTTTGGCGACTCTCAATCTCACAGAGGCGTATCTGCACATTCCCATCTATCCAGAACATCAGCAGTTTCTCCGCTTTGCGGTGCCGAGGGGCCATTTCCAGTTTCGAGCGTTGCCCTTCGGTCTGGCGACCACCCCCTGTACCTTCACCAAAGTCATGGTGGTAGTGGCGGCAGCTCTCCACAAGGAAGGGGTTCTCTCCCACCTGTACTTAGATGATTGGCTGATCCAGGCGAAGTCCAGGGATGATAACGAAAGAGCAACAGCGTGGGTGAGGGAGTTCCTTCTAAGTCTCAGTTGAGGGGTCACGTGGCCCAGAGTCAGTAACGGCCGGCCCAGGATCTAGAGTATTTGTGAGCATGCTTTGAAACCCATGTGGGAAGGATTTCCCTGCCAGATTGAAGGCTGCAGAAACTACAACAGTGGGTACGGCAGTTCCTGAAGATTGGCAAGACCATCAGCATGGCATTATCTGCCGGTTCTGGGGAGAGCCCTCAGTTGGTGCCTGCATGTGGGGAGCCTGGAAGGAGTCCCAGGTGTGGGTTCTGCTGATGACCGATGCCAGCCTGTCATGTTGGGGAGCCCATTGTGAAGGACGCTTTGTTCAGGGACAGGAGTCCGCAGGAGGCCCTGTGGTCGATCAATCATCTCGAGATGCAAGCGGTGACCTTGGAGCTAGAATGTTTCGAGCCATGGTTGCAGGGTAAGGTGGTCCAAGTCCTCTCGGACAATGCGACCATGGTGGCTTACATCAACCAGCAAGGAGGAAGGAGGCACGGGCAGTGCAGCCCTGGAGGAGGAGGCCGAAAGGCTCTTTGGATGGGCAGAAATTCGTCTCCAGGCATTATCGGCGGTGCATGTAGCAGGAGTTGACAATGTGACAGCAGACTACCTCAGCCGAGTGCATGTGGACCCTGGAGAGTGGCAGCTCAATCAGGAGGTATTCGAGCAGGTGGTCCACTGATGGGGCATATCGGTCATGGACCTAATGGTAATGTTTGAGTCAGCCAAGGCCTGCCGGATTTTCAGCAGAAGAAGAGAGGATGTCTGAGGGCCTGGATGCTGTAATTCAGCATTGGCCCAAAGAGGATCTTCTCTGTTTTTCCCCTGTGGCGCTCATAGGCCATTTAGTGCAACGGATCGAGACACACTGGGGATTTGTAATTCTGGTGGCACCAGACTGGCCGAGGTACCCGTGGTATGCCGGCCTGATTCGGATACTGGCTGACTGACTGTTTGGAAGGACCTCTTGACGCAGAGGCCGCTTTGCATACCCCAGGTGGATCAATTCTTGATTATGGCATAGCTCTTGAAAGGGCAAGGTTGAAGAAGAAAGGATATTCGGGCTCGGTGATAGCGACATTGCTACAGGCCCAGAGGAGGTCTACAAACCTGGCATGTCTCTGCATGGGGCACATCTTTGAATCGTGGTGCGGAGAGAGGCAGGCGTGCCCTTCCACTGTCTCCGTCCCAGACATCTTGGCATTCTTGCAATCTGTTTTTGATAAGGGTCTAGCCACCAGTTCCTTGAGGGTACAACTGGTGCCAATTTCTGGTTATCATGGGAAAGTCCACGGGGTGCCGTTGGATACATACCCAGATGCTGAGCTTTCTAGGGGCAGTGTCCCACCTTTGTCTGCCAAAGAGGGTGGTGGTATTGCCTTAGGATCTCAATCTGGTGCAGATGGCGCTGTCTGGGGAGCCCTTTGAGCCATTGAGTGGAGCTTCCTTGAAGGATTTGACTCTGAAAATGGTATTCCTGGTGGCAATTTGCTCCGCACCATTATTTCAGAGCTTCAGACCCTGTCATGTCAGGAGCCATTCCTTCTCCAAGGAGAAAGTGGTCATGTGCCCGGTACCTTCGTTTTTGCCCAAGGTGGTATCAGCATTTCATGTAAATCAGGCCGTTTCCTTACGGTCTCTGGCGAGCGCAGATGTGGGCGAGAGCGGATAGGGGCCCTGCCACTACACAGCTGTGCCACCTGAAGGGTAAAAGTCCTGCGAAGGTATGTGAAAAGGACATTGTCCTTTCAGAGATCAGACCATCTGTTGGTGGGCTGCACAAAGGTGAAGCAGCAGCTAAGGCCTCCATTTCCAGATGGATCAGGGAGGCAATCACATTGACATACATCTTGAAGGGTAAAGCAGTGCCAGCGGGGTTGCGGGTGCATTCCTCGAGGACTCAAGCAGCCTCGTGGGCAGAGTATAGTTTAGTTCCGCCAGTGGAGATCTGTAGGGCGGCATACTTTCTCTGAGCATTTTCGCTTGGATGTCCAGACAGTGGGGGATGCTCGTTTCAGATCAGCAGTGCTTCAGGCTGGTTGTGCAGGTGTCTCCTATTAGTTTAACTGCTCTGATACATCCCAGAGGTGCGGGACTGGACTGGAGGGACGATAAGAAAAGAGAAATTAGACTTACCTGCTAATTATTGTTCCTTGAGGAACTCGAGTCCAGTCCTGAAACTTTCCCTGAGTGTTTTCTGTGATAATTTATGTGCACCCCAGTCCTGAAGCTGGTTCCTTGGTGGAGGAAGTGACCAGGGGAAGCCGGGGAGGGGGTATAATCAGTGTTTGGGGGGGGGGCAGACCAGAAGAGCTGTCGGTTGCTCACTCCCCGCTGGTTGGAGTTGCTCAGGTGCTCAACAGATAGGCCTCCCCAGCCTGGAGGAGGGGATGGGGTATCCTTGCCAAGAGATGGAGGGGGTACTAGTTTATTTAGACGTAGAAGTGTTTGTTGCATGTTTAACTACTTATCTGTTGCTCCTCTGAGTCTGCTTTGTCAATAGGTACTGGGGCTTATAGCTGGTGCCAGCTGCATATGTACACTAGTGTCATCAAAAAGATGACATGCTCAGTCTTCAAGCTGCTGGAAGAGGTACACTACCCAGAGGTGCGGGACTGGACTGGAGTTCCTCAAGGAACAACAATTAGCAGGTAAGCCTAATTTCTCTTTGCTGTTTCAGGTGTTGCACTGCATGCAGAGCCTGGCTTCTTGGGGTTTCAGTTTGATTTTTGTCTATATTTCTATTGTCAGTTTGTGGTAATTTGTTCTGTACTTTGTGAAGATCTATCTGTGTTTAGAATGTGTGACAGAGGGGAGGTATTCACATTGAATGTATAGGTATCTAATAATCTGGCTTGTTCATTTTACCTAATAAATGGTTATAAGGTGCACTGAAGTATTTATAGTGCTGCCTTTTTCTAGGTGGGTTCTTACTGGTGCTGTTATGGAATGGTAGATACTGTATGTTCTATTCAGAGTGACTTTTGAAGAATTTGTATTGCTTCACAATTTGGCTGATACTGGAGAGAGTTTATGTTTATTGTACTGAAATGAAACCAGAATCATGCTTTTTTTTTGGTATGGTTAGTTCTATAGTTATATAGGAACATAAGAAATGCCATTTTGAGTCCATCAAGCCCAATATCCTGTTTTCAACAGTGGCCAATCCAAGTCACAAGTACCAGTCAGGTTCCCAAAAAGGTACACAGATTCCATAATGCTTATCCCGTTGTAAGCAATGGATTTCCCTGGCCCTCTTTAATGATGGTTTATGGACTTTTCCTCCAGGAACTTGTTCAAAACCTTTTTAAATCCAACTACACTAACAGCTTTTACAACATCCTCCGGTAACAAACTCCAGAGTTTGCTTACTCATTGAGTGAAAAAATATTTTCTCATGTTAGTCCTAAATAGGCCACATTGTAGCTTCAATGCATATCCCCTAGACTTTCTACTTTTTGAAGGGGTAAACAACCGATCTGCATTTACCCATTCCATTCCATTCATTAATTTATAGTACTCTATTATATCTTTCCTTCACTTGGTTTGCAGCTTGTCGTGCTGTGAGAGCTTGTGTGCATCAGTGATGCTGAGGGCTAAGCTATCGGTAGCTTAACTACTGGCAGGGTCTCCCAAGATGGACAGGTCTTAGCTGAGGTGCCAGACGAAGACAAACCACCCATCTGGGCAGCAGCAGAATGAGACGATATTGGCGGTGGATGATCACATTTCTGTGACAACAGCAATAACACTAGAATTAACCTGCGCGGAAGAAAGGCCTGGTAATCTACTTTATATCTTGCCATGAAAACCCAATGGATGGTCACAAGAAAACAAATTGCACTATAGTGGTGGAAGATGAGACCCCCAGGTCGGAAGGCACTCAACTGGCTACTGGTGAGGAGCTGAAGACTTTTCAGAGTAAAACCAGCATTTATGATGTGGTTAGATCAAAGCCTCGGGACGTCTGACTGCTGTTGTAGCTGCGCATGAAATGAGAGTCAGAACTGTACATATGGACTTCACCCAATGGATTGTATAAAAATCAAATTGACTACATCTGTGGAAGTCAATGATGGAAAAGCTCTATAACATCAACAAAGACAAAACCCAGAGCTGACTGTGGTACAAATCACCAACTACTAGTATGCAAACTCAAGCTAAAATTGAAATTGAGCAAGCCATTCATGAATGTAGCAAAATATGACCTTGTGAACTGGAATTTAAAGGCCTGCAAAATCAATTTGATGATTTAGATACAAATGACAGAGCCCCAGAAGAGTTATGGGATGACATCAAGAAGGTTCTGTTGGAAGAAAGTGAGGAGTCTCTCCAAAAGGTAAAAAAGCAAAAGTGGCCAAAATGGATGACCAGAGAAACTCTGAAAATTGCCCATAAATGCAGAGAAGCTAAAGCCAGAGGAAAAAGAGGGGCAATCGCAGAACCCAAAAGAGATTTCCAATGTGCAGCAAGAGAAGATAAGGAGAAGTTCTACAATGACGCATGCAAGGAAATAGAAGCAAAAACTATTAGAGGAAGAACAAGATCAGCTTTCCTAAAGCTACGAGAGTTAAAGAAAAAATTCCAGCCTCAAATTGGAATGTTGCCAGATGCTCAAGGATCCATGTTGAATGATGCTGAGAAGATCAAGAAAAGGTTTAATATAGAGTCATTATACAATTTATTATTTATTTATTTAACTTTTCTTCTATACCGCGCTATTCAGATCAGTGCGGTGTACATTCGAACATAACTTATTACAATGCAGCAAGCCAAATTGTAAATTACAATGAACAGGGTAAATAACTTGGGTAAAAACTGGGGAAGCTATCTACATTTAATATACATTGGTGCATACGTTCCTAGATCTAGGTAATTTGGGTCAGGGAGAATCAAGCTGGCTATCCATTTTCTTGCTGGGTATGCTTGTTGGGGAGGTTTGGACGGGTAGATAGCGTGTTCGTTGCCTGCTTACCAGAGTTGGATTCAGGGTAGTATATTAGGAACAAATGATGTTTCAGCACTTTTCTGAATAGGGCCAGGTTTGTGATGGTTCGAATATCTATGGGGAGGGCATTCCATGCTCTAGGCGCATATATCATGAAGGCCCTGTTGGCCGTTGCCTTTGTGCATTTTGTCATTACTTCAGGGACCTCTAAAGTGTTCTTCATTGTGGATCTTCTGTTTCTATTATCCGGTATGCTGTGAATCAATTTGCTGATGGGCGTGGGGGGCTGATTATTTAGTGCTTTGAAGGTCAGGACTAGAATCTTGTAATGGATTCTGGCCTGTACAGGTAACCAGTAGAGTTTCTTAAAAACTGGCATTATGTGGTCCGTCCTTGATACTCCTACTAGAACTCTCGCAGCTGAGTTCATCACAAGCTGGAGCAGACTTAGCGTTGCCTGTGGGAGTCCATGAAGGATTACGTTAGCGAAATCTAGATGTGGGATCACTAAGGCTTGGTAGATCGTTCGGTAGTAAGCAAGGTCAAGCAGTGGTCATAGATGTTGTAATGTTCGTATCTTATTGTATACTGCTTTCACAGTATTTCTTATATGTGTTTTCATGTCCAGCCATTGGTCGAGTGTTATGCCTAGATAGCGAATTGTGGATTTGGTTTTCAGCTCAGCATCGTTGATTTGTAATGAAGATGGTGGGGTAAAATCCTGGTTCCGCGTGATGAAAAGGACATCCGTTTTGCTGTGGTTGATCCGTAGGTTTTGCATGAGGAGCCAATCTGCTACTGCTTCAAAACATCTTATTATTAGTGAGAAATCTGGCTGGTCAATCGTAAATGGTATGTATAGCAGGATATCGTCTGCATAGGCAAGACAATTGACGTTGAAAGCTCGGATCAAGGCACAGGTGGGCTGCATATAGATGTTAAACATCATTGCAGATAGTGAGGATCCCTGTGGCACCCCTTGTTTTTGTAGAAATGGCTCTGAGGTCGTGGAACCAGTCCTCACTTGTTGCCATCTGTTGGACAGGTATGATTTGCACCAGTTTAGTGCCGTACCTTGTATCCCTTTTTCTTTGAGGTGCTTTATTAGTATCTCATGGCTCACCAAGTCGAAGGCCGCTGCGATGTCCATGAAGATGAGGACAAATCCTTGGTGAATGTTGTCAATTCCTGAGACTAGGTTATTGAAGAGGGTAGTGAGTAAGGTGTCCACACCGTGTGCTTCCCTGAAACCGTGCTGGGATGGATCAAGCGGGGCTTCAGTGTCGACATGTTGTTGGATTTGTCGCTGGACTACCTTTTCGATTATTTTGGCAAGTAGGGGGATGCTAGAAATTGGTCTGTAGGATTCAACCTTGGATGGGTCCAGTCTGCTGTTTTTTCAAGAGTGGTCTGATTGATGTGTGCTTTAAGCTCTGTGGAAAAGATCCCATAAAGGTCAAGTTGACCAACAGCCATTTCATCCTATACCTTATGATCAGAAATCATTGGTGGTGATAGAAGAAGTCCGAAAGGCTCCATCAGACCACTATTTGCCTGCCTCTGCCCTCCCCGGACGTGACACGGCCGCAATCTGAAAGGTATCACCTGTTATAAAAGCAATGTGCCGGCGGCTCACATCGCTGCAGCGTGCGACAGGGATGCACATCTAAGGAGCACGATGTGCTCCTTAGGTGCACTCCTTGGGGCGGCTCCAGCAGGGGCGGTGCCTCTTTCATCTTGGGAACACTTCTTGGCTTGTTCGAATTGCTTTCTAGCTATAACACTCTCTTTCCTCTCGTCAACCCTTGGCTGCCCATCCTCCAGGTGAGTTCTCGTCACTGTCTACCTGCTCTCCCTTTGCTCTCTTGTACAATTCCTAATAGCCGGTATATGGCCTCTATCCCTGTGTTCTGGGGCAATCGTCCTGCTCCGTCCACCTGTCTCCTTAGGCCTAACGGATCACTCTACTTCTGTTCCACTAACCTCCTCCCTTGCATACCTTCGACTAGTTCTTATGCTTTCTTCTCCCAGGCTCCCGCTTGTTTTCTTTCCCTTAAGATGGGCCTGCTGAACTGTCGGTCCTTAAGGTCCAAAACCCTTCTCATTTCAGATCTTGTTACTCAGGAAGCCCTTGACATTCTGCTACGTACCGAGACCTGGTTGAAAGATGGGGACAATGCCCTTCTGGCACGCTGCCTCCCTCCTGGTTTCAATGCTGTTTCTGTTACCAGCACGGGTCTAGTGGGTGGTGGTGTAGCTGCTCTCCTCCATTCCTCCATCCCCTCTACACAAGTTCTCTCTCCCTTATTACATTACCCAGAGGCCCTTTTGCTTCACCTCCATATTTCCTCTCCTCTGTATCTTCTCCTCATCTACTCCCCTCCAGCTCTGAGACCTGATCTTTGGGATTCTTTCTTATTATCTATCTCTGATCTGTCTTCGGCCTTTTCTCGTCTACTTATTGCAGGGGATTTTAACCTGCATCTGGACTCACCATCTTCTTCTAGGGATCACTCTTTTGCCTCACCACTACATGATCTATCCCTGATTCAGCATGTTCCCTTTGCCACACACTCAGCAGGCCACAGTCTGGATCTGCTCCTCTCCCCAGTCTCCTCTACTTTCTTTATACAATGTCTTTGTGCTCTTCCTCTGCCCTGGATCGATCATTTTTGTATCACCCTTAAGTGTCTCTCCTTTCTGCCCAACTCTGCATCCCTCTCTCAGATTGCCAACTGTACTTTCCCACCTGCTCAATCTTATTCCCACCGTATAACTCCTCTGACCATTCAACTTTTCCCAGCTGCTGAAGACCTCTTACCTCCAGACTTTCCTTCCCTTTCTCCTGACTCACAAGCCTCCTGTTGGTCCTCCTCTTTCTCTGCTGCCCTCGATCACTTAGCCCCCCCCTTCAGCTCCGCCCTTCATCGCGTCACCCCTCACAGCCCTGGTTCCATAGCGGCCTTTATCTCCTCCATAGTCAACTCCATCGAGCTGAACGTTTCTGGCGGAAAGCACCCTCCACACCCACACTATCCCGCTTTAAGGAATGTCATGCCCACTATCGACCCCAAGTACATACAGCCAAACAATCCTACTTCTCAACAGCTATTTCCTCTGCACCCAATCAAACCCATCATCTTTATACTGTTCTTCAGTTCCTTACATCTCTTCACCCTGGCTCTGCTCCCACTCCCCCCTCATCCTCTCCTTCTCCTGCTCAACTAGCAACCTACTTCAATAATAAGGTTCTTGATCTTCGGCTCTCTCTGCCCCATTGCCCCCCCCCCCCCCTCTATTTCTGATCCCTCTCCTTCTTCCCCCCTCCGGTCTCTCAGCTATCACCTGCCTGGGCCTCATTTCACCCTATTACTACTTCTGAGCTCATTGGATTAATCTCTTCCTCTAATAAAACTTTCTGTTCACTGGACCCTATTCCCTCTTCCTGATTGCTTACTCCTTCTCTGGCTCTTATCCCTTCCATCCTTACCATGATTAATACTAGTCTTTCCACAGGGTTCTCTATTCTACGTATCAGTTACCCCAACTGATATTATTTTCTCTCAGTTACCCCAACTGATGCTTATGCTCAGGGGCGGCCCAAGGGGGGTGCGGGGCCATGTGCGGAGACTCGGTGCGGGGCCTCATTTGCATAAGGGGCCTCATTTGCATAAATATTTGCATAATGTTACCATACACTAACTTTTAGTAAACATGCCTCTTAATGAGTGTATGAATAAAGAAAGACTAAAAGACTTCTACATTACTATAATCCAGTGCCAACCGCCAGACACATTAGGAACTACTACAAACACTGCCCATTTAGAACCCGTAGCAAACCCGCCGTATCCTGACAGCACTACCAGGACTCACAAAGAACCATACTCTACCTATCAAAAGGCAACACTGCAAATATTAAACCAATACATTTCAGAGAATAACAATACATGACCTACTGGGGAAAGAGAACAAGTGGCAATTTCAAATAGGAATTACATAAACAGAATACCTCAGCTCAGTTACACATGCAGAACATAGACCATCACCAAACAAGGAATCACAATTTAGAAACAGGAAGACAATAATTAAACTGGGAATCCCAAAAGCCAAACTTGGAATGTACAACACTGTAGAAATAAAACTATACATTAATTTGGTCTTGTACTAAACAAAGCACAGACGTTAATGATGCACATTTCCCAGAGCTGACATATTCCAATTAATAAATTCAAAATAAAGAGATATTTTTTTACCTTTTGTGCATTTTTTTTCAGCTGCAATTGCTCCAGTCACTTTCTTCTGGTTTCTTTGTGTCTTCCGCTAACTCTCGATCGTCTGCTGTCCATTTGTCTTTTCTTCTCTCTTCTAGTTTTTTTCAATTCTCTCTCTACATCTGCTTTAACATACCAATCTTTCTCCTTTTGCTCTTTCCTCATTCCTATTTCATCTACTCAAATTTTACCCCTCCATTCTCAATCCCCACTTACTCTCCCAATATCCGGCCAATTGTAGATTTGTCTTCCCTCCCACACAAAATATTTTTTCCCTCTCCATTTCACTCTCCCAGCTCCATCCCATTCTAATCCTCCCCCAACATCAGCTCCATTCTAGTTCCAGTCCCACCCAGCATCCGCTCCCTTCTAGTCCCCGCATCAGCCCATTTCCAGTCCTAGCCCCCCATAAGCCCCTTTCCAGTCCTATCCTAGACCCACCATCAGCCTATTTCCAGTCCTAGCTCCCCCATCTATTTCCAGTCCCATCCGAGTCCCTCCATCAGCTCATTTCCAATCCCAGCCCCCCATGAGCCCATCAGCCCATGTCAAATCCTAGCTCCCCTCCATTCAGCCCATTTCCAATCCAAGCCCCCCATGAGCCTACTTCCAGTTCTAGCCCCTTCATGAGTCCATTTCAATCCAAACCCCCACCACAGCCCATTTCCAATCTTAGCACCCCCCCAACAGCCAATTTCCAGTCCTATTCTAGCCCCTCCATCAGCCCATCTCAAGTCCTAGCCCCCCGCCAATTCACCCATTTCCAGTCCTAGCTTCCTCCCCCTCACAACCCATTTCCATTCCAAGCCCCCGTCCCCATCAGCTATTTGCAGTTCATGCCCTCCTTCCACTCAGCCCATTTCCAGTCCTAGCAACCCCCCAGCCCATTAACAGTCTTAGCCTCCCCAGCCCATTTCCAGTCCTAACCCCCCATCAGCCCATTTCCAGTCCTAGCCCCCCCATAGCCCATTACTAGTCCTAACCCCCCATCAGCCCATTACATCCTAAACCCCCCATCACCCTATGTCCAGGCCTAGCCCCCCCATCAGCCTATTTCCAGTCTTAGCCCCCCATAGCCCATTACCAGTCCTAATCCCCCATCAGCCCATTACCAGTCCTAACCCCTCCCATAGCCCATTAACAGTCCTAACCCCCATCAGCCCATTACCAGTCAGCCCCCCCATAGCCCATTACCAGTCCTACCCCCTCCCCATCAGCCCACTTCCAGTCTTAGCCCCCCCCAACCCATTACCAGTCCTAAACCTCCCCATCAGCCCATTTCCAGTCTTAGCCCCCCCCCCCATTTCAAATTACCAGTCCTAACACCCCCATCAGCCAATTTCCTGTCAGCCCCCCCATAGCCCATTACCAGTCCTACCCCCCCCCATCAGCCCACTTCCAGTCTTAGCCCCTCCCCCCCCCCCCAGCCACTGGTACCAGTCCTAAAACCCCTTCCCCCCTATCATCCCAAGTTTAAAAACACAAAAAAAAGACCCAGCTGCTTCTGCCGCGGCAGCATCAAGAGTGCCGCCGCGGGGCCCCCCCCCTCCTGCCCGGCAGAGCCTCCCCCCTGCCCGGCAGAGCCGCTCAGTCCCTGCATCGTAGGCTGGCGTCATCCCCGAACGCGGGCTTCTTTTCAGATGGAAATCCCATCAGCCCCGGCGGGATTAACAGAGCCGCGAGAAAGGAAACTCTCGCGGCTCTGAAAAGAAGCCCGCGTTCGGGGATGACGCCAGCCTACGATGCAGGGACTGGGCGGCTCTGCCGGGTAGGAGGGGGGGCCCCGCGGCGGCACTCTTGATGCTGCCGTGGCAGAAGCAGCTGGGTTTTTTTTTGTTTTTTTTTAAATTTGGGATGAAGAATGTTTTTTGCGCGGGGCCCCCTGAAACGCGGGGCCCTGTGCAAAAAACATTCTTGCTCAATGGACGGGCCGGCCCTGCTTATGCTATGAATTTGGTTCCGTCTCCCTGAATTCTGTTTCTCAGTACAAGCACTTGGGAACAGCAAATAATCACACAGTATCGGTATGACATAAGCTGCTCAATTTATTCAGAGTATAGCTTTGCTTATATAGGATAAAAAGATGTACCATATACGTCATAACCAAATACGTCATAGAAAGTTACAGAAAGATGCAAGGTTGAATTATATTTGAGCAAGAGGTCATCTTTGCACAGCTATTTGCAGAGTTAAAAGGTTATCATTACAGAGCCTTCAGAAAGGGGATCTGAAAGAAAAGGAATTAGCATATCTTGTCTCGATTGCAACTTATGTCTCCATACAATGTGTGTGCATTGCTTTTGTAAGGCTAAGCTAAAGAGCTTTTTCTGCAAGGTTAGCAAATGACCTGTGGCCTACACTGACAGAAAACATACTTGTAATAATCCTGATATGTCTGCTGCATATATAAAATTCCTCCATACATAATATTCTGCCTATCAACCCCTCCTGTTATCCTGAAAGGATAAGCTTCAGACAAGAGTAAAGGTAGTGGAAAGAGAGTCAGTAGAGTCAAAGGTCGAGGAAGGTGGAATACGGTAATAGTGATAATGGAAAGCACCCTGAGGTTGAGGAGGGCGACAGCATATAGAACAGACAAGAGACAGAGAACAGCAGGCAATGAGAATTATGAGTAAAAGACTGATAGCAAATGTCAGCAAGCCACATAAAGCAGGCCCTAAACCAAAAAAACAATAGGTGAAAGAGGACCACCAATCAGCAGAGGGAACTCTAATTTGGGATGCAAGTTTGCATAGGTCTTGAATAGAGCGCTCAGTTGGGACGCTATTATCAGTAAGATTAAAACAATACATACCCTCAAATTCCTCACAACCATGATTTAAGCGTAAAAGCAAGAAATCTATAGATAGTCTATTTTGCAAGATGGCAGTGCATAGACCAGACATTTCATGGTTCATAGAAGCTAATATAGAGGAAGTAAGATCTATAGATTAGCTAAGGAGCAAGCAATGCAACTATCTTCCATATCATTGTGTAAAGCTAATCTAGGGGCCCCAACAATAGATAATGTGAGGCCTAAGGCTGTATAATCACTGTAAGGTTCAACATTGGAGTTACAGGTGGAGGGCATAGGCTGTGATCGAGGAAGGCGTGTGCGGGAGAGCGGGGAACTAACATTGAGAGGGACATGAGAGAAAGCAGCAGAAGTAAGCCTGGCAAAAGGTACAAAGGCCACCTGTAGCATTTATAGGAACATAGGTGTAAGCAGTGTGGATGCATAATAAAAACCACCCCAAAGGAGGATACATCAGAGAGTAAGCATGAGATACTGCTGTAGTTGAGGAACACTATAGAGCAGTATTAGACAGGCTAAAAGCAGGAGCAGGAACAATCTGTAGCATTGAGACTATAGACAATTTACAATGAGAAAGGGACCTGGTTATATCCCAAAGAGGGACGAATAACACCAATGTTATACAAGAAAGTAGAAAAAGAAACATGGGACTGGGTGCAGTTTCAATTGTCAAGTACAGTAAATTTCTGCATTTCACACAGATTAGAAGGTACAGCAATGAGTCATGTTGATAGAAAAGCACCAGCTTGTAGCGAGCTGCGCACACAAAAGTCTGATACATTTAATGCAGTCTGGGCAAGTAGTAATGCCGTATTAACAGTTCCAGAGATGGGCTGAAAGAGGCACCACATGAGTGGTAGGAGGAGAGTCAGTGCAATCTTACCAATCTTGCTCATGATGGTCAGGAGGCTGGAGGGTGATCTGGATCAGAGAGGATGTCAGTGGAGGCGGTGCAAGCTTTATTCTTGACACGTGGATCCATGAAAGGCAAAAATCGCAGAGGATGACTGTCCGTGATGACAATCACTGTAGTTGGAGGTCCGTAGGGCAGGTCCAGGGTATGGTGGTTGTGAATGCTCTGACCTGCACCTCGTCACCAACCTTGAAGGTATGTGTTGGTTCGGTACCTTCAGGTCGATAGCCACTTTTCTTGAGGAGTCTTCTCCTCTCCTCTCTCCAGCTGCTAGGGCCTTGGCTGCCCTGGCATCAGCTACTTCTCATCCTGGTCCTGAAGCCTGATCTGTAGATGGAGAATGTTTCTAGCAAGGGCAATGGCTCCAGGATCTTTTAGCTGCCACCTTCACTGTAGTCGGAGTTATCAGAAGAACTTGGAACGGTCCCATACTGGAAAAGGGGCTTGTAGTGTGTGCTGGTAGTATGTCTTTACCAGGATCCAGTCTCTGGGTTGAAAAGAAAAAGCAGAGACATCTAGCAGAAGGGACTGGAACTGCTGACCATACCTGTGGAGCGAAGAGAGTTGCCTCTGCTGCTAGGAAATGCAAGAGGTCAAATGTGAGGCTCAGGAGTGTAAAAAGTAGGCAGCCTTCCATATAACAGTTCAAAGGGGGAAAACTTTCAGTCAACCCCCTTAGGGCAATTTTTTTTGTTGTTAAACAGAGTCAAAGGCATGACAGTTTAGTTTATTTACAAAGTTTTTTAAGGTTTCGGAGGTTCCCCCCTTCTTGAATTGCTGCTTGCATACAACAGCCAATCCAACACAACTCATTAGCTAATAATTTTTTTTTATGATCAGAAAAATTGCAGACAAGATGCTCACACTTCCTCAATTTTTCAGAATTTTAGGATTATACCAATTTGTAAAAATTTGTGTAGGTAACTTTCCTCCTTTACCTTCATGTGTCGGACCAGGACACATAGGGGTATGTTTACTAAACCGTCTTAATGTTACCGGCAAGTTGCAGCGATAATGTGAAGGATGCCATATAAGGAGTGGGCATTCCGGCAGCAAGGTAGCAAGAATCTGTATCACGTGATAGTGGGCGCCGTGGCACGTTAACACGCATTAACCCTAAGTTCATGCCAGCACAGCGTTAGATGCAATAAAGATGTAGCCCACTGGTTACTGCAATGACTGCAGAGGCAGAGGTTGTGGGTTTGATTTTGCAGTGGTGTTATATAAGAAGGCTGTCTGAGGCATTTTCTTTTAATTTAAATCAGTGCTGTCTGAGGCATTTCCTTTTTGTAATTTAAATCAGTGCTGCCAGCAAAAACACCCTCACAGTGCCGTAACCTAAGGTGCCGCATAAGGCGCCCTATAAGGCACTCCATAAGGCACATTATAAAATGCCTTGTCCACCAAGGCACCTTATAATGTGCCCTATAGGGTGCTTTATAGGGCCCCTTATAGGGTGGTTTATAGGGCACCCTATAGGGCACCTTATGAGGCACCTTAGGCTACGTCACTGTGAGGGTGTTTTTGCTGGAAGCACTGATTTAAATTAAAAGGAAATGCCTCAGGCAGCCTTATTAAATAACACCACTGTGGGATCAAACCCATGACTTCTGCCTCCAGTGTCATTGTACTCATACAAGATCGTATTGGTCTATTCTCAGAGCAATATAATTGGTCAAAATTTGTAGCAATTACTCTAATATCAACAGCATTAAACACAAGGAAAAATTGCGCTGTGGGTTGTCATCAATAATATAGCATGGGAACGTCTCAGACAAATCGGCACAAAAACAAAAGATGCTATGTATTGATCAGTGCCCCGATAGCATCAATGACAGTTCACCGGCTCAAATAGTCTCTATTTTTTTGTTTTCTTTGTATCACCAACACGCCCACAGCCTTTCACAAAGTACTTGTATTTCACATTTTTACTTAACTTAACTTAGGGGTATGTTTACTAAAAGGCCGGTAAAGTGCGGGCCGCGGTAGAGTACGTGTGCCGTATAAGGAGTGGGCGTTCCGTCCTGAAGAAGAAAAGCCGTGATTGACAGATGCGCTAAGGTGCGCGGCGCCCGTGTGCGCCCCGCACCTTACCGCAACTGAGAGCTGAACGGGAGGCATATTTGTCGCGCTGATCTGCAAACAGCAGAATAGAGCCACAGCACAATGGTTAAAGCACTGACCAATGGTGCGGGGATCAGGGGTTCAAAACCCCACAATGCTCAATGGCTTGCTGAGGTGTTAGTTTATGAGGCAGAGAAATACTGGGCCGAATAAAGCAGCACGCTGATTTCTTTTGGCGCACATCAATACTGGACGGCATAAGGCGGCGCGCTGATGTTTTTATGCGGCATATTAATACTGGGCGGCATAAAGCGGCGCGCTGATGTTTTCTGGCGGCATATTACTACTGGGTGGCATAAGGCGGCGCGCCGGTTTCGGCGGCAATCGCATACTGGAAAGTATAAGTGGGGCGCTGATGTGCAAACAAAAACACAGAGCCACAGCACAATGGTTAAGGTACTTACCAATGGTGCAGGGATCAGGGTTCAATCCCCCACAGTGCACAATGTAGACAGCTGGTTGAGTTTTTTTTATTTTAGGAGGCATATAAATAATGGACATCATAACGCGGCACGCAATTGTTTTTGATGCAATGTAATACTGGCTTGCATAAGTGGCGCATGGATGTTAAATTAGAAAAGCAGAGCCACAGCACAATGGTTATAACTCCCACCAATGCTGCAGGGATCAGGGGTTCGATCCCCACAGTGACCTATGCAGACTGCTGTTTGCTGTATTATTTTAGGTGGCTGATAAATAATGGGTGGCATAAGGCGGTGGTTTGCTGGGCAGAAAGCGTCGCGCTACTGTTTTCTGTCATGTTAATACTGAAAGGCATAAGTGGCGTGCTGATGTGCAAATCAGAGAGCAAAGCTGCAGCACAATGGTTACAGCACTGACCAATGCTGCAGGGATCAGGGGTTCAATACCAAACAGTGCAAAATGAAGACAGCTGGCTGAGGCAGTAGCTGTTAGGGGTAATATTGTTTTAGGAGTACCTTATTGTATATTTGTAGAATTATAACTGATAGCAAATACACTCTCAAAGCAGTGTAACAGAACGTCGCCCATCGGTTAATGCAGAGGGCACATGTGAAAATGCAATGTCCGCCATGGCACCCTACAATGTTGGTGAAAGTGTAGCCAAGTGTGCTATATGAGGCAGGGTAAGGTGAGAGCACTGTCTCAGATGGCAGCAGTGTGCATTGTAACGTATGGGAATTGTAAGTCGGTGTGCTGACCAAGGTCTGCCATACTTGATTTGGCAGGGAGGGGCTGCAGACAGGGGCAGGCGACTGATATCAACAGGGGTTCAGAGTTATTCTCATATGGTAATCAGTCGCAGGGCCTGTCTGTAGCCACTCCCAGCTAAATCAGGTATGGCAGACCTGGGTCAGCCATTCTTGATGTAGCAAGGAGCGACTGCACACAGTCCCTGTCGACTGATATCAACAGGGGATTAGAGTTTATCTTATCTTGTAAACTGCCCTATTCCCGTTGGAGACTGAAATCATAAGAGTAGTACAGCTCCATGAAACTCAAGCTCTGGGGAAGAAGCCAATACTCCTCTGTTGTGAATGCTGACAACTGGTGGAGATAGTGAATGATGGAGGGGTGTTCATGGTTTGAATGTTCCAGTGAATAAGGTTGGCAGAGGTATGTCATTTGTCTGTGTGCAACTGTACAGCAATCTGTGATGCTGTCTCAAAAGAACTACCCCCTTGTGCCAGATATTAATACACCTTTTATGGTGTTTCAGAAGGCACAATATAAACATACGTTGCTAGGAAATGAAAACCTCATTCTCCACAGAGGCCATGTTGAAAGGCTGTCAACTCCCAAGGCACTATTGTACATAACCCATAAGCTGTGTCAATCAAAGGCATGGCAAAAGATGCCCCAAGGATGTAGAGATGAACTCAGAAACGTTACCCACTAGCACTAAAACATCCCTCAGTTTGAATGGCAAAGGAGGTATGTGGCAAACCCACATGTAACACAAGCACTGCACAGAGCTAAAACACAAAAACAATACAAAAGTAAAAGAGGGATGAAGATCAGTTGCTGTACTGCAGAAATCATCTCCATCCCATGTGGCACCCATTAAAATGGACAAACATATTCTGGCTAGCTACAGCCATGCACAGAGTGATGTTAATGTACCGTGCTATAATGACTGTGTGTGAAAGAGGATGGTAAGATGTGGCCAGCAGAGGAGGCTCAAATGGCAGAATAGGTGACATATAGAGCACACACAGGAGAGGCAATCAGGGACAGCTGCAATGCTGGAATGTGTAGGAGGCCAGGATGTGGGTTATCAGCATGCACATCAGGATAGGATGGCACACAGTTGCCATTACAGAAAATTGTACGGAAGGATGGGTAACAACTCAGTTGAGGGTACAATATGCTCACATCACACATCAGCACATATATGACGCTCAAACAAATGTTAACCACCTTTTACGGACAAGCATACAAATATAAGACACCAGAGAGGAAGCACACTAATGACCACTACCACAAATCACAATGGCTAAACCGGCATGCCACACCAACAATGTGAGCTCTTTAGCAAAGAATGCATAAAGAAAGAGTGCAGTCCATTAAACAAACCGCCTGCTGACTGTAAGGACAAGCAAACACCAAAAAGTAAGCATGAGGAAATGCACATGCAGATCTGCTAATTACTCATACAATTGCAGTCTGTATTTGTGATGTGGTGCACATGTGCACACACAATGAAATGTTCTGCAGTGGATACAGCATGCAAAAGAGGGGAAAAATATACCACAAGGGCAACAGAGGATGGTATGTGGATCATGTTAATAATTTGGATCAAGACACGAGAAAGTTCCACATGTAATCAGGTGTAACACACAACACCTGAATCACAGCAAAACAAAACCCCCTGCTGCGCTGCCATGCAAACACCCTAAAGTGGGACACCTCTGAAAAAAAGAATATGTGATGGCTAAGCAGCACACAGGATGCACCTTGATGTACAGTGAGGAGAGAGCAGGGTGTTTGTAGAGGTGAGGAACCTGCTGTTACCTCATGGTACAGTTAGCAGATTAGAAAACAAAGGATATAGCACATGTGCTGATCAAACCAAAAAACTACAGAGTATAAACACATGACTGTAGCCACTCCCAGAAACAGCACACTGAGCACACTGTAACACACTGAGCACACTGAGCCAAGCATACTAAGCACACTGTATGGCAACCTTTAATACCCAGTGAAGTTACATATGTCTGCCAGATACACAGCTGCCACTGTACAAGGATGTGAGCACAGGTGGCACATGTACATGTGCGGCAAATGGCCCCAGACAAGTGTCAATGTGATCAAAGAGAGAAGGACTAACCTACTGGTAACAAAATGGGCTTGGACCCAAGCAAACACTGATCAATTCCCACTAGCACTCCATGTGGCCTAGGTCAAGTCATGTAACCCCTCATTACCTTGGAACAAAGACCAGTTAATCCTCATCCAATGACATTGACAAAAAAACAATGCAGTCTCTGGGTCACAAAGACGCAGGACTGATACAAAGGCACACATTGCATTGCATGTTTATCACCCTGCTCAGTCACCAAAAGAGTCAAATTTTGTGGAATAAATATCTTTATTTGGTTTATACATCACAGATAGTGTAGTCAGTGCCATCATAATATGAAGGTGAGCGCATCTCTGATGGAATATTGAAACCCCTCTAATAGGGCATAAATCCACCTCACACAGAAAAGTTACTTCATTCACCACAAATGAAGAGCAGGAGATATAATGTGCATCCACTGCATACTATGCACTGGGCAGCAGACCCCCAGCCCCTACCTACTTCTGCATGCTGCAAAGGTGTAATGCACATATGAGTGCATGTAGAGAGTTGGCGCTGCATATTGAGGACACAACACACATCATGTGTTCCTCAAACCATATCCATCTTGCAACACAGGAGACAACCAAACCAAAAAAGCCTATGTTGATAAAATGTTTTATTTTGAAAATCACGCTGGGAAAGTAATGTGTGAGGTCTCACATAATGGCTGAGCTAGGAATCAAAGCTGCAACAATGTAGACACAAACACTCCTCAAAATCACAATGAGTATATGCTAACAGGTAGCACAGGCACATGAACACAAACAAAATACAAACTAAACGACCTTCTCATACCTATACATATACCACCATGAAGGAGGTGGCCCTGCAACTTTTTCAGAGTAGACAGTGTTTGGCCACATATAACATAATACATGGAATGCACAATTGAAGAAGTGCAACGGTGACCCACATTGCCACACTGCAAACATCATGTCGCAATGTGAGTGTCCCTACCACAGGGCATAGCCTGGACTGTGCACATGGGAAATGCAAGGTGTTGACATACATGCAGACTGTCACGTCTGCACATCCAACAAACACAATAAGCAGCATCTGAACAAGGAAATGAGGGCCAAACATCTTACACGGAGCCACAAAGAAGTCTGAGGTCCACATGTTTTGTCTCACAAACATAGTCCGTCATATGCAAAAGCACCATCCACATTGCAACATGATACAGTGATGCCACACATGCACGTAAACACCCTTGTCACATTGACCACATTAATTTAAGATGGTCTTGTGTCCAAAATCATTGTTGAGGTAACACTTGTAGCATGTGCAGGTGGAAAGCAGGTGGACATAGACAATAGGAGTGCTCCATCGTTGGCCCTATGGCGCAAACATGGTTGTATGCTTGATTAGGAAGAAAAAGATGAGCGTATCCTGGGTGGCATGTCACACCCAGGGCCAAAACTCAACAATACTAAAACTGTGTTTGAATGCATCAGCTGCACTGTCCATGTCATTTGCTGCTGCACACGGGGGGAACACTGCCAAAAGTAAAAATACTATGTGCAATCCAACAGGTGAGGTTAATAGTGTTCCACCAAATATGGCTAGGAATAGTCAAGCGTGACATGTCAACATTCCACATTCCTTGAAAGTTCATGTGTGTTCTCACCAATGAGCAGGACTCCCTGCAGAACCATCACACAAACAGTGCATAGAACACCTCTGTAATGGAGAATTCAGTAGGTTAACAGTAATACTGTCCATCACAGTCATATGTCTCACTCTCAGAGGTAAAACATCCAATGGGCCACTTTCTGGTGTAAAAAGTCTATGGTGTTGTTTTCTCCAAAAGGTGGGTGATGGTGACACCAGATGCACTGTAATAGACTTGTCCGGTATGTACTCAGCCCTATGTCATGAGAGGATACGTATGTTCTTGTTAGCCACCTTTGAAAAACAGCACACAATGCACACCGTTACACCTTTGCAAATTCACAAGAAAGGTATGTTAAACCACACAGTACATGATAACATTACTCAACAAAACATTGGTGATGACATCATTAATCCTAAACACACACACGGGTACAACATGGATATGGTCATGTCCATGCTCGTGTCACACAGGTGTGTCACAGCTACACACGACATGCATCTGTTTATGTGCACATAGAGGAAACATTACATGCATATGAGACAATTATGATTCATCAACAGGTAAACATAGATTCAAATCTGCAATTAACAAATGTGCAACTTACCTTGTGTGTGCATCAGGTGTATGTCAGCAATCTCATGAACCACTACACAGCAATAAGAGGTGACAGTGAAGGGAGAGAATCTCAGCAGAACGTGTACAAACACAAGGTCAAGCCACTGTTGATGCATGTCCACATTATGTTCATATCTGAAAATAAATAAAAGTGAACATCAGTGGTGACTCAGAACACAAGACACATTTTGTCTCACACCACACAACACATGTTGATAATGCTCATAAGGCAAACAGCACTACGGAAGACATACCACAGTCACAACTGCCCCCCAGGTGCACAGTCCCCTCACAGTACATGATAATGTACTATGCCTGAAGAGTGTCTCATCACACAGGCAACCTGTAATCACCCACACACAAAGTATGCAAATTTCTGCATTCCAGCTGCAACACATGGCCTGTATGTGCCCAAGTGGACCTTTAGACATATAAAGGCCCAGTGAACCGGCAATAATACCCTGTTGTTGGCTTATGGTACAATGTTGGGGTAGGGAGCAAGTGCAGGCAAACCAAATACAAAAGTTAACTACACACACATGCAGGTCTGCTGTACCTGTCACAGAGGACATGCTGAACACAAACACATGGGGATATGTGTGACAACAGCAAGGGATGGTTTATGGAGCTTGAAGTGAAAAACGAAACAGCACAACATCTGCCCAATATGATAGAGCAATGAAGATATGTTTTCCCCATGACCCCAGGCACACACAATCTCGCTGTACATCCACCTACCCCAACGCAAAGCATTTTGGGTGATGTTCAGTCACATGCCAATGCAACACATCAACAGCATCTGCATAAACTATGTCCTGTGCATTGGGAAACAGAAGAGTAACAAACATATGTCATGTTCTACAAGAGTATCACACACTGCACCTTCCTGTCCCCAGCTCTCATACCCCACAACATCACCTAATGTCTGACTGCTCCCTATCACAATGTACAGATCTCTCACATGTGAGAGGCAGCACAGAGTTGTATGAGGCTATCTTCAGGTGTCCGTAATCAATCTTTTCCCCACCGTACCTCTGTGTTGTTGTACAGAAAGATCAACAGACATGTCAACAACCACCATGTTTGCACCTCATCACAAAGTACAGACGATTAACACAGATCCACTATATTGGCAACAATGCCCCCTATCTTTGTGTAGGGATGTGTCAATGTTGAATGCTAAGGCGCTTACAATTCTGGAAACACATATGGAATATGCAGGAGCGTCTCATGTATCCAGGGACCAAATACATATCCTGGTGTGTAGATCTCATACCTTGAATCATATTGACAGCTATTTGCTGATGATGTCCACAGATAGCTGTCAATGTGTGCGTCATGTCATTAAAACACCAATGCCATGTATGTTTGTACGCAAACAATGATGGCTGCATGCCATCACACTGTGTGTCATTGAGAATGTCCACGCATGGATAGCCTATATGTGTACCTCAGATAAACAACTCTCACATATGTCTGGTTTTCTTTGCCAACATAATCCTCCCCTTCTCTGTCCGACTATCTATGCAATCTATCTAATATGGACTGTACTATCCTACACTACTCACATACCCAGCCTGTAGCTGAGGCATGATGGCATATGTTGAGATATTATCAGCAAGATATGCCATGTACTCCCTGAGAAATCTGCACAACCATAAGCCACCACCACATTCTTTGCTCATCCTGCCCACTGTAACGCACCCCTTGCTGATATGGGGCAGGTTATCCTCTGTATCTGTGTACATATGTAGCACTGTACTTAAGGTCAATTCGCCAACATGTAAATGTGGCAATACTACCTCTCTGGCTGGACAATGCTCAGATCACCATCCTATAACATGTCCATGTCATGGCTTTCTGGTGCAGTATACATTCCGACACACTGTAGGGTGACATTACCACCCTTCACATAGATTCCCTATCATCCGCAAAAACTAGTACTAAGCATCTGTCTTGTGATATGTATGTCCTGATACGGCCATAATAACAAAGCAACACATAGCCAGCTGACAGAGGTTTAAGAACCAAATGTACACCCCAAAGGTGAAAAATATAAATTCTACCCACTGGACTAATGTCCCCAAACGTGGACTAGTCTCACACTGTGAACATCTCACCATATGGCTAACACTGTTCTCCACCCATATCATCACAAAACATCATTTGTGTTCAACAACAACAGGTGCTAACACAAGCAGCCACTAACTGTAAATCTAACCTTACAAATCACACACAGTCGTATGAGCAACCACCCACATCATCTGGCACCAAATGCTGTTGTGTACTGGCCACATTGTTTGTGCCACACCCATGCCTATATGTGAGTTGTGAATTATCACGAAAATGCTAATGTGGTGTCGCATACAAATGATATCCTGACATAAACTTTAACTGCTGTAAACATAACACACATAGGATTAGAAAGCCATGTGGGTAGGTAATACGCACATGAGAAGATCTCTCCAATCAACCCCCGCCTGACTGCTGTGCCCTCCCGTGTGTCACCACTGGCATGTACAGGGGGGCACATTGGATCTTCCTCCAGATCCTCATTAATCTCTGCAGGGATATCGTGCCTGAGAGCAATGTTGTGCAGGATGCAACAGGCTATGATTATCTCTGCAACAGTCTTTGGCTTATATTGTAAGGCCCCGCCTGACCTATCCAGACACCTGAAGCGACTTTTCAACATGCCAAAGGTACGCTCGATGACTGAGCGGCTGGAGGCATGGGCCTCATTGTACCTCCGTTCTGCACGTGTCCGTGGCTGATGTACAGGGGTCAGCAGCCAGGGGCGACACCCATATCCTGCATCACCTGGGAAAAAAAAAAGACAATGTGGGTGTAAATATTCAACATAACTGACATATGTTAAGATGTAGTAACCCTACACAAAACAAATTCTGACATAAACATATAACTGAACAATTAACGAGCTTTCAAAAATATACATATGCTGTTAGAAAAGGACCACATAGCCTAGAAAGTCAGTACACTCATGGGAAATACTGCAACAGTTCCATCTATACTGTAACATATTGTGTGTGTGTGTGTGCGCGACATGGGTATTGTAATGCATTTACTGTCAACATTGGCATCACTGCCAATGAGAGACTATAGTAACGATTCACTTGTCGCATTTTCATATTGTATGTCTGAACAGTAACCAAGGTAAAATATGCTGCCATGAGAGGGTGGAAAAAAGCCAGAACATGTATGCCATGAAGGCTGGTAAAAATGTAAACCATATCACCTAGATGCATCCTGTCCTGTACGGGCAACATATCTAGATTTATTACTCTGTCTCCTTATGCTGTATATTGCTAAACGGAAATTGTTTAAATACCCATCCTGTGCACTGTGTCTATCCTGGGAACATCCCACTGAAGGTGGGGTCTGCAAACCTGCACACTGTACTACTCATGTCTTAACCTCAAAGAGATACACATCGGTACATTACCTTCATGTGTAGCTGTAAACAATACAACTCTGTATGCACACACTTAGCCCACAGCTTTAGGCATCCCCTTTCCATTATGTTAAACTACATGAGGATCACTGGCCAAAATGTGGCTAAATCATGATCATCTACAGTAGGCCAAGGTACTGCACCAACTATATTTTGTTACACCCCTGCTGTGACATAGGCAAAATGCGTGACCATACATATCCACACGAGTGCTGCTAGCTGGAAAGGGCAAAAGCATCCATCAGGGGGGGCGGAGCCTGATGTCCAGCGGGATGGTCGCATAACGCTGAGGCTCCCGAGAGGCCTACTCAGAATCCTGAATTAACACCGTACATACTTGGAACTTCTACTCTGATCTTGCCGGGGCACATTGGTGAGATGGCGGGGACCAAACCCACGCGCCTGGAATTTGGATCTCCAGCGGCTTCTCACGGCAAACGTTCCAAAACTGAACCCCCGTCCCCGCAGAAGGGGCTGGCCTTGCGCGAGGGCCCCAAAATGCAGCAGGAAATCCTCGCAGAGATTAGAGGGGTCAAATACCTCGTGCAGTCAAACGGTGAAGCACTCCGAGCGCTGCGGGAAGATCTTGGTGTGCTGCAAAGTAAGCTAGAAGGGCTTTCTTCGCGTCAGGACAAAATGGAGAGCATATTGGACTCCCATGCGGCCCGGTTGTCCAAACTCGACAAAGTTGAACGTCAGGTGCGGGCCTTGCAGAAAGAAGTGGAAGATGGCAATAATAGAGCGCGTCGCAACAACATACGACTCGTGGGCATACCGGAGGGAGCGGAATCGGGAGACATGAAAGAGTTTTTATGCAAAATCCTCCCTTCCCTGCTCCAAATCACCTTTACCAAAGATTTGGAGATCGATCGCGCTCATCGTGTACCCACAAGCATAACGCTCAACA
Organism: Ichthyophis bannanicus; assembly: GCA_033557465.1. Classification (NCBI taxonomy): domain Eukaryota; kingdom Metazoa; phylum Chordata; class Amphibia; order Gymnophiona; family Ichthyophiidae; genus Ichthyophis; species Ichthyophis bannanicus. The sequence continues at coordinate 1,831,287,803 of CM066032.1, read as the reverse complement.
GGAAGACCCCGCGGTCTATCATTTTTCGACTTTTGAGATATCAACACGTGGAGCAAATTCTAAGTGCCTCTCGGGCAAAGGGCCATATGGAGTTTGAGAGCCACAAGATCTCCTTCTATCCTGACTTGGCTAAACCCACGGTCGACCGCCGAAAGCGCTTTCTGGAATTCCGGCCGAGGCTTCAACAACTACAAGCACGCTATGGCCTGATGTACCCGGCCAAGCTCCGAGTCACGCTTCACAATCAGACAAGAACATTTGAGGACCCTGATCTACTAGCGGAGTTTTTGGATTCTAAAGAAGCCGACCTGATGCGCTGACTTCCAGAATATTCCTACAAGTATTCTCATATCCGCTGTACCTGCCATATGGGATCTGCCGCAGCCCAGCAAAGAGTCTGGCGAGGGCAGTTTGTTTGCCTTACTTTTGATGATATCTGTGACCCGATTCCATCTACCCACAGTAGCCTCGATGAGTATCAGAGACAGTGTTAATTATGGACTCTGGTGTTTCTTTTCTTTTTTTTCATGCCTTTCTATTTCCTCTCTAGGGCCTCCTCCCGCAGACATATGGTCGCCATATCTTTGGGGGTTTTGCTTCTTCTCTAAGATACTTTGGTACATACTTTTCAATATGGGGTGTATTAGCCAGCATACTCGGTGATTATGTCATTGTTGCACAGATTCTGATTATGTTGTATGTTTTCAAGCGCCCTTACTTAAAATGTCTATTACCGATTGACGGCACCATGTAAGATTTTCTCATTGAACGTAAAAGGAATCAATAATCCGATAAAACGGAAGAAAATCCTAAGCTACCTAAGTCAGGAAGCTGCGGATCTGATTTTCTCCAAGAAACGTATTTAAATTCGAAGGAAACTCTTAAACTCAATATTAAACCTTACATGGTGGCCGCCTATTCCCCAGCCGTTTCTAAGAAATGTGGGGTTGCCATACTGGTTAGGAAATCTTTGCATGCTACTATTATTGCGACTAGCTCAGATACAGAAGGTAGATGGTCCAGAGTTCACCTCAAGATAGGTAGCCTTGAAGTTACATGTATATGCCTTTACGCTCCTAATGTGGATGACCCTGCCTTTTTTGCTACCATTGCTCAGGTTGCGCAGGCCTCTGCTAATACTTCATTGATAAATGGGGGGGATTTCAATCTAGTCCTTGATCCCCTGATTGACAAACAGCCGCCTAGGACAAGTGGTCCCCCTAAGAGTCACACCACGCTTACCTCCCTGATCAAAGATCTTGCTTTAGTTGATCTATGGAGGTTACTACACCCCAATGAGCTTGACTTCACCTTCTTCTCTTCCCCTCACAAATCCCAGTCTCGCATAGACTTCTTTCTAATATCAAAACTGTTAGTTCCTCAGGTGGACACTGCAAAGATTCACTCCCAACATATTTCAGATCATGCTGCTATTTGCACACAGATGCTTTTATACCCCAGGAAAAATAGCCAAATGGAACACAACTGCTAGGGCCCAGTGTTGGTCTTGCCATACTGCTGTGGGAACCTTCGCTCATGTTATTTATGAATGTCCTCAACTACAGGTTTATTGGGGGCGGGTTTGGGGTTGTATTTAATTTATCTTACACCTTCACGAGCCTCTCTCTTGGAAGATCGTGGGACTCCGCTCTGTGGCGGAGGTCCCCTCTCTTCCTAAGAAGGGTCGCTTTCTCCTTGATTTCATGCTGGGTATAGCCATATGCTTAATCACGAGGAATTGGAAGGATAGCTCTCGACTTACTGTCAATGAATGGTGGAACCTCGTCTGCTTATATAGTAAATATGAGCAGATACCTCGGAGAGCTATACCCCATGCCCAAACTCACTCTCGCTTGTCTAAATGGCAGATGCTTAATGATTATGTACAATTTGTTCATTGCTCCAACATGCCTGTATAATGTGCACTCATCATGTTTCAGATCACCGTTAGGTTTTGTAACACAATAATGTAAGTACACGCCCGCTTCGGGAATGATTAGTTTTCCAGAGAAGAAGCAGGGGGGAGGGGGGTGGTAGGGGTTTACTTTGGTGTATGTATTACACTGTATGTATTTGTCTTTTAGCTGTATGTCTTCCTTTTCCTTTGTTGTTATAAAACGAAAATAAAGAATTTAAAAAAAAAAAAAGCATCCATCAGATATTCCCAGACACCCCCTCATATTATATACTGGCTCCTGGGTAGCAACACCAGTCCAGAGTGAGTGTGTGAACCCAACACACACATGAGAAGGGTTACTTGTATGGATGAGCAATTATCTCAAGGTTAAATGACATACAAGCAGTAGTTGGCAATGAACCATCATGATATGTGCATTTGAGGGCCAACCCCCCCCCCCCCAAGAATGTGTGCAGTTGCTATTACCACACACTATGAGGGATTGTGCAACAGCCTAGCCACATGCACAGGGGTGTTGTCACCTGTACACCATGTGAATGTCAGGATCATATAATGTTAGGAGTCTGATGGTCTATGTTTGTTTGTAGTTGCTGTCAGTGTACGTCTATACCTCTGTAATAATCTAAACATACAACAGTCCACAACCTAACATTGCTCATATATTGATTTAAGTTTATGGGATTAAAAGAGTTTGCTAGATATGTGAGTAAACATAAAGAAAGTTACAAAGATATACATACATTACGACACCTGACATACCCAGCAAAATACAGTCCCCATAACGTCCGCCCTCAAATTGTGTGAAGATTGCCGAGTGATGCAGGATATAGGAGTCATGGGAGGACCCTGGAAACCTAGGGACCACATTCAGAATATGCAGATTAGCATCACATACAATCTGAACATTCAGGGAATGGTAGTGTTTGCGGTTGCGAAACGCCACCTCCCTGTCTCTAGGCGGGACCAGGGCAACATGTGTGCAATCAATAGCTCCCATCACGTGTGGTATCCCTGCTAATGTCTCAAAGGCCTGGTTCAGGGTCCCCCATTGTTGCCTATTGTGGGGAATGGCTATGTAATTCCCCACCCGGCTGACCATGGCACGCAGTACTTGGTGGAGACATCGTGAGAAGGATGGCGGCTCATGCCACCCACTGCAGCCACAGATGACTGGAAACAGCCAGAGGCAAAAAAATGTAAGGCAGCAAGGAGCTTGACTAAACCTGGTATTGCATGGGACCGATCAGTCAGGGGCTCGAGGTCATGTCTTAAATCCTCATAAAGCTCCCTAATAGCCCTTGTGCTCAGTCGGTACAGGGAGATGACCTGGTCCTCACGCATGCCCTGGAGCTGTGCCCTGGGCCTGTAGAGGCGAGGCTGCCGAGCCTGCACCTTTGCACGCCTTCTGTGCCGTGCACGCACAGCACATGGCTGGACCACCTCTACAGCTGCAGGTCTGAGTTGCTGCGGGACTGCACCCATGCCCTGTGCCTCAGCCCCGTGGACACCATCTCCCCTGTCCGGCAACCGCAGCATCTGCCCACCACTCTGGACACATGCATAAGCATAAATTGCTGCCATAAACTCCTCCCGTCCCACTACCGAAACACACTCTAACAAACACACAAACCACACTATACAGTATCCAAAGTAAAAACCACACCTGACAATACACACACAACACAATATAATAACCAATACAAACACCAATACAATCCTCTAGTACAACTGCTTAGACTTTCGTTCTTCTTCACAACAACCACACTCCTCCTGCTCTTCGCCTACAACCCTCAACGTGGGTAATGTTGTGATGTTAATATATGGTATTATGGGGTGTGTGGTTTGCGCACAATGCGCATGCGCAGTTGATCGCATGTGATGCTCGTTGGTGGCACGCGTGCGCGACTATGCATGGGCGTCCATCAGTGCGTGGCCACACGCGTATGTGCGCCGGCGTGCACATGCGCAAAAAACACAGACACCCATGCGGTACTCGTTGTGCGCATGCGTACTGTGACACATGCGTAGTACTGTGTCTCAGGGCGCATGTGTGTGTGTCCGCGTACGGGCACCCATGCGTTGGCGAGCACGCGCGCAACGCACGAGCGCCACGCCCGCCCAATTGCGCATGTGCAATGAAAGACACGTGGCAAAACACTATAAATAGGCCTGTACACGTGCATCACGTTGAGGGTTGATAAAGGAGTTACAGTTAGAGAGAGAGGGTGTCATAGATAAAGTCAGAAACAGAGACAGTGGTGGGACTAGTGCACAGGAAAGAAGCACAGTGAGGGATAACAAAAACTATAGGTAGAGAGGCTGTGGTGGGAGAAGTTCAGAGGAAGGAGAGCCTGTCCAGGGAGTAGGGCAGCGGAGAGAGGCAGAGAAAGATAGTTAGGAGCAGAGTAGATTCCTCACTTTGTGCTAATATAATTTTTACGTTTCCTTTGTTATTGTGTCCTTTACTGTGTCCTGTACTGTACCTTTTTGTAAGTCTGTATTGCATGCTGTGTTTTGTTTTCTTTAAGTGAGTGCTGGTGTGTTGAAAGGAGCATTTAAAACATACAGAGATGGAGAGAGAGAGGGAGAGAGACGGTGAGGGTGAGGGTGAGGGTGTGGAGGATGTTGGGCAACCTGTGGTGGGTGATACACCGACGCTACAGACTGCACATCCTAGGGAGGGACAGGCAGGACCATCTGTTGGGCCACAGCCTGCACAATATGTCCAAACTGGGAAGAGAAAAAGGGTACCTGTGCCTGGTCCACAGCGAAAAAGAGCTTTACGCTTCAGTGATAGAGAGAACTATATCCTACTCTCGCATGTAATTGAAAACTATGACCTCTTATTTGGCAGGCTCAGCAGCCGCACAACAGTGGCCACCAGAATGGCAGTATGGGAGGAGGTGCGTGCTGCACTGTCAGAGGCAGGGGGCCCCACACGGGATGTGGAAAGCCTCAAAAAGAGGTTCTCTGATATTAAAAGAGGGGTGCGCCAGCACATGGTGGCTGAAAGACAACATGCGCTTGGCACAGGTGGTGGGGGCCCTTTTATCCCATCACTCACACCATTGGAACAAGAGCTGGCAACAAGATTGGGCCACATCTATCTCCGTGGACTGCCGGAGGCCCTCGACACGGCACATCCTGACGCAGGTATGTATAGTAATTGCCAGGTATAAATTCATGTTCACAATGTCCCTTCAGTACACATCAGTCATCTGCACAGACACTCCCATACCTGTGACCCAATCCACACCATGTTTTAAAATTGGTGTCACATGTGTGTGTTATGGCCATTCACAAACTGTGTTGTTGCCATGTCCTGGCACAACATTACATATGTGTCCCTCGAAAACAGCAACCTCCCCATCTGTTTCCAAAAATCCACACATTAATTCATACCCTACCTCCACACCTGTGATTGCAAAACACCATATGATTTTGTGGCACACTAATCAGGTAACGTGTGTGTGACATACTATTTGCACAGTGCTACACGTGCTTCTCAGTGGCCCACAGGTGCTGGCTACTTGGGATCCACAGCACAATGGGTCACAGCCAAACATATCCAACAATGAGCATATAGTATGTCTAAAGACAATATTCCCTATGCATAATTAAACATAAACAGGCAATGTATGGCCAAAACAAGTATAAGGGTGTTGTATTCGCACACATGTGTGGACATATGTTGCACAGATAGGGGAAGGGATGTGATGGGGGACACATGTGGAATGGCACTCGAAAAATACACATGGAAAACATGCAACATGTGCATGGCCACACGACACACATGTGCCCCAGAAACAGCTGAATGGCGTCGACAAACATGTATGGGAGGGTGTTATGGGTCGGGTATGCAGCACACACGCACATACCCACCCCATCATCTCTGTGGTGTCTGTACCACACATCTATATATATGTTGATGTTGAAACATATGTGTTTTCTCTGTTATTGTTCAATATGCAGGTGACTACAGTAAAATGGGAGAGGAAGAGGAGGAGGAGGAGGAGGAGGAGGAGGAGGAGGAGGTGGAGGAAGAGGGTGATTTTGACATCACAGTGCCAATGAGTCTGTTGGAGGATGAACCTGCTGTCTCAGGGGGCAGCACAAGTGCTGTTGATGAGCCCATAGAGCCACCTGTACCCAGTATATCACCACTAGGGGCAGCATCAAGGGAGAACATCCAAGGACACAGGCCGCAAGTAGACACCGATAGACCTGACCCTCAGATGATGATGGCGGAGTTGAGGGCCCATGGCGCATCAGCACATCGCGATGCTGAAGGTGGGTGACAAACGACAGTCATAATTTCAAAACAAAAACCAATAGTCACTAGTTGGTGTTTGTGTGGTGAATGTTGCAACATTACCACCACAGTTGTCACATGTATGGCTCATGTTGTTGGGATGTTGTTTCTGTAAAGAACGGTGTGGGGTATAATATATGGTGTTATTGTGTCACACAACAGAACCACCTAAGGTCAGGTGACACCCACAGATGCAGGCCTAAGAGGAATGTTGTATAAGGGCCACCATGTTGTTGTTATGAGAAAAACCAAAAATTGCCCTTGCAACAGTCTACCTCATTGCAGACACCCAGATGTCTGGTAAACCACAGGATGACAACTAAATGATAGTTGAAGAAACAAAAATAGCATATATAAAGCAATGCAACCTTCCTCTGTGATGTAACATCACAAAGACTCCATTCCCCACAGTCTGCATCTGCAGGTGTCAAAATACATAGCATATGGAGAGAGGTGTGAAAATATGTCAGGTCAACCATAGATAAGGATCTACAGAGGGGTCTCAAACGTACAGAATGAACATGTTGGCTTGTTTGGAGAAGACATCCCTCAATTTCCCCTGTACATAAAGACATAACATAGACTGCAATCCAGACAGAAAAGGAAAACACCATGTCCCCTTACTGTAACGCCAACAATCCATCACCAGATTGCATAGGCTGTGAGCATGTGTGTCCCAGTTGGATTGCGGGCCTATGTCCCCATACTTTGTGATGGTCCCCATTATCATAAGTGTCATACTTGCAATATGTGTTGTATGCAACCATACAGTAATGAGTATGAAGCATGTCTATTTATCAGCAAATGGTTAAAGAAGGACTAAAACCTTTAACAATTACTGTGCTGCAAAGAAAACCTAAACACATATGAGTAACTACAACAAAAGCTTGCCATGTTGAGACCATATCATACACCACGTATCCAAACAACATGACCAGAATTGGCACATCACCCTACTCCTCCTTTCCAAATGCAAAAATTAGAGCATTACACAAAGACCTTACATAACATACTGTTGGATGATAGCAATTGTCAAGGCCAATGAGGAATAACATAAACTAAATACCTCAGCTCCTGTACAAAATCACAAGATACATCATCGTAGAGCAAACAACCAAAGAAAATATAAACCTAGTCAAAAAGTGTTCTTGGAGCCACAAAAGGCAACCATGGAATTTGACACAACACTGTATAAGTTAAACTATTAGTACAATGGCCAGTGGGGAGTTAGAAATATATGACCAATCAGTACAGTGATACATACATTATCCCTTGCAGCAAGGTAAAAAAAAACATACTGAAGCTCAGCCTGTAAGGATCCATATGCTATGTCAAATGAGAAAGCGGAAAACATATGTTGTCTAGTTGTTGTGTCTGTTTTCCAAGTCCTAATTGCTGCATCCACGTTCACCATGCCTCTTCATGAGTTCTGCTCACTCACCATTGTCTGATGTTTATGTGTTCAAAAAGCTCTATTGTACTGTTTTATCCGCTCTACATTGTCACATTTGCTTTAACATAACCATCTTTTCCTTGTAGTAGGTCTCTCACATCCCACACTATCAATGACGTTTTCATCATGCCAATGTCTATCCTCAACTACACTCACATAAGCAACTATGTTCTTAAGGTATCACCCACTCCCACAAAACATGTAAATGCTTCACGGGATTAACGTGTGTCAGCACCATCACATTCTAGTCATTCCCCAACATCAGCTCCCGTACATTTTCTACACCACCAAGCATACAAATCTGTTTAGTCCTTGCACCAGGCAATTCCAAGGACCAGCACATCCATCCGGATAATGTTTACATCCCCACATCCAGCCCTTCTACTGACAATGTAACCCATCAGACCATACATAGTCCTGTCCTAAAACAATCATTAGGTCAGGTCAAACCTGATTAGCCGTCACACAGTCCGACCCAAGAATAAGGCATCCCATGAGGCTACATCCAGTACAAACATCTCATGGAGACTAGCAAATCCCATTAACCCATAACACACAGTTCCTGTCATAACATGCCCCAACAGCTCATGTGCATCTCTATGCCAAATACTGCAAAACCCTAGACCCATACATGACCCGTCATCCCACACCTCATAACTGGTGTCAATCAGCTATTGTCGGTTGAAGGTCTCGGCCCCCCACAAATGCCCCCTTACCCCCTACACACTCACTAAAAACACATATCCTGTCGTAACCCAAAAAAACTCACAGCCCTACGCACTTAACGTCATGACCAGAAGCACACCATTGGCTATGTGATGTTTTGCACAAATCCACTGCTTTATTGTGATGTTGTTGTAGCTGTAGCAGAAAGGAGTGTCTGAGGGGGGGGGGGGGGCGCAAAAAAGCCCTCTGTCTGCTGGTCCCCTCTGCAGAGCCACACATCATGGACAGGGAACATTGTCTGCATTGCATCTCCCTTAAGGCAACGTGCCTACTGACACGCTATCCATCACACCCCTGTGTCCAAAGAAGCCAAGACGACAGTTACCAAAAGCACATGTGGCCTAAACAGAAACAAAAGGTAGACACTATCCCTTTACAGATCATAAAATACTTGCACACATGATAGGAAAACAGGGGGGGACCTAGACAACACTCCATTCTGCCATTGCTGGTGCAGCAGCGGCAGTAGCCAGATTCTCAAATCCTTTTCCGAAGGGTGCAGAAATCAGCAATGTTCCTTGCGTGCAAACCCCTGGAAGAGCATGACCAGTGCAAATACACACGTGATCAAAGGTGTGCTTGGACCTGTATTGGATTGACACACGTAAGCACATAGTTGAGCAAACTACCTATGTGTGTTTCCTAAACAATACACAACCCCCCGCTCAAACCCCTGATGTATACTGAAATCAGACATATACCCCGCCAACTCAGGCTATCACTGTCCTTCACCAGTCAGTACCACCAGATGTACTTCCCTCAACATACCCCGTCACTATTTTCCTGGTTGTTGCCAACCACTGATGGCCTCCTCTGTTGCTTCCCTTGCTCTGTCTGAACCCTACAAATCTTTTCCAAAGTGTACCAGATCTGATCCCCAAGCCCTCATCAGTGGTACACAAAGTGCATATGAAACTCTCACGTGTCACACACACGCGCCAGCAGTGCACATGTGCAGGTAAGGTGTGACATTCCTGTGCTGTCATTCCAACCACTGAGTTCATAACACATCACCTGTAACCTGTACATATTGAGTATATGTCTCTGAAGGTGGCTTTACCTGTGCAGACTTTTCCAAACCGTCCTCGGTTCAACACTGCTACTGGCCATCTGAGGTGTTTATGCCTGCTGCATGCTGCACCTGCCCTAAATAATGGATATGAGATAACTGTCCTTGCCCAATTCTGTTGCCACGTCAGTAGTATGTGGGTGTGTATGCAGAAGCTATTTATTGACTGTTGTGTTGGCCTCACACATCTTCATCCTATATAGTGTCCTCTGTGTTTTTATGAGTTGTAGTACAGTGAGATATGTGTATTCTACCCCTACCCATGTTCCCATATGACTCAGCACTATCACATTAGCATTAGTGTGGGATGTGCATGACATGTTGCTTTATGAAGGTGTATTAGTGGAGAGGTATCTCATAGACCACCCTGTGTCCCATTCACAGCCAATCGACGTGCTCTGGAGCAGATTCGCAGTGCTGTGGAGCAGAACACCAGGGAGGTTTGTGCTGAGCTCTGATAATTACATGAGGGGGTTGTAGCCATGCCACTAACTCGCATGTGTGAGGCCCTTGAGGGCATACGTGATGTTCTGATCCGAGCTGCACCTGCACCACCACCACCAATGTATCCGGAGGAGGGTATAGCCTTGCCAGGGAGAGGGGCCCGACGTGGCAGGCGTGGCCGACCACGCCGTCAGTAACCTATGATAATATAGAAATGTACAGCAAGAAAGCAAAGGTTTCTCTTTGTTGCACTGCTCATTTTTAGCAACTATGTACATAGTTCTTCCTGTTTTTGCGGCTTGGTTTGGGTTATATGTTAAAAAATGACATATGTGATTATTATGTTGTATTTGTGTTATGTAAATGGTTTTGGGGGATCTTTGAAATGTATTACACACATGTTTGTAACAATAGTTTCATATGAGAGAATAGCTGTGACAATAAACAGCTGTCCAACAATAGATACACTGTGTCTTTCCAAAGAGTGTCCATGTGGTCCCATGTGTATCTTTGAGAGGGGGGGTGGGAGGACCATATGATCTGCACCCATGTCCACTGCATAAGCTACTTTGGCACACGCATATACTATTTCCAGGATGCACACATATGTAATGTTTCACTAGCACAATGTGTCACCACAGCCTCTGAGCTGCAGCGGCACAGTGTGCACAGACATCCATGTAGAACATGGGTGGGGAACCGTGTTACTGTGGAGCCGCAGACCAGTCAGGTTCTGAGGATATCCCTAATGTATATGCAGGCGATATATATCAGCATTACAAATATCATGACCACCTTACTGGTTTGTGGCCTTCAAAGATTGGATTTTGAGAGCGCTGCCTTACACCTCTGTCATGTAAGATTGTTGTTGGGCTAGGTGCAGATGTCAGAGACATCGAATGGTTATTTGGAATGCGTAACATTGCTCCTTGATTCTCAACAGCAGCAAAAGGTGGTGTCAAAGGCAATATGTTGTTGGTGGTGAGAAGTGAGGAGGAATATGACACACTCTAGGTAACATGTTTGATGTCTTGGATATCTGCGCCTTGCCCACTCACAGTCCTAAATGCCATAGGTGTAATCCAGGTCTCTCAATATCCAGCCCTGGAGGACCAAAAAAACAGTCATGCTGACAGTATATCTCCAATTCATATATATCTCTGGCATAGTCATTAGGAATATTCCCAAAACCTGACTGTCCTGCGGCTCTACAGAACCATGGTTCACCACCCTTGATGTGGACACAGGGGGACTGTGTCATAAATGGCCTGTTTACGTTCCAGAAACATCACCGTCTGCAACCCCTCATACACGACACATTGGTGGCATATGTGTGACCCGTGCCCTTGCCTATATTAGTGGTCACATGCCCCCCAACCCACCATAGGGATGCATGTGACAGAGGCAGACATGGGTGGGCTGCATATTTTGCCTGCTCATATATGTGATAACATGTGGGTCATGTATATCCATCCCTGTGGCATGTACGTCTCTGGGGCAGCCACTACATTGTAACATATAATGCAGCACCCTGCTATCACACACCTACACACATGGTTCTCCAGACAAACTGCATGTGGTGCCAATTGAGGTATCACACGCATGTTTACCCGTCAGGAATGTATGTGGCTGCACACATATGACATGCAGGCATCTATAGTCATATGCTACGTGAGACACGTGACCATTACAGGTTTGTGAAAACAACGTTTAATAGTAACACACAAAAGGACACCTATATACATATTTAGGGTAGGGGGAAAATGCCATCACCCACCCCCCCAATCCACACCCTCCCCACCCCGCACACACACACCCGCCCAGAACACACTCCATCACACTACCCCCGAACCCCCACATGAGCCCCACCCTCCCTCAGCCTGCCCCGTGATGGCGGACAGGGCAGCACAGGGCACATGTGTGGACGTCACAGGCACCATCAATAATGCCTGTGACGCCCTTCAGGGGTGGCTGCCGACATGGCAGATGCTCCATGTCAGCAACCACCCTCTCCATGGCTCCCGCCATCCATTCCTGCAGGTGCACTAACCGGTGCACCCGCTGCTCCAGTGCATCCAGAGCCTCACACAGATGTACAACGCATCTGCCACCACACACACACATAGTTCCTGGTGTTTGTGTGGTGGCATCTGCGTGCACTATGTGTGGGGCCCTGGATGTTGGAGCCACCTGCCCTTGATGGCGGGAGCCCACAGTGCCCTGTGCTGCACTGTCCTCAATGTCGCTCTCCCAGACACCCTGCGGCCACTCTTCCCCCCTGACTCCTCCCCAACACCCCCCACCGCCTCCCCCCCACCCACATCACCTGCACCATCTCCCCCCCTTGTGACCCTGGCACCCACACCTTCCATCCCAGCATCCCCCATGATCCCCTCCGCTGTGTCATCCTCAGGACCCTCCGCCTCCTCCCCACTGGTGTCCAGGACTACCACCTCCACGGCAGCGTGAGAGGTGGGTCTTCGGAGGGCATAGGCAGAGGTGCAGGGGTCTTCGTCACTGTCATCATCATCTGTGGAAGATGACAGTCATCAGCACACGTAGATGTGTGTGACACATCACATGTACCCATGCAGGTACCATGCACACTGATGGGCCACTGTGACCTCTGATAGTGGGCAGACACGTCATCAATACGCACCATCACCATGTGATGATTCTGCATTCTTCAGGCGCTCAAGGTATGGGCCATGGTGCAGGCGCAGCTCCCTTCCCTTCTTTCTAAGATCCTCGACCTGTGTGTGTGAGAAAATATGGGTGGGAGCATGAGTGAGCACTCACGTCTGGTGGGTGGGCAACATAAACATACAACAGTGTGTCCTGGGTCTGGACACTTCAGCTCCACTGATGTGTGTTTCATGTATAGCATAGTTCAGCACCTGTCACAGGGGATCTCCATGGGCACAAGGAATGTGTTATCACATGTGGACAACAGCATTACCAACTGAGCCTATTCACCAATGTTGGTCATCGTCACATATGTCAGTCTCTGGAGCCATCCCATGGTGCTTGCGTGATGCTACTAGCTGTCCAAAATGCGTATCTCTTGTTGTGTATGTTTAGCACACCAGGAGCGGGTGAAGGGATACATTGGAGCAGTTGCTGAATGAGACAGAACCCAAGGGGGAGAGGGATGTTTGTTAATTTGTTCATCCTGCTGTGTTCGGAGACCACCTGTTACAGGCAATTAACTATGCTATCAGCAGCTACCAACATGGCTAAGTCACACATGTGGGAAACAGTGGGATGATGAGGGCAGGAAAGGGTTACAAAACTGATCATGTGCTGTGGAGGGTCTGTACCTCCACCCATGTTGGTTGGCCATCCTGTGTGAGAGTCAGGTTGGGGTGGAGTATGTATGGGGTAGGTTTGGTAGAGCAGCCTAAACAAACATAGAACACCTGCAGGTGCCCTTATCTGAGCTTACCGTGCCCATGTAAGCTGGTCTAGGTAGCTGCGTCCACAAATGTAGTCTATATGTCAGGTGTGTACTTGACACCATGACTCTGCCATGACTCTCATATTGTGTGTCTCTACATGGGCTAACAGTGAAGGCTGCTATCTACGTTAAATAACAGGTTAAACCACTCAGTGGTCCAGTCGTTGCGAGATAGTTGGGGCAATAATGAACCCACATTCAAACATTCATAAGGTCTGAATAGTTGATGAGGCAGTGGCCTTTGGTGCGTACTCTGCAGATGTTAAGTCACATCTCCTGCACAGTCAGGGGTATGATGTGTCCTGTGTGCATTTGCAGCATGCGACTGTTGACAGACTACAGGTACCGACATTTCATGTGTTCACTGAGAGAGTGAATCTACCTTATGCCAAATGTGTGGATGTGACCGTAGCATGACATGCTCATGTGTAAATATTGTGTGGGGTGCATAAGGCAGTGTAGAAATTTCTCCACCACTATGACTCGATGATGTGATTGCAGGATGTTATTTCACAACCACAGTCATACACCCTATGGATGTCGTCTAAACGGCCACCAAGTGCATCAGCATCCGCTGGCCAGGCAGCAGATGGGGTCACATGTCTCTGGAGGTGTTGTAAGTCGAGGTCTTGCAGGTTGCAGGCCTCTCATGAGTATTGGATTTTACAGGATGGGATGACATTGTTTGGGCAGTGAGGGGTTTTGATGGAGCAGCAATGCAGCTTTAGTGGACCAGGACTCACTCTGTTTGGAAACCAATGTTTGTTAAGTAATGGGGTACGTCAAAAACATATTTCCATATGCATGAGAGAAGGGGTTCCAGGCCTGTTGAGTGGCCCACATAAGCTATCACATCCACCCCATGGCACATGAGGGCCCTATGGAAGGTGACAGAACACACAACCCACAACAACTACGCTTTCACACCAGCGGGAGGGGCAAAGCACCTACAGCCATCAGTAGACAGTCTCTGTGGTGCTGTGACGGGGGATCATTCTGCCATACATTTCCTTCCTCCCCCAACAATACGTCTGAAGCTAACCACACATACAGTGGATACACCTGGATCATATGTGTTATCAGAGTGCATCACAAAAGTTAGTGCATGTGTAGGTCTTTAATGATCATGTTGCCTCTCCCCCTCAGGGGTTGTAATGGGGTCTATGCAGACAACACAATGGCATGTAAGCAATATAGGAATTAGTGTTCCCAGTTGAGGGGGGCCTCATCCGGTGCTTATTAGTTCTGAGCTGGGAGGGCTGTCTCAAAACATTACGGATTTGCATATTCCGGACGTACAAAGATGTATGACTCCTGAGTTGGCCAGAGTTGAGCTCCTCACCAAAGTGGGTAAATGTTGTCAAAATATGTGTGAAACAGCACAACACCAAAAGGTTTGTATGGCTACGAATAGTGCTTTGCAGGGGACTCCACAAACACCAAATGGATCTGCTGCTGTTTTGATGACACACACAGTTAGGGTGCATCTCTACAAAGTGACACAGAGCTCGGTCCTCTTTGTTATGTTACCTATACCATAGCTACATCACTGTTGGTGCAAAGTCAAATTCCAGTGACTTATAGACGTGAATGTCACACATTACTATCAAGGATCAGATCTATGAGGTCAGAGAGCTTGTTTTCAAGCTGCCTCAACTGACATATGCTCGTGCCTTGGTTGTAGGTTTAGAAATCATGTGCGGCACAGGCCACTTTGTCCACACCTGTTTAACATGCTATCTGAGGTGTGAATATTTTTGGGAAGCTGTGCCCTTCATCAGTGTCAGTGATCTCAACCATCAGTCCAGGCACATGGTATGGGGTTTCCATTCTCTGTGACATCTGGGATACAGTCAGATGTTTCCATTCACTAGGTAGATCGTGTAACCACTGCGCAGGTCCCATATGGAGACACGCGTATAGAACCACATGCACCGTTGATGCCATGTGACGTAGCAACTCATGCATCTCATGAGGTGCGAGATGCGTCTGTTGTATGTTTGTCCAAACACGTTGCACAATGCCATGACAGTGAGGCTGAGTCAGGTATGTCTTTGTTTGTCAGGTATCTAGCCTTGAACCGAGCAGCTCCATGGTTCCCATAGGAGTCTGACTACATTCCTCAAAATAGCTGAGCAGCCCTACATATTGGACGTCAAACATTGTGCAAGGGAGAGGTGCCTGGACATGTGTTAGTGACTATGGGTGGATGTGGCATACATCCACGTTTGGACAACCAAATACACCCCTAGTACGGAGCACACCAGCAAACACAAACATGCACTTTGTACATACTGTGGCTGGTGTGGCACCGTTGTGGGGAGAACATATGTGAGATTGTTGTTTCCCTGATGGGGGGAATAACAGGACCTTCGGTGTGCCTGTGGACAAAGAGGATGTGTGTATGCATCGATTTGAGCTACACAACACAGCCATTTGTGTGTGTGTGGGTTAGCAATTATGTGTTGTCGATAGCTCATATGGAATGTCATCAGGAACAGAAACTGTTTCACCTCTCTGAGATGTCAGATGTGTGTGTGACCTCCTTCAACCATATTTTGGAGCCTATTGTTTATTGAACGACACAAGTTATGTTAGTGAGGAGATACCTCTTCCATTGCTCCGTGTGTTAAACAATGTGTTCACCCAGTACTTATGTGAGGTGAGGTCTGCGACATGATTATCCCCACTGTTGTTTGGGGGCCAACGGCTATGTGCATGACACCTTTACCCTCTGGTATGATGGACAGAGTCCAGGGTTCTGTTGTTATTTGCCTACATCTGTTGTTGATGTGTCCTAACTTTCTTTGACTTGTGGTCCGTTTCTTCCCCTGCAGTGCCATGGAGGTTAGGTACTCCAACACAGAGGCCAACGCACTGTAGGGGCTGAGGCTGCTGGGTCTGCTGCAGCTAACAAGCTATTGGCTTCTTAAGCATATTAGCATTTTGAGCCTTTATAGAGGCTTGTACTGCAGAGTGAACTAACATAGGACTGTCTTAACAATTCCTTCGTGACGGTGACGTGTTTTTATACAGCTCTCATCTTTGCAGGATCATGAATATGTTATGGGTTCATCACAGCAACATTGTCGTGCTGCTTTATAGACATACATTTGTCAACAGTACAGGGGATGTTGACCACTTAACCTGCACACATTGTTGCAGGTGACAGACTTGAGGGCAGGAAGATGTCTGTGCCCCAATAGCTATGTCTGGTACTCTACCTTTGCATGACACACAGTAGGAGGCTGCCCTGATCACATCATGTGAAATTTACAGGACATGCATGACCGGTGCTTTTGAGTCTGGTTCTTTGTGAGGTGGGACATGTGCACACAACAATAGTACATCTTTTTGGAAAACCCATCAGGAACATACCCATGTTCTCGATGTAGGCACCTGTCATGTCATAGAGCACGAATGTATGGACGACCGATCAATCTCACACAACTAAAGCTTTACACACCCTAACAGGGGGTTGGGTTGCATCATATTTGTAAACATTATGTCCCCCCTAGCACACTCAACCATGACAGAGTGATTTGGGTGTTATTCGACCTGCAGACCAGGTGACAGGGGCACCTGTGGTTTTGTGCAGAGGTGGTAGGGGCGATCATCCACCTTCTCTAAAGGTGTCTCCGTGTAATGTGCTGTAGTGGCAGAATGTCTTGGCCCTATGATTTGTACACATACTGGAAGATCTATGTATCCCATGGCCTGTGCTCACATCGTGTTACTAATGATATGGTCAGGCCCCCAATGACATGTTTTTTACATTTCTGCCAGGACATATAGTTTATGGGGGACATTCTCCACTTCGTGCAGGCACGCTTGTCCTTGGAAGGTATATTGTTCCCCTCTGAGCTGTAACAGTCATCACACCCCTCAGGTAAATGCATGGTAACAATGTATGTAGGCTCAGGTAACATGCTGTCGTGATACCAATTGGCCACAGTATGGTTGTGCCATGGTATTGGTGTGAACATACGAGTAATCAGCCAAACACATGTTGCATTTGTCATTGACAGTCATGCAATTGTTACACCAACCGGTGTTGCAGTTT
The DNA here is from genome assembly GCA_033557465.1 of Ichthyophis bannanicus. Lineage (NCBI taxonomy): Eukaryota > Metazoa > Chordata > Amphibia > Gymnophiona > Ichthyophiidae > Ichthyophis > Ichthyophis bannanicus. The sequence continues at coordinate 1,831,270,361 of CM066032.1, read as the reverse complement.
GGATGATCTGTGTTGGAACGTGGCTTGTGCCTGCCACATGGTCACATGGCAGATTGTGATCAATGGCCACAGTCCTCTGTTCAAACAACACTGATGATGTCTGTGTATGAGTAGTGGCCCACGCCAGGTGGCCACAGCATGGAGCAGGTTTACTGCAACAGGATGAGGCATGTCTTACATCATGGGGTTCCATAGTGGCTTTGGGGGCTTGCCACTCCCACTGGCCTTGTATGTTTCGAGCGTCCACCGCAAAGGCAATGCCATTGACAGTACACCTCTCATGATGGGTATTTTCCTTTGTGAGCCATAACCATTTGGTTTAGGTTACATGAGATGCACGGGTGAAAGAGTATGGCCTTGCAATACGTCTTGGTGCTAGGCCACGTTGGTGGGGAAGAGGTTACTCAGGTTGGCTCATGTGTCCTGCACGCCACTCTTGCCTGATATCCCCCTGCCCATACATTCCAACATATTTGGTGGTAGCCATCACCTATGTCGAGAGCAACAATGGTTGTCAGTGACAGAGACAATACCTGCACATTAACCACATATGTTCTGCAGGCCAGGGGGCCTTTCCCATGGTTGATGTGGCATCAGAGCCCAATCTGACACCGGGGGTGGTCTTGCAAGGTGTGTTTTAATTTCCCCCACACGTTTCATTGTGTTGGGGTAATGTACCTTGGGGAATTTTTCATTTCTAGGATATTTGCAGGACTGCAAAGAAACACTATGACAGTGGCACAGGGGGATCCGTACCATACACTTTTTAATGCAAGGCCAGGTACAATGACCTGCTTAATCTGTGGGAAGCCATTACGTGGTGCAAGTTATTTTGGAAAGGAAACGTAACCATACACAGGTGCTGTGGGTTGCTTACAATAGCTTTCATAGACGACATTGTAGACTGCACACACGCTCTGTCGGTACTGATGACACCCACACGTATGGATAACGTCCTGCTGGTGCTGTGCCATTTTCTGTTCCCATTGAGACCTGCATACATAGTTGCGTCTGTGGACATGTGTGCAGTGACACCTATCTGCAGTGTGACTGCCAGCCTAAACACATCAAAACAGTACCCTGGGGCCCCCTTGCATGACGTTGCATGACCATGCCACATTGAGAATGACAATGATGGTGTACTTGCTAACCCCGGTAACCCTGTTTTGGTCTTGCAAGCCATTTGTTGTGACGTCACCTACACATGTCCTGGACAACAGTCCCAATGGCAACATTATATTCTAACAAACGTCACTGATTTGTCCCTACATGGAACATTATATGGGTGTCCCTATTCACCTTGCCAGGGCCCACTCCCATGACATTTGTGTTTATGCACGTCCCAGGATAACAATGTTTGACACAGGAAACGCATTGTGTAACGTGTTTCACATGGGGTACGTGCAAGCTGTGAAGGGACTAGTTATAACACTGTTGTTGAAAAAAATACTGTGCGTGACAGACGTGGTAATGACCCAGTATGGCCTATATCTTGTAGAAATGTTAGTATGAACTAAAACCTGTATGATGACAGCAGGTGTGTTTTGCAAAACCATGGACAGACACCAAACAAACACACTACGCAATTGCCACCTGTGCTCATGTGGCTGCTTGTGTCTGTGGTGTCCAAACACAAGAGGTGACTGTAGCTTTCCTACAACATCAGTTCTGTTCATCTGCTGCAAGGTAATGGATTGTAGGAGGTGTGAGGATGGGTAACGTAACTATGCATAAAGTGAGGGGAATATGGCTCTGTTACAGCCTTTGGGAATACCTTCGCCTAGGTCATGGAGATGGTGTACCTATACACACATCAACATGTGCACATAGCTTTTCATCGTGATACATCACAGACATGTGTGATGAGATGGTGACCTCACAGACTATGTGAGAGGTGCAACTTACCTGTCCTAACCTAACACAACATGTGACTGCCATACCCACCAATGCAATGTGGCCTGCGGCCCCATGGGGGTTGCGTGTCGTGGTACACATCATCAGCTACATACCCCATTGCAGAAGGATAATAGACAAGCGACTTTACACAGGTCACAGGACTCCTGGGGATAGGGAGAATGTATTTAACTGGTTAGGCACACACAACCATATCACCAGGGTGCGTGATAGCCGACTGTGATGGCCTCACTTAACTCCTGGGGATAGGGAGGATCTATTAAACTCTTTATGCACACACAACCATATCACAAGGGTGCGTGATAGCCGACTGTGATGGCCTCACTTAACTCCTGGGGATAGGGAGGATCTATTAAACTCTTTATGCACACACAACCATATCACCAGGGTACGTGATAGCCGACTGTGATGGTCTCACTTATCTCCTGGGGATAGGGAGGATCTATTAAACTCTTTATGCACACACAACCATATCACCAGGGTGAGTGTCAGCCCACTGTGCTGCTCTCACTGAACTCCTGGGGATGGGGAACACATATTGAACTTATTACTCACATACAACCATATCTCCAGGATACATGAAAGGCCACTGTGATGGCCTTTCTGTACTCCTGGAAATAGGGAAGATGTATTGAACTAGTTCAGCACAAACAACCATATCTCCAGGATACATGAAAGGCCACTGTGATGGCCTTTCTTGACTCCTGGAAATAGGGTAGATGTTTTGAACTAGTTCAGCACAAACAACCAGGATGAGTGAAAGGCCGCTGTGATGGCCTTTCTTGACTCCTGGAAATAGGGTAGATGTAATGAACTAGTTCAGCACACACGACCATATCTCCAGGATACATGAAAGGCCACTGTGATGGCCTTTCTGTACTTCTGGAAATAGGGAAGATGTAATGAACTAGTTCAGCACACACAACCATATCTCCAGGATACATGAAAGGCCACTGTGATGGCCTTTCTGTACTTCTGGAAATAGGGTAGATGTAATGAACTAGTTCAGCACACACAACCATATCTCCAGGATACATGAAAGGCCACTGTGATGGCCTTTCTGTACTTCTGGAAATAGGGAAGATGTAATGAAATAGTTCAGCACACACAACCATATCTCCAGGATACATGAAAGGCCACTGTGATGGCCTTTCTTGACTCCTGGAAATAGGGTAGATGTTTTGAACTAGTTCAGCACAAACAACCATATCTCCAGGATACATGAAAGGCCACTGTGATGGCCTTTCTTGACTCCTGGAAATAGGATAGATGTAATGAACTGTTTCAGCTCACAAAACCATATCTCCAGGATGAGTGAAAGGCCACTATCACGGCCTCTCTGGACTCCTGGAAATAGGGAAGATGTATTGAACTAGTTCAGCACAAACAAACATATCTCCAGGATACATGACAGGCCACTGTGATGGCCTTTCTGTACTCCTGGAAATAGGGAAGATGTAATGAACTAGTTCAGCACACAAAACCATATCTCCAGGATACATGAAAGGCCACTGTGATGGCCTTTCTTGACTCCTGGAAATAGGGTAGATGTTTTGAACTAGTTCAGCACAAACAACCATATCTCCAGGATGAGTGAAAGGCCACTGTGATGGCCTCTCTGGACTCCTGGAAATAGGGAAGATGTATTGAACTAGTTCAGCACAAACAACCATATCTCCAGGATACATGAAAGGCCACTGTGATGGCCTTTATTGACTCCTGGAAATAGGGTAGATGTTTTGAACTAGTTCAGCACAAACAACCATATCTCCAGGATGAGTGAAAGGCCACTGTGATGGCCTTTCTGTACTCCTGGAAATAGGGTAGATGTAATGAACTGTTTCAGAACACAAAACCATATCTCCAGGATACATGAAAGGCCACTGTGATGGCCTTTCTTGACTCCTGGAAATAGGATAGATGTAATGAACTGTTTCAGCTCACAAAACCATATCTCCAGGATGAGTGAAAGGCCACTGTGATGGCCTCTCTGGACTCCTGGAAATAGGGAAGATGTATTGAACTAGTTCAGCACAAACAAACATATCTCCAGGATACATGACAGGCCACTGTGATGGCCTTTCTGTACTCCTGGAAATAGGGAAGATGTAATGAACTAGTTCAGCACACACAACCATATCTCCAGGATACATGAAAGGCCACTGTGATGGCCTTTCTTGACTCCTGGAAATAGGGTAGATGTTTTGAACTAGTTCAGCACAAACAACCATATCTCCAGGATGAGTGAAAGGCCACTGTGATGGCCTTTCTGTACTCCTGGAAATAGGGAAGATGTATTGAACTAGTTCAGCACAAACAACCATATCTCCAGGATACATGAAAGGCCACTGTGATGGCCTTTATTGACTCCTGGAAATAGGGTAGATGTTTTGAACTAGTTCAGCACAAACAACCATATCTCCAGGATGAGTGAAAGGCCACTGTGATGGCCTTTCTTGACTCCTGGAAATAGGGTAGATGTAATGAACTGTTTCAGCACACAAAACCATATCTCCAGGATACATGAAAGGCCACTGTGATGGCCTTTCTGTACTTCTGGAAATAGGGTAGATGTAATGAACTAGTTCAGCACACACAACCATATTTCCAGGATACATGAAAGGCCACTGTGATGGCCTTTCTTGACTCCTGGAAATAGGGTAGATGTTTTGAACTAGTTCAGCACAAACAACCATATCTCCAGGATGAGTGAAAGGCCACTGTGATGGCCTTTCTGAACTCCTGGAAATAGGGTAGATGTAATGAACTGTTTCAGAACACAAAACCATATCTCCAGGATACATGAAAGGCCACTGTGATGGCCTTTCTTGACTCCTGGAAATAGGATAGATGTAATGAACTGTTTCAGAACACAAAACCATATCTCCAGGATACATGAAAGGCCACTGTGATGGCCTTTCTTGACTCCTGGAAATAGGGTAGATGTAATGAACTGTTTCAGCACACAAAGCCATATCTCCAGGAGACATGAAAGGCCACTGTGATGATCTTACAGCACCCCTGTGGATAGGGATACTGTTTTGTACTTTGACAGCACACAGACCAATATCACCATGATGACAGGTGAGCCACTGTGATGGGCTCTCTAGTCCCCTGGTGATAGGTTGTATGTATTACATTGTTTGAGCACACACAACCGTATCTCCAGGGTGACTGATAGCCCACTGTGATGAGCTCTCAGGACTGCTGGGGATAGGGGGGCATATTGAACAACATTGGCAAAAACAACCAGATCACCTGGGTGATTGACATCCCATTAATGCTTTGTTTCACATACCCTTTCTGTGGACCGAAGGGTGTTTTGATGCAGGTACACATTTCACCATATTCATATGATGTGGTTTGGATCTAATTAAGCTGATCTATGGGTTTGCTTTATTACAGTATGTGTTGGCACGTCCACAGCAGCAACTGCCAGGTAATAAGGCTAGCATCATGACCTGTGTGACCAAATCCATCACCACCTGGGTACAGGTCAAACCTGTCACATCTTATGCAAAGACAATATGGGATGTATGTTCAGCTGCAGCACATTACTGACACACAATACCTGACCCCAACAGCATGAAGATCTGCAATGCACACAGGCTATATATATATATGTCTATTTCTAATGACCTGTCCCCATCCACTTACCTCCCTTGGGTATTCAGCTTCTCTATTAAATCGTCGCTGTAGCCGTTCCCAGGCCCTGCAGACCTTTCTGCTGTCCCTGTACCTGTTTGCCCTGGGGAAGAGCTTATCCTGCCTGGTGGCAATCAGGCGAGCCAGGGTGCGGAACTCCCGAGGAGTGAATGAAGGCTTTCTGGTTCTGGTCGCCATTTTCAGATATGATCACCTGATTGCACGCAGCGTCATTCACGCGCATGCGCCGCGCAAATGCCACACATTTACAAAGTTTTACGTGCAACTGCGCCTCGCAAATGGCGCAGTTTAGGGACGTATGACGTCCAACTGCGCCCCAAAACTTGCGCAGTTTGGCGACGTAACACGTCCCATTGCGCTCCGCAGCTGATGCATTTTTCATACATTTGTTGTGCCACAGCGTCCCGCAACTGGCGCAATTTAACTACATATGACGTTCAATTGCGCCCCGCACATTGTTATGCGGAACGAGTTGCGCACATGCGCACCACAACTTAAATATACAGTGCTGTGTGTCTCTTATTTAAAACACATAAAATATTTCATGACCTTATGGTGTTGACACATTTGGGACTTGAACTTATCACCACTTCCACACTGGTTCTTAGGCATTTGTTTGATGTGATGTGCTACGCCTTTCACATTGCACTGACTGCCACTACAAATGCTACTACAACAAGGTTTTTTGAGAGCCCATCAAATTTGCCTATCACGCACCCTGGTGATATGGGGATATGTATCCCAATAGATGATGTTCACTACTCCATCTCACTGTCAGCCCATAAATTATGTATGTGATGGCATGGGGAGGGGGGGGGGGTTGCATCTGCACATGCTACATCCACATTAGGTTGCATAGCACACATATTGAGCTTATTGAGATTGGCATGCGATGGACATGCATGTAGATGTTAGGTTGATGTGCTGACATACAGACTGAGTGGCTGGGGTGTGCCACATTAGCTGTCATACCTACCTATGTTACAGAAGTCGTGTTTTCCTTCACACCGTCAGCCTAATCTATGTGACTTGCTGGCACATTGCTATCTACTATCAACAGTGGTTTGTGGGGCCTTTGTTTGTTGGTTTTGTTTTTTGAACAAACACACTGTGACAATGCAATAACCTAGTGTGGCACATCAGGTACCCTATGAGGCACTCCAGAGAGGACAATATGAGGTGCAGTGTCCACAACAGCACCTTCTAATGTTGAAATAAAAGAACCTTATAGGGTAATTTTGAGGAAGCTTCATGCTACAGCATTGAGGGTGTTGTTGGTGGCACCACCAAATGACATTACAAAGGGAACAGGCCTCAGAGAGCCATATTAGATTAGCCCACTGTAGGATCAGAGCCATTACTTATGTCTCTACACGTTGTGACGTCACAGGGGGCGAAATCTCCATAGCTCTGTGTATGAGAGACACTCCTCCTTGAACCCCTAGGCCAGTCTGCTGATCAGTATAGCCCTAATGAATATGCATGAGATCTATAGGCATCAGAGCTACCCTGGCAACCTCACAGATTTGTGGCCCTACAGGTCTGAATTTGGAGACCCCTGTCTTACACCTCTGTCATTTAGGTGTGTGAGTGTACAAAGTGCAGATGTCAGAGACATGAAAAGCATATATAGACTGTGTGACATACTTCCTCAAATCTCATCACCACCATGCAGTTCTCTGATCAGAGAAAGGCTGAACTTTTACAGAGCTCTGCTAGTGAGTGGATTTTTGCCTCCTGGGACATCTTACTGTGAGTTCTAGCTGTTTATTTAATTATTTACTGTTTGTCTAACTGTTGTTTGTTTAATTATTTAGTGTTTGTCTTAGTGGTGTGCAAGTTCAGCCTTCTCAGCTGTACTTACCTTGCCTCTCTCAATTAACTGGGCGTTGTGTGGTAGCCATTTTGAATTAATCTCTCTCCCCAGAGCCTGCTGTTTTGAATTTATCTCTCTCCCCATAGCCTGCTGTTCAGCTTTTTCCTGTCCTTGCCTGCCTGAGTGACTCCTCCCCCTGACCCCCTCCCCCTGAGGTATCCTGTAACCTTGTTCCTGTTTTCTCCACGTGTGCATAGGCTGTTTTAGTTTGCTTTTCTCTGATCAGAGAAAGGCTGATCTTTTACAGAGCTCTGCTAGTGAGTGGATTTTTGCCTCCTGGGACATCTTACTGTGAGTTCTAGCTGTTTATTTAATTATTTACTGTTTGTCTAACTGTTGTTTGTTTAATTATTTAGTGTTTGTCTTAGTGGTGTGCAAGTTCAGCCTTCTCAGCTGTACTTACCTTGCCTCTCTCAATTAACTGGGCCTTGTGTGGTAGCCATTTTGAATTAATCTCTCTCCCCAGAGCCTGCTGTTTGTTAAGCTTTTCCTGTCCTTGCCTGCCTGAGTGACTCCTCCCCCTGTGTGTGTGGTAGCCATTTTGAATTAATCTCTCTCCCCAGAGCCTGCTGTTTGTTAAGCTTTTTCCTGTCCTTGCCTGCCTGAGTGACTCCTCCCCCTGACCCCCTCCCCCTGAGGTATCCTGTAACCTTGTTCCTGTTTTCTCCACGTGTGCATAGGCTGTTTTAGTTTGCTTTTCTCTGATCAGAGAAAGGCTGAACTTTTACAGAGCTCTGCTAGTGAGTGGATTTTTGCCTCCTGGGACATCTTACTGTGAGTTCTAGCTGTTTATTTAATTATTTACTGTTTGTCTAACTGTTGTTTGTTTAATTATTTAGTGTTTGTCTTAGTGGTGTGCAAGTTCAGCCTTCTCAGCTGTACTTACCTTGCCTCTCTCAATTAACTGGGCCTTGTGTGGTAGCCATTTTGAATTAATCTCTCTCCCCAGAGCCTGCTGTTTGTTAAGCTTTTCCTGTCCTTGCCTGCCTGAGTGACTCCTCCCCCTGTGTGTGTGGTAGCCATTTTGAATTAATCTCTCTCCCCAGAGCCTGCTGTTTGTTAAGCTTTTTCCTGTCCTTGCCTGCCTGAGTGACTCCTCCCCCTGACCCCCTCCCCCTGAGGTATCCTGTAACCTTGTTCCTGTTTTCTCCACGTGTGCATAGGCTGTTTTAGTTTGCTTTTCTCTGATCAGAGAAAGGCTGAAATTTTACAGAGCTCTGCTAGTGAGTGGATTTTTGCCTCCTGGGACATCTTACTGTGAGTTCTAGCTGTTTATTTAATTATTTACTGTTTGTCTAACTGTTGTTTGTTTAATTATTTAGTGTTTGTCTTAGTGGTGTGCAAGTTCAGCCTTCTCAGCTGTACTTACCTTGCCTCTCTCAATTAACTGGGCCTTGTGTGGTAGCCATTTTGAATTAATCTCTCTCCCCAGAGCCTGCTGTTTGTTAAGCTTTTCCTGTCCTTGCCTGCCTGAGTGACTCCTCCCCCTGTGTGTGTGGTAGCCATTTTGAATTAATCTCTCTCCCCAGAGCCTGCTGTTTGTTAAGCTTTTTCCTGTCCTTGCCTGCCTGAGTGACTCCTCCCCCTGACCCCCTCCCCCTGAGGTATCCTGTAACCTTGTTCCTGTTTTCTCCACGTGTGCATAGGCTGTTTTAGTTTGCTTTTCTCTGATCAGAGAAAGGCTGAACTTTTACAGAGCTCTGCTAGTGAGTGGATTTTTGCCTCCTGGGACATCTTACTGTGAGTTCTAGCTGTTTATTTAATTATTTACTGTTTGTCTAACTGTTGTTTGTTTAATTATTTAGTGTTTGTCTTAGTGGTGTGCAAGTTCAGCCTTCTCAGCTGTACTTACCTTGCCTCTCTCAATTAACTGGGCCTTGTGTGGTAGCCATTTTGAATTAATCTCTCTCCCCAGAGCCTGCTGTTTGTTAAGCTTTTCCTGTCCTTGCCTGCCTGAGTGACTCCTCCCCCTGTGTGTGTGGTAGCCATTTTGAATTAATCTCTCTCCCCAGAGCCTGCTGTTTGTTAAGCTTTTTCCTGTCCTTGCCTGCCTGAGTGACTCCTCCCCCTGACCCCCTCCCCCTGAGGTATCCTGTAACCTTGTTCCTGTTTTCTCCACGTGTGCATAGGCTGTTTTAGTTTGCTTTTCTCTGATCAGAGAAAGGCTGAACTTTTACAGAGCTCTGCTAGTGAGTGGATTTTTGCCTCCTGGGACATCTTACTGTGAGTTCTAGCTGTTTATTTAATTATTTACTGTTTGTCTAACTGTTGTTTGTTTAATTATTTAGTGTTTGTCTTAGTGGTGTGCAAGTTCAGCCTTCTCAGCTGTACTTACCTTGCCTCTCTCAATTAACTGGGCCTTGTGTGGTAGCCATTTTGAATTAATCTCTCTCCCCAGAGCCTGCTGTTTGTTAAGCTTTTCCTGTCCTTGCCTGCCTGAGTGACTCCTCCCCCTGTGTGTGTGGTAGCCATTTTGAATTAATCTCTCTCCCCAGAGCCTGCTGTTTGTTAAGCTTTTTCCTGTCCTTGCCTGCCTGAGTGACTCCTCCCCCTGACCCCCTCCCCCTGAGGTATCCTGTAACCTTGTTCCTGTTTTCTCCACGTGTGCATAGGCTGTTTTAGTTTGCTTTTCTCTGATCAGAGAAAGGCTGAACTTTTACAGAGCTCTGCTAGTGAGTGGATTTTTGCCTCCTGGGACATCTTACTGTGAGTTCTAGCTGTTTATTTAATTATTTACTGTTTGTCTAACTGTTGTTTAATTATTTAGTGTTTGTCTTAGTGGTGTGCAAGTTCAGCCTTCTCAGCTGTACTTACCTTGCCTCTCTCAATTAACTGGGCCTTGTGTGGTAGCCATTTTGAATTAATCTCTCTCCCCAGAGCCTGCTGTTTGTTAAGCTTTTCCTGTCCTTGCCTGCCTGAGTGACTCCTCCCCCTGTGTGTGTGGTAGCCATTTTGAATTAATCTCTCTCCCCAGAGCCTGCTGTTTGTTAAGCTTTTTCCTGTCCTTGCCTGCCTGAGTGACTCCTCCCCCTGACCCCCTCCCCCTGAGGTATCCTGTAACCTTGTTCCTGTTTTCTCCACGTGTGCATAGGCTGTTTTAGTTTGCTTTTCTCTGATCAGAGAAAGGCTGAACTTTTACAGAGCTCTGCTAGTGAGTGGATTTTTGCCTCCTGGGACATCTTACTGTGAGTTCTAGCTGTTTATTTAATTATTTACTGTTTGTCTAACTGTTGTTTGTTTAATTATTTAGTGTTTGTCTTAGTGGTGTGCAAGTTCAGCCTTCTCAGCTGTACTTACCTTGCCTCTCTCAATTAACTGGGCCTTGTGTGGTAGCCATTTTGAATTAATCTCTCTCCCCAGAGCCTGCTGTTTGTTAAGCTTTTCCTGTCCTTGCCTGCCTGAGTGACTCCTCCCCCTGTGTGTGTGGTAGCCATTTTGAATTAATCTCTCTCCCCAGAGCCTGCTGTTTGTTAAGCTTTTTCCTGTCCTTGCCTGCCTGAGTGACCCCTCCCCCTGAGGTATCCTGTAACCTTGTTCCTGTTTTCTCCACGTGTGCATAGGCTGTTTTAGTTTGCTTTTCTCTGATCAGAGAAAGGCTGAACTTTTACAGAGCTCTGCTAGTGAGTGGATTTTTGCCTCCTGGGACATCTTACTGTGAGTTCTAGCTGTTTATTTAATTATTTACTGTTTGTCTAACTGTTGTTTGTTTAATTATTTAGTGTTTGTCTTAGTGGTGTGCAAGTTCAGCCTTCTCAGCTGTACTTACCTTGCCTCTCTCAATTAACTGGGCCTTGTGTGGTAGCCATTTTGAATTAATCTCTCTCCCCAGAGCCTGCTGTTTGTTAAGCTTTTCCTGTCCTTGCCTGCCTGAGTGACTCCTCCCCCTGTGTGTGTGGTAGCCATTTTGAATTAATCTCTCTCCCCAGAGCCTGCTGTTTGTTAAGCTTTTTCCTGTCCTTGCCTGCCTGAGTGACTCCTCCCCCTGACCCCCTCCCCCTGAGGTATCCTGTAACCTTGTTCCTGTTTTCTCCACGTGTGCATAGGCTGTTTTAGTTTGCTTTTCTCTGATCAGAGAAAGGCTGAACTTTTACAGAGGTCTGCTAGTGAGTGGATTTTTGCCTCCTGGGACATCTTACTGTGAGTTCTAGCTGTTTATTTAATTATTTACTGTTTGTCTAACTGTTGTTTGTTTAATTATTTAGTGTTTGTCTTAGTGGTGTGCAAGTTCAGCCTTCTCAGCTGTACTTACCTTGCCTCTCTCAACTAACTGGGCTTTGTGTGGTACCCCCATCCCCCTGCTGAGGGTTCAGGACAGGGTACCTTGTAACTGCCCTCTTTAATAGGACTTATCTCCCCCCCCTCCCTCCCCAGCACCCACCCACCCCTGGGGAAATTGTAGTTTTATAGGTACTTGGACATCTTAGAGGAAAGGGGCTGCTCTCAGGTGCAGCTCTTAATCCAAATCAGTCATACACAGAGGACCTGTGATTAATTAGCTTCAGGTACACAGGGTGTATTAGGGGTATTAGATACACTTTTATTAGTATAAGCATCTACACCAATCCTTATTATATACCGATTTAAAAGACCTAAACACAAGCTTTAAACTAAGATGCAGTCAGAGGTCCAGCAACGAGATGGGGGTTCTCCAGTCTTTTGCATCGAGTGTCACATGTATGATTATCTCCCAGTTGGTGAGAGGTCCTACATATGCACTAAGTGCAGGGAGCTCTTTGCTCTCAGGGAACGAGTCCGTTCTCTAGAGGCTAGAGTAGCAGACCTGGAAGACATAAGAAAGACAGAGAAGTACATGGACGAGACCTACAGGGATATAGTCCTGAAGTCCCACCTCCAGTCTGGCAGCATCCCTGTTGCCATGGAGGAGAGAGGTCACGTGACAGGAGAGCATCACCCTGGTGTGGCAGGAAGTGATCCTGTAACTAGGACCTGTCCTCCAGGTGATGTAAAACCCTCTCGCACCGAGGACGTTTCTCCAGGGCCACGTCCCCATGAGGGGAGGGTCAGGACAGCTGTTATAGTTGGTGATTCAATCATTAGGAATGTAGATAGCTGGGTGGCTGGTGGACGTGAGGATCGCCTGGTAACATGCCTGCCTGGTGCGAAGGTAGCAGATCTCACGCACCGCCTAGATAGGATCATAGATAGTGCTGGGGGGGAGTCTGCTGTCTTGGTACATGTTGGTACCAATGACATAGGAAAATGTGGTAGGGAAGTTCTGGAGGCTAAATTTAAGCTTTTAGGTAGGAAGTTGAAATCCAGAACTTCCAGGATAGCGTTCTCCGAAATGCTTCCTGTTCCACGTGCAGGACCCAAAAGACAGGCAGAGCTCCGGAGTCTCAATGCGTGGATGAGACAATGGTGCAAGGATGAGGGTTTTGGATTTGTTAGGAACTGGGGAACATTCTGGGGAAAGGGGGGGCTCTTCCGAAGGGATGGGCTTCACCTTAATCAGGATGGGACCAGACTGCTGGCATTAACCTTTAAAAAAGAGATAGAGAAGCTTTTAAACTAGAAAATAGGGGAAAGCCGACAGTCACCCAGGAGCGCACGGTTCGGACAAAGGTATCCTTGAAGGATACTACCAAAAGCAGTGAGGTTCCAAAAGGGAGTATAGTAGCCCAAATGCCCTTGAGTAAGGAGCAGACAGAGCATAAAGATTCCCAATTACCCATGCCTACTAATAGCCAGATTAATATTAATAAAATACAGTCTCTAAAATGCTTGTATGCCAATGCTAGAAGTCTAAACAATAAGATGGAAGAATTAGAATATATAGCATTAAATGAGAGGTTAGATATGATTGCACTCTCAGAGACATGGTGGAAGGAGGATAACCAGTGGGACACTGTGATACCTGGATACAAACTATATCGTAATGATAGAGCTGAACAAATTGGTGGAGGGGTTGCGCTCTATGTTAGAGAGGGCATTGAGTCAGAAAGGATTAAAGTTTTGCAGGGAACAAAATATGCTGTAGAATCTCTATGGATTGAAATTCCATTTATGAAGGGGAAGGTGATGGCAGTGGGAGTATACTATCGACCACCTGGCCAGAATGAACAAATGGATGATGAAATGCTCAAAGAAATCAAGGAAGCTAACAAAAGCCACAACAGAGTAGTAATAATGGGTGATTTCAATTACCCCGGTATCGACTGGGACAGTGTCACAGCAGGACAAGCTAAAGAGATAAAGTTTCTAGATGAAATAAATGACTGCTTCTTGGAGCAGCTGGTTCATGAACCGACCAGAGGGGAAGCCATACTGGACCTAGTCCTTAGTGGAACGCCAGATCTGGTGCAAGAAATAAGGGTGTTGGGACCACTTGGCAATAGTGATCATAGTATGATCATGTTTGATTTAATCAGTGGAGGACAGATAGTAAAGGAATCCACAGTACTACCTTTTAACTTTCAAAAGGGTGACTATGATAGAATGAGGAATATAGTTCGGAAAAAACTAAAAGGAGCGTTTCCAAAGGTTAAAGACTTACAGCAAGCTTGGGTGTTATTTAAAAATACTATCCTCGAAGCCCAGACCAGCTGTATTCCACGCATTAAGAAAAGTGGAAGAAAGTCCAAAAAACTGCCAGCATGGTTTAAAGGTGAGGTCAGAGAGGCTGTTGCTGCCAAAAGAGCAACCTTCAGAAAATGGAAAAAAGAGCCAAATGATGAAAACTGGAAACAGCACAAGCACTGGCAAGTTAAATGCAAAGCATTGATAAGGCAGGCAAAGCGGGAATTTGAGAAGAAACTTGCTACGGAAGCAAAAACACGAAATAAAGACTTTTTCAAGTACATTCGTAGCAAAAGGCCTGTGAGAGAGTCAATTGGACCATTAGATGATAGAGGGGTAAAAGGGGCAGTAAGAGGAGACAAGGCTATAGCAGAGAGACTGAATGAATTCTTTGCTTCGGTCTTTACTGAGGAAGATGTAGGGGTGTTACCCAAGACTGAAGTGGTATTTAAAGGTGATACTGCAGAGGAATTGAGGGAAATATCGCTACACCGGGAAGATATATTACAACTATTTGATAAACTGAATAGTAGCAAATCACCTGGACCGGATGGTATACATCCCAGAGTGTTGAAAGAACTGAAATATGAGATTGCAGACCTGTTATTGGTGATCTGTGAACTTTCATTGAAATCATCTGTAATACCTGAAGATTGGAGGGTCGCCAACGTAACACCAATTTTTAAAAAGGGTTCCAGGGGTGACCCGGGAAATTACAGACCGGTGAGCCTGACGTCAGTACCAGGGAAAATGGTAGAAGCCATCATAAAGAACAAAATTACACAGCATGTAGATAGTCATGGCCTAATGGGAGACAGCCAACATGGCTTTAGACAAGGAAGATCTTGTCTTACTAATCTGATCTGTTTTTTTGAAGGTGTGCATAAACAGGTAGACAAAGGTGAGTCGGTTGATATAGTGTATCTGGACTTTCAGAAAGCTTTTGACAAGGTCCCCCATCAGAGACTTTTGGCGAAGCTAAAAAGTCATGGGATAGGAGGCAGTGTACTATTGTGGATCGGGAACTGGTTAAAAGATAGAAAGCAGAGGGTAGGGCTAAATGGCCAATATTCCCAATGGAAAAAGGTGAATAGTGGAGTACCCCAGGGATCTGTACTGGGTCCGCTACTTTTTGACATATTCATAAATGACCTGGAAAAGGGAATAACTAGTGAGGTAATCAAATTTGCAGATGACACAAAACTGTTTAAAGTTGTTAAAACCCAAGAGGATTGTGGAAAACTGCAGGAGGATCTGGATAAATTGGAAGACTGGGCATCCAAATGGCAGATGAAATTTAATGTGGACAAGTGCAAAGTTATGCACCTAGGAAAGAACAACCCACACTATAGTTACAAGATGCAAGGCTCCACATTAGAAACCACCACCCAGGAAAAAGATTTAGGAGTCATCGTGGATAACATGTTAAAACCCTCCGCCCAGTGTGCAGCGGCGGCCAAGAAAGCAAATAGAATGCTAGGTATCATAAGGAAAGGGATGGAGAATAAAACAAAGGATATTATAATGCCTCTGTATCGCTCCATGGTACGACCGCACCTTGAATATTGTGTGCAATTTTGGTCACCGTATCTTAAAAAGGACATAGAGTTATTAGAAAAAGTACAGAGAAGAGCCACCAAAATGGTGAAGGGGATGGAAGGCTACTCCTATGAAGAGAGGCTAAAAAGGTTAGGGCTCTTTAACCTAGAAAAGAGGCGGCTGAGGGGAGATATGATAGAGGTGTATAAATTAATGAATGGAGTGGAACGGATAAACGTGGATAAATTGTTTACGCTATCAGAATATAGAAGGACTAGGGGGCATGTAATGAAGCTACAGGGTAAACTATTTAAGACAAATAGGAGAAAATATTTCTTCTCTCAACGTGTAATCAAACTCTGGAATCTGTTACCGGAGGATGTAGTAAGGGCTGTTAGTATAGCTGGGTTTAAAAAAGGTTTGGACAAGTTCCTGGAGGAAAGGTCCATAAACCACTATTAAAAAGGGACCCAGGATATCAATGCTTGGCCTAGTACAAGCACTGCAGAACCTGTGTCTTTTGGGGAAACTGCTAGGTACGTATGACCTAGATTGGCCACTGTTGGAAACAGGATACTGGGCTTGATGGACCTCGGTCTGACCCAGTATGGCATTTCTTATGTTCTTATGTTCTTATAATCAATAAGATGTTGGTGGTGTTGAGAGGCAAAGCAGCATGTTACAAAGTCTATCTGAACTTTTTGATGTCTTGCACATCAGCACCTTGCCCACTTCCAAATGTTAATGACAGAGGTGTTTGGCAGGGTTGTTGATTGCCAGCCCTGGAGGGCCACACACCACTCCATTTGGCAAGACATCTGTAATGCATATATATCTCATGCATCTTCATTTGTGCTAACATAAACACACGTCTTGGCTAGCCTTACAAGGAGGACTGCTTCAGAACCACTGTCATAGCTGCTAACACACCCCTGGCTGGCTACAGTTTGACTATGGGCCAACACATGACCTGTTTGCTTTCTTTACCAAGATAGGCTTCAACCACACATACCCATGATGCACTGCACATGTAAATAAGCAGTGTACACATAACAGCAATATGGTTTATGCAGCCACACAACCACCTGCGTATGAAAATTATTACTGAGCGTGTAGGTTAATGACACAGAGTTAGTCTTGAACATCACATTGTGCGGCTCCTGTGCTCACCCTGAGAGTGAGAGGGGAAACCCAGCACCATGACCACAGCACCTGGCTCAGCTAAAATAGGCTATTGGTGTGAGTCCACATCAGTGACAGTGTCTGATGAGTAGCACTTGTAGATGCACTTCCACATACACTTATGGCCACCTGTTCTTTCTCTGTGACGTTTAGCCCTTGAGCAATTTGATACAACCACATTAGTCATATCCTGTGTGGTGGCCATTGCCACCGCCACATTAGTTGGGGAAGGGGAAGAAGTGTGTTGGACAGACAGACGGATTCTGTGACAACACCCAAACGTACCAGTCGAACTCATCATCACCCACCAACACATCCACATCACTGCAATGGTGCTGCTGGTGGGAAGTGATAACCTCTGTCCAGCAGAGGAAAATACAACATACAGCGTGGTGCATGCATTTATGTGAACATCCATAAGGTGAAAGCAGACAGACGGCATGACTGGAAATGCTCAGCGGCCCACCACCACTATCTGACATTGTCCAGCAGCAAACACAGACAAGCTGCAGCTGCTACACCCTTCAAAGTGTGGCACCCTTACACATACTAGGTGCAAGCAGTCTGCTAGCTAGTCCATAATGCATACTACTGGAAACAATGTGTGCAACCTAAACTGGGACGTCTGCACACTCACCAAGCAGTTACGTTCGTGATTGGGCTCCAAAAGGCAACCCATAGATATCACTTGCAAAAGATGTTGTTGACACTACAGCTGACCTAGCCATGCTATGGTAACTGCTCAGTCAGGGTGAGAGTGACCTTCCAGGAGGACATGCTTGGGCTACCTTGTCCATGCTACTGATGACCACACACTACAATGTCAGCTACATTGCCCTACGTTCTGTCCTCATGCATCCTGCCGAGACCAGTCTGTCGGGGGTCTAACCACAATACCTAGCACCTCATTATGCACAATGGCAAGCTAACACTAGACACAGTACAAACATTGTGCGCAGAGTAAGGTGTTGCATACATCACACACTGGATGTACAGCCACACAATCCCACAGCTATGCCATCACTGTGCTACTATAGATAGTTTTTCCAGTCTAGGCCAAATCAGCAGTCGTGGACACAGTGCATGCATGGCTAGGCTATGCAATAGTGCTACTGTCACACCCCAAGGTGGGGAACATTGTCAAACAACAGACCTGAGACACACTCCACAAACATCAAACATATTGGTGTGATACCACTCAATAACCATATTGTGATTAACGTAGACATTGATATCTGCCACTGATCACATCAACATGTTGCTATATGTGTGGTGTATTTCCAGGTTTATGGTGACAGTGCTACAGTGCGCACATACTAGTTTTGTGAGATGGACGCAACGCACAATATCATGACTGTCCAATAGGCTTTGGGTCATGAAGCCTGTGTGTCTGGTCATTTCGCCTCCTGTTGGCCGGTACTCTCTGGCAGAGGTCCCCAACTCCAGTCCTGTTGGAACAGACACTGATAAATTTTCACAAGTGTGCCTCAGAAATATGCATGAGATATATCTGCATACCATGGACCGGCACATGCAGATTAACAGAGACATCTTTATTTAAGACATCATAACATGTGAATCATTTGTGGCCCTCCAGGACTGCATTGGAGGAAATCTGATCTATGTGATGCACATTTCTCTCATATATGTACACTTTGAGAGACAATATACATGTACTGTCCCTGTTTGCACTTTCGGCACTACAGGTGGTTTTTTTTTTTTTTTAAATTGGGGGATGTGACAATTGCGGGAATTGGTTCGGCAGACCTGACACACGTGATTTGAACTTGTGACTTTCACCTCCTGCAGGCACTGCCTGTGTGCTTTGCACCACCTTCTTGACACAGAGACAGTGCATTTCCAGGGAAATCCATGTCTGTTTGTCAGACTAACCCTGTCTGTTGCACTACACAGCACCCACCTAAAAACGGATAGGCCATGGTGTGATGTGGACAGGTGTCACCAGTTCCCCTGCCGTCAACATGCTCACATGGCCTTATATTGGAGTCTGCATAAAACTTTAATGATGAGGGACACTCCAGGACTGCATTTGGTTGACTCTGCTGTAGGTGATGCACATGTTTATGTGGTGGGTACTGTTGAAGGTAACATAAAAATATGCCAAACAATCTTAGGTTCTCAACAGAAAATTTTCAGTTTTTAATGCCTGATTTTTTAAGGGTACAATTATGTGGACTAGTTGCAAGGAGCCACAGACAGAATTTGAACCTGTGACCTTCTGTTGTTGCACACACTGTCTGTGTACACTGCACCACCGTTTCTAAACATATATTCTGCATTCCTAGGGAAGTCCATGACTTTACATCCGACAGAGCCTGTCTGTTGTTGTGTACGGTGCCAGGCTACACACGCCTACGGCATTGTCTGCTGTGGCTTGCAGTCACTGCCCCGTCCACCACCTCTACCCCTCGGCCAACATGCTGACATGTCCTTATCTGGCAAACCCATATAACCTGATTGCGTTGTGGCACTCCAGGACGGAATTTGAGGGAATCGCCTGTACATAATGCCCATTGCTCTGGTTTGTGTGCGGTGTGGGGTAAAATGTAGGTGTTGAGACCATGCTTATGTTCTCTGCAGTAAAGCAGTGTGTGACCTCTCACTGTTTAGTGGTGGTTAAAACTATGGGTACTGGGTTGCCAGGAACCACAGCTGTGATTTGAACCTGTGAACCTCTAGTCATACAGTCACTGGCTGTGTCCGCTGCACCACACTGTGCCCACAGAGACAGTGCAGTATCTGGAGATAGGAAACCTGCCCGCACGAGCCTGCCACCCTGCTCTGCATACTTTTACTGTGGGCACGTTTTCCTTGTATGGGGACAGAGGTGCAGAACACACACAAATATGCCCTCCAAATAAGGGCAGTCAAAGAAATAAACCAAACAGTGCAACAGTGATATCACTGGGAAACCTGATATGCACTCCCAGGACAGCTCCATTACATTGCAGTGCTTTTGAATGAGTCCACGGAGCATAGACCCTTCCAATATTCATTTCAATTCTTTGGAGCTTTCCTGGGAGTGTTTATTATTGTTGCCCATTAATAGCAGTGTTGCCCAGCAGAATTAAAATTTTCTCATACTTGGTTGTGGTTATTTTCATGTTATATTAGCGAGTTTGTTCTGTGCACATGTTTCACACTGCTCACGTTATTTGGGTTTCCCCGATTTTGCTGTACATTGCTGACGGAAATGGTTTCTCTTCCCTTTAAATCACCTCTAACGCGAATGTTTCACTCGTGGTATTTTTTCCTTGTAAATTCGGGCACGCTCCTGTGCGGGGATTCTCTCCCCTCCCACATTCCACCCATTGACCCCGTCTCTCCGCCCCTCTGGGGCCTTCCTCCGCCCTCATTTCGCCTTTCCACTCCTCTATCGCACATGAGCGCCCCGCAAACGTGCGCGTTTTCGGCGCACGCGTGCTGGGCCCGTTAATGTGACATGCACACGTACGGGGCACTTAAGAGCACTTAAATGCATCATTTTAGGGCGCTCAGGTGCGCCCCGCACAAGTGCGCCGTTTAGTAAACATACCCTTTAGTGTTCCCCAACGCCGTTGTATTGGCGCCATCCGTTGCGTTTCACTCATTAATTTGAGTTTCTTCAGGGGGATTTATCACTGGAAATAAGTAAAAAATCATTAGTTCACCACAACCACTTCTCCCCTTATGTTCGTGCACATTTAAAGTTATTATAAATTAAAAACATATCTAAAAAAAACCCATACCTAGAATTTGTAATTGATGCTGCCCACGTAAGGTTTAAGGTTTCGTAGAAATTGTTCTGAAATTCAGGAATATAAGAAGCAGTCTAAAACACTGGTTAGAGATTTTCAGGCAAGAGGATATCCACCTACTTTTGTGAGACGGGCTTACCGGCGAGCGTTATATAATGATAGAGCACAGCTATTGCAAACACATGATGAGCATAATGACCATACACTAAATACTGACTGTATTAATTTGATTACCAAATATTCCCCTCTGAGTTTTAAAATTCAGAAAATAATTTCAAAACATATGAATGTATTAAGTAACATCTCAGGGTTAACAAATAAAAGAATTAGATGTGTATGGCAACGTGGTAAAAATCTCAAGGAGAGATTAAGTCTCGCAGTTCTGCGGTCTGAAAGTTTACAAACAGTGCCAGAATTGATAATAGGCCATAAGAAGTGTGGCCGTTGTAAAATTTGTGTGAATACATGGGAGACAGAGAAATTTACATATAATGGCAAAGAGTATCTTCTGAAGGGAAATACGTCCTGCGATACTACGTCTGTGATCTACGCTATAAGATGTCCATGTCATCTCCTGTATATAGGGAAGACGATGAGATCATTACGGATTCGGGTACAAGAACATAAGAGTCGATTAAAACATGGGATTATGACCGCACCACTTGTCCAGCACTGTAAAACGATGGGACATACTTTTGAAGCCCTACAATGCTTTTGCATTGAAAAAGTTCCTAGGGCGGCCTATGGGAAGTCCCAAGAACAGTTGCTATTATATCGGGAACAATGGTGGATTTTTACTTTGCGATCTGTTTCACCAGGAGGTCTCAATACAGTCATAGACTGGGGTGTCTGTTTATAATAACATATCTGGATAACAGAATCAATATTGCTAGTAGTTTGATATGGATAAATAACAAGGGAGACCTGCAGAACCTTAGGTTTGAAGCGGAAGTTGACGACTGGATACTGACGTCATGGGACCCTTTAAAAAACCAGCCCTTAGAGGCTGGTCCGCATGCGCGGCGCTTTTTGTGGAAGCTGAAAGTTGAAGGAGATAGTCCTCTGAATTAAGACGTGGGAAGCATCAATTACACATTCTAGGTATGTTTTTTTTTTAGATATGTTTTTAATTTATAATAACTTTAAATGTGCACGAACATAAGGAGAGAAGTGGTTGTGGTGAATTAATGATTTTTTACTTATTTCCAGTGATAAATCCCCCTGAAGAAACTCAAATTAATGAGTGAAATGCAACGGATGGCGCCAATACAACGGCGTTGGGGAACACTAAGTTAAGTTAAGTAAAAATTTGAAATACAAGTACTTTGTGAAAGGCTGTGGGCGTGTTGGTGATACAAAGAAAACAAAAAAAATAGAGACTATTTGAGCCGGTGAACTGTCATTGATGCTATCGGGGCACTGATCAATACATAGTATCTTTTGTTTTTGTGCCGATTTGTCTGAGATGTTCCCGTGCTATATTATTGATGACAACACACAGCGCAATTTTTCCTTGTGTTTAATGCTGTTGATATTAGAGTAATTGCTACAAATTTTGTCCAGTGTCATTGTAGCAACCAGTGGGCTACATCTCTATAACATCTAACCCTCTCGCACCGAGGATGTTTCTCCAGGGCCATGTCCCCATGAGAGGAGATTCAGGACAGCTGTCATAGTTCGTAATTCAATCATTAGGAATGTAGATAGCTGGGTGGCTGGTGGACGTGAGGATCGCCTGGTAACATGCCTGCCTGGTGCGAAGGTAGCGGACCTCACGCACCGCCTAGATAGGATCATAGATAGTGCTGGGGAGGAGTCTGATGTCTTGGTACATGTCGGTACCAATGACATAGGAAAATGTGGTAGGGAGGTTCTGGAGGCTAAATTTAAGCTTTTAGGTAGGAAGTTGAAATCCAGAACTTCCAGGATAGCGTTCTCCGAAATGCTTCCTGTTCCACGTGCAGGACCCAAAAGACAGGCAGAGCTCCGGAGTCTCAATGCTTGGATGAGACAATGGTGCAAGAATGAGGGTTTTGGATTTGTTAGGAACTGGGGAACATTCTGGGGAAAGGAGGGGCTCTTCCGAAGGGATGGGCTTCACCTTAATCAGGATGGAACCAGACTGCTGGCATTAACCTTTAAAAAGGAGATAGAGAAGCTTTTAAACTAGAAAATAGGGGAAAGCCGACAGTCGCCCAGGAGCGCATGGTTAGGACGAAGGTATCCTTGAAGGATACTACCAAAATCAGTGAGGTTCCAAAAAAGAATATAGTAGCCCAAATGCCCTTGAGTAAGGTGCAGACAGAGCGTAAAGATTCCAAATTACCCATGCCTACCAATAGCCAGATTAATATTAATAAAAAACAGTCTCTAAAATGCTTGTATGCAAATGCTAGAAGTCTAAACAATAAGATGGGAGAGTTAGAATATATAGCACTAAATGAGAGTTTAGATATGATTGCAATCTCAGAGACATGGTGGAAGGAGGATAACCAGTGGGACACTGTGATACCTGGATACAAACTATATCGTAATGATAGAACTGATCAAATTGGTGGAGGGGTTACGCTCTATGTTAGAGAGGGCATTGAATCAGAAAGGATTGAAGTTTTGCAGGGAACAAAATTTGCTGTAGAATCTCCATGGATTGAAATTCCATGTATGAAGGGGAAGGTGATGGCAGTGGGAGTGTACTATCGACCGCCTGGCCAGAATGAACAAATGGATGATGAAATGCTCAAAGAAATCAAGGAAGCTAACAAATGTCACAGCAGAGTAGTAATAATGGGTGATTTCAATTACCCTGGTATCGACTGGGTCAGTGTTACAGCAGGACATGCTAGGGAGATAAAGTTTCTAGATGAAATAAATGACTGCTTCTTGGAGCAGCTGGTTCATGAACCGACTAGAGGGGAAGCCATACTGGACCTAGTCCTTAGTGGAACGCAAGATCTGGTGCAAGAAATAAGGGTGTTGGGACCACTTGGCAATAGTGATCATAGCATGATCATGTTTGATTTAATTAGTGGAGGAGGGATAGTAAAGAAATCCACAGTACTACCTTTTAACTTTCAAAAGGGAGACTATGATAAAATGAGGAATATATTTATTTATTTACATTCTCTTATATACCGTGCTATTCTGCATCAGTGCAGTTTACATTGAACAAACTGAAATTACATTGAACAGGGCATTATAACTTGGAGATAACTATATTACAGGGAACATGGGCTATGGAGGGTTAAGTGGCTTGCCCAAGACCACAAGGAGTACCTGTGGGACTAGAAACCCCAGTCCTTCCGGCCCAAGGTTGCTGTCCTCTAGTGGGATTTGAACCCCCGATCTTCTGGCCTGAAGTACCTTGCTCCAACCACTAGACCACTCCTCCACTTCCACTAGTTAAGAAAAAACTAAAAGGAGCGGTTGCAAAGGTTAAAGACTTACAGCAAGCTTGGGTGTTATTTAAAAATACTATCCTCGAAGCCCAGACCAGCTGTATTCCACGCATTAAGAAAAGTGGAAGAAAGTCCAAAAAACTGCCAGCATGGTTTAAAGGTTAGGTCAGAGAGGCTGTTGCTGCCAAAAAAGCATCCTTCAGGAAATGGAAAAAAGAGTCAAACGAAGAAAACTGGAAACAGCACAAGCACTGGCAAGTTAAATGCAAAGCATTGATAAGGCATGCAAAGCGAGAATTTGAGAAGGAACTTGCTACGGAAGCAAAAACACGAAATAAAGACTTTTTCAAGTACATTCGTAGCAAAAGGCCTGTGAGAGAGTCAGTTGGGCCATTAGATGATAGAGGGGTAAAAGGGGCAGTAAGAGGAGACAAGGCTATAGCAGAGAGACTGAATGAATTCTTTGCTTCGGTCTTTACTGAGGAAGATGTAGGGATGTTACCCAAGACTGAAGTGGTATTTAAAGGTGATACTGCAGAGGAATTCAGAGAAATATCGCTACACCGGGAAGATATATTACAACTATTTGATAAACTGAATAGTAGCAAATCACCTGGACCGGATGGTATACATCCAAGAGTGTTGAAAGAACTGAAATATGAGATTGTGGACCTGCTATTAGTAATCTGTGAACTTTCATTAAAATCATCTGTAATACCTGAAGATTGGAGGGTCGCCAACGTAACACCAATCTTTAAAAAGGGTTGCAGGGGTGACCCGGGAAATTACAGACCGGGGAGTCTGATGTCAGTACCGGGGAAAATGGTAGAAACCATCATAAAGAACAAAATTACACAGCATGTAGATAGTCATGGCCTAATGGGAGACAGCCAACATGGCTTTAGACAAGGAAGATCTTGTCTTACTAATCTGATATGTTTTTTTGAAGGTGTGCATAAACAGGTAGACAAAGGTGAGTCGGTTGATATAGTGTATCTGGACTTTCAGAAAGCTTTTGATAAGGTCCCTCATCAGAGACTGTTGGCGAAACTAAAAAGTCATGGGATAGGAGACAGTGTACTATTGTGGATCGGGAACTGGTTAAAAGATAGAAAGCAGAGGGTAGGGCTAAATGGCCAATATTCCCAATGGAAAAAGGTGAATAGTGGAGTACCCCAGGGATCTGTACTGGGTCCGCTACTTTTTGACATATTCATAAATGACCTGGAAAAGGGAATAACAAGTGAGGTTATCAAATTTGCAGATGATACAAAACTGTTTAAAGTTGTCAAAACCCAAGAAGATTGTGGAAAACTGCAGGAGGATCTGGATAAATTGGAAGACTGGGCATCCAAATGGCAGATGAAATTTAATGTGGACAAGTGCAAAGTTATGCACCTAGGAAAGAACAACCCACACTATAGTTACACAATGCAAGGTTCCACATTGGGAACCACCACCCAGGAAAAAGATTTAGGAGTCATCATGGATAACATGTTAAAACCCTCTGCCCAGTGTGCAGCGGCAACCAAGAAAGCAAATAGAATGCTAGGTATCATAAAGAAAGGGATGGAAAATAAAACAAAGGATATTATAATGCCTCTGTATCGTTCCACGGTACGACCGCACCTTGAATATTGTGTGCAGTTCTGGTCACCGTATCTTAAAAAGGACATAGCATTATTAGAAAAAGTACAGAGAAGAGCCACCAAAATGGTGAAGGGGATGGAAGGCTACTCCTATGAAGAGAGGCTACAAAGTTTGGGGCTCTTCAACCTGGAAAAGAGACGGCGGAAGGGTGATATGATAGAGGTCTATAAATTAATGAATGGAGTGGAGCAGGTAAACATGGATCAATTGTTTACGCTATCAGAATATAGAAAGACTAGGGGACATGCAATGAAGCTACAGGGTAAACTATTTAAGACAAATAAGAGAAAATATTTTTTCACTCAACGTGTAATCAAACTCTGGAATTTGTTACCGGAGGATGTAGTAAGGGCTGTTAGTGTAGCTGGGTTTAAAAAAGGTTTGGACAAGTTCCTGGAGGAAAGGTCCATAAACCACTGTTAAAAAGGGACCCAGGATAATCAATGCTTGACCCAGTACAAGCATTGTGGAACCTGTGTTTTTTGGGGATATTGCTAGGTACGTATGACCTAGATTGGCCACTGTTGGAAACAGGATACTGGGCTTGATGGACCTCGGTCTGACCCAGTATGGCATATCTTATGTTCTTATGTTCTTACACTGCTGGCTGGCTACAGAAAGACTGCAGGTCACCACACAAACTGTCTGCTGTGGTTACCGGGATAGGGTAAACCCACCCGTACCTATTATGCACTGCACATGCAGATCAGCAGCCCACATCTGATCACAAGATGGGGTATGTGCCTCTATAGCACCCCAACCTCATAGGGGGAACTGACCCTGTGTGTTACTGGCACAGAGTAACTACAGACCGTGACATTGTGCAGTTCCTGTGCTCACTCTGAGGGCTAGGTGGGGCGCCCAGCACCAGGTCCGCAGTACCTGCCTTGGCTGATATAGGCTGTGCTGCAGGTCTCCATTAGTGCTAGTGTGTGATGGGTAGTCCCTGCAGATACACCTGTGTCCATTTGTATTTCCCAGCCACGTCTAGCTCTTGTGGACTATGATGCACCCAGAATAGTGTATATCCTGTGTGGTTGCCATGGTCACATGTTATAAGAGAAGGCTGGTGGTTGTACCCAAAAGCAGATTATGTAGCACCACCCACCCTGCCCTCTGTGGGTCAGGGTGGGGGACAGGATCTCCCACCAACAGATCCACATTCTACATCTCTGCAATGATGGCAGTAGAGGGGACCATCAACCCCAGTCCTGCTGGGGAATAGGTACCCTACAGGGCAGTCAATGCAGATCTGTATGCAGCACATAGGGTAGTGGCAGACAGGCAGTAGGCCTGGGAAAGCTCAGCTGCCCCCACCACTATCTGACATTCACCAGCAGAGGACACAGTCAGTCTCCACCCGCTGCACCCTGCAAGGTGTTCCAGCCATAAACATGCTAACTACAGACAGTCTGCTAGCTAGTACATAGTGCATGTTCCTGAAGAAGCTGTGAGCACCCAAAAAATGGGATGTGAGAACACACACCAAGCAGGTATATCAGTGATTGGGCCCCAGAAAAGGAAACCCATAAATATCACTTGAGAGAAATGCAGTATAGCACTATGGGGGAACCTAGCCATGCTGTGGCCACTACTCAGTCAAGGTGAGAGTGACCTCCCAGCATGACATGCTGTGGCCACCCTGTCCGTGCAGGTGGTGGTCAGGCACTACAATGTCCCAGCCATTACTCTATGCCCTGTGCAGATGCCTCCTGCACAGGCTGCCCTGTCCGTGCCATACCCACAGTACCTTGCCCCTCATTATGCACATTGGCAGGCTAACACTGGAAACAGCGCAAGCAGTGTGGGCTCAGTAAGGTGTAGGCAGCCACAACACACTGGATAGACATACACACACTCCCACACCTATGTCAGCTTTGTGCAACTATAAAGGTTTGTGCAGCCCTGGCTGCCACACCAGTCCTGGGCACAGTGCCATGGTACGCAATACTGTTGTGGTCACTCCCCGGGGTGGTAAACACTGTCAGAAGCACAAACTGAAACACACTCCACAGATATCAGAAAGGTTGCTATGATGAATCTCTGTCAACAAATCATGTTTAACCTAGGATTTGTTATCTGACATTAATCATAGCAACCTTTTGATATATGTGGAACGTGTTCCCAAGTTTAGGATGGCATTGCTAAGGTATGCAGGTGCCAGTATTGGGAGATGCTGCTCCGCGCAGGGCCCAACAGCCTGACTCTCCATGAGGCTTTGGATAGTGGGGCCTGTGGGTGCGGGTGTTTGTGCCCCTGTTGGCCGCTGTTCTAGGGCAGAGGTTCCCAACTCCGGTCCTGGTGGGCCAAACACTGTTCAGGTTTTCATGCTGTCCCTAATGATTATGCATGAGATACATTTGCATACAATGGGGTCAGTGCATACAAATGCAGCACAGGCATATTTATTAGGGACAGCATGAAACCTGAATGGTGTTTGGCCCACCAGGACTGCAGTTGGGAAACTCTGCTCTAGGGACTGCACATGTTTATGGTGTCTTTGCTCTGTAGGGTAAAATATAGCAGTTTATGGTGTGTTTCTTTTATCTGCACTAATGGTTCCATCGTTATTAACATGGTTTAGTACTGGGTAAAATATAGGGACATGGTTTGCAGGTGGCACAGGTGGGACTTGAACTTGTGGCCTTCTGCCCCTGAACATACTGGCTGTGTGTACTGCACCAAACTGTTGTCACAGGGGCAGATCATTCCCTGGGGATACCATGATTGTTTGTCTGAAAGACCTTCTTTGTTGCAGTGCACGGCACCCACCTAAACAGGGCTTGGCCATGGTCTGCTGTGGGCAGATGCCACTGCCCCCTCCACCACCAGCACTCCTCTGCCACCATGCTGACATGCCCTTGTGCCGATGGTGCTGGTGGTGCACAGTCCCAGTCATCCAGTGTGCTGGTAGGCGGCTGCCTATGGTGCGTGATATGGGGTAGGGGTGCCTACATAGACATCAACATTTCCCCCCGGCACCGCCTGCCAATGTTATGTGCCCTTTGGGGTACTTGCTGGGTACTGTACCCTGGGACACTGTGGGACACACGCTCGTGGCCATGTTTGCCCGTGGTCAGTTGCTGTCCTGCTGGTTTTCTGCTTCCACATTCCTATGTGTCACCTAGGCATTTGCCTAGCCCACCCTGTGCCACAGCTGCAACACTGCATGTCCTGCCTGCAGCCCCCTGTACCCCATTTGTAGCCTCACCGTAGTGCCCTTTCATACTTGGGCACTATGATGTTGCTGCACATGTATCACTACTATCACTTTTCCTAGTGTCCCTGCCTATGCTGCACATTGCCGACTGAAATGGTCTCTCCCCTGCAAATGTGCCTCTAGTGCGAGGTTTTAACTGGCCCTAATTTTCAGACCTTCATTTCATGGCGATAGTGTGCATGGGGCATCTCCCCGCCCACTCTCCGCCCATTGACCCCTTATCTCCGCCCCTGGGAAGCCTAGCCACCCTCTGCGCACCTTAACGCCGCAGGATATGTTATCGCGCGATAGGTGACGTTCTCGCACGGTAATGCGCCATTATCCCACGATAACATCACGTATCTCGCGAT
Organism: Ichthyophis bannanicus; assembly: GCA_033557465.1. Taxonomy (NCBI): domain Eukaryota; kingdom Metazoa; phylum Chordata; class Amphibia; order Gymnophiona; family Ichthyophiidae; genus Ichthyophis; species Ichthyophis bannanicus. The sequence goes on along the minus strand of CM066032.1, from coordinate 1,831,241,274 downwards.
AACGTCGCAGCTGCGCCATTAGCACCGTTTAGTAAACATAATTGTTGTAAACAAATGGTAGGTAGAAGATATACATCTGCACAAATATAGTACTATAAGGATCACATTTGGTAACATACATGCATAAGGATAAATTGGATAAATTCATGGTGCTTAAACATATATCTGTTTTTTCTTAGTTCTTCCTCCAAAACTGAAATCAGGAATGTTTTCAAAACAAAAGTGCATTTTCTTAAAAAAAAAAAAAAAAAAGGTATAATTCGCACACAGCAAACAGGGTGCTGCTGTTCTGTTTATGAGTCCACAATCATGAGGAAACAGGATGGCACATACTTCTCTTTTTTATAGCACTGAGCTTTTACAATGCAGCCACAGCAATACCAGAGAACACTTCCTCTTTTTTTATTTTTAATCATTTGAACTGAGCAAATTTACATGTGCTTGGTGTTTAAGAAAACAGACTGAGCAAGGGTAAAATCTCACATTAAGATCTGGAAAGTAAACTTTCTTATTTCAAGTAATGGTTTAACTCACAATACTCTGAATATTGATTAACATAGACATCTCAGCTCACAAAGGACTGACATCAAGACACAAAACAAAAAGGATCAAAATACATATGGTTCTTTACATAGAATTTCAAAATAAGCTTCTCAAAAGGTAACACATTCATAGAAATTCAGTTGTCATTGTTTACAACTTTTCTTTGCTAACATTTTATCAGCACAAACACCATAACAGCTATTCTAATCTTTTGACACACAGAAATCAGCAGACAGATTTTTCTTAACCAAGATACACTCAGATCCTTAACCTAGAAAACAAAACTTACATGTGGATTAAACTTATTTACTGCACACAAATAAAGAAATGGTTAATGTTCTTTCTTCCTCCTCTATCACACTTATCAAATCTAAGACATTTTAAACATAATGAAATTACGATCATGCAGATTTATTTCTCAATGATTCTACTGCCAATTGGAATCAAAAGTTATTCTTATGATATATTCACAGGTAAAAAGAAAAGAATTTGCAACATTCAGGCTGTACTTTAACTATAAACTATTTTTTTTCTTGTTTTAAGAGAAGTTCTAACAAAACATGCAATCAAGATCTACCAGCCAGATTACTGCACACAATAGCTAGCAGTACAGAATTAATGTATACACACAAAACACTGCCAGGCTTGTTATCTATACGGTCTGCTTCTAAGATTCTTACTTCAGTGTACAATACATTCCGGTCCCAATCCATTGACTCAGAAAATCCATTCCATGCTACAATACAAACTCATACAAACAGGAAGAAAAGAACTAGCTGTCCAAGCACATTAGTTCACAATTAATGGATGAACGTGCTACAGCAGACCCTGGGAGATTTTTCATTGTTTTCAATGTTATGAAAGGTTTAGTGGGTCGATCCCCCTTACCAAGGGACCCTCCCATTATCTAAAGAAGACAGGAAAGGCTTGGCAGAATAGAGAGACAAATAAACAAACATCGCCTGTCACTTGCATTCCAAAGACTCTGGGTCAATGGTTTTACCCTCGCCAGAGACTGGGGGCATCTTACAGGCACATAGATAAACTAAGACACAGGATTCCGGGAGACAGGTGCTACCGCAGTACAAAAGCCAAATTGGTCGAGGGCTACCGCAGCCACTCTTCTAGTGAGAATTTGAGGAGTGGGACCAGACAATGTGTTACTTACCCAATCCATCGTATCCCACTTCTAAAACCAAAATTGTTACTACCAGAACAGACTGGGTTCTCTATTCTACATATCAGTTACCCCGTGTGGGCCTGGTTTTCCCACAAAAGTTCCTCAAATATCACCAATATTTCCAATTGCCTGGGCACATGGGAGTCGTGCACCAGAAAATAAAAAGAACTCAGATCACAATTATTTGTCAGTAAAAATAACTCTTTTATTTGGCATAAGCAAAAGCTGTAAGCACAGATACACAAGTGTCTATCTGATGGATCTGAGTACAGGCAGCTTTCCCTATCTCCACAGTGATGAGACAGAGAAGGCCGCCCTGAGCTCTGTAATTGCATCCTTATATACTCTATACCCTCTGTAGCAACTCATACACAAGAGTTTTGTTCCGTGTGCAAAAGTTGCTATACTGTCTGTAAAAGGTTGTAAGGCCTGTAGAGGCCTCCTTCCTTTGGGACAAAGGAGGGCCGTGTGCAAAAAGTCTGCAGAGGCCTCTTTCCTTTGGGACAAAGGAGGGCCATGTGCAAAAAGTTTGCAGAGGCCTCTTTCCTTTGGGATCCACCCTTATTAGCATATTAATGGTTTTTATTCTTGCTAGTGTTGAGTCATTCTGGCTACACCCTGCCATTCCTTTTGTTTCATTAATCACTGTAGCTTTCAGCACTGTAGTCTTCAGGGCTTATGAATACTTTGTATCACCAGCTTTGTTTGGCCTGTTTAACTTGTCCAGGCTTGCCCAACTTGCTCAGGCCTGTTCAATCTGTTCAGGCCTGACTTAGCTTTTCTTAGCCGGGTCCATTTTCTGTGCACTTCTGGTCAGAGTATGGTTCCCTGGCTTTACTCTTGTGCTGGGCTCTGGGTACTCATTTTCTTAGCCCACGTGTTTTTTCATGCCATCATGATGTATTACAGCCTCAGGCAAGGATGTAGCCATACTAGACATACCTATCAGCCAATTTCCCTTCATTCCCCAATTTTTATTTTTATTTTCTTGTGAATGGGGTAAAGGTAATCCCACTAAGGGCAATGAGCAACAACCATTTGAGACAAAGAGGGGTCATCAAAAGGCATCTTCTGGTACTGTTCCCTAGATACAATGTACATGGTTTTAGTGTTCTGCAATATCATTCTTTTACAGCAGGCAAGCAAAATGGATAATACACAACAGGCAATAATTCAAAAACAAGCTATAGTTAAAAGCGTAATAAAGAAGGCTTTAAGACCTCCTCCTAAACTAGCAAACCATGACGTAATACTTCCCCAAATATTATCAAGCTGAAACCCCCCCTTAAAATCATCAATATGTAATTCTGAGAGATGTTATATCTTGCTCATTGCATCTAGCACAAATACCGTATGGTTAGCGATGACAGTACAGCAATTAGTGGCATTAATAAAAGTACAAGTTACGCCTTCAGCAGCGAGGAGCAAATCAAGAGCCTGTCTATTCTGCAAAGTCATTTGGTTATTTTGTTCTAAGGATTCAGCTAAGCGAGATATGGATTCAGTAACAGCTTTCATCTGAATATGTAATAAGCATTGCAAACGGCGGATGGACATACCTAGTTCAGCAGTAACAGCAGGGGTAGCAAAGGGAATCCAAGCAGTAGCACTAAGGGCATCTAAACGAGTTTTAGTCATAGGATAAGTGGAATTGATGTATTCGAATGAGGCCTGAATGGCATCATCCTCTGCAACAGAGGAGTCCCAAGGACTTGAGTTGGCTGACAGACTGCGCTTCAATCTGTGCAGAGGGGAGTGGGCAGCAGGGTGATGGGTAACATTAAGGGGTATCAAGACAGAAAAATGAGAAACTTTGACCAAAGCACAGGGTAATAGGGAGAGGTTGACTACCTGAAACACAGTTTCCCCACACAACCAATAATGGCCCCCCACAGCAAAGAGGTTTGTGGCAGGTGTCCATATGCGGTTCATATTATGCCCATCAAACCACTTAACAGGAGAATTACCCGTGATAGATGACTTAAGATCCCTCCTTAAATTGGACATCGGGAGATAGCATGAAGTAAATGGAGATTCATTCTGGGAACCCGTTGTCAGCACAGCTGAACCATCGTGGTAAATGGGACCAACCCCCACATACCAGCGGAAGTCAGATCCATTAAGCACTAGTGGGCTCTCCGTAATATTTCTCCAATCATTTAGCATCTTGGAAAGGTCCATATTACCGGTTTGATTATACCATTTTATCGTGACTGAATTACTAGCAAAATGAAAAGACCCATTAACCACATTATACGACAGGTTACACCTGTGTGAAAAAGCAATGGATGCATTTGTTATCAAACATAGATCAAATACCATATTTGGGTCAGCATATACACGCAAAGGGTCATGTGTCATATTCATCATATACCACGTTTGGGAACAATTAAAAACTTCATAACAACTGGCAGAAAAATTATTATTGTCTACACAAGCAAGTTGTCCTGCATACTCATTTAAGGGAACCTTTGAAACATGTACCGGAGCATATGATACACCCTTTGGCAGAAGAGTACAGATAATGCAGTCTGAAATGTTCATCAGGGAAACAATGTGTAATACTGATTGCTTCCATGTGTTCAGAGAGCCTTCAGGTAAAATCCGGGGTACTCGAGATATCGCCTGGTTAGTCTGGTTCTGTCCTAGGAGGAACAAAGCGAGCTGTCCATCTGGGTGTAGACACTCAATAAGAAGGACGATAATGACTGAGATTCCCAAAAGGATACACAAGGGTGCCCATGGGGCAGAGTTGATAGTGATCATCCTTGGCACTAATGATGCAGGGGTGTAAGGAGAACACGTTAGTCTTGTAAGGGGAAGGAAGTTGGTTAATCAGATGAGACAGGTGGAGCCGCTTTTAGATGGCTGACATGTATCCAAGTGTCAGTATCATTAAGTCTGGCAGCAAAAGGGGAAGCAGCAGTGACAATGTGGGGTCCTGAAAAAGTAGGGCAGTCCCAGGATGCACGAACACAATTTCTTTTATAGACAGTAGTCCCTACAGGAAAACAAGGTAACAAGGATGGACTGGATACAGACTGTGTGACTGCTACACGATCAGCAATTTCTTGGAGCGCAATCCGGAGTCCTGCAAGGTAAGAGGAGAGACTATCATGAATCGGAACCAGAGAGTGTGGTAAACTAGTTGTACGCATGCGCCGGCCAGTGGCCATTTCATGAGGTGTCAGATGTAACCTTTTGATTGGGCTGTTGCGCAACTGAAACAGACACATTGGCAATGCTTGTAGCCAGGTCATGTGACCAGAAGCACAAATCTTTCTGAGTTGAGTTTTCAAAATGCCATTGCATCGTTCAACAAGACCATTAGAAGTAGGCTTATACACAGAAACATGTTTCCACTGAACAGGAAGATGTTGAATGAGTGCAGACACAAGAGCATTGCGAAAGTGAGAACCACTGTCAGAATATATGACTTTAGGGATGCCAAATCGGGGTATTATTTGTGTTTGCAGAATCTCTACTACTTCTTCTGCAGTCTCTTTGTTGCAGGGGAAAGCCTCAGTCCACCGAGACCAAGGGCAAACCCACACCAAAAGGTAGCGTTTCTGGGCACATCTATGAATCATGTCAGTGAAATCCACATACCAGGACTCAAAAGGACCACACAGAACCGGAAGGTGGCCTTTGCCCATCGCTTTTCCCCCTGGCTGGGAGTTCAGAATACACGCGGGACACTTAGCCACTAATTCCTGAATGCGATTTTTCATGTGCGGACACCAGAAGGTGTCCTCCAACATCCCATGAATATGTGCAGTACTAGAATGGTAGACATCATGTATGAGAGCTATTAAACGTTTCAGCGCTACAAAACAGATACAAAGTTTCCCGGATGGGTGTACCCATATGTTCTTAGTTTGAGAACAACCTAATCTCTCCCAGCTCCCTATCTCATAAGCAACTGCATCCTTCTGATAGTCAGTTAGGTCAGGTACCAGATAAGTCTTTGATCTGGTGACAGGTAATATTAGGGAGGTAGTGCTGGTTACAGCTGATCCGCCAGGGCATTGCCCATTTGGCGAAAGGAGTCCCCTTGTGTGTGTCCAGGGACCCATTCGCAGCATAAAAATAAATTGTTGAGTTTACGTTTCTCTAGGCACTCATAAATTTGATGTATCTCATCAAGATGTGAGATGGTGCTGGCTGAGGAGGTAATGAAACCTCTCTGTGACCATTTGTGATGGAATACAGTCAGTACTCGTGCTGCATAATGGGAGTCAGTGAATAGGATAATGTTCTGTTCTTCCTGATGTAGTAAGACTGCCAGGATTGCACAGAGTTCAGCACCTTGGGCGCTATAAATGCTTGGTAATTGATATTGCAGTACATCCAGAAGGTCACCAGAGGGAGATATCTGCACTGCACTGAAACCAGAGCACAGTGATGTCTCAGAACCATCAGTGAACCAAACAGCTGAGTTTGGAGGCATTTCATGGAATGGCAAAATATTATCTGCGAAAGCAAATGTGGGGACCTTGTCCCCTTCCTCACCATCAGTAACAGAAACTAAGTTCTGTAAGTAGCCAAAGGGGTGACTTGCAGGAAATGGCTTGATGAGGATATGACTTCGTAACAGAGCAGCACAGACCTGGTGCACTCGATGTGGAGTAAAGTGGAGAGTATTACTGCATAATAATGCCTCTACAACTCTGGAGCAATACACAGTGAGTCTCAAGGGATGGAAAGTGTTATAGGTTTTCCGGACTGCTTCACTGATGGCCACTAAACCTTTTTCAATGTCAGGCAGAACTATTTCTGTAACAGAAAAAGATCCTGACAAATAAGATACAATTTTACCATCATTCTGGTAAACTACAGCTGCCCATGTGTGACACCCGTGGAAACTTATCAGGAACATTTCTTTTGAGTAGTCAGGGAGGCATAAACTTCGTGTGCTGGACACATCGGACAGGAGTGACTGAAGCAGTGCCTGATCAGGACCTGACAAATTAATAGCAGTGGACCCTTTAACACCTCCTTTCAAATATTTGCGAAACGGATGTGTGCGCTGACTATGACCGGGGACCCAATTTCTGCAGAAGTTTATCATGCCAAGCAGAGATTGCAATTTCTTAACAGTGGTGGGCATCTGTAATTGCAAGCAGTGTTGTTTAGTTTTTTCTGTCAGAAACAGCGTCCCGTCTCCTACTAAGAAACCCAGAAAAGTGACTTCGGTTTGGCATATCTGTGCCTTGTCCATGTTAATCTAGTAACCACTTTCCAAAAGATAACAAACAAGTTTATCTGTGAGGGCCAAATTTGTTGCAGCCTCAGCTGTGGAAAGCAGTAAGTCATCTACATACTGTAACAGAGACGCATTGCTGGGCAGTTCTGCTCTGAATGATTGTAAATCAGCAACTAATGCCTGAGAGAATATGGAGGGACTTTCCACGTACCCCTGGGGTAACCTGGTCCACTGGTAATGTTGACCCTCATAGGTAAAAGCCAGGAACAGCCTGGATGCGGGTTCCACAACAATCCCAAAAAAAAGCATGGGAAAGGTCCAGAACAGTGTGATATTTGTACAGAGTAGTCGTTGTCAGCAATGTGGCAGGGTTTGAAACTACTGGAAACTGGGGTTCAATGACACTGTTGAGTGCTCATAAATCATGAACTATTCGCCACTTCCCATTAGGCTTTTTTACAGGGAACAGTGGGGTGTTGTATGGGGAGTTACTAAGTTCAATGATTCCATGCTGCAACAGTTCCTGAATCTCCTGGCGAGATCCCTTCAGGGCCTCTGGTTGGAGAGGATACTGCGGAATCTTTGGTGGTTTACAGCCAGGTTTAATGTGAATGGTAACAGGCTGATGTGATTTAACCCGTCCATAGGGGCTGAGGAGCAGTGACCGTTCAGGGCCTTTCTCTCCCAGCGGACCATAGGTGAATTCAACCTGTAATTTCACCAATAAGTCCCGTCCCATCAAATTTACTGGACAATGTGGGGCAAACAAAAAAGAATGAGAAATCTGCTGGGTTGCCTTGACAATCCTGACCATCTTGGCCATCATTATCCTCCCCATCATCACTGTCCTGTAACCCGGGGTCATCCGGATTCGGCATCCCCGTCTCAGGCTCAGTGAGTTGTGAGGGAACTTCCTTCCCAGTCCCACTGAGCTGTTGCAGTGCTTTCTGCTTATGCTCATGGAAGGATTGTTTTTCAGCTATTAAATCCTCCTCTGCTTTCTTTAATGCAGCCTCACGCTTAGCATATCCCTTGGGGTCGAAAGCTGGGGTTTTTGATTCTTCTAGCTGAACCTGACCAGAAACCTTAATCCAGGTTCCACTTTCCTCATTAGAGGTGTCTTTTAAAGCTTCAATTATTTCTTGGTCCGAGATCGTGGGATCGTGAACCAATTTTCCTGGGGTGGATTTGGGAAGTGATGGATAGAGGGGCCGTGAGGACTCCTGTTTAACCTTAGGGGTCACTACAGGATCGGAGTAACCAATGGCTGCCATAGTTTTACTTTCGGCTGCCCAATAAGGAGGTGGAGATGCAGGGGCAGATGGCAGGGGCTCTGGGCCGGCCTGCATCCACAGAGAAATATGTCACAAATGTTCCAATTGGGCTTTGCCACATTTTTTAAATAAAATATGATCTCTAATTCTGGTCAAAATGAGCGGATCGAACGACCCTCCTGCTGGCCAAGCAAGTGAGGGTGTTTTCTTCGTCCATTTTTCCCATTGTTTAGAACAATTTTTTATTGAGGCTTCCAGTAGGGGGTTCTGTTTAACAAGGCTATCTATGGGGTTAGGACTGTACTCAGTCCCTTTTTTATTACCTAATCCCTTCTTGGATTTATTTTTGAACATTTTCTAGATTGTCCCTTTCCCTGCAATCAGTAGACCTGGTGTTTTTCACTGTTTGGGGACACAGGGGCGATTTGTTAATAACTTCTCTTTTTACTGATAGAGTATCAAACCTCTTTATCTACAGAGGTGTGAAATTAGAAATCCAGGACTCATACAGACATGCAATCCTTGCGCTTCGTCCAAACCCAGCCAATCCCCTCGCGGGGGTATGGAAACTTGGATAGGGACACACACCCGCTTCAGCATACGTACAGTCTCAAGCATACACCAATCAATCCTGGAGTTTTAAAGACCTAATGTCTGTGCAAACTTTCAAACTTTCTTTCCCTAATATTACAACTAAACACAGAGACACTCTAACAATTTTCTACACAACAAAACAACATTAGTTACATAAAATACATATGCATATGTGTAAATTTCATACTCACCCACCAATCAGATAGGGTAAGTCTTCTGTCCGTGTTTGTAGGCAGGTAATGCAGCAATACTCACCACTGTAGGGTGTCCACAGAGCTCTCTTCGTCCCTCAGGACGGTATTTTCATCTCCTGAACCCGGCAGGAGGAATCCTCATCTTCTGGACCGGCAGAAGGAATCCTCATCTTTTGAACCAGCAAAAGGAATCCTCATCCTCTATTAGGATGGTATCCACATCTCCTGTTTTTTGCACAATTTAAAACAGGAGGTATCCTCTCTGACAAAAATGCAGGCAAGCCAAAACTGCAGTCAGAGGAATCCTTGGGCAATTTAGAAAAAAATTTAGGAGTTCTAAAACTCAGGAGACCAGGTTTCAGGCACCAATTGTGGGCCTGGTTTTCCCACAAAAGTTCTTCAAATATCACCAATATTTCCAATTGCCTGGGCACATGGGAGTCGTGCACCAGAAAATAAAAAGAACTCAGATCACAATTATTTATCAGTAAAAATAACTCTTTTATTTGGCATAAGCAAAAGCTGTAAGCACAGATACACAAGTGTCTATCTGAGGGATCTGAGTACAGGCAGCGTTCCCTATCTCCACAGTGATGAGACAGAGAAGGCCGCCCTGAGCTCTGTAATTGCATCCTTATATACTCTATACCAGTGATGGCTAACCTTTTTGAGCCCGAGTGCCCAAACTGCCGCACAAAACCAAAGAATTTCCTCAAAGTGCCAGCACGTCAATTAAACCTTAACAACAAGATTTTAGTATCTAAAAACTCTTTATAAAGTTGCCTGAACTATGTAACATCATTTGTAAAGTTTGGAATCTTTGTATTGTCAGAGAATCAATTTGATTCACAATCCTTTGGTTTTCATTTCAATTTATTGGCAATTTATAATGTTTTAATGATTTCATTCAATTTAGAAACAGGAAGGCAATAATTAAACTGGGAACCCCAAAAGCCAAACTTGGAATGTACAACAACACTGTAGAAATAAAACTATAAATTAATTTCCTCTTGTACTAAACAAAGCACAGACACTAATGATGCACATTTCCCAGAGCTGACATATTCCAGTTAATAAATTCAAAATAAAGAGATATCTTTGTACCTTTTGTGCATTTTTTTCAGTTGCAATTGTTCCAGCCACTTTCTTCTGGTTTATTTGTGTCTTCTGCTTTCTCTCCATCGTCTGCTGTCCATTTCTCCTTTCTTCTCTTCTAGTTTTTTTCCATTCTCTCTCTTCATCTGCTTTAACATAATAATCTTTCTCCTTTTTTAGTCTCCCAATACCCGGCCAATTGTACATTTTTCTTCCCTCCCACACAAAATATTTTCCCCTCTCCATTTCACTCTCCCAGCCCCATCCCCTTCTAATCTCCCCCAACATCAGCTCCCTTTTAATTCCAGTCCCACCCAGTATCCGCTCCCTTCTAGTCCCCACATCAGCCCATTTCCAGTCCTGGCCCCCCATCAGTCCATTTCCAATCCTATCCGAGTCCCTTCATCAGCTCATTTCCAATACCAGCCTCCCATCAGCCCATTTCTAGTCCTTTCCTAGCCCCACCATCACTCAGCCCATTTCTAATCCAAGCCCCCCATGAGCCTACTTCCAGTTCTAGCCCCTCCATGAGTTCATTTCAATCCAAGCCCCCACCACAGCCCATTTCCAAACTTAGCTCCCCCAACACCCAATTCCCAGTCCTATCCTAGCCCCTCCATCAGCCCATTTCCTGTCCTAGCTCCTTCCCCTAAGAGCCCATTCCAAGCCCCCCTTCCCATCAGCTATTTGCAGTTCAAGCCCCCTTCCACTCAGCCCATTTCCATTCCAAGTCCCCCTCCCCATCAGCTATTTGCAGTTCAAGCCCCCCACTTCCCCTCAGCCCATTTCCATTCCAAGCCCCGTCCCCATCAGCTATTTGCAGTTCAAGCCCCCCACTTCCCCTCAGCCCATTTCCATTCCAAGCCCCGTCCCCCATCAGCTATTTGCATTTCAAGCCCCCTTCCACTCAGCCCATTTCCAGTCCTAGCAACCCCCCCAACCCATTACAAGTCCTAGCCCCCCATAGCCCACTCCCAGTCCTAATCCCACCAGCCCATTTCCAGTCCTAATCCTCATCACCCCATTTTCAGTTTAAGCCCCCTCATAGCCCATTACCAGTCCTAACCTCCCCATCAGCCCACTCCCAGTCCTAATCCCACCAGCCCATTTCCAGTCCTAATCCCCCATCACCCAATTTTTTAGTTTAAGCCCCCCATAGCCCATTACCAGTCCTAACCTCCCCATCAGCCCACGCCCAGTCCTAATCCCACCAGCCCATTTCCAGTCCTAATCCCCCATTACCCAATTTTTAGTTTAAGCCCCCCATAACCCATTATCAGTCCTAACCCCCATCAACCCACTTCCAGTCCTAATCCCACCAGCCCATTTCCAGTCCTAATCCATCACCCAATTTTTAGTTTAAGCCCCCCCCATAGCCCATCACCACTCCTAAACCCCCCCAGCACCCAGCACCACTCCTACCCCCCCAGTGCCCATCACCACTCCTACCCCCCCCCCCCAGTGCCCATCACCACTCCTAACCCCCCCCCCCAGCCCAGCCCAGCCCAGCCCAGCCAAAATTTAAAATAAAAAAAAAGCTGTCTTCTGGGATGTCCAGCGGGATGGTCGCATAACGCTGAGGCTCCCGAGAGGCCTACTCAGAATCCTGAATTAACACCGTACATACTTGGAACTTCTACTCTGATCTTGCCGGGGCACATTGGTGAGATGGCGGGGACCAAACCCACGCGCCTGGAATTTGGATCTCCAGCGGCTTCTCACGGCAAACGTTCCAAAACTGAACCCCCGTCCCCGCAGAAGGGGCTGGCCTTGCGCGAGGGCCCCGAAATGCAGCAGGAAATCCTCGCAGAGATTAGAGGGGTCAAAAACCTCGTGCAGTCAAACGGTGAAGCACTCCGAGCGCTGCGGGAAGATCTTGGTGTGCTGCAAAGCAAGCTAGAAGGGCTTTCTTCACGTCAGGACAAAATGGAGAGCATATTGGACTCCCATGCGGCCCGGTTATCCAAACTTGACAAAGTTGAACGTCAGGTGCGGGCCTTGCAGAAAGAAGTGGAAGATGGCAATAATAGAGCGCGTCGCAACAACATACGACTCGTGGGCATACCGGAGGGAGCGGAATCGGGAGACATGAAAGAGTTTTTATGTAAAATCCTCCCTTCCCTGCTCCAAATCACCTTTACCAAAGATTTGGAGATCGATCGCGCTCATCGTGTACCCACAAGCATAACGCTCAACAGGAAGACTCCGCGGCCTATCATTTTTCGACTTTTGAGATATCAACACGTGGAGCAAGTTCTAAGTGCCTCTCGGGCAAAGGGCCATTTGGAGTTTGAGAGCCACAAGATCTCCTTCTATCCTGACTTGGCTAAACCCACGGTCGACCGCCGAAAGCGCTTTCTGGAATTCCGGCCGAGGCTTCAACAACTACAAGCACGCTATGGCCTGATGTACCCGGCCAAGCTCCGAGTCACGCTTCACAATCAGACAAGAACATTTGAGGACCCTGATCTACTAGCGGAGTTTTTGGATTCCAAAGAAGCCGACCTGATGCGCTGACTTCTAGAATATTCCTGCAAGTATTCTCCTATCCGCTGTACCTGCCATATTGGATCTGCCGCAGCCCAGCAAAGAGTCTGGCGAGGGCAGTTTGTTTGCCTTACTTTTGATGATATCTGTGACCCGACTCCATCTACCCACAGTAGCCTCGATGAATATCAGAGACAGTGTTAATTATGGACTCTGGTGTTTCTTCTCTTTTTTTTTTTTTTCATGTCTTTCTATTTCCTCTCTAGGGCCTCCTCCCGCAGACACATGGTCGCCATATCTTTGGGGGTTTTGCTTCTTCTCTAAGATACTTTGGTACATACTTTTCAATATGGGATGTATTAGCCAGCATACTCGGTGATTATGTCATTGTTGCACAGATTCTGATTATGTTGTATGTTTTCAAGCGCCCTTACCTAAAATGTCTATTACCGATTGATGGCACCATGTAAGATTTTCTCATTGAACGCAAAAGGAATCAATAATCCGATAAAACGGAAGAAAATCCTAAGCTACCTAAGTCAGGAAGCTGCGGATCTGATTTTTCTCCACGAAACGCATTTAAATTCGAAGGAAACTCTTAAACTCAATATTAAACCTTACATGGTGGCCGCCTATTCCCCAGCCGTTTCTAGGAAATGTGGGGTTGCCATACTGGTTAGGAAATCTTTGCATGCTACTATTGTTGCGACTAGCTCAGATACAGAGGGTGGATGGTCCAGAGTTCACCTCAAGATGGGTAGCCTTGAAGTTACATGTATATGCCTTTACGCTCCTAATGTGGATGACCCCGCCTTTTTTGCTACCATTGCTCAGGTTGCGCAGGCCTCTGCTAATACTTTATTGATAATTGGGGGGGATTTCAATCTAGTCTCTGATCCCCTGATTGACAAACAGCCGCCTAGGACAAGTGGTCCCCCCAAGAGTCATACCGCGCTTACCTCCCTGATCAAAGATCTTGCTTTAGTTGATCTATGGAGGTTACTACACCCCAGTGGGCTTGACTTCGCCTTCTTCTCTTTCCCTCACAAATCTCAGTCTCGCACAGACTTCTTTCTAATATCAAAACTGTTAGATCGTCAGGTGGACACTGCAAAGATTCACTCCCAACATATCTCAGATCATGCTGCTATTTGCACACAGATGCTTTATACCCCAGAAAAAATAGCCAAATGGAACACAACTGCTAGGGACCAGTGTTGGTCTTGCCATACTGCTGTGGGAACCTTCGCTCATGTTATTTATGAATGTCCTCAACTACAGGTTTATTGGGGGCGGGTTTGGGGTTGTATTCAATTTATCTTACACCTTCACGAACCTCTCTCTTGGAAGATCGTGGGACTCCGCTCTGTGGCGGAGGTCCCCTCTCTTCCTAAGAAGGGTCGCTTTCTCCTTGATTTCCTGCTGGGTATAGCCATATGCTTAATCACGAGGAATTGGAAGGATAGCTCTCGACTTACTGTCACTGAATGGTGGAACCTCGTCTGCTTATATAGTAAATATGAGCAGATACCTCGGAGAGCTATTCCCCATGCCCAAACTCACTCTCGCTTGTCTAAATGGCAGATGCTTAATGATTATGTACAATCTGCTCATTGCTCCAACATGCCTGTATAATGTGCACTCATCATGTTTCAGATCACCGTTAGGTTTTGTAACACAATAATGTAAGTACACGCCCGCTTCGGGAATGATTAGTTTTCTAGAGAAGAAGCAGGGGGGAGGGGGGTGGCAGGGGTTTACTTAGGTGTATGTATTATACTTTATGTATTTGTCTTTTAGCTGTATGTCTTCCTTTTCCTTTGTTGTTCTAAAATGAAAATAAAGAATTAAAAAAAAAAAAAAAGCTGTCTTCTGCTGCTTCCGGGGCCGCCGCGGCAGAATCGAGTGTGCCGCGGGGCCCCCCCTGTGCCTGGCAGAGCCTGCCCTCCAGATCCTGCCTTCCCCGGTATCAGTCCCTGTTTCCAGCTTGTCACACGCGCCGGCTTTCAGAGCGCGAAGGGAACTAGTTTCCCTTTCACGGCTCTGTTAAGCCCGCGGGGGCTGATGGGAACTTCCAAAAAGGCCCCGCGGGCTTAACAGAGCAGCGAGGGAGAAACTCTACCCTCGCGCTCTGAAAGCCGGCGCGTGTGACAAGCTGGAAACAGGGACTGATACCGGGGAAGGCAGGATCTGGAGGGCAGGCTCTGCCAGGCACAGGGGGGGCCCCGCGGCACACTCGATTCTGCCGCGGCGGCCCCGGAAGCGGCAGAAGACAGCTTTTTTTAATTTTTTTAAATGCGGACCTTCCCGCGTGCCAGCTGCAAGGCCTTCGCGTGCCACAGCTGGCACGCGTGCCATAGGTTCGCCATCGCTGCTCTATACCCTCTGTAGCAACTCATACACAAGAGTTTTGTTCCGTGTGCAAAAGTTGCTATACTGTCTGTAAAAGGTTGTAGGGCCTGTAGAGGCCTCCTTCCTTTGGGACAAAGGAGGGCCGTGTGCAAAAAGTCTGCAGAGGCCTCTTTCCTTTGGGACAAAGGAGGGCCATGTGCAAAAGGTTTGCAGAGGCCTCTTTCCTTTGGGATCCACCCTTATTAGCATATTAATGGTTTTTATTCTTGCTAGTGTTGAGTCATTCTGGCTACACCCTGCCATTCCTTTTGTTTCATTAATCACTGTAGCTTTCAGCACTGTAGTCTTCAGGGCTTATGAATACTTTGTATCACCAGCTTTGTTTGGCCTGTTTAACTTGTCCAGGCTTGCCCAACTTGCTCAGGCCTGTTCAATCTGTTCAGGCCTGACTTAGCTTTTCTTAGCTTTTCTTAGCCGGGTCCATTTTCTGTGCACTTCTGTTCAGAGTATGGTTCCCTGGCTTTACTCTTGTTGTGCTGGGCTCTGGGTACTCATTTTCTTAGCCCACGTGTTTTTTCGTGCCATCATGATGTATTACAGCCTCAGGCAAGGATGTAGCCATACTAGACATACCTATCAGCCAATTTCCCTTCACCCGACTGATATTATTTCTTATGTATATCTCAAAATGATGTTCAAGAAATTAAAGCTTGTAGCAGAGAAATGTATATTTCTTTGAGTACTTGCAATTTGAAAGTAACACCAAATGATTGAATACCAGCTCCAATCTTTGAAATGTAGTATCTTCATCAGGAGTGAATACCAGTAGGTCATCCAGGTAGCACAGCAGACTCAAATAATTTTGGTCACTGAATATTGAAGTCATCACCTGCATAAATGACTCTAGTAAATTACAGAGTCCCTTTGGTAGCTGATTATATTTGGAAATCCCAAGTGGAGTATGCATGTTGTATATTTTTTTATCCTCTTCATGAAGTGATATATTATAGAACCTGGATGTCAAATCCATGGATCTGAACAAACAATTGCTACCCAGTGCTGCTAGAACATGCCAAAGAGGATGCGGAAGAGGATAAGCTTTCTTGAAAGCATGCTGATTCAACTTCTGGAAATCAGTACAAATGCAGAGTTCCCCAGTTTTTTTCCACACAAGTACTAGAGGAGGAGGCTCACTCTCTACTTGACTTCCTGATTATCCTCCTCTCTTCCATTTCATCTAGATTAGAACTTACTTGAGTTTATGATAGTCTACTGTAAAAAACTCTTTGGCATGGTAACCAGCATGGTTTCTCATCCTTGAGATGAATCTGATGTGTAAAATCTTTAGTTACCCCACAGTCTAAGTTGTATCTAGAGAAGATGTTTTCATATTTCTCACTTAGGTCCAGAAGTTTATGTTTACAGTAACCAGAAACCTCACATGATTCAAGGTCCAGATCACCAAGTCACAGCTTCTGCAATCTGATCTGAATGGTATCATATTCTGGCTCTTTCAATTGAGTCAACTTAGTGGTATTTATCTTGGTAACTTCTCCATTTCCATGGTCAAAATCTTCAAGGGCTATGCAGGGACTAACATCTGTAACCTTATTATTTCTCCTCAAAGTTGCAAACTTATTTTGAGGATTGATCTTCAGTGGCACTCATCTGTCATTCTAAAATGGAATCACTGCTGTTCCCATGAAAACATTGCTAGGTGCTGTCCTGGATGAAGTGGGTTCAACAATTACAATACTACCAACTGAAATGGGAATTGATTTGGGGATCGTTACCAAACTAGATACTCTTTCTATGATTCCCAAGTAATACATCCATCAATTTTACCACATCCACTTTATGTAACATTTTTTTCACCCCATAACATGTTAAATTGGAGAGATTTAAAATTGCCTTAACATCAGTTCTTTCTACATTGCACACCTTTGTCCAATATTCTTCTGTCTTCTTGAGGTCTCTCAGTAAATATTTGATGAAATTAGTTCCAATAACCATATCATCATCTTGCCAAGGTGGGCACAACAACCTTGCTGCTGTATACTTCAAGCTCTAGAGATCATATACTGCTTTTGGATGTGTATGATGGCTCCCATAGCCCACTATGACAACATCTGCTTGATAGGTATCTCTCGTGGTCACTATACCTCTGTATAAAAGCATGTGTTCATATTCCTCACACACAGTGCATGCATAGATCTAGTATCCATATCCAGCATAGTCTCAAAGGCAGCTATTCTTGGAAGGTCACCATTGTACAGTATTTAATAAGCTGCCACTTCTACTCAAGTTCTCTTTTCACTGGAAAACAGCTTTATTTGGATTTGGCAAGATCTCTTGAAAGGAGTTTTAAATAGTAAGTAATCATTGCAAATATCAGGGGTTTCTTCACTTCAATCCACACTACCTTCCTCTCTATGCAGGCATGTCAGTTTCTCTGCTGGTTCTGTTGTTATGAGTGAGACATGTAGGGAAGACTCCTTGCATGAAGTACCTGTACAGTGTCTACATTCATGCCCTGAATGGAAACCCCTGTAACACAACCAATCCATATTGCAATGGGCTTTTGTACTATGACTGTAACTTTGACACACCAAACAAGATTTGGCCCCACTGTTCCTCCTTTCCCATTGCAGCCCTTTACTGGGTTCCTGCTGGGAACACATACTTCCCTTGTCTTTGCTCAGATGTGGGAAGTATTTTTCCCAACATCTTCAAAATCTTTATAAACCTATCTGAATATGGATTTGCTGTTTCACATGTCTGTACCTCCCCAGATTGTTCCTCTTGCTGCTTAACTGAGGTCACTTTTACAACCTTAGGGCCACCCTGTCCCCATCCTCTTGGAAAAGGACTATCTGCTCCCTTTGAAAAAAATTAAGTATCTCCTAGATCACCTCAATAGCCTATTTTTCTAGGGGTTGGCATTTAAATAACCTGATCAGGACAATATTTTACAAACATCACTGTGACTTGATATTTTAAGTCATCGAGCCTCCTTCCCTGCCACTGTAAATACTCATTGACAAGACCTACTGCTTTGTTTAACTTTATAGTGCACCTTTTCCCGTCTTGGGGCAAAGTTTGGTAAAATTCTGCAAATGGAGTGGTTGTTGATATAAATTCCCCAAAATGTTACTTGAATACATCAAATATGTACAGTATTCAGAATCACCGTATGGATATTTTGGACTGTTTCTAATGCCAGTCTTAGCCACATCCTTTTCTTCCCACAAGTCTTTCCAGAATTTCACTACTTTGCTCTTGCAATTTGAATCCCCTTTTTTTCTAAGGAAAGCACACATCTTTTCCTCCTACTCATAAGTAGCATATTTGTCTCTGTCTCACCTCTGTTCTCAAAGGGTTCCTGTGCATCTGCCTTAATGACCAGATTTACTAGGGATGGGCAAGAGTGCACAGAAAGGGATTGGGGGGCATTTACCTGGGAATTTGGGTCTTTCCATCCCATTACCAGAATTATAATTTCACTTATCTGCCCCCCCCCCCCCACCAGTTGTTGGCTAATGCCTGCTAATGATTCTGCAGAGCCACCAGCAACTAGGTTTGATGTGTATTTAGATTTAACACCGCTGTACCACAAGGAGAGTGATGGCTGCTCCCTCTAAAAACTGAACCCTTGTTAAAAGCATGCAATGTCTTTGCAGGCTCATTTATTTATTTAAGGATATTTCTATCCCACCTTATCCTTCAATCAAGGCGGTAAACACATCAAACAATCATTGGCAATGGTGTGTATGTCAGGTAAGATTATGTACAGTGAGGGTGCATGGGTGTGGGTGTGCTGATTAGTGTGAGCTATTTACAGTATGCGCTTTTTACAGTTATATACATGGGTTTACTGGGTCCGTCGCTGGTTGTGATTGAACTTTAATCGAGTCTAAGGTTGGTCCAAGTCTGTAGATTCTGGCTATGCGCTTGGGCCGTAGTGCTCAGTGAAGAATACAGTCTTTAGGTGTTTCCAGAAGTCCTTCAGATCTTCAGTTGATCGTAGGTCATGTGGGAGTGTGTTCCATATTGTTGGAGCCGCCAGTGATAGGGCTCTTTGTGCGGTGGATTTGCATGCTTTTGTGTAGTTGCTTGGGGTGCTGAGTGTGTCTGCTGTGGTTTTTCTTCT
Source organism: Ichthyophis bannanicus (assembly GCA_033557465.1). Taxonomy (NCBI): domain Eukaryota; kingdom Metazoa; phylum Chordata; class Amphibia; order Gymnophiona; family Ichthyophiidae; genus Ichthyophis; species Ichthyophis bannanicus. Next base: position 1,831,222,199 of record CM066032.1, on the reverse strand, counting down.
CAGTCTATTGCTGGTGTCAGGGAGTATGAGGGCTTGGAGGCTGAGTGCTGAGCTCTTGTGTCTGATTCTGAATATGTTTAATATCATTTTGTATTTGATGCGGTGGCTGATTGGGAGCCAGTGGAGGTCTTTTAGGATGGGGGTGATGTGGGCTTGTGTTGGAGAACCGGTGATTATTCTGGCTGCTGTGTTTTGAGCCATTTGAAGCGGTCTGAGTGATTGTTTTGGCAGTCCGTTGTAGATCGGGTTGCAGAAGTCAAGTATGGGAGTTATGAGCGCTTGGCAGACTGTGCAGAAGTGTTCATGTGAGAGTAGAGGCTTGAGGCGTCTGATTATTCTCATTTTGTAGTATGCGTTTTTGGTGGTTCTTCTGATGTGTGATTGTAAGTTCAACTCATTGTCAAGTGTTATTCCGAGGTATTTCACTTCGTTCTTCAGTGGTATTGCAATGTTGTTGGTTTTGATGAAGGGTGGGGGGCTGAAGTTGGTGTTTCGTGTGATGATGAGTGCTTCTGTCTTGTAGTTTATGGCTAGGTTGTTGTGCATGAGCCAAGTGGACATGCTGTTGAGACAGTTTGTTATTTTGGTGTAGTCGGGGCTGTCGAGGTTGATTGGCGTGTATATCATGATGTCATCTACGTATTGTGTAGTCTATTTTGTGGGCTTTCATGATGTCGCAGATTGGTTGGATGTAAAGGTTGAACAGTAGTGAGGATAGTGCGGATCCTTGTGCCACTCCTTACTTGATCTTTGCGGGTTGTGAGATGTTGGCTCCAATCTTGACTTGGAACTGTCTGTCTATTAGGTACGAGTTGAACCAATTTAGTATGGTGCCGGTTATTCCAATGTTCTGTAGTCTGGTTAGGAGGATTGTGTGGTCCACTGTGTTGAATGCAGCTGAGATGTCTAGGAAGATCATTAGTGTTCCTTGTTTGTAGTTGTCTATGGTCTGGATGATGTCATTGAATAGGTATAGCAGAAGTGTTTCGACTGCGTGGTTTGGGCGGAAGCCATGTTGATGTATATCCAGTGGGGCATGTTCGTCGATGTGGTCCTGGAGCTGTTGTTGCACTGCCTTCTCTATAATTTTAGCCAGAAGCAGTATGCTGGAGATTGGTCTGTAGGCTGCTGGATTGCTTTTTTCTAGGTTGGTTTTCTTAGGGATCGGCCTTATTGTGGCTAGTTTCAGCTGGTCTGGCATGGTTCCTTGGATCAGGGAGTTGCTTACCATGTTGTGTATGAGACTGAGGAAGTTTTCCATGGTTGCCTTGATCCACGGGACCGGGCATGGGTCTGTGGGTGCGGTGCTTGTGTTGAGAGCAGAGATGATATCTGAGATTTGCTTTGTGGAAGGAGTGTTGAACTTGTCCCAACTTGTGATGGGTATGGTTGGGTTGCTGGTTCCTGTAGATGGTTGTTGTGGTGAGCGGCCTAGCTTCTCTTGAAGATAATCTGTGAAAGTTTGTGGGTCGATCTGTATGTCTTTGTCGGAGCTTGGTTCGTTGGTTAGAATTTTTACTATCTTGAAAAGCTCTCTGGGCTTGTTGTAGGCTTTCTGGATGGTGTTTGTGTGGGGTTCTCTTTTTGTTTCGTTAATAAGCTCATTGTATTTCTTTTGCTGAGTTAGGTATAAGGCCTGTGTGGATGGAGATTTAGAACGTCTCCAGCGGCGTTCTATCTCCCTCAGATCTCTTTTTGCATTGCGTATGCTTTTGGAGTACCATGGTGCGTGCTGTCTCCTGGTGTTTGTTGTTGTGCTTGCTTTGGCTTTGGCTGCTGCATTGATGATACTGTACCACTTGCCTATTTGTTTATCCAGATCGTGCGTTTCTGGGTTGAGGTAAGGTAGCGTGTCTTGTAGGAATTGGTCCTTGTTGAAAGCTTTGAATCTTCTTTGTCCGTGTGATGTGTTTTGTGTCTTGTTGTGTTTTTCCCTTTGATTTGTGATCTCTATTTTGATTCTGTGGTGGTTTGACCAGGGCACTGGTGTGACTGTGGGTGATGAGATGTCACCTTGGTCTATTATGTGGTTGGGGGCGAATATGAAGTCCGGCGTGGATCCGTGTCTGTGCGTCAGGGTGTTTATTAGTTGTGTGTATTGTAGGGAGTCCATTGCTTGTAGGAAGGTTTCCTTGTCCCTGCTGGTGGAGGAGCTGAGGTTGAAGTCGCCCAGCAGTATTAGTGGTTTGTGGTTCGTGTTGATTGCACAGACGGTCTCTAGAACGGTGGTTAGTTCCTCTGCTGGAGCATGGGGGGCTCTGTAGATGAGGCATATGGCTATTTGCTTGTTTCCTACTGCAATTGTGTTGCATTGGTCTGAGCCTTGTGAGGTGAGAGTTTTTAGCTTTAGTGAGTCTTTTGCAATGATCAGCACTCCACCTCCTCTTTTCTGTGTGCGAGGATTGTTAAAGGCTGAATACGTGGGGGGGACTAGCTGGTTGAGGAGGACATTGTTGGTGGGGGTAAGCCAAGATTTTGTAATGCAGAGGATGTCAGGTTGTTGGTCCTCTATGTGGTCTCTGATTGTGTGTAACTTATTTCTTACTGACCTGCACTTTTCCCTCTAAGCTGTGCGCGTGTGCGCGCGCATACACCTTGCCGAGCGAGCGCACATACTTTACAACAGAGCGCACAAAAATTACGGTTCTGATTCTGATAGAAAACAACACAGACGTCTTAAAATTTAAAAGTTGTTATGTATTTACGGTTTTCACAAATTCTACAATGTTTTCTAGTGCAATCAATGTGGTGTACATACTGTATTCTGATGTGTAGTCAAATTTTAAAGTATATAACTTCGAGTGTCATTATGTGGCGCACAAAAATTTAACCTTCCTTCAAAAGCTGCACAGCTGATGTTTTATGTGCACACAGCCTACAGAATATTAGAGAGAACATTGCTGACCTGGTGTTCATGAGCTCTATTGAGGTGGTGTTTGGGGTGTTAGGCTCTTTGGAGTGTGCCTTCGTGTTTGCGTGTGGGTTATGCTTGTTGATTGTGTGTCTATTGCTTTTGTCTTTTATGCGTGAGCTCCATGTGGTGTGTTGAGTAGGATGGTATGTTGGCATGGTTGTTGGTGTCCATATGTTTATTGGGTGTGTGTGTCGTGGCCCTGTTTGTTGGGGGATGAGTTGGGTGATAAGGAGAAATACAGGGAGGTAGGTGAGTGTGGCCATGGTGGTTGGTGTCAACTTACTAGGAAGTTGTGTAAGATGAGCCTCTGGTCGCACCTTCCTGGTCGAGGTGTTCTGCGTTGGTTGTGATGTCTTGGCTCTTGTTGCTCCTGTTTGTTGGTTGTTGTTAGGTGGCTGTTTTGCTGTCGCCTTTGAGACCTTGTGATTTGCAGAATCTTCCTTCGGCTGCTTTCTGCTGATGTCTGTGCGGCTTTTGTGGGGTTGCTTCTTCTGTCGCCTGAGTGCCTCGCCTAAGGGCCACGCCATAGGGCCCTCTGGCGAGGTCCTCTGGCGTGGGCCCGCCAGGCGCGGGTGCGACGGAGGTGCGCTCTCCTTTTATCCTGCTCCCACTGCCCCGATTGGGCAGGATCCTCCGAGCGGGACGGTTTCCCGCTTGGGCGCTTCTCCCCCATCGGGGGAGCTCTGCTGCTGCTGGTCCAGGGTTTTAGGAGGACGCCGGAGGTGCGCTCTCCTTTTATCCTGCTCCCACTGCCCCGATTGAGCAGGAGCATCCGATCGGGACGGTTTCCCACTCGGGTGCTTCTCCCCGATCGGGGGAGCTCTGCTGCTGCTGGTCCGGGGTTGTAGGAGGGCATCGGAGGTGCGCTCTCCTTTTATCCTGCTCCCACTGCCCCGATTGGGCAGGAGCCTCCAAGCGGGACGATTTCCCGCTCAGGCGCTTCTCCCCGATCGGGGGAGCTCTGCTGCTGCTGGTCCGGGGTTTTAGGAGGGCGCCGGAGGTGTGCTCTCCTTTTATCCTGCTCCCACTGCCCCGATTGGGCAGGAGCCTCCGAGCGGGATGGTTTCCCACTCGGGCGCTTCTCCCCGATTTGGGGAACTCTGCTGCTGCTGGTCCGGGGTTGTAGGAGGGTGCCGGAAGTGCGCTCTCCTTTTATCCTGCTCCCACTGCCCCGATTGGGCAGGAGCCTCCGAGCGGGACGGTTTACCACTCGGGCACTTCTCCCCGATTGGGGGAGCTCTGCTGCTGCTGGTCCGGGGTTTTAGGAGGGCGCCGGAGGTGCGCTCTCCTTTTATACTGCTCCCACTGCCCCGATTGGGCAGGAGCCTCCGAGCGGGATGGTTTCCCACTCGGGCACTTCTCCCCGATCGGGGGAGCTCTGCTGCTGCTGGTCCGGGGTTTTAGGAGGGCGCCAGAGGTGCGCTCTCCTTTTATCCTGCTCTCACTGCCCTGATTGGGCAGGAGCCTCCAAGCGGAACGGTTTCCCGCTCGGGCGCTTCTCTCCGATCGGGGGAGCTCTGCTGCTGCTGGTCCGGGGTTTTAGGAGGGCGCCGGAGGTGCGCTCTCCTTTAATCCTGCTCCCACTGCCCCGATTGGGCAGGAGCCTCCGAGCGGGACGGTTTCCCGCTCGGGCGCTTCTCCTCGATCGGGGGAGCTCTGCTGCTGCTGGTCCGGGGTTTTAGGAGGGCGCCGGAGGTGGTCTCTCCTTTTATCCTGCTCCCACTGCCCCAATTTGGGAGGAGCCTCCTAGCGGGACGGTTTCCCGCTCGGGCGCTTCTCCCCAATCGGAGGAGCTCTGCTGCTGCTGGTCTGGGGTTTTAGGAGGGCGCCGGAGGTGCACTCTCCTTTGATCCTGCTCCCACTGCCCCGATTGGGCAGGAGCCTCCGAGTGGGACGGTTTCCCGCTCGGGCGCTTTTCCCCAATTGGGGGAGCTCTGCTGCTGCTGGTCCGGGGTTTTAGGAGGGCGCCGGAGGTGCGCTCTCCTTTTATCCTGCTCCCACTGCACCTTTCCTGTCTTACTATCAAAAAGTCTTCTTCCAGTTTATACATCTGAGGAGGCACCAGCAGCTTTGTTACTAACCCACATATTGGAGCATACACGCAGTACAGATTCTGGTGTGCTCAAATTATGCTGCCAATATGATCTTTCAGGTTCAGGGCTAGGAAATGACTGTTCTCTTCCCTGGCCTCTATAGCAAGCTCCATATCTGTCAGTTCACTGGTCACCGATTTATAGAATTTTACATGAAAAAAATAAAATGCTAGAAGCATACCTTTTAAATTAACCATGGACATCCATATTCTATGCACAGCACTGCAGATATTAAAAGAAAGCAATGAAACAGTCTATATGCAACAACTTCTGTAACTCTAATTCTGCAATACTACTAACTTAGAACAAACTTGGCTTTGGCTGAAAGACTAGATTTTCATCAGCACAGTCAGAAACCCTCCATGCATACGCATATACCAAGCCAGGCTCACTAACCATCTTCAGTGTTTTATTAACTGGTTCTGGTTAGAAATCAGGATAAAACCTTTTAATACAGAAAACACATCAAGTTGTCATATAGTAAGATTTTTATTTTTTTCTAACAATAGGATTTATTTATTTATTTAATTTAACTGCATTTATATACCGCTTTTCACCGGGTCAAAGCGGTTTAACAAAGAGGGGGGGGAGTGGACAGTAATCATTATAGAGAGGGGGGGAGCCATCACCGGGGGGGCCAACATTGATGATCCGAACAGATAGTAAAGACTTAGACAATAGACATGAGTCTCTTATAGGGATTTTGGGGATTTGGCAGAAGGACTGTGGGTTGTCAGTGAAGGTTGTCTGTTTCTGGTCCAAGATATTCATGAAAGAGGATGGTTTTTAGTTGTTTCCGGAATGCGGCTAGATCACCAGTGTTTCTGATTTGGCTCGGTAATGAATTTCAGAGGGAGGGTGCGTATAGTTCGAAAGCTCTGTTGCAGGTTCGTTGATTATATTTTGTTCGTTCATAGGGGATGGTAAGGATGTTGTTGGCGGTCTGTCGGGTTGGTCTGTTGTGGGTGGGCTGGGGTAGTAGGGAGCGGAGGTGGGAAGTCTGTGTTTGATAGAGGGCTTTGTGGATAAGCAGGGCAGCTTTGTATTTGATCCTTGCTTCAAGTGGCAGTATGTGTAAATCCCTCAGGACTGGGGTGATGTGATCGTGTTTTTTTGCATTCCGGATGATTCTTGCGGTGGTGTTCAAGGCAGTCCGTAGTGGGTTGGTGTGGGTCGCAGGAAGTCCATGATAGATTATGTTGCAGTAGTCCAGGTGGGGGAGCGTCATAGCCTGCATGACAGTTCTGAAGTCCTGTGGATTAATGAGTGGTCTGAGCCGTTGTATCATTTTTGCTTTGTGGAATATTGTCCTGGTAGTCTTTTTAATCTGTGGAGTAAATGTGAGTGCCTGGTCTATAGTGATTCCCAGATATTTTATGTGGGGTTGATTCTTTATTTGGGTGGTTCCCAATATGAGGTGTGGTGGTGGGGTGAAGTTTGGGTCCTTTGTTACTATGAGGGCTTCAGTTTTTTTTATGTTGATGGATAAATTGTTCCTTTATAGCCAGTCAGAGACCTCAATGAAGCAGTCTGACAGGTGGTCATTTCTTGGGTTGGCGATTGTGATTGGTCCATAGAGCATTATGTCATCTGCGTATATATGGTAGTTGATGTTATGCTCTCGTATGATTGAGCAGAGTGGTTGTAGATAGATATTGAAGAGCATGGAAGATAGTGTGGAACCCTGTGGTACTCCTTGATGTTGTTGAAAGGGGGGGAGGTTGCTGTGTTTGTGCGAATCAGTTGTTGTCTGTTTGTCAGGTAGGAGCGGAACCATTGTAGTATGGTGTCCTTAATGCCTTTTTCCTGGAGTCTGTGTAGGAGAATGCTATGGGAGATGGTGTCAAAGGCTGCGGATATGTCTAGGAAGAGCATGGTGTATCCAGCGTGTTTGGTCTGTGTGCCTTTGATAACGGTGTTCAGTAGCGTCGTCATGAGGGTTTCAAATCCATGGTATGGGCGGAATCTGTGTTGTTGCGGGTCCAATATGTTGTTGGTATCTAGGTGGTCTTGGAGTTGTCGTTGAATTATCTTCTCCATAATTTTGGTGGTAAATGGGAGACTAGCTATTGGTCTAAAAGAGGCTGGGTCGAGTGGGTCTAGGTTGTTTTTTTTTAGGGTCGGATGGATGATAGAGGTCTTAAGGATGTCTGGTATGTGTCCTTGCTTGAGGGATTTGTTGACAATGTGGGTTAGGGGTGTGCTTATGTCTTCTTTGGATTTCTTTATCCACTCTGCAGGGCAAGGATCTAGTGGAGAGGTGGTGGTGTTTAGGCAGGAGATAGTGGATTCTATTTGTTCCATTGTGATTGTTTCAAATGTGCTCCAATCCGTGACTTTGGTGGCATGGTAGTTTGTTGATGTTGCATTCTGTTGCGGTTTGCTTGGTAGTTGGAGCTGTTTGTATTGGCGTGCTAGTAGTTCAGGTGGGATGTTCGGTAGCTGATCGGAGTGGCTGGGTGCTGGGATAAAAGTAACACAACAACACAAAATCATACCATAATGCATTTTCTTGCAAACAAGGCCAGAAGAACCCATCAGTCATTGTACCACAACCAAATACTAACAGGTTTCGATAGGATGGAAAAAAAGCACCACTCCTAGGGTTACTTCTGCTTAAGAAATAGTCTAGCTAATTGATACATCTTACCTGGTCAGAAGTCTGGATAAAATGTACTTAACATCCTCTTATCCAGGCACATTGGAAAAGAAGTAAGGGAACAGAGAGGAAAGCACACGGAAGGTTATCAAGAAGAAACATAGAAACATGACGACATAAAAAGACCATGTGATCTAGTCTTCCCTTCCATATCAACTACAATAGTCCCCTTATTTCCTTAAGAGATCTGTGTTTGTCCCATGCTTTTTTGAATTCAGATACTGTCTCCATGGGAGACTATTCTATGCATCTACCACTTTTTCCGCAAAGAAAATTTCTGCATATTATTCCTGAGTCTATCCCTTTCACCCTCATCCTATGTCCCTCATCCTATGTCCCTTCATAGCAGAGTTTGCTTTCAATTGAAAGAGGATCTTTCTCTTGCACATATATGCTACAAAGGTATTTAAACATCTCTATCATATCTCCTTTATCCTGCCTTTCCTCTAACATATATATATTAAGATTTTTAAGTCTGTAATCATATGTTTTATAATGAAGACCACTAACCATTTCAGTAGCCACCTTCTGCACCAACTCCATTCTGTTTATATCCGTTGAAAGGTGCGGTCTCCAGAACTGCACACAATACTGCAAATGAGGTCACACCAGAGACTTATATAGAGGCACTATCGTCTCCTGTTTTCTGCTGGCCATTCCTCTCCCTATACACTCAAGCATCCTTCTGGCTTTCGCCGTCGCCTGCTTTAATATAATCAGAAACAATCACACCCAGGTCCCGCTCTTCTTTCATAGGCAGAAATATTTTGCCCCCTACACTGTACCGCTCCCTTGGATTTTTGCAGCCCGAGTGCATGACCCTGCATATTTTCGCATTAACATAAGAACATAAGATATGCCATACTGGGTCAGACCAAGGTCCATCAAGCCCAGTATTCTGTTTCCAACAGTGGCCAATCTAGGTCATATGTACCTAGCAGTTTCCCCAAGGGACACAGGTTCCACAATGCTTCTATTGGTTCAAGCATTGATATCCTGGGTCCCTTCTTAATAATGGTTTATGGACCTTTCCTCCAGGAACTTGTCCAAACCTTTTTTAAACCCAGCTACATTAACAGCCTTTACTACATCCTCTGGTAACAAATTCCAGAGTTTGATTACACGTTGAGTGAAAAAATATTTTCTTTTATTAGTCTTAAATAGTTTACCCTGTAGCTTCATTGCATGTCCCCTAGTCTTTCTATATTCTGATAAGGTAAACAATCGATCTACATTTACCCGTTCCACTCCGTTCATTAATTTATAGACTTCTATCATATCTCCCCTCAGCCGTCTCTTTTCCAGGTTAAAGAGCTCTAACCTTTTTAGCCTTTCTTCATAGGAGTATCCTTCCATCCCCTTTACAATTTTGGTGGCTCTTCTCTGAACCTTTTCTAAAATCGCTATATCCTTTTTAAGATATGGCGACCAGAACTGCACACAATACTCAAGGTGCAGTCGCACTATGGATGAAACAGAGGCATTATAATATCCTTGGTTTTATTTTCCATTCTTTTCCTTATGATTCCTAGCATTCTATTTGCTTTCCTGTCCGCAGCTGCACATTGGGCTGAGTGTTTTAACATGTTATCTACGATGATGCCTAAATCCTTTTCCTGGGTGGTGGTTTCTAATGTGGAACCTTGCATCATGTAACCGTAGTTTGGATTGTTCTTTCCTAGGTGCCTAACTTTGCACTTGTGCACATTCAATTTCATCTGCCATTTGGATGTACAGTTTTCTAATTTATAAAAGTCCTCTTGCCATTTTTCACAATCATCTTATGTTTTAATAACTTTGAATAATTTTGTGTCATCTGCAAATTTGATCACCTCACTCATTATTCCCATTTTCAGGTAATTTATAAATATGTTAAAAAGCAGCGAGCCCAGCAAAGATCCCTGGGGTACTCCACTATTCACCTGCCTCCATTGAGAAAATTGGTCATTTAGCCCTAATCTCCACTTTCTAACTTTAAATCAGTTCCTGATCCACAGTAGTAGACTGCCTCCTATCCCATGACTTTTTAATTTTGCCAAGAGTCTGTCATGAGGGACCTTATTAAAGGCTTTCTGAAAATCCAGATACACTATATTGACTGGCTCATCTTTATCTCCCTGTTTATTCACACCTTCAAAAAATATAACAGATTAGTAAAACAAGATTGTCAGAGATTTTTACCCACCCTTTTGCCATAGTGTGGAGTGAGACTGAAGGGGCTAGCTTGATATCTAAGCCTAAGCAAGAAGTCAAAGAGAAGGATTTGACTCACTATCCAAGCCTAACCAAGGAGATTGTTTTAACTGAGAAAATTTGCCTGCTGTAGGAGGTACAGCGGATTGTCTGTGAACAAAATAAAGAAAAAGTTAGAAGAATAGGATCCAAGTGAGGAGGCAGAAAGGACATTGTAATCTGCTGAGAGTATAGGAGCCCTAACCCAGGATATGTCTGCCAGCAGCAGAGCTGAGAAATATTTAAATTGGGATCACAGACACAAATAACTTGGGGAAAAACACAACTAGTGGTATCAAATATTGTATATTTGTTGAACAGAATTTGTTTGTTCGTTATTGTAGAATTGGACATTTTGCTTACTGGAAAGGAATTGGGGCACTCAGTTCTGAGTAAGAGCCTCTTCAATTCATGCACAAGAGCCTTGAACCCTTCCCCCCATGGAGAACCTGCTTCCTGGTGATAAGAATGTGTGCTAGCTAAATCAAGTAGAAAGAGAAAGCCCAGAAAAAAACTCTGTTCTGTGACATGTCCTGCAGGACCAGCCTGCTACCTTAGGTCAAGGAGATGTCACACAGAAAGAGCACCCAATATCCTTGGGACTATTGATGCAGAGGCTGCTTTTGAGGAGAAAATTAACTTTTATGAAACTTTGAGGCATTTGGCAAAATCTGGAAATTTTGTACAGTCAAAGATGGCTAATGTTCTTACCCAAGGAAAAGATGGAAGAAAAAGCATGCCAAAGCCAAGAAAAAGGGAGTACTACACATGATCCTGATATCACAGATGATCTCTCGGACCAGGAAACTATCTGGAAATGCCATATGATGTGTAGGAGCGTGACTTCACTAATATGTGCAAGGCATGCCCTAAAGTGAACATGAGGCAACCAACTAGTCACACATGGATGCCATCACTCTCAGGCACCCACTAGAACTGCACCAAGGCCTAGAGTTGCTGCACCTAGCTCCATTGCCAAGGACAGCACTTGCCGGTCAACTGTTAGAGACAAGCAAAACTCACATTGTGGAGATTGGAACGCAAATGGCGAAGAACCAAATAACAGACAGATCGCCAAGAGTACAGAGCAAAGCAACAAGAATACAACAAACTGATTCTGGGCCATAAAAAGCAACACCATACAAACATCATAATGAAATCACTAAAATGCCCTAGAGAGCTTTTCTCAATAGTCAAGGATCTAACTAGAACTCCTCATAACAATGACGCAGATTCCTTAAGCCCTGAAATATATGCAAGCTATCTTCAAAGCAAACTCACATGCTCACATAACCCACCAAAACAACCTCCCTCACCAACATCAAAAGGAGATTCCTCAAAGAATTGGACAGCGTTTTACTCAATCTCTGAAGAATATTGGTTTTTTTTTTGTTTTTTTTTTAAATGCTTTATTTAATTTTGGAAAACAAACATGAGGTAATGGAAACAGCCAATGAATAACATGCATAGATTAAAAAATAGTATCAGTATACAACAACAAGCACGCAGCCTCTTAACAATGTGATGATACCCAAGGAACAGCGTGTTCTAATGGTCAAGGTACCAGATAAACCTCATATAAAAAAAGCTAACATTGAGCCATAAAAACTAAACGGAAATAACATCTCCCAGTGACGAGCAGCATCCCCATATCCCTCTCTCCAGCAACTATCAAGATACTTGTTGTCTGAGGGCATCCCATTTTCTCAAAATGGGCCGGAAGGTAGGTTTTCGCCTTACATAAGCCATCTCACAGGCGTGGTGATAGCAGACGAGGTTCCACCAGTAGACGCTGGACAGACCATCATAGTTTTTCCAGTGGCTTAATAAAGCTTTCAGAGCAAGGCTTAAGAGCAGGTCAAAGAGAGTGGACATTTGTTCTTTCAGTGCAGGCACTCCTGCTAGCAATTTATAAATGACAATGCGATATGTCAGTTCCGTGTCCAGCCCCAGTAGCTGGGAGATACGTGCCCAAACAGCCTGCCAATATTCGCGGAGTACTGGACAGAAAAATATCATATGGGCAAGGGTACCTGTATCCACTCCACAATTCCAGCATCGCGCATCTGACTGCACACTCCACCTAGCTATGCGCACCGGTGTGTAGTAGGCCCGGTGGGTTAGAAAATATAGCATTTGGTTGATTGAGGCCGATCTTGTGGTTCGCCGTTGTCGGTTCCAGATCTCTTCCCATACGTTTGCATCTTCGGGCTGCCCCGTTTCAGTTTGCCATACCATGTGCAGCCCAGTACATCGTTTCTTCTCCCCTTCCCTAAGTATGCCAACAAACCTGGAGATAAGCTTGGATCTGAACCGAAATTCCTGCACTTCCTGATGAAAGGGGCGACCGGCATTTAATGCCATGGGTAGAACACCCGCTGTACTCAAACAATGGCGCAGCTGACACCACTGATAGAAACATCTTTTGGGTAGCTGAAATTCATATTGAAGAGTTGGGAAAGGTTTGTATGCCTTATTTATTATCAGATGTCCCAGATTGTATATGCCGGCCTGGAGCCAGGGTAACCATAGCAAACTACACCCTTCTATCTTGAACTTGGTATTGCGCCATATCCCCGTGGATTCTGAGAAGTCCAGGTCCGTTCCCATATATTGTCGGAGTATTTGGTAGGCCAGCTGCGTATCTCGCAGTATGTCGTTGGTCGGTCCGGCATTCTCGCTGTCCATACCTAGCCGCATCCACAAAGGAACCGGTTGGCTCAGGGCATTCTCTATCTGCAGCCAAACCGGAGCCTCGTCCCCAATGAAATCTTCGCTCCACTGGGCACCCTGTTTGAGGAGAGATGCTAAGTGGTACCAATAAAAATCAGGGAAGTGTATTCCACCTCTAGCTTTGGGGGATTTGAGCTTCCATGTAGCAATACGTGGAGGTTTGTTACGCCAAAGGAAGGATATCAGCCGCTTTTCCAGTCTTCCGTAGAATTTCTTTTCAAATAAAGTCGGGACCATGTTGAGTATATAACATATTTTGGGCACAATGACCATTTTGATAGTCTCCCCTCTGCCCCACCACGTTAAATTTAACGGGGACCATTTGTTGAGATATTCTTCCACTATACGTTCACACTGAGCCATAGAGCTCTGTACAGTATCTAGGAGAGTGGGCCCGTATGTTACACCTAAATATTTAAAAGACTTGCTCTCTACTGTAAACGGGTATCCATGTAACAGCTCGCTAGAGACGTGCTCGTTCAGTGGGATGATGATAGTTTTGGACAAATTTAATTTATATCCGGAGATGCCTGAGTACTCAGCAATGATCGACATCACGGGTTCTAGTGATCCTGAGTGCAGTAGAAGCAAGAGGTCGTCTGCATACGCAGATAACTTGACTTGGGTAGCTCCAACGCGCACCCCTTCTATACTCGGAGATTGCCGGATTTTCATCAGAAGTGGCTCCATAGCTAAGTTAAATAACAGTGGTGAGAGGGGGCATCCCTGCCGGGTGCCTCTTGACAAGCCAAATTCAGGGGAGAGCCCGCTATTTGCCGCTATGCGTGCCGTGGGGTGGGAGTAAAGTACCCGTACATTGGCTAGGAAGCCTTCCGGTATTCCGAACCACTGCAACACTTGAAACAAGTAGGGCAATTCCACGCGATCAAACGCCTTTTCGGCATCTAATGCTAGCCCTACTATCGGTTCCTCGAGCTGAAAGGCTTGCCCAAGCACATGCGCCATAAGCCGTCCATTGTCAGTTGTGGACCTGCCAGGCATGAAGCCACATTGATCTGGCTTTATCAGGGTTTCCATTACAGCAGTAAGACGATTAGTTAGAATTTTGGCGTATATCTTGTAATCGGCGTTAAGAAGTGAAATTGGCCGGTAGTTTTCTATCTGTTGATCATCACGGCCTGGCTTAGGATGTAGTACTATAGTTGCAGCAGCTATATTACCAACCGCTGGACACTCTTTTGCCAGTTGCACATAATATGAGTGCAGTTCGGGAAGCAGTTCTCTGGAAAAGGTGGTGTAAAATTCTATCGGCAAACCATCAGGTCCGCTAGCTTTCCCTTTGGTGAGTTGTCGCATTGCCTGCTGTATTTCCATGCATGTGATATTGCCCGACAGTTGACGCTGCTGCTCCTCAGTAAGTTTGGGGCCAACTAAATGTGCGGTAAAGTTGCGGAACCCATCTACTGTAAAAACTCCTTCTGTTTGATAGAGCTGTGAGTAGAAGGTTTCACATATTCTCAGTATATCTTCATTTTGCCGCTGCAAATTCCCTCCAACGTCCTTCAGGCCAGCGATGTGTGATTGGGCTCTTTTGGCGCGCAGTGTTTGCGCTAAGAGCGTACTTGCTCGATTATTTTCGTGATAATACATGCTCTGCTGGGCCTGAATTTGCTGGCTAGCTTCCACATTGAGAATAGAGTTGTATTGATATCTCAGCTTCTGCAGTCGAAGCAGGACAAGTGCATCTGTACGCTTGGAAAGTAGCCGTTCTCCCGCCCGAATCTCCCGTTCCAAAAGAAGCAGCTGCGCTGCCGCAGCCTTCTTCTGCTTGATACTGTATGATGTGATGCACCCCCGTATCGTGGCCTTAAATGCTTCCCACCACGCCCAGGTGGGGGTGTCATGTAGCTCATTTGTCTTGAAGTATCCCTCAATCTGTGGACGTAGGGCGTCGCAGAACTCTTCACTTTGGAGCCAAGCGCGATCAAATTGCCATCGAGGCGTGGCTTTCCTAGTTTGCCCTGAACGAAGTTCTATAGTAATTGCAGCATGATCCGAGACTGTTTTCGCGACAATATCCGCTGTCAACAACTGTGATACTAAAGTCTTCGAGATCAGGAAGTAGTCAATTCGTGTCTGAGTGTTATGCGGCATTGAGTAGAAAGTATAGTCTTTCTCCACTGGGTACAGAAGCCGCCACGGATCAACTAAGCCAAGGGTTTCCATCATGCCCATCAATTGTTTATTGGCCCGCGGTTTATGCTGTTGCTTGTAGGGTGTCCGGTCTATCAACGGGTCTTGGATAAGGTTGAAGTCTCCCCCAAGGATTACATTAGTGGCTCCACTGAGCAGTACTTCTTGAGCAATCTTCTCAAAAAAAGTGTGATCATCGTGGCTGGGCCCGTAGAGAGTCATAAGCGTATAGTTAGTGCCAAAGATCTGGACGCGTGCTTTTGCCCACCTTCCCTCCGGGTCTATGACTGTGTCTTCAACTGTGGTCTTCAGCGCAGCACGGACTAAGATTAGGACTCCCCCTTTCCGCTTGTATGCCGGTGCTGTTAATATGTTTTGGTAGCCACCCCCGGTTACCTTGCAAGATTCAGACAGTGTTAAATGGGTTTCCTGGATATATACGACATCAGCTTTCAGCCTTTTACAATAGTTTAAGATTTTCTTTCGCTTAGCAGGGTTATTAATTCCTTGCACATTAAGGGATGCCACTCTCAGTTTCTCAATATTTGTCATGATAGCTGGCCCAGTCTCTGGGGATGCCACTCGCCACCTGCAAACACTGGAACAATAACATTATTTTAATACAAAAGACACCAAAGCTGAACGTCATGTGATCAGCTTCCAACTGTGTTATCTTTTAATGGTGGAACCTGACTCGCCCTCCTTCCCCCCGCCACCCTTAAGTCCCACTCCCACCCGCCCAATCATGCCTTGCTATTTAACAGTGACATATTCCCCCCCAGCCTCTCGAGTTGAACAAAAAAAACAATTCCCCGTATTGCAGAAACACAAAACAATTGCTACTTCTCTTGCAGTGAAGGGTAAGAGTCCTCGCCTGATCCAACAGCTATAGTATTAAATACCACAGCGTGTCTATGGCCTCAGGTATGGGATGGATCCGTCTCCATTTGGTTCCACTCACGGAGATATGCCCGCAGTTTCTCCCCGGTGTCAAAGGTCTTGGTGACATTCCCCAGAGTTACTCTCATTCGTGCAGGGTAATAGAGGCCATATTTTGCCTGCAATTTCTGTAGCAGTGGTCTACATTCCAAACAGTTCCTTTCTCCTCTCCGTCGTTTTTTTACAAAGATCAGGGAAGAAACTGATTTTATGTCCCTCATAGCGCGCTTCAGACATCTGCCTAGCAGCTTGTAGTATTTGAAGAACTTGCAGGTACCGTAGAATTTTAATGATGAAAGGGCGCGGATATGGCTTTTTTCCCAGTGAATGTGATGGTACACGATGGGCCCTCTCTATCTCAAAGGGCTCTAGGAAGGTTATCTGCAATAAGTCAGGAATGAATTTCTGCATATATTTTACAGAGTCCTGTCCCTCCCGGCCCTCTGGAATGCCGAGTATCCGGAGGTTGTTCCGGCGAGCCCGGTTATTCTGCTCCTCATATTGATCCTCCAGATCTGCAACTCTTTTTTGTAATGGGCCAATCTGCGCAACAAGGGGGTCATGTCTTTCCAGCACTGACTCTACCTTATGCAGCCGTTCCCACACTTCCGACACCCGATTTTTCAGCTCGCTCATGTCTCCTTGCAACAAGGTTAGGGTTTCTCGATTTTCTGCTACCATGCTCTTGACTGTCCGAAGCTCTTGTAGCACTTCTCTAATGCCCTCCGCGGTTTCCTTTTCCGACGCCATTTTGTGCGGGGAGGCCGCCTCTTGTTTCGTTCTCTTCACGGCGTGTCCGGCCGTCGGCGAAAAATCTAGCTTCGCCGGTTTTAAGGAGGACATTTCACCTATCTCTTATGCCACAAATTATCAAACACAGCTGGGTTTGTCTGGGGGAATAAGTCGAATGTTCGGACGGCAGGTGGGAGCAGTTCCTTTAGACAGCCATTCCTGAACGCGGCAAGCTCCGCCCCCCCTCTGAAGAATATTGTACCAACTTACTAAAATCCCTTAATACAACAACTTCACCCCTCGACCCCTGCCCTACCGCTTGGATAAAAGTGGTATCTCAAGAACTGGCACCAGTGCTCTGCAGAATAGTAAACCTTTCCCTCTCACAAGGAATTATGCCACCACAGCTTAAAATCTCATCTATAAAACCAATCCTAAAGAGCACAGCATCTGACCCAAGCTCACCAGCTTCATACCATCTAATATCTAGCATACTGCTTCTATCCAAAATAACCATTCAGCGGCAGCTCCAGGACCATGTAGACGCAAACTTCCCACTTGACGCACAGCAGCATGGATTCCAAGAATCTCACAGAGTCAAAATCTTATTCGCATCCCTGATGAACACAGTCCTTAAAGGGATTGAAAATATCAAGCATGGCTTCATACTCATTTTCAATGATATAACAGCTGCATTTGGCTCAATAATACACCCACACCCTTGGACAGGCTGTCAGAGATTGGAATAAGTGACATCCCGCTGACCTGGTTCTGCTCCTATTTATCTGACAGAAGGACAGAAGTGAAGATTAAGATCAGCAAATCAAGACCATTCTCGTTACATCAAGGTCTACCTCAAAGCTCAGGATTATCTGCCTTACTTTTCAACATATACATACAGCCAGTCTGCAAAATCATTCAGAAACACAACATGCATACCACCTATATGCAGACGACCTAATGATATACTTCACAATTGACACCACGAACCCAGACTTCTCCACCATCTCCTCATGCATGATAGAAATAACCGAATGGCTGGCACAGAGCAATTTAACAATCAACCACAATAAATCTGAAGCTCTCGTAATCACCAGAAACACCTCATTCAACCCTCCACATAATCTATTAATTGGAAATCATCCAATTCCAATCAAGAATGAAGTACGATATCTGGGAGTACATCTAGACCTGAGGCTCAATTTCCAATCTTACATCAACAAAACCATCTCCAAAGTCTACTACAAAATGAAGATACTGCAGAACTTATGACCCATATTAAAACCGAACCACTTCCGATCTGTCTGCCAGGCAATAATCACTGCGCAGCTAGATTACAGCAATATGATACTCCAGAGTCTACCCAAAACTACAACACATACGCTGCAACTGGCACAAAATACAGTTGCTAGATTAATTACAGAAACAAAGAAACATGATTACATCTCCCCCACCTTAAAAGAACTCCATTGGTTACCTATACGATCTAGAATAAAATATAAAGCCATTATGATGGGGGGGGGGGGCACTCGTGAGCCCAAGCAAGATGGCCACGAGTTAGGCGAGCTCTTCACCCTGGTGTCCCATTCTGGGGAATAACTTCCAAAAAATGCTCCCCAATAAGCTACCAAATGCCATAATAGCGCTAATTAAGGGCATGGTGGCTTAATGCTCTGAATCACTTCAGCAATCCTCTTCCCTACCAGACACCGTGTGGTGGCTTGCACTCGCTGATGTTCCGACGGTAAAGCTGCTTTACCTTTTGCCTGCAGTCTTGTCAATGCTGATGCTCTGCTCCAGTTCCCTTCCAAATGTGTTTTGGAGGGTCGCCCAAGTGCAGCCACGTGGGTGAGGAAGGAGCCTGCTGAGGAGAGCGTCTGTCTTGCTGTACAGCCAATGCCTCCCACTGTAGTGGGAGTCGGTAAGAGGATCACTTTCCCCGACCTGTAGAAATTTGCCAATGGTACCGGGTTGTGCAGGGAGCAGCGAGCCATAGCACCGAATTGGTAGTGAACCTTCTCTGGCCATTTTTGAATGCTTGGAACGCATACTGGAATGCAGGAGGAGTGCATCCTTTAGGTGGGAAGATCATTGGAATGCATGGACTAGTGAGATCAAAATCAGTAACCCCCTCCTCTTTTGACCACGGAGAAGCTAAGCGCTATTCCCACTCTCTGCAAAGCGCTGTATTATACCACGGCTGGCTGCCTAAAGTAGCTATAAGCTCCCCTGTGGGATGGAGAAGAGGGAAAAGGTGATGAAGAGGGGTGGCGTGAAGAGAAAGTGCAACCAGGTTA
Organism: Ichthyophis bannanicus; assembly: GCA_033557465.1. NCBI lineage: Eukaryota > Metazoa > Chordata > Amphibia > Gymnophiona > Ichthyophiidae > Ichthyophis > Ichthyophis bannanicus. The sequence goes on along the minus strand of CM066032.1, from coordinate 1,831,203,446 downwards.
AAGAGGAGGAAGAAAAAGAGGGGGGAAAAAGAAATAAAGTGGATAATAAGACATTCCATTGCATGATATAAAGATACAAACTGTTGTTTTGATATGAAAAGGTAGTATCAAACAATTTGCATATTCCCTTTTTCTTCTTATTGTTAATTATTCTTATGATCTTTGGGCTCCATCTTGTGGCTGCTGGAAACATTGCTCTTCAGGATTCTCTCATATCTTCTACCTGATCTTTCTCTCATTATGACTAAAGTTAAGCCATATGTCACTGCACTATCTAGGTATGCCAGATCTACCGACCCTGATCCTGGGCATCTTCCTGACACAGAAGGTAAATCTCTTTCATGGGCAGCTGAAGACTCTGCGACCTCATCTTTAGCAACAAAATCCGATCTCATGGAAATTCTCCAGGAACTGAAGCTTTTCAGATTGGACTTTACTAAAGCGGTGAGTGATATCCAGTCTGACCTAAAAGATCTGGATGATTATGTCACCCAGAATGAAATAAATATTGGAGACCAGATAGACTCTACTGCTCTGTTTCAATCTAAATTTCAGAATATTGATCAAATTACAAAGGAATTAAAAGATTGTCAAGAGGAACTAGAAAATCGACAACAAAGAAATAACATATGAGTTTTAGGCTTGCCAGAGCAACAGGGGGATCGAGAAGACACCTCTGCACTTATTCAAGACTTATTTGCCTTTTGTGTACCTGGGGTCCCCCAACTGGTCAAACTCGAGCAGGCACATCGAAGCCCTGGGATCAGGAGGAACACCAGTTTGCAATCTCATCCGCTCATAGCATGCTTTAGTTTTTTCAAAGATAAAATGTCTCTATTATGTAGTTTACAGGGTAAGAGATCCTTTACTTATAATGGCCATGCAGTTCAGGTTTTCCAGGTTCTCTCTCACACACTGGAACGTCACAAGAGTTTCCAACCTCTCTCACAAACCCTCCAAAAACGCTTGGTGCCATATCATTGGGGATTTCCATTTGCCTTGATTTTTTAATGGAATAATGTGAAGCATCACATGACCGAGCTATCTGAATGCATGGAGTTCTTGGACTCTACAATATGGTGCTCGCCCTCTTTGTCAACGGAATACAAATGGAGATTGGGAGGTCTCTACTCCTAAACGATGCAAGATTCCAGGTTCCTGACGATCTTCTGGCACAAATCAAGATACCTCTACATCCCAGGGGCTGGATACTAAAGTCCCAACCTGAATGGGTTAAGGGTTGAACTCTTTAGGTGGACTGTAATGTTTTATTGGTATTTGTTCCTAATGTTCTAATCTCCTGTAATACAAAGTTTTTCCTCCCAAGAATACAGGAGGTTGGTGTTTTGGAATGAGGGACTACCAGCTAGATATAAGATAGTTGCTTTACCAACAGGTAAGGGGGAGAAGAGGTGAGAAGAGGAGTGGGTGGAGTATCAGTATGAGAAGAGGAAAGGAGGGGGGAGGCTTAGAGGTAACTCGGGGGGGGGGGGGGGTGAACAAATATTCACTTGAGGGGTTGAGGATATGTTTGTTTTATAATGGGACTGAGGTCGGGGGGAGTGGGAAATAGGTATAGGTCATAACCCAGCACCCCCGATTAGACATCTATGATGTCAGTGATTTACTGGGTTTTCTGTATATTGTTTTCATCCTGTAAATTTAGGATGACTGGGAGGGATAGTAATGACAGGAGGGTGGTAGGGATAGGGGTGGGAGGGGTAGGGGATGAAGGGGAGGGCATGATTGGTGGAAGATCTATAGAGCAGGTAAAAGGGTGAATGAATAGGAGTGGGATCACAGGAGGACACGCTCGCTCACTTTCAAAGGATGTGGCAGTTTGTGGCAGCCTAGTCAGGTGATCAGCTCTCTTACTTTCTCTGATTCCTTTTTATTTTTAGCCAACACCTCAGTAGGCTATGGTTAAATTAATCTCTTGGAATATTAGGGGGCTTCATAGCCCGGTGAAAAGGCGAAGAGTACTTGATCAAATTGGTAGAGAGTAAGTTGACATAGTATTTCTCCAAGAGACACATTTAGCATCCGGGATGCATGCTTGTTTGGGCTCTCGGAGGTTCCCTCAAGTTTTCTCCTCTGGCTTTTCCACGCACAAGCGAGGGGTGGCCATAATGATTTCAAGGCACTGTCCCTTCCAGCTTTCCAACCAATTCCAAGACCCTAAGGGCCACTTCCTCATTCTTTCCGGCACACTTTCGGGAATGCCAATATCTCTGGTAAATGTATATATTCCACCGGCGGAAACTGCACAGTCCTTATCGGAGCTTTTGGAAGTGCTGTCAACTCAGGTGTCTGGTGATATGCTAGTAGGGGAGGACTTCAATAATGTATTCTCGGACCTTGATAGGTCTACTGGATCCAGTGGGAGTTTTGGGTCTAGCCATCTTTTATCTACTGTAGCTTCCAACCTCGCTCTGGAGGATGCTTGGCGACGTTTATACCCAGGGGAGAGGAATTACACTTTTTTTCCTCTACATTCCTATTCTCGTCTGGACATGTGGCTAACCTCCAAAGTACTCTCTCCTCACATAACTCACGTCCATATAGGCACTAGGGGCTCCTACGATCATTAGCTTGTAACTCTTGAATGGGTGGCTGGAGACAGGGAAGAACCTCCTCGATTCTGGGCCTTCCCCCGACATTTACTGAAAAATACGGATTTTGTTGAATGATTGCGAATGGCGTGGACTGAATATATCCAGCATAATGATTGTGAGGGAATGCCTCATTTTCTGCTTTGGGAGGCGGGCAAGGCGGTATTGAGGGGACAGGCAATCTCATTAACTACAGACTTCAGTCGGCAGAAAACGGCAAAGCAGAGGTCCTTAAGAGTGCAGATATCATTTTTAGAACAAAAACATAGGCAGTGGTCTACCTCTAAGGTTTGGCGGCAACTTACTGCATTAAGGGGAGAGTTGGCTGTCCTTGAAACAGAAGAAATAGCCTCCCAGATGTTGCATACATGACATCATTTCAATGAACACGGGAATAAAGCAGGGAAGTTCCTTCTCTGGCAATTAAAACGTCAGCACCTGAATCGCTGGATTACCACAATTTCTGATGAACAGGGGCGGAGGCTTCACAAATCAAGGATATTGCCAAAAACGTTTGCTAGTTTTTATAAAACCCTCTATACTTCACAAATTTCAGCAGAATTTGTGGACATCCATCGCTGGTTAGCAGAAGTAAATTTACCTCAGCTATCTCGTGATATGCGAGAGGCTCTCGATAGACAAATTAAACTTGCAGAGGAACAGTTAGCCATCAAATAACTAAAGAATGCAAAGGCTTCAGGCCTGGACCTATTTCCAGCAGAATTTTATAAGACTGTCTCGGATCTTTTAGCCCCAGTGTTGGTTCGGGTGTTTAATGATATCTTACTTCAACAGCGTCTTCCTGATTCCATGTACCAAGCCCTGATTACAGTGCTACCCAAGGAAGGCAAAGACCCATTAATTTGCAGTAGCTACAGACCGGTCTCATTGCTGAATTCAGTTTATAAAATTTTTCCAAAAATCCTTTCGATGTGTTTGAACTCTAAAATACAGGACGTTATACATCCAGATCAAATGGGTTTCATAAAGGGTCGCCATGGATTTGAGAATCTACGCAGATTGCTAGACATTATGCTTGGTTTGCGCAAAGCAGATGGCAAATATGCTTTTCTCTCCTTAGATGCTGAGAAAGCCTTTGACAAGGTGGAGTGGAGGTACTTACTGTCGGTATTGCAGGATTTTGGATTCGGTCCTTCCTTTCAAGCTTGGATTGCAGCTTTGTATAAAGTGTCTTCTATGGTAGTTCAGGTGAACGGTTTTTATTCTTCACCGTTTCAGTTAGAGCGAGGGACCAGGCAAGGTTGCCCGCTTTCCCCTATCCTTTTCAACCTTGCAATCGAACCCTTGGCTATTCAATTACATAATCAGGCCTCTTCCCTTGGAATTTCCCTGGATAATCAATACCATATTATATCTCTCTACGCAGATGAAACAAATTTTTCTTCAGGAGCCTTCTGCTAATTTACCTACCCTTGTTACTATATTGAAGTATTGAAGGAATTTTCATGCTTCTCCAGTTACCTCTTGGTTTTTGCAGAAGGCTTCCTTCTCCAGCTTTCCACATGGTGATCCACCCCAAGGCTGTGGGGGGGCATCGGCCTTCCAGACTTTGAACTCTATTATTTATGTTCTTGCTTGCAGGCAGTTTACTTCTGGTCCACTCATGCCGCCTCTTCATGGGTGAGACTGATTGGGTGGCTCCTATTCCTCTTAGCGTTATTCCCTTTCTTTCTGAGGGGTGTGAAGTGCGGACGATTCAAGACCACGTTTTTCTAGGCCCAGTTTGGAAAGCTTGGAGAAGGTTATGTGCAAAGTTGTCACTCCCTTCATTTTGGTCCCCCTACACAGTGCTAGGAGCATTTACCTTTGCTAGAAATCTGGGAATTCTTCATCATCCTTTCACTGCGAACATACGCTTAAATTCACTTTATGATCATTCTGTTTTCCTGACCCAACCACATTTGGAATCAGTGTTACATTCTTCTCTCTCGACCTTCCAGTATTTCCAGTTTCATCATTGCTTCTTATCTTGTTCCTTCATTGCGGCAGGCACTCGTACACCTCGATCTTGGGAGCGCATTCTGTTTGATGCTTCAAACAGTAAGGCTTTTCTAGCACATCTTTATCGCACTTTATCTACAGACTTGTCCCATGTCTTATCTATTCCAGCTTTTTGTACTCAATGGGAAAGAGATCTTCCGGGACAATCTGAAGACTTCTGGTTGGACACCTTTCATTACTCCCATACATGCTCAATCTCCCTATCATTGATTAACACCCAGTTGTGAATTTTGTTACGAATGTCTGTCGTGCCGGTCTCATTGTATCATTGGGGTCATGCTGATGACCCTTTATGTTGGAGGTTATGCAGTGAACGCGGGAATTTTTGTCATATGTGGTGGGAGTGCCCGAAGCTTCAACCATATTGGAAGATGGTTCATGCTCACATCACCCAGAAATTGAAGGTTACCTTTCCTTGTAATCTTGAACAATGTGTTCTAGGACACTTTGATTCTGATTTGTTTCCAAGGGATATAGCTCAGTTGGTAAAGTGTTTATTACTAGCGGCACGTTCTGTGATTAGCCATTTTTGGAAACGAAGTGCTGCTCCTTCCCGTAAGGAATGGATGATCAAGGTATGGGACATATATAGAATGTAAAAGTTAACTGCAGATCTAAGAGGAATACCCAATAAATTGAGGCACCTTTGGGCTTGATTCTTGCCACTTTGAAAGCGGGTTAGTGGGTAACCCTACAAAGGCCAGGATATTGAGATCTTGTTATATCTCTTGTCTTAGAATCTATTTTATCATTTTAAGCCTTAGAGGAACTGTCACACTTTTGTGATCCCTTCTCTATGAGCTGCTATTAAAGGGCTGGGTCATTCATCTTTACAGAACTCCTGCTTTCTCCTATGATTTTTGGGTTGAGCTCTTTCATGTTACCTTCTAATTTCTTATATGTTGTATATTGTAACTTTCACAGGGCCTTTCATGCCCACCTTTTGTGAGGGGATATAGCTCCTGTCTTTATCTCTTTCGAATGGCCAGCATGTTATGTTATTTTTTGATATAGTCTTTCATCACCTGTAGCTCTGAGCAATTCTAATAACATGTCATTAGTATCTAAATGATGTATTATTATTATCTTTAACTATTTTATGCTGGTCTTGCCAGGCTTGCCGGTGTTACTTAATGGGGTACAGGGGAGGGTTTTGGGGAGATACTTTGTACCCAGGATATTACTGTTTCTATGTTATGTTATCAACCTCCAATAAAATTCTTTACACAAAAAAAAAATAAAGCCATAATGATGGCCTTCAAGATAATAAATAACCAGTCCGTTGAATGTTTAAACAAAATAATCAAGAGTTACAAACACATGATAAAGGAGGAAGCTCCACCAGAACACCCTCTCAATTGCCGCCACACTGACGAGCTCTTCTCAAAGATTGCTTCACAGGGTATTCGAATATAATACCCCATCACTATGGAACTCATTCCCACACCACCTAAGAGCTATCTCAGACATCACCGACTCCAGAAAATATCTAAAAACCTATCTCTTCACTGAACACCACGACAAAATATGAAGTATACAATCACAGTATGAAATCCCTGCTGAACTGTCCCCCCCCCCAACCAACAGGATGTCGCTTCAAGCTAAGTTCCAATGTACTGTAAATAGTTGAAACATTGTAAACAGTTAAATGTAAATAGTTCATTATACCATTCCATGTAATACTTGTTCTGTTTCACTGTAAACCGCTTTGATAAGACTGAAAAACGGTATATAAAAAATGTAAACAAATAAATAAAATAAAATTCAGCCATTTGGTATTTCCAAGCCAGGAACCAACCCATTGATTTCCTTGGAGCTCTGACACCAGTCTGACTGTTGTGCTCAAGGAAAGGAAAGTTGCTATTAAGGAGCACAGGGAGAACAAACAGCAGTACCCTGATTAAGACTGCGCAGGAAAGAGGAGAATAATCAGTTTGCAACAGTCAAGCACTATAACTGTGAATGCTTTTGAAGCCAGTATGTCGCTGACGGGAGACCTTTATATCGCCTGCTGAGTAAAGTGCAGGATATGGATAACCGTCAAAGATGCTGATGTTCGAATTTCATATGAGTGGTTTCCTAGACCATGGGATGCTGTTCCAAGGGTTGCAGAGCAGAGATGGCATCCATCTGTCCAAGAAAGGTCAACGCGTCTTCAGTAGTAGACTGGCTAATCTACTGAAGAGGGCTTTAAACTAGATTCGTTGGGGATGGGTGAAGAAAGCCCCCAGGTAAGTGAAAACCCCCAGGTAGGTGATACATTAAATAACTTTATGGAAATGGGTAACAGGGGTAATATATGGAAAGCAGTGTGTATAAATGCCCGTAGCATGGGAAATAAGATCCCTGATGTTGAAGCTTTGGTGGGAGTGGCTGACTTGGATTTAGTGGCAGTTACAGAAATATGGTTCACAGAAAACCATGATTGAGATGTAACTATACCTGGCTATACTTTATTCAGAAAGGACAGGGTAGAAAGTAGGGGAGGAGGAGTGGCACTATATGTAAAAACTACTGTTAAAGCTTTGGAATTGCAGAGCTTAAATGGGAGAGGGGAGGCATTGTGGGTTAAACTAGAAAGAGGGAAAGAGAAATCTATTTACATTGGTGTGATATACAGACCTCCCTCACAAGAGGAAGAGGTGGACAGAGAGTTAATTGAAGACATGCGCAACATTGCTAGGAAAGGGGAAGTGCTACTGATAGGAGATTTCAATATGCCAGATGTTGATTGGCACATTCCTGCTGCAGTATCATCTAGAAGTAAGGAGATCCTGGATTCTCTACAGGGAGAACTATTCAGGCAATTGGTAACAGACCCCACACGTGAAGGGGCCATACTGGACTTGGTGCTTACCAATGGTGAAAGTGTTTCTGATGTTGTAGTGGGAGATCATTTTGCATCCAGTGATCACCAGATGGTGTGGTTCAGTATAAGGACTAGGGCTGTTAGAATCCATTCAAAGGCGAGGATCTTAGACTTTAGGAAGACTAACTTTGCGAAGATGGGCCAATACCTCAGGGAGTCGTTAGTTGGATGGGAACAGCTGAGGGATGTAGAAAAACAGTGGGAAAAACTGAAAGGGGATATTTTAAGGGCAACCAACCTTTTTGTTAAAATGGTAAATAAAGGTAAAAGGAAAAGGAGACCGCTATGGTTTTCGAAAGAAGTAGCTGAAAAAATGAAGAAAAAGAGGGAGGCCTTCATGAAATACAAGAGAGCACAGAGAGAGGAAGACAGGCATCTGTATTTGGAAAAACTTAAGAGAAGCTAGCAAAGTAGTCAAGAAGGCAAAGATTCAAAAGGAGGAGGAAATAGCCAATGCAATAAAATGGGGGGATAAGACATTTTTCAGATATATTAGTGAGAAGAGGAAGGGCAAGAGTGGTATTGTCAGACTCAAGGGTGCAGGGGAGGAATATGTAGAAGCTGATAAGGATAAAGCGGAATTGCTTAACAAATATTTTTGTTCTGTATTCACAGATGAAGAACCAGGAGCAGGACCTCAGAAAACACCCACAAATAGGAACAGAAGCAAACGACATCTTGAACAATTTTCAAAAGACTGTGTTCGTGAGAAACTATCTCAACTTAAAGTAGACAAAGCGATGGGACTGGATGGGATACACCCGAGAATACTGAGGGAACTTGGGGACGTTCTAGCAGCTCCACTGACTGACCTTTTCAATGCCTCGTTGGAGTCGGGAGTGGTGCCAAAGGACTGGAGAGAGGCTCATGTGGTGCCTTTACACAAAAGCGGAAGTAAGGATGTGGTTGAAAACTACAGGCCGGTTAGTTTAACTTCGGTGGTGAGTAAATTATTGGAAATGCTGCTGAAAGAGAAAATAGTGAGGTTTCTGGAGTCCAGCGGATTACAGGATCCAAGGCAGCATGGATTCACCAGAGGCAGGTCTTGTCAGACAAATCTGATTGATTTCTTTGACTGGGTGACCAGGGAGTTGGACCGAGGGAGAGCCCTAGATGTGGTGTATTTAGATTTCAGTAAAGCCTTTGAGACTGTTCCTCACAGGCGACTTATAAACAAACTGAGCACCCTAGGATGGACCCTAAAGTTACTGCTTGGGTTAGAAATTGGTTGGGTGGGAGGCGACAAAGAGTACAAGTAAATGGAGCTCACTCTGAGGAGAAGGATGTTATCAGTGGTGTGCCCCAGGGATCTGTCCTTGGTCCGACTCTTTTTAACATCTTTGTTAGTGATATAGCGGAAGGGCTTTCAGGTAAGGTTTGCCTCTTTGCGGATGATACCAAAATCTGCAATAGAGTAGACACCCAGGAAGGGGTAGATAGCATGAGGAGGGATCTAGCAAAGCTTGAAGAATGGTCTAGAATTTGGCAGCTGGGATTTAATGTTAAAAAATGTAAGGTCATGCATTTGGGCTGCAGCAATCCAAGGGAGCAATATAGTATAGGGGGTGAAGTACTTTTGTCCACTAAAGAAGAGCGGGACCTAGGCGTGGTTGTGTCTGATGATCTTAAAGTAGCTAAACAGGTAGAAAAGGCGATGGCAAAAGCTAGAAGGATGCTTGGGTGCATACGGAGAGGAATGGCTAGCAGAAAAAAGGAGGTGATAATGCCTCTGTATAAGTCTTTGGTGCGACCTCATTTGGAGTATAGTGTGCAATTCTGGAGACCGCACCTTCAAAAGGATGTGAACAGGATGGAGTCGGTGCAGAGGGTGGCTACTAAAATGATTAGTGGTCTTTATTATAAAGCATATGAGGACAGACTTAAAGATCTTAATATGTACACCTTAGAGGAAAGGTGGGATAGAGGTGATATGATTGAGATGTTTAAATGCCTCCGTGGCATAAATGTTCAGGGAGAGAGCCTCTTTCAATTGAAAGCAAGTTCTGCTATGAGGGGACATGGGATGAGGGTGAAGGGAGATAGATTCAGGAGTGATATGCGGAAATATTTCTTTACGGAAAGAGTAGTGGATCCGTGGAATAGTCTCCCAGTGGAGGTGTTAGAGATGAGGACAGTAACTGAATTCAAAAAAGCATGGGACCAACACAGAGGATCTCTAAAGGTAAAAAGTGGACTGTTGTAGTTGTTATGGAAGGACAGACTAGATAGGCCACGTGGTCTTTTTCTGTCGTCATATTTCTATGTTTCTATGTTTCTACCAATTGTCATATGTGACAGCAATCAATGCCTGTAGTCCTGCATTGCAAATACTGTCACAGAAAGAACTCGTCAGGGAGGTTACCTCAGGAAGCCAACTGGACAGTCCTCGCTTCTCTCTAAAGTCTATAGGAAAAGTCCTGTGGGAAGTTTCTTAAACTTGGGAGTCCGAGTCAGCAAGGAGGCACAGGATTTGGACAAAGGAGTTGCAAGTAATAGGGAGATAGAGAACTATCATCAGAATGGATCAGTCCAGTGACAATATTGTGGCCATCAGAAAATGATATCAGTTAAACTAGTGAACTGACCACTTATCTTGTAAGGATGTGTCAAGGTAGCAAGAGACCTCATGTACCCGCTAATCGAGGCTGAAGCTGTGGTCGATTGCCAGAGATTTATCAAGCAGGACTGCACAAATAACAACAGAACACACTGAGTCACTCACTACAGTCAGACAATGGGTAGATGCTTTGATTAAGTGGGATCCAGCTCCAGAGGAGTCCGGTCTGGAAAAAAGAAAACCCTGGTGTCCACCAGGTGGGCATTCCTTGGCCCCTTTAGGTCTTCAGACCTACCAGGAGTATTAGGCTTTGGCTTGAGAGCCTGAATTTTCATCAGCATCAGGGATTAATACAGGCAGTCAAGGACAATCCCTCAGCTCACAACAGATAGAATCTGCTTTGCTTGATTTAATAGATGCAGGGAGGGAAGATCCCCCCCCCCCTTTCTTGATATTGACTTCTCTACAGTTCCTTTGCCAGAGGACTGGAAACACCCGAAATTGGGTCATCCCAGGGAATCCACCTAAAAGCATTCAGTTGACCAGACTATCTCAAGCAGAGCAGCTAGTGGCCCAAAACCTTTATGGCACTTTTGGAGCCAGCTACCCTTGTGTATCACTGAACATTATGGATTTTGTGGTGAGAAACCATCATCAGTGGCTTGTGGAAGTCAAGTGGATTAAGGACAATCATTATGCTAACTTAACAAGAAACCATCCTATGTTCCAAAAGACTGAGGACTTGTCAGAGTAATGCAAATGGCAATAAATATACACACATTACCCTAATAACCCCTTGGTAACATTCACACAATTAGACAGCACAAAATGAAAAAGGTTACCGTGTCTTTATTACGATTACCCAAAGGAGCAAATGCTAGCAATGTATCTAACTAAGACATAAAGTAAGCTCACATTATAACTCACACCTAAATAGAATGCTTTAATGTAGTTAAGGAGCCTAAACTTAGGAGGGATGGTGTTGCTTATCTCTGGAATTTTGCAACTCTATTGAATTTCAGCTCACACTTACAACCCCCAACACTCATTCACTGGCTCCATACATTGTTTTTTAAATGCATTTAAAAGAAACTGAAAACACTTAACTCTCAAGACGGAAAACCCACATCAAAGTGCATTCAAGAGGTTAGAGTAGGGAGGCCCTAATGTCAACTTGAGGTTTGTCCATTTCTTTTGCCTAGGGCTGCATCAGGACTTGTTGAATGCACTCCCCCAACCAAAATCTCTAATTCCTCTTGGATAAAATTAAACCTTATTGATGGTTATTATAAAGAAGCAGCCTTAATGCCCAAGCAACGTCTGCCAATCAAAACAAATCAAATTGCCATCATCCAATCAATGGCCTCATTCAACCCCACTGGTTGGATGGTTTTTAAAGTGAAGATTCATCTCTGCTTTCAGTGCGCCAATTGTCACATGAGATCACCACCTCCTGGGTTTCTGATCTGATCAATCACCAGTCATTAAAGTTCACTCCATGTATGATTTTTTTTCTAAACAGTGTGCAACCATCGGTGCTGCCACCGTGCGTGTAGCTAAATGAAACTTATGTTCAGTAAGATGTGTTTTCACTTTACGGCAAGTTCTGCCTACATAAACTTTCTGACAGGGCAGATGACCGCATAAATGACTCACACTTGTCAAACAATTAGTGCTGGTCTTTAACACGACGGTTATATTAATGACACTTTTTTTTCATTTTATGCTCCCCAATAAATATACACAAACATCATGTGGTATATCTGATAGCAGGAGGCGCTAAATGCTTTTACAGAGAGGAGAAGAATCTAGCAGGTGGGACTCTATTAATGGACACAAGTGTTGAACTGCTCTCAGTCAAACAACTAAGTGCCTGTTGCTAGTACAAAAAAGGCTTTGGATAAAGCAGTGTAGTTGCTGTGTTAGTCCACTTTAATGGTATTTAAAAAATAACAAAATGGAAAATAAGGCGATACCTTTTATTGGACTAATGTAGGGCATTTTTGGACTAGCTTTCGAAGGTTAAAACCTTCTTCTTCAGGTCAGGACAATATGAGTAACCAATAATAATATCATAATATATAAGTGAATCACAAAAGCATTGCCTTAGCAGTCTCAGGGGAAGGAGGGGGAATTGGAGAGATGGATGGGTAATCAGAAGGTGACCAGGCTGCAAATATTTATAGTTTATAATGTGATAGAAAGCCCATATCTTTATTAAGTCCTGTCTGGTCCAATTGAAAGTGTCTTATCATCTTAAGTTCAAATGTTTTATGTTCTTGGACTGATTTGAACCTTCCTTTTAGGACTCTCATCATAAACTCATTGATGCTGTGTTTTTGTCCTGAGAAGTGCTCTCCAAGCACTGAGATGACAGAAATGACACCTTAGTCTTCTCTGTGCTGTGTGATCACCTATCCATCTCTTCCACTTCCCTGCCCTCCCTCACACACTTTTCCCCTAAGGCTGCCAATGGAATGCTTTTGTAATTCACTTATATATTATGCTATTTGTCATCTGTTGCTCGTACTGTCCTGATCTGAAGAAGCTAGTTGAAAAATGTATTAAGTTAGTCCTTTGAAAGCTAGTTGAAAAATGTATTGTTAGTCCAATAAAAATATAGCACTTTATTTTCCTTTTTTGTTTATATTTAACTACCTAGAAAAACTTTGAGAACACCATAGACAAAAAATGGACTGTTATTATGCAGCATGAGGATTTCTGCAATCATCTGGATGACCTGGCCAGTCAAGATGCCTAAAAGACAAGAAGAAAAAAAGAGATATAATAAGCTTTGCCTGAGCCATTTGCTCAGCAAATGTGTTCTATTATTCATTATGGGGGTAATTTTACAAGAGTTCTATGTGGCTTGGATGTCCAAAATGAGTGATGTAGACATGCGTACAGCAGAGATGTATAAATTGCAATTACAGAACTGGGCAGATCTGAACGTCTGAGTCCTAGTGCAGGTGTCCCAAAATGAGTGTGGATGAGGATGTTCCAGGGCATGACTAGGGTGGAGTAAGAACACAGATGTTCAAAGCGTATTTTGTATAGCGCCCCAGACATGCTGAGCATGGCAGCCAGACATTCCAGCCTATAAAGAACGAACAGGTAGGGGACTTTGCTGTCCATGTTGACCACGAATGTGATTGTGCCAAGAGAAGTGAAGTCAAGAGAGAAGGAGAGAGGGAAGAGTCAACCTGTCATCCTTGTCTGCTGCATGACATGCTCCGTGACTCCCTGTGTCCCAAACCTACTCCCTGTATGTCCATCCTTGCTGACCCATCCTCTAAAGGCACCTCCATGATTTCTTGAACCCCCTTCCTGGCCTCCACTGGTGCCCCCAGATCCCCACTTCCTGCATCTCCTCAAGTTACATTTGTCTGTGGTCTGGCAGTCAAAGTGGTAATGTGTGTATGTCTTTGTGTACAGAAATGAAGGAACTGTAGAGAGTGCATGACTGTCTATGTCTGTGTCTTATTGTCTGTGGGTCTGTGAGTGAGTACAGATAGCTGTCTGTGTCCACGTCTAGCATAGCACAGAGCACTGCATGTTGGTGATTGTAGCAGAGGGTAGTATGATGGTGTCTGGTGGTGATCCCCATGGATGTTGGTGGAGTCTAGCAGCAATGAAGTAGGTGAATATTTGATTCACCACAGTCATTGAAGAGGAGCTGGACAGGGAGCACGGGAGAGCATGCAGAGGGCACCTATACCAGAGGGGTATACCAGCCAAAGGCCCAGTACCTGGGGCTCGCTGATGAGCAGTGTCTGGCATGGTTTCAATTTGATAAAGCTGCAATACACTGACTGTGTCAGGAGCCAAATCAAGACCTCAGTGCCAAAACACATAAAGGCTATCCCATTCCTCTGCAAATCAAAGTCATGACAGCCCGTGCATTCCTGGTGACCAGCAGCTTCCAGACTGTGCTGGCTGCCATAATAAGCATCATACAGTTGGCCATGTCACTGTATCTCACACAGTTCTTCTCAGTGTTCCTCACCAGGATGGCACAGTTCCTCAACTTTCCCAGCACAGTTCATCAGAGACAACAGACCATACTCGACTTCCATCAGGTAGCTGACTTTCCTGTGGCGCTGGGTGTAATAAACGTCACACATATTGCTCTGTGTCCCCCTGCAGACACAAAAAGTCACACACAGGAATAGGAAGTCATATCATTCAATGAACATACAGATGGTTTGCAATGGTAAGGGAGAAATTATAAATGTTTCGTTGTTTTCTAGGGTCATGCCATGATGCCTACATCCTGGCACAAATGGGCATTTATGAGCATTTCAGTAGTGGGGAAATAGTGGGTAGTTGGGTTCTTGGTAAGAAACACCTTCCTCCACACTTAGGAAAGCACAACCAAAGAGGGGTGACAGCAACAAAGCAAGCACTACTGCTGGAAATAAATGGGTGGGGGCTTGTGTGACGGCAGGCCAAACTGTGAGCACTGGTGTATAAATCAAACATGCGGCTTTAGTACAGATGCATAGAAGACCTCTGCAGTCACTAAGGGCATGTTAACTGAATAGCAGTGGCCGAAGTGCATGCTCCCCATGCCAAGAATGGAGAGTGCTCCACAGATGGCATATCAGAAAAAGTGGCCAGGGGATGGGGATGTGCTCTGTGGGGACCACTTCCCTACACAATGCTAGGAATGGGGAAAGCCGGAAGATATGTAGGCCACTTGCAAATGGAGGAAGGAGAATGGCAGATGCAGGGAACTGCTGGGTACTCCCCATGGAGGGGCAGGCCACAACATGGCGCTGGTCTGGACCTTGTCAGGAGTGCACTGGTATGAGGGCACTATGGAATGAAAAGGCTTGCACCGGTGGACCACGTCGCAAGAACCATGGAGCAAGGGTGGCAAGTATTGCAATGGGTATGCACTGCAGCAGGGACAGCAACAGCACAATCTATGACATGGGCAACAAAACACAGTCGCCCTCTCACCCTTATGTCCCCTTATGCAGAAGACCACGACTACCCACTGAGGAGCTGTCTGATGACTCCCATCATTGCCCCCCCCCCCCCACAATGAGGTAAAGGAGCACTATAACTAGACCTTTCCTCGATCATTGATAGAACATTCGGCCAGCTGAAAACCTGCTTTGATGTCTGGATAGCTCAAGGGATGAGCTTTTATATAGTCTGCAGATGTTCTGTGAAATATTCATGGCATGATGTATACTATACAACCTGGCAAAGAGGAGGCGCTTATCCCCTGTTCCTGGAGAATACACCAGAGGACAATGACACAGAGGAGGACAGAGAAAGGTCCACAGATATGAATGAATAGCCTACCAACAGGGAGAGAGAGAGAGGAATAGACTAAAATAGACCCATTTTACTTAGGGTACATGTTTATTAGCAACCAGTCAAGTAAAAGTACAGACATACCCTGCCCTCCACCCATTCACCTACCTTCCAGCCTGCCCACCTGACCCCCACACCGTAAGCACCTACATCCCAGTGCCACAGAACTCCCTCCACTACTCTCCCCCCCCCCCCCCACTATGCCATTGCCATCCTCACTGGTCCTGTCCTACACTGCCCCACCAGCCAGTAGACCCTGTGGGAAAGATGCCCCCTTCCAGACAACTAATCACACCTCATTACAAACTGTGCACCTCCTGCCATTATATCCATCGGCTGATGACACACATACATATACACAAGCCTGACAGCATCCCTCCATGTGATGTCTGCCATGCCTACATTGCCCATCTACCCCTGTTCTTCTCCCTTTCCCTCACTCCATATCCCCTCCCGCCCTTTCCTTGAGGGATAAGTAGGGACTGTGTAAAGAATGCAGTCTTCCTGACCACTGTCAGAGGACTCCAAAGAGTTCTCCTACTCATCCCCATCCCCTCACCACCCTCTCCCTTGGAAGCATGAGATTTAAAAAAAACCTTAGGGGAGAGCCTGTGCCCCCTGGTGGCGTTCCCAATATACTGCTGGTTGATGGCTCATGGGTCTTGTGATGTTGAGCTCTTGTGCCTCTGCCATCTGTATGGGTGGGTGTGGAGGCTGAGGAAACAGAGGCAGGGGCAGGGGTCACATTTCTAGAGAGCTACCATTGTTGGGGTAGGTGGGAGACTAAAAGACCCACATGTGAAATGGTGTCCATTGTCTGGATGATGCGATCCAGCCTTTGCAGACTATGATCTCCTGCCCCCTTTCTCTCCCACAGTACCTGCAGGATTTTGTGAAGGACGGTGGTTCACACCCTCTCCATTGCCAGGTAAGCTTTAGTTTGCTGTATAAGGCGCTCACCAAAATGGATCAGCTGATGTTTGCAGCAATCCTGCTGGCGGCTTTTCCCTAGTGGATCCAGTGCTGCCTTCTCTCCAATAAGGTCACATGCACTATTGGATGCTTGTGACTCTTTATGCAGCTCCATCTCTTTAAACCACTCATCCCTGCTCTCTCTTCCAGGTTTTGCTGCATCTCTGCTTCTGCTGGCCTGTCCACTGCAGTGCTGTGCTCCACCTGCCTATAGCTTGCTCCATGCCTATCTCAGAAGCACCAGGACGTAGCTTGTGGCTGGGCCTTTCAATTGTCACTTCATCCTTGTCCCTGGAGGGCTGCAGTCCTTTGCTGACAGCACCATCACCTGCAGGTGAGTGAGGAATGTTCAGCTAGCTACTCATATGTTGTTGACATCGGGGATATGTGGGTAGGGAAGCCACTAACTGCTGTGCATGACCCTAATGAGACTGGACAAGACTATGAAAGACAACACCACCATTGCAATCTATGTGAATCAACCAAAGATTATCAGGGGCTAAGGGTTGCATGTGCACAGGAATATGGGAAAAATGGTTCACATGGAGCACTGATTGGCAATTGAGAAAGTGGATACGTGGGATGTGGTAGTGTTACTCTCCCCCCTGCCCTGTGTTACAACAATCCTGTAGTTTGGCCAAAACCCATGTCCCTCCCATGCCTATTTAAGGCTATCATGCCCACGGTACAGCTACAGAAGCTAGCCATCCTGGAACAGGCCCTAAGTATGCACAAGGTGGTGGCACTCAAGTATAAACATACAACCATTCCCCCTCCCTCCTCCCTGGCTACTAGGCCCACTGTTCAGTTTGCATGCTCAGCTGTTTTTCACCCCCTGATATGGATCCCCTCTACAAACGTAAATGTTTCATGGTAGTTGGATGGGCCCTGCTACCACCACCATGCCATGGTATTTACATGCCAGGTCTGTGAAGGGTACACGCAACCTTGATGGCTGCCCACACACATTTGGATGCAGTGCTCATGAGACACACAGGTTATGCCGCAGAGCTGGGAAGTGGGTATCCGTGACCATGGGCATGGCCCATAATGCATGTACAATGCAGACCGGTGCCATGGCCGATCAGGGGTTTGTGCCACACGACCATGGCTGCTAATGCATACACCACAGGTCCGAGGGTGTCTCATCACATATATTACATTGCAGGAGAGCGCTATCCATTTATTTACTGTGAGGATCGCGATGTATCCAGATCTGTGACACTTAATGCCTTCTCATCCATTGTGCCCAGAACCATTTCCTCTAGCTCGCTAAGCACCAGTGGCCTCCCATCGGGACCGCATAAGGCTGATTTAACCTTCACCCTGGGTTTCATTGTCCTGCATTTGCACTTGCAATGCTCCATATTCCATTGTAGTGGTAGATAGTGTCAAAACATGATACTGATAGCACGCCAGAGCCGCTACTTCTGGTGCATGCTATAGTTTTTGCCTGCATTTCCAAAAAGGATATGGTGCTTGTTGAGGACCTCATGCAGCAGCAGCTCCACTTTTCCAGGACAGAAGTTCTCCTTACTGATGGATAGTTAGCTCTTTGGTGCCATGCTAAACAACCAATGGTGTCCGTCTCATTCTCGCATTGCAAAATCACCCATATGCATGTACAGCGCCACTGTTATATACATCCTTGATACTTGCATTTACACGTACCAGAGATATACATCCTCATGTCCAAAACTGACTGTTTGTGTGGACGTCCCTAGGATATGGATATCCCTATACCTGCTTCTCAGAGAACACACCGTACTGGCAAAAAAAAAAAAAACAGGAAAAAGAGAACGAGACGTCAAACAAAAAAAGTCCTTTATTGGAATCCAGCTATCCCAACATTTTTATTTATTTATTTAACTTCTTTTATATACCGCGCTATTACTTATCAGTGCGGTGTACATTGAACAGAACAATATACTGTGCGGACGAGCCGCATAGTGTTTACATTGAACTGGGATTAAAACTTGGATTTAAAAAAGGGGTAACATTTCTACAGCTTATTTACAATGTTGTCCATGTTTTCAGGCTATATTCTATTCAGAGCTGATCATTGGGTTGGCTATTCCTTGTCTTGCTGGGTATGTTGTTGGGAGGATCTGAATGTTTAATGTGAGTGCTCGTTGGTTGGGTTCTATAGCCAGTTTCAGGGTAGTGTCTTATGAAGAGATGATGTTTTAGAGCCTTCCTGAATTGAGTTAGGCTAGTGATGACCCGCATATCTGTAGGGAGGGCATTCCAGGCTCTGGGTGCGTATATCATGAAGGCTCTATTGGATGTTGCCTTTGTGAACTTTGTCATTTCTTTCGGGATAGTCAGGGTGTTCACCGTTGAGGATCTTCTGGTTCTGTTGGGATGTATAATGTGGATCATCTCATTGATAGATGTAGGTGGGTGATTGTTTAGGGCTTTAAAGATCAGGACTAAGATCTTGTAGAGAAGTCTAGCCTGAATGGGTAGCCAGTGAAAACTCATTAATATTGGTGTGATGCGTTCCGTTCTCACTGCCCCAATAAGGACTCTTGCTGCTGTGTTCATCGCAAGTTGGAGTGGGTGTAGCGTTGCCTGCGGGAGCCCATATAGTATAACATTGGCATAATCAAAGTGTGTGAGAACCAGTGCCTGGAAGATTGTTCGGAAATCGCAGGGGTCAAGAAGTGCTCTAAGATGCCGAAATGTCCGTATTTTGTAATATATTGTTTTTACTATGTTTTTTATGTGTATTTTCATGTCCAACCTTCGGTCCAGCATAACACCAAGGTATAGAATTGTGGATTTAGTAGTCAACTCTGCATTCTTAACTTTTAGTGAGGGTGGGAGAGTGAATTCTTGGCTCCTCGTGATGAAGAATACATCTGTCTTGTTGTGGTTAATCCAAAGGTTTTGCGTGTGGAGCCATTCTGCAACTGCATCAAAACATCTTGTTAGCGGAGCAAAGTCTGGCTGGTCAATTACAAACGGCATGTATAAGAGGATATCGTCTGCGTATGCTAGACAGTGGACATTGAATGATCGTATCAGAGCACAGATGGGTTGCATGTAAATATTAAACATTAATGCCGATAGTGATGATCCTTGTGGCACACCTTGTTTTTGTAGGAACGGTTCAGAGGTTGTGGTGCTGGTCCTCACGTGTTGCCATCTGTTGGATAGGTAGGATATGCACCAGTTTAGGGCGGTACCCTGTAATCCCTTTTCCTTAAGACGTTCTATGAGTATCTCGTGGCTAACAGAGTCAAAGGCCGCTGCAATGTCCATGAAAATGAGGGTGAAGCCCTGTCGCGCGTTATCGATTCCTGAGATTAGAGTGTTGAAGAGTGTAGCAAGGAGGGTTTCAACACCGTGTGGTTCCCTGAATCCATGTTGGGATGGGTCGAGTGGTGCTTCATTATCAATGTGTTGTTGAATTTGATGTTGTACTACCTTTTCAATTATTTTAGCAAGCAGTGGTATACTTTATATTGGTCTGTAGGATTCAACTTTTGATGGGTCCATCTTATTGTTTTTCAATAACGGTCTGATGGATGTGTTTTTTAGGATCCCGTCGATACTGATTGGTTCAGGATTTTGCTCATGAAGTGGCTTAGTTCACAACACATTTCTCTTATCCAGGGTGCAGGACAGGGGTCCTTGGGTGCCGTGGTGGTGTTGATGGCAGCAATGGTATCTTCTATTTCTTTGTTTGAAATAGATTTGAAGTTCTCAAGTGTAGATGGTGGAGGAGGCATGTGCAGGGGAGTGCAACTTATGGGGTTTGTACTCTTGTCAGTTAGGATCATCTTTGATTGTAGGGAGTCAGAGTATGCTTGTGGATGTGGCATGTATGGCTGGTCAGGTGTTGGTTCTTTTGCTAATGACTTTACAAAGTTTAACAGGTCATGTGGCTTGTTGATTGAGTGCTTTAGGAGGTCTGTATGGAAACATTTCAGCATAAGTCTTTGTCAGGGGGTAAACCTCAGAACATAAATAAAACATTAAAATCACTTTTATATAAAACATACATACTAATTAAAATATGTATAAAACAATGCATCAAAATGTAAAGAATAAAGCTCATAATAAAGAAATAAATAAAACAACGGATAAAATTATATTCACTCAATTCTGAACACACAACTTTGTATACAAAAAAGAAGAAGAATATACGAAAAAGAAGAAAGTGTATATGTAAAACATATAAATAAATAAATAAACAAATCACCATACATGTGTTCAAAACAATGATGCTGTCACAGACAGGGTGATCTTGAGATACAAGCACAGTCACAATTGAAAAACAGGGACTTACTGAGCAAAAGCAAAATTTTGTCATATGTGTCCCCTTTCCCCTCCTCCCTCTCCTCCTCCTCTTCCCTCCATTCCCCCTCCTTCTCCCCTCCCCCCCCTCCTCTGTCCCTCCTTTATTTAACATTTGGGTCCCCTCAGCACTTTCAGTTTCCAGACCAACACCCAAGGTAAGAGGATATTTCCAATGTGGTCACTGTTCGGTGTGTCAACATTTCCTGATAACCAAAGAATTTTTCCAGAATCGAGGATAAAGATGTGTTTGGCATGGCATGCCTAAACTCCGGGACACAGGTATACATAGCAAGCAGTGTGGATGTCCCTGCCCTTGGCAAATTCCGAAAAGATGTACAGCTTTGCTGCTGCCCATCTCTGTGTGGCCACGCCTCCTCAGTTAAAACATGCATCCTCAAAGCTGCTCCTCACACTAATTTTGTGGTTCCCATTCCAACTACCCTTTAAAATGGATGATACAGATGTGCTGATGCAAAACAGACCATATAAGCTAGTCCTTTGCATGATCAGGACACTTGCAAGGTGATCTCTGCGCACTCAGAGATGTTACAACAGCACATAAAAAGTGATATGAGTGTCCTGACATATCTTGGAGCACAACATACATGGCAGCAGCTGAACATTTCAGTTGTGCTTGCATTAGTCATTGCTGACAGCAGTCTGTACAATGTTATGTATGGACCAGAAGAAATCAGAAATTGTCCTCTACAACTAAATGTCAGAGCGTATTCCTGACATTAAATAGGGACCCTCAGATTGAGTGCATGCACCAACGCCAACAGCACCACTAGATGCCCAAGGGCACCAGCATCTGTCTATACAAATGTGCACATGGGGACTACTGGTGGTGCTTTGTGCCCTCATGCACTCATTCTGAGGGTCCCTTATTGCTGACAGGGATATGCCTTGACATTTAGCCATGGAGACCTCGTTCTGCGGTATCCTGGCCGATCACACTAACATCTGGTTACGCTGCGGTCAGCCCTAAGGACCAGATATTGGCCTCCCTCTAACCACACACACACACACACACACACACACACACACACACACACATACACACACACACACACAATCTCACTTGCAGTCATACAAAACATACATTTGCAGTACAGATGCCCTGCACCTCTAGAAAACAGCTGGCATAACATGATGGCATGGAGGCCCAGGACTACTAATCAGATCTGCATTTCTCACCCACACATGCATTCATCCTATACTCACCCACATACAATCCCTACATCAACAATCCCACTTCTCGGATGACAGGGAATGTTAGGGTGCCCTAGATCATCTCCTGTAGCTCACACAGCAATTCTCAGCATAGCCAGAATAATCACCATTGCACCTCTCAATATTTCTGTAGGGGTGTGTAGTAATGTATTTTAACCATACAACCATCACTTTGGTGTGGCAGGAAGCAATCCTGTAGCTAGGATCTATCTGCCAGGAGATGTAAAACCCTTTCGCACCGAGGACGTTTCTCCATGGCCATGTGCCCATGAGGGAAGGGTTAGGACAGCTGTTATAGTTGGCAATTCGATCATTAGACATGTAGATAGCTGGGTGGCTGGTGGACATGAAGACCACCTGGCAACATGCCTATCTGGTGTGAAGGAAGCAGACCTCACACACCCCTATACAAGGTTTTAGATAGCCCTGGGGAGAAGTCTGCTGTCTTGGTACATGTTGGCACCAATGACATAGGAAAGTGTGGGGAGGAGGTTCTGGGGCCAAATTTAAACTTTTAGGTAGGAAGTTGAAATCCAGAACTTCCAGGGTAGCATTCTCTGAAATGTTTCCTGTTGCACATGTAGGCAGAGTTCTAGAGTTTCAATGCATGAATGAGATGATGGTGCAAAGAAGATGGTTTTAGATTTGTTAGGAATTGGGCAACATTCTGAGGAAGGGAGGGGCTCTTCCGAAGGGATGGGCTTCACCTTAACTGGGATAAAACAAGGCTGCAGGCATTAACCTTTAAAAAGGAGATAGAGCAGCTTTTAAACTAGATAGTAAGGAAAAGCCAACAGTTGCCCAGGAGCACATGGTTCAGAAGGATGTATCCTTGAAGGATACTAGCAAAACAGGGAAGTTAGAGCATCCCAACAGAAAAGTTCCAACAAAGATAAAAGTAAACCAGATGTCCTTCAGTACAGAGCCGAAAGATTTATTTAACTAGGCTTATATAGTGCTTTTCTACCAATCAAAGTGGTGTACATTCAGGTACTGTATATATATTTTTCCCTTGTCCCCAAAGGGTTCACAATTTATGTTTTTGTGCCTGAGGCAACAGAGGGTTAAGTAGCTTGCCCAAGGCCACAAGGAGCCCCTATGGAACTAGAAACCTCAGTCCTTCCAGCCCAAGGTTATTGTCCTCTAGCCTACGGTAACTTGCCCCGACCACTAGACCACTCCTCCCTCTAAGATTCCAAATTATACCTATCAAATGATAACCAGATTAATATGAATAGAATACAACTTCTAAAATGCCTATATGCAAATGCCAGAAATCTAAAAAATAAGATGGGAGAGCTAGCACTAAATAAAAGGTTAGATATGATTGGCATCTCAGAGACCTGGTGGAAGGAGGACAACAAATGGGACCTTGGTAGAAACGATATCACAATGATAGAGTAGATCAAATTGGTGGAGGAGTTGTATTCGATTTTAGAGAGGTCATTGAGTCACATAGGATTAAAGTTTTGCAGGAAACAAAATACACTGTACAATCTCTATGGATAGAAGTTCCATGTTAAAAGCAGAAGGTGATGGCAGTGGGGGTGTACTATCAACTGCCTGGCCAGAATGAACAGATGGATGATAAAATGCTAAAAGAAATCAGGGAAGTTAACAGAAGTGACAACACAGTAATAATGGGTGATTTCAATTATACTGGTATCGACTGGGTCAATGTCACAGCAAGACATGCTAGAGAGAGAAAGTTTCTATATGAAATAAATAACTGCTTCATAGAGCAGCTAGCTAATGAACCGATAAGAAGGGAAGCTATTTTGGAGCTAGTCCTTATTGGAACACAGGATCTGGTATAAGAGATAAGGGTTTTGGGGCCAGGTGGCAACAGTGATATAGCATGATTACATTTGATTTAATAAATGGAAGAAAGATGGCCAGGAAATCCACAGTACTACCTTTACATTTCAAAAGGGAGACTATGATAAAATGAGGAAAATAGTTAAGAAAAAACTAAAAGGAGCAGCTGCAAAGATTAAATATTTACATCAAGCATGGATATTCTTTAAAAGTACTATATTGGAAGCCAAGACCAGATGTATTCCATGCTTTAAGAAAAGTGGAAGGCCAAAAAACTGCTAGCATGGTTTAAAGGTGAGGTCAGAGAGGCTGTTGTTGCCAAGAAAGCATCCTTCAGGAAATGGCAAAAGGAACTCAATGATGAACACTGGAAAATGATAAGGCAGGCAAAGAGAGAATTTGGAAAGAAGCTTGCTGTGGAAGCAAAAATGCATAATAAAAACGTTTTCAAGTACATTTGTAGCAAGACACCTGTGAGAGAGTGAGTTGGACCACTGGATGATAGTGGGATAAAAGGGGCATTAAGGGAGGACAAGACTTTAGCTGAGAGACTGAATAAAATTCTTTGCTTCGATCTTTACTGATGAAGATGTAGGGAAGTTACCCGTGCCTGAAATGGTATATAAAGGTGATGTAGCAGAAGAATGAAAGAAATATTGAAAAACCGGGAGGATGTATTACAACTGTTTGATAAAATGAAGAGTAGAAAATCACCTGGTTCAGAGGGTGTTGAAAAAACTGAAATATAAGATTGCAAACCTACTATCAGTAATCTGTGAACTAGTTATCATTAAAATCATCTGTAGTACCTGAGGATTGGAGAGTGACCAATATAACTCCAATTTTTAAAAGGGATTCCAGGGGTGATCTAGGAAACTACAGATCAGTGAACCTGACGTCAGTACCAGGAGAAATAGTAGAAACCATTATAAAGAATAAAATTGCAGGACATGCAGATTAACCATGGTTTAACGAGAGAAATCCAATATGGATTTAGCCAAGGAAATTCTTGCCTTGCTAAGCTGTTATATTTTTTTGAAAGTATGAATAAACAGGTAGAGAAAGGTGAGCTGGTTGGTATAGTGTATCTTGATTTTCAGAAAGCCTTTGATAAAGTCCCTCAAATTAAAATTAAAAAGTCATGGGATTGGAGGCAGTGTAGTATAGTGGATCAGGAACTGACTAAAAGATAGAAAGCAAAGAACAGGGCTAAATGGCCAATTTTCTCGATGGAGAAAGGTGAACAGTGGAGTACCCCAGGGATCTGTGCTGGGCCCATTGCTTTTTAACATATTCATAAATGACCTGGAAATAGGAATAACACATGAGATGATCAAATTTGCAGATGACAAAAATTTATTCAAAATTGTTAAAACGCAAGAGGATTGTGAAATATTGCAAGAGGACCTTGAAAAATTGGAAGACTGGACATCCAAATGGCAGATGAAATTAAATGTAAACAAGTGCAAAGTCATGCACCAGGAAAGAACAACCCAAACTATGGTTACATGATGCAAGGTACCATCTTAGAAACCACCACCCAGGAAAAAGATTTAGGCGTCATCATGGATAACACGTTGAAATCCTCCACCCAATGTGCAGCGGCAGCCAAGAAAGCAAGTTGAATGCTAGGAATCATAAGGAAAGGAATGGAGAAGAATAAAACAAAGGATATTATAATGCCTCTGTATCATTCCATGGTGCGACTGCACCTTGAATATTGTGTGGAATTCTGGTCATCATATCTTAAAAAGGATATAGCTGCATTAGAAAAGGTACAAAGAAGAGTGACAAAAATGGTAAAGGGAATAGAAGGATATCCATATAAAGAGAGGCTTAGAAGGTTGGGGCTCTTCATCTTGGAAAAGAGATGGCTGAGAGGGGATATGATAGAGGTCTATAAATTAATGAATGGAGTGGAATGGGCAAGCATAGATCAGTTGTTTAGGGCATCAAAAGTAGAAAGACTAGAGGACACACAATAAGCTACAATGCAACCCATTCAAGACTAACAAGAGAAAATATTTTTTAACTTAACGCATAATCAAGCTCTGGAATTTGTTACAGGAGGATGTAGTAAAAGCTGGGTTTCTAAAAGTTTTGGACAAGTTCCTGGAGGAAAGGTCCATAAACCATTATTAAAGAGGACATGGGAGATCCACTGCTTGTCTCGGGACAAGCATTGTGGAACCTGTGTGCCTCTTTGGGAACATGCCAGGTACTTGTGGCCTGGATTGGCTACTGTTGAAAACAGAATTCTAGGCTTGATGGACCTTGGTCTGACCCAGTAAGGCATTTCTTATGTTCTTATGTAACCTTCCCTCACCTTTGCATTCTGTTCTTTACAACTGCATCTTGTGATCTTCCAGACCGCAGATCCACAGGTTCACAGCATCTTTGTCATAGCCATTCATCTCTATGGGACGCATTGCAGAGTAGAACAGAAACGTTTCTAAGCCCTGGCCTTATTCCATGTTTCCGCTGGTATAATGTGGACGTCTGTGGGAAACATGCAGAATGAACATGGGCCTTTCCTGAATATGCATTGATTGTCTCCTCTGTTGACCACATCCCTGTTCCGCCCCCAATCTGAGATTCCCGTACTTTCGCCACGTATGTGGAGGGCCACTTGTTCATCAGAATACAGTCGTAGACGGTTTTGGTAGAAAAACATCTATGGCTTACTACCAAGAGCTTATTCCTGTTCCAGAATGGCCCCCATAGTGGGTTTGTCTCTGTTTTTGATTGGAGATGAGAAATCGAAAGTGGTTTATTTCTGAATGGAGAGGAGAAAAAATGAGCCTGTTGCTTGGCAGGGTGTGGGGAGAGGAGAGACTAAGGCTGTTGGTGAGCAGGGGACAGAAAGGGACTGCTCTAGGCAGGGCAAGAAAGGGGTCGCTGCTAGCAGGGGCAGTCAAGGCAATCTGCTGCCCAAGGTGAAGGATGAGCTTGTGCACCCACCCCCCATCCAAAATGCCCAAACATGCATGCATCAAACACAGCAGAAAATAAGAAAGGAGGAGTTGCAGTCTTAATAGATTCAAAATTAAAGATGGAGTTACAGAAAGTATTCAGGGATAAAGCGGGGAGATATGTACTATTGTGTTTAAAAATAGGGAATGAGTGGTGCTGTATAATGAATGTATATGCACCTACAGGGGTGCAAAGAGAATTTTGGACAAAGCTAAACGAAGAGGTGGGGAAATTAGGAGATGGTAATCTCATATGTGGGGGTGATTTTAACTTAACTTGGAATCCTGCTAGAGATGCTACGGGAAAAAGAGAGGGCAAGAGAGCAGATAGAAGTAAGTATCACAATTTTGTAACACAGCACTGCTTGATAGATGCATGGAGATTTCAACACCCCCGGAAAAGACAATTCTCATACTTCTCCCCCGTACACAGTTCATACTCCAGAATAGACGCCACCTGGGTAACAAAGGAGGTGGTGGGTAGGATTAAAGGGACGGAGATGGATTCAATAATGTGGTCCGACCACGCACTAATGGAGGTTAGAATGACAATAGAGGGGGAGGGGAGAGGTGCTCAGTTCTGGAGGTTAAATTAATCTCTATTAGAGGATGAGAGGGTAAGAGAAGATATAGAGCGAGAAACAAGGGAATATTTTAGATGGAATGATAATGGCGAGGTGGCTTGGGGTGGAGTTTGGGATGGATATAAGGCAGTAGTGAGGGGAGTCTTAATTAAATGGGGGGCACGTAAAAGGAAGGAAAGGGAGGGAAGAGATAGGGAATTGAGAGAAA
The DNA here is from genome assembly GCA_033557465.1 of Ichthyophis bannanicus. Classification (NCBI taxonomy): domain Eukaryota; kingdom Metazoa; phylum Chordata; class Amphibia; order Gymnophiona; family Ichthyophiidae; genus Ichthyophis; species Ichthyophis bannanicus. The sequence goes on along the minus strand of CM066032.1, from coordinate 1,831,175,963 downwards.
GATTAATGAAACTGGAAGAATTAGATGCGCAAGATAGAAAAGGAACATATAGAGGCCAAGTGTTGGCAGTAAGAGCGCAGATAAATGCAATGCAGGCAGAAATTATAAGGTATCACATGCAGCTATTGAGACAAGAATTTTTTGAGAGGGGAAATAAAGCTGGAAGATATATGGCGCAGAAATTGAAACAACAGAAATTACGATCACATATATTGAAAGTTAGAGACTCTGGAGGGAAATTAGTTCACAAAGATGGGGATATCAGGGAGGCCTTTAAGAGATTTTACCAGTCGCTGTATGAAGCAAGAACCCCTCCAAAGTTGTAGAGGGTACAGAGTTATCTAGACTCCATAAAGCTCCCGAAATTGGAAGAGGAGGAACAAAAAGAGTTAAATAGGGCTCTAAAGGAAGAGGAGGTCCAGAAAGCTATAAAACAGTTGAAAGTAGCTAAGGCGCCGGGACTAGACGGGCTCAGGAGTGAGGTTTTATAGAAGGTTCAGAGAGATATTAACCACACCATTAGTGAGGTTGTTTAATCTACCAAGAGAGAGAGGTTTACTAGCAGATACTATGGGGTGGGCAGGAATAACAGTAATACATAAAGAAGGAAAAGATTCACAAGAATGTTCATCGTACAGACCAATTGCATTGCTCAATCTGGACGCTAAATTATTGGCTAAAATATTGGCTACACATTTAAATAGGGTAATAGGGAAATTGATCCATCAAGATCAAGCGGGATTTATCCCATATAGGCAGGTAGCAGACAATATTCGAAAGATACTAAACATTATTTGGTCGATTGAATAAAGTAAGGAGGAGACACTGCTGTTATCTCTAGATGCGGAAAAGGCTTTCGACCAGGTGTACTGGCCTTATCTCTTTCAGGTAATGGAAACAATGGGGTTGGGGGAAGAGTTCATGGGTTGGGTATGAGCTTTATATCGCAACCTGAAAGCTTGTGTTCTTTTTTTGAGCAGGGGAGAGGGACGAGGCAAGGATGTCCCCTGTCGCCTCTTCTATTTGCTCTTTCCGTGAAGCCGTTCGCGGAGAGGATGAGAGAACGGGCAGACCTGAAGAGCATAGCAGTAGGAAAGAAAGAATATATAATTGTTTGCGGATGATATAATTATGAGCGTGACGAGACAGTGTTTTTCTATACCAATATTAATGTGGGAAATAGAAGAATATGGAAGGCTGTCGGAATTCACTATAAACTGGACAAAATCTGAAATATTGAATTTGTCATTAAAAAAGGAAGCTCAGGGAATATTACAAAAGAAATACCCATTTAGGTGGGCCCGAGGGAATATTCGGTACCTAGGGATCCAAATAAGTAATAGGTTAGAATTACTGTATGATTTAAATTATCTAAAATTATTTGGGCAAGTTGAAAGCTTGTTGAATGGGTGGGGGCAAGGATACCTATCTTGGTTTGGAAGCATTGCATCTATAAAGATGATGCTCTTGCCCCGGTTTTTGTTCTTGTTTGAAACGTTGCCGATACTGGTGCCACATAGAAAGCTAAAGCAGTTGCAAAGAATCATTAATAGATTTATATGGCTAAATAGGAGCCCCAGGGTAGCTATTTCAATCATGCAGAGAGCTAAGGGTGAGGGGGGGGGGGGGCTAGGGGTTCCCAATTTTAGAAAATATTACGTGGCAGCACAATTGAAAACAATATATGAATGGCAAAGAGAAAAACAGAAACACTGGGTTCAAATGGAAGAAGACTCAGTAAGGGGGAGTGGGACTGGAAAGGATAGTGTGGAGGGGAAGTAAAACACCAGAAACTAACCCCATAAACCCCATAATTGTACATATTTTGAATGTCTGGAAACAAAATAGGAAATTATTAATACAAGACAAAGGATATACACAGAGGATGACATTAGAGGCATTGGGAGGGGACAAGGGCCAGTGATGGGGACAAGGGCCAGGGGTGAGTACATTGCGAAGATGGGCAAAGTTGGGACTTACACATATTTCCCAAATAGTGGTTAAAGAGGGTGTTAGAGATTTTGAGGTTATCAAGAATTTATATGGGTTATCAAATAATGATTATTATTGTTATCTTCAGATAAGTTACTTTTTGTGACACCAGAAGGTATGGAAGGATTTATGCAACAATAGGGGGTGGTTTGAGGCCCTCTGCTCGGGACACTTAGGTCAAAAAGGAGCTTTGTCCAAAATTTATAAAGGGTTAATGGAGGGAGGAGAGGGTAAACTAGAGTATATGAAGAAATGGGAGGAGACTTAGAAGTGCAATGGAATGCAGAGGTGTGGGATAAGGTAATACAGACAGTAGCAGGCATATCTATAGTCACTCAAATAAAAGAAAATGCTTATAAAGTGTTATATCGGTGGTATTGGACACCGAAACGTAAAAGGCAAGCAGGATTGGGACAAACTGATCAATGTTGGAGGGGATGCCAAGAAAGAGGTGATATGTTACACATGCGCTGGAAGTGTGAGCAGATCCAAGCATACTGGGAAAAGGTTTTGGATATAATTTATGAAATGACAGGACATAGATTGCAAAGAAAGCAGAGGTTTGCCTATTGCATCAACTGGAGCAGGATATCTCGGAGAGGGAAAGGGGGGTATTGCACCATTGTATAGTGGCAGCAAGAAGTGAGATAGCAAAATATTGGACAGGGTTGTGTAAACCACAAAGTGAAGGCTTCGTCAGAAGAATAGTGGACTTGTGCTTGATGCATAGATTGACGGGGCTGCGACAAGGGAAAGGGGAGAAGAGTGCAGAACAATGGAAGAGTGTATGGAAATGGCTGGAAACCTGGAAAGATGGAGAGAAGGTGTGGAAGGAGTAAAGGAGGGATGCATTACAGTAAAGACTGCTATTAGCATGCAGCACTGTTAATGAGCAAAATGGCGAAAGATTGTATATATCTGTGCTGAATAAGATAGTTATGATGTGACATAGAAGCACGAACAAATGAAGAGGGAAATAGAGATGGGAGGGAAGGGAGGGAGAGGGGGGGAAGGCAGACGTTTAGGCAATATTGAATGTTGTAATAGCTAGTAGGGGATAAAATAAGTTTGCTTGTAAGACTGTTGTGAAAAATGTACGATGTTGTGTTTGAAAATGTTTGTTCTATCTACTGAAACAATCTCCTGCTAAAGGACCAAATATGAAGAAAACCTCACCAAACAGCAAACTACTATTACTTGTTGATTCCATCATCAGTGGCACCAACTTGGGAACACAGTTCAAAGGAGAGAACATAGTCAGGTGCCTCCCAGGCTCTTCAGCCAGCAGGAATACAAACCACATTGTTGAAGTACTTCGAGCAGAAAGTGAACACTCCAAACTTGATGTTGCTATCCACTTGGGCACAAATGACCTGGCTAGAAACAGTGCCTCTACAGTCCAAAAGGACTTCCAATCTTTGGGAGAGAAACTCAAGCCCATTGTTAACACTGTTGCATTCTCAGAGGTTCTATCTGTTCTTGGTAAGAGGGCAAAAAGGCTGCATCGCATTAACAGCTTTAATACATGGCTCCAGACCTGGTGCAAACAAGAAGGATTCAGATTTATTGGTGACTGGGGCAACAGATGGAACAACAAGAGACTATACTGTGCTGATGGACTACATCTCTCTATCGCAAGGAAAATAATCCTAAGTGAAAAATTCAAGCAATATGTGGATATGCATTTAAACTAGAAAATGGGGGTGACAAATGTGGAAGGTCAAGCTTTGGACGTCACCCCCTGCAAAAGCAGATTAAAATCAGAAATAGCCACACTTTTAAACCACACATCAAAAACAAGTGGGAAGATGTAGGCAGAACAAAATCAATTCAAAATACACACAAGCCAGTTAAATGCTTGAAAGCAATGAGCACAAATGCTCGAAGCTTAGCCAACAAAGTTCTGGACCTGGAAGCCCTAAAGGTGGAAATGGATTTGGACATTGTGACCATTACAGAAACATGGTTGAATGAATCGCATGATTGGGATATAGCCATAGCTGGCTATAATCTATTCAGAAGAGACAGAGAAAATGGAAGAGGAGGAGGAGTAGCCTTGTATGTCAAAAACAATATTAAAGCTACTGAAATGCAGGGGGCATGGGGAAAAGAAGAAGCACTCTGGATTGTGTTGGAAAGAGGAGATGGCACTGTCATCCATACTGCTGTAGTCTACAGACCTCCGACTCAAATTGAAGAGATAGATAACGAACTGATTATAGATATATTGCCAAGATAGCCACAAAGGGGGAAGTGATAATATTGGGTGACTTTAATCTACCGGATGTGAATTGGATTACTCCTTCTGCACATCTGGAAAGAAGCAAAAAAATTGTGGATGCTCTCCAAGATGCGTTACTTAGACAAATGGTGATGGAACCAACCAGGGAAAGCACAACGCTGGATTTAGTGCTCACCAACGGTAATAGCGTGTTGAATGTCTGCGTGAGTGCCCCTGTGAGCAGCAGCGATCATCACACGGTGTGGTTTGAGATAAAAGCCATGGTACAGACCAATCATAGCAAGCTCAAAGTACTAAACTTCAAAAACACCGACTTCAATAAAATGGCAGAGGACCTAAAGGAGGAGCTGACAGGATGGAAGAAGATAAGGGAAGTGGAATTGCAATGGGCTAAACTAAAGGTGGCAATAAAAGGGGCAACAGATAAATATGTAAGAAAAGTAAACAAAAACAAGAGGAGAAGAAAACCTTTCCAAAGAAGTGGCTGCTCAAATAAAGGCAAAAAACACAGCTTTCACAAAATTCAAAAGCTCACAAACAGAGGAACACAGAAATAAATACAGGATCAAACTCAAAAAGACAAAAAGAGAAATAAGGATAGCAAAATCAAAGGCAGAGGAAAAGATGGCTAAAGATGTTAAGTGTGGCGACAAAACTTTCTTCAGGTATATTCGGGAAAGGAAGAAGATCAGAGGTGGAATTTCAGGACTCAGAAGTGCTGCGAACGGACTTGTGGAAAGTGACAGTGAAAAAGCGAAATTGCTAAACAAATACTTCTGCTCTGTTTTTACTAAAGAAAGTCCTGGAGAAGAACCTTCTGTGACTCCCAAATATAGAAATGGGAATGAAGTAGATACCACACCATTCACAGAAGATGAAGTGTTAGAACAACTTGCAAAACTGAAAGTGGACAAGGCTATGGGACCAGATGGGATACATCCCAGGATACTGAAAGAGCTCAGAGAGGTTCTTGCAGGGCCGTTAAAGGATGTTTTCAACAGATCCTTGGAAACAGGAGAGGTTCCTCAGGACTGGAGAATGGCTGATGTCATACCTCTACACAAAAGTGGTGACAGGGAAGAAGTGTCAAACTAAAGGCCTGTGAGCCTCACCTCAGTGGCGGGAAAAGTAATGGAGGCGCTCCTGAAAGAGCGAATAGTGAACTTTCTCAAAACCAACAGGATGCAAGACCCAAGGCAACATGGTTTTACCGAAGGACGATCCTGCCAAACAAATCTGATTGAGTTCTTCGACTGGGTAACCAGGGAACTGGATCAGGGGCATGCAATGGATGTCATCTACCTGGATTTCAGCAAAGCCTTTGATACTGTTCCTAAACAGGTAGAAAAGGCGACGGCAAAAGCTAGAAGGATGCTTGGGTGCATACGGAGAGGAATGGCTAGCAGAAAAAAGGAGGTGATAATGCCTCTGTATAAGTCTTTGGTGCGACCTCATTTGGAGTATAGTGTGCAATTCTGGAGACCGCACCTTCAAAAGGATGTGAACAGGATGGAGTCGGTGCAGAGGGTGGCTACTAAAATGATTAATGGGCTTCATTATAAAGCATATGAGGACAGACTTAAGGATCTTAATATGTACACCTTAGAGGAAAGGCGGGATAGAGGTGATATGATTGAGATGTTTAAATACCTCCGTGGCATAAATGTTCAGGGAGAGAGCCTCTTTCAATTGAAAGCAAGTTCTGCTATGAGGGGACTCCACTCCATAGGATGAGGGTGAAGGGAGATAGATTCAGGAGTGATATGCGGAAATATTTCTTTACGGAAAGAGTAGTGGATCCGTGGAATAGTCTCCCAGTGGAGGTGGTAGAGATGAGGACAGTAACTGAATTCAAAAAGCATGGGACTAACACAGAGGATCTCTAAAGGTAAAAAGTGGACTGTTGTGGTTGTTGATATGGAAGAACAGACTAGATAGGCCATGTGGTCTTTTTCTGTCATCATGTTTCTATGTTTCTATAGGAGGCTTATCAATAAATTCAGTAGCTTGGGGACGGATCCCAAGATGGTAAATTGGATCAGAAATTTTTTGACTGACAGACTACAGAAGGTGATGGTAAATGGAGCTCACTCAGATGAAGGGAAGGTGATTAGCGGGTGCCCCAGGGATCGGTCCTGGTCCCGGCACTGTTCAATGTATTTGTGAGCGATATTGCTGAAGGACTGAACGGAAAAGTCTGTCTTTTTGCAGATGACACAAATATCTGCAACAGAGTGGACTCCCCTGAGGGAGTGGTTAACATGAGGAAATATCTACAAAAGCTGGAAGAATGGTCTAATGCTTGGCAATTACGATTTAATGCAAAGAAGTGCAGAGTCATGCACTTGGGTAGCAGAAATCCAATGGAAATGTACGCGATAGGGGGTGAGAGGTTGTTGTGCACGGATCAGGAGAAAGACCTTTGTGTGATTATTTCTGAAGATCTCAAGGTGGCAAAACAGTGCGACAAGGCGGTGGCAAAAGCCAGGAGGATGTTGGGCTGCATACAAAGAGGAATTGCCAGCAGAAAGGAAGAGGTACTTATGCCACTGTACAAGTCACTGGTGAGGCCTCACTTGGAATACTGTGTTCAGTTTTGGAGACCATATCTTGCAAAAGATGTAAAAAGACTGGAAACTGTTCAGAGGAAGGCAACCAAAATGATTTGGAGCCTGCGTCAGAAGCCTTATGAGAAGAGACTTGAAGATCTAAATATGTACACTTTGGAGGAGAGGAGGGACAGTGGAAATATGAATCAGATCTTTAAATACTTAAAGGGAAGTAATGAACAAACAAAACTCTTCCAAACACGGGGAAGCTGTAAAACTAGAGGACATAACATGAAGCTGCAAGGTGGTAAATTGAAAGGCAATGTCAAGAAATACTTTTTCACTGAAAGAGTGGTGGATGCTTGGAATGCCATCCCGATGGAAGTGGTGGGGGCAAACACAGTGATGGAATTCAAAATGGCATGGGACAGACACAGTAGATCCCTTTACAGCAGCAGGATAAAATCAAAATAAATTGAACCATCTAAATTCTCAACAAATAGGGGTTTCCTACATGGAGTGGTGGGTTCACCCCAAAACAAAGACGTGGGGAGGGGCGGCCTGCATGGAGCAGCAGGTGCAACTATCCTTGCCATCAAACTGGGCATACTAGATGGACCATACTTGTCTTTATCTGCCGTCATTTACTATGTTACTATTTAATAAAAAGTTAAATAGAAAAAAAATAATATTTTCTCTTTAGCGGATCATTGCCCAACATATTTTTATTATCTAACACCTCAAGATATTAGGTATTTACCTCAATGAACTAGGTGACATTGTCCTTACTCCATTTCCAAAAGATAGAAAATCTAATCTGGATGATTTAACGAATTTTCGTCCATTAGCTAACATTCCCATGTTAATTAGGGTGCAAGAGGTTATTGTTGCAAAACAGATAACATCCTATTTAGAGAATTTTAATTGTCTGGGGGGATCACAATTCAGTTTTAGAAAGGACCACAGTACAGAAATGTTGTTGGGTATTTTGATTTCAGATATTAACACTATATTAGATAAGGCAATATTCAAGTTCTTTTACAATTTGATCTTAGTGCTGCTTTTAATTTAGTGGATCATGAAATTTTGATGTTGGTTTTAGATTATTTGGGGGTTTTGGGAACAGTCTATAAATGGTTTTATGTTTGTTTTTTTAAAAAATAGGAGGTATTAAGTACTGTTGGGTGTGAATAGTTCGGAGACGTGGGAGGTTGTTTGTGGAGTTACTGAAGGATCACCACGTTCACTTATTCTTTTTAATTTCTTCATGATTACATTAGGAAGGGTGTTTGATCATGCAAATTTTAAATTATATTCATGTGCAGATGATATTTTGATTTTGTTGACCTTTTCACAAGCATCTACTGTTTTTTATCAAGTAATAGGGAATGCTATTTTGCAATTAGAGAGATAGACAAAAATTATTTGGTTAGAATTAAATGTCTCGATGCCGGTGACGTCACCTACCTGAATGGCGGCGTAGCGTGGGAGCTCCGCCACCAACAAGCAATTATAAGCTTCATTAGCCCCTATGGGCATCGGAGGGGCAGACCGGAGAGTGGCCAGGAGCGAGAGGAGTAACGCTGAACCCCAACGGAGGCAAATATAAGTGGGGAGGTGCGGCGGTGAGACGTGACCCGCCCGTGAGTGGCAGCCCAGGCAAAGACGGAGGCGGCGTGAAGCGGGCCGCGCAAGTGAAGAGCTTGCAGAGCAAAAGCGGCTCAGTGGGGAGTGAGCGCAGTGAGCCCACAAGGGGTTGCATCCTAACCAGCCAAGCTCTAAAAAGACCGCGAAGCTGACTGCGGTGGAGGCACGTTGCATACGGTGCGCAGGAGAGGAAGGGGCTGTGAAGGCCTAACACGTGGTCAAGCAAAGCTGTGGCAGACACGTTGGAAAACCGCACCTGAAACAAAGAGAGAGCTAAGTGACAGAGTAGAAACCAGTGGTGAGTCCTCGTAGCACTAATAATTAAGAGCTGGGACTGAGGATTGAGACAGAGCGCGCCTGTGTGTGAGACTTGCCCACGGCAACGGCCGCAGAAAGGAGAGCGGGCGGTGAACCCGAAGCACGGGCTGTGGAGACAGCAGAGGGAGGGGTGAGTCAGCCCAAAAACATGGAGAAGGCCAGTAAAAAAGAGACTCTGATGAAAAAAAAGCTGGCGGAGTTCCGCTCCCCGTACGCAACCTCCAAAGGAGGGGGGAAGGAGGGGGAGAAAGCAGGAAGACCTGCGGTAGAGGCCCCGCAGAGTCCGGGGGGGAATGATGGTGGAGAAGAGTGCCTGACAGCCGCGGAGCAGATTAAACAATGGCTTCTCGAGTTGAAGGAGGAGTTGAAGGTGGAGATGTGCGGGGTGAAGAATGAGATCAAGGAGGTGGTGCAGATTATGCGCCAAGATCTGATGGAGCTGGGAGAACGAATGGAGGAGGCGGAGACCAAGCTGGAGAGCCAAGAGGAGACCCTGTCGCAGGTCCAGAGAAGCTGGGAAGAGCTACAGCTGGCGCAGGAGGCCCTAAAAGCCAAAACTGAGGACCTTGAGGACCGATCGTGCAGATGCATCCTTCGGGTGCGGGGAGTACCAGAAGAGCCTCAGTATAAGAACTGTGAGGCAGTGGTCCAGCGGATCTTCAGGGATCTCCTTGTGGCAGATGGACAAGAGGGGGTCGCCGAAGATACTCGCCCTGGCATAGAAAGGGCGCACAGAGGACTGGGGCCCATTCGCGATAATAGGCCGAGAGACATAGTAGTCTGCCTGCGATCCTTTAAGAATAAGGAGCTCCTGCTGGGAGCCAACCGCAAATTGAAAAGCTTCCACTGGGAGGGACATAAGGTGGAGTTGTATCAAGACCTGTCCCAGGGAACGCTGCAACACAGGAGAGAGATCAGAGAAGTCACAGCGTATCTCAGAAAAGCAGAACTGAGATACAAGTGGCTCTTTCCATTTGGATTACTTATCACGGTGAAGGGACGCTCAAAGACGGTGAGATCCAGTGCGGAGGCATGGAGGGCTTTGCGGGAGCTAGGAGCAGAGCGACTACCGGAGATGGCTGACGGCCCACCTACTCCACCGAGAAAGGGATCAAGGACCGGAGGAGCGGAGAACATGAAATGGCAGAGGGCGAGCGGGCGGAGATTGGCCAGAACAGCCAAGGACTCCCACGAGAGTCGACAATCAGAACCAGAGACTGGCTGAGCTGTGGCAACTTCCTAAAGGACTGGTATTCTTGAATGAGCTGTGATAGCGGGTGGGGGAAAGGAGTTGGGCTAGATAGTAGGATAAGAGGGGAGAGGGGGGAAGGTGGGGACGGGGCTGAGAGGAAGGAGGAATAATGCGGGCGAGGAGGGGTGGGGATAGGGGGTGTAAGGGGTAGTGGAAGGATGGGGCTAGGTGGGAGCGGGGAGGGATAGGGGCTGCTGGGGTAGGTAGGTGGGGAGGTGGAGAAGGTCACGGTAATGGAAGCTGAATCTCCGCAGCGGAGATTGATGAGGGGGGAGGGGGGAGAGAAGGGGAAGGGGGGGAGGGGGGGAGAAGGGGGGGGGAGGAGGGAGGGGGGAAGGGGGGGCCAGGGGGGGAGGAGGGGACGGATGGGGTTAGGGGGGCGAGGAGGGGGAACGAAGGAAGGAAGGGCGTTGAAAATCCTTACAATGAATGTGAAAGGCTTAAACTCACCAATGAAAAGACAGAAATTGTATAAAGAATTAGCAAGGCATAAAGCAGACATAGTAATGTTACAGGAGACACATCTACAGAGAAAGCATGAGGCGCTGGTACAACCCCGGGGGTATAAACATCGGGTGTTCGCCTCCAATCTTAAAGAGAAAAAGAAAGGGGGAGTGGGGATCTTCATTAACCGGGAAGCCCCAGCAGAGGTCCAGGTGATATCCCGGGATAAGGGGGGGTGCTACCTCTTGCTGAGGGTAAAGTTAGGGGAGGAATGGTTTTGTGTGGTAAATGTGTACGCCCCTACGAGTACTCAAACTGAATTCTGGAAAGAACTGAGTGAGCAGGTGGCGGCAATGGGGGAGGGGGTCCTGATTTGTGGAGGGGACTTTAATGTGGCCTGGGAGGTTGGGAGAGACACGACAGGACGGAGGGAGGGGAGAGGTACCGATAGGAAGCGGTATCACAGATTCGTGCAGGAGAATGGCCTGATAGATGCGTGGCGGATATTAAATCCGGGAAGGAGGCAATTTTCCTTCTACTCCGCGGTTCATGGTACTTACTCCTGCTTAGATGCCATATGGGTGGGGAAAGAGCTAGTGGGGAGGCTTCTGGGGGGTGAGATAGAGCCTATCACATGGTCAGATCATGCTCCAGTGGTGGTGCGGGTGCGCGTGGCAGGGGAGGACAAAGGCCGACAATTTTGGAAATTGAATGAAGGTTTACTGGAGGATGCGAGGGTGGTGAGCGAGATTGAAAGCTTAATACCGGTGTATTTTGAGCAAAATGGTGGGGGGGAGGTAGCGGATGGAGTAGTCTGGGATGCTTTTAAGGCTGTTGTCAGGGGTGTACTCATTAAGTGGGGGGCCCGTATAAAGCGGGAACGGGCGGAGAAGGAGGAGCAGATGCGTGGGAGATTGCGGGAGATGAAGGAGAGGGATGGGCTAGAAGGTAGTGGACAGTTGCGGGGAGAGGTGCTGGAATTACGGGCTCATGTGAATGCACTCGAGGCGGAGAAGATACAATTCCGTCTTCAGTTGTTGAAACAGAGGTTCTTTGAAGGGGGGAACAAAGCCGGGAAGTACCTCGCGAGACAACTGAAAAAGCGGAGGGAGTGGAATAGGATTTTACAGATTAAGAGTAAGGGAGCGGTGGTGCGAGAGGTTCAGCGCATTAGGGAGGAATTCGTGGCCTTCTATAGCAATTTGTACGCGGCACGAGAGGTGAGGTCGGAGGAGGACATTGGTGAATACGTGAGGGAAGCAAGGCTCCCGGCCCTGACGGAAGAGGACCAGGAGGGGCTGGATAGGGAAATTCGAACCGAAGAGGTCCTTCAGGCTATTAAGGCGTTGAAGAACGGCAAAGCCCCAGGGCTCGATGGTTTAACGGCAAGGTTTTATAAACGATTTGGGAGTCTTCTGCTGAATCCGCTGACTAGGGTATTCAATGGGCCGAGAAGGGGGAGGCATTGCCAGAGACAATGGGTTGGGCGGGCATCACCCTTATACACAAGCAGGGCCGGCCCGTCCATTGAGCAAGAATGTTCTTTGCACAGGGCCCCGCGTTTCAGGGGGCCCCGCGTTTCAGGGGGCCCCGCGCAAAGAACATTCTGCTTTTTTTTTTAAAATTATATTTAAAAAAAAAAAAAAAGCTGGCTCTGGCTGCTGCTGCGGCCTCCGCGGCAAAATGGAGTGTCCCGTGGGGCCCCCTCTCCTCGCTGAGCCTCTCTGCAAGGGCTTTCAGATTCGCGAAGGGAGAGTGTCTCCCTCGCGTCTCTGTTAAGCCCGCAGGGGCTAATGGGAAATTTCCCATCAGCCCCTCGCGTCTAAAGGGGCAGATGGGAAATTTCCCATTAGCCCCTGCGGGCTTAACAGAGACGCGAGGGAGACACTCTTCCTTCGCGAATCTGAAAGCCCTTGCAGAGAGGCTCAGCGAGGAGAGGGGGCCCCGTGGGACACTCCATTCTGCCGCTGCCGCGGCGGCAGCAGCAGCAACCAGAGCCAGGGGTTTTTTTTTATTTTAAATTTGCCATAAGACGATATGGGGGGGGGGGGGCTGTTAAGGCTGGGCTGGGCTGGGCTGGACTGGGCTGGGGGGGGTGTTAAGACTGGTGCTGGGCTGGGCTGGGCTGGGCTGGGGGGGTGTTAAGACTGGTGCTGGGCTGGGCTGGGCTGGGCTGGGGGGTGTTAAGACTGGTGCTGGGCTGGGCTGGGCTGGGCTGGGGGGGGTGTTAAGACTGGTGCTGGGCTGGGTTGGGGGGGTGTTAAGACTGGTGGGCTGGGCTGGGTTGGGGGGTGTTAAGACTGGTAATGGGCTGGGCTGGGCTGGGGGGGTGTTAAGACTGGTAATGGGCTGGGGGGGTGTTAAGACTGGTAATGGGCGGGGGGGCTAAGACTGGTAATGGATGGGGGGGGCTAGAACTGGAAGTAGGCTCATGGGGGGGCTTGGACTGGAATTGGGCTGAGTGGAGTGGAGCTAGGATTTGACATGGGCTGATGGTGGGGCTAGGAAATGACTAGAAATGGGCTGATGGGGGGCTAGGATTGGAAATGAGCTGATGAAGGGACTCAGACTGAAAATGGATGGGGGAGCTAGGACCGGAAATGGGTTGATGGGGGGTAGGACTGGAAATGGGCTGATGCAGGGACTAGAAGGGAATGGATGCTGGGTGAGACTGGAACTAGAAGGGAGCTGATGTTGGGGGAGGATTAGAATGGGATGGGGCTGGGAGAGTAAAATGGAGAGGGGAAAAATATTTTGTGTGGGAGGGATGAAAAATCTACAATTGGCCGGTTATTGGGAGAGTAATTGGGGATTGAGGATGGAGGGGTAAAATTTGTGTGGATGAAATAGGAATGACGAAAGAGCAAAAGGAGAAAGATTAGTATGTTAAAGCAGATGTAGAGAGAGAGAATGGAAAAAAAAACCTAGAAGAGAGAAGAAAGAACAAATGGACAGCAGACTATGGAGAGTTAGCAGAAAACATGAAGAAACCAGAAGAAAGTGGCTGGAGCAATTGCAACTGAAAAAAAATGCACAAAAGGTAGAAAGATATCTCTTTATTTTGAATTTATTAACTGGAATATGAAAGCTCTGGGAAATGTGCATCATTAACGTCTGCGCTTTGTTTGGTACAAGAGGAAATTAATTTATAGTTTTATTTCTACAGTGGTGTTGTACATTCCAAGTTTGGCTTTTGGGGTTCCCAGTTTAATTATTGCCTTCCTGTTTCTAAATTGTGATTCCTTGTTTGATGATGGTCTATGTTCTGCATGTGTAACTGAGCTGAGGTATTCTGTTTATGTAATTCCTATTTGACATTGCCACTTGTTCTCTTTCCCCAGTATTCTCTGAAATGTATTGGTTTAATATTTGCAGTGTTGCCTTTTGATAGGTAGGGTATGATGCTTTGTGAGTCCTGGTAATGCTGTCAGGATATGGCGGGTTTGCTATGGGTTCTAAATGGGCAGCGTTTGTAGTAGTTCCTAATGTGCCTGGCAGTTGGCACTGGATTATAGTAGTGTAGAAATCTTTTAGTTTTTCTTTATCCATACCCTCATTAAGAGACATGTTTACTAAAAGTTAGTGTATGGTAACATTATGCAAATATTTATGCAAATAAGGCCACTTATGCAAATGAGGCCCCGCACCGAGTCTCCGCACATGGCCCCGCACCCCCCTTGGGCCGCCCCTGTCCACAAGGAAGGGAAAGACCCTCAAGATTGTGCGTCCTATCGTCCAATCTCGCTGTTAAATATTGATGCGAAAGTATTGGCGAAAGTGTTAGCGACGAGACTTAATGGATTGTTAGGAAAACTGGTGCATGCAGACCAAGCTGGGTTTGTACCGGGCCGGCAAGTGGCGGACCACATTCGGAAAGTGTTAAACGTGATGTGGTCAGCGCAAAGGCGGGGGGCAGAGGCCTTGTTAGTATCATTGGATGCTGAGAAAGCCTTTGACCAGGTGTCCTGGAAATTCCTGTACTCGGTACTGGAGAGCCAGGGGTTTGGGCCTGGTTTCGTGCAGTGGGTGAGGGCTCTTTATGCTAAGCCGACAGCATGTGTTCGAGTGAATGGGGGATACTCGGAATTTTTTCCGTTAGGAAGAGGGACCAGGCAGGGCTGCCCCCTGTCCCCTTTACTATTTGCGCTCTCCCTCGAACCTTTAGCGGCACGGTTGAGGAGCAATTCAGATATCACGGGAGTTAGGGTAGGACGACAGGAATGTAAGGCGTCCCTCTTTGCGGATGACATACTGTTGACCCTCACGAATCCTAGAGACTCATTGAGGGCAGTGATGAGGGAGATTCAAGAATATGCGAGAGGGCGGGCTTCCGGATTAACTGGGGAAAATCCGAAATATTGAGTATAGGGGGGGGGGGGAGCAGGAGGAGCAACGGGACTGGCAACAGAGTTTTCCCTTTAAATGGGCAAAGACATCGATCCGATACCTCGGGGTTCAAATAGGAAGAACTTTGGAGGAGTTGTACGCTTTGAACTATGCAAAATTGGTGGGGCAGGTGGAAGGGCGCTTGCAGGGCTGGAGTAGGGGGTATTACTCGTGGTTCGGGCGAATGGCAACGGTGAAAATGATGCTTCTCCCCCAGTTTTTGTTTCTTTTTCAAGCCTTGCCAGTCCCGATACCCCGGAGAGTGCTGAGGAAGATACAACAGCAGGTAGAGCGATTTATTTGGGGGGAGGGGGGGAGATCACGGATCGCGGCAAAAACGATGCAGGTGTCGGTAGGGGAGGGGGGGATGGGGGTGCCCAACTTTCGCCTGTATTATACGGCAGCGCAGCTGCGTGCAGTCTACGCGTGGCTGAGGGAGCCACAGAAGCAGTGGGTACAGATGGAGATGGACGAATACAGGCCGGGAGAACTAGAACGGATCGTATGGGAGGGGAGAGGAGAGAAGGGGAGGAACCCCATAGTGGGGCATACATTGCAGGTGTGGCAACAATATAGGAAGCGGTTGGTGGGAGATAAAAGGTGGTCGGTTACAATGTCACTGAAAGCCTGCTGTGCAGAAAGTATGGGGCCAGATGTCACAGTGCTGCGTAAATGGGCGGAGTTAGGTTTGACTCAGGTGTCCCAGATCGTGGTAGGTACGCAATGTCGAGGTTTTGAAGGGGTGCGGGACCTCTATCGATTGGGGGAGGCGGACAGGTTTGCGTACACGCAGCTCTGCTCGGTAGTACAAAAAAAGGACAGGACGCAAGGGGGACGGGGGGAGAAGAGTGGTTTGAAGGTGCATGTCTGGGCTCCCTGGGGCGGCAGGGGATGCTCTCTAGGATCTATAGAGGTTTGATAGCGCGGGGGGAAGGCAAGTTGAAGTATATGGAAGCGTGGGAGAAGGATCTTGGGGTATCGTGGGGGGTGGAAGAGTGGGAGACAGTTGTAACGGGCATAGCTAGCTTCTCCATTGCCACATCACTGCGCGAGAATGGCTTTAAGGTGCTGAGTCTCTGGTATCTCACACCAGAGCGATTGTGTAAAGCGGGAGTGTTGCAAACAGATGAATGCTGGCGGAAGTGTGGGGAAAGAGGATCATGGATGCACATGTGGTGGACGTGTCCGGTAGTTGGAGAGTATTGGAGCAAAATAGGGGAACACATAAACAAAATTGTGGGTGCGAACATTACGCTTGGACCTGAGATGTGTCTCCTGCATAGACCTGATGGGAGATGGGACGGGGATTGGAGAATTATTTGGTATTGTGTAACAGCGGCACGGTGTGAAATCGCTTGGTATTGGAATAAGCCGATTTTACCCTCCTTAGCGAGTTTTGCCTGTAGAGTGTCGCATCTTTATGCTATGTATAAACTGACAGGGGAAAAGGGGGGGAGAGGGGAACAAATGGAGAAGAGGTGGGCGGGGGTGTGGAAGTGGTTGCGTGAAGAGGGGTGGAAGTAAGGGGGAGGGTCTTATATTGGGGGGGGGAATGCCTTGTTCAGGTTATCCACTGATAAAGTTTGTGGGGGATCGGGGGTAGGTTAGGTAGCATTCCCATCTTGATTTTCACTGTTATATTGTTGGAGCATAAGGACAGGGGAGGGGAGGGGAGGGGAGGGGGGATTGGGCGGGGGGGGGGGGGTTCCAGGGAGGTTTTGAAAAGCTGGTAGTAAGTGTAAGATGTTTGGTCTCTTATGTGTTGATTGGGGGAAACTTGGTGTACTGAAGTTGTTGTTCCGATGGAAATGTAACTGTTACAGCTGCTAATAAAAAATTTTAAATTAAAAAAAAAAAAAAAGAATTAAATGTCTCAAAGACAAAAGTTTTATGTTTTAATAACTCTAAACCACTTCCAAATTTACCAACCCAAGCATTAGAACAGTTAGGACTCTGTTCTGACCCAGTCCTCCGAGTTCTCGATATTTTGATTGATGATTGATTGATTCTTTTGAGGCCCACATCAATTCGGTAGTTTCAAAATGTTTCTTTAAATTACGACAGCTGCATAAAATTAGGCCATACTTTTCATTTGATCACTTCCGTTTTCTTGTGCAGAGTTATATTTTGGCATTTTTGGATTACAGAAACATACTGTTTATGAATTGCTCATAGTGCCAAATTATATGTCTACAATTATGTCAAAATACTGCAGCATGCCTCATTTATGATATATCTCGGTATACAGCAGTGACCTCCTTAAGCTACACTGGCTTAAGGTTTCTAAAAGGATCCATTTTAAGTTTTTTGTCTTTATATATACATTTTTTAATACATTTGTTCCCACACGTTTTTCAACCTTGCTGCTTCCTCTTTTAGCACATAAGTCGCCACATGAATATCTACATGACTATCTGCATGCTATTACACAGCATGTAGATAGTCATGGCCTAATGGGAGAAGCCAACATGGCTTTAGACAAGGAAGATCTTGTTTTACTAATCTGATATGTTTTTTTGAAAGTGTGAATAAACAGGTAGACAAAGGTGAGTCGGTTGATATAGTATATCTGGACTTTCAGAAAGCCTTTGACAAGAACCCTCATCAGAGACTTTTGGCAAAAGTAAAAAGTCATGGGATAGGAGGCAGTGTACTATTGTGGATCGGGAACTGGTTAAAAGATAGAAAGCAGAGGGTAGGGCTAAATGGCCAATTTTCCCAATGGAAAAAGGTGAATAGTGGAGTACCCCAGGGATCTGTACTGGGTCCGCTACTTTTTGACATATTCATAAATGACCTGGAAAAGGGAATAACTAGTGAGTTTATCAAATTTGCAGATGACACAAAACTGTTTAAAGTTGTTAAAACCCAAGAGGATTGTGGAAAACTGCAGGAGGATCTGGATAAATTGGAAAACTGGGCATCCAAATGGCAGATGAAATTTAATGTGGACAAGTGCAAAGTTATGCACCTAGGAAAGAACAACCCACACTATGTTTACACAATGTAAGGTTCCACATTGGGAACCACCACCCAGGAAAAAGATTTAGGAGTCATAGTGGATAACATGTTAAAACCCTCCGCCCAGTGTGCAGCGGTAGCCAAGAAAGCAAATAGAATGCTAGGTATCATAAGGAAAGGAATGGAAAATAAAACAAAGGGTATTATAATGCCTCTGTATCATTCTATGTACGACCGCACCTTGAATATTGTGTGCAATTCTGGTCGCCGTATCTTAAAGAGGATATAGCGTTATTAGAAAAGGCACAGAGAAGAGCCACCAAAATGGTAAAGGGGATGGAAGGCTACTCCTATGAAGAGAGGCTACAAAGGTTAGGGCTCTTCAACCTGGAACAGAGACAGCTGAGGGGAGATATGATAGAGGTCTATAAATTAATGAATGGAGTGGAACGGATAAACGTAGATCGATTGTTTACGCTATCAGAATATAGAAAGAGAAGGGGACATGTAATGAAGCTACAGGGTAAACTATTTAAGACAAATAAGAGAAAATATTTTTTCACTCAACGTGTAATCACACTCTGGAATTTGTTACCGGAGGATGTAGTAAAGGCTGTTAGTGTAGCTGGGTTTAAAAAAGGTTTGGACAAGTTCCTGGAGGAAAGGTCCATAAACCATTATTAAAAAGGGACCCAGGATATCAATGCTTGACCCAATACAAGCATTGTGGAACCTGTGTCTCTTTGGGATACTGCTAGGTACGTATGACCTAGATTGGCCACTGTTGGAAACAGGATACTGGGCTTGATGGACCTTGGTCTGACCCAGTATGGCATATCTTATGTTCTTATATTCTTATTGTTATTTTCTTCCTCTAGGGCAGGCATGTCCAACTTCGAACAGGTCGTGATCTACTTTTTCCGGCCAAAAGTGCCGGTGATCTACCACCATGAAAATTAAGTTTCAAATTAGTTTCAAATTAAATTGTAACCCAATAAAGTTGGAGGATTTCCCCCCTCCTCCCATTTTTAATGAACCTTCTGTCATTTACTTGGATGTGATCAGCTGTTAAGCAAATTAAGCAAAAACAAAACAGAGAGATGAAGATCCAGTAAGAACTGCGAGGGGAAAATGGAAAGTACATTTTTTCTTAAAGTTTTATTGACTAATAACTTTCTTTAACTTTTATTGAGTAATTTGTGTTAAATTTAGGTTGAGTATTGATCCAGGCTGATCTTGCACAATCTTAAATATTTCACTCTTGCTCATTAGTGACACGTCTGAGCCTGCATTTCATCCACCAGCTTTTTGAAGTTGGGTGAATATTGTGTGAGGGCCAGTCTCAGGGAATTCTGGAGATGTTCATCTGTCATGTTGGAACATTGTGTACTCTTTGTCATTTTCACTTGGGAAAATGCAGATTCACACAAATAAGTTGAACCGAAACAGGAGTGTACAGCTTCACTGCATCTTCTCAAGTTGGGAAATTTGTCTCTAGGAACTAGCTTCCAAAACGTTTCTTGCTCAGCACGGGTCTTGAGAAAAATGTCAGTTTTAAGGGTTAATATTTCGTTTTCAAGAGATGGCTTGTTCAATGAGTAATTTTTACTGATAGCAGCTGCAGTTTCTTTAATGTCCACATCTACTTTGAATGGGTATGACATGTACTCCACAACTGTTCCAATTTTTTGGAAGTCACAGAATTTATTTTTGAATTCCTGGATAACAGAAGACGGCTGCATCTAATGGGGTAGCTTCCTGATGCCCCGTGCTTGCGCGCGGCAAGTGAGGCGAGGCCGGATTGGCTATGGGCAAATGGCGGCGTTTAAAGTGATTGGCTTCTGCCGATGAAGGAGGGGTGGGGGCGCCAATCACAGGAGAGAGCGTCGCGAGGTATGGGGCAGGTCGAGAGAGCCGACGGTGGGAGCGGGGCGACGAGGTGGAAGGCTTGGCAACCGGCGCCCCACCCTCCCTCCCTTTGCTGAGTTACGGGGGGGAGACGGGAGTTTGGGGTGTTGCAGTTGGGGGGGGTGTAAAACGGGATCCTGGAGGTTTACGGGGTCCGGAGCCTTAGGTATGACTGGGGCGGGGGCGGGATGCCCCCAACCCGGACAACCCTGGATGGCCTTTGCTAATCATATGGCGAGGTCGGAGAAGGGTGGGGACTTAAGCAGTGGGCTTATCCACAGCGGAGGCGGAGAGGTGTCACCTTGCTAATAATATGGCTGGTGAGGCAGGGGTTCGCTGGGTGAGGAGGGTTATGAGGTTATGTTGGAATACGAGTTTAATGATGTTGGCATGTTAATAAAGCTGCGACCGGTTAATACCCAATATGTGTCTGATGTGTTTTGTGAAAGGGAAAGGGAAGAGGGGAGGTGGGAGGATGTGGGGAAGGGACGCCCCCGAGTGAAGCATACGCCCATTACAGATTTCTGTCACATACTTCTCGTTCTGAAAAACAAAATTTGGATATTGTCCCAGATGGTCCTGTGTATTAGGAAAATGATCAAAAGTGTCGTTTGCAAGGTCAGTCATCATTAGCTCAAATTTGCTCTTGTAGGATGAAACTGTACTCTTCATCTCGCCAATGCATTTTGTTTTTACCTTGTAGTTCAAGGTTCATATCACTTAGTTCACCTGTAAAGTCAGCGAGAAATGCCAGATCACATAACCACTCCTCATCTTCCAACTCTGCTTGGTCATCTCCCCTCTCCTTCAAAAAACTTTGTATTCCATTCAGTAAATCACAAAATCTTTTCAGAAATTTGTGCCTACATAGCCACCTTACATCTTTGTGCAAAATGATTTCTGCTGCCCCTTCATCAAGAGTAAGATTGAAAAGCCGTCTTTGAAGTGATCTTCCACGAACTGAATTTACAATTTTGAAAGTGATGTCCATGACAGTCTTTATATTGAGTCTCTTGCTTGCCAAAACTTGCTGGTGAATGATGCAGTGGTAAGAAAGGAAAAGGAAATCTGGAAAGTTGTCATGCTGTCTACAGAGGGCTATGAAATCGTTAACCTCACCTGTCATTGCTCTTGCTCCATCAGTAGTGATGGAAAAAAGTCTATGCAATGGAAGATTACATTTTGTCACAAAAGAATGGAAAGAACTGAATATTTCCTGACCAGTAGTAACCGAGGCAAGCGTACCCGGTACTCTGGGCCCTGCCAGCAAATGTCCCCCTCCCCCCCCTGTCCCCCAACCCCCCAACCCAGAAAGAACACACTACACAGCTTTCATGGGAACAAACTGGTCGCAGCTTTATTAATTATTAACCATTAACAATATTCAAACCACATAAACCATAACCGACCCCATAGCGGAGTAGTACCACACCAGCCATGCCTTAGCAAAGTGCATTACCACCACTACGGCCCTACACTTGCCCCCCGGCAAGTTTCCTATCCCTTTCCCCGACTTCGCCATGCCCATAGCAAAAGTCGGCCAGGGTTTATCCGGGTCAGCGGCACCCCACCCCCGCCCAAGTGTACCTTGAGGCACCGGACCCCGGAAACCTCCGGGATCCCGCCACCGGCACATGCGACAGGCCTGTTGATGCGCCGCCCCCCAAACCTAAAGCTGCGACCAGCAGTTATCCCACAAAATGACATACTCCAGAGCCTCCTGCCAATCATTAAGGAGCAGATCCATGCCAACTGGAGACAAATGCACACCATCACCACTATAAAGACCAGCGCAACCCACCTCCACCCAGGGATGCATAATCTGATAACCCCCATTCCCACAAACTCACCGACCGATCTGACGGTTTATCTTAGTCAGCCCCCGCGACCACCGTCGCTGGCTCCAGCACGCCGGCCGAGGGATAATGTCCGACCACAACAAAATTGTCCCCAGGAACATTCGCAGAATGTTCGCGACAGGACCAGGAGACAAGGTCATTACCCCCCAAATGCACAATCAGCACTGCCGGTTGACGCGACGTCCTCCTGTGGTGCCGTAGCAAAGGTAGAAGCTGCAGCCAGCGTAGTCCTCGCTGCCCCAGCCATGAGACCGACACCACTGCAGGATCCATCCGCAAATTCAGGCCTCCAGGCCACATTGCAGCACGCTGACCCGCCCAGTGGACAAACGAATGACCAACCACCCAGGCACCACCAGGCTTGAGACCCCCATCTGAAAAACAAATGAACAGTTAGCATCCCCCACCCCCAGACACAATCGACCCCTCACAGCCTTATGTAACCCTTGAAAGCCGACGACCGCCACCTGCCTATGCTCCTAATTTCATTATCGGACATCCCGGCTCCTGCCGCACTAGTAGCCGCACCGATACGAAAAGAGTGAGGTGCAAAGCACATGGGGTCCTCACCCAAAAAACGCGGCGCCAACCGAAGCACCGCAGTTACCTGAAAACGGGTCAACACCCGTGCATTCTCATGCAGAAAAAGAACCCCAGCCCGCTCAGGACGCACCCTCAAATACTTCCTCACTGCCAGCACCGGGCACGTAACGAGTCCCGCGACCTCCCTCAATATAACCCATAAACCCCTTCCCCGCTGATCCGTCTTGGATTTCTCCAAGAGGATCCGCAGCTGCCCGCCTTCCAAACGCACATGGTGCCTTTGTAAGCCGCCCCCGCCCCCCAACCTGCCCGAATTCGCCACCAGCTCCCCAACTCGAAAAGCCCCGAAAAAAGTAATACAAAAAACTGCCCGGAATAGAACAACCTCAAACCAGGAAGCAGCCACCTGAGGCAACACTGCCAAGAGACGCACCAGCAGATCGTGTGTAATCGGCCTACGCGGGTCCGCGGAGGACAGCTTAACCCGCTCCCACCCCTGCAGAAGCTGACGCGCCAAAATTCCCCCCGAAGTAGAGCCCCAGTCCACGGCACTCGCAAAAAAGTTAAACCCCGCCAAATGCGAACGCACCATCGCTCTGGACAACCTGCGACCTCTGGCCTCCGCTATATAACACCCAATGAGGCCATCCGGCACCTTGCCCGCCTGCCACCCCCGCTCCCCCAAAAACTCGGCCACCTTGTCACAACCACGCTGGTACGCCAACCACGTCCCAGCCGCCACCGAACTTCGCAGCAGGCTCAGCATCCCTCCAGGCCAATGCTCCACAATGTCTCTGGGACTATGGATCCTTCTCTGTCTGCCTCTGGGAACCGCTCCCACTGAAAACGAGAAAGAGCATCAGCTATCTGATTACTGCAACCAGGAAGGTGCCGGGCCCGAACAGATACAATCAAATATAAGCATGCTAACACCACTTCCCGCATCAACCCCGCCACCCGCAAGCACTTGGGGGAAAAACTATTAACCACGCTAACCACAGCCTCATTATCACACCACCAAACTATCCGCCGATCCCGCAACTTATCCGGCCATAACTCCAATACCACCCGGATCGGAAACAATTCCAGGAAGGTTATGTTAGTGGTCAAACCCGAATCGTGCCAATTCTGGGGCCACCGATCCGCACACCAGGCCCCACTGAAGTAAACCCCCAATCCAGTGCCCCCTGCCGCATCTGTAAACAGTTCCTACTCCGCGCTGGACACCTCAGCTCCCAGCAAAACTGAAGTCCCATTAAAATCTTCAAAAAATCGACTCCAAACCCGTAAATCTGCCCTCATCATTTCCGTGACTCTAATCCGGTGGTGTGGCTTCCGCACCCCCGCAATTGAAGCAGCCAAGTGCCTGGAAAACACTCTGCCCATAGGGATCACTTTACAGGCAGAGTTCAAAGATCCCAGCAAGACTTGCATCTCGCGCAAGGTTATCTTAGAGGACACCAGGACGTTAGCGACCAACGCCTGTAAACTAGCCACCTTCTCAGGCGGCAACCGCGCGATCATCTCAACAGAGTCCAATTCCACCCCCAGGAATGTGAGCCTGGTCGTAGGCCCCTCCGTCTTCTCTGCTGCCAACGGCACACCCAGCTCTTGCAATAACTCCCTGAAACCAGCTAACAGCTGCTGACACTCATCGGAATGGGTCGAACCTACAAACAGGAAATCATCCAGGTAATGCACCACATTCCACGAGCCTGTCTTCTGACACAACACCCACTGCAAAAACGTACTGAACTTCTCGAAGTAAGCGCAGGAGACGGAACAGCCCATAGGCATACACTTGTCAAAATAATACTTCCCCCGAAAACGAAAACCCAATAAAGGAAAGGAGGAAGGATGTACCGGCAGCAAGCGGAAGGCGGACTCAGTATCCACCTTTGCCATCAGCGCCGCCTGCCCCGCTGCCCTCACCATCTCCGCCGCCCTATCAAAGGACGCATACCGCACCGTGCATAGCTCCCACGGGATATGGTCATTCACCGACGCACCCAACGGACAGGACAAATTATGAATGAGCCGAAACTTCCCCGGCGCCTTCTTAGGTACAATCCCCAAAGGAGAAATCACCATGTGCGGGAAAGGAGGGTCAACAAACGGATCCGCGATCCGTCCCAACGTCAACTCCACAGCCAACTTGTCCTGCACCACTGCCGTGAACCGCCGCACCGAAGGCGAATTCCGGGCGCTAGCAGCCCCCACCACACCCTGAACCGGGATAACAAAGCCCAACTGAAAACCCCTCCCTAACACCTCCCTATCTCGCTTCCGCAGGTACTGCTGGAGCCAACTCCGCAAGGATTCCAACCGAACCGGAGTCGGCGCACGGCAACCCAACTCATTGGGACTTGGGTCCGGGCCCAGTGGCACTGTTGGACCCTCTTCTACTGCACTTAATAGCGGAGTGCCCCCTGCCACAAACTGAGCATAAGTGTTTGAATTTGCAGTCCGGAAAGGGGCAGGTGGTCCTATTAAACCACCAACACACGTCGCTGACCCCCCCATCCCGACTTTCTGTTGCAAACCACCCCCCACCAACTGAAAGGAACGGCCCCCAGGCGCTCCCACCGTACCCCCCTCCCCCACCACCCCCGCACCCAGGCCCGATCTAGCAGACATTTGCGTCAACCAGAGGTTGATGTCCTGCATGCCCAGGATAACAATCTATTCTCCTCCATCTTGTCCCTAAACGTTTCGTCATAATTTAACCATGCCCAACCCTCGTGTGTCTGTGAGGCCTCCAAAATAGAATCCGCATACGCCAGCAACATACCATAATGCTCTGGCGAATAATGCCCCCACACACTGGCTAGGCACAGAAACGCTCGGGTCCAGTTTACCACATTGCACGCCACTTTCCGAATCCGACCCGCCTTCTCATCCTCTTTCCGCTTTTTCCGGCTCTCCCCAGACCACTTTCTGCCCTCCAACAACCGAAAAATATCAATGTACCGCCATCTCCGAATTTTCCTCCGAAGCGTCTTTGGAACCCCTTCCCACAGCTCTGGGAACGCCACTACCGATGGGGCCCCTCCCCCTGTCCTAGACCCCAACGTCCCACCACCGGCTCCCTCCTGCCTCAACACCTCCCCTCCCGACGACGAAGATGAATCCCCTGAGGAGGAAGAGGAAGATGACTCGGAACTACGCCGCCGCCGGCAAGAACGACACCTCTTCTTCCAAGCCTCGCGCCCTGCTTTGCCCCGCACCAGCAGGTGTGACGAATCCACACCCTGGTCCCCCGACAACTCACCTGCAGCCTGTCCATCCGGCGCAGCAGTCAGTGCGGGATCCTGATCCACCTGGCGACACTCCTCGCCGAGCCGCGCTGCAGTGACCTGGTCTCCATCTGCCTCCACCTCCGCGGAACTTCGCTGCGCCGCTGTTTCCCCGTCCGCCATCGAAATCCAATCCTGGCTCCCAACACCGAGCCCCCACGAAGGCTGCGTCATCCCCCGCACCTGTGGAGACAAAAGCGAAAAAACAGGGGGGGAAACAGCTGAAGGCCACATGGGGGACCATGCCGCGCCAATCTGATGCCAAAGTACCTTGTCCCCCGCTTACCCAATGCTCCCAAGGCGATGGCCCCCCTAACGCCACATAGCCCCCCTGAACCGACGGCCACACTGCTGCGGGGGGAGCACCCTGAGAACAAGGCGCCCCACCCATCTGCGATGCTCCCCCTCGCCCCTGCCCCAGTCCCCCAAACTCATTCGCCCCCACGCCACCACTGGCACCCCCCTCCACTGCACTCCCACCAGTGCCCTCACACAGCGCCCCCAGTCTCCGGTGCTGAGCAGCACCAGCCCGCCTCGCCCCACGCGGTGTGCCCCCCCTAGCCCGACCCCTCCCCCCAGGCCCCTCCCTCACTTGCCCTCCATTCCCCCCGAGATCCCCCATGCCCCTGCACCACCCCCCGCCCCCTCAAGGCCCCCCCTCTTAGAGCCGCCACCCCACGCAACCCCCCTTGCACAAAAGAACCCCCCACAGCATCTTCAATCTCCCCCTCGCCCCCCCAGCTCCCCTCCCACAAGACTCCACCCTGGAAGTCACCCACCAGCGCCCGGCAGTCTTACCCCGCCCCCCTGCCCGGCCAACTCGACCCCCACACGGCGGCATCAGTCCCCTTTTCACCACGTGCACGGACTCAGTCGCAATTATTTATTATATATATATTTTTTTATTAGTTTTTGTGTTGGTTTTATGTATATATATGGGCTTGAAAACACCGCCCCTTATCAATACACTTATCCGGGTCAGGGAACCCCCCACAGGCCGAACCAGCCACTCACTCCAAAACCAGAACCCCCCCAGAGGGCCCCTCCTCCAAGCCACCTCCAACTTTCCCCACTGTGCAGCACTTGCCTTTCCGTTCCTCTCTGCTAACGACCACCAACGCAGCCCGTATCCACTGCTGGACACCACCGCCAATGCCAGCACCGACAAGCCCATTCCAACACCGCTACCACCGCAGGCCCCCCTCAGCAAACAAAATGCACGCCAAACAAAAGAAGCCGGCACCTCTCAGGACTCCAACGCCGCGACTGACCACGCGGAGTCTGCCAGCCTACTCCTCCCTACCCAGCCGCCTCCCATGGCAGCTTCTCATTGGCTCCCGTGCGGCTGCATTCGCCAGGAGCCTATGGGTTCAAAATTTGCCGGCCCACGTGCCTCCAGCTATGGCCGCATGCAGGGTCCCCGCACCGGGCCACGCGCCCGGTTACTGTCGGCCGCTGGGACCCTGCCCACGGCCTCTCTAATTCTCCCTTTTAAAGAAATCATTCCAAGTAGATTTTCTTTAACACTGAAGTCTCCAAAAACCATCTGGATAAAGACTAGTAACTGGGCTATGTCTCTTATGTCTGTAGATTCATCCAGTTGGAGTGAGAAAGCAACACAATTTGAAACATCCTCCGACAATTGTTCAGTTGTGTCTCCACACATCTTTTCTATTCGCCGCACGATGGTGTTTCTTGACAATTGTACATCTTGAATAGCAGCTATGATCTCTTTCTTATTTTTAAATCCTTCAAAAAGATTATCAGCTGCTTCAAAAAACAATCTTTTACAAATTCCCCTTCAGTGAAAGGTTTGCATTACTTTGCGATCAGGTTGCTGACCTTGAAGGATGCTATGGTTGCATTGACTGAATGTGACCTTGGCTTCGCCATCAACTGTTGCTGAGTAGCCAATGTATAATGTATTATGTTATTAAGTACCCTCATGTTAAATGTAACACTCCAATTGTGATGTGACCACTTTGATTGTAGGATAAGGTGGTATACAAATCCGTCTAAATAAATAAATATAATAAATAAATAAATTTTGATTTAAGTTCTTTGAGCTTCAGTTTACAAATTTCACTTTTGGGTGGAAAATCAGCATCAAACTTATTGCTATGCAGAGCCTTATAATGACATTCCAGATTACCCTTTTTGGGCAAGGGTACTGCGGCGTTACAAATTAGACAACAACACTTGTCTTTCACCATGATGAAGAAGTAGTCCATTTCCCATTCATCATGAAAGTGGTAGGTTTTGCTCTTCTTTGGAACACTCATCTTCGTTATACTGGGGTGGCTGGATGTAAGAAGGCTAAATCTGCTAAGTTAGTATAAACACTGACTGAATCTGGTCCAAAACTGCCACTGTCCCAAAGTATTAGAGATCAACAGGAACTGAAGACCGCTGGATGATGTGCAATACAAGGACTGGAGATGCCAAAACCACACATGCAGTTCTAAAAGTAAAAATAAGAATTCATCATACTGGCACCAATAATCATATATCACCAAACAATCATCAAAAAAACTGAAACACCTGTCCAGCAAACCAGATAGAATCAAATACCGCCAAACAAGTTCAAATACCACCACACGCGATTTAATAAATTCTGCACACAGTGTAGAATCAACGCAAAGGCAAGGCAAAGTAAAATTGCAGTGTAGAATCAACGCAAAGGCTAGGCAAAATAAAATTGCAGAGGCAAGCAAAAGTCACAGTGGTTTGAACCAATTTGAAGGCAAGGCATAGGCAAGTTAGAACAAAATTGGAAAAGCCCGCCAAAATCACCAAATTCTTGACACTTTGTTGTGTCTGCCCAAAAACATTTAATGAAAGCGAACTATAAAGCAACCAATGACCAGCACACGACACAACTAATACGGTAAGTGTATTCAGGTAAAGCCCAGGTGAATGGATATCACCCGGTATATAACACACTTCTAAGGGGTGTTGGGGCGGGGGCAGGAAGGGGTGATTCTGAGAGGCAGGAGACCAGGTATGATGATGGGCCTGTGGCGTCTCGTTGTGGGGCGTGGGCGGCGGCCCCCTGGGGTGCCCACAAACTATTGGCACAAAAACAACAAGCACCCTCAATACACCCGCAGGTAATATTCCTGCAGGCAGGGAAAAAAGACTAGCAAAGGATCAGTAGCAGCAGCAAGCCCTCGGCAGATGACCTGCCAGCACAAGCTAGCGACGCGGAGAGCTGCTGGAGAGATGGAGCCAAGTGAGGCTGGCGATCTACCTCTGAGCCCTCCGAGATCTACAGGTAGATCGCGATCTACCTGTTGGACATGCCTGTTCTAGGGGAATTAGACTTAAAGTCTATTTTGTACGTACTATTCCATACATGGCTGTGAAATGTTGGTCTGAACTACCAATTAAGTTAAAAAATTATTTTGCTCTCTTTTATTTTAAAAACTTAGCTCTTTAATTCTAATTGACTGGGTGACCAGAGAACTAGATCAGGGGCATGCGATGGATGTCATCTACCTGGATTTCAGTAAAGCCTTTGATACTGTTCCTCATAGGAGGCTTATCAATAAACTCAGTAGTTTGGGGATGGGTCCCAAGATGGTAAACTGGATCAGAAATTGGTTGATTGACAGATATCAGAGGGTGATGGTAAATGGAGCTCACTTGGATGAAAGGAAGGTAATTAGCGGAGTGCCCCAGGGTTCGGTCCTGGGCCCGGCACTGTTCAATGTATTTGTGAGTGATATTGCTGAAAGACTGAATGGAAAAGTCTGTCTTTTTGCAGATGACATGAAAATTTGCAACAGAGTCAACTCCCCCGAGGGAGTGTTTAACATGAGGAAAGATTTACAAAAGCTGGAAGAATGGTCTAATGCTTGGCTATTAAGATTTAATGCAAAGAAGTGCAGTGTCATGCACTTGGGTAGCAGAAATCCAAGGGAAATGTACATGATAGGGGGCGAGAGGTTGGTGTGCACGGAAAGACCTTGGTGTGATTATATCTGTAGATCTCAAGGTGGCAAAACAGTGCGACAAGGCAGTGGCAAAAGCTAGGAGGATGTTGGGCTGCATACAAAGAAGAATTACCAGCAGAAAGGAAGAGGTATTAATGCCACTGTATAAGTCACTGGTGAGGCCTCACTTGGAATACTGTGTTCAGTTTTGGAGACCATATCTTGCAAAGGATGTAAAAAGACTAGAAACTGTTCAGAGGAAGGCGATCAAAATGATTTGGAGCATGCGTCAGAAGCCTTATGAGAAGAGACTTGAAGACCTAAATATGTACACGCTGGAGGAGAGGAGGGATAGGGGAGATATGATTCAGACCTTTAAATACTTAAAGAGAAATAAATAACAAACAAACCTCTTCCAAAGACGGGAAAGCTGTAAAACCAGAAGGCATAACATCAAGCTGCAAGGTGGTAAATTGAAAGGCAATGTCAGGAAATACTTTTTCACTGAAAGAGTGGTGGATGCTTGGAATGCCCTCCCAATGGAAGTGGTGGGGGGCAAACACAGTGACGGAATTCAAAATGGCATGAGACAGACACAGTGGATCCCTTGACAGCAACAGGATAAAATCAAAATA
Source organism: Ichthyophis bannanicus (assembly GCA_033557465.1). Taxonomy (NCBI): domain Eukaryota; kingdom Metazoa; phylum Chordata; class Amphibia; order Gymnophiona; family Ichthyophiidae; genus Ichthyophis; species Ichthyophis bannanicus. The sequence goes on along the minus strand of CM066032.1, from coordinate 1,831,145,996 downwards.
AACAACCATCTAATTTCTCAAGAAATAAGGGTGGAGCGGTGGGTTCACCCCTTAACAAAGACATGGGGAGGGGTGGCCTGCACAGAGCGGCAGGTGCACCTACTTCTGCCATCTTACTGTGCAGACTAGACCATACTGGTCTTTATCTACTGTCATTTACTATGTTACTGTGTTACTATGTAATTAATAAGTTTTAGCATTTTTGCTCAGTGTGCATTCTGAACGGGACTGTAGCGGTATGGAAGTCTACATTAGATTAGATTAGATTCTGAAGTAATGCAATCAGAGACAGGAAAATGTAGCAAAGAGATTCAGAAATTTTCCATGATTGTACTGGGCACCATTGCTATTATTAACTTTCCAAGCACATCTTGCTATGATGCCTTACACCTGAGGTCCGATTGTATAAGGGGTGCACTGAAAGTTACTCACTGTCTACACGCATTAAGTCCCTTTGGACAATCGCTATTCTGTAAGCACATGGATAAGTTCCATTATGCATACTTTCAGTTGGGGTGTGCACAGGACAAAGCTTGGACGGAGCATAGACGGGGCTTAAATTTATGCACATATTATAGAATACTGTTACTTATGCATGTTTTTGCTATAACTGTCGTGACTAGATTAAGGCGTGTTAGTACACCCCTATTTTATAAAGTTAAATAAGCTTTTGGTTCACTTTATAAAATAGATCCCAAACATGCACATGGTGAAGCGCATTACTGTGTGGGGGTTTATAACATTACCCTCTACATCTGAACTCTCTTTGATAAAATGAAAGTAAAAAGGGAAATATTATTTTTTGTTTATTCAATCACATCTCTCTCAAATACATCATTATGTTTCAGGGCTGCCAAAACAATTCATTTAACACTTCAAAGTAGCAAAGAATTGCAACAGAATGTTCAAACTCAAAGGGACTGTGATGGGGTATATAGAATGCTTCTTGTCCCTTTTCAAAGGGATTATCAACAATCCCCTTTAAGAAAGGCTGCAGCCCAGAGTTCAGGACTGGGAGGAGGTGGCTCACAGGGAGAGGTTAAAAACCCAGCAAGCTGCAGAAGGGAAAGAAGCCCATGCAGCCAGAGGTCCTTCCAAGGCAAGCCGTGCAAAGGAGTTCTGAGGTAGGAGCTTTAACTGGGGCTGCAGAACCAGCTTGTGGAGATTTAACAAACTGGGACAGAATAAAAATAAATTTGTTTTCCCTGAACAACTGTCTGTCCTGTGTTTCAGCTTTATGAAGGTTTAACAGACTGGGACAGAACAAAAGTTAATTTTTTCCCCTGAATTGCTGTCTGGTTGGTGTTTTAAAGAAAACCCCTTCCCACTGCATGCCACACTCCCACAGGGATGAACTTCATTTCTATACTAGGGTATCTTGGAGATTATGTAAATCTCTAATATTTACTGCTAATGTTCGTCTCAATACTTGCATTATATTAACTTCCCCAATTTAACATACCACCCAGAGCTCCCCATGCATATGATCCATCCACCAAGGCCCATGCCATGTGTATGATCCCCATGCTTTCTATTCCTTTCCACCAGCATGTCTTCACTAGTCTCTCTTATTATCCCAAATTCATTCCTTTCCTTCTCACTCTTCCCCAGCCATCTCTCTCTGTGTCTCATCCTGGCTAGTCTCCATCAATCACCCATTGTCCCCCCAAGTCTATTCCAACTAGTCCTCTCATTATCTCTTTAAGCCTGTCCCCATCTGTCTTCCTCAGTCTCTACTACTACTGCTTATCAGTTTCTCTTTGGCCTTTCCCGATCAATTACCCTCATTTTCCCTTCAGCCTTTCTTCACCAGCCATCTTTACTCTCTCCTTCAGCCCATGTCAACAAGTCGCCCCCTTTCTCTCCAACCTTTCCCCATGGAACTGTACATTAGTCACTTTTCCCTCATCCTAACTTGCCATTTTCTTTCACCTGCCACCCTAATCAACCTGTGTCTCTAAATCCTCTTACACCTTCAAAGCCATCCACCATTCTGTCAATGTTCTCTCCCTTGAACTCTCTCTCTCTTTTTCAATCATAAGCCAACTTCACCACTTGTTGCCCCCCACCACCAATACAATCCTTTCAGTGAATTGCTGCTGTTCTGGGTCCATTCCTTTACCAGCCTTCCTCCTCTTGGCCTTATGGACTTCTGCTCCTACTGACATGCTTAGGAAGGTACGCAAGGTCAAGGATGGCATCTGCCTGTGCTCTTCTCCCAAGCCCAGCAGTTATCGTACTTCTACTAACAAGTGGTTGGGCTCGAAATTGGAGCAGATGCAGACTGACTCATTGGCCCCACATGCCTTTCAGAATTGATGCTGGTGGAGTGGGGAATTCATTCCAGGCTGGCAGTCAGCAACAAACCAGCACTTACAATTTCCAGGTTTTTGGTTCTTCCGCTCTATATTGTAAACCACTTTGATATTATTTGGAAAGCCATATAGTAAGAATCCAGGAATAAATAAAATGAAGTAAGGAAAGAGAAAGGAGGCTGCTGCATGGAAGGGTTGGGCAGAATAGAGAGATGGGTGCAGGTGTGTTTTTGAGGAGACAGAGGGAGGTCTGCTTATGGAGGAGAGCAAGAGAGACGAGATGCTGCTGGGTCAGAATTGGGAGAGAGAGTATAGAATGCTCTGGGCAAAGGCTGGGGGGAAGAAAGGGGAATTCTATGCTGGAGTTGCTGCTGCTGCTGGTAAGCTATTGGTTTGGGGGAGGTGGGATTCTGAATATCTGCTCTGAGTGAAGAAAAAGCTGGTTCCAGCACTGTAGGATGCTGTAGAGACCTGAAACCAACCAACATACATGCAAATTCTCCTTAGACATTAATAGAACTAGAAATGGAATGTGCAGAAAATGAAGGATTTTAACTGATAAATTGATCAGTTTAATCATGAGAACTGGAAGCTGCAGTTTAGTTGTATACAGAAACCCAAAATATCTCATTGTGACAAAGGGTCCAATAATCATCCAGTGGCAGTCAGCATTTTTAAAGTGCTTAGCTGGCATAGACAAAACCAAAACCGTATATTCAATACTGGAATTCAGATATCCTCCAGTGCTGAATATGCAGTATCAATGCTCACGACACAGCTATCTGAACAATAGCGATATTCAGTTGCTTTCCAGATAGGCGAATTATATAAAGTTAGCACAGCTTTTTTTCTGATCTAAATTTATGCGGCCACTTATCCGGTTAAATGAAAAAATGTTACTTATATGTGTGCCTTTGAGTCAGTGCTGACCCAGCAGCTCCTAGGTTTTCTTGGCAGTGTGACTGGAAATATAGATTGCTAGGCCTGTCTTCTAAGGCATTGGAGGGATAAGCGATTTGCCCAAGGCCCATCAGTGGGATTTGTGGTTAACAAACCAGTGCTCTAACCACTAGGCTACTCCTCCACTCAAACTTATCTTGTTAGAGACTGAAAATCACCGCTAACTGGATAAGTGCTGGGGCCCACCCATGGACCTCCCTGTCATTAGAGTGGATATTCAGTGGCACCGTTCAGTTAATGCCATTGAATATCTCTCTAAACAGGGTTATCCGGTACCAGGTTCTGCTAACTGGAAAAACCCTTTTGAATATATAGTAAGTCCTACAGTTGCTATGAACACTGGTGGGATAGTTTAAGTAACATTCTGAAAGAGTTGGGAAGCCAGTGAAGTTTGCTAATGGTTATCTGTCAGCAGAGAGAAGCATTTTCTTCTGTCTTTGTCTTTGTCTGTTTCAGATGGCTCATCATAAAGCTGGAATTGTAGGCATCTTCACAGTGCTGCTGCTTTTTGCTTTACTCTGTTTATTCATTGAATTAAAATATGCTAAGTTCTGCATATTCTGCTATAATAATCATAATTTTTTGCTCTTACCGGACATTGATTGCAAGGAAAATCCTCCATTCTTGGTTATTCTTGTCACTACTGAATATTGGCAGCTGGAAGCTCGTACAGTAATCCGCCAGTCATGGGGGAAAGAGAGAAAAATAGGAGACAAGCAGATAATGTCCTTTTTTCTCTTGGGGACCCTGAAAAGACAGAACAAGACAGCTGAAGGCAGCATTATCAGTGAAAGTTTGAAATACAAGGACATCATACAGAAAAATTTCATTGATTCTTACTACAACTTGACATTAAAAACCTTGATGGGAATGGATTGGGTTCACCACTTCTGCCCACAGTCCAGTTTCACAATGAAGACAGACACTGATGTGTTTATTAATACATTTTACCTCACAGAACTGCTTATAAGGAAGAATAGGACCACTAATTTTTTCACCGGCTTCATCAAATCTCAGGAGTACCCCATACGAAGCAAGTCCAGCAAATGGTATGTAAGTGAGAATGAGTATGCAGAGAAGAGGTATCCTCCTTTCTGCTCTGGCACAGGTTATGTTTTTTCTACTGATATTGCTGATCAGATCTATAGTATTTCAGCCAGTATCCCTTTTTTTAAGCTGGAGGATGTTTATATAGGCCTGTGTCTGGACAAGTTGAGAATACCACTGGAGGATCTTCATACTGAAAACACTTTTTTCCCTGAAAAACTGGAGTTCTCTGTTTGCCGCTTTAGAAAAATTGTGACCTGTCATCATGTCCAGCCCTTTGAGTTGTTAATATATTGGAATGCCTTACAGAATTCACAGGATGAGGAGTGTATACTCTGAAGCACTCTAGCAGTTGTACGGAGCCAAAATACGTTTCAAAAATTAATGTGGGGATAATTTGTATAACCAGTGCTTATGTATACAGTAGAAGATTAAGAACCTCTGGATTCCCTCTCTAATCATAATTAATGTTTTATCTATTTATATGGATAAATACCATTATATCCAAGTAAACTGGCTTTCTGAAAATTGATCACGCTAAATGTAGCTAAAAGTTCATTTATTCTGTTATATAACCTCTATGTTTTCACTCATATTTCAGAGCTAATTTTATAACCACTTACATTATTGAAAAGTATGTGCATACTTTTCCCTGCAGACTCTACTGGATTTTCAAAAGGAAAGGATACCTGAACTTGTGCTTTGAAAATTATCTCAGGAAAATTATATGCACACATTTACACCCACTATTTGATGCACATAATTTTTCTGAGATAAAATATTTACAAAAGTATTTGCAAAATACAAACTCTGCCTCAATCCTGCCCTTGGGAAATCCTCATCAAATATGGGAAAACTTCCATCCATCCATACTGTATACGGTAATGTTATAAATTTCCCCATGCATAAATCCAATTTTACATGCATAAAAGGGCTTTTATAAAATTACCCTAAGGGTTATGATCAGGGTTTCATTTCTGGGGGAATAGTCTGGAATGCAGTTCTATCATTGCTTTTCAGACTCTAGAACCAGAGCAGCAGGGGTGTTGTACTCTAGATAGTTTGCAAAGAAGACTAAAGGAAGGGCTGAGTCTGGAGGAAAACAGAGAGCAGCCACTCTGCTCCATAATCCAGCCCCTCTGTTATTGTTACTCCTGCCTCTAGCCCACCACCTCCCCTGGCTTCAAAGTTCCACTTCCTTCTTATCTATAAATTAAGGCCTGATTATGCTTGTAAAAATATACCTGGTGACAAGAAGGTACATACTTTTACTTGACGTAAAGTATGTATGTTCCATTATCGCAGCAACTGTAATCAGCTAGAGACCTCAAAAGTAGGGCTCCTTTCGGAATACTGTCATAATGTACCTGGTAGTAGTCACTGGGGGGAATTTTATAACAGAGCACCTATAAAAATTCTCAGAATGTGCCTATGGTATACTTATTTTATAAAGATGTCTATGTGTCTTTATAAAATAGGCTCCTACAATAATTCCAAATAGTACATAAATACTTTTGCATGTGAAGACAGACTTTAGATAGTATGTGGAGATCAGAATTGAGGCATCGAGATCAGGACATACACAATTTTAGCAGTATTTTAGCAAAGGCTCTGCCAAATGTTTAGTTGTTTCTAAAAGGTGAATAAGGATGTACAGGAAAACACATGTATGTGCCAATACATGGTACAGGAGGAGCCATTTTACAAATCTACACATGGGAAAAATCAACAGACGAAATGTGGCAATTTACACTTGTAAATGTCATGTAAATTATTATTTCACAATTTGCATGCCTGAGTGCCAGCACTTAACATGTATGTCAAGTCAATGCTGATGATCCTAATTAACTTCAGAATTTGGGAAGGGGGGGGGGGAATAAACAGTGGAGGATTAAAGAGGATAACTTCCTTAATCCCTCTTGTAAAGAGCAGGCCAAAAAGTGAACTTTAAAAAAAATTTATATGTGCTAGGGAGCAGTGTAAAACCCAGTGTGGGCAATTTTGGTCATATACATTCATTCCCTATATGAAATGGGGAATTTTTTTTAAGCACCATCAAGTCAATGCTGACTCCTGGTGACCCAGCAGCCCCTAGGTTTCTTGGGAAGGTATCAGCAGAAGTAAATTGCCAGGCCTTTTTTTTTCCTGAGGCAAGGGGGGGGGGTGATAGTGATTTGTCCAAGGTCAGATGGAGTTCCAGTGGGAACTGAACCCTAATTTCCTGGATACAAGACTGCTGTTCTAACCACAAGGCTATTCCTCCACCCTAAAGTGGGAAATGCAAATATATATTTTTGACCCACCCTAACCATGCCCAAATCACACAGTACACCATCTTGCAATTTCTGCATATAAGTCTGTATCTGCATCTCACACAGCATAGAGCTCTGAATGTTAGTGAATGGTAGCACAAGGGTGCCGGTAGTGGGTGAGAGGGGTGTCCGATGGTGGGCCCCATGGGGGTGGTGGAAGCTAGTAGCAGTGAAGTGAGTAAACAGTTATTTTGTGGCAGTCATTGATGAGAAGCTGGACAGGGAGCACAGGAGGGCATGCAGAGGGCACCCTACCAGAGGGTAAGCTGTCTAAGAGCTCAGTACTGGGGGTCATTGATGAACAATGCCTGATGTGGTTCTAATTTGACATTGTGCCAGCTGTGCAGCTGTTTCAGGAGCTAGAGCAAAATCTCAGTGCTAACACACAGAGAAGTTATCTCATCCCTGTTCATATCAAGGACACCAGAGCCCTTGCATTTCTGGCAACCGACAACTTCCAGATAATGTTGGCTGCCATGGCAGACATCAGCTAGTCATCTGTGTCACTGTGTCTCACACAGTTCCTTGCTGCATTCCTTTTAAGGATGCACAGTACAGTACACTATATAAGCTATCTCAACATGACTAAGCAGTGCCAACAGACCATACTGGACTTCCACTGGGTAGCAGACTTTCCTGCAGTGCTGGGAGCAATAGACTGCACATGTGGTCTGTACACATGTGTCCCTGTGCCCTCCACAGGCATAGAATCCACATGCAGGAATAGGCAGTCATACTATTCAATAAAGGTACAGGTGGTGTGCAATGCCAAAGGTGAAATAATGGATGTGTTTCCCCATTTTCCAGGGTCATACCACAATGACTACATCCTAGCGCAATCAGGCATTCATAAGCGCTTCAGCAATGGGGAAATCGTGGGTGGTTGGTTCTTGGTAAGTGACACCCTCCTCCTCATATCCGTGTATACTACCAACAGTAAGAGCAGGGCAGCCAAAGAGGGGTGACAGCATGGAGCACTAAATGCTAGCAATCAAAGCAGGCACTGGTTAAGCTAATGGCTGGATGGGGACATTTACACCAGCAGGCCAAACTGAGAGGGCCTGGAGTGCAAATCATATCCCCTGCCCTAGAAGGGATCCAAGGATAACCCCTGCAACTGCTAGGAATGCGTTGCATGAATGGTAGAATCCGAAGTGCAATATCCCCATGCTTGGAATGGAAGATGATCTGCAGATGGCATGACACAGAAGGGTGGCAGGAGATGGGGGGTGCAGGCCATGGGAGCCACAGCTCTGCATGCTGCTAGGCACTGGGGGCAGCAGGGAAATATGTAGGTCACCAAACAATGGAGGAAAGAGAATGGCGGAAGCGCTGAACAATGTTGCGCTCCCAGTGGAGAGTAAGGTCACCATAGGGCACAGGTCAGGAACCCGGCAGGAGCACCCTGGGTATGAGGGCACATTGTAAGGAAAAAGCATGCACCAGTGTCCCATAAGCATGGCAAGGCCCATGGAGCAAGGTTGAGAAGCAGGCCAATGTGAATGCACTGTAGTAGGGACAATGACAGCACTGTCTGTGACACGGCCCACTCAACAAGGTCTCCTTCCACCTTTCTGTCCCCCTCCTGCAGGACACTATGGCTCCCCTCTGAGGAGCTGGCTGATGACTCCCATCATTGCACCACACAATGAGGCAGAGGAACATTACAACTAGGCCCACAGGACCACTCGGTCTGTCATCAAGAGAACATTTGTCTAGTTCAAACCTCCCTTTCAATGCCTGAACAGGTCAAGGGGCAAGCTGTTGTATAGCCCACAGAAGGTCTGCAAAATTTTCCACACATGCTGCATGCTACACAGCCTAGCAAAGAGGATGGACCTGCTCCTGCCCCTGTATAATGGTCCAGAGGAAGCTGACACACAGGAGGGTACAGACAGTGCCACAGTTGTGAATGCACAAACCTAACAACAGGGAGAGGGAGCAAGGAACAAACTAATTCCAAACTACTTTACATAAGGTATGTTTTTATTAGCAAGCAGCCATGGTACAGTATAGCCATACCCCGGCACTCTCATACATCCACCCATCCGCTCTCTCTCATGGTGCACACCAGCACCTCAGTGTCACACACCACCTGGCACCACCATGTGCCCACCTCATGCCATTGCCATCCCCCTGATGATCCAGTACAACACAGCCCCACCAGCAACTAGTCCCTGAAGGAAGTAGACATCCCTCCTCCACACACCCCAATGCACCAGTACCCAGTATAGACACTCCTGCCATCACACCCATTAGTTGCCACCACACATATTTATACTCAACCCATGCAGCTACCCATGATGCAACCACAGACATGCCTACATTGCTTGCCTCCCCCTGTCCTTGCCCTGTCCCCTTACTCCATGGCCCCTCCTGCCCTGGTCCTGTGAGATAGGTAGAGACTGCATAGAGATGGCAGAGACTACTTCCCCTCTGTTGGTAAACTGCAAGGACCTCTCCCCTCCCCCCCTAATCCCTCTCCACCCTATGCCAGGGCTGCATGAAAATCAGGGAAGCATAGGGGGAAACCTGTCCCTTGTGGTAATGCTTCCAGTATTCTGTGGTTGCAGGCTCATGGGTCTCGCGATGGTGAGCCCTTGTGACCCTGCTATCAACACAGGTGAGTGTGGAGGCTGAGGCAAAAGGGTCAGGTACAGGGGGCACATTGCAAAGGGTCTCCCATAGTTGTGGTGATTGGGAGATGAGAATGCCAACATGTGACAGGAGAGTGTCCACGGATGCGCTGATGTGACCTAGCCTCTGCAGACTACAATCTCTTTCATTTGTCTCCTGCAGCACCAGCAGGATGTCACATATAACTGCATTATGCTCTCTCAATAGCAACATATCCGGATCAGCTGATGGCTGCAGCTGCTCTGTTTGTGGTCTTCCCTGGGCAGATCCAGTGGTGCCTTCTCTACAGGTGGGTCACATGCATCATTGGGTGCATGTTGGAATGCTTCATCGAATTCTGGCTCTTCTAACTGCTCTTCCCCGTGACTTTCTTCCAACTCATGCTGCATCTTTGCCTCTATTGGCCTGTTCTCAGCAGGGCTATAATTCATCTGCCTCTGGCTATGCTTCATGCCTGTATCTGAAGTGCCAAGGCATAGCTTGAGGCTGGCCCTCTCCATGGATGATTCATTCTCATCCATGGAAGGATGTAGTCCACTGGCGACAGCACTATGACCTGCAGGTAAGTGAGTATTTATTAGTAGTGCACATTTATTTATTTTAATTTTGTTTATATACCGCCTTTCTACTATCCAAGGCAGTTTACATAGAACTTAACATAAGAACATAAGAACATAAGATATGCCATACTGGGTCAGACAAAGGTCCATCAAGTCCAGTATTCTGTTTCCAACAGTGGCCAATCTAGGTCATATGTACCTAGCAGTTTCCCCAAGAGACACAAGTTCCACAATGCTTGTACTGGGTCAAGCATTGATATCTTCGGTCACTTCTTAATAATGGTTTATGGACTTTTCCTCCAGGAACTTGTCCAAACCTTTTTTAAACCCAGCTACACTAACAGCCTTTACTACATCCTCCGGTAACAAATTCCAGAGTTTGATTACACGTTGAGTGAAAAAATATTTTCTTTTATTAGTCTTAAATAGTTTACCCTGTAGCTTCATTGCATGTCCCCTAGTCTTTCTATATTCTGATAACGTAAACAATCGATCTACGTTTACCCGTTCCACTCCGTTCATTAATTTATAGACTTCTATCATATCTCCCCTCAGCCGTCTCTTTTCCAGGTTAAAGAGCCCCAACCTTTTTAGCCTTTCTTCATAGGAGTATCCTTCCATCCCCTTTACTATTTTGGTGGCTCTTCTCTGTACCTTTTCTAAAATCGCTATATCCTTTTTAAGATACGGCGACCAGAATTGCACACAATATTCAAGGTGCGGTCTCACCATGGAACGATATAGAGGCATTATAATATCTTTTGTTTTATTTTCCATTCCTTTCCTTATCATACCTAGCATTCTATTTGCTCTCTTGGCTGCCGCTGCACACTGGGCCGAGGGTTTTAACATGGTATCCACAATGACGCCTAAATCTTTTTCCTGGGTGGTGGTTCCTAATATGGAACCTTGCATCGTGTAACCATAGTTTGGGTTGTTTTTCCCTAGGTGCATAACCTTGCACTTGTCCACATTAAATTTCATCTGCCATTTTGATGCCCAGTCTTCCAATTTAGCAAGATCCTCTTGCAATTTTTCAAAATCCTCTTGGGTTTTAACAACTTTAAATAGTTTTGTGTCATCTGCAAATTTGATATCCTTACTCGTTATTCCACTTTCCAGGTCATTTATGAATATGTCAAAAAGCAGCGGACCCAGCACAGATCCCTGGGGTACACCACTATTCACCTTTCTCCATTGGAAAAATTGGCCATTTAGCCCTCCCCTCTGCTTTCTATCTTTTAACCAGTTCCCGATCCACAATAGTACACTGCCTCCTATCCCATGACTCTTTAGTTTTGCCAAAAGTCTCTGATGAGGGACCTTGTCAAAGGCTTTCTGAAAGTCCAGATACACAATATCAACCGACTCACCTTTGTCCACCTGTTTATTCACTCCTTCAAAAAAACATAACAGATTAGTAAGACAAGATCTTCCTTGTCTAAAGCCATGTTGGCTGTCTCCCATTAGGTTGTGACCATCTACATGCTGAGTAATTTTATTCTTTATGATGGTTTCTACCATTTTTCCCGGTACTGACGTCAGGCTCACCGGTCTGTAGTTTCCCGATCACCCCTGGAACCCTTTTTAAAAATTGGTGTTACATTGGCAATCCTCCAATCTTCAGGTATTAGAGATGATTTTAATGATAGTTCACAGATTACTGATAGCAGTTCTGCAATCTCATATTTCAGTTCTTTCAACACCCTTGGATGTATACCATCTGGCCCAGGTGATTTGCTACTCTTCAGTTTATCTAATAGTTGTAAGACATCTTCCCGATGTATCGATATTTCCTTCAATTCTTCCACAGCTTTAAATACCACTTCAGTCATGGGTAACATCCCTATATCTTCCTCAGTAAAGACCGAAGCAAAGAATTCATTCAGTCTCTCCGCTATCGCCTTGTCGCCTCTTAGTGCTCCTTTAACCCCTTTATCATCTAATGGACCAACTGACTCTCTCACAGGTTTTTTGCTACGAATGTACTTGAAAATGTCTTTATTTCGCGTTTTTGCTTCCGCAGCAAGCTTCTTCTCAAATTCTCTCTTTGCCTGCCTTATCAATGCCTTGCATTTGACTTGCCAGTGCTTGTGCTGTTTCCAGGTTTCGTCGTTTGGCTCTTTGTTCCATTTCCTGAAAGATGCTTTTTTGGCAGCAACAGCCTCTCTGACCTCACCTTTAAACCATGCTGTAGATGCCAGATGTAACAGTGCCTCAGCAACTGTTTTACAGAGAACAAGAACATTCCAGGAAACACAAACTAGTACCTATGTTGCAGATAGTGGTGCCGTGGCAATAGTGAACCCCCAGACCCCTGTGCTTGACCCTAGTGAGACTTGAACCCTCTGCTGCCTGGGCAAGGACGGCAATCCCTCAGTAATCTGGCATACCCCTAGGTAGCACAGGCAAAACATTGGTGAAGTGGTGGTGGCCTCTGGAGGCCCTTCCTCATCTTCCTCATTGGAAGTATCATTATTAGTCACCCGCAGTTGCTTCCGGTGGTGCTAAAGGCAGCATGTGCTGCCTCCATGGCCGCCTCTGTGCCCACTGATTCCTGAGCCTCTTGCAGTTCTTCCTCTGCCTTCTCCTGTGCCACTGCCTCTGTGACGTCTGCACTGCAATGTCGAGGGGGGCACACATTGCTATTGTTCCCCACTCTGCCACTTGCACATCATCTCACCACAGCCATCACTGCTGTCTACCACTATAGCTCCCACTCTGTGTCACTTCAATGCCATGCCACAGATGAATGTGTGCTGGGGACTTGGCTGCCTGTGCTTGCGCATCATGTCCTTACCTTGCCATTCAACCAGCTCATTCCTCAGTCGCTCCAGGAGCCAAGGCCTCCTCCTCCTGGTGGACCTGTAGTGGCACTTGAGTGGCTCTGTATTGCACCTGATCCTGTAGCACCTGTGGATTGACATGCCATGGTTAATGCTTCCCTTTCCTTTTCACCTGGCATTTGTCTGTCACACACACCGGCCCTGTACATCTCTTTTAATCTCTGTCATTCCATCTGTGCCATGTCACCTGTTGTCCTGCCATTGGCTTTATTCCCACTGTGACCTTATATTCCTTGCCAGCCAACTGTACCTTCTCAGCCCCCTGTAGTCCTGGCCAACGCTTTCCTGTATCTACTCTCTGCTCATCTGACACACCATTTGCTCACCAGTCTTTGCCTCCTGTACCTGGCGCTGCCTATACCCTGTATCCTCTGTTGCACTTATTGGTGGATCATTGCCAAATGGCATACACCTCCCACCAGCTGGCTTGTTGGCCATGTGGTGGATTCAAGGCATCCTTGTGTTGTAGCACCAGGAGGCATAGGCTGTTGGTCTCAATGTGGCTGAAATTCAGCAGCCTGCTTGCCATCATGCCACCTGTTCTGGGAGTCCTTGCTGCTGTCTGGTTACCGATTGTCAAGAGCGGCTAACCCAGATTTTCAATGCGGGATCAGCTATGACCCTAGCATTGAAAATCTGGACTTACAGTTCAGTTCCAGCAGCTGACTGCGTTAGCAATGCTAGCCACTGTATTGAATATCAGGTCCAGTTATTCTAGGAAAGGCGCTCCTTATATTATAAGTGGCAACACAGAGATTTAAAGGAGGCATGTCCTGGCCAGTTCTTGGGTGATTATTTAAAGCAGTGCTTCTCAACTTTCTCTTGGAGGCACACTTAGCTGGTCATGTTTTCAGGATTACCAGAATGAATATGCATGAGATGGATTTGCATACCCTCGGTCTTCAATGTACATGGATTTATCTCATGCACATTCATTGTGATAATCCTGAAAACCCAACTGGCTAGGTGTGCATCCAGGGAAACAGTCACAGGCGTGAATAAAACGGAAAGACAGAGTCCTTTATTAAACCAACGGCCGCCTGACACAGGCCATGTTTCGTACCCTTCGTCAGGGGCTTGCCAGGCAAGAAACTAAAAACATAAACATATTAATCATGAAAATGATAAAAGAAGAAACAAGCCAAGCCTATAATAAAAACGTTACAAACACTTACATTAAAAGACATAAGACAATAAATATATAGAGCAATGTAAGAACATAAAAAATAAAAACAATAATGCAATAAATATGAATATAAGAATTGAAACGATAGTGCTCGGACTTAATACAAAATGTGCGCAAGTAACATTTAAATACTAACCTCTGTTGCAGTTCATAAAATAAATCTTACTTCACACTGTTTGTGCAAACCCCCTCTTTTTTGTATAAGTTATTGCCGTGCCAGATGTATTTCACATCTGATTTGATTTCATATCCTGTCTTTGCCCTCCTCTTTCTGTGTTCTCCGATTGTTAGTTGCAATTTGTGTGCAATGTTTTGCCATATGGTTTTATTATATTTTTAACTGTATTATTTATGTTTTCTAGCATTAGTATATAACCTATATGTTTGCACAAACAGTGTGAAGTAAGATTTATTTTATGAACTGCAATAGAGGTTAGTATTTAAATTTTACTTGCGCACATTTTGTATTAGGTCCCGAGCACTATCGTTTCAATTCTTATATTCATATTATTGCATTATTGTTTTTATTTTTTATGTTCTTACATTGCTCTATATATTTATTGTCTTATGTCTTTTAATGTTAGTGTTTGTAACGTTTTTATTATAGGCTTGGCTTGTTTGTTCTTTTATCATTTTCATGATTAATATGTTTATGTTTTTAGTTTCTTGCCTGGCTAGCCCCTGACGAAGGGTACGAAACACGGCCTGTGTCGGGCGGCCGTTGGTTTAATAAAGGACTCTGTCTTTCCGTTTTATTCACGCCTGTGACTGTTTCTCTTGTGTTCAGCGTGATTTGTGCTTTAGCGGTGTTGTAGGTGTGCCTCCAGGACAGAGTTAAGAAACACTGCTTTAAAGTATATATGTATTCCGTATTTTAAAAAGACAGTACATACACATCTTGGAAAATCTCTCCATTAGCATTTACACCTGCTTCAAGTCATGCATAACCACCCCAGCTTCTCATTTCGACCTGGCTTCAAAGGAACGCATGAGGAGGAGATTGTGCAAGTAGTCATGTTTACAATGTGAATCATGAATAAGATTTCTAAAACAACCTCCTTAATGGAAGGCTCCATGCTTGTCACATCTTTTATAAAATTATGGCATAATTTTAAAAATACAGACTGAACTGTTCATTTTCCCACCTAGATAATACATACAAAATTGTCCTTCATATGCATTTTCAGAGGCGGTAGACACATAAGCGTTGTTGCTGAATATACACAAATAATGTTGTAGTGATGTTATCTGTACAAAATTATATTAACTATTTGCCTATCACCATTTGAATTTTACTGCTGTATAACATAATGTTGCCCCTGATTACCTTCAGCTCACTTCAGTCTGGCTGCATATCTTTTGGCCATATAACGACTAATACAGCAAAACGTTATGCATTCCCTGCCTGGTAATATTTAAGCAAAAGCTGCCAACCTCATAACTTCTTCTGAATATCAGTCCTTAAATACTTTTTGAATCATAATGCGGCACAGTAGAAAATGTATTTTATGATATAGTATTAATATTATAGGCCTATATGAATGCATCATTTTGTGCTTACTGGTCCATATGTTATGGAAGATATGCTCAATGTATCTTTTAATTTTCTAATGAAGTATAGCTATCCAGGTAACTTTAGAGCTTTCTTTTACCTTATGTACATAAAATATGGTTAATTTGTAAAATTAAATAGGACACTAGAGATCCTTGACATGTCTCTAAATTACCACATATGCATGCTAATGCCATTATCATACATTCTTTGCCGCAAGGTCCATTGCAAATAACATGTGTTAATGGTGCTAGCACATGCTAATAGCAAAGGACCTCTGAGTGATTTAAATATACTAATTATGACCAACATATGTCAAAGTATTAATTCTTGTCTGGCTGTGTGTGTCATTATGCTCAACTTTGAGTTTCCCTTCTGCTACATTTAAATAAAAACATAGGATCATTAAGCCAAACTAATCTTTCTACTTTTTTCTAGTATATAAGTCTATTTATTAATGTGAGCTACTGGTTTAGCGTGAATTAACATAGTTAACATTGTAATTTTACAGAAAAAGTCCCATTTTATGCAAAGACACCTAGTTACTAATAATGTGTGCCAACTGTGTTAATGTGCACTAACACAGTAGCATACGTTAATGACTAAGCCTGTCAATGTCTTAGGGTCCCTTTACTGTGTGAATTGGCACACACTAACTGTTAGTGCACGGCTGTGGTAACGGTTAACATGTTAACATGGCACATGTTATTTCATATTCTAACTACATATCATAGAATGGGTGAGAAATAGATGAGAAATAGGTAAGGACCATGCCTTGCAGTTAGCACACAGCAAATTGCCCCTGGAGCCATGTCAACCACCAGACAAACCAGGCAGTTGCCTAGGGCGGCATCGTCAGGGGGGAAGGGGCGTCAAAGAGCAGGCATTCAAAGCTAAACAACAGATTTTGACAGCTAGAAGGATGTAATGCTTAAGGTTTGCCTAGGGTACCAACACCTTGAACCATCTCTGGGGTCAGCCCTGATTACCACGTGCTGTCATCGTTACAGATAGTGCAGATGCACTTGCGGCTTTCACAGTAGAAGGCAGTAAGTGCATCCATGCTGTCAATATCTTTAATGTGTGGTAAATACTTTTTCTCTATGATAATTGTAAAGGAAGATGCTGGGAATGCCCCAACAGTAATTGCAGAGGCTTTGCAGTTATATATCATAATTTGGACACTCAACGTGCTGTAACTGTAAAATTTTACCACACTTTAGTAAAAGGGACCCTTAGACCCTACATTGTCATTGTTTATCTCTGTTTTTCCCTTCTTATCTTTTTGCAACTTCGGTTCTTCCATTCATAATCCATGCTTTCAGGTTTTCTTTTTATTTATTTTGCCTACACATCCCATTCTATGATGTAGCCTATACTCATAAAGCCTTGTACTGTGACCTTTTATTTTAAAACTTTCTCTGCACTGAGATGTTTACTTTTTTTACATTCTTTATACCTTTGATGTACTTTAATTTCTCTATCATTGACTCCATCCCCAATGTCCTTAATGGGGTTATTTTAGAAGCCTTATTTGCTTGTGGAAAATCCTGCACTTAGAAAATGGCATCCGTGTATAAATGGTGATTTTAAAAAGGGCTGAACGTAAACTTGAATGTCCCTACTACATAGAAATTGCAAGAAGGTGTGTTGGGAGCATGATCAGGGAGTGACCTGATCGGATTAAAATCTACAGGCATATTTTCTTTTCAATTATCTATATCAGGACATACAGCTGCTTCAGGCATGTGTTGGCTTTTAAAAAGTGATTGTTTCAGCTAGCCCTTTATGGGAAGAAAGGGGGCTATCTACCTTAATCCCTCATTGTTTATTTTCCCCTCCAAACTGAAGGTAGATAAAGATACGGGATTGTATATGTCGTGACCTTGATGCCTCAATTCCACATACTACAGGCTGAGTATCCCTTATCTGAACATCCAAAATCCGAAATGCTCCAAAATCCGAAACTTTCTGAATGTCGACATGTCGACCTTTGCTTTCTGATGTTCAATGTACACAAACTTTGTTTCATACACAAAATTATTAAAAATATTGTATAAAATTATCTTTATGGTATGACTCTCATTCTCAAACCGGTTCTCCCCATATGTCCTGTGCTTCAGGATCGGGAGAGCTGGTGGAGGGTGGGAGGGGCTGGATCGGGGGTGGGCTGCCCGGCAACCTGTACAGGGCTGATTCAGGTCACGGCCCTGTATGTGCTGCTAGGACATGCTGCTTATACCACCTCGGAGGTGGTATAAGCAGCATTATTTGCTGGATTGGGGCAGGTGAGCCACCCCTGGGGCCTGGGCCAAGTGTGGGGGGTCCCTGCTGCCTGATCTAGGTCGCAGGAGGCCAGCTGTGGGTCGGGTGGCAAGGATTTGGGGGGCCGAGCTGCAAATGCCGGGGACACCTACAGGAAGGATATCCCCACAGGAAGAGGGGGCACGCCAGGCCATACTCGAGCCCAATTATGTTTCCTGTGGGAACATTTTGCTTCCGTGGACCAGAATTGAATCCCAATGGCCCTGTCTTCAGCGGGAATGTCCGGATGGCACGGCTGTCCCCCTCCCAGAATGGGGCTCCACGTGCATAATGTGTATATGAAGCATAAATGAATTTTGTGTTTAGACCTGGATCCCATCCCCAAGATATCTCATTATGTATATGCAAATATTCCAAAATAAAAAAAAAAATCTGAAACACTTCTGGTCCCAAGTATTTTGGATAAGGGATAGTCAACCTGTATCTAAAATGTGCCTTCACGTCTCAGATTATAGAAACTGGTTTAATTCCTTTACCATTTAAGTTTCTCTGGACTGTTTCAACTCTATCTATCCTTTTTGGGAGGTAGAGCCTCCAAAACAGGACATAATGGGCCTGATATTGGGTTGGGCAGACTATGTGCCCCCATGCATAGCCCTCTCCGCCGACCCTTAACCCTGGATATTCAATGCCAGGGTCATATGTGGCCCCGGCATTGAATATTTGGGGATCACCACAGACACCAGAAGCTGCAGTAACTAACAGGGCAACAGCGATATTGCATGCTACCCGATTAGCTCCTGCACCTTAAAGATAGGCGGGAGTTTGCCTCACCTATTTTTAAGGTGCAGATTGTTAACTGGGCAGCATGCAGCATCGCTGATGCCCAATTAGCATTTGTTGCAGCCTCTGCTCTGCCCTACAATACCCCTGACATGCCCCAATGCTAACAGGACAGCATCAGGGTGCATAGGGGAGTTACAAGGGGCTATTCAACAGCATTAATCATATAACTGCCGTTGGATATCCGCATTTAAGGCATTTACATGGTTTACTGGGCTGTAAACCATATAAATGTCTTTCTCATATCGGACCCAATACTCTTTTGTGGGCCCTTTTACTAAAGTTTGCTAAGGTTTTGCACTTAATATGTGATACAAATACATGTTAAATGCACAGCCTCTGCGTTAGCTATTGGGACTATAACAAGCATGTTCATGGTAGTTAATGTGTGATGGAGTACCTTAATTGTAGTGCACTTAACATGGGTGTGCCTAATGACACTCATAGAAGTATCTTTAGGTGCACTTACACTAACTGCCACATTACCACTGAGAAGACAGCAATTGCCCTCGTGCTAGCAGCAATATTGAGTGGAGGAGTGACCTAGTGGTTGGGGGAAGGTACTTCAGGCAAGAAGGTTAGGGGTTCAAATCCCACTAGAGAACAGCAACCTTGGGCCAGAAGGACTGGGGTTTCTAGTCCCACAGGTGCTCCTTGTGGTCTTGGGCAAGTCACTTAACCCTCCATGTTCCCTGTAAAATAGTTATCTCCAAGTTATAATGCCTTGTTCAATGTAAACCACCTTGATATCATGAAAGGTGGTATATAAGAAATGTTAAATAAATAAATAAATATGCTCTCCATACCCACATGATGGCTGATTGCTACATGTTTGCTAGCATGCCCCCACATTAGTTTTCCTGGCTGCCAGTTGCCACACATTAAAACATATGTTATCTGGTTACTAGTCTTTAAGAAAAGGGGCCCTTGGTGTGGTCTTACCAAAAAAAATGTATAGAGGCATTATCAACTCAGTTTTTCTATGGGTTATACCTCTCCCTATGTACCCTGGCATTCCTCTTCTGGCCACTGCTTTAGTTCACTCTTTCACTGCCTTGATATCATCAGACATATTTATGCTGAGATCTTTCTCATACTTGGCATGCATCACTGTCTTACTTTCCTCTCGCATACTACCTCCTAAAATTTCTTTTCCACAAATATATTTCACTGCTTTTTTTTACTTTGAAGATTAGATGTCATGCACTTGACCACTATTAGACCTTTCTTTGAATACTTCTTATATTGCTTGCTCCCTCAGGGGATGGCATTCTATTCCAAATCTTAGAGTGATCAGCAGCGACATTTTTTTTCCAGTAAGTCCTCAGTAATGTTATTAACAAAAATATGGAACAGAAACAGTCCCAGGACTAAAGCAGACTACTATTCACCCTTAGTTGAGTAAACTTAATTTACCACTATCCTAAATTATCTGTTACTAACTAGTTCCTAATCCATACAACTATCTAGAAACCTGCCCACAGGCTATTCATTTTATCTGGGGGCTTCCTATGTAGAACAGTATCAAATAAGATTTATTGGGCTAATTCAGTACTTTTCCGTCTAATTTTCTAGAGTTATGTTTTCTTCATACTGGAGCATATCAGAAGAAAATGGCTGCAAAAGGGCTTTGGAAAGAGTTCTGTGATCAAAAAACAGAGTATATTGCAGTAATATATCAGCTTTTGCCTCGCAGCCAAACAGGAAATAATATTTGTTCACTCTGTGCCCTATTTGCTGTTATACCTTTGGGATTGGTATGTGGTTATTTGTTGCTAATGTTTTATTCTTACTCAGGCTGCCTTTGTATACAATACCAAGTTGTCATTGTAAATTTATGTAATTTGTACCTTATGCCTATATTTTTTGTGGATTAATGCATATTTTGTATTTCTATTAACTCTCGTAATGAATTTGTACAGAAATGAGTTTATGTTATCATATTTAGTCTGTTTGTTACTATGCATTGTCATTAACCCATTGAATAAGGGAATATCATTTATAAATAAATAAATTGATGTTTAAATCTCTAAATATGTTATATAATAGGCCTCTTCTTCTGAATTGTTTAAATAATGAAAAGGGATCAATAGAGGCTAAGTTATGTCCTTGGCTGACATTTACATGTTGTTAACGGAATGTAATATAGGCTGCAATAAATTTTAAGCAACTTTGTTTCTTAATTAAGGAAATTTTATAACAGAGATGGACAAACTATGGCCCATGGGCCACATTTGGTGCCTTCAACCTCACATCCGTACTATAGTGATAGGCCATCTCTGGCCCTTAACAGTAGAGATGGGTCCTGGCAGCATCAGGCAGTGCTCTGGGGAGACAGAAACCCTCTAACCCAACTTAGCCAGCTATGGGCCAATTATTGATACCTCAATGGGACCTCTCCGAGACTAGAACATTTGTCCACCTCATCTTTTTAATATAATAGTTATAATTTATGAAGGTACCTATTATAAGAATGGACAGATAGAGAGATACCAAAATCCCTAATATGTAATTGAAGATAGATGATTTTCTTGACATAGGTCTCTAATATGTGCTGATTAGATGAATTTTGGTGACAGTGGCAGTCACTCATGTGTTTACTTTTCACCTACTTTTCACCTAAATAGAATTAGACATAATGGGCCTGATTTTTAGGTAGGCAGGCTATGCGCCGCATTGGCGCATAACCTGCCCGCCTTCCCCCTTAACACAGATTTTCACTTCTGCGGCAATGGAAGTGAAAATCTAGGTTTCCCTGGATGCGCTGGCAGCCACCAAGGCTAAGCGAGTAGCAGTGATTTTTGATGCTACCCGCTTAGCCCCTGCACCTGAAAGATAGGTGAGGAAAAACCTTGCTTACCTTTAAGGCACAGAGAACTAAACGGGTAGCATCGAAAATTGCTGCTACCCACTTAGCCCTTTCTTCTGCCTCAGAATGCCCCTAACACGCCCCGATGCTAACCACATAGCATCTGGGCACATTAGGGACTTATCAGGGATTTTACAAGGGCACTACCAGTGTAGGTGTCTTTGGAAAATCCAAAATAAGGCATTTACATGAGTAACTAGGGCAGTTACCCATGTAAATACCTCTGAAAATTGGGCTCAATGGTCATTAAGAACTGTATAACTTCTAAAATAATGAAAGAACAATGCTGGCGTAAGCATAAGCATGGTACAACTAGAGGTCAATGTACAGTCAGTCATAGGTCACTGCTGGCACAGCGTAATTTCTGCAATCTTGCAGTTTAGACAACTTTCATTTTGATTAATTAAATCTTGTTTAATACATTTGTAATCAGCCCTTGTTCTGTGAAAGAATTCTAGCGACACCTTGTGTTATTTTAGGTTTATGGTTATGACTCAATTACTTCCTCTTTAATTACAATAAAAGTGAGAGCTTGGAGATATGAACTCTGAATCATCCAGGAAGAAGCTATGCAAGTTCATGGCACTGGTTGTTTTCCATCTGAAACTCCAGATTACTTTTTGAATCTCTGTGTCATGTCTCTCTCTCTTTTCCCCACTGTATGGAGGATTAGATTTAAAGAATTAAGGAAAACCTGCCCTCACTTGAAGGGGTTAAAACACTTATAAGAAGAGTGCTATTAGAGATAAATTTCACTATAACATATCATCTTATATTTAGATTTTGCTGTTTATAGCTGGGATACTCTAATAGGCAGTACTATTTGTTTGTAATTATAATTATGAGGGCCATATTCAGCAAGGCAGCAAGTATCAAAGTTATCCAGACAACTTTAACTAGATAGTCATTAGAAGGGGGTAGTTATTTGGCCCTTAATGGATATTAAAGGGCAATATGCACGTTACTTCATGATAACACATGAATTGTCACCACAAGACAGACTGAATACAAATAAGATGCAAAGCATACAAATACATGCAAAAGACAGCATAACACAGCTTGCTAAAATGCAGCCTGATGCTCTGGTCATCATCTTAAAAGGGCCACACTGTAAGCACACCGGTGGTCTGAGAGGGTCCCACCCCCAGAACTACCATGGAACTCGGGACCCCTCCTGTAAACTTCACACCCACATGCCACCAACCCACCACCTCAAAGGCCCAGTGAAAGTTCCACTCCTGGACCCAATCAAACCCCTCATCCCAAGCTCCCCTTTGCCCTTCCCTGGGCCTAGCTTAAACAAGCCAGGTAATCTAATGGGCCTGGACAGAAGTGACCCTCACTCACTCCCATTCAGACTGGCTCTGGGTTCAAAATAGTACCCATGATTCCATAGCCATAGTCTCATAGTACTACCACTGGGGCTTGCAGTGATCACCATAAGATGCCTAATTCCTTTACCCTGAGTCACCAACCTGTGATACTGTTCAGCGCTATCTAGCTCCAATGTAAGCTCTGATGAGCAGAAATCATCTCTTACATATGTCTGTACAGTGCAGCGTACGCCCTCTAGCGCTATACAAATGATTAGTAGCAGTAGTAGTAGCCAAACTCTATGTCATCAGAATGTCCCAAACTCTGCCTCTTCTTAACCAGATAAATTTTGTCCAGCCCATGAGGTGTCTGGACAAAGTTATGTGCTTGGTGATCGAAGGAGAAGGACTCAAACAGAAATGTTTTTCTGGGTAACTAAAAAATTACCTGAAGAAATCTTTTGACTATTGGGCTATGGGTTCAATATTCAAAGGGATTCGGTGTCTAAGTAAGAAAAGTTTGAAAAAAACATTTTCTTTAACTTCACAGTTATCACATCGTATCAGAATGTTCATCACACATGAGCATCCGAGTCTGCTCCCGCCCTCAGTTCTCATCACAGAACCAAACTAAACATTGTGAAGTCCCCGAACTTCTTGTCACCAGTACTATTTACCCCATATTTTGTTATACAAATTCAGTTTCTCCTTCAGTGAGTAGGACAATCAACGGAATATCAAAACACTTTAAACCAGTCACCATTCTCAGGAATTTTTTTCCAGAAAGTAGCAATTGTATGGGGCTGCATGGATTCTGCCAGCAAACATTCATCATGGGAGAAAATGTTATCCTGTCAAAATCCCTGCAAACTAAGGGGAGACATAAACAACACTTTCCTACCCATAATTTATTTGGTCTCATGACCCACCAATCCCTAAAACTGGGCCACCTTCAGGCAGGAAACCGCATATTTAAATAATATGCAGAATACCTCAGCCCTGCCAACAAAAAGGTGCTATGGCCCCCCTGAACTTGGAGTAATTAGTATGTATGATTCAGCAATCTAACTATAATCTCCATCCTGCTGCTTCACATGGAGACCAAGTGAGCTGCCTGTTAAATAATAACTGATTCAGTCTCATCCAAAGAAGTCTGCAGCTCATTGTTCCTCGGCATCTTTGCCTCACAGGAATTTGAAACTGTAATGATTGTATAAAACTGAGAGATCTGTTTACCCCTATTTCCGCTATCACTAATATAAATTTCCATAGAAAAAAATCCTTTCCCCTCCAAGTGTGCAACCTTCCCAGCATTGCTCAAATCAAGAGATAGAAACTGTGGGTCTTCTGTCAAACAACAAACTCATTCTCAGTGTGTGCAGAGAGACAGGGGAGAGGGAGAGAGACATGGAGAATTCTCCAGGATCAGAGTCCTACAGCACTGCTTGAAGGCTGGGCAATGCTCTCAGGAATTCACGCTTGGTTCTTGACTTGGTCCAGTTTCTGTGGGATGTTTGAAAATGGAGATTAGGGCTTGATATGAGGATGAAACCAAAATGTCAACAATAAGAATGAAGATGCTTCAGTCCATTTCCTCTCACCAACCTCTCATTTGCTCTCACCAACCTGTAAACCCATCAGGGACCCTAGGGACCAAGGGCACAATGTTCTGGAGGACCAGGACTCAACAAGTTAAAGTAGGCCTGCTACACGCGACACCTTAACTTTGCCCACTTGTGACATCATTGCCTGCAGCCTCTGCCCAAGTTAAAGTCTGCGCTTCAAGCACGAATCCCACAGAGACTCTCACCAACCTGCAAACCCATCAGGGACCCTAGGGACCAAGGGCACAGCGTTCTTGAGGACATCGGGGCTCCACAAGTTAAAGTAGGCCTGCTACATGTGGCGCCTTAACTCCGTCCACTCGTGACATCATTGCCTGCAGTCTCTGCCCAATTTAAATTTAAAACGACAAGGAGTTTCACAGGTCACTGCCTTGTCAGCCCTGCTCTTCAGTATTTACATACAACCCATCTGTGAAGTGATATCTTATAACATATACACAGATGATATAAAGATATACATTCCATTCTCTACAAGATCTCTGAATTACTCAACCATTACCTCCTGCTTCAATGATGTCACTCAGTGCCTCTCAATATACTCTAGCAAAACAGAAGTACTTCACATCACAAAAGATCCAAACTTCATCCCCCCAGCCAAGATAAGTACAAAACAAATGGAACTTACTGTGAAATTCAAGGTCACATATCTGGGTGTCACAAACAATCAGACTCTAAACATGCTGTCCCACATAAAAAGAACAACAAACATGGCCTACCACAAAATGAGAATTCTTCAAAACCTCAACCCACTATTTTGCATCAGTGACTTCAGATCTGTGTCCCAAGCTATTATAATGCCCCACCTACAGTAGATTTCTGCAATATAATCTATCAAGGCCTCACAAAACATGCCATATATCCTCTATAAATGGCCCAAAATATGACTGTTAGAATGATTTCCGGCACGATAATATTACTCAAATACTCAGGAATCTTCACTGGTACCTATTGCCTCAAGTGAAATATAAAGTCAGCATAACAGTCTTCAAAATACTGCAAGAACAGTCCGCCAACAGTCTCAAATCATTAATAAATAGAGCCCTAGAATCCATAGCACAAAGATCCTGCAACTAAAAACTATTCATGATCCTAGCACTCAGAACGAAATGCACCAACAGACATGCAACAGGACGTTTTATTTATTTAATTTATTTATTTAACATTTCTTATATACCGCCTTTCATGATATCAAGGCGGTTTACATTGAGCAAACTGAAATTACATTGAACAGGGCATTATAACTTGGAGATAACTATTTTACAGGGAACATGGGCTATGGAGGGTTAAGTGGCTTGCCCAAGACCACAAGGAGCACCTGTGGGACTAGAAACCCCAGTCCTTCTGGCCCAAGGTTGCTGTCCTCTAGTGGGATTTGAACCCCCGACCTGAAGTACTTTGCCCCAATCACTAGGCCACTCCTCCACTCTTTGCCCCCATGATTTGGAATTCACTGTCTGAACCTCTGCAATCTGCTGAAATGCTTCAAGATTTTAGAAAAAGACTCAAAACATACTTACATACTGAGCACTATAGGTATGACACCAATGGCTAAACATAAAAATACACCCTGCTAGCATAGAGGCAATACCAGCTTGATCCTCCTCCAATCCTTCCCACTACAATCATCACACCCCACCATGTCCTTATGAGATTTGTAGTAACACAACGTGTTATGGGTCAAAATTGTTTCTGAATGAATATATTCTATAACCAAATCAAAATAACTTTTCATTCAACCCGTTAAACAGAATTCTTTAAGATATTCTAACTCTGTTTAACGGGTTGAATGAAAAGTTATTTTGATTTGCTTATGAGATGTAGTAACTACCTAGTTCTTTGTACTTTGAACTCATCCGAGTTCAGCATGTTGTTCTATATAATCACCTTATAGTTACACCCTGTTATACAACAAGTTGATTGTACCTAAACAGTTCATTGTAATTTGAACTTAACTGAGTTCACTATGTTGTTCCATGTAAACCTCTTTGACTACCCAGAAAAGAGTTAAATAACTAAAGCCTGCGCTTCAGGCACAATTCCTCCAGAGACTCTCAGAAACCTGCAAACCCACTGGGGTTCCTAGAGACCAAGGGCATTGTGTTCTGGAGGACATCGGGGCTCAGCAAGTTAAGGTAGGCCAGTTACACGTGGCACCTTAATTCCACCCATATGTGACATCATTGCCTGCAGCCTCTGTCCAATTAAAAGCCTGCACTTCAGGCGCAAATCATCCAGAGACTCTCGCCAATCTGCAAACCCATTGGGGACCCTAAGGACCAAGAGCACAGTATTCAAGAGGATATCGGTGCTCAAAAAGTTAAGGTAGGCCTGCTACACACGGTGTCTTAACTCTGCTCACTCATAACATCATCGCCTGTAGCCTCTGCCTACTTTATAGCCTGTGCTTCAGGTGTACCCATGTCTGGTGAGCCCATCACTAAGGGCCATGTAAAGGACCCTTAAATGTGGTTCTTGGAGTGGCCTTAGAGTAAACTCATCAAAGCGAACTCCAAACACTTTCCAGCTAATGGTGAATGTCTACACAATACACAAGCAGACAGTGCACACTATCAAATCCATCAGCAAACCTTTCAGCAATACCAAATTATTACCTACCTACAAATCATAAGATCTAACACTTGCAGTACCAACCACCCACCTTATCAAGATCCATCGACTGAGAAATAGAAGCTAAGGGCCGATTCCGGGACACGGGTTGCGGGGCTGCACATCCTGGCGGGTAGCAGGGCTGCACGTCCCACAAGCCATCAGAGCCTGATTCCCCCTCCAGCTCTCCCTGTATGTCCTGTGCGTCAGGATGAGGAGAGCTGGCGGGGGTGGGAGGGGACATACAGCGGGGGGTGGGAGGGGCATGATCGGGGCAGAGTGGGGGCGGGCCAGCCTGGTAGGATGTACAGAGCTGATTCAGGTCACGGCCCTGTATGTCCTGCTGGACCCGTGGGGGTCCACTGCTTATTCCACCTTAAAGGTGGTTGAACCCCACTCCGGAACATGGGTGGATGAGCCCCGCTCTGGAACATGGGTGGTTGAGCCCTCCTCTGGAAAATGGGAGGTTGAACATCCCCTCCGGAACATGGGTGATTGAACACCCCTCTGGAACATGGGGGTCTCAGCCCCCCTCTGGAACATGGGGGGTTGAACCCCCCTCAGGAACATGGGTGGTTGAGCCTCCCTCTGGAACATGGGGGTGTCAGCCCCTGTCTGGAATATGGGGGTGTCAGCCCCCTATGGAACATGGGGGTCTCAGCCTCCATTTGAAAATGGGGGTCTCAGCCTCCCTTTGAAAATGGGGGTCTCAGCCCCCCTCTGGAACATGGGTGGATGAACCCCCCTCCGAAACTTGGGTGGTTGACCCCCCTCCAGAATATGGGGGTCTCAGCCCCCCTCTGGAACATGGGTGGTTGAACCCCCCTCCGGAACATGGGTGGTTGAGCCCAACTATGGAACATGGGTGGTTGAGCCCCACTCCAGAAAATGGGTGGTTGAGCAACCTATGGAAGATGGATGGCTGAACCCCCCTCTGGAACATGGGTGGTTGAGACCCCCTCTGGAACATGGCTGGTTGAACCCCCCACTGGAACATGGGTGGTTGAGCCCCCCTCTGCAACATGGCTGGTTGAACCCCCCACTGGAACATGGGTGGTTGAACCCCCCTCCGGAACATGGGTGGTTGAGCCCCCCTCTGGAACAATGGGGTGTCAGTCCCCCTCTGGAACATGGGGGTCTCAGCCTCCCTCTATAACATGTGGGTCTCAGCACCCCTCTGGATCATGGGTGGTTGAAACCCTTCCGGAACATGGGTGGTTGAGCCCCCCTATGGAACATGGGTGTTTGAGCCCCCCTCTGGAACATGGGTGGTTGAACCCCCCTCTGGAACATGGGTGGTTGAGCCCCCCTATGGAACATGGGTGATTGAACCCCCCTATGAAACATGGGGGTCTCATCCCACCTCTGGAACATGGGTGGTTGAGCCCCTATATGGAACATGGGTGGTTGAACCCCCCCTATGAAACATGGGTGGTTGAGCCCCCCTATGGAACATGGGTGGTTGAACCCACCTCAGGAACATGGGTGGTTGAGCCCCGCTCCAGAACATGGGTGGTTGAGCCCCTCTCTGCAACATGGGAGGTTGAACCCCCCTCCGGAAAATGGGTAGTTGAGTTCCCCTCTGGAACATGCATGGTTGAACACTCCTCTGGAACATGGGGGTCTCAGCCCCCCTCTGGAACATGGGGGGTTGAACTCCCCTCTTGAACATGGGTGGATGAGCCCCCCTATGGAATATGGGGGTGTCAGCTCCCCTCTGGAATATGGGGGTGTCAGCCCTCCTCTGAAACATGGGGGTCTCAGCCTCCCTGTAGAACATGGGGGTCTCAGCCCCCCTCTGGAACATGGGTGGTTGAACCCCCCTATGGAACATGGGTGGTTGAACCCCCCTCTGGAACATGGGGGTCTCAGCCCCTCTCTGGAACATGGGAGGTTGAGCCCCCCTCCAGAACATGGGTTGAGCCCCCCTTTGGAACATGGGGGTCTAAGCCCCCTCTGGAACATGGGGGTCCCAGCCCCCCTCTGGAACATGGGTGGCTGAGCCCCCCTCTGGAACATGGGTGGTTGAACCCCCCTCTGGAACATGGGTGCTTGAGTCCCCCTAAGAAACATGGGTGGATGAACACCCCTCTGGAACATGGGGGTCTCAGCCCCCCTCCGGAACATGGGTGGTTGAGCCCCACTCTGGAACAATGGAGTGTCAGCCCCCCCTGGAACATGGGGGTCTCGGCCCCCCTCTGGAACATAGGGGTCTTATCCCCCCTCTGGATAATGGGTGGTTTAATCCCCCTCCGGAACACGGCCCCCCTCTGAAACATGGCTGGTTGAGCCCACCTTTGAATCTTGGGTGGTTGAACCCCCTCCCGAACACGGGTGTTTGGGCCCCGCTCCAGAACATGGGAGGTTGAATCCCCCTCCGGAACATGGGTGATTGAACCCCCCTCTGGAACATGGGTGGTTGATCCCATCTCTGGAACATGGGTGGTTGAACCCCCCTCTGGAGCATGGGTGATTGAGCCCCCCTTTGGAACATGGGGATCTCAGCCCCCCTCTGGAACATGGAGGTCTCAGTCCCCCTCTGAAATATGGGTGGTTGAGCCCCCCTCTGGAACATGGAGGTCTCAGCCCCCCTCTGGAACATGGGTGGTTGAGCCCCCCTATGGAACATTGGTGGTAGAACCCCCTTCTGGTACATGGGTTGTTGAACCCCCCTCTGGAATATGGGTGGTTGAACCACCCTCTGGAACATGGGTGGTTGAGCCCTCCTATGAAACATGAGTGGTTGAACCCCCCTCCTGAACATGGGGGTCTCAGCCCACCTCTGGAACATGGGTGGTTGAACCCCCCCACTGGAACATGGGTGGTTGAGCCCCCCTCTGGAACATGGGTGGTTGAACCCCCCTCCGGAACATTGGTGGTTGAGCCCCCCTCTGGAACATGGGAGTCTCAGCCCCCCTACATAACATGGGGGTCTCAGCCCCCCTTTGGAACATGGGTGGTTGAGCCCCCCATGGAACATGGGTGGTTGAACCTCCCGCCAGAACATGTGTGGTTGAGCCCCCCTCTGGAACATGGGTGGTTGAGCCAACTCTGAAACATGGGGGTCTTGGCCCCTCTCTGTAACATGGATGGTTGAAACCCCCTCCAGAAAATGGGTGGTTGAGCCCCCCTGGAACATGGGTGGTTGAGCCCCCATCTGGAATATGGGGGTCTCAGCCCCCCTCTGAAACATGGGTGGTTGAACCCCCCTCTGGATCATGGGTGGTTGAGTCCTCCTTTGGAACATGGGGGTCTTAGCCCCTCTCCAGAACATGGGTGGTTGAGCCCACTTCTGGAACATGGATGGTTGAGCCCACCCCCTCTGGAACATGGGTGGTTGAACCACCCTCCAGAACATGGGTGGTTGAGCCCCTCTCTGGAACATGGATGGTTGAACTCCCCACTGGAACATGGGGGTCTCAGCCCCCCTCTGAAACATGGGTGGTTGAACCCCCCTCTGGATCATGGGGTCTCAACCCCCCTATGGAACATGGGGGTCTAAGCCCCCCTCTGGAACATGGGTGGTTGAACCCCCCCTACAGAACATGGGTGGTTGAGCCCCTCTCTGGAACATGGATGGTTGAACTCTCCACTGGAACATGGGGGTCTCAGCCACCCTCTGAAACATGGGTGGTTGAACCCCCCTCTGCAACATGGGTGGTTGAGTCCTCCTTTGGAACATGGGGGTCTCAGCCCCTCTCCAGAACATGGGTGGTTGAGCCCACTTCTGGAACATGGATGGTTGAGCCCACCCCCTCTGGAACATGGGTGGTTGAACCACCCTCCAGAACATGGGTGGTTGAGCCCGTCTCTGGAACATGGGTGGTTGATCCCCCCTCCGGAACATGGGTGGATGAGCCCCCCTTTGGGACATGGAGGTCTCAGCCCCCCTCTGGAACATGGGTGGTTTAGCCCCCCTCTGGAACATGGGTGGTTGAGGCTCCCTCTGGAAAATGGGGGTCTCAGCCCCCCTCTGGAACATGAGGGTTTCAGCCCCCCTCTGGAACATGGGTGGTTGAACCCCCTTCTGGAAAATGGGTGGTTGAGCCCCCCTCCAGAACATCAGTGGTTGAGCCCCCCTCTGGAACAAGGGGTCTGAGCCCCCCTCTAGAACATGGGGTTCTCAGCCCCCCTCAGGAACATGGGTGGTTGAACCCCCCTCTTGAATAAGGGGGTCTCAGCCCCCCTCCGGAACATGGGCAGTTGAACCCCCATCCAGAACATGGGTGGTTGAACCCCCCTCCAGAACATTGGTGGTTGAGACCCCCTCTGGAACATGGGCGGTTGAACCCCCCTCTGGAACATGGGTGGTTGAGCCTCCATCCGGAATGTGGGTAGTTGAACCCCCCTCGGGAACATGGGTGGATGAGCCCCCCTCAGGAACATGGGGGTCTCAGCCCCCTGTGGAACATGAGGGTCTCAGCCTCCCTATCTAACATGGGTGGATGAACCCCCCTCCAGAACATGGGTGGTTGAGCCCCCCTATGGAACATGGGTGGTTGAACCCCCCTCCAGAACATGGGGGTCTCAGCCCCCCTCTGGAACATGAGGGTTTTAGCCCCCATCCAGAACATGGGCGGTAGAAACACTCTCCGGAACATGGGTGGTTGAACCCCCCTCTGGAACATGGGTGGTTGAGCCCCCCTCTGGAACATGGGGCTCTAATCCCCCCTCTGGAACCTAGGCGGTTGAGCCCCCCTATGGAACATGGGGGTGTCAGCCCCCTCTGGAACATGGGGGCATCAGGCCCCCTCTGAAACATGGGTGGTTGAGCCCCAATATGGAAAATGGATGGTTGAACCCCCCTCTGGAACATGGGTTGTTGAACCCTCCTCTGGAATATGGGTGGTTGAACCACCCTCTGGAAGATGGGTGGTTGAGCCCCTCTATGGAACATGAGTGGTTGAACCCCCCTCCTGAACATGGGGGTCTCAGCCCACCTCTGGAACATGGGTGGTTGAACCCCCCTCCGGAACATGGGTGATTGAACCCCCCTCTGGAACATGGGGGTGTCTGCAGCATTGGGGTCTCAGCCCCCCTCTCTAACATGGGTGGTTGAGCCCCCCTCAGGAACATGGGTGGTTGAGCTCCCCTATGGAACATGGGTGGTTGAACCCCCCTCCGGAACATGGGTGGTTGAGCCCCCCTCCGGAACATGGGTGCTTGAACCCCCCTCTGAACATTGGTGGTTGAGCAACCCTCTGGAACATGGTTTGTTGAGCACCCTCTGGAACATGGGTGGTTGAAACCCCCTCCAGAACATGGGTGGTTTAGCCCCCCTCTGGAACATGGGGGTGTCAGTACCCTCTGGAACATTGGGGTCTCATCCCCCCTCTGGAACATGGGGGTCTCAGCCCCCCACTAGAACATGGGTGGTTGAACACCTCTCCAGAACATGGGTGGTTGAGCCCCCCTCTGGAACATGGAAGGTTCAATGCCCCTCTGGAACATGGATGGTTGAACACCCCTCCGGAACATGGGTGGTTGAGCCCCCCTATGTAACATGGTGGTTGAACCCCCCTGCGGACCATGGAGGTCTCAGCCCCCCTAAGGAACATGGGGATCTCAGCCCCCCTGTGAACATGGGTGGTTGAACCCCCCTCAATAACATGGGTGGTTGAGCCCCCCTCTGGAACATGGATGATTGAGCCCCCCTCTGGAACATGGGGGTCTCTGGCCCCCTATTGTCATGGGTGTCTCAGCCCCCCTCCGGAACATGGGTGGTTTAGCCCCCCTCTGGTACATGGGTGGTGGAATCCCCCTCCGGAACATGGGTGGTTGAGCCCCCCTCTGGAACATGGGTGGTTTAGCCCCCCTCTGGTATATGGGTGTGTCAGCCCTCCTCTGGAACATGGGGGTATCAGCCTCCTTCTGGAACATGAGGGTCTCACCCCCCCCCCCCTGGAACATGGGTGGCTGAACCCCTCTCTGGAACATGAGTGGTTAAGCCCCCCTATGGAACATGGATGGTTGAGCCCCCTCCTGAACATGGGTGGTTGAGCCCCCCTCTGGAACATGGGAGTCTCAGCCCCCCCTCTGGAACATGAGGGTCTCAGCCCCCCTCTCTAACATGGGTGGTTGAGCCCCCCTCAGGAACATGGGTGGTTGAGCTCCCCTATGGAACATGGGTGGTTGAACCCCCATCCGGAACATTGGGGTATCAGCCCCCCTCCTGAACATGGGGGTCTTAGCCCCCCTCTGGAACCTGGATGGTTGAACCCCCCTCCGGAACATGGGTGGTTGAGCCCCCCTCCGGAACATGGGTGCTTGAACCCCCCTCTGGAACATTGGTGGTTGAGCAACCCTCTGGAACATGGGTTGTTGAGCACCCTCTGGAACATGGGTGGTTGAACCCCCCTCCAGAACATGGGTGGTTGAGCTCCCCTCTGGAACATGGGGGTGTCAGTACCCTCTGGAACATTGCAGTCTCATCCCCCCTCTGGAACATGGGGGTCTCAGCCCCCCACTAGAACATGGGTGGTTGAACACCTCTCCAGAACATGGGTGGTTGAGCCCCCCTCTGGAACATGGAAGGTTCAATGCCCCTCTGGAACATGGATGGTGGAACACCCCTCCGGAACATGGGTGGTTGAGCCCTCCTATGGAACATGGGTGGTTGAACCCCCCTGCGGACCATGGGGGTCTCAGCCCCCCTAAGGAACATGGGGGTCTCAGCCCCCCTGTGAACATGGGTGGTTGAACCCCCCTCAATAATATGGGTGGTTGAGCCCCCCTCTGGAACATGGGTGGTTAAGCCCTCCTCTGGAACATGGGGGTCTCTGTCCCCCTATGGTCATGGGGGTCTCAGCCACCCTCTGGAACATGGGTGGTTGAGCCCCTCTCTGGAACATGGGTGGTTGATCTCCGCTCTGGAACATGGGGGTCTCAGCCCCCTCTGGAACATGGTGGGATGAACCCCCCTCTGGAACATGGGTGGTTGTGCCCCCCTTTGGAACATGGAGTTCTCAGCCCCCCTCTGGAACATGGGGGTCTCAGCCCCCCTCCAGAACATGGGTGGTTGAGCCCCCATCTGGAACATGGAAGATTGAACCCCCCTCTGGAACATGAGTGGGTGAACCCCCCTCCGGAACAAGGGGGTCTGAGCCCCCCTCTGGAGCATGGGGTTCTCAGCCCCCCTCCGGAACATGGGTGGTTGAACCCCCCTCTTGAATATGGGGGTCTCAGCCCCCCTCCGGAACATGGGCGGTTGAACCCCCCTCTGGAACATTGGTGGCTGAGCCCCCCTCTGGAACATGGGTTCTTGAGCCCACCTCTGGAACATGG
The DNA here is from genome assembly GCA_033557465.1 of Ichthyophis bannanicus. NCBI lineage: Eukaryota > Metazoa > Chordata > Amphibia > Gymnophiona > Ichthyophiidae > Ichthyophis > Ichthyophis bannanicus. The sequence continues at coordinate 1,831,111,775 of CM066032.1, read as the reverse complement.
GTTGTTGAACCCCCCTCCAGAACATGGGTGGTTGAGCCTCCCTCTGGAACATGGGGGTGTCAGTTCCCCTCTGCAACATTGGGGTCTCATCCCTCCTCTGGAACATGGGTGCATGAGCCCCTCTCTGGAACATGGGGGTCTCAGTGCCCCTATGGAAAATGGGGGTATCAGCCCCCCTCTAGAACATGGGTGGTTGAACCCCCTATGGAACATGGGTTGTTGAACCACCCTCTTGAACATGGGTGGTTGAGCCCCCCTGTGGAAAATGTGGGTCTCAGCTCCCCTCTGGAACATGGGGGTCTCATCCCCCCTACAGAGCATGTGGGTCTCAGCCCCCCTTTGGAACATGGGTGGTTGAGCCCCCATCTGGAACATGGAAGATTGAACCCCCCTCTGGAACATGAGTGGTTGAACCCCCCTCCGGAACAAGGGGGTCTGAGCCCCCCTCTGGAGCATGGGGTTCTCAGCCCCCCTCCGGACCATGGGTGGTTGAACCCCCCTCTTGAATATGGGGGTCTCAGCCCCCCTCCGGAACATGGGCGGTTGAACCCCCCTCTGGAACATTGGTGGCTGAGCCCACCTCTGGAACATGGGTTGTTGAACCCCCCTCCAGAACATGGGTGGTTGAGCCTCCCTCTGGAACATGGGGGTGTCAGTTCCCCTCTGCAACATTGGGGTCTCATCCCTCCTCTGGAACATGGGTGCATGAGCCCCTCTCTGGAACATGGGGGTCTCAGTGCCCCTATGGAAAATGGGGGTATCAGCCCCCTCTAGAACATGGGTGGTTGAACCCCCTATGGAACATGGGTTGTTGAACCACCCTCTTGAACATGGGTGGTTGAGCCCCCCTGTGGAAAAGGTGGGTCTCAGCTCCCCTCTGGAACATGGGGGTCTCATCCCCCCTACAGAGCATGTGGGTCTCAGCCCCCCTTTGGAACTTGGGTGGTTGAGCCCCCCTATGGAACATGGGAGGTTGAACCCCCCTCTTGACCATGGGGGTCTCAGCCCCCCTATGGAACATGGGGGTCTCAGCCCACTTTTGGATCATGGGGGTCTCTGCCCCCCTCTGGAACATGGGTGGTTGAACCCCCCTCCGGAACATGGGTGGTTGAGCCCCCCTGTGTAACATGGGTGGTTGAACCACCCTTTGGAACATGGGTGGTTGAGCCCCCCTGTGGAAAATGTGGGTCTCAGCTCCCCTCTGGAACATGGGGGTCTCAGCCCCCCTACAGAGCATGGAGGACTCAGCCCCCCTCTGGAACATGGGTGGTTGAGCCCCCTCCTATGGAACATGGGCGGTTGAACCCCCCCCTCCTGACCATGGGGTCTCAGCCCCCCTATGGAACATGGGGGTCTCATCCCCTTTTTGGATCATGGGGGTCTCTGCCACCCTGTGGAACTTGGGTGGTTGAACCCCCCTCTGGAACATGGGTGGTTGAGCCCCCCTCCAGAACATGGGTGGTTGAACCAATTCTGGAACATGGGGGTCTCAGCCCCCTCTGGAACATGGGGCTCTCAGCCCCCCTCTGGAACATGAGGGTCTCAGCCCCCCTCTGGAACATGCATGGCTGAGCCCCCCTCAGGAACATGGGTTGTTGAGCCCCCCTATGGAACATGGGTGGTTGAAACCCCCTCTGGAACATGTGTGGTTTAACCCCCCTCTGGAACATGGGTGGTTGAAACCCCCTCTGGAACATGTGTGGTTGAACCCCCCTCTGGAACATGGGGGTCTCAGCCCCCCTCCTGAACATGGGGGTCTCAGCCCCCCTCTGGAACCTGGATGGTTGAACCCCCCTCCGGAACATGGGTGGTTGAGCCCCCCTCCGGAACATGGGTGCTTGAACCCCCCTCTGGAACATTGGTGGTTGAGCAACCCTCTGGAACATGGGTTGTTGAGCACCCTCTGGAACATGGGTGGTTGAACCCCCCTCCAGAACATGGGTGGTTGAGCTCCCCTCTGGAACATGGGGGTGTCAGTACCCTCTGGAACATTGCAGTCTCATCCCCCCTCTGGAACATGGGGGTCTCAGCCCCCCACTAGAACATGGGTGGTTGAACACCTCTCCAGAACATGGGTGGTTGAGCCCCCCTCTGGAACATGGAAGGTTCAAAGCCCCTCTGGAACATGGATGGTTGAACACCACTCCGGAACATGGGTGGTTGAGCCCTCCTATGGAACATGGGTGGTTGAACCCCCCTGCGGACCATGGGGGTCTCAGCCCCCTTAAGGAACATGGGGGTCTCAGCCCCCCTGTGAACATGGGTGGTTGAACCCCCCTCAATAACATGGGTGGTTGAGCCCCCCTCTGTAACATGGGTGGTTGAGCCCTCCTCTGGAACATGGGGGTCTCTGGCCCCCTATGGTCATGGGGGTCTCAGCCCCCCTCTGGAACATGGGTGGTTGAGCCCCTCTCTGGAACATGGGTGGTTGATCTCCCCTCTGGAACATGGGGGTCTCAGCCCCCTCTGGACCATGGTGGGATGAACCCCCCTCTGGAACTTGGGTGGTTGTGCCCACCTTTGGAATATGGAGTTCTCAGCCCCCCTCTGGAACATGGGAGTCTCAGCCCCCCTCCAGAACATGGGTGGTTGAGCCCCCATCTGGAACATGGAAGATTGAACCCCCCTCTGGAACATGAGTGGTTGAACCCCCCTCCGGAACAAGGGGGTCTGAGCCCCCCTCTGGAACATGAGGTTCTCAGCCCCCCTCCAGAACATGGGTGGTTGAACCCCCCTCTTGAATATGGGGGTCTCAGCCCCCCTCCGGAACATGGGCCGTTGAGCCCCCCTATGGAACATGGGTGGTTGAACCCCCCTGCGGACCATGGGGGTCTCAGCCCCCCTAAGTAACATGGGGGTCTCAGCCCCCCTGTGAACATGGGTGGTTGAACCCCCCTCAATAACATGGGTGGTTGAGCCCCCCTCTGGAACATGGGTGGTTGAGCACTCCTCTGGAACATGGGGGTCTCTGGCCCCCTATGGTCATGGGGGTCTCAGCCACCCTCTGGAACATGGGTGGTTGAGCCCCTCTCTGGAACATGGGTGGTTGATCTCCCCTCTGGAACATGGGGGTCTCAGCCCCCTCTGGACCATGGTGGGATGAACCCCCCTCTGGAACATGGGTGGTTGTGCCCCCCTTTGGAACATGGAGTTCTCAGCCCCCCTCTGGAACATGGGGGTCTCAGCCCCCCTCCAGAACATGGGTGGTTGAGCCCCCATCTGTAACATGGAAGATTGAACCCCCCTCTGGAACATGAGTGGTTGAACCCCCTCCGGAACAAGGGGGTCTGAGCCCCCCTCTGGAACATGAGGTTCTCAGCCCCCCTCCGGAACATGGGTGGTTGAACCCCCTCTTGAATATGGGGGTCTCAGCCCCCCTCCAGAACATGGGCGGTTGAACCCCCCTCTGGAACATTGGTGGCTGAGCCCCCCTCTGGAACATGGGTTATTGAGCCCACCTCTGGAACATGGGTTGTTGAACCCCCCTCCAGAACATGGGTGGTTGAGCCTCCCTCTGGAACATGGGGGTGTCAGTCCCCCTCTGCAACATTGGGGTCTCATCCCTCCTCTGGAACATGGGTGCATGAGCCCCTCTCTGGAACATGGGGGTCTCAGTGCCCCTATGGAAAATGGGGGTATCAGCCCCCCTCTAGAACATGGGTGGTTGAACCCCCCTATGGAACATGGGTTGTTGAACCACCCTCTTGAACATTGGTGGTTGAGCCCCCCTGTGGAAAATGTGGGTCTCAGCTCCCCTCTGGAACATGGGGGTCTCATCCCCCCTACAGAGCATGTGGGTCTCAGCCCCCCTTTGGAACATGGGTGGTTGAGCCCCCCTATGGAACATGGGTGGTTGAACCCCCCTCCTGACCATGGGGGTCTCAGCCCCCCTATGGAACATGGGGGTCTCAGCCCACTTTTGGATCATGGGGGTCTCTGCCCCCCTCTGGAACATGGGTGGTTGAACCCCCCTCCGGAACATGGGTGGTTGAGCCCCCCTGTGGAACATGGGTGGTTGAACCACCCTCTGGAACATGGGTGGTTGAGCCCCCCTGTGGAAAATGTGGGTCTCAGCTCCCCTCTGGAACATGGGGGTCTCAGCCCCCCTACAGAGCATTGAGGACTCAGCCCCCCTCTGGAACATGGGTGGTTGAGCCCCCTCCTATGGAACATGGGTGGTTGAACCCCCCTCCTGACCATGGGGTCTCAGCCCCCCTATGGAACATGGGGGTCTCATCCCTTTTTGGATCATGGGGGTCTCTGCCCCCCTGTGGAACTTGGGTGGTTGAACCCCCCTCCGGAACATGGGTGGTTGAACCAATTTTGGAACATGGGGGTCTCAGCCCCCTCTGGAACATGGGGGTCTCAGCCCCCCTCTGGAACATGAGGGTCTCAGCCCCCCTCTGGAACATGCATGGCTGAGCCCCCCTCAGGAACATGGGTTGTTGAGCCCCCCTATGGAACATGGGTGGTTGAAACCCCCTCTGAAACATGTGTGGTTGAACCCCCCTCTGGAACATGGGTGGTTGAGCCCCCCTCTGGAACATGGGTGTTTGAGCCCCCCAAGGGAACAATTGTCTCAGCCCCCCTATGGCTCATGGGGGTCTCAGTCCCCCTCTGGAACATGTGTGGTTGAGCCCCCCTCTGGAACACAGGGGTCTCAGCCCCCCTATGGAGCATGGGGGTCTCAGCCCCCCTCTGGAACATGAGTGGTTGAACCCCCCTCTGGAACTTGGGTGGTTGAACACCCCTCCGAAACATGGGTGGTTGAATCCCCCTCCGGAACATTGGTGGTTGAGCCCCCTCTGGAACATGTGTGGTTGAGCCCCCCTCTGCAACATGGGTGGTTGAGCCCCCCTCTGGAACATGGGGGTGTTTGTCCCCCTCTGCTGCATTGGGGTCTAGCCCTCCTCTGGAAGATGGATGGATGAGCCCCCCTCTGGAACATGGGGGTCTCAACCCCTTATGGAAAATGGGGGTATCAGCCCCCCTCTGGAACATGGGTGGTTGAACCCCCCTATGGAACATGGGTGGTTGAAACACACTCTGGAACATCGGTGGTTGAACCCCCCTCCGGAACATGGGTGGCTGAGCCCCTCTCTGGAACATGGTGGTTTAACCCCCCTCTGGAACATGGGTGGTTGAACCCCCCTCCGGAACATGGGTGGTTGAGCCCCCCTCTGGAACATGGGTGGTTGAGCCCCCCTCTGGAACATGGGTGGTTGAGCCCCCCTCTGGAACATGGGTGGTTGAGCACCCCACCAGAACATGGGTGGTTGAACCCCCTTCCAGAACATGGGTGGTTGAGTCCCCCTCTGGAACATGGGGTCTCAGCCTCCCTCTGGAAAATGAGTGGTTGAGCCCCCCTCAGGAACATGGGTGTTTTATCACCCCTCTGGAAAATGGGTTGTTGAACCCCACTCTAGAACATGGGTGTTTGAGCCCCAATCTGGAACATGGGGGTGTCAGTCCCACTCTGGAACATGGGTGGTTGAACCCCCCTCTTGAACATGGGTGGTTGAGCCCCCTTCCGGAACATGGGTGGTTGAACCCCTCTCCGGAACATGGGAGGTTGAGCTCCCATCCGGAACATGGGTGGTTGAACCTTCCTCCAGAACATTGGTGGTTGAACCCCCCTCTGGAACATGGGGCTCTCAGCACCCCTCTGGAACATGGGGGTCTCATCCCCCCCCCTGGAACATGGGTGGTTGAACCCCCCTCCGGAAATGGGTGGTTGAGCCCCCCTCAGGAACCTGCGTGGTTGAGCCCGCTTCTGGAACATGGGTGGTTGAACACCCCTCCGGAACTTGGATGGTTGAGCCCCCCCTCTGGAACATGGGGATGTCAGTCCCACTCTGCAACATGGGGGTCTCAGCCCCCCTCTGGAGCATGGGGAATAAGCAGCGAAAACCTGGTGATTGTGGCCGGGACAGTGTGCAGAGGGGTCCCCTCCACCAGATCCAGGCCACAGCAGGCCACCCTTGAGTCGGCAGCGGGGAAAATGGGTGCCGAGCATGCTCCTGGGAGTCAAGAGTATCTGTGGGGAGGATGTTCACACAAGTGGCAGGTTCACACCGGGCATCCACGGCACTGATTCTGCTTACTGCGGGAACGTTTTGTTCCCGTGGTCCAGAATCGGGTCCAAAAGGGCCCATCTTGCTTGGGGCCATCCGGATAGCCCGGGTGTGCCCCTATCTGAATTGGGCTCCATGTCATCCACTGATACTTCATCCACATTAATATCATAATGTTCCCTAATAACCCCCTATTAATACTTCTCCTGCTACAACTACTGCTACTGTACATAAGGGCTACCCCACTTCAAACCACCACATTAATGGCTTTATGACCTCCAACTGGATGATCATGTGCTAATCTAAGTACTAGCCCTTTGAAAGTTGTGGGTACCACCAATTGTTTACGAATGGTCCCATTTCTGGGGTCCTGACTCTCTCTATATAATATTTCATTATCTAGTCTGAATCTGGGCAACTCCTCCCTGACCTCCTGAGCATACTTAAAAGCTCGGGTGAGAGCTTGATCAGCTCACTGTTCTTGTGGAAAGTTAGGAAACTTTGCCACTAACTCAGCTGGCACCCAGGGTAAACTTTGACCTGCCAACATGTCAGCCCTACCCTGTGCTCTGCAAAGTCTCTCACGCCGCTTTTGTGCTTTCAACTTTCTTACTTTCCCAGACGGTGGAGTTATTAAATCATCATGAGAGGGTAAGTCTCCTAATAACTCTGCCTGCTCCCCCTCTTCCTTTTGTCTCTCTACCTTAGCCTGCGAGCGGGTGGATACAAGGCCCCTCTTATTACCTATAGTTTGGCCTTCTGGAAGCTTAACTGTCTTTTTAGCTAGGGACTGAGGACTTTCAAACAAAGGCCCGGGAGCTATTTCCATTAATCCTTCTCCCTCCTTCTTTCCTAGCCCTTTCACTAGTCCCTGCTTAAATCTTGCCCAGTCTTTTCCTAGAACCAAATCAAATGGTAGCCTAGGCACCACTGCTAACAGAACTTCCTCTTGCTCCCCCAGGCACTTAACCATTAGCCTATAGGTGGGGTATGATGTTGCAGCACCATGAATGCATCTGATGTGAACTTGGCTTTCAGGGGTTTTAGGCACAAATCCTTCTTGGGCCTCTATCCTCTTCCAAAGCCTCTTTAACAACATACTCTGGTCTGCCCCAGAGTCTAACAGAGCATTTGTGGTAATTCCCTGCACATCAACCATCAAAAGAAATCCTTCTTTGGGCTGTTTTAAATCAACATCCATTAAGCTAGTGTGTGTCTGGCATCCCCTTTCTAAATGTCCCCATTTTCCACATTTGAAACATTTCTTTTTACTCCACTGTGTCATCTGGTTTGGCACAGTACATTTATTTTCAGAAACAGTTTTAACCATTTTCTTTTCTGATACAGCACAGCTTGCCTCAGCACCAATCCTCAGAGGGCCACCCATTCTATGGCAAGCCTGCGTGGCTTCCAAGAATCTCTCTGCTAGCATGGTTGCCTCTCCAAGATTTTGGCAATTTTGCTGTATAAGGAAAGTGTGCAAATCTTTAGGCACAGCAGATATAAATTGTTCAAGCATAATAATGTCTAATAACATTTCTACAGTCTTTCCCTCAGGCTCCAACTATTTTACAGCCAATCCTCTGATTCTCTGACTCAGAGCCCTGGGTGTTTCACCCACTCTTAATGTAGTAGCTCTAAACATTCGCCTATACTCTGAAATAGACAACCCTAGGCGATCTCTAATAGCAGCCTTTACATCTTTATAATTCAAAGCCTGGGCTGCTGGCATTGCTCTATAAGCTGCAAGCGCCTCTCCAGTTAATGAGGCTGCCAACCTTACTGCCCACTGGGTCTCTGGCCATGCTAATGCTTGTGCCACTCTCTCAAAAGACTCTAGAAAATCATCAACATTATCATCTGGAGTTAGCTTCCCAAAACTAAATGCCCCAATTCCCTGATTGAGTCCCACACTGTCCACATGTGGTATACCAGTATTTACTGCTGGTCTTGCATCTGGTCCACTTTGGTTCTGCAGATTAACTAGGGCTTTCACCAGTTCAAGCACTGGCCTCTGCTGGTCCATTAAGGCTTTCATAGCAGTGTCCTGTGCCTGCTGCGCTAGTTCCTATTGCCTGCTAAACTGGGCTGCCATCCACTCAGCTAGTTCCCTTGGATCCATCTTGATCCCTGCAAGAAACAAAGAAAAAAAAACACAGTGCACCACCTTCCAAACAGGTGTTTTCTCCTAATTTTATTTTCTCAATTACCCCTGTGCCTTACTCCCATCCACCACTAGACATGCCCAGGAGCACCACCCTGTTTTTGTAGAATCTGGTATAAGGCGCCTCTGCCACTAAGGCCTGAAACTCACAAACTCTGCGAGTAGAGGTGAGTGCAACCAGGAATGCCATTTTCCAATAGAGGTATCGTAGGTGGCAAGTAGCCAGAAGCTCAAAGGACAGGTGCGTTAGCTGCCCCAATACCATAGTAAGGTCCCATACGGTCACCAGTGGCTTCGATAAGGGCAGACCCCTAAGAAAGCGGGTCACCGGTGGCTGGACTGAGAGGGGCTTGCCATCCACCGGGTGGTGATACGCCACCAGGGCACTGAGGTGCACCAGGATGGAGTTAGATTTAAGCCTGGATTGCGAGAGGTGGAGACGGTATTGTAACAGTCCCACCAGGCAGACGAACATATCAGTCCTGTGCTGCATATACCAGGCTACAAACCTGCACCATTTGAACGTGTAAGCTTTCCTAGTAGAGGCCTTGGAAGAGGCCATCAGGATCTCCTCTACCTCCCCTGAGAGATTCAAAGGGGCTAAAGTCACCCTTTCAGCAGCTATGCTGTCAGAGACAGGGACCCCAGGTTGGGGTGCAGAAAAGAGCCCCCTTCCTGAGACAGGAGTCCTGCAGAAGTCCCCAAAGGGATGGTGATCTCCACTGTTAGTCGGAGGAGCAGTGGGAACCATGGTTGCCAGGGCTACCGAGGGGCTATCAGGATAAGCAAGGCCTTGTTGCAGAGGGTCCTGAACAAGGTTTTTGCAATCAGCGGTGTGAGAGGGAGGGCGTATCTGAGGCCCTCCGACCACGAGATGAGGAACACATCCACTGCCACCCAGGCTGGCAAACAGGTCCATCACGGGTATCCCCCAGATCTGGAAAAGCCGGTTGGCCACATTGGGGTCCAGCTGCCACTTATATGGCTGGAGGACTCTGCTCAACCTATCGGCCAGCAGGTTGTTCTGGCCAGGTAGGTATACTGCCCACAGGAGAATACCTTGTTGGATTGCATATGAGCAAAGGACCACTGCCTCCTGACAGATGGCACGAGAACCCATGCCCCCCTGTTTGTTCACATAGAACATCGCTACCTGGTTGTCCTTCTGGACCTGCACTGGCTGGTGACGCAGGTGGTGGCAAAACACTCGCAGGGTAAATATATCACCCGCAGCTCCAGGAGGTTGATCTACTGGGTGCTCTCATCTGGTGACCAGCTGCCCTGAATTGCGAGCTCCTCGCAGTGGGCTCCCCAGCCGAGCAAGGAGGCATCTATGGTAAAGACCTTTGAGGGACTTGGGGCCTGAAAAGTCATGCCCGCCTCAAGATACTGGGAAGACTGCCTTTGTCTCAGAGGCACCCTGTGGCTTGAGTCCCCTGTCTCGGAGACACCACTGCACTGCCCTCATGTGGAGGTGAGCATTTGGGGTGACATGGATCGTGGAGGCCATGGACCGAGAAGGCGCAGAAGGAGCCGAGTGGGCACAGAGGGATGGTACTGTATGCACCATGCCAGAGTCCTGTGACAGTTGCCTCGGTCCCTGGGCAAGAAGGCCTTTGACTGGAGAGTATCCAGTTTTTCCCTGATGAACTTCAGACATTGTGTCGGGAGGAGGTGAGACTTGGGGTAGTTTATGACAAAGCCCAAATGCTGCAGAACCTGGATGGTGCGTGCGGTGGCCAACTGCACTTCTGAGGCCGTGCCTCCCTTTATGAGCCAGTCGTCCAGGTAGGGGAAGATAAAGACCCCCTGGAGAAGGAGGAAGGCAGCCATGTCTGCCAGGCATTTTGTGAATACCCTTGGGGCATAAGCCAAGCCAAAAGGGAGCACCCTGTATTGATAGCGCCTGCCCCCCACTATGAACCGCAAGTACTGTCTGTGGTTGGGGTGAATGAGGATGTAGGTATAGGCATCTTTCAGGTCTAAGGAGCATAGTAAATCTCCCTGCTGGAGGTAGGGCAGCAATGTTTCAAGGGAGAACATCTTGAACTTCTCCCTCACCGGGAATTTGTTGAGTTTGCACGGGTCAAGGATGGGCCTTAGGCCCCTTGTTCTTTTTGGCATGAAGAAGTACCTGGAGTCGAACCCCTTGCCTTTGAGATGGTGGGGCACTGGTGCCACCACTTTGTCCTCGAGAAGACCTGCCAACTTCAGTAGAAGGTCCCGGTGGAGGGAGACCTGAGGGGCTCTCCCAGAAAATAAGGGGGATGTGTCTGAGTCAGATGGAGGAGTTAACCCTCCCTGACCATCCGAAGTGCCCAGAAGTCGGCTAACCACCTCTGGGCATTGTGGGTCAGACATCCCCCTGTGGGCTACTGATTTCCTAGGCATAGAGAGGCTATGCTCAAGGAGTCAAAAACTCCCCCCTGGCTGGGCTGAAGCCAGTGCCTGGGGTTTTGGAGCCTTCTGCTTACGAGGGCAATGCCCATGTCCCTTGGCCTACTGAACCTGTTGAGGAGCTGGGGAGGCCTGAAAACGTGGGTAGTTTCTATAAGCAACCCCTTTCCTTGGGTAGAAGGACTTTTTACCTGAGCCCTTCCATCGGGGAGGGGCAGCAGTCTTTTTAGAGAGCCTGGTCCTCCTCATTAACTCAGTCTCAGGCTCGGCAGCCTTGTCGGTCATGGGATTGCCAAACAGGTTCTCTCCTTTGCATGGGACATCGACCAATTTGTCCTGAACCCACTGCTCACTGTCAGGCGACTGTAGCCAAGCTTGGCGTCATGCACCGATGCTTACCGCCACTACTTGAGCTGCTGACTTGAACCCATCATAGGCTGCCCGAGACATGGACTTGGAGCACTCACAGACTGCCTTGGCCAGGTTCTTGAACCACTGCAGTGGTTCCTCGGAGAGACCAGCTGAGAATCCGGCGAGATCCTTCGCCAGATCTCTCAGGTACATACCCATGTACAGCTGGTAGGCCTGGATGCAGTCGATGAGCATCGAGCCCTGGTAACATTTTCTGACGAGGGCATCCAAGGTGCTGACCTCCCTGCCGGGGAGCACCAAGAAGTGCATCTTCTGGCTTTTCAGCTGGCACATGGCCGACTCCACCACTATGGAGTTATGCGGCAGCTGTGATTTCTGGAAGCCCGGGCTCCCACAGACTCGATACATCGAGTCGAGCCGCTTTCTCACAACCGGTACCAATGCCGGTGTCTCCTGCATACAGAGCATCAGCCATTCGAGGACGGGAGGGATGCGCAATGTGAGCGATTCCCTCGGAGGAGCCTCGTACTAGAGGATTTCCAACTCATCTGCCCAAGGGTCTTCCTCAGCTTCCGTAGGGAATGCCAGGGCCTTAGACATATCCTTGACAAAATTAATCAAGCCCATATCTTCCAGCGGGGACTGCTGCCGAGGCTCCGAGATGGGACAGTGTGATGGGTCGTCGCAGTGGCGAAAGGTATTGGGGGACTCCTCGTCCTCCATCTCCTACTCGGAGTAGTCCATCGGTGCCCGGCACACTTGCTGGGGATCATCGTGGTCCCTTCGAGCGGGAATTGGATCGAGACTCGGCCGAGGATCGACTCGAGGCCAAAGGACCTTGAGGATCGGCTCAGCCTCTGGGGCTGTCTTCGACATCGAGGGCCCAGTGGTCAGGGTGGATGAACAGATCATACCAGACAACAGCACCCACTGCTGGTCCATGAAGGCAGACAAACTGCACTCCAGGGCTGCTATTGTGGACTTCAGGCCAGAAGACTCTGCAGTCTTTGGCGCAGGCACTGAGGGACTCAGGCCCGGCGCCAGCTCCTCCAAAGGGGAATCCTCAAAAAGGATGGTGTCTGGGGACCGAGGCTGGTCCGAGGTCGAATCCTTCTGAGGGACCTTTGCTGGCCACTCCTTCTCCGATGCCTCAGATGAGCATCTTGGATTGCGGGACCTGGCCCGGGGAGCACCTGACCGGTCGGATCCATCCAAGGATGCCGCCTTCAAGGGTTTCTTCTTCTTCTGGGGTACACTCGAGGGAGACCCCCTTTCTGAAGACCCATGAAGGGCTTGGGCTCGGAAGGGTCCATCCAAAGTGTCAAGGCTTCAGATGAGGCACTGGCCTTCGGAAGCACTGGGATCTTGGGGAAAATGTATTCTGTTGCTGCTGGCAGCTCTTGAGGGCCTTGCTGGACATCCTCTTTTAAAGACAGCATGTTGCCAGGTCATGGTCTGGCCCGAGGCAGCGGAAACAGCAGCCGAATGTGGCTGTTAAAGACATAATTTTTCAGTCCAATCACACTTCTTAAAGCCACTGGTATCCATGGGGGAAAAAAGTACCCCTGCAAGGTCGAAGACTCACCGAGCTGCCAGTAGGGAAAAAAGGCACGAAGACACCAGAAAATTAAAGAAACAAAAACTACAAAATAGACCCGAACTCGACATTGAGGCAGCGAGGTTGGGTGGCAGGAAGAGTACCGGTATGATACTGGAAGCGAGTATGAAACTTGGAGAGAAAAAAATCAACTTTTTCGGGCTCTGTGGAAAAAAGGAGACTGAGCAAGATGGCATCCTTCGGCAGGAAGAGGACCACGTATATGCAGTAGCATCTCCCAAAGACTTTCTTTAAAAGCTGGAGGATGCTTCCACGAGGACTCCGTTGGTGCTGACGTCACCCATATGAGAGGACTGTATTCTTGCTTGTACTCGGAGAACATAATTATTTCTTACCCAAGGATACATGTCAACAAACTTAAAACAAGCCTCCATAAGATCGTGCTAAAAAAATCCTCACCAGATCCAAATGACCCTGCTGCATATAGACCCATCTCCAGTCTACCATTCATAGGCAAAATCACAGAATAAACAGTCCATCAGCTACAAGACCATGTGAATCTACATGCACCATTGGATCAACATCAGCATGGAGTATAGAGACCTTACTAATATCTCTATTTGACAGCATCATAAGAGGCATAGACAATATCAGAAACAGATTCATCCTAATCTTCCTAAACATCTCTGCAGCCTTTGACACTGTCACCCACCATATACTGCTGCAATGGTTAAAGGAAATAGGACTTCATAGCAACACTTTCAAATGGTTTCAATGATACCTACACAACCGACAGATACAAGTCAAGATTGGTCAAAGGAAATCCACACCATTCCCAGTACACCAGGGCATCCTACAAGGCTCTGCTCTCTCCTCACTATTATTTAACCTATATATTCAACCTAACAACATACAAAATCCAGTATCAAATCTATGAAAATGATATCATGATATACACCCCATTCTGCGGAGATAAGCCAGACTATTCAGCCATAACTAAATGATTGGAAGCTATGACCACATGGCTCAACACAAACAATCTAAAAATAAACTACAGAAAAGCGGAGGCTCTCCACTTTACCACAACACATCATTCACCTCCTGCACAACTATAAAAATGCCACATGGAGACATAACCATCAAGACCGAAGTCAACTATTTGGGAGTTACACTAGATCTGAACCTCAACCTACAAATACAAATAAACAAAACCACAAAAAATGCTTACTACAAGATGAAAATAATACAGAAGATCAAACCACTAAGAACATAAGATGTGCCATACTTTTTTTAGTTGATGTTGTCTACAGTCATCAACCTGTATATAGTTCCATTTTGTATATAGTTCACCTGTGTTCCATGTTCAACTCAATGTTTAATGTAAGTGCAACAGGGTTTTTCCCTTGCACAAGTTTTGTTACCTGTGAACCGCGCTGATTGTAAATAGTGCAGTATAGAAAAACTATAAATAAATAAATAAATAAATAAATACTGGGTCAGACCAAGGTCCATCAAGCCCAGTATCCTGTTTCCAACAGTGGCCAATCTAGGTCATACATACCTAGCAGTTAACCCAAAAGACACATGTTCCACGGTGCTTGTATTGGGTCAAGCAGTGATATCCTGGATCCCTTTTAATAATGGTTTATGAACCTTTCCTCCAGGAACTTGCCCAAACCTTTTTTAAACACAGCTACACTAACAGCTTTTACTACATCCTCCGATAACAAATTCCAGAGTTTGATTACACATTGAGTGAAAAAATATTTTCTCTTATTAGTCTTAAATAGGTTGCTCTGTAGCTTCATTGCATGTCCCCTAGTCTTATTATATTCTGATGACGTAAACAATTGATCTACGTTTACCCGTTCAACTCCATTACTTAATTTATAGACCTCTAACATATCTCCCCTCAGCCGTTTCTTTTCCAGGTTAAAGAGCCCTAACCTTTTTAGCCTCTCTTCATAGGAATATCTTTCCATCCCCTTTATCATTTTGGTGACTCTTCTCTATACCTTTTCTAATATCCCCCCCCCCCCCCCCAAGAGCACATGGTTTGGAACAATGTATCCTTGAAGGATACTACCAAAAGCAGAGAGGTTCCAAAAAAGAGTAAAGTAGCCAAATGCCCTTGAGCATGAAGTAGACAGAGCTTAAAGATTCCAAATTATCCATGCCTACCAATAGCCAGATTAATATGAATAAAAAACAGTCTCTAAAATGCGTGTATACAAATGCTAGAATCCTAAAAAATAAGATGGGGGAGTTAGAATATATAGCACTAAGTTGAAAGGTTAGATATGATTGGAATTTCAGAGACATTTATTTATTTATTTTATTTATGCTTTTCTTCTATACCGCTTTTTCCCAAGATCAAAGGCGGTTTACAATTAACATATTGAACATGGTTTTACATGGAACATCGTATTTTTTCAAACTATGTACAATTAACTTTTCATGAACAATAACATGGAACATATAATTATACATGGTGGAAGGAGGACAACCAGTGGGACACTGTGATACCTGGGTACAAACTATATCATAATGATAGAGCTGATCAAATTGGTGGAGGGGTTGCACTCTATGTTAGAGAGGGCATTGAGTCAGAAAGGATTAAAGTTTTGCAAGGAACACAATTTGCTGTAGAATCTCTATGGATTGAAATTTCATGTAAAAAGGGGAAGGAGATGGCAGTGGGGGTGTACTATTGACCGCCTGGCCAGAATGAACAAATGGATGATAAAATGCTCAAAGAAATCAAGGAAGTTAACAAAAGTTACATCACAGTAATAATAATGGGTGATTTCAATTACCCTGGTATCGACTGGGTCAGTGTCACAGCAGGACATGCTAGGGAGATAAAGTTCCTAGATGAAATAAATGACTGCTTCTTGGAGCAGCTGGTTCATGAACCGACCAGAGGGGAAGCCATATTGGACCTAGTCCTTAGTGGAACAGTAGATCTGGTGCAAGAGATAAGGCTGTTGCGGCCACTTGGCAATAGTGATCATAACATGATCGCGTTTTATTTAATTAATGGAGGAGAGATGGTAAGGAAATCCCAGTACTACCTTTTAATTTTCAAAAGGGAGACTATAATAAAATGAGGAAAATAGTTAAGAAAAAACTAAAAGGAGCAGTTGCAAAAGTTTAAGACTTACATTAAGCTTGGCCTAGTGGTTGGGGCAAGGTACATAGGGCCGGAAGGATGAGGGTTCAAATCCCACTAGAGAACAGCAACCTTGGGCTGGAAGGACTAGGGTTTCTATTCCCACAGGTGCTTCTTGTGGTTTTCAGCAAGCCATTTAACCCTCCATAGCCCATATTCCCTGTAAGCATTAGCATATGTGTCTCATATCCCCTTGTGTTAAATGTATCCCCCAATTGTGCTGTGACCACTTCGATTGAAAGATAAGGTGGCATACAAAACTGTTTAAATGAATAAATAAATGAATAAAATACTATCTTGGAAGCCCAGACCAGCTGTATTCCACACTTTAAGAAAAGTGGAAGGAAGTCCAAAAAACTGCAGCATGGTTTAAAGGTGAGGTCATAGAGGCTGTTGTTGCCAAAAAAGCATCTTTCAGGAAATGGAAAAAAGAGCCAAATGATGAAAACTGGAAAGGTGATTTGCTACTCTTCAGTTTATCAAATAGTTATAATACATCTTCCCGATGTATCAATATTTCCTTCAATTCTTCCGCACCTTTAAATACCACTTCAGTCATGGGTAACATCCCTATATCTTCCTCAGTAAAGACCGAAGCAAAGAATTCATTCAGTCTCTCCGCTATCGCCTTTTCGCCCCTTAGTGTCCCTTTAACGCCTCTATCTTCTAATGGACCAACTGACTCTCTCACGGGTTTTTGCTACGAATGTACTTGAAAAAGTCTTTATTATGCTTTTTTGTTTCCACAGCAAGCGTCTTCTCAAATTCTCCCTTTGCCTGCCTTATCAATGCCTTGCATTTAACTTGCCAGTGCTTGTGCTGTTTCCAGTTTTCGTCTTTTGGCTCTTTTTTCCATTTCCTGAAAGATGCTTTTTTGGCAACAACAGCCTCTATGACCTCACCTTTAAACCATGCTGGCGGTTTTTTGGACTTCCTTCCACTTTTCTTAAAGCGTGGAATACAGCTGATCTGGGCTTCCAAGATAGCATTTTTAAACAACACCCAAGTTTGATGTAAGTCTTTAACCTTTGCAACTGTTCCTTTTAGTTTTTTCTTAACAATTTTCCTCATTTTATCATAGTCTCCCTTTCAAAAGTTAAAAGGTAGAACTGTGGATTTCCTTACCATCCCTTTTTCATTAATTAAATAAAACACAATCATTCTATGATCACTATTGCCAAGTAGCCCCAGCACCCTTATCTCTTGCACCAGATTTGGTGTTCCACTAAGGACTAGGTCCAATATGGCTTCCCCCTGGTCGGTTCATGAATCAGCTGCTCCAAGAAGCAGTCATTTATTTCATCTAGGAACTTTATCACTCTAGCATGTCCTGCTATGACACTGTCCCAGTCAATACTAGGGTAATTGAAAT
Source organism: Ichthyophis bannanicus (assembly GCA_033557465.1). Classification (NCBI taxonomy): domain Eukaryota; kingdom Metazoa; phylum Chordata; class Amphibia; order Gymnophiona; family Ichthyophiidae; genus Ichthyophis; species Ichthyophis bannanicus. Next base: position 1,831,094,666 of record CM066032.1, on the reverse strand, counting down.
CACCCATTGTTATTACACTGCTGTAACGTTTGTTAGCTACCTTGATTTCTTTGAGCATTTCATCATCCATTTGTTCATTCTGGCCAGGCGGTCGATAGTACACCCCCACTGCCATCGCCATTTTTACATGGTACATCTTTACATAGCACACCCCCACTGCCATTTTTACATGGAATTTCAATCCATAGAAATTCTACAGCAAATTTTGTTTCCTTCAAAACTTTAATCCTTTCTGACTCAATGTCCTCTCTAACATAGAGCGCAACTTCTCCACCAATTTGATCAGCTCTATCATTACGATATAGTTTGTACCCAGGTATCACAGTGTCCCACTGGTTGTCCTCCTTTCACCATATCTCTGAGATTCCAATCATATCTAACCTCTCATTTAGTGCTATATATTCTAACTATCCCATCTTAGTTTTTAGACTTCTAGGATCTGCATACAAGCATTTTAGAGACTGTATTTTATTCATATTAATCTGGCTATTGGTAGGCATGGGTAATTTGGAATCTTTAAGCTCTGTCTGCTCCATTCTCAAGGGCATTTGGGCTCCTTTACTCTTTTTTGGAACCTCTCTGCTTTTGGTAGTATCCTTCAAGTATACATTGTTCCGAACCATACGCTCTTGGGCGAATGTCGGCTCTCCTCTGTTATTTAGTTTAAAAGCATCTCTATCTCCTTTTTAAAGGTTAATGCCAGCAGCCTGGTTCCATCCCAGTTAAGGTGAAGCTCATCCCTTCAGATGAGCCTCTCCTTTCCCCAGTAGTTCCCCAGTTCCTAACAAATCCAAAACCCTCATCCTTGCACCATTGTCACATCCACGCATTGAGACTCCAGAGCTCTGCCTGCCTTTTGGGTCCTGCGTGTGGAACGGGAAGCATTTTGGAGAACACTACCATGGTAGCCCCAATAGGGGAGACTCTTCCTCTGAAAGAAAGGCTTTTTGTCCTGTTGCTTCTTGCGCAGGAGGGAAGAAGTCTTCCAGCAGAGACCGGTGCAGGTTACATACTCCATCTCAATCTCCGCCGCTTTGTCCTCCATCAGTTTGCTGAACAACTGTTCTCCCAGACACGGTACATCAAGCAGCTTTTCCTGGACCCATTGTTCAAGGTCCGAGGACTGGAGCCAGGCCTGCTGCCTGGCCCTAATACCTGCAGCTGCTACCCAAGCAGAGGACTCAAAGTTGTCATATGCAGCACGAGAATGGTACTTTGAACAGTCCCCCACTGATTTCAGGAGGGACTGGAAGTGACGGAGGTAATCACTATCAAGGCCCGCCTGGAAGCCCTTGAGCTCCTTCGTGAGGTCACGAAGGAACATACCAATATATAGCTGGTAAGTCTGGATGTGGCAAGCCAGCATGGAGCCTTAGTAGGCCTTTCACCCAAGGGTGTCGAGGGCGCGAGACTCCCTACCCAGTGGAACCGAAGAGTGGGTTTTGGGACTCTTCTGCTTCCACATGGCAGATTCCACTACCACTGAGGTATGGGGGAGCTGGACCTTCCGAAAGCCAGGCCCCCGCTGGACCCTGTACATGGTGTTCAGGTACTTGCTAACAATGGGGATAGACGCAACCGCCTCCCACATGCGGAGGAGCAGCCAGGTCAGAATAGGTGGGACCGGAACCGTGAGGGAGTCTTTGGCGGAGTCTAGTATTGCAAAATATCAATTTTCTCCGCACGGGGCTCCTCCTTGGATTGTGTAGAGAGCGCCAGGGCTTGAGCTATGTCCCACACAAACTCCAAAAAGGAGGTATCCTCAGAGGTGACTGCAACTTCTGAATGAGCAGGGAGGGGTCTGAGGGGAGGCCCTGATGAGTTTGAGATTCAAAGGAAGTATCCCTGTCAGACTTCCAGTCTGAAATCTCCGAGGGGGACTCGGAACTAGGCTGCTTGAGCAGAGCCCATGAAGAGAACTGGGCTCTTAAGGCTGAAGCCCTGCTGGCCCGGGAAGTTCTCACACCCGAGGACCGGGATGGAGATCGAGACCTCTGCTGGGATCCCTCATGAGGCCCCTGGCTCTCAGTGTTGCCTTGACAGTCTGGTGAGCCATCATCCTCAAGGTCTCAGAGCGCGTGTCAGCAAGGCCTGGCACCAGTGCTTGCTGAGCAGCAAGGAAGGCAGAGATGCTGTGCTCCAGTGCCAGCATTCAGGCCCCCCACTCCGGAGTGGGACCCTGCGACGCCGATACCGTGGTAACTGGATTGGGCATCGAGGAAGAGAGGGGGTCCTTGCTGGGACAACCCTCAGGAGACCAGGCACCATCGCCAGAGGCCTCCATATCTGTATGAGGTACCTTTCGGGGTTGCTCCTTCTCCAATTCCAGGGGCTGCTGAGGAGGGCTAAGGGACCAAGCGCAAGAATGTTCATGCTTGTGCAGGGCCCCCAACAGGGTCCTCGAGGCCTTCTTCTTCTTCTGCTCCCTTTTGGGGGACCAGAGGGACGCCAGGGCCATGGAGCAGCCGTGGAGGACACCAGAAGCGGAGGGTCGGTGGAGCAGGAAGCTACTGGAGACACCGTGTCTGTCTTGTGGAAAATATCATCCAGTTTCTGCTTACGGGTCTGGATGGCCTTGGAAGACATCTTTACACAAAGGGAACAAGCTCCAGGTTATGGTCCGCTCCACGATACTGAAGAAAACAGTCATGGGTGTCCATGAGGGACATGCTTTTGGAGCATCTGCACACTTTTTGAAACCAGAAGCCATGGGGGCAAAAAGGATCCCCACAAGGTCGAAGACCTTCGGATCAGCCAGTGGTTGAAAAAGGTGCAAAATGAACTGGATACGAGAAAAAAAAGGAAAAGAAAAAATAACAAAGTCACGGGGTCCGCTGCCAAAGCAGGGGTACTGGGACAGTGGGAAGAGAACCAGGAAACCGGAATAGCAGACAATATGAAAAAACTTTTTCCGAGGTACAGGGATGTGCGTCCGAAGGGCTCTGCGGAAAAAAGGAGACTGATCAAGTTGGTACCCTTGGGCGGGAAGGGGACCACGCATGCGTGATGGCATTCTCAAAGGCTTTCTTTGAAACCTGGGGAAAAGCTCCGCACAGGCTTCATCGGTGCCAATGTCACCCATGTGTGAGGACCAGTGGTGTGCCCCGCAGTTACCAGTGGTGTGCCCCACAGATCTGTCCTTGATCTGATTCTTTTTAACATCTTTGTTAGTGATATAGCGGAAGGGCTGTCTGGTAAGGTTTGCCTCTTTGCAGATGATACCAAAATCTGCAATAAAGAAGACACCCAGGAAGGAGTAGATAATATGAGGAGGGATCTAGCTAAGCTTGAAGAATGGTCATGAATTTGGCAGCTGAGATTTAATGCTAAAAAATGCAGGGCCATGTACTTGGGCTGCAAAAATCCAAGGGAGCAGTACAATGTAGGGAGTGAAGTACTTCTGTCCACGAAAGAAGAGCGGGACTTGGGAGGTGATTGTTTCTGATGATCTTAAAGCAGCTAAACAGGTAGAAAAAGTGACAGTGAAAACCAGAAGGATGTTTGGGTGCATAGGGACAGGAATGACTAGCAGAAAAAAGGAGATGATAATGCCTCTGTATAAATCTCTGGTGTGACCTCATTTGTGTGCAATTCTGGAGACCGCACCTTCAAAAGGCAAATAACTCCCAGGCCTGAGGTAAACGCCTAACCTTTGCAATTGCTCCTTTCAGTTTTTTCTTAACCATTTACTTCATTTTATTATAGTCTCCTTTTTTAAAGTTGAATGCTAGTGCAGTCAATTTCCTTGCATTTATTAAATCAAAAGTGATCATGTTATGATCTCTATTGCCAAGTGGCCCCAAAACAGTTACCTCTTGCACTAGATTCTGCATTCCACTGAGGATTGGTCTAAAATAGCATCCCCTGCATGTCAGTTCCTGAACCAGTTGCTCCATGAAGCAGTCATTTACTTCATCTAGAAACTTTATCTCCCTAGCATGTCCTGATGTAACATTGATCCAGTCTGTACCAGGGTAATTAAAATCTTCCTTAATTTCTGTTAGGATTTTGTCAGTTGCTTTTCATTGTGGCCAGACAGAGGGTAGTACACTCCCACTGACATTTCCTTCTCTTTTTTACATGGCATTTCTATGCATTAAAATTCTACAGTTTATTTTGTTTTCTGCAATATCGATATCCTGTTTAACTCAATGCCCTCTTTAACACATAGAGGCACCCCTCCACCAATGTGATCCACTGTATCATTGCAATATGGTTTGTAGCTTGTCATCATAGTGTTCCATTAGTTATCCTCCTTCCACCAGATCTCTGAGATTCCAATTATATCTAACCTTTCATTCATTGCTATATATTCTAACTCGCCCATCTAATTTTTTTAGACTTCTAGACTAGTCTAGTGGTTAGAGCAAAAAAGTTTGTTTTTTGCTAATATTAACAGTCCGGCTATTTGATGACAGGGTTAATTTGGAAATCTTTCAACTCTGATTTTTACTTAAAGACAGCTGGGTTACTTTTACCTTTGTTGGAACCTCTCTATCGGGATGCCCTGACTTCCTTGTTTTGCTAGTATCATTCAAGGACATCTTTATCTTTATCTTTATCTTTATTTGCGACATTTGATAAACCGCCTGTTGCCAAAGTGTTAAGGCGGTGTACAATAAAATTGGTGCTACTAAGAAACATAGGAGGACATATCATTCCGAACCATGCACTCTTAGACACGATTGGCTTTCCCCCATTCTCTAGTTTAAAAACTGCCCTATCTCCTTTTTAAAAGTTAATGCCAGAAGCCTGGTTCCACCCTCTTCCTTGCACCATCGTCTCATTCATGAATTGAGACTCCAGAGCTTTGCCTGCCTCTTGGTTCCTGAATGTGGAACAGGAAGCATTTCTGAGAATGCTACCCTGGAAGTTATGGATTTCAACTTACTACCTAAAAGCCTAAATTTGGTTTATAGAACCTCCCTCCCACACTTTTCTATGTCATTGGTACTGTTGATCACCACGGTGCTCCCCTAACCTAAAACAGGTATCCCAGCATCATCTCTTGCTGTAGTAATATCTCTGTACAATCACTTGGTCACCATGAAGTCATCACTTGATTTTTTTACATCTCTACTCCATTCCATTTGATATCTCCAGGAAAGCTGGAAACCTTGCTCTCAAAGTCTCCAAGGTCAGTGTGGGATAGTCTCTGTATACTCAGAGTGAATAGGATAAGCTAAGAGTTACATTCCCCAATACAGTTTAAAAAAATAAAAGAGTTCCATCACTTTTCTCTTGAGTCTGTACCTTTCTGGCTTCCTCCAAGTCCGAGACTAATCCTTTTATAGTAGTCCAGTGGTTATATGTAAATTAGGTTGTCCCTCATCACTGCCACATTTAGCCAACAGGTGGCTCTCTCCTGAGCCCCTTAAACACAGTCTACATAGTTTTTAACAGTTCCAAATCTCTTCAGGTAATTGATTCAGGTATCTAATTGCCTGGTTGACCTACCACTTCCCACCTTCCCACATAGCGGTCAAAACCACTTCCACCCTTTGTTGGCCACAGAGACATCCATGACCTCAGACATCAAGTCCTCCCTTCAGTCGACAGGTCACTCTCACCAGAGGAGTTCATATGGCAACCGACTGGTGTTCATTCTGCAAATATAACTAAACCAGCACAGTCAGCGTTTTTGGCTTTGTTCTTTGACTGAGGATTGATGATCACACTTTGGCCAAATTGTTTTGTTTCAATGACAATCATGAAGAGAGACAGCCAAAATTTGTCTCAGGCATCACATATGAAAGACTTTGGGTTATGTTTACTAAGGCACGCTAATGTTACCGGCGTTAAGTGCAGTGTTAATGTGACGGATGCCATATAAGGAAGTGGGTGGTGCAGCATTAAGGTAACCATGGACTGGTAACGTGCGGTACAGAGTGCCCTGGCCATTTAGCATGCAGTATAGGGCGCCCTGGACAATTACCACGCGTTAACGTCACAGCCGACTGGAAGCAGCAGTGCATCCAAAGGGGTTGCAAGCAAAGGCGCGCAGACAGTAGAAGATGCGCTGAGGGATGTGCAGACATGGTGCCATATGAAAAAAAGAGCCGTAGGTGTAAGGCGGTGGACTACAGGCAGCTGATATCGCAGTCTGTAATTGGGATGTGAGCCACAGATAAACACATGCACACACACCATGAAATGGTGTGCAGTGACAATAGCATACAGAAGAGTAAACTAATTAAACCGAAAGGGCATCAGGGGCTGGTCTGAAGGGTCAGCCGTGTGGATGGTGTGTGTACAAGGGCAAAATGGGCAAGAGATCCAAAAAGACGTATGTGAGAATCAAACCAGTACACTGAAGAGTTCAAACACAACTCATCAACACCAATACCAAACCACTGAGCCAACTGCCCACCCAGACAGCCCAAAGAAAGGGACCATATGTAACAGCTAATATGTGTTGGATAGGCTACATGGAGGGCACACTGTAGTGCAGAGTGATGAGAAGGAAGGGTGTGTGTAGAAATGACGTAGCTGCAGCCATTGTATGGTAAGGTTAGCAGAACACAAGCAAAGAAAAAGCAAAGGAACATGTGGGAATCAAACCCATAACCTACTGTATGGTGTCTTAACACATGTCTGTAACCACTATCCCAAACAACCACAACAAGCACAATACAAATATGTTCCACCAAAGGGAATGTGTGTATGGAAACCCGTAGTTCCCTGTGAGATGGCAGACGGCTGGCACACAGACAACTGCAACCGTTCAAGAATGTTAGCACAGGTGGGCCATGTACATCAGCAGTATACCACTAAATACGTTGGTCAGTGTGGTGATGCAGCAGCAGAGACAAATGTGTGTCCAACATGTCACACAAAAATCACTGGCCCATCCACAGATGATGAGCAGGACAGATCATGTCCAGGAGCTGCATGGTGTGTACTGCTCAGTAGGCCCCTCCCCCCAATGCAGCTGCACGCTCCAAATGACGTAGTCACATATGCGTGCAAGTAGACAGTAGGTGGTGCATGATGAGGACCCAACACACATCAGTCATGAAATGTCCACAAAAACATACCTGCCCGGCAATACAGGACACACAAACCTGAAAAAACATGCACAGCAAATAGTCAGCAAGGGTACAGACATATACATGTAACTAGTTATGTAACAGCTGTCCCATACTGCTTTATTATATCAATCAAAGCGGTATACATTGTAATGTAAACATGGTAATGCACATTAAAGAGGGACATTGATAACCTGGATCCTGTCTGAGCAATGGAGAGTAAGTGACCTGCCAAAGGCCACATGGATTGCTAGTGGGAATTGAAACCTGGTCCTCTGGTTCCCAAGCCAGTGTGCTAACCATTATGCCACTCCCCCACACCATGACATGAATATCTCTGCCGTCGATGATGTGTAGACAAGAGGCAGGCGCATCTTTAATCCGCCCCACCGCCACTGTCAGCACCAGTGCCTACGAACACCAATGCCAGCTATGTCCGTGATACACCTCCCAGGTGGGGATGTACTGGCACCAGCCTGACCTTGCATGTGGCCAAGTAGTAGAAAAGCACACCCAAGAAAAGCCACAATGGTCAAAATGAGCTGACATGCAACTGGCCAGGCACATGTATAGCTGTCAGTGTCGAACATCTGTGCATGAGTCATTGTAAGATGAACAGGACAAAGTGACCATAACGTGTCCAATGTCCACCAACTGTACTATGGCCATGTGAGTGCTCAGATAGGTGTGTCAGCCATGAAATATGTGTCAGGCCACACAACTAACAGGGAGCACGGTCTAGGCAGGTACACCAAGCTGACCCCACAAGGTGATAAGGTAGGAAAGGAAGATACAGAGATGTAAGGCCATGCTGCCATGCAGAGATGTGGATTTCCAGTGCACAGGCAAATGCACAAACATGACAATGATGTCATGTCCTAATGCCCCAGCACAACTCCTCAGCTGTGTAGACCATATGTGTGTGTATCAGTGGGTCATACAGCAGTGTAAATGGCCAAAAAACAGTATGTGATGTGCTGAGAAAGAGCAGAAGTCAGGTACCCAGGCAAATTCACATCTTTAATGTACAAATGGGACCAGAAACAGTGACACAATGCAAAATGAGGACATGGCAACAGGTACGAGAGGCACATGTTGCCAAAGAACAAACAAAGCAGAACCTCACAGACATGCAGAGATAGCACTACGCAGAAGGCCTTCTGCAATGGGTGGTGTGGATACAGAATCATCACACATATGTCAAGGTACATGGAATACACAAATGCAGTTGGAAATGGACACACCTACTGCCACACTGCAAAGTTACTGGTGCAATGTGATTGGTGCGATGTAATACGATAAATAGGACTGTGCAGACATGCAATGATTTGTTTGTAAATCAATGTAAAGCGCCACATCTGTACAGTAACCAAACACAATATCATGTACGTGGAGGTAGAGAGAAAGATCAACAATGGTGCAATAACCCACACAAAATCCACATCAGCACATGCACTGGTGTACCAACATATTCAGTCACATGCACATGCACCGTGTATGTTGAACCATGACAGAGTGCTATCCCAGATGCACTGTAACACCCCTGGCGAGGGCCAAACAGCAATCCAAGATGTTGGCGCGCATCACAGTGGTGTGGTGGCAAACAGCGTGTCATGTCCAAGTGTAAGGTAACCAGAGAAATAAAACAGGACCTACACAATGTTCCTCTTGTGCCACACACATGGCTGTATGCTCCTGTTGATCCAAACATACGAGGATATCCAGCGATGCAAGTCACACACATTGGCCACACACACGAACACAATATCTGATGGATTTACAACATACAGCGAGTATGTGAGTCCCTGCTGCACATTTGGGGACCAGTACACAGTGTCCGCAGTGCAAATGGTGTCTACAAACCTACATGTCCTGTTAAGACTGTCCCAGAATCCCTGGGCATGCATAGTCACGTGTGACATCTCAATGTGCCACAGTATGTCAAATGTGATGTGTGTCTCCTGCAATGAACACGACACCCAGCCAGAACACAGCAGCAACAGTGTGTTGGTCATCCTTGTGATGCTCAAAGTAACAGTCCAACAACAATGTCCATCATAGGCATGTGTCCCACTCGCATAGGTCCATCACCATATGGCACCATCTCCCAGGGATCGTTGCATGGTGTTGCTGTGTCCACCAACAAGTGGGTGATGGTGACTGTAAATGCAGTGTAGTAGATGTGCTGTGTGTGTTGCCTGTGCCCTGTGGTAAAAGGAAGAGAAACACCATCATGGTATGCATCACACAACATTAGGTCACATAGCAGCGAGTAAACCATCAATATGTACATGATGAAACATCAGACATGCAAACAGTACACAATCACAACACAGAGCACATTGCATGTTGATGACATTAGGAAATGGCACTGCAGATCAGGTTGTCATCTCGATATGGTAATGGCTATGCCCATGTCCCACACACATCTCAGAGGTCCACTTCATGTCCATCAGTGTTGGTGCACATGTTGTTGTTGTTAAGTGCCGTCGAGTCGGCGTCGACTCATGGCGACCCTCTGGATAGCTATCCTAAATTGTGTTCGGTCTTCAGTCAGGCGGCTTATTGTTGACAGACTGGTACCTGTAGCTGCTGTTATTGTATCGATCCATCTCATTGCTGGCCTTCCTCTTTTGCGTTGACCTTCTATCTTGCCAAGCATGATGTCTTTCTCTAATGATCTCTCTCTCCGCATGATGTGTCCAAAGTATGAAAGTCAAAGTCTTTTCATCTGAGCTTCTAAAGAAAGCTTAGGTTTGATCTATTCTAGTACAGACTGGTTTGTTCTTCGGGCAGTCCATGGTATACACAATATTCGCCGCCAGCACCATAATTCAAAGGCATCAATTTTCTTCCTGTCTATCTTTTTCACTGTCCAGCTTTCACATCCATATGATGTTATTGAAAATACCATGGCTTGAGCAAGTCGAATTTTTGTATGGAGAGAGACATCTCTGCTCTTGAGAATCTTATCTAGGTCTTTCATAGCCATTCTGCCAAGAGCAATGCGTCGTCTGATTTCTTGACTGCTTGTTGCTTCTTTATTGATAGTTGGTCCAAGTAGGTTAAAGTTATTCACAATTTCAATTTCTTCTCCTTCGACGATGAACCTGTTGATTATGCCAGTTGTCATGATCTTTGTCTTCTTTACATTAAGGTGCAGGCCCATTTTGAGACTATGTTCTTTGATTGTGAGAAGCAAATGTTTCAGATCATCTTCACTTTCCGCCAGTAATGTGGTATCATCAGCATAGCGAAGGTTGTTGATGAGTCTTCCACCAATCTTCACACCTCTGTTGTCTTCATACAATCCTGCTTCTCTGATGATTTGTTCTGCATATAAATTAAACAGGTAGGGGGAAAGTATGCAGCCTTGTCTTACACCTTTGCTTATTTTAAACCACTCTGTTTCTCCTTGTTCTGTTCGAACTGTTGCTTCTTGATCAATGTACAGATTGTGCAAGAGAACGATCAGGTGTTCTGGTATACCCATGCTTCTTAATGTGGCCCAGAGTTTCTCATGGTTTACACAGTCAAAAGCTTTGCTATAGTCGATAAAACACAAATAGATATCCTTTTGGTATTCTTTAGTCTTTTCAAGGATCCATCTCATATCCGCAATGATGTCTCTCGTTCCTCGCCCTTTTCTGAAACCTGCTTGCACTTCAGGTAGTTCTTGTTCCAGGTATGATTGTAGTCTCTTTTGAATAATCTTCAGTAGAATCTTGCTGGCATGTGGGATCAGAACGATTGTGCGATAATTTCCACAGTCAGTTGGATCACCTTTCTTTAGTATTGGTATAAACACAGATCTTTTCCAGTCAGTGGGCCATGATGCTGTCTTCCATATTTCTTGGCAGAGCCTTGTAAGTATGGTAACAGCTGCATCAGATTGCTGTAATACTTCTATGGGAATGCAATCAATGCCTGGTGCTTTGTTCTTTGATAAGGCTTTCAATGCTACTTCAACTTCTTCTTTCATCACCAATGGTTCCAGATCATAAGGTACAGGTTGAAACGGCTGTTGGTCCACTTGATCTTTATCATATAAAAACTCTCTATATTCCTTCCATCTTTTCTTGATCTTCTCAGCATCATTCAACATAGAACCTTGAGTATCTTGTAACATTCCAATTCGAGGCTGGAACTTTTTCTTTAACTCTCGTAGCTTTAGAAAAGCTGATCTTGTTATTCCTCTAATAGTTTCTGCTTCTATTTCCTTGCATGCGTCATTGTAGTACTTTTCCTTGTCCTGTCTTGCTGCACGTTGGAAATCTCTGTTGAGTTCTGTGATTGTCTTTCTTTCTCCTCTGGCTTTAGCTTCTCTGCATTTCTGGGCAATTTTCAGAGTTTCTTCCGTCATCCATTTAGGCCGTTTTTTCTTTTTTACCTTTTGTAGAGACTTCTCGCTTTCTTCCAACACAACCTTCTTGATGTCATTCCATAACTCTTCTGGAACTCTATCATTTGTATCTAAAGCAGCAAATCGATTTTGCAGGCAGTTTTTAAATTCCAGTGGTATATTCTCAAGGTCATATTTTGCTGCATTCATGAGTGGTTTGCTCTTTTTCAGCTTTAGCTTGAGTTTGCATACTAGTAGTTGATGATCTGTACCACAGTCAGCTCCAGGTTTTGTCTTTGTTGATGTTATAGAGCTTTTCCATCGTTGACTTCCACAGATGTAGTCAATTTGATTTTTATACAATCACATAGATCCAACAAAAAAGCATGACTAAACAAACAGTTAAAAACACAAACATGTAAAGGTTGATGTCAGTCACAAATGATTCAAGGTGCAAACTACCATCTGTATGCATCAAGTGTCTGATAGCGACAGTCAGAGGCAGTCAAAGTACACAAGACATCATAGTAAAGGCAGAATATGTCTCTCAAATGTGTTGAATGACCATTTCTGCATGTGCAGCCATCATTGCCACATGTCCAAAGTATGGTGACATGTGTGAAACTGAAATGTTGATGTGTAGTGGTCTGTCAGCACACAAGAGATAGGTCAGTCAACAACACACAACACATGCACACAATGTTCACAAGGTCAACATCAGAAAGGTAGAAATAGCACATTGATCTCCACTCCATAGGTGTCTAGACACATCCCATCACAAGATAATGTGATATGGCTGCACAGTGTATCGTCACATGGACACACCCAAAAAACACACACACATACAGTATGACAAGGTGAGCATGCCTCCAGTAGCATACAGCCCATCTGTCCACAATCTGAACTCAGTGGAGATAATTATAACAGTCCATGCTACGATACACTGATGTTGGTTAATGCAACAATGTCAGGGAAGGGTGTACATGCCGTTCACTGCCACAGCACATAGGACCTGTAGACACACCCAGCTCAATTGGATGGGTCCCAAATACAGTGTTGAAACACATGAACTGGTGAGGAACACATGGGCATATGTATGCCAACATGAACATATGGGGGCGCATGTCAAAGAGGTGTACAACAACATATGTGCAGTGTACAGATAACATCATACATGTGCTATGCTGCACTGTCCCTACAGTAGTTGCCTGATTGTCTACCTACCCCAGTCTCCTGCAAGTTGAATGACGTACACACAGTTTTCACTGCACCACAGCACCAGGCAGGTCCAACAGCATATTCTGTGGAGTCACAAACATAAATGAAACATACATATGTCATGATGTACTGTTGGAACACACATAGCAGCATGTACATGTATACTGTCACCGCCCCTCACTCCCAGAGGCCTTAGCGTGGGTAAGCTGAGCGGGGTGATGTTCCCTTTAAGCCTATGAACTAATAATTTGAGGCTTGGCAAAGCCTCCTGGGTATTGTAGTCCTTTAGCTTAAAGAAGAAAATAGTTGTGCACAAAATGGTAAGGTTTAAATGGGATTTATTCCCTTCCCAGGGTTAGAATTTGACCTTGAAAAACAATAGCAACATAAAGTCCATACTTCTGGTAATGCAACAAAAGAATAATTCAACTTAAGCAACGCTTATCTTCAGCTTCTTCAAAGGAACAGAAAACAAGATACAGAAAACAGTTTAAAACCTCCAAACGTACTTTGGACTGTTTTCTCTCCTATAGCAGTGTTGTGGCAATGCTAGCATAAAGACTGTATGCTGTCTGACATCGTATACGTACAGTCCATGTAAACCTCTGTATCTGGAGCTGGGTAAAAATCACACTGCATCTCAGTTACGTCGTCCTCAGCTTCCTGTGGGGCGAACTTTACCCTCTGCTCACTCACTTCCCCTGTGCAGGGTAAAGGGTTCCCATCCCCCAACAGCCTAGAGGAGCTTAGGTGTTTGGCATAGGACTCACGGTTGGCTCTCTCACACAACTCCTGGTACGTACAAGGGCTTGTATCACAATCTTCTGCTATGCTATTTTGAAGTAGTTTCCTACCTTCCAGCCACTGTTTGTCCAGAGACCTTCCTTGGCTGTAATACGGCTCAGGGTAAAACCTTTCCCTTGTGCTTCTCCTGGGCTTTCTCACAGGCAGCACGTCAGCTTCAGGGAAATAAGTTTTCCTTTCAGAATGCTTGCTATTAGAGGACTGAGACTGTCTTCTCAGGGGTTTAAAAATAATATTCCTTGCCTTCAGGAGAATGGAGTTCCTCAGTGCACTGCCCAGCCGTGTACTGCTTCTCACAGCATGGAACTGCCTGCTTCCTGGAGTCAGCGTGGCTCTCAGAACTCCCTTCTCCAGATGAGCTTCCCTGGATACTGTAGGGCTTGTTCTTCCACGCTGTTCTCTCCTTCTGGAACAACTCCTTCACTCTCTCCTGCTCTTCCCTCTCGTTCCTCTCATTCCTTCCATTCCCCTCGTTCCTCCTCTCTCTCTTAACTAGAGGATTTTTAAATGTGTTGCCTTTTCCATTTGCTTGGGCTCCGCCCTCATCAGCTGTTTCCCCTTTTCTAATGAGTCATGGGTTAGCTCTTGGCTCGGGCGTTCCCTAGCACTGAATGACATCATTTGTTTAGGGTTTCTATGCCAACCCTTCTCCCTGTTTTCCTCTGAACTGTCAAAAGTGCATTCATTCTGAGTTATATTCTCTGTTTCCATGGGCTCTGACCCTTCTGCCTCATGACAATACCCATATGCATCTCCCCACATATACAGGACTTACATGAGAAGAGCTCATTAATCAGATGTTGCCTGATTGTCGTGCCCTCACATGTGTCAAAATGGGCACGTACAGTATGGGCACGTACAGTATATTTGTGTTGACACTTTACAATACACATGTATGCTTCATGTATATCAACAGTGTTTTCTTGTTTCTGCCATCTTGACTGGACTCCTCAGATATATGTTACTGTAACACCTGCTGTGTGTGAACAGTATCATGGCCGTCACATGTTTGCACACCTATGCCTCTCTGCCCTTGTCCAGGATCATCGTCCAGATCCGGATTAATTTTGACTGGGATATTGTGCCTGAGAGCAATGTTGTGCAGGATGCAACAGGCCAGAATGATCTGTTCCACAGTCATGGGTCGGTATTGTAAGGTTCCACCGGTCTTATCCAGACACCTGAAGCGACTCTTCAAAACGCCAAAGGTACGCTCGATGACTGAGCAGCTGGAGGCATGGGCCTCATTGTACCTCATCTCTGCATGTGTCCATGGAAAACGCATAGGGGTTAGCAATCAGGCACGACACCCATATCCAGCATCACCTGCAGAAAGAAATGTGGAAAGGTCAATCAGGAAACAATGTACACAAACATGCACATGTGCATGTAGGTGCAAATAAACAGCAGATAGAAGTATGACACAAACATATGATGGCACAAAACAGCTATGCGCCAGTGACTGGAAGTTTGAGACACACAACACTGGGGAAGGGTAATGAGGGCAACACACATCATCTGTGTCAACACCAAACACATGACCAACCACCTGTACCCAAAACATAGTAGCGACAGTTGTGAACGCATCAGGCAGATACACGTCAATGCACCCTGGACAAGGGCAGAGAGGCATAGGTGTGCAAGCATGTGACGGCCATGATACTGTTCACACACAGCAGGTGTTACAGTAACATATATCTGAGGAGTCCAGTCAAGATGGCAGAAGCAAGAAAACACTGTTGATATACATGAAGCATACATGTGTGTTGTAACGTGTCAACACAAATATAACAACATAAAATGGTCAAAATGGTCAAAGGTGAATGGGCTCGCAACACATAGTACTGCAGGAAATAAATCAGGAAGCAAATCTACCCCGCCACCCCCCCAAGACATCAAACACACACAGATTACACACACACATAACTAGGGACACAAAACAAAGACAGATATGTGCGTATGGTTAGTCTGAGACTGAGAGCCGTAGTTCTCACCCGAAAGGTGTTGCACACCACCATATACACACCATATGTGCCCATATGTTCCCTATCTAAAAGGCCCGTGTAACAGAGCAGTATTACCAAATACCAAAGGCAACTGCAGGTGTGCAGAGACACCCAGAAGAGCCATATGCCATTGTAGAAACCCACAAAGGTATGTGAACATGTCCCCAGAGACAGTGACATGGTGTGATAGTGGGCACACCACCATACAGGGTCAGTGCTCCACCACCACAACACAACGCAAGGCAATAATTACCAAAGGGACCAGGTAAATCACACACTGGCTGGGCAGTGATATGCCACTGCCTAACGGCCAGTGTCCTGAATGTTCCCAGAAAATAAGTTGAATCTGCATCAGGGCATGTCATGTGTGTCACAGGGGATATGCAGTCAGAAAGGTCTAACAGCAAACCACAGGTGACCCTGGCCCATCCGTGAGAGTTGACATGCACTCAAGGACAGAGGAACACCATGTGCACGTTAGAGATGAGAAATGCTCACCCAGCAGGACACAGTCCTCATATTGTGTTTGGGGTTGTGGAACACTGCCTCCCTGTCTCTGGGTGGGACCAGGGCAACAAATGTGCAATCAATAGCTCCAATCATGTGTGGTATCTCTGCAATTTGCTCAAAGGCCAGGTTCAGGGTCCCCCACTGTTGCCTATTGTTAGGAATTGCAATGAAATTCCTTACCGGGCTGACCATGGCCTGCAGTACCTGGTGGAGACAGCGTGAGAAGGTGAACCAGCTCATCCCACCCACTGCGGCCACCAAGGACTGGAAACAGCCAGAGGCAAAGAAATGTAGAGCACCAAGGAGCTTGACCAAACCCGGTAGGGCATGTGACCGGCCAGTCCGGGGCTCGAGGTCAGTTCTTAGATCCTCAAAGAGCTCCCTAATAGCACCTGTGCTCAGACGGTAGAGGGAGATGACCTGGTCCTCACGCATGCCCTGGAGCAGGGTCCTAGGCCTGTAGAGGCGAGTATGGTGAGGGCGCACCTCGGCACGCCTATCGCGCCGTACAGGCACAACCCCGGCCTGTGAAGCCTCCACAGCTGCAGTTCTGTGTTGCAGCGGAACTGCACCCATGCCCTGTGCCACAGCCCCATGGACACCATCTCCCTCTTCAGGATGTGGGCATGGACCCCACCTCTCCATCCAACACCTGGATCACACATGCAGCAAAGACAATGTGAGCCATCATGGACATCAGATAGAGCAAAGACAAAAGCTAAATATGGTGTGGGGAGTGGCAAACGATTAGAACAAACACAACATACCCTTACATGCAGTGGCGCACACCAGCAGTGGCATATCAAACCGTTCCACATCCTGTGTGTGTATCACGCCCTACATAAGCGTAGTGCATGTAGCACGTGTAGTGCTGTAGCGTACATACAGTTGCATGGGGCATAACGTTAACCATGCCCCTTAGATATGCGCAATGCACGTTGCACATGCACAACACTCGGTTCCGCGCGCCTTCCGCATGCACAGGGCGTGGTCTTCCATGCATTGCACATGCACACGCTGAATTCTTATGCACTGTGCACCACCGTGAGAGGAACCATGCCTTGTGCATGCGCAACGCATGCAAGACCACGCCCTGCGCATGCGGAAGGCACATGGAACCGAGTGTGCATGCTGGTGTGTGGATGTGCATGCGATGTGCATGCGGACTGTGCAGAAGAATGTGTCGTGCACATGCATAAAGCATGTCACACATGCACAGAAGGCTGAGGGTTTATAGTAGGTGAGATAGGAGTAGGAGGATGGAGCGATGTGTGACAGGCAGGGAGAGGATAGTGAGAGTAGGAATATGCAGCGTGTGGAGACAACTGGAGGGGAAGGTGGGGGAACACCTAGCCAGCAGTCCCCAAATGCGTTAGGGAAGCGTGAGCCAGAGGTGGAGGTGGCAGGGCCATCGGGGGTGCCCCGGCCCACACAGGAGCAGCCTGAGAGGCCACCAGTTGGGAAGCGAAGGCGGAAGCTGGTGCCCACAGAGGCAAGGAAAAGGGCTCTGAGATTCAGCCAGCAGGAAAATGATATCCTGCTGGCCAGTGTGCTGGAGCATTATGAGGTGCTGTATGGGCGGCTCAGCAGCAGAACACCAATGAGCACACAGACCATGGTGTGGGAGGAGGTCCAGGAGGCTGTGGCCAAGGCTAGTGGACCACACAGGGACCTGGACAGCCTCTGCAAACGGTTCAACGACATAAAGCGAGGGATCCATGCCCACATGACTGTGGAGAGACAGCATGCTATGGGTACTGTAGGGCGTGGACCCATTGGACCTGGCCTGACACCCCTGGAGCAGCAGCTGGCAGAACGACTTGGCCAAATATACCTGCATGGACTGTCCCCAGCTCTGGACACAGCACATCCACTGGAAGGTACATCTGAGATATGTATTCCAGGAAAAGCTAACAACCCAGCACATGCAGGGGCAGCCTCAGGGGGGTGCGGGGCCATGTCCTGAGACCCAATGTGGGGCAATATATCCACAAGAGGCCATGGATGCATCAACAGTTGCATAATGGGTAGGGAAAAGGTTTGGACAGGTTCCTGGGGGAAAGATCCATAAACCATTATTAGAAAGGGACCAAGGATACCAATGTCTGACCCAATACAAGCATTGTGGAACCTGTGTCAGCTGGGGAAACCGCCAGGTACATAGGACATAGACTGACCAGTGTTGTCAATAGGATACTGGGCCAGAAGGTTTGTCATCTGACCCCATATGGGATAGCTCATGTTCCCATGTAATGTCCCTAACTGATGTTAAAATGCCTCTTAATGAGTGCATGGACAAGGTATGAGTACCAGATATCTACAGTACCATAATCCAGTGCCAGCTGGTGTCCACATTAGAAACAACTGCAGACACTTCCCATCTAGGACCCCTAGCAAATCTGCCATAATGTGACAGCACTACCATTACCCACAATGCACTGCACCAGACATATCACAAGGCAGCAGTGAAAATATCTAACCTATACACTGCAGTGACTATAACAAACATAACCTACTGGGGACAGAGAACAAGTGGCAATGTTAACTACAATACACAGACACATGATACATCAGCTCATTTACACATGTTGAACACAGACCATCGCCAAACAAAGATCAAGGAAGCACAATGTAGACATAGGGAGACAAACAGATAACAGGCAATAACAAAAGCATCACATGGAATGTACACCACCACTGTAGGGAATGAACTACACAGTAACGTCCAATTGTACAACAAATAGCGCAGACGTTCATGATGCACATATCCCAGAGCTGACATATTCCAGCTATGCAGGTCAATGGATAGGGATAGCTCCCCACCCTGGTGCATTTGCATTCTCAGTTGCAATTTCATTGGCCACAGTCCTCTGGTGTCCACATGTCATCTGTGAACACACCACTGTCTGCTTTGTGGTTGTCCTGTCTTCTCTCCTCTAATTCCCATCCATCCTCATACAACATCTGCCGTAACATACAAACCTTTCTCCCCATGCCCTATCAACCAGCATGTTATTCCACAGTCAGCCAATCACAGTGTACTGCACCATACACAATCCCCCCAACACACTCAATACCTGGCCTAATGTAGAGTTACCCTCCCTCGCATGCAGAGGACTTCCCCCCACACCATGTCAATTCCCTATCCCCATCCCAGATGAACCCTCCCCCAAAAGTAGCTACCTTCCAGTTCCAGCTATCCCCAAGGTCAGCTCACATCTAGACACCGCAGTGGCACATATCCAGTCCCAGAATCCCCTCCCACAATGCAACGTCATTCAAAGCATCCCCCTCCCATACCCCCCAGAAGAGGGCCGCAGCTAGCTAACAGGGAGCTAGTGAGGGCCCTGCTCCCCCCCACAGCTGCCACAGGGAAGGTAGAAGAAGTCCCCCACCGCTGCAGCTGGGCAAGGGAGCTGGGCTATCCCCTGCCCCCTCTGAGGTTGCCTGGCCTGCAGATATGCAGATATGAATGTTGTCTGTACATGGCCACCTGAAACGCGGGGCACTGTGCAGATAACATCCCTGTCAGATGGACGTTCCGGCCCTGAACACATGGACATGCTGGGACCACTAATAAATGATGCATGGCGTGTACACCTCCACACATGTATCTGCAAATACATGACAGTGCACAGAGTAGTGCCACATAGACACCTGTGTCACACCGCACACATACTGTGTGTGATGGCCCCCAGTATAGCCGTATCATAGGGACCGGTACAGCAAACATTGGAGGACCTATCTGACCCACTACTAGAGCCCCCAACAGTCAGCAGGCATTGGCTGTACAGGAGGAGATCACATATCCATGTATCTCCTACCCCCATTGGCCCCCCATCTGTCACCACTCCACCCAATTTCCACCCCTCAACCCCACACTGCTGGACAACTGTCCATCCACTCCCCATAGCAGTAGCCAATGCGGCAGTCCCCACACATGGCAGGCTGACAGGCACACCTGGACCAACACCTACCCGTGTAGTCATACACCCTCCATTGAACACATGCCGCTCCAACACACTATGACCAGCTCCAGTCACGATGCAGGATCCCTCCCAACCCCCTGGAAGCATGTAACTCTGTGGCCAATCTCCAGGACCCCCTCCCATGGCACACCTATCACTGCCAAAGTAGGCCCGTCACTCACCACCCCATCCTCACACACATACCTGACAATGTGGCGCATCCCCAACTGCACCGAAACGTGGTGATACCCTCCCTGTCTGGTCCATCCCATTGGACTGTGATGTGCAGACCACATTGTAACCGCATTGACATCGGTTTCAGACAGTACATACATCGTGGTAGTTAATGAAGTAACATAGAGCTATACATACATGTGCAAGACCTCCACATTTAAACTCTGTACCATGTTCCTCCCCAGGTGACATACAGGCCATGGAAGCTGAGGATACAGAGGGTATCATGGGACAGGGGCAGGGCCCCTGGTCGAGGTGTCAGACGATGATGTTGCAGATGCTGATGTGGAGGCCCCAGGGGGTGATGTTGCGCAGGAAGAGGAGGATGCAGGGATGGTCCACTCCCCATCGGAGAGCAGCAGCAGCAGCAGCAGCACAGTGGTCGATGAAGGAGCCCAGACTGTGGGAGCAGAGATCATGTTGGCAGCACGGAGGCCATTGGCAGGACCAGAGCCGGGAACACCACCCACCGCCATGGGGGAGGTCCTGCATGAGATGAATGGCTATTCCACCTCAGCCCATGCTGATGCTGAAGGTGGGTGACTGACCAGATGGTTGCATGTGGTGGGGTGGCACCCACCTCCCAGACATGACAGTGAGGGAGCACACATGCACACTGATAATGCGTGTCCCCACATATATGTACCCCCATGGTCATGTCTGGGAGGTGAGTTCACACCCATAGGGGAAACAACATGTCAGTCGCATAGAAGCGGGTGTGGCTAATGTGCGCAGATGCATAGCAGGATACAAGGCAACATGCAGGGGTAGGTGCTGAGGGTAGCACAAAAGGGGGGCCAAGGTATGGTCCAGCTGCCACCTGGGGATGGGGAAACACACCAGAGCATGGCCGTAGGGTCACACAACCCACCCTGGCAGATAACAGGTCCCCCACAGCACAATAGCAGGTCTGGCCCACAGCAAAAGGTCCCTGTCCTCCGCGGGTCACATTTGGGCCAGCACTCTTTGCTTCACCTGGGTCCTGACAGACGTTACAAATACACTGGGTGCAGAGATGACACAGCTATGGTGCATGGATGTCCCAATTTTCCATACCTCAGGTATACCCCCAGCTGTGCTACCTACATTTGAGGATGCCACAGCATACGTAGCAGTCCCCCTTTGTAGTCCGCCAGGACACCAGTTGCATGTGTCATAGTGGCGGGTGTGAGCCAGGTATCACAGGTGACCCATTTTTTCTCTCTCAGGCATACGACAGGAGCTCATGGCCATTCGCCAGGAGATACATGGCAGCACTAGGACACGCAGGGGCTCCAGCAGGAGATAAGAACATAAGATATGCCATACTGGGTCAGACCAAGGTCCATCAAGCCCAGTATCCTGTTTCCAACAGTGGCCAATCTAGGTCATACATACCTAGCAATTTCCCCAAAAGACACAGGGTCTACGGCAGGAGGTGGCCCAGCTGCGAGTCATCGCACTACAAAATGCATGGGCGACCGAGACCATGGTGGCAGGGATCACCAGACTAGCGGAGGCACTTGAGGCCCTCGTTGGACAGGGGCAGCAGCCAGCGGCAGTAGCAGCACCAGCATGGAGGGGTAGGAGGGAGCCAGGTCAGTGTGGGCGTGGGCGGCCATGCAGGGAGTAGGGGGGGGGGCATGTCAAACTTTAATTGTTATTAAAGGGATTTGATTTTGTTGACACCTGTTTCCATGTGTCCAGTGTTGCTGTCTCTGCTCCCTGGGTTAGTCTGTCCCCCATGTAGTCATCCTGGTCACATATCCCTTGCCGTGGCACCTACACCTTGTGGCATGGCATTCCCTGTCCCCATCCCATGTTACTGGGGGTGGGTGGTGTGTCTGCCCTGTCACTGTTCAGCATATCTATATGTTGGCTTGGCACATGTGCCATGCACTGGGCCATGTGCACACTGCTGGCACGTTCATGCCACCAGGCATGTGCCCATGTATGCGGGTCATGCCAGCAGATAAGTACAACCCTGTGCCCTTGAGGGCTACACCCAGCACTGCACCTGCCTATCTTCCTGCATGCTATGTGGACCATGCCATGTATGTGGCATCTGTATTGCACACATAAACACAGGGGCAGGGCATGCTCACATGTGTGGGTCTGTGCAACTGCATGATGGGTGAGGGGGCACATGAACATAGAGACATGGGTCAATGTAGCAGTTAAAATCTTTATTTTCAGTACAAAAAGATAAGGGTGTTGCCCTTCCCACACCCACCCGTGCCCACAGGTGGTGGCAGTCCTGAGGCACAGGGCTGCACAGGGCAGGGGTGCCACATACCACCTATGTGGTCACCCTACCTGGGGCCCTCCATGTCCAGATGGCCCATGAGCTGCACTGCCTATGAGTGCCTCACACAGCATGCGCACCTCATGGGCCATCATGACCACAGCATCCATCACCTGCGCCATGGTCCGGGTCTGCTCCCATTGACCGAGGGAGACAGCATGCAGTGCCGCAGACAGGGTGCATATGCAGTCACCCCTACACAGGCATCATGTGCATGGTATCTGTATGGAGGCATCCACATTCATCCTGTCTGCGGCACTTTATGCCACCCCAGCGGCCAGCCGGGACTCATCCCCTGGGCCATGGTGCAGGTGGCAGGGACCCCCAATGCCCTGTGCAGTCCTGTGCCACACAGGACTAGCCCTGACCTGCCCAGTGGGCCAGGATGCACCCATGTGGTGTGTGGATGTGGTACCGCCCCATGCCCACCCTCAGGTGGCACCATATCACCCACCACCAGGGATGTATCCTGGCTCATGGCCCCATCCCCTGTCGCTGCCTCCCCACCACCCTCCCCCTCGTCCTCCCCGGAACTCCCACCTCCCCCACCCCCCCAACCCCACACGCCCTCCCAATCCCTCCCCAACTCCTTTACCTGCCCCTCCCCTGCACCCAGTGCCTCCCCCTCCCCCTCCCCTGCCATCTCCACCCCACCACCCCATCTTCCCCTGCCTCAGCCACATCATCACCTCCAACCGCCTCAACCATAATGTCCTCTTCCTCCTCCTCAGGGGCCTCCTCTTCCTCCTTAGAGTCCCCCTCAGAGACCTCCTCCACCTTCTCTTCCACCTCAAAGTCCTCGTCCTCCTCCTCCTCCTCCATCACAAAGTCTTCATCCTCCTCCTCCTCCTCCTCCACAATGTCCATGTCCTCCTCCTCCTCCTCTTCCCTCTCTTCCGCCTCTTCTGCCTCCTCTCCCGCCTCCTCTTCCTCTGCCACCAGGTCCACCACCTGCTCCATTGCGGCCACTGCCTCCACCTCCTGGGCCTCCTCCTGTGCTGGACCCCCACCAGGTGACTTGTCTGCATTGGCATCAGCGGACACTGTGAGGGAGAAAGGAAGGTACCACATCAGTCATGTGTTGGCCATATGATGGGCACATAGCTGGTGGCCCCACAACCAGCCGCTGCCATGTTATATGCTATTGTGTGTCACACAGGCTGCATCACTCACCATTCACAGGCCACATCATCTCGTGCTGCAGCCACAGCAGCAGGTCAGGCATCCACTGCCGCAGCTCACGGGCCTTTTTCCTCAGGTCCTCCACCTGGGGGTACAGCAATAGATTGTGGCTGTTAGGAGACAGACATGCCAGACAATCATCTTTTGCAGTCCATGCACAGCTGTGTGCAGCGGGATGTGGCACCTGCTGTATGCTGTAGGTCTCGTATTGTCTGTCTGGTCTGTGGTCCACATGTGTGCAGGGGGGCACTGGGTGGCACTGATGTCTAGCAGGGGGGAGGTGCAGGTATGGTTCCCTGCGGCACGCCACAGTGCAGTGGAATGTGTCCCAAATGGTTTGACGGTACCGACAGGGGATGAACAGTGAAGATCCATTGGTGGGGTAGGTGCGGTACCAACACTGAACTTCTTATCTTTCCCCCTAAAACCTCCCCTCCTCTCCTTCTTTCTCAGTCTCTGTGGATAACTCTGTACTCCTTCCTGTTTCCTCAGCCTGCAATCTTGGGGTTGTCTTTGACTCCTCTCTCTCTTTCTCCACACATATCCATCTGATAGCTAAGACATGCCGTTTCTTTCTCTATAACATCAGCAAAATCTTCCCTTTCCTTTCTGAACGCACTACTAAAATGCTTATCCACTCCTTAATCACCTCCCATCTTGACTACTGTAACCTACTCCTTGCTGGTCTCCCTTTGAATCATCTCTCTCCCCTTCAATCTGTTCAACACTCTGCTGCGCGGCTAATCTTCCGTCAGCCTCGTCATGCCCATATTACTCCTCTTCTCAAGTCATTTCATTGGATCCCTATCCATTTCCGCATCCAGTTCAAACCTCCTGCTGACCTATAAATGCATTCACTCTGCGGCTCCTCATTACCATTCTTCTCTTATCTCTCCTTACAACCCCCCTCGGGAACTCCGCTCTTCTAGCAAACTGCTTCTATCTATGGCCTTCTCTTCTACTGCTAACTCCAGACTTCGCTCCTTTCACCTTGCTGCGCCTTACGCCTGGAACAAACTACCTGTGTCTGTACGCCAGGCACCTTCTCTAACCTTCTTCAAATCCAGGCTGAAAACCCACCTCTTTGCTGCTGCTTTTGGAAATTGATTCACCTGATCTTCTTTTCCTTTCCTCTTGCTTTATCCCTACCTACACCTTCTGTGTTTGTCTTGTCTGTGCAGCGCTGCGTACGACTTGTAGCACTATACAAATGCTCAGTAATAGTAGTAGTAGTAGTAAAATTGTACAGTGCAATGGCTTATCCAGACATCTATGCTGGGGACATTGTGTGGTACAGGTGCACCTACAATAGCACCAAGATTGTGTGGTACAGGTGCACCTACAATAGCACCAGGATTGACCAGAGAACCCTGTCTATAGCCCTGAGGCCACCTGTGAGTGGGGACAACCAGCACACATAAGCAGGCGCACCTATATTAACAACAGCATTAACCACAAACCCCTGTCGGTGGTCCTGAGGCCTTCTGGGAGTAGGGATGACCTGAAAAGGTATGCAGCCGCACCTAGGGTTGCCAACTTTTTCACCGAGAAAAACCCGACACCTGTGGCTCGCCATGCTCCACCCATTCTCCGCCCCTAGTCCCACCCCTGCCCCGCCCCCAGCCCCACCCACAAAAATTACCGAGGATACGTGTAGGCTAACTTCCTTGGTCAGATAATAATTAAACTGGGAACCCCAAAATCCAAACATGAAATGTACAACACTGGAGAAATAAAACTATAAAGTAATTTCCTCTTGCACTAAACAAAAACGCAAAGATGTTAGCAATACACACTTCCCAGACCAGACATATTCCAGTTAATAAATTCAAAATAAAAAGTATTTTTCTACCTTCTGTTTGGGCGTTTTATTTTTCAGTTGCAATTGCTCCAGTCACTTTCTTCTGGTTTCTTCGTGTCTTCTGCGAGCTATCCATTTGTCCTTTCTTCTCTTTTAGATGTTTTCCATTCTCTCTCTATTTCTGCTTTAACATACTGATTGTTTCCCTTTTGCTCTTTCCCCCAATTCTTTCCTTATTCCTTTATCATCCGTTTAAATTTCACCCTTCCATTCTCAAGCCCCTCTTACTCTCCCAATACCGGCCCATCATAGACTTTTCTTCCACACAAAATATTTTTTCCCCTCTCCATTCTCATTCCCCATCCATTCTAGTCCTCCCCCCAAATCAATTCCCTTATAGTTCTAGGCCCACCCAGCATCCACTCCCTTCTAGTCCCATTCTCCCATGCCCCACATCAGCCCATTTCCAGTCCTATTCCAGCTCTTCATCAGCCCATTTCCAGTGCTAGCCCTCACATCACAGGCCATTTCCAGTCCTAGCTCCCCCCCCCCAATCACAGCCCATTTCCAGTCCAAGTCCCCCATCACAGCCTATTTCCAGTCCTAGGCCCCCCCCCCACCATCACAGCCCATTTGCAGTCCGAGTCCCCCCGCACCATCACAGCCCATTTGCAGTCCGAGTCCCCCCGCACCATCACAGCCCATTTGCAGTCCTAGCCCCCCTAATCACAGCCTATTTCCAGTCCAAGATCCCCCTTCCTCCACCATAGCCCATTTCCAGTACAAGTTCCCCCCCCCCCCCTAGCTCTTTTCCAGTCCAGGTCCCCTCCACCCCATCACAACCCATTTCCAGTCCAAGGCCCCCCCCCCATAACCCTTTTACAGTTCAGGTCCCCCCCCATCACAGCCTATTTCCAGTCCAATTTTCCCCCCCCCCCATAGCCCTTTTCTGGTCCAGGTCCCCTCCACCCCATCACAACCCATTTCCAGTCCATGTCCCCCCCCCATAACCCTTTTAGAGTCCAGGTCCCCCCCCCCATCACAGCCTATTTCCAGTCCAAGTCCCCCCTTAGCCCTTTTCCAGTCCAAGTCCCCCCCCCTTAGCCCTTTTCCAGTCCAAGTCCCCCCCTTTAGCCCTTTTCCAGTCCAAGTCCCCCCCCCTTAGCCCTTTTCCAGTCCAAGTCCCCCCCTTAGCCCTTTTCCAGTCCAAGTCCCCCCCCTTAGCCCTTTTCCAGTCCAAGTCCCCCCCTTAGCCCTTTTCCAGTCCAAGTCCCCCCCCTTAGCCCTTTTCCAGTCCAGATCCCCCCCATCACAGCCAATGCAGTCCTTGCCCCCCCCCCCCCCCCGACCAGCATCACGGCTGTCTGAGGCTTCAGAGGGAGCCGGGGAAGCCCGCGCGAGGCCCCGGCTCCTTCTGAACAGCCACCAGCGTGAAGAGCCTTTTCCTTCACGCTGGCGGCTGTTCCTGTGAAGCCGCGAATGCTGGGAAAGGTTAAAGGGCAACCTTTAACCTTTCCCAGCATTCGCGGCTTCACAGGAACAGCCGCCAGCGTGAAGGTAAAGGCTCTTCACGCTGGTGGCTGTTCAGAGGGAGTCGGGGCCTCGCGCGGGCTTCCCCGGCTCCCTCTGAAGCGGAGAAAAGCCGTTTTTTTTGCTCTGGCCGCTCCCGATCTTGCGGCCAGAGCAAAAAAAACGGCTTTTAAAGGGCCGGTTTTGCCTCTGCGCCGGCAGCCGGCCTGGCCGTGGAAAAACCGGCCAGGCCGGCTAAAAACCGGCCAGTTGGCAACCCTAGCCGCACCTACAGTAGCACCAGGATTAGCCACAAACCCCTGTCAGTGGGCCTGAGGCCTCCTGGGAGTAGGGCAGATCTGCACAGATCTGCAGGCACACCTACAATAGCACCAGGATTAGCCACAGAACCCTGTCTATAGCCCTGAGGCCACCTGTGAGTGGGGAGAACCAGCACACATAAGCAGGCACACCTACAATAACAACAGGATTAACCACAAACCCCTGTCGGTGGGCCTGAGGCCTCCTGGGAGTAGGACTGACATGCACAGGTATGCAGCCGCGCCTACAACAGCACCAGGATTGACCACAGAACCCTGTCAATAGGCCTGAGGCCTCCTGGAAGTAGGGCTGACCTGCACAGGTATGCAGCCGCACCTACAGTAGCACCAGGATTAGCCACAGAACCCTGTCAATAGGCCTGAGGCCTCCTGGGGTTAGGGCTGACCTGCACAGGTATGCAGCCGCACCTACAGTAGCACCAGGATTACCCACAGAACCCTGTCTATAGCCCTGAGGCCACCTCTGAGTGGGAACAACCAGCACATATAAGCAGTGTAAACGGGGGTGCTTGTTGTGAAAGTTCCACAATCTTGGCAAAGACAGGAATTTACTTGACTTGCAAAGGATTGTGGGTGTTGTAGTTCAATCACACAAAACCAGCCGTTCAACAAGAATAAAGAATTGTAGTTGCTCGAGTGTAAAGCAGAAAACAGATTTTATTTATGGGGTATTATTCCCTCGTACAGATATGATTGGTAACATCAACAGGATAATTTCTTCAGGAATTATATTCAGGAAACAAAACAAATAAGGCAACTGAATTACTTATGCAACAACTTAGTAAAGACCTTGATGGAACAGAAAAGGTCTTTCTTCTAGCCCCTGCTAATAAACTTCCTTAGCAGTGCTGGAATGAAAAATAAACCCAAAAGGAAAATTCTCTTTATCAAAAAAACAACTTTCTTCCTTTCACACAGTGAAGAAGTTTTCTTTCCAAAGTCCCACGTGCACTTGTGGCTTGCTCTAATCACAGGTGCTTAACCAGCTGCAAACCATTGCTGGTCCACTCTCCACGTGGCTCTAACTTTCCCCAAAGCTTTCTCTCAAAGAAACTTTTCTGGGAAGCTAAAAAAACAGTACAGTTCCTTTTGGTGTTTGATGCTTAACTGAGGATTACTTTAGAACATCAGCTTAGAAAGAGAGCAATCCATGCATTCCGCTTTCTCATTTGATATTTCCCCTTGCTCTTGAAATATCATAGGATCACTTTCATACACTGGTTCAGAGGAATTCTCTAACTGATCTCTATCAGGATAGAAACTGTTTCCCTGCTGTCTTCCTTGTGCAAAGCTAGGGGACAGATCAAAGTTCATACCTGAAATCACGTTGTCATTAGGTTTCCTCTCTGGGTATTTTGGCCAGTAAGTAGCAAAGCTTCTGTGCCCAGCTCTCCAGACAGAATCTCTGGATTTTAGGTCTCTTTTCCCATACCTCCTTAAATAGGTATTAGAGCTCCTTCTTTCTGTAGATGCAGCCGTCTCCTTTACAAGTGCTGTCTGAGGGTTCCTGGCTGTATATCTCCAAGCCTCTGGTTTCTTCCAGTCCAATGAAGAATGCCTGCTTGGGCTCCTTTCTTAGACCTCCTAGACGTCTTGCTGTTCTTCCTTCTGTTCAGGCTCCGTCTCTCCTTCTCTTGCCGTCTTTGCCACCATTGCTCTTGCTCTTCTTGCTGTTCTCTTTGCTCCCTGTCTGAAGAATTTCTTCTTCCTTTAAAGTGCCTAGATGGACACTCCACCCTAGCACAGTCCAGGTGTTCTGAATCAAGCCCTGCCCTAGGAGATGGGTGATTAGGGATTACATCATTGCTTCTCTGATTAGGCACACGTTTCCCTATTTCAGCTCTCCTAGAGGCTTTCTGTAAACCAGTGCATTCTGGGTCTGGTAGTCTTTTAGGTAAACACTCTGTTTTAGTGCTTTTACCAGCCAGCACAGGTTGCTTATTCAGAGCCAATTCACCTCTTGTATTATTTCTTCCTGAACTATGTTAAGCTTCCTTATCACAGCAGGCGCACCTACATTAACAACAGGATTAACCACAAACCGTGTCGGTGGGCCTGAGGCCTCCTGGGAGTAGGGATGATCTTCAGAAATCTTCAGGCGCACCTACAATAGCATCAGGTTTAGCCACAAACCCCTGTCATTGGGCCTGAGGCCTCCTGGGAGTAGGGCAGACCTGCACAGATCTGTAGGCACACCTACAGTAGCACCAGGATTAGCCACAGAGCATTTACCGACAGGTTTTCACTGGCGGTATTGTCCCGGCGTTAATGTTCCTGCATTAGTGTAGCAGGAGCCTCTCCATACCCACTCCTCGCTCATTGACCCCTTCTTTCTGCCTTCTCTCCGCCATCTCGGACAGTTACCGCTGCCAGAAACATTACCGCGAGATAACGTTACATCAGGTGACGTTAACGCGCGGTAACATTACCAATGCTATGTTACCGTGCCTTAGTAAACATACCCCTTTGAGTTTGTTCAAGTCAGGTCTGAGCAGAGTCCATGTTTCTGATCCGTAGAGGAGAATTGGCAGGATCAGCATTCGGAAGAAGCAAATTTCGGTCTTGGTAGAGATATAGGCCTTCTTCCTGAGGCACCATTTGAGTAAGGCAAATGCTACTGTTGCCTGACCAATCCTGCTGAGGACTTCAGTGGTGGATGCCACCTTTATCTCCTGTACTAGTGA
This sequence comes from Ichthyophis bannanicus, assembly GCA_033557465.1. Taxonomy (NCBI): domain Eukaryota; kingdom Metazoa; phylum Chordata; class Amphibia; order Gymnophiona; family Ichthyophiidae; genus Ichthyophis; species Ichthyophis bannanicus. The sequence continues at coordinate 1,831,064,755 of CM066032.1, read as the reverse complement.
TCCCAGGTATTTGAATTCTTGCACCTGCTCAATTTGAATTCTATCAAGGCGAACAATGGCCTGTGGTCCATCCATGGTCATAACTTTGGTCTTGTCCACATTGATTCTTAGGCTGTAAGATTGGGCGATGTGGGCGATATGGAAATGGATGTCAGTAGCCTCTGCATCCATGCCAGCAAATATATCACTGTCATCTGCGAGCATCAAGTTGGTCAGGAAGTTGTTCACACTGTACTGGACCCCACATCTGTCCTTGAATGTTTTCCTCATTATTGCATTGATCACGATATTGAAAAGCAGGGGTGAGGCGACATCTCCATGGAGGACTCCAGTTTGGATAGGAAATTCCTTGGCTAGCTCATTTCAGATCCGCATGCTGCTGGTTGAGCCATTGCATGATGCTCGGAGAAGTTGGATGATCTTCAGTGGCACATGTTCATACTCTAGTGACCTGCAGACAGCAGGCCAATGAACACACTGCCTCCTATCCCATGACTTTTTAATTTTGCCAAGAATCTCTCATGAGGGACCTTGTCAAAGGCTTTTTGGAAATCCAGATAACCTATATCAACCAACTCACCTTTGTCTACCTGTTTATTCACACCTTCAAAAACATATAACAGATTAGTAAAACAAGGCCTTCCTTGACTAAAGTCATGTTGGCTTTCTTCCATTAAACCAGGACTATCTACATGTTCATTAAATTTGATCTTTATAATGGTTTCTACCATTTTGCTCGGCACTGATGTCAGGCTCATCGATCTGTAGTTTCCCAGATCTCCCCTGGAACCCTTTGGCGTCGCATTGGCCATTCACCACTCTTCAAGTGTTGTTGTTGTTGTTGTTAAGTGCCGTCGAGTCGGAGTCGACTCATGGCGACCCTCTGGATAGCTATCCTAAATTGTGTTCAGTCTTGAGTGAGGCGGCTCATTGTTGATGGACTGGTACCCGTAGCTGCTGTTATTGTATCGATCCATCTCATTGCTGGCCTTCCTCTTTTGCGTTGACCTTCTATCTTGCCAAGCATGATGTCTTTCTCTAATGATCTCTCTCTCCGCATGATGTGTCCAAAGTATGAAAGTCAAAGTCTTGTCATCTGAGCTTCTAAAGAAAGCTTAGGTTTGATCTCCTCTAGTACCGACTGGTTTGTTCTTCGGGCAGTCCATGGTATACACAGTATTCGCCGCCAGCACCATAATTCAAAGGCATCAATTTTCTTCCTGTCTATCTTTTTCACTGTCCAGCTTTCACATCCATATGATGTTATTGAAAATACCATGGCTTAAACAAGTCAAATCTTTGTATGGAGAGAGACATCTCTGCTCTTGAGAATCTTATCTAGGTCTTTCATAGCCATTCTGCCAAGAGCAATGCGTCATCTGATTTCTTGACTGCTTGTTGCTTCTTTATTGATAGTTGATCCAAGTAGGTTAAAGTTGTTCACAATTTCAATTTCTTCTCCTTCAACGATGAACCTGTTGATTATGCTAGTTGTCATGATCTTTGTCTTCTTTACATTAAGGTGCAGGCCCATTTTGAGACTATGTTCTTTGATTGTGAGAAGCAAATGTTTCAGATCATCTTCACTTTTAGCCAGTAATGTGGTATCATCAGCATAGCGAAGGTTGTTGATGAGTCTTCCACCAATCTTCACACCTCTGTTGTCTTCATACAATCCTGCTTCTCTGATGATTTGTTCTGCATATAAATTAAACAGGTAGGGGGAAAGTATGCAGCCTTGTCTTACACCTTTGCTTATTTTAAACCATTCTGTTTCTCTTTGTTCCGTTCAAACTGTTGCTTCTTGATCAATGTACAGATTGTGCAAGAGTACGATCAGGTGTTCTGGTATACCCATGCTTCTTAATGTGGCCCAGAGTTTCTTATGGTTTACACAGTCAAAAGCCTTGCTATAGTCGATGAAGCACAAATAGATATCCTTTTGGTATTCTTTAGTCTTTTCAAGGATCCATCTCACATCCGCAATGATGTCTCTCGTTCCTCGCCCTTTCCTGAACCCTGCTTGCACTTCAGGGAGTTCTTGTTCCAGGTATGGTTGTAGTCTCTTTTGAATAATCTTCAGTAGAATCTTGCTGGAATGTGGGATCAGAGCGATTGTGCGATAATTTCCACAGTCAGTTGGATCACCTTTCTTTAGTATTGGTATAAACACAGATCTTTTCCAGTCTGTTGGCCATGATGTTGTCTTCCATATTTCTTGGCAGAACCTTGTAAGTACGGTAACAGCTGCATCAGATTGCTGTAATACTTCTATGGGAATGCTATCAATGCCTGGTGCTTTGTTCTTTGATAAGGCTTTCCATGCTGCTTCAACTTCTTCTTTCATCACCAATGGTTCCCGATCATAAGGTATAGGTTGAAACGGCTATTGGTCCACTTGATCTTTATCATATAAAAACTCTGTATATTCCTCCCACCTTTTCTTGATCTTCTCAGCATCATTCAACATAGAACCTTGAGGATCTTGTAACATTCCAATTCGAGGCTGGAACTTTTTCTTTAACTCTCGTAGCTTTAGGAAAGCCGATCTTGTTCTTCCTCTAATAGTTTCTGCTTCTATTTCCTTGCATGCGTCGTTGTAGTATTTTTCCTTGTCCTGTCTTGCTGCACGTTGGAAATCTCTGTTGAGTTCTGTTATTGTCTTTCTTTCTCCTCTGGCTTTAGCTTCTCTGCGTTTCTGGGCAATTTTCAGAGTTTCTTCCGTCATCCATTTTGGCCGTTTTTGCTTTTTCACCTTTTGTAGAGACTTCTCGCTTTCTTCCAACACAACCTTCTTGATGTCATTCCATAACTCTTCTGGAGCTCTGTCATTTGTATCTAAAGCAGCAAATCGATTTTGCAGGCAGTCTTTAAATTCCAGTGGTATATTCTCAAGGTCATATTTTGCTGCATTCATGAGTGGTTTGCTCTTTTTCAGCTTTAGCTTGAGTTTGCATACTAGTAGTTGATGATCTGTACCACAGTCAGCTCCAGGTTTTGTCTTTGTTGATGTTATAGAACTTTTCCATCGTTGACTTCCACAGATGTAGTCAATTTGATTTTTATACAATCCATTGGGTGACGTCCATGTGTACAGTCGCCGCTTGTGTTGATGGAAGAAGGTGTTTGAGATTAATAGATTATTGGTCTTGCAGAATTCTATCAGTCTTTCTCCAGCTTCATTTCTGTTGCCAAGTCCATATTTTCCAACTAGCTGCGCATGAAATGAGAGTCAGAAGCTGTAATGATGTCTTACACATTGGAACATGGAACGTACAAAGCATGAACCAAGGGAAGTTAGAGGTGGTCAAGAATGAAATGGAACATGTACAACTTGATCTGTTGGGTGCCAGTGAACTGAAATGGACTGGCATCGGGCACTTTGCATCAGATGATCACATGGTCTACTATGCTGGAAATGAAAGACAAAGAAGAAATGGTGTTGCATTTATAATAAAGAAGAAACTTGCAAAAACTGTAATGAAATACAATGCAGTCAGTGAACGCTTAATCTCTATTCGTCTACGAGGAATGCCTATCAACACAACTATAATTCAAGTATATGCCCCAACAACAGCTGCAGAAGAGAATGAAATTGAAGAGTTCTATGAACAAGTACAAGCTGAAATTGACAGAACATGCAAACAGGATATCCTGATAGTCATGGGTGACTGGAACGCAAAGGTTGGCAACAAAGAAGAAGGCAAAGTAGTTGGAAAATATGGACTTGGCAACAGAAATGAAGCTGGAGAAAGACTGATAGAATTCTGAAAGACCAATGATCTATTCATCACTCTTCAAGTATTATAGATTATTTTAATGATAGTTCACAGTTTACTAATAGTAGTTTGCAATCTCATATTTCAGTTCTTTCAGCACCCTGTAAACGGGGGCGCTGGGCGTGAATGTCCACAGTCTTGGCAAAAGCAAAATATTATTATGACTTCCAAAGGATTGTGGGGAATGTAGTCCATTCATACCAGAATCAGCTGTTCACAAAATAATGAGTTGTGTTGCTCGAGTGTAAGCAAAGAAAAAAAATATTTTTATTCATGGGGTTAATTCTCCCACACAGATTTACTTGGTAACACAAAAGGATACTTGCTTTCAGTATTGTACTTAGGAAAACAAATCATGATATCAGCAACTGAACTTTTTAAGCAATCAAACAAACAATAAAGACCTTGATGGGAAACAGAAAAGGTCTTTCTGAGGGCTCCTGCTAATACCTTTTAGCAGTGCTCCAAAAGCAAAAACAAAACCCAAAAGTAACCAAAAACTGTTCTTTTTCAAGGATAACTTTCTTCTAGTTTCACACACAAACAGTAGTTTCCTTTCAGAGCTCACGTGCAACTGTGCATGGCTTAATTACCAATAATTAGCCAGCTGCAAACCCCTTTGCTGGTTCACTTTCTCTATGTGGCTCAAATCCTACCCTAAAGCTTTCTTGTAAACTTTTCTGGGTAGATAAAAAAACAAGTTATATTTCCTTTTGATGGTTGTTGTATTTGTGAAAGTATTTTACCACAGCAGCTTATTCAGAGAGCAATCCATGTATTCATTCTGATCATTTAAAATATCTCCTTCTTCTTCAACTATCATAGAATCAATATCATGGTCTGGCTCAGAGGAATTCCTTAATGGAGCACTCTCAGGACAATACTTGTTTCCCTGCATTCTTCCAAGTGAAGAGCTAGGGCATAGATCAGTGTTCATACCTGAGCTTCCTTTGTTGTTAGGTTTCCTCTCCAGATATCCTGGCCAGTAAGTAATCCAGCTTTTATGTCCAGCCTTCCAATCAAGATCCCTGGACACTGGGTCTTTCTTCACATACCTTCTTGCACTGGTCTTAGGGCCCCTTCCAAATGCAGCCGTCTCCTTCACAGGTGCCGTCCGGGAATTCCTAGCTCTGTAACCCCACTCCTCTGGCTTCCTCCAGTCCAATGGAGTATGCTTGCCTCTGGAATGACTCCCAACACATGTACTGCTATGGGCTCCTTCTTTAGACCTCCAAGATGTTTTCCTCTTCTTCCTTCCACGTTGATGCTGCTGCTTCCTCTCTCTGTCCTTGAGCTCTGAGTTCCTCCACTGATTCTCTGTAGAATATGTTTTACTTTTAACTTGTTTAGAGGGATACTCCACCCTAGCACAGCTCAGCTGTGCTGAATCAAGCCCACCCCTTGGAGATGAGTGATTGGGGATTACCTCATAGTTCTCCTGATTGAACACACGTTTCCCCACTTCAGCTCTTCTAGTGGCTGTTTGAAACCTGGTGCATTCTGGGACTGGTAGTCTTTTATGAAAACATTCTGTTTTAGTATTTCTACCAGCTAAGACAGGTTGCTTGTTCAGTGCCAATTCACCTCTATTATAGCTCCCTCCTGAACTATGATAAGCTTCCTTATCACAACCCTCAGATGTATACCATCCAGTCCAGGTGATTTGATACTCTTTAGTTTCTCAAATAGCTGTAATACATGTTCATGGTTTATCGATATTCCTTTCTGTTCTTCCAATGTATCACCTTTAATTGCCATTTCAGCCATGGGCAACTTCTTTACATCTTCTTCATTAAAAACTGAAGCAAAGAATTAATTTAGTCATTAATGAACGGAGTAGAACGGGTAAACGTAGATCGATTGTTTACGTTATCAGAATATAGAAAGACAAGGGGACATGCAATGAAGCTACAGGGTAAACTATTTAAGACTAATAAAAGAAAATATTTTTTCACTCAACGTGTAATCAAACTCTGGAATTTGTTACTGGAGGATGTAGTAAAGGCTGTTAGTGTAGCTGGGTTTAAAAAAGGTTTGGACAAATTCCTGGAGGAAAGGTCCATAAACCATTATTAAGAAGTGACCGAAGATATCAATGCTTGACCCAGTACAAGCATTGTGGAACTTGTGTCTCTTGGGGAAACTGCTAGGTACATATGACCTAGATTGGCCACTGTTGGAAACAGAATACTGGGCTTGATGGACCTTGGTCTGACCCAGTATGGCATATCTTATGTTCTTATGTTCTTAATCTCTCCACTATGGCCTTGTGTCCTATCAGTGCACCTTTTACCACTCTATCATCTAATGGTCCAACTGACTCTCTCACAGGTTTTTTGCTACAATGAGAACGTTTTTATTATGCATTTTTGCTTCCACAATCAGCTTTTTTTTCAAATTCTCTCTTTGCATGCATTATCAATGCCTTGCATCTAACTTGCCAGCGCCTATGCTGTTTCCAGTTTTTGTCATTTGACTGCTTTTTCCATTTCCTGAAGGATGCTTTTTTGGCTACAACAGTCTCTCTGACTTCATCTTTAAACAATGCTGGCAGTTTTTTGGACTGCCTTCCACTTTTCTTAAAGCGTGGAATGCAGTTGGTCTGCGCTTACAAGATAGTATTTTTAAACAATGCCCATGTTTGAAATAAATCTTTCATCTTTGCAGCTGGTCCTTTTAGTTTGTTCTTAACTATTTTCCTCATTTTATCATAGTCTGTTAAAAGGTAGTACTGTGCATTTCCTTGCCATCCTTCCTCCATTTATTAAATCAAACGCGATCATGCTGTGATCACTATTTTCAAGTGCCCCCAACATACTTATCTCTTGCAGCAGATCTTGTGTTACTTAAGAACTAGGTCCAAAATGGCTTCCCCCCTTGTCAGTTCATGAACCAGCTGCTCCAAGAAGCAGTCATTTATTTCAACTAGAAACTTTTACTCCCTAGCATGTTGTGCCGTGACACTGACCCAGTTGATACTGGGGTAATTGAAATCACCCATTATTATTACTCTGTTGTAACTTTTGCTAGCTTCCATGATTTCTTTGAGCATTTTATCATCCATTTGTTTTTTCTGGCTAGGCAGTCGGTAGTATACCACCATTGCATTGTCTTCCCCTTTTTATATGGAATTTCGATCCATACAGATTCTATAGTGTATTTTGTTTCCTGCAAAACGTCAATCCTGTGTGACTCGATGCCCTCTCTAACATAGAGTGCAACCCCTCCACCAATTTGATCTACTCTATCATTGTGATATAATCTGTACCAAGGTATCACAGTGCTCCACTGGTTGTCCTCCTTCCACCATATCTCTGAGATACCAATCATATCTAATCTCTCTTTTTTTTTTTCAGTGCCATCAAGTCAGTGTTTGACTCATAGCAACCCAGCTACCTCTGTGTTTTCTTGGCAATGTATCACTGGAAGTAGATTACCAGCCTTTTCTTCCAAGGCAATGGAGGGTAAAGTGACTTGCCCAAAGTCACAAGGAGTGCCAGTGGGAATCAAACCCTTGATTTTCTGGGTACTAGGCAGTTGCTCTAACCACTAAGCTACTCCTCCACTCCAACCTCTCATTTAGTGCTATATATTCTAACTCTCCCATCTTATTTTTTTTTAGACTTCATATATTTGCATACAAGCATTTCAGAGGTTGTATTTTATTCACATTAATCTGATTAATGGTAGACAAGGGTGGTTTAGAATCTTAAGCTCTGTCTACTCTGTACTTAAGGGAACCTCTCTGTTGATATGCCCTAGCTTTGATCTTTTGCTAGTATCCTTCAGGGATATATCCTTCCAAATCATGTGTTCTTGGGCAACTGTTGGCTTTCCTTTATTACCTCATTTAAAAGCTGCTCTATCTCCTTTTTAAAGGTTAATGCCAGCAGCTTGGATCCATCCTGGTTAAGGTGGAGCCCACCCCTTTGGAAAAAACCCTCCCTTCCCCAGATTGCTACCCAGTTCCTATCAAATCCAAACCCCTCTTCCTTTCACCATTGCCTCATTAATGCACTGAGACTCCAGAGCTCTGACTGTCTTTTGGGTCATGTGTGTGGAACAGGAAGCATTTCTGAGAATGCTCTCTAGAAGTTCTAGATTTCAACTCCCTACCTAAAAGCCTAAATTTGCCCTCCAGAACCTCCCTCCCACACTTTCTATATCATTGGTACCAACATGTACTAAGACAGCAGACTCCTCCCCAGCGCTATCTAAATCCTTGTCTAGGTGGCGCATAAATTCCACTACCTTTGCACCACGTAGGCCTGTTACCAAGTGATCCTCACGTCCACCAGCCTTTCAGCTATCTACATGCCTAATGATCGAATTACCAACTATAAAGGCTTTCCTAATCCTTCCCTCATGGGCACATGGCCCTGGAGAAATCTCCTCGGTGTGAGAGGGTTTTACAACACCTGGAGGACAGGTCCTAGCTACAGGATCACTTCCTGCTACACCAGAGTGATGCTTTCCTATGACGTGACCTCTTGCCTCCATGACAACAGGGAAGCTGCCAGACTGGAGGTGGGACTTCAGTACTACATACTTGTAGGTCTCATCTATATACCTCTCTGTCTACCTTATATTATCAAAGTCTGCTACTCTAGCCTCCAGAGATTGGACTCATTCCCTGAGAGCAAGAGCTCCTTGTATCTAGTGCACATGTAAGACCCCTCACCAACTGGGAGAAAATCATACATGTCACACTCAATGCACAAGACTGCTCAACTGCTGTCTGCATCTTAGTTTTAAGGGTTTGTTTAGGTATTTAAGTTGGTTACTTACTTAAATTTGCTGGGGATACTTATACTAATACAACTATACCTAATAGGGGTCATTCCAAGGCATGAATAGCAGTTGGGACAGCCATCCCCGCTATTCATGCCCTCTCCCGATCCCATCTAACTTCCCCATGCATTGTACGGGGAAGTTAGACAGGGGTGGGAAAGGGGTGGATTGGCGATGGCATTAGGGTGGGCAGTGGTTGGTTGTTGGTTCTGGATGTATATGGCTGATTCCAGTCTGCAGCTGATCACCAAATGGAGAATACACCGATCCATCACCTGACAGTAAGATGCACTGACAATGTGTGATAAAAGCAAGAGCAGCTACAAACCATGCTACTGAGCAGTTTCAATGATCACCCTGAGGGTGAGAATGTGTGCCCAGCATCTGGTCCTCAGAGCTTGCACTGCTAGAGATGCTCTTTGCCGACCATGCTGCAGATCCACATCACTGCCAGTGTGTGGCAGCTATTATTAGTAGTGTATTATGCTAGTCAATGTGTTTACTGCAGAATTCTGTAGGTGGCTGCCACATTTCTGTCCTGCTCCTGTTGGACAGGGATCTTCCTAGAACAGAGTATGTTAATGCCAAGTATTGCAACAGCAGGTGCCATGCATGTTAACTGCAGTGACGGCTGACTAGGCCTGCTGGTCCTGTCACAACCACAATGAGCAGGACAGGGCAAATATGGCTCGTGTCCCCACCATCTGGAGCTAACAATCCACCACAGCTAGATTGCACCTGCTGCCTACGACAGGGCTATCCCAATCATGCACATTCCTAATGGGTCCAGTCTGCTGGTCAGTACACACTGCAAGAATATACACCCAGCATTTGGCACAGTTATTAGCCTCCCAGGACAGGGAGTGCACTGCAACACTGGAGTAACACATTATATAAGCGCTATGTAAATACATAGCCATGCCTTGGTCACAGCTCGGTCAGAGTGAGAGTATCCTTACAGCGAGAATTGGTGTGGCCACACAGGCCATGCATGTTGCAAACAGGCACTACGAAGTCTCAGCCACTGACTCTACCTCCAATGCAGACACATCTTGGGCAAACTACCATACCCACAGTCCTCTGCTCCTCATCATGCATATTTGCAGACTAATGCTCGGATCGGCCTAAGCAATGCAGGCACAGTGCAGTGCAGAAGGCCAGAGAGCTCTGGACACACATATGCACATACACGCTCACGCTCACACTCACACTGCCATGCTGTACAAAAGTGCCTGCCACTTTGGTGTCCATATCAGCTCAAGCATTGTTAACGTATGCTCATTGTGCAGGCTCTAGTAGCGCTCTCTGCAGCTGTGGATAGTGGAGTCTGTGTGGCTAATGGGCATCTGTACCCTTGCTGGCCAATTCATTCAGAGCTGCACATGCTGGTGCTGTACCTGCACTGTAGGCTAAAGTTTATCCACAGGGATATGCCATAAATGATCCACAGCAGGGTTGTGAACCTGTGACCCACCACTCATATACACAAGGGTTTTGTGTGTGGAGCCACAAAGCTGCCATATGGATACGCCAGTCCCCGGCTGACATGTTACCCATTAGCCAGATCTGGGGACATGTTGCGATGTGATTGGCACACAGGGCCATGACATGGATCTTGTCTGCTGCAGATGGGTGCCGCTGCACCTGCTGCCGCCACCCCCACACCATGCTGCCATGCCAGCATGTTGACGGTGGGGTGATGCGCATTACCGACCGGTACACCATGCAGCTTTGTTAGATGCCTAGGGTGCCAGGTCCAGATGGGTGGGTCAGAGGCTCAAATTGGCGGACATGCCATCCCCCCAAACAATTGCTGCTGCCAGAACCCCATCACTGCCTGCTTCTGATACGTCTTGGGGGGAGGCAGGCAGCTGCAGCTGTGGTATTTCTCCAGGCACCTGCATTTTGCAGCTCCCTGTAATGCTACTGCTGCTGGTGCTATATTCCTCCAGATCTGGCTTCAGTGGCAGTGGGGAGGGGGGCTGACTGGGGTCCATGCCTAGGGTGCCAGGAAACCTTGGTTTGCCCCATGAGGCACATCACCTTTCCAATGCAGCAGCATATCTGTGTGCCGCCAATGTCCATATGTGATCATGAAGGACATCACAGATGTGCCACCTGGGCAGCTGCCTGGGCTGACTTGCGCCCCAGAAACTCCCACTGCATGACCAATGTGCCATCTCCTTTGCCTCATTTGCACCATCAACATGTTGCCCTTTCATACTTGGGCACTATGCTGTTGATGCTAATGAAGTACTACTATCACTACTTGGGCTCCCATGTCTGTGCATCATATTGCAGATGTTTAAATAGGCTCTTTCCCCTCAAAATACACCCTTTCCATGAAGGTTTACTTGGCGTTAGGGTTCCCAGTGTTAAAGGGCTTTAACACATATTAGCGCAAAAGGCGTTAAGGTGACACCCATTTTTAATGACCACTCTCTACTCCATTAATGCCCACTCTCCACCGACTGCGCCCTTAACACAGCAGGAACTTTTAACGCCCATTAATGCAGCTTTTTTGCAATGTTAAGGGTGCATGGATGCCGATAACAGGTGTTAATAGCACACTTGCTCCCTTAACACCTTTTAGTAAACATACCCCTTAGAGTTTATTCCAGAATATAAATACTTTCAAGTGCAGATCTTTTTCCATCTGTAGCAGTCCCTTTTAGTAGTCCTTCAAGACTGAGAATCATAGAGCTTGTAAGGTAAAGTGCTTCTAAGGTAAAGTCTTACCATTTTACTGGGTAATTCACACAGTTCTTGATTTGATAGAGGGGGTCTTTCAAATTAGCCATTTGATCTGTCACTTGGCTTTAACACCTATTTAAGACAACGTCACTGATCTTTTGCCTCTTAACTGGAAGGCATCTTTGTAAAAGTCACTAGAAACAAGTTTATTTCTTTCTCCTCAGAGACTATTCTACTTGTATGCTAAGCTGTACTCTGTTTTGATTTAAATAAAAAGCTCTTTAGAAACAAATGTATTTCTTTCTATTCAGAGACTATTTACTCTATTTTACTTTCTATGCTAAGCAATACTCTGATTTGATTTAAATGAAAAGCTCTCTGGTGGTACTAAGACTTGATTGACTCAGCAAAAACACTGAATTCTAAAATACACAGATTTATCAGCTTTAACCCAACGAATTCCCTTTTTTCCAAAGATTTAGAGTTTATTTCAGAAGACAGATACTTACAAGTGCAGATCTTTTTCCAGTAGTAGCAGTCCCTTTTGGTAGTCCTTCAGGATGTGCCAGATCTGAGCAGTAGTGCTGCTGCGACCCACAGGGGTCAGGGCAGTTTAGGATAGCCCAAGTGGAAGTTACCTCTTTGCATGGCTGGCTAGGCCTTAGGAAAGGAGAGGAAGCAATTCAGATCAAAGAGGATATGAGGAGAATGGTGACAGCCCAGCTGCTTTTTTCAACAGCTGTTTTGCAGTGGACATCAGGAGGAACCCATCCAAGGTCTGCCATAAACCTGAGAGATGCAAATGATTTTTGGTATACTGGAGAGGTTTGGGGAACAACAAAAATTCATTCCATTTCAAACATCCTTGAAAGTACAAGCAGAACTGTGAGGGATCTTACCACAGTGCATGCTGCTCAGACAGCAAGGGAGAATGAGAGATTGAGATAGGTTTGACTCTTTGGGACTTTTACAGTTTTTTCCCCTGTGTTTTTCCCAAAAAGAAACCTGTTGAGAATTGTGATTTTGTAGAATTGTGGATGCAAGGGTCTAGATTCACTTATACTAAATGAACTTGAACTAAGTTCAATAGAAGTATTGGGGGTTGTTCTGTACCGTGAATAGTGGGAATGGACATCCCCGAACAAGGAGTTTGTACGGGGAGACTTAGATGGGGGCATGAAGAGGCACTGCGGAGGCCGAGTGAAGGCAGGCAGTAGGCGGTTCAAGGCCCTGGATATACAGGGTGTCAGACGGCTGCCTGGGTGAGAATCTTCACAGTCTTTGCAAGTGCATATCTCTATATGATTTGCAAGGTATTGTGGGCAATGTAGTTCATTCACACCAGACACAGCTGCTGACAATAATTTAGTTGTGCTCTTGGGTAAAGCCAATAAGATATTTATTTATGGGGTTATTTCTCCCAACACAGATATGCTTGGTAGCACATAAATTAGGTTACTTGCTTTCAGTGTTAACTTGGAAAAACAAAGTCAAAATCAGGAAAACAACAAATGAAAAGCCACAAAGCAAGAAACAAACTGTTCTTTTTAGATTAACTTCTGATTACTTCCCACACAGATTCAGAAATGATTCTCTCCTAGCTCACAAGCAATTAGGTAAGGCTTAATTGCTAGCAGTCACCAGCTGAAACCCCTTAGCTGGCTTGCCTTCCACTGTGTGGGTCAAATCCTGCTTCAGGAGCTTTTCTGAGTAGATTAAAGAACAAATTTGTATTTCTTTGTGATGGTTGCTGTACTTTATAACAGAAAGTTACCAACGGAGTTTAGATAGAGAGCAGTCCATATAAACAGGATCCTCATCTGCTATTATTCCCCCTTGTTCAACAAGCATGGGTTCAATATCATGGATTGGCACAGATGAATCTCTCAATGGAGCATTTTCAAGAGAATACTTGTTTCCCTGCTGTCTTTCAAGGTTATAGCTAGGGCATAGATCAGTGTTCATACCTGAGCTTTCATTGCTGCTAGAGTTCCTCTCTATATAGCCTGGCCAGTATGTAGTCCAGTTCTTATGTCCAGCCTTCCAATCCAGATCCCTGGACACTGGATCTCTCTTCACATACCTTCTGGCACAGGTCTTAGGGTCCCTTCCATGTGCAGCCGTCTCCCTCACAGGTAGCCTCTGGTGATTCCTAGCTCTGCAGCACCATTCCTCTGGCTTTCCCCAGTCCAATGGTGTATGCTGGCCCTTGGAATACCTCCCAGTATACGTACTGCTTTGGACTCTTCTAGACCTCTCAAAGGCTTTTCTCTTCCTTCTTCCAAAGGGTCTCTTTCCCTCTCTGTCCGTCCGGTTTGGCTTCTGCTTCTGATGATCCTTCAGATGAAACTGATGATCAAACTCAAGCTGATTCTCAGGATACTGAGGACAATTCTCTGGATATCCAAGGTGATCATGAAGATGGTCATCTGTAGAATAAACTCTACTCTTATTCTGCTTAGATGAGTGTTCCTCCCTAACACAGCGCAGCTGTGCTGAATCAGGCCTTGCCCTTTGAGATGAGGGAGATGAGTGCCCTTTGAGATGAGGGAGGAGTAGCCTAGTGGTTGGGGCAAGGTACTTCAGGCCGGAAGGTCGGGGGTTCAAATCCCACTAGAGGACAGCAACCTTGGGCTGGAAGGACTGGGGTTTCTAGTCCCACAGATGCTCCTTGTGGTCTTGGGCAAGCCACTTAACCCTCCATAGCCCATGTTCCCTGTAAGTATTAGTGTATGTGTCTCATATCCCCACATGTTAAATGTATCCCCCAATTGTGTTGTGACCGCTTTGATTGAAGGATAAGGCGGTATACAAAAACTGTCTAAATAAATAAATAAATAAATAAATAAATCCTAGCACAGCGCAGCTGTGCTGAATCAAGCCCTGCCCTTTGCAATGAGTGCTTGGGGATTACCTCATAGCCCTTTTGATTGAACACACGTTTTCTCACTTCAGCTCCTCTCATGGCTGTTGGAAACCTGGTGCATTCTGGGACTGGTAGTCTTTTATGGCAAAATTCTGTTTTCTCATTTCTACCAGCACTGACAGGTTGCTTGTTCAGAGACACTTCACCTTTTCTATAGCCCCTTCCTGAGCTATGATAAGCTTCCTTATCACATACCCCCCTGCTTAAGTTATTACGGACTGGTTTAACTGGTGAAACTTCTTTCCTACAGTCCGTAATACCTACGAGAGTGTTATCATTTTGAAGCTCACTTACTTCCTGACTGGCTTCAGGGTCATTATTATTTACAGGCCTCTCCTTCCAAGACTTAAGTACATTAATATGGTAGGTCTGCCTACGCCCTCTTGCATTTTCTACCACATAAGATACTGGGCTCACTTGTTTAACAACCTTCCATGGCCCTTTCCACTGTACTTCAAATTTTGGAGCTGTACCTGCTACTTGAACCAAAACCTTTTCACCAATGCTTAATTGGCGGCTTTTGGCCTTCCTATCATACCACCCTTTCTGGCGCACTTGACTGTCCTGCAGGTTCCTCTCAGCAACCTGCGAGGTCCTTTTCAAACGTGCTCTCAAGTCACGTAGAAACAGTGGCACCTCCTGACTTCCTGGTTCAGGATCAATCCATTGTTCCCTCAAAATGTCTAACAAACCCCGTGGAGCCTACCATACATCAATTCATATGGGGTTACACCTAGGGACACCTGAATTCTTTCCCTGCAGGCATATAAGGCAAAAGGCAATAACATATCCCATTCTTTTACCTCTCCTGCTAACCCCCTTCTCAACATTTGTTTGAGAGTTTGGTTAAATCTCTCCACCAAACCGTTTGATTGTGGATGGTAGGCTGAGGTTTTTACGTGATGAATGCCAAAGGCATCCCAGACCTGGGCCAAATATTTGGATACAAAATTGGACCCTCGGTCAGTCAACACCTCTCTTGGGAATCCCACTTCACAAAACAATTTTACTAGCTCTAAAGCTATTGTTTTTGCAGAAACATTCCTCAATGGTATGGCCCAGGGAAACCTTGTTGCCTGATCTACCATAACTAGGATGTATTGGAAACCTCAGGGCGTTTTGACTAATGGGCCTACAATATCCATGGCAATGCAACCAATTGGGTCTGTGATAATTGGCATGGGGATCAATGGCACCACCGGTGGGTGAGCTGCTGTAACTCGCTGACACGCTGGACGCGCAGCACAAAACTGGGCAGTTTCTTTGAAAATACCTGGCCAGTAAAAATGCTTAAGTATTTGATCCAGCGTTCCTTGCATCCCTTTATGACCTCCAACTGGATGATCATGTGCTAATCTAAGTACTAGCCCTTTGAAAGTTGTGGGTACCACCAATTGTTTACGTATGGTCCCATTCCTGGGGTCCTGACTCTCTCTATATAATATGTCATTATCTAGTCTGAATCTGGGCAATTCCTCCCTGACCTCCTGAGCATACTTAAAAGCTCGGGTGAGAGCTTGATCAGCTCGCTGCTCTTGTGGAAAGTTAGGAAACTTTGCCACTAACTCAGCTGGCACCCAGGGTAAACTTTGACCAGCTAACATCTCAGCCCTACCCTGTGCTCTGCAAAGTCTCTCACGCCGCTTTTGTGCTTTCAACTTTCTTACTTTACCAGAAGATGGGGTTATTAAATCATCATGAGAGGGTAAGTCTCCTAATAACTCTGCCTGCTCCCCCTCCTCCTTCTGCTGGCTCTCTAACTTAGCCTGCGAGCGGGTGGATACAAGGCCCCTCTTATTACCCATAGTTTGGCCTTCTGGAAGCTTAACCATCTTTTTAGCTAGGGACTGAGGACTTCCAAAGAAAGGCCCGGGAGCTATTTCCATTATTAAACCTTCTCCCTCCTTCTTTCCTAGCCCTTCCACTAGACCCTGCTTAAATCTTGGCTAGTCCTTTCCTAGAACCAAATCAAAGGGTAGCCTAGGCACCACTGCTACCAGGACTTCCTCTTGTTCCCCCAGGCACTTAACCTTTAGCCTATAGGTGGGATGTGATGTTGCAGCACCATGAATGCACCCGATGTGAACTTGGCTTTCAGGGGTTCTAGGCACAAATCCTTCTTGGGCCTCTATTCTCTGCCAAAGCCTTTCTGACATCATACTCTGGTCTGCCCCAGAGTCTAACAAAGCATTTATGGTAATTCCTTGCACATCAACCATCAAAAGAAATCCTTCTTTGGGCTGTTTTAAATCCAGACTCATTAAGCTAGTGTGTGACTGGCATCCTTTTTCTAAGTTTCCCCATTTTCCACACTTGAAACATTTCTCTCTATTCCACTGTGTCATCTGGTTTGATACAGTACTTTCATTATCAGAAACATTTTTAATTATTTTCTTTTCTGATACAGCACAACTTGCCTCAGCACCTATCTTCAGAGGGCCACCCATTCTATGGCAAGCCTGCGTGGCTCCCAAGAATCTCTCTGCTAGCATGGTTGCCTCTCCAAGATTTTGGCAATTTTGCTGTATAAGGAAAGTGTGCAAATCTTTAGGCACCCCAGACATAAATTGTTCAAGCATTATAATATCTAATAACATTTCTACCGTCTTTTGCTCAGGCTCCAACCATTTTACAGCTAAACATCTGTTTCTCTGACTCAGAACCCTGGGTGTTTCACCTACTCTCAATGTAACAGCTCTAAACATTCGCCTATACTCTGAAATAGACAACCCTAGGCAATCTCTAATAGCAGCTTTTACATCCTTATAATTCAAAGCCTGGGCTGCTGGCATTGCTCTATAAGCTGCAAGCGCCTCTCCAGTTAATGAGGCTGCCAGCCTTACTGCCCACTGGGTCTCTGGCCATGCTAATGCTTGTGCCACTCTTTCAAAAGACTCTAGAAAATCATCAACATTATCCTCTGGAGTTAGCTTCCCAAAACTAAATGCCCCAATCCCTTGATTGAGTCCCACACTGTCCACATGTGGTGTACCAGTATTCACTGCTGGTCTTGCATCTGTTCCACTTTGGTTCTTCAGCTCAACTAGGGCTTGCAAGAGATCAAGCACTGGCCTCTGCTGGTCCATTAAGGCTCTCATAGCAGTGTCCTGAGCCTGCTGTGCTAGCTCCTGCTGCCTGCTGATCCTGGCCGCCATCCACTCAGCTAGTTCCCTTGAATCCATCTTGAACCCTGTAAGAAAATACAAAGAAAAAAAACACAGTGCACCACCTTCCAAACAGGTGTTTTTTTCTACACTCTTTTTTTTTTTCAATTACCCCTGTGCTTACTCCCATCCACCACTAGACATGCCCAGGTACTTATTACCTTGTGCTAGTGATGAATCCAGCTCTGCACAGGGTCTTTTCCTCCTGGGACAGCTTCCTGGAACAACCCCTTTTCCTCCAAAGTGTAGTTGAGGGAAAATCTTTTTTTCCAGCTTTAAACTTGAACTTTAGTTGTAATCCTCAGCAAGTAAATCCCCTTTTGTGCAAAAGCAATCCGAAAAACTACGCCATTTGTCAGACGGCTGCCTGGGTGAGAATCTTCACAGTCTTTGCAAGTGCATATCTCTATATGATTTGCAAGGTATTGTGGGCAATGTAGTTCATTCACACCAGACACAGCTGCTGACAATAATTTAGTTGTGCTCTTGGGTAAAGCCAATAAGATATTTATTTATGGGGTTATTTCTCCCAACATAGATATGCTTGGTAGCACATAAATTAGGTTACTTGCTTTCAGTGTTAACTTGGAAAAACAAAGTCAAAATCAGGAAAACAACAAATGAAAAGCCACAAAGCAAGAAACAAACTGTTCTTTTTAGATTAACTTCTGATTACTTCCCACACAGATTCAGAAATGATTCTCTCCTAGCTCACAAGCAATTAGGTAAGGCTTAATTGCTAGCAGTCACCAGCTGAAACCCCTTAGCTGGCTTGCCTTCCACTGTGTGGGTCAAATTCTGTTTCAGGAGCTTTTCTGAGTAGATTAAAGAACAAATTTGTATTTCTTTGTGATGGTTGCTGTACTTTATAACAGAAAGTTACCAACGGAGTTTAGATAGAGAGCAGTCCATATAAACAGGATCCTCATCTGCTATTATTCCCCCTTGTTCAACAAGCATGGGTTCAATATCATGGATTGGCACAGATGAATCTCTCAATGGAGCATTTTCAGGAGAATACTTGTTTCCCTGCTGTCTTTCAAGGTTATAGCTAGGGCATAGATCAGTGTTCATACCTGAGCTTCCATTGCTGCTAGAGTTCCTCTCTATATAGCCTGGCCAGTATGTAGTCCAGTTCTTATGTCCAGCCTTCCAATCCAGATCCCTGGACACTGGATCTCTCTTCACATACCTTCTGGCACAGGTCTTAGGGTCCCTTCCACGTGCAGCCGTCTCCCTCACAGGTAGCCTCTGGTGATTCTTAGCTCTGCAGCAACATTCCTCTGGCTTTCCCCAGTCCAATGGTGTATGCTGGCCCTTGGAATACCTCCCAGTATACGTACTGCTTTGGACTCTTCTAGACCTCTCAAAGGCTTTTCTCTCTTCCTTCTTCCAAAGGGTCTCTTTCCCTCTCTGTCCGTCCGGTTTGGCTTCTGCTTCTGATGATCCTTCAGATGAAACTGATGATCAAACTCAAGCTGATTCTCAGGATACTGAGGACAATTCTCTGGATATCCAAGGTGATCATGAAGATGGTCATCTGTAGAATAAACTCTACTCTTATTCTGCTTAGATGAGTGTTCCTCCCTAACACAGCGCAGCTGTGCTGAATCAGGCCTTGCCCTTTGAGATGAGTGTTCCATCCTAGCACAGCGCAGCTGTGCTGAATCAAGCCCTGCCCTTTGCAATGAGTGCTTGGGGATTACCTCATAGCCCTTTTGATTGAACACACGTTTTCTCACTTCAGCTCCTCTCATGGCTGTTGGAAACCTGGTGCATTCTGGGACTGGTAGTCTTTTATGGCAAAATTCTGTTTTCTCATTTCTACCAGCACTGACAGGTTGCTTGTTCAGAGACACTTCACCTTTTCTATAGCCCCTTCCTGAGCTATGATAAGCTTCCTTATCACAAGGGTCGATTCTGAAGTCAGCCCTGTATGTCCAGGGCCTCGGATCTAGACGGGGGATGCAGGCCCGGGCAGCAGCAAAGAGATGAGGGGGTTCCCCGCAGCCCACCTCTGGCTATGGAAGGCCAGATCAGGGATTGGGCTGCAGGGAATGAAGATTGTGGTTGGCAGCCAGGGATCGCAGCTCCTGAATGGAGCCATGGTGCCATGGCAAAGGGACGCCATGGCACCGCAGCTCCATTCAGGAGCCTAACTGAGTTAGCCGGGCAGGGGTCTGCATGTGCAGGCCAATCTGAATCAGGTCCCAGCCTGCACATGAAGGCCCAGACCCAATTCTGCAGGGCACGTCTAGCCGCAGCAGGATCAGAATCGGCTCTGCCTCTGTGAGTCCCGATTCCGATTGGATGCACAGGGGCCTGCACGCACTCATTGGAATGTGCCTCATTGTATTTTGCAGGAGAATTTTGTGAGTGCATTTAACAGGAGATCCTGAGGAGTATGTGGTGCTCAGCCTGGAACCCAGAAGAGAAAGAGGGGGAGTCTAACCAGGGCCCAGAAAAAGATTCTAGAGGAAAAATGAAGAAAAGGAGCCTGGTCATTTTGGACTTTAGAACTTTCTTACATGCTCTCTAACTTCTTTTTTTTTTGCCCTGTATGTACTCAAAAGCTTTCACTTAATGATACCATTTCTATTTCTTTCAGAGCTTTTGAAAGGTTTTAGGTGTCATCCAGTAAAGATGTTTGGTCATTCTGCTTCCCTTTCTATCAGAACCTTTTAATTCTAGTTTTATGGGGATCCCACTTTTTTTTTTTGTATTCCCCAATGGGCCAACTTGACCGTCCTCCGACCAGTCGGATACAGCTATATCTGAGAAGATTTTTATTTTGTCCAGGACTACAAGTCTTTTCTCTCTCACACTTCTCTCAGTCCTCTTCCAGCTTGAGTAAATGATTAATAAAAAACTAATCATTCAGGTGTGGACTCCAGCCTTATCTTATCCAGCCAGCAGTGTCACTAGAAGAACAATAAACACTGCAGGCTGTTTTACTTGTAACATTTTCCCTTAACCTCTCCCCTTGGTTTTCTGGAGCCCCGATTTCCACAATGAAACTTTTTCAGTGGATTTCATCTGGCAATCTACTAACCCCATTTGCCAATTGTAAAAGACTCTTGTCACCCTGAGGAGCAGTATTTGATCTACTGGAAGTAGAATCTGGGCCTATTCGGGGAAACTCTGATGTGATCATCAAGTAAAAGGTAAGAGAGGAATATGATTTGAATCGTTATCTTATGGCTTCATTAGTATTTGAGAACAATTTTAATTAAATACTTGCATTAAATTAAATAAATAGGCTATTTACTGTGACAAGAGTAGTTTTGGAATAGGCTTCAACCCTTGGTAACTGAAAGTATGATCTATAGCTGGCCTAGCCAGTCAGCATATAAAATAAGGTTACCAGATGTCCCCGATTTTTGGGGATTGTCCCTGATTTTAGAGTTGTGTCCCTGACTCCCACCTCTTTGTCAGCCTCCTGTCCCCAATTCCAGGAAGGGGTGCAGAGGGGGTAAAAAATTATTCTCAGTTTAGTAAACTGAATGCCTGTTTTCAGAATTTACTTTCATTATCTTTACATTTTGCACAGTATGGGGGGAAACACATCACTGTTTCTATATCTGTGTTGATTCATCTGCTTGGAAGTGATATTGTTGCTATCATGGGATAGATGGGAGAGAAAGGCAAGGTAACGATTCCTTTTCTCGCTTCCACGCCTTGCTGCTTAAACCTGGAAGTAAAGTATCTCTTTCTCCCCTCCCCCCACCTTCCTCCACTCTGGATGTGTCCCAGATTCACCTGCATAAAATCTGGTAACCTTACATATAAGGTTTTCAGTGGTTCTATTTGTTTATTTCATGCCCGCTTCTGAAGAGATGAGAAGTACAAGGCAGAGTCAAACAGTAACAGCATATGTGAAAGTTATAGGAATTGTACTTAGAGACACACTGTCTCTTGGTTTGGAGCAATTAGCAGCAATGATAACATAGACATTTTTGGGGGGTTTTCAGCCAGAATCAGTGAGCATTGACAGTAGAGGTCCAATTAAACGCCACTGAGGTAGTTGATTAAAAAAATGCATTTAAAGTTTAATTTCAGATATAAGTTTTCTTCTTTTCTTAGGTATCTAAAAATAAACATCAATTTATAATAAACAAGTGTTGACTTAAAGTGGTCAAAATTGCAGAATTTATTTGATCTTAGGCTATTACACTAAGAAGTGGAAGAATCAATAGTAGGTTCAGGAAATACTGGCAGCATGTGGGAAAGATCATCCTTGTTGAATGGTGCCTCTTCTGCTGAAAATAAATTCCCAAATTATACCTACCCTTTTCTTATGGGTGAAATCTTGACTGATTTTTACCATCAGTCCTTCTGTTCTTCTGTTGGGTAAAGAATTATTTTCAATTCATTGTTTAAGCGTTCCATAGAGTCTGTTTTTTGGATAAACTTATCTAACTTCATAATTGTCCATTACTTCTGGCAAATGTCATAAATTACATCACATTCCCATGAAACTGTGTGATGCCACAGAAATCTAGAAAATAATGGCAGATAAAGACCATAAGGTCTATCCACTCTACCCATCCATATCAAATACTAAGCTCTACAATCCCTTTTCCTCCCTTAGAGATCCTCTGTGCTTGTCCCATGCTTTCTTAAACTCAGATACAGTCCTTGTCTCCACCACCTCTGTTGGAAAACCATTCCATAT
Organism: Ichthyophis bannanicus; assembly: GCA_033557465.1. Classification (NCBI taxonomy): domain Eukaryota; kingdom Metazoa; phylum Chordata; class Amphibia; order Gymnophiona; family Ichthyophiidae; genus Ichthyophis; species Ichthyophis bannanicus. Next base: position 1,831,042,726 of record CM066032.1, on the reverse strand, counting down.
ATCCGCCACCCTTTTCATAAAGAAATATTTACTTGATTAATCCTGGATCTATTCCCTTTCATCCTCATCCTATGTCCCTCTTTCCAGAGCTTGCTTTCAATTGAAAGAGGCCCACCTCCTAAGCCTTTATTCCTCAGATGCTATGAATTTATGCAACAAAGATATTTAAATGTTTCTATCATATCTCCGCCTCCCACCTTCTTTTTCATTGCATCTACCATTTTTCAACCTTAACAGACCCCTCCCCATTCCATAAGATATGACTAGTACCAGCCCATGTCCCTGCTTTCCAGTTACAGAAAGGGCTCTTCGGTGAGTTGAACCAACGACCTCTCACACCCCTAAACATACTGCTAGACGATCCAGCCTCTGCTCCAGTTGCTGTTGCTGCTGCTGCTACCACACAATTCCCCAACACTTTCTCCGTCCCTAACCTCATATTTCCCAATCTTTAACTCTCTTTCTTCTCTACACCCTTCCCCATGTCCAGCATCTCTCCCTTTCTCTCCACCCTTATTCAGTGGTCCCCCTTTTTCTCATCTCATCTACCCATGTCCAGAATTTCCCTTCTCTCTCCCTATCTCACCAACCTATGTCCATCTCCCCTTTCCCATGCCCAGCATCTCCCCATAAGCCCAGTATCTCCCCTCCCATGTTCTACATTTGCTCTCCCTATCCCCAACCCCCATCCCAAGTCCAGCATCTTCCTTCTGTCACCCTATGCTCTCCCAAGCTCAGCATCTCCCTTAAATCTCTCTATGCCCCCCATGTCCAGCATCTCACTATGTGTAGAAATGGACAGATAAAGGGATACCAGAATCCCCAATATGTAATTGAAGATGGATGAATTTCTTAATTCAGAATGTGTTTAGAAGTTTGGCTTTTCACCTACTTCCTCTTAAATAGAATAGGATGTCATGATCATGAGTTCTGTGTAACCGTTTTTAAAATAGTCTGGAACATTGTTAACATAAGCATAAAGGGTAAACATAGGCTATGAACTGTGCAACTATAGTTCATTGTACAGTCACTGCTGACAAAACATAATTTTTGCAACTTTTGCAATTATAAATAATTTTGTCAAAATCAAGTGAATTTCATCTAATATACTGTAATCAGATCTTACTCTGTAAAAAGAACTTTGGCGACACCTTGTGTTATTTCACGGTTATAATAAATGACTGTTACTTCCCCTTTTTCTTTAATAAAAGGAGCTTTTTAGGAGGAAGAATTTGAATTCGTCAGGCGTGGAACTGTGCGTGTCCACAGACTGCTTGTCGTCTTCCCTCTGAGCTCAAAGAAAGTAGCACTTGTGTGTGTGTGATTGTGTTCTGTATTACTCTCTGCCTGTTTCTCACTGTTTGAGGACCAGAGACCAAAAAGAGCCGTGGTATTGTGACCAGATCACAGAGTTTTCTTCACTATGCCGCCCCCATATCTAGCATCTCCCTTCCCCATGACCAGCATCTCCTTTCTGCTTTCCTATATCCACCCATATCCAGCATTTACCTTCCATCTTCCTATGCCCCCACACCCCCCCCCCCATGTCCAGCATCTCATTTTTATCTCCCTATGCCCTTTCCTCCACATCCAGCATCTTATTTACATCTCCATATGCCCGCCATCTACCTGGTCATTCCGTGCCCAGCATCTCCTTTTTCCCCACTCCTTTGGTCTCCATTGCCCCCTTCCCCTACCACCACCACCACTGCTGACTCCCTTAGGCCTGGCAGCTGCAGCAGCAAGTAAAAGCTATAGTAAACATGGAGTCTTTCAGCCCTCCACATGCTTTAGAGGCACTCAGCCTTGAAGGACTACAAAAGGGGACTGCTACTTCTGGAGAGAGATCTGCAATTGTAAATATTTACTTCTAGGAATTTTTCTAAATCTTGGGGATAAAGGAATTCTTTAGATTAAAGCTGATTAATCTGTAAACCCAGTGTATTTTTTAAATCAGTCAGGGCCAAGTAGCAGCAAAGAGCTTTCAGCTTAAATTTAAAACACAGCAGAGAGCTTTCTGGTTAAATTTTAGAACCCAAGACGCCCTCTATCCAAGAAAGAGCTATGGGACTCCCCCATGGAGATTGGTCATAGATTACCTTAGAAGCACAGGACAGGATACTGTGTAGCAGCCAGCTTTTAATAAGTCTTCTTTCTCTCCCTCCCTCCCCGACACCCATCCACCTCTGGGATAATCGTAGCTTTATAGGAGCTTACATCTCTTAAAGGAAAAGAGGTGCCATATTCACTCTCAGGTACAGCTGTTTATCCTAATCAGGCATACATTAAGGACCTGAGATTAATTAAACTACAGCTGAACAAGGTACGTTAAACGTATTAGGTATAGTTGTATTAATATAAGTATCCCCAGCAACTCTTAGTAAGTAAAAAACTTAAATATCTAAACATAACCTTAAAACTAAGAAGCAGACAGCAGTCCAGCAGTCCAGCAGTGAGATGGGGGCTTTCCAGTCTTTTGCATTGAGTGTCACATGTATGATTTTCTCCCAGTTGGTGAGGGGTCTTACGTGTGCACTAGATGCAAGGAGCTCTTTGCTGTCAAGGAACGAGTCCGATCTCTGGAGGCTAGAGTAGCAGACTTGGAGGACATAAGGAAGGCAGAGAGGTACACAGACGAGATCTACAGGGATATAGTCCTGAAGTCCCACCTCCAGTCTGGCAGCATCTCTGTTGCCATGGATGGAAGAGGTCACATGACATGAGAGCATCATCCCGGTGTGGCAGGAAGTGATCCTGTAGCTAGGACCTGGAGGGAAGGGTTAGGACAGCCATTGTAGTTGGTGATTTGATCATTAGGCATGTAGAGAGCTGGGTGGCTGGTGGACATCAGGATTTCCTGGTAACATGCCTGCCTGGTGCGAAGGTAACGGACCTCATGCGCCACCCAGACAAGGTCTTAGATAGTGCTGGGGAAGAGTCTGCTGCCTTTGTATATTGTCACAGTGCTGACTCATTAGTGACCCCTATGGAGACAGAAGATAGTGCAGCTCAGGGAAATAATGACGTGCTGAGAAAACACATGATGGAAAGTTGCCAGGGGCAACGTAAGCAAGTGAGGTCACGAGCTTGGGAGACACCCTCAGCCAATAGGGAAGCCAGGGGATTTTCACCTGACTCTAATCAGCTAGGGAGTGGTGCAGCTAGGAATTACCTAAATAAACCTAGCTCACAAACAGTTAAGCAGAATGAGAACAGGAGCAAGGCTGAAAGGTTCAAGTGCAGGACGAAGGCACAAACCAGGGGCCAAGATAGGAACGGGAGAGAAACCCAGAGAGGGAACTGGTTTCAGGAGGAGGACGAGAGGAGCTGTGGAGAGAGCGTGTCAGAGTACCCCATTGGAAGCTTGAATGGACGTCTGTGTGAGTCTGAAGAGTGCTTGAATGAAAGGTACAGACAGCGTGACACAGCTAAGGAAAGTAAATGTAACAGCCCAGCATGGAGCAGAGATAAGAAAGAAAAGGTACAAGCCAGGAAGTTTAATCCCAGTGCAAGAAGGGAAGCAGAGATATTCCTGTACCCTTTTTATAAGCAAAGTAAAGGCTTTTTACCTGAAGAAGGGACACACTCTGCAAGGTACGTGAGACCTAGAGTTTCCAAAGGGCTACCGTCAGGAGTTCCAGCTGGTTCTCAGTTCCTACCTAAAGCAGAGCTCAGAACAGGGCCAATTCCCCCTAATAGTGGGGCAGAGCAATTCCTCAACCTGTTTCACAGAGGTCAGCAGAGGGGAGGCTCCTATTACCACAGCAAGAGAGATTGTGGTAATTACCAACAGTTTTCCTCTAGCAAAGGAGAATGACGTCACAGCCAGGATGGGCTGTTTGCTGAGCCCACACAGAGGGAGAGTGCAGAGGGATTGATTCCTGATGTGGAGCCAATGCAATGTGACTTACCTATGAATGAAGATATTATAGAAATGGACTGTAGTCTGTCTGTAGCAGATGATATAATATCTCTCAGATAAAAAGGAATAAGCAGCCTGCCAAGGCAAAGCAAGGCCTTATTCTCAGTGGCTACCAGCCTAAGTTTAAAGTACATTTCTGTTGCTGAAAGAAAGTTATTTTGTGTTCATTTTTGCTTTCTGTTTCACCCAGGAAGGGTTTTTGTTTGTGTTGCTGTAAATATTTGAATATCCTATTTGGGAAGGGAAATAAAGCCCTATTTACCTTATTCAGTTGTCCACAACTATTTTTGGTGTAATCTGGCAGCAGCTACAACTACCAGGAGGCCAGTTACACAGGGGTCTAGTGCAATACCAGAGCTCACCGGTAGGTGCACCAAGAGGGCCCGCGACATAATGGCGTAGTGTTTTAGGATTTTTTTGAATACCACGTGACTTCTTCTGAAGACAAGAGAAGAAGCAGAGAGGAAAATCATCGCTGGAGGAACAGGTGACCTTGCTGAAGCACTACCTGGGGGAGAATTTCGCTGGCAGGTCGGCCAGGAAAGAAAAGCCAAGAACTTTCTCACACGCTGGAATCTACCAGTAACTCAGGTAACGGTGACCTGGGTGGGAAAGGTAGAAGGATAAGTGAGAAAGGGGAGAGCTACCTCTAGGCAGGAAGTGGGCAAAAAGTGGTGCCGCACTTGGTGTGCTTGTTTGTTTTTCTTTCAGGTGTTTCGCTCCAGAGAGATGGATCCCCAGAGTGTGCAGCAATGGATGAAAGAGCAGTGGGACCGGCAAGAAGCGCTTATGCAGCGGATACAAGGACAATATATGGACGCTATGAGGGAGCAGCAGCGACCTTTGTTGGAGGCGTTAGCAGTTCTTGTTAAAAAGCCGCAGGACAATGAGTCAGCGAACTTGTCAGCCATGCCGCAAGTACCATTGAACAATTGTGAAAATTTGTCTGTGAGACAGCTCACTCAATATGATGATATTGATGATTACATAGAATCATTTGAGAGGATTGCAGAGACCCTCAAATGGCCGTCAGAGCAGTGGGCCATGCGTTTTGCCATGACCTTAACCGGAGAAGCTCTGGCAGCATTTAAGGGTATGCCGGCTGCTTTAGCCACTAATTATGTGGAGATAAAAAAAGCCATAAAGGATAGGCTAGGCCTTACACCCAGGCATTATAAGCACCTTTTCAGGGAGGCGAGAATACAGAATAGGGAGACTCCCAGGGCCTTATATCAAAGGTTAAAAAGCCTTGCATATAAGTGGCTCAACCCTGCAGAGAGATCTGTAGAGTCCCTTATGAATGACATCATAATGGAACAATTTATGTATTCTGTATCACCAGAGTTGAGAACCTTCCTCACATTACAGGATTGCCGGGATCCTGAAGAAGCAGCTAACATGGCTGAGGTATATTATGAGGCCAAAAGAGCTGATGCCTCTAGAGTGGGCGAGGCAAAAATATATGGCAATGAAAATCCTGGTAAAGTGAGAAAGGGGAATAGGATTGTAATGTATAAAAATGATAAGTCTGGTGACACTGTTAATGATGTGATTGATGACAAAACATGCTATAAGTGTGGAGGGGTAGGACACTACCAAAGAAATTGTAAAGTGAAAACTGTCTTGGTAACAGGGGAAGATGGTCAAATCCCGGAAGAATTTCTCCAGATGGTTCAGGTGGAGGGGATAGAAGCCATGGCGTTACTGGATTCGGGAGCCGACCAAAGTATGGTTTCTCAAAGACTGTGGGAAACCATTGAGGACCAGTCTTCGGAGGCCCCGAATCAAGTAGCAGGGCAGGTACGCATACGCTGCGTACACGGAGAGGCGTCCCATTATCCCTTGCACGAAGTTAACATAAAGGGTTTTGGGGTCTCTCAGAAAATATTAATAGCAGTAGTACCCAAGTTACCTTATGCTGTTGTCCTCGGGAGGGATTGGGCACCCGTCTGTCATGAAATAGAGAAGGGTCTCCCGGAAGTAATAGCCCCTACTCCCACACGCTGCCAGCCTGTAGATGTAGAAGTAGGAGCTGAGGCCTTAGCGGCTAGCATTCCTGGTCCTCTGTTTGGGAAGCCGCGTAAAACAGACTCCCCAAAGCAGACCCCACTCAAGGCAACAGTACCTGATAAACCAAAATTCGTTTTGCAATTTTGTAAAATTAATACTCAGGCTAAGGGACCAACAAGGGCTACCGCGGCAGCCGCGGGATATGATCTCTTTAGCGTAGAGGACGCCCTTGTTAGGAAAGGGGGACAGGCTCTGGTAGATACTGGGATCCAGGTAAAAATCCCAGAGGGATGCTATGGGCGCATCGCACCCCGGTCAGGACTAGTGGTAAAACATTCGCTAGATGTGGGCGCTGGGGTCATTGACCCGGATTATCGAGGTCCCCTAAAAGTCTTGCTATTCAACTTAGGGAATAAAGACTTTAAAATACATACAGGTGACCGTATTGCACAGCTGATTTGTGAGCGGGTAGGGTTCCCCTTAGTGGAAGAAGTACCCTCACTGCCACCAACAAAGCGGGGGGCGGGGGGATTTGGCTCCACAGGCGAAAGGGAGGTTAAAAACCTAACAACCTTAGGGGAAGAAAGAAGCGAGGAGGATCTGGGCCCACAGATTGAGGACTGGCAAAAGCAACCTACCCCAAGGATAGGGACCGAGCTGTCGCCCCAACAGCAGAAAGAATTAATACAGATGTTAGGGAAATTTAAGGATGTGCTGACAACTCGGCCGGGTGAGACCCACCTTGTAGCACATGAAATTATTACAGTCCCCGGGCGAGTAATTCGGCAACGGCCCTATAGAATGCCAGAGACTCGCAAACAAGAAGTGATCAAGCAGGTAAAAGAAATGATGGCCACTGGCATCATTGAAGAATCACGTAGCCCGTGGTCCAGTCCGATCGTGCAAGTGCCTAAGCCTAATGGAACCTTAAGGTTCTGCATCGACTTTAGGCAAGTTAACGAAATTTCACAGTTCGATGCATACCCAATGCCTCATATAGACGATCTTTTGGATCGCCTAGGGCAAGCCAAGTATCTGACCACCCTTGACCTAAGTAAGGGCTATTGGCAGATTCCCTTAACACGGGAATCTAAGCCCAAGACAGCGTTTAGCACGCCGATTGGGCTGTTTCAATTTAAAAGAATGCCCTTTGGGTTACATGGGGCGGCCGCCACATGCCAGCGATTGGTGGACCACGTTTTGCGGCCCCACCACGAATACGCCCTTGCTTACATGGACGATGTAGTCATATATAGCACGTCCTGGGCGCAACATCTGGCTAGGGTGGAGGCGGTGCTAAGAGCACTACGGAGGGCTGGCCTTACCCTCAACCCGGAAAAATGCCTGTTTGCTACAGAAGAGGCCAAATATCTAGGCCATATGATTGGTAGAGGGCTAGTAAAACCCTTAGCAAATAAGATAGAAAGTGTCAGGGATTTCCCTAGACCTTCTACGAAAAAACAGGTCCGAAGCTTTCTGGGGTTACTCGGCTACTATCGCCGTTTCATACCACGATTTGCGGAGGAGAGCATGGTCTTCACGGCCATGTTAAAAAAGAATGCGCCCAACCATGTACAGTGGACCCCAGAGGCAGAAACTGCATTTGAAGCTTTAAAGGGGAAGCTCTGTAGCACCCCGGTGCTGCGGGGTATAGACTTTAAACTGCCGTTTATTGTACAAACGAATGCGTCGGACACGGGATTAGGGGCAGTGCTGTCCCAAGTTTTTGATGGGGTCGAGCATCCAGTAGCGTATCTCAGCAGGCAGCTCTCTAAGGAGGAGAAAAATTACGCCACGATTGAGCGTGAATGCCTGGCGATAAAATGGGCCATTGAGGCGCTCCGTTTTTATCTAGCGGGTAGGAAATCTTTACTTGTAACGGATCATGCCCCGTTAAAATGGCTCCACTTAATGCGAAATAATAACGCGCGATTAACAAGGTGGCACCTAGTGCTACAAGCTTTTAATTTCACTGTTCACCATAGAGCAGGGAAAACACATGGCAATGCGGACGCACTTTCGCGTATTACGTGCTGTCCGTCTGAGACTGGGGCAGCCCATAATATTTTAAGGGGGGGAATCTGTCACAGTGCTGACTCATTAGTGACCCCTATGGAGACAGAAGATAGTGCAGCTCAGGGAAATAATGACGTGCTGAGAAAACACATGGTGGAAAGTTGCCAGGGGCAACGTAAGCAAGTGAGGTCACGAGCTTGGGAGACACCCTCAGCCAATAGGGAAGCCAGGGGATTTTCACCTGACTCTAATCAGCTAGGGAGTGGTGCAGCTAGGAATTACCTAAATAAACCTAGCTCACAAACAGTTAAGCAGAACGAGAACAGGAGCAAGGCTGAAAGGTTCAAGTGCAGGACGAAGGCACAAACCAGGGGCCAAGATAGGAACGGGAGAGAAACCCAGAGAGGGAACTGGTTTCAGGAGGAGGACGAGAGAGCTGTGGAGAGAGCGTGTCAGAGTACCCCATTGGAAGCTTGAATGGACGTCTGTGTGAGTCTGAAGAGTGCTTGAATGAAAGGTACAGACAGCGTGACACAGCTAAGGAAAGTAGGGTTTTTGTTTGTGTTGCTGTAAATATTTGAATATCCTATTTGGGAAGGGAAATAAAGCCCTATTTACCTTATTCAGTTGTCCACAACTATTTTTGGTGTAATCTGGCAGCAGCTACAACTACCAGGAGGCCAGTTACACAGGGGTCTAGTGCAATACCAGAGCTCACCGGTAGGTGCACCAAGAGGGCCCGCGACAATATGTCGGTACCAATGACATAGGAAAATGTGGTAGGGAGGGTCTGGAGGCTAAATTTAGACTTTTATGTAGGAAGCTGAAATCCAGAACTTCCAGGGTAGCATTCTTCGAAATGCTTCCCGTTCCATGCGCAGGATCCAAAAGACAGACAGAGCTCCGGAGTCTCAATGCGTGGGTGAGACGATGGTGCAAGGATGAGGGGTTTGGATTTGTTAGGAACTGGGGAACATTCTGTGGAAAGGAGGGGCTCTTCTTTAAAAAGGAGATAGAGAAGCTTTTAAACTAGATAATAGGGGAGGGCCGACAGTCGCTCAAAAGGGCATGGTTTGGAACAACTTATCCATGAAGGATACTATCAAAAGAATAAAGTTAGGGCATATCAGCAGAGAGGTTCCAATAAAGATAAAGTTAGACCAAATGCTCTTGAGTACGGAGCAGACAGAGCTTAAAGATTCCAATTTACCCTGACTACCAATAGCCAGAATAATATGAATAAAATACAGTCTCTAAAATGCTTGTATGCAAATGCTAGATGTGTAAAAAATAAGATGGGAGAGTTAGAATATATAGCACTAAATGAGAGGTTAGATATGATTGGTATCTCAGAGACATGGTGGAAGGAGGACAACCAGTAGGACACTGTGATACCTGGGTACAAACTATATCGTAATGATAGAGCTAATCAAATTGGTGGAGGGTTTGTATTCTATGTTAGAGAGGGCATTGAGTCACAAAGGATTAAAGTTTTGCAGGAAACAAAATTTGCCGTTGAATCTCTATGGACTGAAATTCCATGTAAAAAGGGGAAGGCGATGGCAGTGGGGGTGTACTATCAACCGCCTGGCCAGAATGAACAAAGGGATGATGAAATGTTCAAAGAAATCAGGGAAGCTAACACAAGTTTGTTGTTATTGTTCTTGTGAAGTGCCGTCGAGTCAGTATTGACTCATGGCGACCCTCTGGATAGTTGTCCTAAATTGTGTTCGGTCTGCAGTCAGGCAGCTCATTGCTGACAGACTGGCACTAGTAGCTGCTGTTATTGTATCGATTCATCTCATTGCTGATCTTCCTCTTTTGCGTTGACCTTCTATTTTGCCAAGCATGATGTCTTTCTCTAATGATCTCTCTCTTCGCATGATGTGTCTAAAGAATGAAAGTTGAAGTCTGAGCTTCTAAAGAAAGCTTAGGTTTGATCTCCTCTAGTACTGAGTGGTTGTTCTTCGGGCAGTCCATGGTATACACAGTATTCGCCGCCAGCACCATAATTCAAAGGCAACAATTTTCTTCCTGTCTATCTTTTTCACTGTCCAGCTTTCACATCCATATGATGTTATTGAAAATACCATGGCTTGAACAAGCTGAATTTTTGTATGGAGAGAGACATCTCTGCTTTTGAGAATCTTGTCTAGGTCTTTCATAGCCATTCTGCCAAGAGCAATGTGTCATCGGATTTCTTGACTGCTTGTTGCTTCTTTATTGATAGTTGATCCAAGTAGGTTAAAGTTGTCCACGATTTCAATTTCTTCTCCTTCAACGATGAACTTGTTGATTTTGCCAGTGGTCATGATCTTTGTCTTCTTTACATTAAGGTGCAGGCCCATTTTAAAACTATGGGGTATGTTTACTAAACTGCAGTAATGTTACCCACGTTAGGTTCCACGGTAATGGTACGGATGCCCATATAAAGGAGTGGGCAGTGCATCGTTACGGCAAGCCGTGTCATGTAACGTGCGTTACAAGGTGCCTAGGCTAACGCGCGTTACAAAGCGCCGTACAAGGCACCTTAGGTTAAGGCACCCTACAAGGTGCCCCATAAGGTGCCTTAACCTAAGGTGCTGTACAAGGTGCTCCAGGTTAAGGTGCCACAATGATGTTAAGGTGACCCAAGATAAGGTGTCCTAAGGGAAGTAAGGTGCCCCAAGTTGACAAGCATGAAATGTAAGGCCTAAAACCAAATGTAACCCTAACACTCCACAGAGCACCAAGCAAAGGCAATGGACAAGTGATGGAAGGAAGGAGAGGTGGGAGCTGATGGACCCACCATATCTGCATGCAGCCTATGTGGCAGCCGGTAAAGTGGACGAACATATCGGAGGCAGCTGTACCAATGCACAGGGTGTTGACAATGTAAAGTGCTACAATGACAGTGGGTGACAGAGAATGGGGATACATGTCCACCAGTGGAGATAGAGGTGGCAAGATAAGTGCAATGATAGGAGGACAGAGGACTAGTAGTGCCATGCAGAGCAGACACAGGAGAGGCAAGCGTGAAGAGCCACAATGCAGAAAAGGGTATCAGTGCAGGACATGGGGTAGCAGCCTGCACATGAAGACAGAATGCTACACAGCTGACAGACGCAGATATACGGACAGAATTATGGTTGGCAACTGTGAAGAGGGTAGTATGTGCTGGCGTCACAGATCTGCACAGATATGACCTTTACAGGAATGACAAGTAGTTGTATAGGACAGGCATGAAAAACGAGAACAAAGAGGAATTGCACCCATGACCACTGGCCAGAAAGTCAGTACACAAACCAGTAGGCCCCACCACCATGGACCGCGAGTGGAAGAACCAACTTTATTAACACAATTAAAACAGCAAACAATAGCCTATGGCCCGACACGTGGTTCGTGCCCCTCGTTGGTACCTAGAGCCGTCTGGCATGTTCTCCCCCTGGAAGAACACACTGAGCTTTGGGGATGATGCCCTCAATAAATTTTCATCGCAGGACGCTTTACTTTCAAATAAGGAAGATGCGATTGATGATATTGCAAGTATATGGGAAGATATTGTTCACATCACCCAGAAGCAAGTTAAAGAAGAACTCCATGCAGCATACCTCTTGGAATGTTGCAGGTCAAAGATCATCCCGAGAGGTCTTAGGATTTACAAAGCACCGGGTCTCTATCAAGAAGAGTCCGGGTTTGTGAAATGTTGGAACGCTATTTTAAATAAATGTTCCTTAGATTTGATGATTTTATTGATCAGCACAGCTAATAAGAAGTCCGAGCTCTATAAAGTAGAGATTGACGAAAAACTTATATTACTTAAAGATAAGGATAAGAACTTTGAGGGAATTTATAAGGATTATGAAAGGAACAATGTTGTTTTTAAGAAAGAGATAAGAGATATGAAAATGGATAAATTTAGAAGGGACGAGGATGACTACCAACATGGATATGTATACCCCTGGTGTAAAAAAGTAGAGGATGAGAGGTTATTTTATAAAAAAAGATCTACCCTCTTTGATAGAAAGGGCCCTGAGGATGAGGGTGCAGATGCTAATATAGCCATGCCACCAAAGAAAAAACGCACAAGAAGTACATCTACTGGATCAGCGGAGCGGTCCGCTTCTCCACGGCCAGCTAAGGTAGTTGAAAAACCTAAGCAAAACTCGCAAGGCATACAACAAAAGAAAATTTTTTTAAACATGGACTCATTATGGAAGGGGAGAGGGCGAGATTCGTCTCGGACACGTCCCCAAAATTATCAGAATCCGTCAGACCAATATCCCAATACCTTCGGAAACCAATCCAATTACAGAAATCAATTCAGTCACAGAGGCCGGGGGCGGGGGCGAGGTCGCGGATGGTTTCGCAAGGGGTCAGAAAGATCCACAGAGAGGCAGTACCAGGGCTGAAAGAAGATAATAATGTTATTAACATCTCGACATATGAATTATCTCCTAATGAAGTGTCTCTCCTCAACAAGGGTCTAACATTTGTACCAATGAGGAAATATGATCATTTTGAAACACATATCGATTTATATAAATTCTTTAGAAAGATTCGAATTAAGAATTTCTTCGCCAATGGTGAGTCCTTTGGTTCAGAACCATCAGTTATAAAGGGAAAATCGAAATGGAATCCACCTCTACAAACTGACCCACTTATAACATCCTTTGAGCGATTAGTTATGAAAGAGGTAAATCAGATTAATGCAAGTAAAAGACCCCCATATGATAATCTTTCATCAGAAGAACGACAGGCGATGAGATCGTTACAAAATAATTCAAATATTATCATAAAACCAGTGGATAAAGGTGGGGGCATCGTGGTTTTAGATAAAGGCCAATACCTTAATGAAATATACAGACAATTAAAAGATAGTACCTTTTATATACGGTTGGATGGTGACCCCACATCCCCTTTAAAGACTTCTATAGATAATTTAATTCTTATTGCGTATGAAGGTGGATGGATCACTACGCAAGAGAGATCCTTTCTAATGGTAGATCACCCCATTATCCCCACCATCTACATTCTTCCAAAAGTTCACAAGTCCCTCACTGATCCCCCAGGACGGCCTATAGTGTCAGCGATCGGATCCCTTTTAGAACCTATTTCAAAACTAATGGATGTTTTTTTAAGACCTTTTATTCCCCTCATGTGGTCCTATGTTCGTGACTCAACACATGTCATAAATATTTTATCATCAATGCATGAATTTGATCCTAGTTGGTTTTTAGTCACGTTAGATATCGAATCATTATATACCAACATTCCACAAGAAGAAGCAATGAAACTTATCGAATATTATTTAAATAATAGACAAGAAAGACGCCGTATCCCCACTGCTTTGCTGATAGATTTGGCCCGTATTGCAGTATGTGAGAATTTCTTTTGCTTTCAAGGCCTGTTTTTACAAACAGATAAAAGGGGTGGCCATGGGGTCTTCCATGGCCCCTGATATTGCGAATTTATATGTTTTTAATTTTGAAGAATCTTTTATCAAAGATAGTCCATATAAAAATAATATAAAACTTTGGTTACGATACATAGACGATGTGTTTTTGTTATGGGATGGTTCGGAATCTCTTTTGGAAGAGTTTAACATTTGGATTAACGCTTTGGACAACCACTTACGTTTTCAGTTAACGTTCCATGATAAAAAAATCTCTTATTTGGATCTACTCATTGAAAAGACTGATGATGGATTTACTACCACATTATATAAGAAACCAACCGATCGTAACCAACTTCTTCACTTTCAGAGCTTCCATAACTCATCCTTAAAACACAACCTTCCTGTAGGGCAGTTTCTGAGGATACGCAGAGTATGCACCTCAGAGCAGGAGTTTAAAAAACAGGCTAAATTAATGACTGACAGGTTCCTAACTAGAGGTTATCCTTCGTCTTCTGTGAATACGGCAATGAACAGAGCGGTGCACAGTTCCCGCAACGAATTATTATGTAAAAAAACAAAGACAGATGATGTGGGTATGGTTTGTCCACTCTTGTATTCTTATCATTCACAAAAAATAGTTAGAATTATCAGAAAATACTGGAGTCTGATCCAAGCTATTCCTTGTTTCCAGGATCTTAAGCTAACGATAGCATTTCAACGTAATGTAAATTTAAGAAATCTCCTTGTCCCATCAGCATTCACTGAAAGAACTCCTTTGTCTCGTCACAAGGGCCATTTCCAATGTGGCAAGTGCTCCGTGTGTAGTCATGTCATGGTAGTTAGGAAACAATTTGTCCATCATATAACTGATCAGGTGTTTACTTTGAATGATTTTAGTAATTGTTCCACCAGCCATGTTGTCTATGTGATAGTTTGCCCCTGTAGAAAATATTATGTAGGTAAAACCACTCGTCCTGTTCGCAACAGGATTATTGAGCACAGGAGCTGCATTAAGAGGGGGGCAGTTGAAAAACCTTTAGTTGCCCACTGGCAAGAAATGTCGCATAACATCTCAGATTTGAAGTTCTTTGTTATAAAAAAGGTTAAGATGAATTGGAGAGGAGGAGACGTAGATGCTGCTATTCGGCGTTTGGAGGAGCGTTATATTTTTAATTTTGGTAGTTTATCCCCCAATGGTTTGAACATGGATACAGATTTGTCAGTGTTCTTGTGATCACTCATTTTTTATTCATTTTATTTATTTATGTAATTATTTCTCTAAGGTTCTGGTTTATGCAAGAATTAATTTTTGTTCAATGATAGAGCTGGCTGTTTTTTGAAAAATGTTGTAATTTATTTATTTATTAATATATTATATTTTAATAATACAATATTCCTCAATTTTATGATTTTTTATCCTTTTATTTATTATATTTTATTAATTATATTTTATTTATTATTTTTTAATTATGAGCATCCTTTGTTTTTGGATAGACTTTTAGAAATTATGAGCAATTGTTTTAGGAATGGTTACTATATAATTCCGTGTGACCATATCCTCCTTTAAGCAAGATGTTCCATAGATTAAATGTCAACTATGGTTCATTGGTTTTACATGCTCCGTTCTTTTTTTACGTTAAAATGAAGGTGTTCATTTACAATAGTATTATGTAAGAGACAAGTGTTTATAGTATGTAGATATGCCGTTTTCCTTTGAAATTCTACAAAGCTACTTCCTGTGAGAGTCCTTTTGCCACTGGTAAAATATTTGAAGAGTCTAAATGATGTCATCTTGTAATTTGCATAACGCGGGAGTCTTAAGCTTGTCGTGCGCAGACGCCGGCGTTTTACTTTCAATTTGTTCATTGGAGTGTCTCCTCTCGTGCAGATGTGATGCTGGTGATCTGAGTGAGTTCGATATGAATTTATTTGATTTAGCGATGCAGTCAGCTTGGATATCTTGCTTTAATGTGGATAGATAGCTGTTGTTTACAGATAGGAGTTTCTGTTGCCGTTTCTTGTAACATCTGATACTCGTGAATACTTTTCAGGAATATATCTGCAGAGTGGGATTATCCACCTCATAAAGTGAAGGTTTCTGGCGTGTGCGCGCCCCGGTCGAGCAGTAAGGATTGCTTTTCTACATTTTTGAAATTCCTCACATAGAACAAGTAGTGCAGTTTTGCACCACGGGTGTTGCTTTCTTTCTTCTTTTTTAAGGTGGTTATAAGATTAATAGGGTGATGCTGCACCCTTTATAATATTCGTGGCTGGTTTTAAAAATTTTTTAGTAGTCTTAATAATTGTGGATCCATTGGCCCCCCTTTTTTTAAGTTTCTTTAAAGTAATTTTCCCTTCTGACAGATAAGTTTAAAAGAAGATTATTATAGTACCTATCCTATTGGCTTTCATCCTTGTCCCTACTCCTTTTTACAGAGTTCCTTTTAGTACATTGCGGATGTGTGATTTGTCTACTAAGGTATGGAATGTTTATTGTGTTATTTACCATATCTGTGTTTTAAATGTATTTATGATCAAATATTTTTTAGGTTTCTTATAATTGAATTATTTATTGTTCCCCCCTTTTTTAATGTGTTATTTAATTATAACCATTATATGTATATTTTATATTTATATATGTAATAGTTTTATTTATTCATCTTTTATCATATATATATTTCTTCTCTCCCTTTCCCCTCTTCTCATAGCTGTGCTGATCCTATTACTATCTTTTATCATCATTTTTTATCATCAATTTTATATGGTATTATCATATATTTTCGATATGTATTCATTTTATCATATATTTTATATATTTATGTTGTGAATGTTTTGGCTTTGATATCCTTGGACCTTGAGTTTTTTATACATATTATTCTTTTAATTATATTTATTTATTTATGTTTTTTAGCCTGCCCCTGAAGAAGGATACGAAACACGGCCTGTGTCGGGCCATAGGCTATTGTTTGCTGTTTTAATTGTGTTAATAAAGTTGGTTCTTCCACTCGCTATCCACGTTTTTACTGGGTCCTCTATAGCACGTGGTTCGTGCCCCTCGTTGGTACCTAGGCCCCACCACCATGGTCAGTTTCACAGCAATGGCTGCATACAAGAACACTGCAGGGCACCACAAGAAACGCCTGCTGTGTGCCAGGATAGGGCAACCCCAACATTATCTATGATGCAATGCAGATGCATAACAGCCGTCCACAGCTCATATCACCGTCTGTAATTGTGATGAGAGCCGCATATAAACACATGAACACACACTATGAAACGTCATGCAGTGGAAACAGCATGCAAAAGAGCAAGGAATTGAAACAGAGAAGGCGTCGGGCCAGCTGAGGGGACAGCCGTGTGGATGGTCTGTGGACCTGGGCAAAATGGGGAACAGAAAGAAAAAGGAGCATGTAAGAATTGAACCTACACACTGATGTGGGCCAGACCAGCTCAACAACATCAATACCAATCCCCCAATCCAACTGCTCACATGGACAGTACAAAGAAATAGCTATATGTATCAGCTGATATGCGACAGATAGGCTGCATAGAGGGCACAGTGTGGTGCACAGTGAAGAGATGGAAGGGTGTGTGGAGAGGTGACGAAGCTGCAGCCATTGCATGCTCAGGTTAGCAGAACACAAGAAAAGGAACATGTAGGAATCAAACCTGCAACTAATGGCGTTCCGACGCATGTCTGTAACCACTATCCCAAACAACCACAACAAGCACAATGCAAATAAGTTCATTTAAAGGGAACGTGTATATGGAAACCCGTAGCACCTTGTGAGGTGGCAGACGGCTGGCACACAGCTGCCACCGGTCAAGTAGCGTTAGATCAGTAGCGTCACATCATAATTGGCGGTGTTTTGTCTTGACAAGATTGTAAGTGCCGTGTGTTGTGTTTTGTCCTGACTAGATTGTAGCGCTGTGTTATGTCCTGACTAGATTGTAAGCTCTGATGAGCTGGGACTGTCTCTTACATGTCTGTACAGTGCTGCGTACGGCTGGTAGCGCTATATAAATGCTCAATAGTAGTAGTAGTAGTAAGAATATTAATATGCCCCACCCGCATTGTGTGGTATGACAGCATAGGGCAGGGGTGTCATGTTGCGCAGTAATGCTCACACCCCCTGGGGGCCACCATGGCTGGGGAGCTGCGCAGCCCATGAGAGCCTCACACAGCCTGCGCAGCTCCTCAGCCATCCCCACCATGGCACCTACCACCTGCTCCAGGGTGTGGTTCTGTGCCTGCTCTGCCTGGGACACAGCACACATTGCCATCACCATAGTGGCCTTTCATACTTGGGCACTATGCTGGTGCTGAAAATGGAGCACTACTATCACGTTTCTTGGGCTCCCTGCCTATACTGTACATTGCTGACACTGAAATGGTTTCTCTCTCCTGCAAATGTGCATCTAACGACAGGTTTTCATTCGCAGTAGGATTCAGCCCTTCAGTTCAGCGCGTTAGTGTGCAGGGAGCCTCTCCTCGCCCACTCCCCGCCCATTGACCCCTTCTCTCCGCCCTCTCTCCACCCTCTGCAGGGTATGTTTACTAAACTGCGGTAACGTTACATACCACGCGTTAACGTTACCTAACGATCAATAACGTTACCTAACGTGCGGTCTGTAACGTTACCGCAGTTTAGTAAACATACGCCTAAGTGTTAGAGAATGTGTGTCCTATGCTGACCTGTTAGGATCTTTCAGAGAGATAGGATATAAACCATTTAAGTGTTGTGTTGCTTAGAACTATTTGTCTTAATCTTTGTATTAGGAGTGAATGGATGACAGAGTCAAACACAGCAGCTATGTCAAGGAAAATTAATATGCAGGCTTGGTTAATGTTATTTTAAAGATTTTATTATATAGGACTAGCATCAGTGTCTCAACATTGTGATATGGTCTGAACCCAAATTGATTATCATCAAGCGGGGCAAAGAGGTCAATGTGGTCTTGTAATTGCATGTAGACGTTTTTTCAATTTTTTTGGCAAGAAATGGAGACTAGAGATTGGTCTTTAGGAAGATAGGTGCAGGTAGGTGCACAGGTGGTGCAGGTAGGTGCACAGGTGGTGTTCTCTTCAATCCTCCCTGTTGAGGGTAAAGGCCAAGGCAGAGAGGCTCGCATCCTGGAGATTAATGCATGGCTGCGTGGATGGTGTCTTCGAGAGCGTTTTGGTTTCCTAGACCATGGGATGCTGTTCCAAGGGTTGCAGAGCAGAGATGGCATCCATCTGTCCAAGAAAGGTCAACACATCTTTGGTAGTAGACTGGCTAATCTACTGAAGAGGGCTTTAAACTAGATTCGTTGGGGATGGGTGAAGAAAGCCCCCAGGTAAGTGAAAGCCCCCAGGTAAGTGATACATTAAATACCTTTATGGAAATGGGTAACAGGGGTAACATATGGAAAGCAGTGTGTATTAATGCCCGTAGCATGGGAAATAAGATCTCTGAAGTTGAAGCTTTGGTGGGAGTGGCTGACTTAGATTTAGTGGCAGTTACAGAAACATGGTTCACAGAAAACCATGACTGGGATGTAACTATACCTGGCTATACTTTATTCAGAAAGGACAGGGTAGGAAGAAGGGGAGGAGGAGTAGCACTATATGTAAAAACTACTATTAAAGCTTTGGAATTACAGAGCTTAAAAGGGAGAGAGGAGGCATTGTGGGTTAAACTAGCAAGAGGGAAAGAGAAATCTATTTGCATTGGTGTGATATACAGACCTCCCTCACAAGAGGAAGAGGTGGACAGAGAGTTAATTGAAGACATACGCAGCATTGCTAGGAAAGGGGAAGTGCTACTGCTAGGAGATTTCAATATGCCAGATGTTGATTGGCACTTTCCTGCTGCAGTATCATCTAGGAGTAAGGAGATCCTGGATTCTCTACAGGGAGAACTATTCAGGCAATTGGTAACAGACCCCACACGTGAAGGGGCCATACTGGACTTGGTGCTTACCAATGGTGAAAGTGTTTCTGATGTTGTAGTGGGAGATCATTTTGCATCCAGTGATCACCAGATGGTGTGGTTCAGTATTAGGACTAGGGCTGTTAGAATCCATTCCAAGGTAAAGATCTTAGACTTTAGGAAGACTAACTTTGCGAAGATGGGCCAATACCTCAGGGAGTCATTAGTGGGATGGGAACAGCTGGGGGATGTAGAACAACAGTGGGCAAAACTGAAAGGGGGTATTTTAAAGGCAACCAACCTTTTTGTTAAAATGGTAAATAAAGGCAAAAGGAACAGGAGACCGCTATGGTTTTCGAAGGAAGTAGCTGAAAAAGTGAAGAAAAAGAGGGAGGCCTTCATGAAATACAAGAGATCACAGAGAAAGGAAGACAGGCATCTGTATTTGGAAAAACTTAGAGAAGCTAGCAAAGTAGTCAAGAAGGCAAAGATTCAAAAGGAGGAGGAAATAGCCAATGCAATAAAATGGGGAGATAAGACATTTTTCAGATATATTAGTGAGAAGAGGAAGGGCAAAAGTGGTATTGTCAGACTCAAGGGTACAGGGGGGAATATGTAGAAGCTGATAAGGATAAAGCGGAATTGCTTAACAAATATTTTTGTTCTGTGTTCACAGATGAAGAACCAGGAGCAGGACCTCAGAAAACACCCACAAATAAGAACAGAAGCGAGGGACATCTTGAACAATTTTCAGAAGACTGTGTTCGTGAGAAACTAGCTCAACTTAAAGTAGACAAAGCGATGGGACCGGATGGGATACACCCTAGAATACTGAGGGAACTTGGGGACGTTCTAGCAACTCCACTGACTGACCTTTTCAATGCCTCGTTGGAGTCGGGAGTGGTGCCAAAGGACTGGAGAGAGGCTCATGTGGTGCCTTTACACAAAAGCGGAAGTAAGGATGTGGTTGAAAACTACAGGCCGGTTAGTTTAACTTCAGTGGTGAGTAAATTAATGGAAACGCTGTTGAAAGAGAAAATAGTGAGGTTTCTGGAGTCCAGCGGATTACAGGATCCGAGGCAGCATGGATTCACCAGAGGCAGGTCTTGTCAGACAAATCTGATTGATTTCTTTGACTGGGTGACCAGGGAGTTGGACCGAGGGAGAGCTCTAGATGTGGTGTATTTAGATTTCAGTAAAGCCTTTGACACTGTTCCTCACAGGCGACTTATAAACAAACTGAGCACCCTAGGGATGGACCCTAAAGTTACTGCTTGGGTTAGAAATTGGTTGGGTGGGAGGCGACAAAGAGTACAAGTAAATGGAGCTCACTCTGAGGAGAAGGATGTTACCAGTGGTGTGCCCCAGGGATCTGTCCTTGGTCCGATTCTTTTTAACATCTTTGTTAGTGATATAGCGGAAGGGCTGTCGGGTAAGGTTTGCCTCTTTGCGGATGATACCAAAATCTGCAATAAAGTAGACACCCAGGAAGGTGTAGATAACATGAGGAGGGATCTAGCTAAGCTTGAAGAATGGTCTAGAATTTGGCAGCTGGGATTTAATGTTAAAAAATGTAAGGTCATGCATTTTGGCTGCAGCAATCCAAGGGAGCAATACAGCATAGGAGGTGAAGTACTTTTGTCCACTAAAGAAGAGCGGGACCTAGGCGTAGTTGTGTCCGATGATCTTAAAGTAGCTAAACAGGTAGAAAAGGCGACGGCAAAAGCTAGAAGGATGCTTGGGTGCATACGGAGAGGAATGGCTAGCAGAAAAAAGGAGGTGATAATGCCTCTGTATAAGTCTTTGGTGCGACCTCATTTGGAGTATGGTGTGCAATTCTGGAGACCGCACCTTCAAAAGGATGTGAACAGGATGGAGTCGGTGCAGAGGGTTGCTACTAAGATGATTAGTAGTCTTCATTATAAAGCATATGAGGACAGACTTAAGGATCTTAATATGTACACCTTAGAGGAAAGGCGGGATAGAGGTGATATGATTGAGATGTTTAAATACCTCCGTGGCATAAATGTTCAGGGAGAGAGCCTCTTTCAATTGAAAGCAAGTTCTGCGACGAGGGGACATGGGATGAGGGTGAAGGGAGATAGATTCAGGAGTGATATGCGGAAATATTTCTTTACGGAAAGAGTAGTGAATCTGTGGAATAGTCTCCCAGTGGAGGTGGTAGAGATGAGGACAGTAACTGAATTCAAAAAAGCATGGGACCAACACAGAGGATCTCTAAAGGTAAAAAGTGGACTGTTGTAGTTGTTGTTATGGAAGGACAGACTAGATGGGCCTTGTGGTCTTTTTCTGTCATCATGTTTCTATGTTTCTATGTTTCTAAGATGGACATGTTTTGTCAAGGGTTTTATTTTTTAGGATTGGACGTATGATAGCTTTTTTAAGTACAAGAGGTATATAACCTTGGGAAAGTGACTTGTTGACAATTGCTAGTATGATAGGGGCTATTTTGATAATTGTATCCTTGATCCATTTAACTGGGCATGGATCTGCTTTAGATGTTGTGGTGTTCATATCTGCGATTGTCCTTTTAAGGGATTCAAGGTGTATTGGATGGAAACTGCCCCAGGATTCAGAAGTTGGTAATGTGTTATTGGTCCATGGACTGATGGGATATACTGGAGAGTTTATTTTGAACATGTAAAAGTCTGCTGGTGTTTGCGGTGAAATGTCAGGAGGTGCAGAGGTGGAGTTTGGCTGAGTTGTGAGGGATTTTACTATAGCGAGTAGGTTTTTTGGCTTGTTAATTGAACTCATTAGAAGCTTAGGGTTATGTTTACTAAACTGCGGTAACGTTACAGACCGCACGTTAAGTAACATTACCGCGCATTAGGTAACATTCCCGTGCGTTGTGAAACATTCCCGCACGGTAACGTAATGTTAACACGCCGTAACGTTACAACCCATGCGGAAGCTTTCCGCGGCGCGGTACACACCGCAGAGGGAGGAGAGAGGGCGGAGAGCAGGGGTCAATGGGCGGGGAGTAGGCGGAGAGAGACTCCCTGCACACTAACATGCTGAACTGAAGGGTTGAATCCTACCGTGAATGAAAACCTGCCGTTAGATGCACATTTGCAGGAGAGAGAAACCATTTCAGTGTCAGTAATGTACAGCTTAGGCAGGGAGCCCAAGAAACGTGATAGTAGTGCTCCATTTTCAGCAACAACCTGAAAAGATCCAGGTCTAATAAAGGAACATTTCCTCTCTGAATTTTTGTCAGAGCTGCCATCAAAGTTGACTGGATGTTGAGAATGCTACAATTTTTTTAATATCATTTTGTGTCAGGGCGCATGTTGCGGTAAATAGGGTTGTTAGTGCCCCCAAGCATAGGCATGTCGTGAGTGCGGTCTGATTTTGTTCCATTAATGGATGAAGTCGGATTAATAGGAAGTTTCCCGCTACTACTATTGTGCTTGAGTGGAGTAAGGCTGAAACTGGTGTTGGGCCTTCTATTGCTGCTGGTAGTCATTGGTGTAGTCCGAATTGAGCAGACTTTCCTGTTGCGGCAAGGATTAGGCCTGTTAATGGGAGTGTTGCGTTTGTGTTAGTTAAAAATGTTTGTTGAAATTCTCACGAATTTGAGTTTATTGCAAATCATGCTATTGCTATGATTAGCCCGATGTCTCCGATTTGGTTATATGCGATTGCTTGTATAGCTGATGAGTTTGAATCTATTCGGGCGTGTCATCAACCGATTAGTAGGAATGATATGATTCCATCTCCCTCCCAACCGATGAATAGTTGGAATATGTTGCTGGCTGTAACTAGTGTCATTATTGCAATCAAGAAAGTATGCAAGTACTTTAAAAAAATTTTAAAAAATGGGTCTTTATCTATATATGAGGTAGCGAATTCTAGGATTGATCATGTTGCAAATAGTGCAATAGGGGTGAAGATTGTTGAGTATCGGTCAAATTTGAAGCTGATGTTGATGTCAAAAATGTTGATGCTGATAAGGTTTCAGCTAAAAATGATTGTCTCTGTTCCCAGATTTAGAAAGATAGATATTGGGATGATATTAATGAAGAATGCTAGTTGAATGATAAGTCCGAGAAGTATGAGAATCAACCCAATCCGGACCCGGTAATAAACTTGAACAGAAAGTACAAGTACCACATGGAAAATGACCCTGTATATCATGTGAGGTGAGCGGTCGATCTAATCGAGGAGTAGTTTTCATTATTAAATCACGAAGATTGGCTTTACAAGAATAAGCAATTTGCAGATGTTTATTCCAAAAGCAAGGATAGAACCTCAGGATTGGCCCAAAGTGATGTAATAATTTAACAACCCGTGCCATGCCTTTAATATAAGGAAAAACACCTGTAATGTTATCCTCCTGTGGTGTTGATCCCGATGACGAAAAAAGCCACTCTCGATGCGTAAATCTGGACCTTTTATATGCTACGTTAACTACAGTAGATGGGTAACCCCTGTGTAGTAAATGTGATTTTAATTCTGCAGCATGGAATTTAAACTCCTGTAACGTCGAACAAGTGCGACGGAGTCTTAAAAATTGGCCATAGGGCAACCCATGTTTAAGCGCCCTTGGATGGAAACTATCATATCGTAAAAGAGTATTTCGTTGTACTGCTTTTTGGTAGAGAGTAGTATCAAAGCCATGAGAAGTAAGTGTAATAGTGATATCCAAAAACTGAATTTTTGATGTCTCCACTTGTGCCGTAAACTGGATATTGGATTTATAAGTATTAAGCAACAATAATAATGAATTCAATTCCGATCGATTACCAGTCCAAAGGAAAAAGATATCATCTAAAAATCTTCTCCAAAAAGGAACATTACAAAACAAAGGATTAGAATAAACAAACTGTTCCTCAAATCTGGCCATATAAATAGTTGCTATCGATGGGGCCACTGTTGCTCCCATTGCTATACCGAATATCTGTAAATAATACTGTTGTTGATATAAGAAAAAAATTGTTATTCAAAACTAAATCCAACAAATCCAGTATAAATGACCTGGGAATTCATTTAGGGAGATCTAACGGGTAATTGGCTAGGCAAGCAAGTACTTCCACAAAAGAGTAAAATAGCCCAAATGCCCTCAAGTATGGAGCAGACAGAGCTTAAAGATCCCAAATTACCCATGTCTAACAATAGCCAAATTAATATGAATAAAATACATTCTCTAAAATGCTTGTATGCAAATGCTAGAAGTCTAAAAAATAAGATGGGAGAGTTAGAATATATAGCACTAAATGAAAGGTTAGATATGATTGGAATATCAGAGACATGGTGGAAGGAGGACAACCAGTGGGACACTGTGATACCTGGGTACAAACTATATCGTAATGATAGAGCTGATCAAATTGGTGGAGGGGTTGCTCGCTATGTTAGAGAGGGCATTGAGTCAGAAAGGATTAAAGTTTTGCAGGAAACAAAATCTGCTGTAGAATCTATATGGATTGAAATTCCATGTAAAAAGGGGAAGGCAATGGCAGTGGGGGTGTACTCTCGAGCGCCTGACCAGAATGGCCAAATGGATGAAGAAATGCTCAAAGAAATCAAGGAAGCTAACAAAAGTTACAGCGCAGTAATAATAATGGGTGATTTCAACTACCCCGGTATCGATTGGGTCAGTGTCACGTCAGGACATGCTAGGGAGATAAAGTTCCTAGATGAAATAAATGACTGCTTCTTGGAGCAGCTGGCTCATGAACCGACCAGAGGGAAGCCATATTAGACTTAGTCTTTAGTGGAACACCAGATCTAGTGCAAGAGATAAGGTTGTTGGGGCCACTTGGCAATAGTGATCATAGCATGATCGCCTTTGATTTAATTAGTGGAGGAGGAATAGTAAGGAAATCCACAGTACTACCTTTTAACTTTCAAAAGGGAGACTATGATAAAATGAAGAAAACAGTTAAGAAAAAACTAAAAGGAGCAGTTGCAAAGGTTAAAGACGTACATCAGGCTTGGCTGTTGTTGAAAAATACTATCTTGGAAGCCCAGATCAGCTGTATTCCATGCTTTAAAAAAAGTGGAAGGAAGTCCAAAAAACTGCCAGCATGGTTTAAAGGTGAGGTCAGAGAGGCTGTTGTTGCCAAAAAAGCATCTTTCAGGAAATGGAAAAAAGAGCCAAACGACGAAACCTGGAAACAGCACAAGCACTGGCAAGTCAAATGCAAGGCATTAATAAGGCAGGCAAAGGGAGAATTTGAGAATAAGCTTGCTGCGGAAGCAAAAACGTGAAGTAAAGACCTTTTCAAGTACATTCGTAGCAAAAAACCTGTGAAAAAGTCAGTTGGTCCATTAGATGATAAAGGGGTTAAAGGAGCACTAAGGTGCGACAAGGCGATAGCGGAGAGACTGAATGAATTCTTTGCTTCAGTCTTTACTGAGGAAGATGTAGGGATGTTACCCATGTCTGAAGTGGTATTTAAAGGTGCAGAAGAATTGAAGGAAATATCGATACATCGGGAAGATGTATTACAACTATTAGATAAACTGAAGAGTAGCAAATCACCTGGGCCGGATGGTATACATCCAAGGGTGTTGAAAGAACTGAAATATGAGATAGCAGACCTGCTATTAGTAATCTGTGAACTATCATTAAAATCATCTCTAATACCTGAAGATTGGAGGATCGCCAATGTAACACCAATTTTTAAAAAGCGTTCCAGGGGTGATCCGGGAAACTACAGACTATAGACTACAGACTACAGACCGGTGAGCCTGACATCAGTACTTGGAAAAATGGTAGAAACCATCATAAAGAATAAAATTACTCAGCATGTAGATAGTCATGACCTAATGGCCTAATGACCTAATGACCTAATGACCTAATGGCTTTAGACAAGGAAGATCTTGTCTTACTAATATGTTATATTTTTTTGAAGGAGTGAATAATCAGGTGGACAAAGGTGAGTCGGTTGATATTGTGTATCTGGACTTTCAGAAAGCCTTTGACAAGGTCCCTCATCAGAGACTTTTGGCAAAACTAAAGAGTCATGGGATAGGAGGAAGTGTACTATTGTGGATCAGGAACTGGTTAAAAGATAGAAAGCAGAGGGTAGGGCTAAATGGCCAATTTTCCCAATGGAGAAAGGTGAATAGTGGTGTACCCCAGGGATCTGTGCTGGGTCCGCGGCTTTTTTTTTTTTTTTTAAACAATGTTTTTTATTGAGTATATCATAACACACCACGGAAGGAGCATATAACGAGCAAACAACGTTACAAGCCAAACAAAATACAGCTCAGGATATACACAAGCAACACAGTGTGCCCGCAGCCTATACCCAATATTTTCACAACCATGAACAACAGAGCAATAATATATCCCCCCATCTAAAAGAAAACTCATATATCATAGTCAGGACAACCAGAAACAACTCCCACCCCCCAATCCCCCGAGGCGCGGCAGACGACAGGAAAGAAAAAATAAAAAATAAACTACCCGAGGTCTAAAACTGATGTAACTAAATTACAGCAATGAACACTAAAGCAGCATATGCTGCTAGATCAAAGTACACAAGTAAACTGATCTAACGCCGACCATTTGGAGAGGTTTGGCACCCTACCCCTTACACACCGACTTTTGTCAATGGCTTTCTCATACTTGGCATACAGACACAATTGATTCCACCATTCCTGATAAGTGGGTTTGGTAGGATTCTTCCATCGAGCTAGCAGAAGCTTCAGTGTCACCATTATCATAAAATTAAGGAGAAAATAATTGCCTTTATCCAACCCCGGAATCTGCGTCATGTTCCTAAAGGCAATAATTTGCCAAGACAAGGCAGCCTTAAACTGTAATATACGTTGAATCTGACCCCAAACTCTCGACCAGAAACTCTGAATGTGAGGGCAATCCATCAGCATATGTCTTAACGTGCCCACCTCCCCGTGACAGGTCCAACATGTCCCACTCTCACTCTTATTCCATTTACTCAGGACATTGGGGGTAACATATGCCCTGTGCGCCAAAAAAAACATAGACTGAGTAAGGGCCGCAGATTTCGATGCTCGAATTGAAAGACCTCAAAATTTCTCCCAGTCTACCGGTGACAAGGTAATCTGTGCCTCTTCTTCCCAGATATGTCGCAGTCCGGCATTGGCTGGGGCAAAGTGATCTGCAAACATAGCATAAAAGCGCGAAGCTGCCCCTCTCTCAGCACTGACTTCTTCGACAACACTCCGCAGTCCCCAGAGACAAGATACGCTGGCCAGGGGTGGGAGCAACTTGCCGATACAATGCCGTAGCTGCAGCCATTGAAAATAACAGCTAGCCGGCAGGTCAAATTCTTTCTGTATAGTGCTGAAGGATTTCCACGCTGACCCTTCCATTAACTGCCCTACGGTCCACACTCCTCGTTGCTGCCATTTCACCCAATTGCAGACCTTCCCATTGATCTTCAGCTCCGGGTTGAACCAGATAGGTACCGACCTTGAGGGAGGGTTGCGCTGTGCAATAATAGGGAGAAGAGATCGAAAAACTAGTTGAGTTGAGACTATCACTCTCTCAACACCAGAGGTCTCTGGGTGCACCATTCCCATAAGGAGTTCAATTGGGCAGGGGGCGACCAGACGTTCTTCCAGCTTAAGCCATGTGGGTCTATGCTCCACAGTTTCACTCAGGGCCCACATCGACCCCTGCTTCAGCAGAAAGGCTTTATGATACCAAAAGAAATCCGGAAAATATACTCCAGCAACCGCCTTGGCAGCCTTTAGTTTCTTTAATGCAATTCTAGGAGTTTTCCCAGCCCAGAGGAAGACGCTCAGGATGCGATCCAGAGTTTTATATGTTGCAGGCGGGAGCAAAAAGGGGAGCATACTCAGAATATAGTTTAGCTTAGGGACCAGAGACATTTTAATGGCCTCCAACCGACCCCACCAGGTGAGGTGGAGCGGGGACCATGACAGGGTGTAAGAACGGGCTATATCCAGCAACTTCTCAGCATTCACCCGTATAGTATCTTCTGTGGACGCGGAGTACAGCACTCCTAGATATTTTATCACCCCTGATTCCCACCGAAAGGGAAAGCCGTCAACCGAAGAAGGAGCCGCCCACTTGTTCATCGGGAATGCCACGGTTTTCGTCCAGTTCACTTTATAGCCGGATAGCTGCGAATATTGGGAAATCAAATGCAAAAGCGCTGGCACTGAGTCAGGCCGGAGAAAGACCAACAGGTCGTCTGCATAAGCTGACAATTTAACATGCAGATCAGCAATCTTAACACCGTGAATCTCTTCCGATTGGCGTATCAGCAAAGCCAGCGGCTCCAAGGCAAGATTAAACAGAAGTGGAGAGAGAGCACATCCCTGTCTTGTGCCTCGACGTAAAGGAAAGGGCTGAGAGAGGATACCATTGACCAATATTCGCGCAGTGGGATTATCATACAGGATCCGCACCATGGTAACAAACTCTTTGGGTAATCCAAACCACTCCAGTACATGATAGAGGAAGGGCCACTCTAGCCTATCAAAGGCCTTTTCAGCGTCGATGGAGAGACCCAACACTGGGTCTTCGACGGTGTAAGTCCAGTCCAGCACATCACAGAACAAGCGGCCATTATCGGCTGTAGATCGTCCGGAAACGAAGCCACATTGATCAGGGTGAATCAGCCAAGGGAGCACACTGTTCAGCCGCCTGGCCAACATACAGGAGAACAGCTTGTAATCGGCATTAAGAAGGGAGATGGGCCTATAATTCCCAACCGCAGTTGGATCTCTCCCTGGTTTTTCAAGCACTACAATAGTTGCTTCCGCAAAGGCACCAGTCGTCTGCTCCACTGATAAAAATTTGCGGTAATAATTTAATATCTGCGGGAGTAGCACATCTGCAAACGTTCGGTAGAATTCAACCGGTAACCCATCAGGGCCTGCTGCCTTGCCGATCTTCATGGTAGCCAATGCCTCCCGCAACTCCCCTATAGACAGGGGCTCCCTTAGGGCAGACTTCTGATGCTCCTGGAGGCGAGGCCTTTCGACCTTAGCTAAAAGATCTTCACAAGCTTTAACATCGAACAGTACTTCGGAATTGTAGAGTTGTTCATAGAATGCCCGAAAGGCGGCTGCAATCTCACAGTTAGTGGTCAAAGGATTCTTTTGCGCATCTACAATACTCATAATATGCGCCCTGCTACGACGGGCGTTAAGGCCAGCAGCAAGCAACTTGCCCGCTTTATTCTTTTCCGTATAATATCGAGCCTGACTTACGAACATACTGTGCTCCACCTCTGTGCTTATTATCATGTTATATTGATATCTCAGCTTTTGTATCCGATTCAGAACGGTAGCATTAGGACTTCTCTGAAGCAACCGTTCACCCGTCCTGATTTGTCGGTCAAGATCTTGAAGTTTAGTCTGGGCCACCTTAGCTTTAACAATGCTAAAACTGGTTATTCGTGCCCTAATAAATGCTTTAAAGGCTTCCCACCAAGCCCAATTTGAAGAATCTTCCTGTCTATTATGGGTAAAGTACTCCTCAATATCTTGTCTTATGGTATTTTGAAATTCCACATCACCGAGCAGGGTTCTGTTGAAGGACCAAAACTGTGGTCTGAGTGAGTCTCCCTCCTGAGTTAACTCTAATGTTATTGCCGCATGATCAGATATGTGAGTGCTAAGAATGCTGGCTCCACGAACTCCTGAAATCAATGGTCTGGAGATCAAGAAAAAATCTATCCTGGAGTATGAGCCGTGCGGACAAGAAAAAAAGGTATAATCCCTCTCTCTTGGAAACAGAACTCTCCAGACGTCCACAAGCCCAAGCTCCTGCATGAGTGACCGGAGCGCTATCTGTGCTCTCCCGCTTCTTGCCCGGCTTGGATTGCAGTCTAGCAAGGGGTCCAACACCAGATTAAAATCACCCCCAAGGATGAACGGATGGGAAGCATCTTCCTGTATCACTTCTGCAAGGGAATGGAAGAACGTAGGTTGATCGCCGTTGGGGGCATAAATGTTGATGATGATCAAGTGTCTGGCTCCCAGTGATACATGTGCTTTGACCCAGCGCCCCTCATTATCTGCCCTCGTAGCCAACACCTGAAGTGGAGTCCTCCCTCTGGCTAGCACTGCAACCCCGTTTTTCTTCCCCAAAGCAGGAGAGTGAGCAATCAGCTTGTAATGGCTAGATCCCAACTTCAGAGATTCCTTGGAGGACAAGTGGGTCTCTTGAAGGAGAATAATATCAGCCTTTTGCTTCTGAGCGTAAGCCAATATCTTCCTCCGTTTTGCGGGGTGCTGGATACCCTTCACATTCAGAGATAAAACTTTAAGGGGAGGTACTGACATCAAAATACTGAAAATGGTATGCAAACCTCTCCATGGTCATGATCATCTTTTGAACCCACACAGTACCCCAGGACATAAATAAACACCTCACTTGTCTGCAGCGCCTCCACCTATCTCCCCCAATGAGGAACAGCATCAATGGGTGAGACAGCGTGAGATGCAGGATAAGGCAGCACAACAGCAAAAGCAAGACCCAAAAACACTGTAACCGCCCTTATACAATATTCACCATACAGTGATATGATTAGCAGGGAACCTATGTAATATGGCATTAAACTGTATCCTGATATCACTATCAATAAAGACTGTTAAAGACACCTTCCCCTCCCCTTATAACCCCCAGATGCCAACTTTACACAGTAAGACCAACATTAGTACCTTCCTACCATGCCCACAAGATACACAACGCTCCACTTGGAGACAGAGCTTAATACTTGCAAGAATAAAGATAAAAAGGAGTTAGGAGCCGCTGTCCATGTGCATCTTCAAAACTTCCTGTTCTTCTACAAACAGCAATAGCCCCTCCGGGTCCTCAAAGGATTTCGTTTGATTGTCCAGGGTCACTTTAAAGCGCGCTGGGTAAAAGAGTCCATATTTCGCCTGGAGCTGTTGAAGGCGGGGTCGCAGATCTAGAAACTTCTTTCGTTTATCCATCGTTACCTTGCACAGGTCAGGAAAAAAGGAGACTCTATGCCCTTCAAATGTCACCGGCGATAATGCTCGCGCCGCAGACATAATGCGCATGGCTTGCTGATGCCGCAACAGGCAGAAAATTATAGGCCTGGGCCTCGGGCTGTGCCCCCCCGTGTGCATAGGAATTCTATGCGCCCGCTCCACCTCCAGCGGTTTACTGAAATTTATTTTTAGAATACTAGGCAGGACTCTTTCAAGGAAACCAATAGTATCCGCTCCCTCCGCTCCTTCAGGGACCCCCAACAATCTGACATTATTCCTGCGGGATCGATTAGATAAATCCTCCAGATTCGTCTCAAGCAGGCTCACCTGTTTCAAGGCCCTGGATAACTTCTGCAGACGGTCCTCGTGCACATTCACCACACCGTCAATTTGTTCTACTCTTGCTGCCAACCCCTGTGTTCTCTCTTTAAATTCTTGCATGTCCGCCTGCATTTGCAGTAGGGTATCACCATTGGCCGAGATCATTGCTCTCACCGCCCGCAGTTCGGCGAGAATTTCGCTCCTCCCGTCGTCGGCATCTCGCCCTGCCGCCATCTTAACAGGGGAAGGAGGATCTTGCTTGGCTCGTTTAGAGCCCGTGCTCCCGCTCGAGGCAAAGTCTAATTTAGATTGTTTCCCCGACGCCATCAGCCAGGTGTTCCTTTACGGCTGCTACCCGACAATAAATTGCCCCAAAATATGTGTGGTTAACGACGAAATCAGGGGTATTTCAAAGGGTCTGCAAGAGCTGAGCGCCTATGCGTCCATCCCGCTTCTCCGCTAGGCTCCGCCCCCTGGGTCCGCGGCTTTTTGACATATTCATAAATGACCTGGAAAGTGGAATAACGAGTGAGGTTATCAAATTTGCAGATGACACAAAACTATTTAAAGTTGTTAAAACCCAAGAGGATTGTGGAAAATTGCAAGAGGATCTTGATAAATTGGAAGACTGGGCATCAAAATGGCAGATGAAATTTAATGTGGACAAGTGCAAGGTTATGGACCTAGGGAAGAACAACCCAAACTATGGTTACACGATGCAAGGTTCCACATTAGGAACCACCACCCAGGAAAAAGATTTAGGCGTCATTGTGGATACCATGTTAAAACCCTCGGCCCAGTGTACAGCGGCGGCCAAGAGAGCAAATAGAATGCTAGTTATAATAAGGAAAGGAATGGAAAATAAAACAAAAGATATTATAATGCCTCTATATCGTTCCATGGTGAGACCGCACCTTGAATATTGTGTGCAATTCTGGTCGCCGTATCTTAAAAAGGATATAGCAATTTTAGAAAAGGTTCAGAGAAGAGCCACCAAAATGGTAAAGGGGATGGAAGGATACTCCTATGAAGAAAGGCTAAAAAGGTTAGGGCTCTTTAACCTGGAAAAGAGACGGCTGAGGGGAGATATGATAGAAGTCTATAAATTAATGAACGGAGTGGAACGGGTAAACGTAGATCGATTGTTTACCTTATCAGAATATAGAAAGACTAGGGGACATGCAATGAAGCTACAGGGTAAACTATTTAAGACTAATAAAAGAAAATATTTTTTCACTCAACGTGTAATCAAACTCTGGAATTTGTTGCCGGAGGATGTAGTAAAGGCTGTTAGTGTAGCTGGGTTTAAAAAAGGTTTGGACAAGTTCCTGGAGGAAATGTCCATAAATCATTATTAAGAAGGGACCCAGGATATCAATGCTTGAACCAATACAAGCATTGTGGAACCTGTGTCCTTTGGGGAAACTGCTAGGTACATATGACCTAGATTGGCCACTGTTGGAAACAGAATACTGGGCTTGATGGACCTTGGTCTGACCCAGTATGGCATATCTTATGTTCTTATGTTCTTATGTTCCCCTTGATTGATATTAGTTGTGACAGAGACACCCGTCTTGAACACATGAGAATAGAAGAGGAAATGGAATTGGACTTAGGGGGGAGCCCAGTTGTGTATTTCAAGGGTAACCTGAATCCTGCGTACACCGATAACCACGAAGTCCCTGCTTGGCCTGGATCTCAGGCCCCGCAAAGGGAGAGAAAGAAGAGAGAGAGAAAGCCCAGGGTGCTACACCCAGACTCCTATGAGGTCCCTGCAGACATGAGAAGAGATTATTATCACCTGGGAAGGGACAGAAGGGAGGAGGAGGGGCTGGAACCCTGGAGGTGGAAATATAAACCCCTCCTAAGTCAAAGAGAGGGGGAGCTGGAGAAACAAGGGAGGCTGGAGAAACATGGGGAGCTGGAGAAACAAGAGGCTCAGGAGAGTCAAGAGAAGCTGGAGATGCAGCGGAGCCATAGAGGAGAGCCCTGGGAGGAGCTGAACCACAGGGAACCCAGCCGAGGAGATGGGCCAAAGGCTGAAGGTACTAACCGGCTGTCTTGGGTAGAGCTTGGAACAGGAGTGACTCTAGGACCCAAGGGGGAGCTGTTTACTGAGCACTGCTTTGGGAACTCAGAACGGGACACTGCTCCAACAATTGAAGATATGCAAGTCGATACTGTTGAGGATGACTTGAGGGCTATGGATATTCCTATGGGCTGTACTTTATGCCACGCCAAGTGCGTTGAACCGTTATGCTGAGGGCTAACACTTTCTGAGAAGGTCTCCTAAAGCTGGAAATAAGACCCAGAGAACCGACAGGAGGCCGGGGATACTTTTGCTAGCACCCAGAGGTTTGTGACGCAGCCAGGAAAACTTGCAGGGAAGCTAAAAAGCTTGGTGAATATTTGCTGCCCGTGTCTCCCATATTTTGGTTTAAACTTAATCCGGGAAGGGAGTTAAGAAGAAACTTTTGTTCCAGTGGGACTAAGTTTTATTGTTGCCATTAATTGTTTTACAAGGCAAGGCTAAAAAGAGGCATTTTTACCCTTGCTAAAGAAGTGCTGTTTTTCAGGGCTGAGAAACGTTTGACTCAACTGTGTATGTTTGAAGCTTGTGAAGCAGTTATGCTGTTCTAGTGCTGTATTACCAATAATCCTGCATAAGAAGGAGTCCTGTGTACAGGGTACTTGAACTTTTGCATAAGAAATAAAATTCTGTCACTTTGCCTTACCTTCAGACCATAACTACAACTTCTTGAAGCCATTTTTGAAGGCAAACTACATATCCCAAGTTACGCCTGGGGAAAGTTAGTTTGCCCAAGCCAATCGAGAGACGTTCCTCCGATACCACGCCCGTCTAGGCTAGAGGCGGGTGGTGAGGGAGTGACAGTGGCGTAGTTGTGAGGATTTTTGCCTGTGCCAGGATATACAACCTACAGGATTTTCAGCATGAGTGTGGAGATCCAGGAAGTAGTGCCAGAAGGTTGGTGGAAGCTGCGGCGGGAGTTCACTGGCAAGGTCGGCCAGGATACATAAGAACATAAGAACATAAGATATGCCATACTGGGTCAGACCAAGGTCCATCAAGCCCAGTATTCTGTTTCCAACAGTGGCCAATCTAGGTCATATATACTGTCAACGGGGGCGCTGGGTGAGAATGTCCACAGTCTTGGCAAAGGCAAATATTAATATGACTTGCAAAGGATTGTGGGAAATGTAGTCCATTCATACCAGACTCAGCCATTCACAATAAATTAGTTGTGCTTGCTCAAGGGTAAAGCAAAGAAGATATTTTATTTATGGGGTTATTTCTCCCAACACAGATATACTTGGTAGCACATAAAAAGGAATACTTGCTTTCAGTATTATAACTAGAAAAACAAATAAGGAAAAACAACATCTGAACTTGTTATGCAATCAAATCAAAGCATAAAGACCTGGATGGGAACCAAAAGGTCTTTTCTGTAGGCACCTGCTAATATCTTCTTAGCAGTGCTTCAAAGAACAAACAAAACCCCACAAAAGTAGAAAAAAAACATGTTCTTTTCCAGGGACAACCTCTTGTATCTTCACACACACTCAGAAATGTCCCTTCAGAGCACACTGGCAATTAGGCAAGGCTCAATTACTAACAATTACCAGCTGAAACTCTCTTGGCTGGTTTACTTTCTATTACGTGGCTCAAATCCTACTCAGAAGCTTTTCTGAGTAGATTAAAGAACAAGTTTATATTTCTTTGTGATGGTTGTTGTATCTTGTAACAGCATATTACCACAGAAGTTTAGACAGAGAGCAATCCATGTATTCCACATTTCCCCCTTCTTCAACTATCATAGGTTCTATGTCATGGATTGGCACAGAGGAATTTCTCAATGGAACACTCTCAGGACAATACTTGTTTCCCTGCTGTCTTCCCAGTGAAAAGCTAGGGCATAGATCAGTGTTCATACCTGAGCTTCCATTGCTGTTAGAGTTCCTCTCTAAATATCCTGGCCAGTATGTAATCCAGTTCTTATGTCCAGCCTTCCAATCAAGATCCCTGGACACTGGATCTCTCTTCACATACCTTCTTGCACTGGTCTTAGGGTCCCTTCCAAGTGCAGCCGTCTCCCTCACAGGTGCCATACAGGGATTCCTGGCTCTGCAGCCCCACTCCTCTGGCTTTCCCCAGTCCAATGGTGTATGCCTGCCTCTGGAATGCCTCCCAGTATACGTACTGCTCTGGACTCCTTTAGACCTTCCAAATGCTTTTCTCTTCTTTCTTCCAAAGTGTTTCTTTCTCTCTCTGTCCGTCAGCTCTGGCTTCCGCTGATGATGATGGTCAGGATGATCAAGGTGCTTTTGATCCAGATGCCTCTGCTCCAGATGATTCTCTGTAGAATAAGCTTTTCTTTTATCCTGCTTAGAAGCATGCTCCACCCTAGCACAGCGCAGCTGTGCTGAATCAAGCCCTGCCCTTGGAGATGAGTGCTTGGGGATTACCTCATAGCCCTCCTGATTGAACACACGTTTCCCCACTTCAGCTCTTCTAATGGCTGTTGGAAACCTGGTGCATTCTGGGACTGGTAGTCTTTTATGGCAACATTCTGTTTTATTATTTCTACCAGAACAGACAGGTTGCTTGTTCAGAGTCACTTCACCTCTATTATAGCTCCTTCCTGAACTATGATAAGCTTCCTTATCACATACCCCCCTGCTTAAGTTATTACGGACTGGTGTAACTGGTGAAACTTTTTTCCTACAGTCCGTAATACCTACGAGAGTATTATCTTTGTGAAGCTCACCTACTTCCTGACTGGCTTCAGGGTCATTATTATTTACAGGCCTCTCCTTCCAAGACTTAAGTACATTAATATGGTAGGTCTGTCTACGCCCTCTTGCATTTTCTACCATATAAGATACTGGGCTCACTTGTCTAACAACCTTCCTTGGCCCTTTCCACTGTACTTCAAATTTTGGGGCTGTACCTGCTACTTGAACCAAAACCTTTTCACCAATGCTTAATTGGCGGCTTTTGGCCTTCCTAAAATACCACCCTTTCTGGCGCACTTGGCTGTCCTGCAGGTTCCTCTCAGCAACCTGCGAGGTCCTTTTCAAACGTGCTCTCAAGTCACGTAGAAACTGTGGCACCTCCTGACTTCCTGGTTCAGGATCAATCCATTGTTCCCTCAAAATATCTAACAAACCCCGTGGAGCCCTACCATACATCAATTCATATGGAGCTACACCTAGGGACACCTGAATTCTTTCCCTGCAGGCATATAAGGCAAAGGGCAATAACATATCCCATTCTTTTACCTCTCCTGCTAACCCCCTTCTCAACATT
Organism: Ichthyophis bannanicus; assembly: GCA_033557465.1. Taxonomy (NCBI): domain Eukaryota; kingdom Metazoa; phylum Chordata; class Amphibia; order Gymnophiona; family Ichthyophiidae; genus Ichthyophis; species Ichthyophis bannanicus. The sequence continues at coordinate 1,831,005,884 of CM066032.1, read as the reverse complement.
TGTTTGAGAGTTTGGTTGAATCTCTCCACCAAACCGTTTGATTGTGGATGGTAGGCTGAGGTTTTCACGTGATGAATGCCAAAAGCATCCCAGACCTGGGTCAAATATTTGGATACAAAATTGGACCCTCGGTCAGTCAACACCTCTCTTGGGAATCCCACTTCGCAAAACAATTTTACTAGCTCTAAAGCTATTGTTTTTGCAGAAACATTCCTCAATGGTATGGCCCAGGGAAACCTTGTTGCCTGATCTACCATAACTAGGATGTATTGGAAACCTCGGGGCGTTTTGACTAATGGGCCTACAATATCCATAGCAATGCGACCAATTGGGTCTGTGATAATTGGCATGGGAATAAAAGGCACCACCGGTGGGTGAGCCGCTGTAACTCGCTGACACGCTGGACATGCAGCAGAAAACTGGGCAGTTTCTTTGAAAATACCTGGCCAGTAAAAACGCATAAGTATTTGATCCAGCGTTCCTTGCATCCCTTTATGACCTCCAACTGGATGATCATGTGCTAATCTAAGTACTAGCCCTTTGAAAGTTGTGGGTACCACCAATTGTTTACGAATGGTCCCATTTCTGGGGTCCTGACTCTCTCTATATAATATTTCATTATCTAGTCTGAATCTGGGCAACTCCTCCCTGACCTCCTGAGCATACTTAAAAGCTCGGGTGAGAGCTTGATCAGCTCGCTGTTCTTGTGGAAAGTTAGGAAACTTTGCCACTAACTCAGCTGGCACCCAGGGTAAACTTTGACCTGCCAACATGTCAGCCCTACCCTGTGCTCTGCAAAGTCTCTCACGCCGCTTTTGTGCTTTCAACTTTCTTACTTTCCCAGACGGTGGAGTTATTAAATCATCATGAGAGGGTAAGTCTCCTAATAACTCTGCCTGCTCCCCCTCCTCCTTTTGGCTCTCTACCTTAGCCTGCGAGCGGGTGGATACAAGGCCCCTCTTATTACCTATAGTTTGGCCTTCTGGAAGCTTAACCGTCTTTTTAGCTAGGGACTGAGGACTTTCAAACAAAGACCCGGGAGCTATTTCCATTAATCCTTCTCCCTCCTTCTTTCCTAGCCCTTTCACTAGTCCCTGCTTAAATCTTGGCCAGTATTTTCCTAGAACCAAATCAAATGGTAGCCTAGGCACCACTGCTAACAGAACTTCCTCTTGCTCCCCCAGGCACTTAACCATTAGCCTATAGGTGGGGTATGATGTTGCAGCACCATGAATGCATCTGATGTGAACTTGGCTTTCAGGGGTTTTAGGCACAAATCCTTCTTGGGCCTCTATCCTCTTCCAAAGCCTCTTTGACAACATACTCTGGTCTGCCCCAGAGTCTAACAGAGCATTTGTGGTAATTCCCTGCACATCAACCATCAAAAGAAATCCTTCTTTGGGCTGTTTTAAATCAACACCCATTAAGCTAGTGTGTGTCTGTCATCCCCTTTCTAAATGTTCCCATTTTCCACATTTGAAACATTTCTTTTTACTCCACTGTGTCATCTGGTTTGGCACAGTACATTTATTTTCAGAAACAGTTTTAACCATTTTCTTTTCTGATACAGCACAGCTTGCCTCAGCACCAATCCTCAGAGGGCCACCCATTCTATGGCAAGCCTGCGTGGCTTCCAAGAATCTCTCTGCTAGCATGGTTGCCTCTCCAAGATTTTGGCAATTTTGCTGTATAAGGAAAGTGTGCAAATCTTTAGGCACAGCAGATATAAATTGTTCAAGCATAATAATGTCTAATAACATTTCTACAGTCTTTCCCTCAGGCTCCAACTATTTTACAGCCAATCCTCTGATTCTCTGACTCAGAGCCCTGGGTGTTTCACCCACTCTTAATGTAGTAGCTCTAAACATTCGCCTATACTCTGAAATAGACAACCCTAGGCGATCTCTAATAGCAGCCTTTACATCTTTATAATTCAAAGCCTGGGCTGCTGGCATTGCTCTATAAGCTGCAAGCGCCTCTCCAGTTAATGAGGCTGCCAACCTTACTGCCCACTGGGTCTCTGGCCATGCTAATGCTTGTGCCACTCTCTCAAAAGACTCTAGAAAATCATCAACATTATCATCTGGAGTTAGCTTCCCAAAACTAAATGCCCCAATTCCCTGATTGAGTCCCACACTGTCCACATGTGGTATACCAGTATTTACTGCTGGTCTTGCATCTGGTCCACTTTGGTTCTGCAGATTAACTAGGGCTTTCACCAGTTCAAACACTGGCCTCTGCTGGTCCATTAAGGCTTTCATAGCAGTGTCCTGTGCCTGCTGCGCTAGTTCCTGTTGCCTGCTAAACTGGGCTGCCATTCACTCAGCTAGTTCCCTTGGATCCATCTTGATCCCTGCAAGAAACAAAGAAAAAAAAAACAGTGCACCACCTTCCAAACAGGTGTTTTCTCCTTATTTTGTTTTCTCAATTACCCCTGTGCCTTACTCCCATCCACCACTAGACATGCCCAGGTACTTATTACCTTATGCCAGTGATGAATCCAGCTCTGCACAGGGTCTTTTCCTCCTGGGACAGCTTCCTGGATCAGCCACCTCTTCCTCCAAAGTGTAGTTAGGGGAAATCTTTTTTTCCAGCTTTTAAACTTGAACCTCTTTTTTTCTTCAGACTTTAGTTGTAATCCTTAGCATGTAAATCCTTTGCGCAAAAGCAATCCGAAAAACTACGCCATTTGTCAGACGGCTGCCTGGGTGAGAATGTTCATAGTCTTGACAAGTGCATATATCAATATGATTGGCAAGGGATTGTGGGCAATGCAGTCCATTCACACCAGACACAGCTGCTCACAATAAATAGTTCTGCTTGAGGGTAAAGCCAATAAGATATTTATTTATGGGGTTATTTCTCCCAACACAGATATGCTTGGTAGCACATAAATCAGGTTACTTGCTTTCAGTGTTAAACTTGAAAAAACAAAATCAGGAAAACAACATTTGAACTTGTTAAGCAATCAAGTCAAAGCATAAAGACCTGGATGGGAACCAAAAGGTCTTTTCTGTAGGCACCTGCTAATATCTTCTTAGCAGTGCTTCAAAGAACAAACAAAACCCCACAAAAGTAGAAAAAAACCCTGTTCTTTTCCATGGACAACCTCTTGTATCTTCACACACACTCAGAAATGTCCCTTCAGAGCACACTGGCAATTAGGCAAGGCTCAATTGCTAACAATTACCAGCTGAAACACTCTTGGCTGGTTTACTTTCTATTACGTGGCTCAAATCCTACTCAGAAGCTTTTCTGAGTAGATTAAAGAACAAGTTTATATTTCTTTGTGATGGTTGTTGTATCTTGTAACAGCATATTACCACAGAAGTTTAGACAGAGAGCAATCCATGTATTCCACATTTCCCCTTCTTCAACTATCATAGGTTCTATGTCATGGATTGGCACAGAGGAATTTCTCAATGGAACACTCTCAGGACAATACTTGTTTCCCTGCTGTCTTCCCAGTGAAAAGCTAGGGCATAGATCAGTGTTCATACCTGAGCTTCCATTGCTGTTAGAGTTCCTCTCTAAATATCCTGGCCAGTATGTAATCCAGTTCTTATGTCCAGCCTTCCAATCAAGATCCCTGGACACTGGATCTCTCTTCACATACCTTCTTGCACTGGTCTTAGGGTCCCTTCCAAGTGCAGCCTTCTCCCTCACAGGTGCCGTCCGGGGATTCCTGGCTCTGCAGCCCCACTCCTCTGGCTTTCCCCAGTCCAATGGTGTATGCCTGCCTCTGGAATGCCTCCCAATATACGTACTGCTCTGGACTCCTTTAGACCTTCCAAATGCTTTTCTCTTCTTTCTTCCAAAGTGTTTCTTTCTCTCTCTGTCCGTCAGCTCTGGCTTCCGCTGATGATGATGGTCAGGATGATCAAGGTGCTTTTGATCCAGATGCCTCTGCTCCAGATGATTCTCTGTAGAATAAGCTTTTCTTTTATCCTGCTTAGAAGCATGCTCCACCCTAGCACAGCACAGCTGTGCTGAATCAAGCCCTGCCCTTGGAGATGAGTGCTTGGGGATTACCTCATAGCCCTCCTGATTGAACACACGTTTCCCCACTTCAGCTCTTCTAATGGCTGTTGGAAACCTGGTGCATTCTGGGACTGGTAGTCTTTTATGGCAACATTCTGTTTTATTATTTCTACCAGAACAGACAGGTTGCTTGTTCAGAGTCACTTCACCTCTATTATAGCTCCTTCCTGAACTATGATAAGCTTCCTTATCACAGTAACTAGCAGTTTCCCCAAGGAACACAGGTTCCACAATGCTTGTATTGGTTCAAGCATTGATATCCTGGGTCCCTTCTTAATAATGGTTTATGGACCTTTCCTCCAGGAACTTGTTCAAACCTTTTTTAAACCCAGCTACACTAACAGCCTTTACTACATCCTCCGGTAATAAATTCCAGAGTTTGATTACATGTTGAGTGAAAAAATATTTTCTTTTATTAGTCTTAAATAGTTTACCCTGTAGCTTCATTGCATGTCCCCTAGTCTTTCTATATTCTGATAAGGTAAACAATCGATCTACGTTTACTTGTTCCACTCCGTTCATTAATTTATAGACTTCTATCATATCTCCCCTCAGCTGTCTCTTTTCCAGGTTAAAGAGCCCTAACCTTTTTAGCCTTTCTTGATAGGAGTATCCTTCCATCCCCTTTACCATTTTGGTGGCTCTTCTCTGAACCTTTTCTAAAATCGCTATATCCTTTTTAAGATACGGCGACCAGAATTGCACACAATATTCAAGGTGCGGTCTCACCTTGGAACGATATAGAGGCATTATAATATCTTTTGTTTTATTTGCCATTCCTTTCCTTATCATACCTAGCATTCTATTTGCTCTCTTGGCCGCTGCTGCACACTAGGCCGAGGGTTTTAACATGGTATCCACAATGACGCCTAAATCTTTTTCCTGGGTGGTGGTTCCTAATGTGGAACCTTGCATCGTGTAACCATAGTTTGGGTTATTCTTCCCTAGGTGCATAACCTTGCACTTGTCCAAATTAAATTTCATCTGCCATTTTGATGCCCAGTCTTCCAATTTATCAAGATCCTCTTGCAATTTTCCACAATCCTCTTGGGTTTTAACAACTTTAAATTGTTTTGTGTCATCTGCAAATTTGATAACCTCACTCGTTATTCCACTTTCCAGGTCATTTATGAATATGTCAAAAAGCAGCGGACCCAGCACAGATCCCTGGGGTACACCACTCTTCACCTTTCTCCATTGGGAAAATTGGCCATTTAGCCCTACCCTCTGCTTTCTATCTTTTAACCAGTTCCTGATCCACAATAGTACACTGCCTCCTATCCCATGACTCTTTAGTTTTGCCAAAAGTCTCTCATGAGGGAGCTTGTCAAAGGCTTTCTGAAAGTCCAGATACACAATATCAACCGACTCACCTTTGTCCACCTGATTATTCACTCCTTCAAAAAAACATAACAGATTAGTAAGACAAGATCTTCCTTGTCTAAAGCCATGTTGGCTGTCTCCCATTAGGTCATGACTATCTACATACTGAGTAATTTTATTCTTTATGATGGCGGAGCGATCTGTATAGACACCTCTTGTAAGGCAAGAGTCAACTCTTGAGCCAGATAAAGGGTACCGAGGCGTGGGCTAACCTGGTTCAGAGGGAAAAAGGGAGGAAAACGTGAATACTTCCGGATAAAGAAGGGACATTAGGGCTGTTGGGTGGTACCGCCCTTGGTGTTTTTGCTCTCCCTCTTACAGGTATTTGGCAAGATGGATCCAAAGGAGCTGGTCCAGTGGATGGCCACACAGTTCCAGAGACAGCAGGAGATGGCCCAACAAGCGCAAGAGCACACAACAGCCGCTATACAAGTGCAGCAAAAGCCTGTGTTGGACTTGGTTGAGGTGCTGATTGCCAGCCAGCGGTCAGGGGTTGGAGGAGTACCAGCCCCGCCAGGACTAGTTGTGCCTCAAAATGACAGTCTGGTAGGACCCCAGACAACTGGGACACTCTCTTTTGGCAAACTGTCTACAGAAGATGACATTGATGACTATTTAGAGTCCTTTGAAAGGGTGGCTAATGCGGTAGGATGGCCAGTTGGTCAATGGGCTGTAAGGCTAGCCACCTCTTTAACAGGGGAAGCGTTGGCTGCCTACTGGACCATACCAGCGGCCCTCACCACTGATTATACTGAGGTGAAAAATGCAATTAGAGACCGATTAGGCTTGACAAAAATGTTGTATCACCATATGTTTAGAGCCACGGCCCTGAAGGCCGAAGAAACACCTAAAGCCTTAATCCAAAAAATTAGAGGTTTATCCTTAAAGTGGCTAGCCCCAGAGGGGAAAACTGTTGATACGGTAGTGGATATGGTGGTATTGGAGCAGTTCATGGCTGCCGTACCAAAAGAGATACAGTCTTTTCTGATACAGCAAAACTGCCAGAGCACAGGGGAGGCCACCCTTTTGACAGAGCGCTACCTAGAAGCTGAATTAGCTCGTCATCCAAGAGGGCGCATTCCCAAAATAGACGCCAGTTTTGCTCCCTCAGAAAAGGGACAGGGAAATAATGCAGAGTTTGTGAAAACTTCTGTACCGACTCAGGAGGGAAAATGGGCTGGAAAGAAATGCTATCATTGTGGGAAGATGGGACACCTACGGAGGGGATGCCAAGCCCGCACGGGGCTGATGGGCGAAAATGTGAAACATCTAGGAGAAGGGTTCCTCTTAAGCGTTAACGTGCAAGGGGTCATTACCAATGCTCTGCTCGACTCAGGGGCCGACCAAAGCATGATGTCACAGAAGCTTTGGAGGGCAATTGAGGCTCAGAATGAGTCTGCCCAGAGGAGGCCGGAAGGTAGGGTCAAAATTAGGTGCATCCATGGGGCTGCCTCTTTCTACTCCCTCTACAAGGTGGTGATAAAAGGGTTGGGGGTACAGAAAGAAATCCTTGTAGCAGTGGTTCCAAAACTCCCCACGACCTGATATTGGGAAGAGATTGGCCGCAGTTTAGGCAGGGGCTAACGAAGGGCCTACGACAGAAGGTTGGGTTTGTGTCTACCCGGTCCCAGACAGAGGTCCGAGACCAATGGGACAGGTCTCCAGAGGATTCCCTGAGAGCTTTACCCTCACATGATGACCTGGTGACTCCCCCGTCTTCGAAGATTAAGAAGGGGAGAGCTGAGAAACACCACGAGAGGCGATGTAGGACTCAGAGGAGGGTTGCGATTGTAACTGGCCAAGGGCTACCCTGGGTACCTGCAGAATTGGTAGAAAAGTTCCTGTCCTTTCCAAATGAACAACGGGCCGATCCTGCACTTACCCATGCATTTGAGTACGCGCAGGCCATGCGGGATACGCTCCCAAGATTTCTTTTGGACAAAGGGATATTATACAGGGAAGGTCGCGATCCCTGGGTAGGGACGGTTAGGAAACAGCTTGTGGTACCCGCAGCCTTCAAAGCGTTGGTCTTAAGGCTCACCCATGACCATCCGGTAGGCGGTCACAAAGGGGTGCAGCGGACTCTGGCCCAGATCCTTGTACGTTTCTACTGGCCCGGCGTCTTTAAGGAAACCGCCCAATTTTGTGCGGCATGCCATCCCAACACCCATAATATCTGACCCCGTGGGACGAATCGCGATGAACATAATAGGATCCCTGGTAAAAACACCCCGGGGATTCCAATATATATTAGTCATGGTTGATCAAACCAACAGATTCCCATGGGCCGTCCCCCTGCGCAAGATCTCTGCCAAAACAGTAGAGTTAGAGGTAGTAAAACTGTTTTGTGAAGTAGGTTTTCCCCAGGAAGTATTAACGGACCGTGGGACCAATTTTCTGTCCAAATACCTAGCCCAGGTTTGGGACGCTTTTGGGTGCAACATGTGAAAACAGCCGCCTATCACCCCCAGTCTAATGGCCTGGTAGAAAGGCTGAACCAAACTTTGAAACAGATGCTAAGACGGGCCCTAGACGGGAGCATGGCAGAATGGGATGTTTTGCTTCCTTTTGTTCTTTACACCTGCCGGGAGCGGATACAGGGCTCCTTAGGGGCATCCCCCTACGAGTTAATGTATGGTTGAGCCCCTCAGAGCCTCCTGGACATATAACGAGAGCAGTGGGTAGAGCCTGAGAAGGAGGCTATGGGAGTACCTCACTTTCTCCGAGACTTAAGAGGGCAGTTAAGTAGGGCCTCCCAGGTGGCTGAAGAGCATTTACAGGCTAGTCAAATGCGCCAAAAGAAGTGATATGATCAGAATGTGAAGCCCCGTCAGTTAGCCCTGGGGGAGAGAGTCTTAGTAATGGAGGCAGGCGCCACCCCAAAATTTGAGGTCCAATGGAAGGGACCATGGAAGGTGGTCAGACAAGTAGGTCCAGTGTCCTATGAGGTAAAGAGTAGCGTGGGTCGCAGGCAAATTTATCATATAAACGTCCTCAGGCCCTAGCAGGAAAGATCGGCGGGAGCCAGTCTGTCCAAAGTAGAGCGTTGTGCAGGAAAGCTACATCAGAATGCAGATGCCTTCTCAAGGATTACGGACTGTGCGGAGGACCTCCAACAAGCTCCACCAGCCCGTAATGTCTTAGGTAGGGGGGTATGTGACAGAGACGCCCGTCTTGAACCCATGAGAATAGAAAAGGACATGGAATTGGACTTAGGGGGGAGCCCAGTTGTGTATTTCAAGGCTAACCTGAATCCTGCTTACACCAATCCCCACAAAATCCTTGCCTGGCCTGGATCTCAGGCCCCGTGAAGGGAGAGAAAGAAGAGAGAGAAAAAGCCCAGGGTGCCACACCCAGACTCCTATGAAGTCACTGCAGGCATGAGAAGAGATAATTATCACCTGGGAAGGGCCGGAAGGGAGGAGGAGGGGCTGGAACACTGGAGGTGGAAATATAAACCCCTGCTAAGGCAAAGAGAGGGGGAGCTGGAGAAACAAGGGAGGCTGGAGAAACAAGGGGAGCTGGAGAAACAAGAGGCTCAGGAGAGTCAAGAGAAGCTGGAGATGCAGCGGAGCCATAGAGGAGAGCCCTGGGAGGAGCTGAAACGCAGGGAACACAGCCGAGGAGACGGGCCGAAGGCTGAAGGTACTGACCGGCTGTCTTGGGTAGAGCTGGGAACAGGAGTGACTCTAAGACCCAAGGGGGAGCTGTTTACTGAGCACTGCTTTGAGAACTCAGAACGAGACACTGCTCCAACAATTGAAGATATGCAAGTCGATACTGTTGAGGATGACTTGAGGGCTATGGATATTCCTATGGACTGTACTTTATGCCAAGCCAAGTGCATTGAACTGTTATGCTGAGGGTTAACACTTTCTGAGAAGGTCTCCTAAAGCTGGAAATAACAAGACCCAGAGAACCGATAGGAGGCCGGGGATACTTTTGCTAGCACCCAAAGGTTTGTGACGCAGCCAGGAAAACTTGCAGGGAAGCTAAAAAGCTTGGTGAATATTTGCTGCCCGTGTCTCCCATATTTTGGTTTAAACTTAATCTGGGAAGGGAGTTAAGAAGAAGCTTTTGTTCCAGTGGGACTAAGTTTTATTGTTGCCATTAATTGTTTTACAAGGCAAGGCTAAAAAGAGGCATTTTTACCCTTTCTAAAGAAGTGCTGTTTTTCAGGGCTGAGAAACGTTTGAAGCAGCTGTATGTGTTTGATGCTTGTGAAGCAGCTATGCTGTTCTAGTGCTGTATTACCAATAATCCTGCATAAGAAGGAGTCCTGTGTACACGGTACTTGAACTTTTGCATAAGAAATAAAATTCTGTCATTTTGCCTTACTTCCGGACCATGACTACAACTTCTTCTTGAAGCCATTTTTGAAGGGAAACTACATATCTCAAAATACGCCTGGGGAAAGTTAGTTTGCCCAAGGCAATCAAGAGAAGTTCCTCCGATACCATGCCCCTCTAGGCTAGAGGCGGGTGGTGAGGGCGTGACATAGTGTAAAGGGATTGTACATCCAAGGTAACTAAATATGTATAAGAGTCAAAATCAGTACAAGCCATTAGCTGATTCACAAAATCTCCCGTATCTTTGATATAAGAAGACACTCCAGCTGCAATAGGTTGTAAAAAAAATGTCACAGAACTTAGAAAGCGGTTCAAGTAAAGAATCTCTACATGAAACTATTGGATGCCCTGGTGGATTTTGCAATGTTTTATGAATTTTTGGGACTAAATAAAAAACTGGAGTTTTTGAATGTTTATTAATAAAAAAAATTCAGATTCTTGTTTAGTTATCCAATTATGGCAAAATGCATGGAATATTAAAGACTGAATTCATCCCATAAGATCCAAGGTAGGATCTGTGGGCAAAAGAACATAATTTGTCCGATTATTTAGATATACATCTACTTCATGTTGATATGGATCAGGAGAGAGAACCACTGTTGCTCCTCCCTTATCGGCTCTCCTGATTACCACATCCATGGTTGATAGTTGCTTTATAGCTTGATAATGCCCCCTAGACAAATTATTAAAAAAACACAATTCGTGTTGTTCAATTTTAGATAGTTCTTGTAGAACTAAATCTTGAAAAGTAGATGTAGCCCCGTCCGCCTTGCCTGGGGGTAACCATCTAGAAGGACATTTAACTACTGAACTATCAAGGACATTGGGAACTCGTGAAAAATGTTGAATGACATGTGACTTCCAAAAAAACCTATGTAATGCCACCCTGGTCTCAAACGTATCATATTTAGGAGCAGGTACAAAAGAAAGACCTAACTCCAAAACTTGTAATTGAGTTGGGATCAAAAGTCGTCCCAATAAGTTGATAATTGATGATTCCTGGTCTTGGATCTGGTGTACGGTCCTTCCCAAAACTTCTGTTGATAGGTTCTACGGGATCTATGTTTCCGGAAAGAGTTGCCTCGATGACCATCAAAATTGCCTGAACGTGATCTAGCAATATCTTGTGGACCTGATTCACCAGTGTCAGTATCCAAAGAATCCTCAGAGCTGGTCAGAAAAGAAACCTTTTTCCCAGAGCTCTGTTCTTTAACCGAGGTCCATTTACATACACAATTATTGTCGTAATCCGATTTATCCCGTTTAAACTTTTTGATTTTTAAACCTCGAACATGATCCTGAAAGGTTTCTAACTGTTTTTCAGCTTCAACCCATTGAGTTTGAAAACTGCGGGGGTCCTGTGTTTCCAAAAATTGTTTCTTTAGATCTTCTGCCTGGGCAGACAGGGTTTCCTGTTTCTGCAAGGAACATTCTATAAGAAGGGCTATAAGATCGAAACTACATTTATTAAGAATGGCATTCCATTTTGCCAGAACAGCCACATCTTCCATGAATTGCTTAGGAGGTTTGATCACCCTAAGACCCTAGGGATAATCAAAGATTTTAAGTATTGCGTCTTCGCCGAACCATGCAAGCGAGCACGGATCAGCCGTTTGTTTAAATCTTTAAGCTCCAAAATCGTCGGTGGTAATTTATCTAGAGTGACTGAGATAACATCATCAAAAAGTGATTTATGTTTTTTTAGTTGTGATAGCTGTTCTTCTGTGTACGCAAACATATCCAAAGCCATATGTTATGTGGCCTTTAAAGGTAATTACAAAGCCAAAAAAAAAAAATCAGAATCAAATAACATCAACCTGAAAAGATTCTGATCTAATAAAGGAACAAGTCCTCTCTGAATTTTTGTCAGAGCTGCCATCAAAGTGAACAGAACAAATCTATCCACCACCATGGCTTTTCCTTTTAAATCAATTAGTTATTTTAAAAGGTTCAAAGCCGCTATACTTAGCTGTATTTTAGTGGAATTTTTATGCAAAGTGATTCTTCAAGCTTTTAAGGACACCACCAGAGATTCAGGAAATGACGACGTGTCACGTTTCGAGCTGATAAATCTTCAACCCTGCTTCAGGTCAATCCATACACGGTAAATCTAAAGCTTCAATAACTCAGAATGAAGAGGAAACGCCTTATATAGCCTGGCCTGGCGTCTGACTTCACTTCTGATGAAAAACAGCCATCTTCCAATCAAACAAATTTAGCAGACAAACAGACAATCAGAAAAGGGGAATCCCACTGATAAGGAAAAACCTCTCAAAATGATTGGCTATCACTTATGTAGGATCAAAAAGATGAATCAAATGATCGTATACCAGTCAATTTGAGCATTCAAGCCTTTGGGACTAACTGTGTCAAGTAGAAAAATCCACCTCTGCTCCAGCATTTGCAGATGCTGTACCCGATCTCCTCCTCTCAGGTCAATTGGTATGTGGTCTAATACACGCCAATGAAGTGATCAAAAGTATGACCATTTTGAATACAATGCTCCACCATAGATGCAGAAAACACTTTTGTCCGTAACCGTGATGCATGTTCAGTGAGTCGCATTTTAACAGATCTAATAGTACGTCCCACGTAATAAAATGTGCATGGGCAAATAATTAAATAAACCACAAACGTGGATAGACAGATTGTGTACCATCTGGAATGATAAGTCCGAGAAGTATGAGAATCAACCCATTCTGATTTTTGGCCATTTTCAGCAACAGCATAATGCCCAAGTATGACAGGCCACTATGGCGATGGTGCAAATGGGGCATAGGGGGCTGTAGGTGAGACATGTAGCTGGGGCAACTGGGGCACAGAGTGGACTAGGCGGGTGCCTAGGTGGCACATAGGAACATAGAAACCGGAAAAGAGCATGTCAGCAGTTGACAAAGGCCAAACACAATCCACCTACATCTACCTGGTCCACCCGAGCTAACAGTTGCCAGGGCACTGACATAATATCCCCCCAGCCAACCCTCCCCCAAGCAGAAGGGACATACTATTGGTAGGCGGTGATGGGGGGGGGGATGTGAGGATGCTCATGTATGCCCCCTGCCCCCGACCCCGCTCTCTAGGTGACCACCTACCCACACAATGGATGGCCTGGGACTGCGCATTACCAGCACTGACAGCATATGGTCATGTCAGCATGGCAGGGGTGTGTGTGCCTGTGCTGGAGGGGGCAGTGGCACCTGCCTGCAGTGGACCTAGGCCATGCCCTGTACCAGTACGTGGTGTGAAGTGCAACATAAATGGTCTGGCTGAGAAAAATATAGGTAGCCCCAGGGACTGCCATACATCTGTGGCAACAATGTGGTGCAGTACACCCAGCCAGTGTATCCAGAAGCAAAGGGTCACAGGTTCAAATCCCAGCTGTGGCTCCTGCAGAGCATGTCCCTACATTTTACCCTACAATGCAGATACAACAGCAACATGTGCAAATCGCAAAGCAGCGCCGAACATGGGTACAAACACCCACTCACACAGTCTCCGCAATCCAAAGATGCATGGAGAGTCAGGCTGTTGGTCCCAGCATTGAGCTGCAGTTATCACCAGAGCACTACTACTAGCTCCTGCACAGTTTAGCAATGTCAGCACTGTGATCAGGACCAGTGTGGCGGGCAGGGTTGCCAACCACCACTATCTTTGCACAATGCTGTAATAGGAGTGTGTGTGTGTGTGTATGTTGCGACACCCACCGGCTGGGCCAAGAGGCTGACAGCTGATAGGCGGCCTTACTGTCCTTTAGAATAAAAGTTCTTTACTCTGTAGGAATGAATTGTAGTTGAGGCAGGTGGTAAGGCTTTGCAAGATTTTTATTATTTATACAATGGGGATTTTCAAAGGCACGCGGAGGTTCAAAACACAACAAATGCACTAGGATAACTTCTCCAAATAAAAGGATGAACACAGGAAAAACCAGGAGAAATGAAAAACAAAACTTTTCTTCTCTGCTGTTCTCTGCACTGCTCCGTGTGGTCACACACTATACTACAGCAGAACTAAACACAGCTGGTTTCACTTTCACCAAACAACGTCTTCCCAAACTCCGTTACTCTCAACAATGAATACAGCACAGCACTGCTTTCTTCTGAGTCACAGGTAAAAGCTACCTTATTAAAAGGCTTTTAAAACTTTCTCCTGTTTCACTTTCTTACTGTGGTATTCTTGTGAGTTAAACAACAGTCCATTGGTATAGGAACATCAGCACATTCAGGCACAGTGGTTTCTATCTGCATTTCCTCAATGCCATTAGAATTACCAAAGTCTTTCTCATATGTGGGGACTTCTTTTAGCTTCTCTCTCTTTAGAAACTGGTGGAAGTGATCCCACAGCAAGTCAGCCTTTTCAGGTGTTTTGGTACTAGGGGTTTGAATCCTCTCACTAGAGAATAGTCTCTGCAGTGCCCCTAATTTAGAAGCTTCACAAACGTCAGAGTTATCTGGTCTGGAGTTTGCAGCAGGTACTAGGCTTTCAATCCAACGTTTCACAGTAGAGGGGGAGGGTTCCAACTCCTGCTCATTAAAACTAGCCTTTATCTCTTTTGCCCATTTATCAGATATAAAATGGTCAGTTTTACCTTGAGGCTGTTTCTCTGGGTCAGCACTGGTGCTCTTTCCACCTCTCCAATCCTCCCAGCTGTAGCAATTGTTTGACTGGCCTGCCCGGCTTCTCCAATTGTCTGTGCTTTTACCTTTGAATGCTGGCTTTGTCTGAGTGCGTGCCTTTCCCTTGGCACCTTCTCTCACACAGGCTGTTCTGCCTGGACTCTCTGGTCTCAGACTCTGGTCTAGGCTTTCTCTTGCCTTCCACCTGGCTCTCTGGATATTTTCCTGACCAGCTTCTTTGTAGGTTCTCCAATCGGGTCTCTCTTCGGGTCTGTCTTCCTTCCCTCTGCACGTGGTTTTTAACCCTGGCTTCCTGCTTCCTCGTGACCAATCAGACCGGTGGTTAGTCTCCACCCTTGCACTAGGGTGTGGTTTGCTTCCTACAGGGAACTGCCTTTTTCTCTGACGTAGGCTGAGTTTTCCTTGTAGCAGTGCATTATCATTGCCTTCAACGGGGACTTCAGGATTTTCATCCCCTTTCAGGCTTTCCATAGGGCTTTCACCACCACAATGTCTATGCATTCTTCTGTGGCTGCTCACCTCTCTCTGGGCCCAAAATGTTCCACTGTTACCAGCGTTAGCCTGAATATGTGCAGAATGAGGAGGAAGGTGTTGTGGGAAAGGCCCGGACAGGGCGGATTGGCCAGGATGCATCTTCACAGGGTGTGGAACAATGTCTGGGACACTGTAGTGCCCAACCACCGCCTGCATGGACAGGGTGGCCACAGCATGTCATGCTGGGAGGACACTCACTCTAACCGAGTAGTGACCATGGCATGTCTAGGTTCCCACATAGCGCTCTACACTATCTGCCTCCAGTGATACTTTTGTGTTCCCAGTGCTGGGGCCCCAATCACTGAGATGCCTGCTTGGTGTATGTAGTTCCTCTGTGAACATGCACTATGGACTGGCTAGTGGACTGTCTGTAGTTAGACTGTGCATGGTTGGAACACTTATAAGGTGCAGTCTAACTGTGCTGTCTGCTGGTGACTGGCAGACAGTGGTTTGAGGCAGTGGGGGTTTACCAGACCTAATCCAACATTGCTGCCGGTCTGCCACTGCTGCAGTCACAGGTATGGCTCTGGCCCACCAATCCTGGAGGGCTGTCTTATACCAGCAGGATGGAGGTTACTTCACCAGGGCTGGGGTACCCGTTCCTTACCTACAAAAAAGGTGATGTGGGCCCTTTGGGGTATGTAGTATATACCACTTTGACCTTATAAAGGCACTGCTACACAAAACGCATGCAGGTCTAGAAGCCCCTTTGCCCTGGTAACAGGTGCCCATGTCAGCCAGACCCTAACATGGGGTACACACTAATCTGGGTGGTGTCTGATCCCAGAGGGCCACATGTGACTGCAGGATACAGATGGACACTGAATTACCTTCAGCTGCACTGCAAGGAACACCTGTCACACACTGGTAGTGATGGCAATGTACAGCAGGACCTATCTCTAGCACCACATGTACTGCGGACCTAGTGCTGGGCTTCACTATTCACGTTTTCATAATCCGGCACTTAAACGTAATCTACCGGTTAGCCAGCTTTTGAGGGCACGTAGGATTTGCACTTCTAGTCAAGATTTTGAAAAGCAAGCAAGTGTCATGAAGGATAGGTTTAAAAGTAGGCAATATCCTGATCAATATGTGCAACATGCCTATAATAGAGCTAAGCTCACCGCTCGTGAAGCCCTGCTCCAACAACGAGATAAGGAAAATGATGTAGGTATTGTTTGTTCCCTGTTATACTCTCAGCAGTCACGTAAGATAAATAATTAGGAAACATTGGTATCTCATTCAGTCCCTACCAGGTTTTCATGAACAAAAACTTATGATAGCGCATAAGCGCAATGTTAATTTAAGGAATTTGCTAGTGCCCTCTGCTCTCACTGAGCGTAAATACCTTTCTAAATATAAAGGGCATGTTTCCTGTGGTCGGTGTTCAGTTTGTGTCCATTCTTTAACAATTAAAAAACAGTTCATTCACCCTATAAGTAAAAAGATTTTCCATCTGGATGATTTTTCTAATTGCCTCACGAGTCACATTATTTACATGATTCTTTGTCCATGTAACAAGATTTATGTAGGTAAGACCATCCGTCCTGTTCGGGAAAGAATCATTGAACATAGGAGTTGCATAAAAAGGAAAATGATTGACAAACCCTTGGTTAATCATTGGCTGGAATTTATGCACACTATTTCTGATTTAAAATTTTTTGTCGTAAAAAAGATAAAAATAAATTGGAGAGGTGGTGATGTGGATAAGACCATACGGCGTTTGGAAGAAAGATATATTTTCACTATGGATAGTTTATATCCTAATGGCCTTAATATGGAACGAGATTTGTCCGTTTTTTTATAATAATGTTTTTATAATTTTTTATAGTTATAAGGTAGAAGCGGCTTCTTTATGTCTCTGTGTTTGTATAATATATTTTTTTAAATGTTTTTTAAATGTATTTTATATTTATTCCTATTACAGTGGTAATTTGGTTTTTGTTCAATGTACATGATAGTACTGTATTAGGTAAGAGAGTGCCTTTATAATTGTTTGTTTTAATAGCCTCTTTAGTCTTTTTTAGTTCTTTTTAGTCGTTTAAAGATTACACAGGTACACTACCAAAAAACTGCCTCCAGTTTTGCAACTGATTCCTATAGATTTTGGGGTGCTGAATCCAGGAAAAATAGCCAAAATGTTCCATCACGTCACGTTTTCTTGCAAAATTAGATTTCTTACCCATACAAGGAATGTTCACATAATTTCTTTTTAGCCGACTGCAGTTTATTTTCTTGGCCCAAAATAGAGGTTGTAATGGTTAACTAACTAGAAACACTCCCTCATGATATTTTAGAGTGTTTTGTATTCATTTTATACATTAACAGGACAATTGGGAGGCGGGGGGCTAAATCCAGTACTCGCGCTGGCTCATGTTCTTTCCTGTTTGCCTCGCCTCGTTCGCTCGCTCAAACACGGTGGTTGCGACATGAACGTTCCTGTCAAATTTCAGTTTCTTGCAAGTTCATTATTACCTTTTGTTTGCTCAGTCGTAATCCAGCTTTATTCCGAAGTGGTTCACTACAGTTGTAGTTTGCAGTGCTGTGTATTTGTGATGGCTCACAGAGCCAGAGGTTGCGTCAACTCTCCGGAAGTTTTTGTTTTATTTGTGGGGAATATACCGTGAAAAAGCAGCAGCAGAGGAACATTTCTGCATTTATTAAAAAAGTATATTTCGCCTATTTCGGTTTGAAGTTAGGCGATCAAGACAAACCGTGGGCTCCTCACAAAGTGTGCAAGACATGTGAGGAAGATCTATGCTTATGGATGAAAGGTAAAAAACAAGCATTTCGTTTCGGAATACCTATGATGTGGCGTGAACAAGGAGACCACAGCAGTGACTGCTATTTTTGCTCTTGCATTGTGAAGGGATACAACTTAAAAAATAAGAACGTAATAAGTAATCCCAACCTTCCCTCAGCAATTAGGCCTATGCCTCATAGCAACGAAGTACCTGTGCCTGAACCACCAAAATCTTTGGATCATATTTGTGTGGACGGTTCTGATCATGATGAGACTCTTCAGATGGCTTTTCCCGATGAGTCCAGTACTTCCGAGTTTGAAACTGAACCAGATCCGAAACCTGAACTTTTCTCTCAAGCTGAATTGAATGATTTAGTCCGGGATTTAGGACTCCCAAAAGATGCTGCCCAACTGCTAGGTTCTCGGCTTAAACAGAAAAATCTATTGTCACCAGGAACAACTTTTTTTTGGTACCGCAACCGCGAGACACAATTTTTGAAGTATTTCAGCAAAGAGGAAGATTTGGTATTTTGCAACGATATATACGGAGTGATGGAAAAGTTTAAACTCAAGTATGATCCTGCTGAATAGTGGCTGTTCATTGATTCATCAAAAGACAGCATAAAAGGTGTTCTTCTTCATAATGGCAACACATTCGCTTCAGTTCCTATTGCTCACTCTGTTATTCTCCAAGAAAAATACGAGAATTTGGCCCTGATTCTTCAGAAGATTCGTTATGATGAGCATAAGTGGATGATTTGTGGAGACTTTAAAATTCTATCCATGCTATTAGGGCAGCAATCCGGTTTCACCAAATATCCCTGCTTCCTTTGCTTGTGGGATAGCCGGGCCCGCGACCTACACTGGGGGAAAAAAGACTGGCCAATTTGGGAGTATTTGAGACCCGGTGAGAAAAATGTTCTTCATGAGAGCTTGGTACCTCGTGATAAAATTCTATTACCACCTCTCCACATTAAGTTGGGTCTCATTAAGCAATTCATCAAGTCCCTTCCAAAAGATGGTGAGTGCTTTCGGTACCTTTGCTCAAAGTTCCCCCGACTTTCTGAAGCAAAGCTAAAGGAAGGAGTGTTTGTTGGCCCTGATATAAGGAAACTCATTTCAGATGGAGCATTCGCTGAAACGATGTCTGAGAAAGAAAAAGAAGCCTGGGATTCCTTCAAGGATGTTGTTCTCAAATTCTTGGGGAACAGGCGGGATGAGAACTATAAGGATATTGTTGCCAGGATGCTCAATGCCTTCAAAGAACAAGGCTGTAACATGAGCCTGAAAGTCCATTTCTTGCACTCCCATGTGAACTACTTTCCCGAAAACATGGGGGCGTACAGTGAAGAACAAGGTGAAAGGTTTCACCAGGACATCAAGGACGCAGAGAGAAGGTACCAAGGAAGATCGAACACCACTATTATGGCTGATTTCTGCTGGTTGCTGCTGCGGGAAACCCCAGATGAAAAATACGCCAAGCAGCGCACCAAGAGATGCATTCGGGGGAAGAAGAAACGGGCCCACCAGGAGATTGATTGACCCAAGAATGACTTTAAAATCTAAACTGTGTTGACAAATATCGTGTTTTTACTAAACTTTGAAAAAAATATTTGCTAGTTATTACCACAGTGTCGGATCTCATTTATTAGAATTTTATTTTCACACCATCGGGTGTTTGTCTTCATGTATTGCAATGGTGCGGTTTGCGTTTTCTATTCTTACATACATACCTGTACAACATTTTTTGCACATTTCCTTGCTTTGCTTTGTGTCTAACCTCGCTCTTATATGCTCAATGTTTGTGCACATGTATGTGGCTGTTTTAAGTGCAGACAATTTTGCTAACATCACAGTGTGTTTTGTTGACATTACTCTATTCTTATGTGCTGCCTTGTTACAATTTTCTTTATTCTTATTTGAATAACTACTAAACAATTAGTATAAAGAATTCATCCAAGAAACTTTTATCTCGATCGCACTCAATCTGAAACGTTCACCTCAAACTGCTAACCCAATATAGCAAAAAATCTGTACGTGATGGAGCAAATTGGTTACCAGATTTGGATTCAGCGCACCAAAAAACATAAAATCAATCGAAACATTAGAGGCAGTTTAAAAAAAATTTTTTTTAGTGTACCTGTGTTATTAGACTTTGATTTTGACAATATGTTTTTTAGATATAACAAGCATTTTTAATTTATTTTCAGCGGGGTGGTCGGGTTGCTACGTAATTTTTAGATGTCAGTGCCAGAATGCTTAAAAGACACTATTCAGTGAGGACGCATGCGCTGGCGTTTTTTTGGAGTTTTGATTGTGCAGCAGCTACATTCTTTTGAAGGTGTAAAAACAGTGAGTCTCTCCCATTTCAAATTTATTACTGGTGCTGAAAGTTCAATACTAAAAGGTTTTTAAACTGATATTTTATAGTTTGTTGTATTCGGCAGTGTTTTTGAATCAACTCAGAGTGAGAGCGGATCTGCCGACGGTCGTCTATCTCTTTAGTATTTGCAGCAGCAGCAGTAGAAACTTCCATCGTTTTAGTAGGGCATAAAATCTGTAAATGCCACCCTCGTTGTTAAGTATAATTCCCCCTGTTTGAATGTTTTTTGACTAAGTTGGGTTTTAAAATTGATATTTATTTATGCAATGATTTGGTAAGGCTGGTTATGAGTGGGAGCGGATCTGCCGATTGCCGTTGTATCGGCAGTACTAGAAACCTTTATTGTTTTAATATGGTATAAAATTTGTAAATGCCATCTTCACTCCCTCTGTTTCTGATTAAGTTTGTTTTAAATGGTTCAAAAGTGATTTGGTAAGGTTGTTTATGATGTAGCCCCGAGCGGGAGCGATTTTGCTACTGGTTGCCTGCCTGTTCAGCATTGGCATCGGGAACAGTAGAAATTCTTATGGTTCCATTATGAATTTTGTAGATGTTATTTTCTTGTTTGATAGTCAAAGGTAAATCAACCTCTTTTGATAGTTTGTACTAGGCTTGCATTAATGGTTACATTTTTGGGATGTTTCTGAATGTTAGTTTTTACATGAACAATCTATTGTAGAAGATGTGTGCCAAGTTTGTATCTCGGCAGAATTTTTAAGGTAGATTTTATTATTGCTAATGATATCTATAGGTGGAAGATCAATTAAAACAGAAGTATCTCCCGGATATTGTTTATAAGGAATTGGATGATGGTGGTGATATTGATTATTACACTTTTTGATAAATTTTAGTTTAACAAGTGATAGGAAATGGGATGCCCTGTTGTGTATAGGATTTTCGGGCACTTATATGAATTATTTTTATACTTTTCTAGTACAGACGTTGGTCCTTTACTGAATTTCCAATTAGCTGCATGGTGTATAGGATTGGGTTCCTATTTCACACGCTTGGAAATTTTAAAAAATGAAGGTAAAGATTTATGAATGTAATATATTTTGTATTTTATGCACTTGGGAATACAAAATCATGGTACTTTGGGTGTACACCTCTGATACACTTCTTTTTCCTAATATAATTGGTCCTTATTTATGTGCGCAGGTTCTCTGTTTTCTTTTTAATTTTTTTTTTTTAATTGAAATTTTAAACATACTTACAAAGAAAGTACGCAAGCAATCAAGATGCCAATGTCAATCCAGAAACAAGAAAAAAAAAAAAAGGAGGGAACCCTCCAAATATTAATAAGAAAAATAAACACATCAGCAAATCATATTCTTAGCCCACTATAAGGGGGAGAATTAAAAAGCAATTAATACAGCAAATTATTCAGGAACCCAAATCCTACTACTAAGACAGCACAAACCCACTATCCCCACTTCTCCTAAAACAAGTGTGCACTTTTATTTATTATCCAAAAATAGCTGCAATTGAGAAGGATCAACAAAGGTATATTTAGACCCCTGAAATGTAATTAAACACTTACAGGGGTAACGAAGAAAAAAACTTGCTGAAAGAGCCAAGACCTTAGGTTTCAAAGCTAAAAAAGCCTGTCTCCTAAGTTGAGTGGCCTTACAGACATCAGGAAACATCTGCACCTTAGCACCACAGAACAGAACAGATGACCCTTTGAAGTACAATTTAAACACAGCGGATTTATCATACTCAGATACAAAAGTGACTATCAAAGTAGCCCGAGTAAGAATAGTATCCTGAGAATCTTCTAAAAATTTGGTAAGGTCAATGTCAGCGCCACCTTGGAGAGTATCACACTCACCAGGCGCACCGGCAGATACCTTCCTCCCAGTCAAATAATACAACTTAGAAACCAAAATAGAGTCGGCAGACGCCAGACCCAAAGATTCTTTTAAATACTTCCGAAATAATATATCTGCAGATAACAAATGACATATAGGAAAATTTAACAGTCAAATATTTTTAGCTCTAAACAGATCGTCATACATTTCCATCCTGTGATGAACATACAAACTCTCCTTAATACTTGAAACACTAGTAGCTTTAAGAGTTGCACACTGACTTTCACATTTAATAAGCTGAGAAGACATATTCCCTAAATGCTCTTCCACGTCAGACAGCTGGTCACTAACCTCCAAAGAGAAGTTATAGAGCTGTGAGACGATGGGGGCTAAGATATTTTCTATACGGGTAATACTCCTCCATATGTCAACCAGAGTAACCTGATTCTCAGGTACTTCCGCAATGACACCTGGAACAGAAACCCAAGCAACTGGTGTCAATTTCCCCCGTGAAACCACTGGGGTACTTTGCTTAACATGCTCCCCCACAGTTACCGAAGAGGGCGGAGAAATATACACTGGAGGAGAAAGTGGAGATCTGTCCGGAGAACTTAGAGACGCCACTGATGAGCGAAAGGCCAGAAAATCTGGATCCAGGGACGCATCTGCCCCTACCTTTGCCTGAAGATGTTTGTCCATGGGGCCCACCACCGGATCAACGTTCGCCTCTGGTATCACCTTCTTCTTCCTTTTCCCCATCACAGTCTCTGCGGCTGGCAGAACTTACTGTCTACTGCTCCTGCGAGGCTCCAAGGGGCTCCCAAGGGGCCTAACATGCACCTTGTATTGTGCCCCTTTGATCGCTGCCCCCGACAGTGCCTCTGGCTGCGCCTGACTGCAGAGTTTTTACAGGGAAGGCCCCCGATGATGTCAGGGCCGCGGGACCAAGAGCCTGCCGCCTCCAGGCACAACGCTGCCTCTCCGGCTCTCCCACTGATGTTCTCTGCTGCACACCTTTTACAGGGAAGGCCCCCGATGACATCGGGGCCGCGGGACCAAGAGCCTGCCGCCTCCGGGCACAACGCTGCCTCTCCGGCTCTCCCACTGATGTTCTCTGCTGCACACCTTTTACAGGGAAGGCCCCCGATGACGTCGGCGCCACGGGACCAAGAGCCTGCCGCGCCGGACACAACGCTGCCTCTCCGGCTCTCCCACTGATGTTCTCTGCTGCACAACTTTTACAGGGAAGGCCCCCGATGACGTCGGGGCCGCGGGACCAAGAGCCTGCCGCCTCTGGGCACAACGCTGCCTCTCCGGCTCTCCCCTTTAAAATTTTTTTTTTAAATTGTTTTAAATGTTTTTAATCCTTACATGTTTTCCTCCTCTCCCTATAAGGTGTAGCATTAGCTACATATACTTTCAAGAATTAAAGCAGGTATGTGTCGCTTTTAGCTTTAAAGGTTTTAGTTCTCTTTGAGATTTTTATGTTATGTATAAGAATATTTATGGTTTAACTTTTATGGTCTTATATAGTTTTCTGCATATTCAACTGATTTTTAATTATACATGTTTTTATACGTGATTTATCTATTTTTTAATGTGTGTTATTTATTTATTTATATAATGGGTATCATTCTAAAGCTGATGGCTTTTTTATGAATTTTTATGTATTTTGATGTTTTATTATTGTGTTATTAATATGTATATTTATGTGTTTTTAGCTTTTATGTCCACTATTAGCCCCTGAAGAAGGTAGCGAAACACGGCCTGTGTCGGGCCAGTGGCAATTGGTTCTTAATAAAGTTGTTTCCCTCCTGAGTCATCCACGTCCTTGTACTGGTTTGGTCTTCTTTGACGTGGGTTCGTGCCTGAGTGTTGGACTGTTTGTGCGGCATGTTCTCCCCATGGAAGGATATCCTCAGCTTTGGAGAGGACGCATTAGAAAAATTTGCATCGCAAGAAGCATTAATTCCAGATGTAGAAGAAGATGTCAATATGATTCATAATCAATGGGAAGATCTAGTACATCTTACACAGAAACAAATTAGAGAGGAATTACATGCAGCCTACCTCTTGGAATGCTGTAGATTGTAGCCTGGTTCCTACAAGCAGTTGCCCAAATATCACCAATCAAAGAATTACTTAGACGGCAGTTGCTTTAATTACAAAAACTTTTATTTCAGCATAACAAAATAGCAGTGTCATGCAGAACAGCAAAGCCTGTCTAGAAATGGCAGACAGTACTTTCTCTCTCTGTAAAGGGGGAGAAAGCACTGCCCACCTGATCCTCCAAAATGGCTGGTTTATATATATTCTTCCTTGTCTCAAATGTCTGTTTCAAATTAGTTTCAGTGAATTCATCATAAATTCTTAAGTGTCTGCAAGGCCCCAGGCATCCTGCAACACTTTTCCCCAGGGGAGGATCCCTTTACATTTATACATCTGGATCTGATTTTAGGTCTACTCATCTATGCATGGCCTGCGACCTCTATACATCTGGATCTGCTTTTAGGTCTGCTCATCTATGCATGGCCTGTGACCTCTGCCCCTTCCTGTGTTTTTCTTCCTTGGCACTAATTGAAACCGTGCAGGGCTAGAGAGAGTGCTTTTGTGCTCATTAGTCTGAATTCTTTGCTTGACCTGTATTTTCTTATCAGGCCCCAATATTCTGCATACTTCTATCCAGAATATGGTTACCCAGAATCCTCCATAGCAGGCCGCATCTATTATCTTATGGCAAGCATATACTCTCATATAGCTATTGTCTTCTTGTCTTCTGTGCCATCCATATACTGTGTAGTTTCACCAGGCAAGGGTGCAGTCATATAAAGCCAATATATACAGCAGACCTAAGGCAGATGTAAGTTAAATTTCCCAGCATTCTCCACTTTTTCTTTTTCCTTTTTCTCTTTTATGTGGAGGGGCAAAAGTAATCCCACTAAAGGGCATTGATAACAATAACCATTTGAGACAGAGAGGGATTATCAAGGGGCAGCTTTTGGTACTATACTTTGCAATATCATTCTTTTACAGCATCCTAATAAAATAGGAAAAATACAGCAGGCAAGAATACCAAAAACAGCAATACTTAAGAGTTATAAAGAAAGCTGTTAGACCTCCTCCGAGTCCGGAATACCAGCAGGCAACATTCTAAGAGAATGGAAGACATACAGCTTGCAATAATACTGAACACATCAAATATTCAACAAAGTGATGAAGAAAGCTTTGCAAATGTTACAGCAAAGCTTGAGCTGGTGTGCGTATTGCAATTGCTGTAGCCTAAATGGCTTGTAGATTTTCCCAAAAGTCCCACTCAGTCTAATACTTCTTATTTTCAGATAATTTTGGCCTGCTTCTCAGCAGTTTTTCAGGACTGCGTCGTGCACTTCACATGTCTCTGAAGTTTAAGTTTGGTTTAGTTCAGAGGTCTTGGGGTGGTCTGTTTCTTCTGGATTATAGCCAATTCCCTCTGCTGGAATCTCTGGATTTCAATAGATGACATGGCTCCAGGCCCCATTCAGAAAAGCAGCAACCAATATTAAATGAAAAGACTAAAATATTCTAGATTAGATTTTACAGTGAGACACTGCAAAGTGACAAACATAATTTCATCCACATTTACTTAAGATCATAACTATCTCATATGGTATCAACTGTGTCTCTCAGTTTGATAAACTTCTTGTCTCTCCATCACTGGAGATTCATCTGCTGGTAGGAAATACTCCACTATGCCCTTGACTGATCTTTACAGATCAGACAAGTTGCACACACATGTTCTGAAAGTTTGGCAAGTTTTAGAATTACACCAATTTTTGTGAAAATTTGTCATCAAATCATCCCTCTTTTTCCCATGCACATCTGGCCAGGACATACAAAGGCAAAATGAGGCAAAAAGCATCTGGAAGTACCACATGGCCAGTGTGGATGTTCCAAAGCATATCAGGGTTCAAAATGCACCTAGCCTGTCTCCAGGTGTCTATTTCCAATTGTTGAGTATGTGTTGGGGCTTAAATGACTTCCTGAATTAAAGTTTCTGGAGACAGCATAGTTCAATAAAGTTTGTTTACATATTCATTAGGCAGATATGTCACTTTAAATAACCTTCATCAGTTTAATGTCCATCAAAGTCCTTTCATGTTTGTATACCATACTAATGTATCCTTATTTGGGCAAGGCTGCTAAAAACATCAGACAATTGTTAAAAACTTAGCATTGTGGTAAACAAATAGTATATAGTAAATATAAACTTGGATTTTTCTTAATAAATATAACAGCATGAGTAAACAGTGTCCTTTTTTTTCTCACCAACTTAATTGGTATGGTTCAAAAATGGACATATGTGCTCATTCAAAATAGCAATTGTCTTAAACAATCTGAATAAATTCCCTACAGTATAAAACTATTATTTTTGTAACATTTTTATAACGGTAATCCCATTAGGACAAAGTATGGTTTTTAACAAGACAGCCACATGTCTCTCTCTCACGTATGACTAGAATCTATTGTATATACTATTCTCAGTGAGAGTGCTGAACAAGGCAAAGTAATTATCCTGAGTCTTTCATGACACTGATACTTTTGCATGTCAGGGGGAGACTTCAAGTCAGTGTTTGGGCTAGCTTCACCTTACCCGCATGCTATCTTAGGAAATGTAAATGGACAACAGAACTAGACAGACATGTTAAAAAAAACAAACCTCTGTATCAGAGAGAGTGCTGTAGGAGACTTTGTCCAATCAATTCAACTTAATGGTATTGTTTTATGTGTAAATAACTACAAATATTCTCATATTTTTCTGGGAACTAAGCTCCATTTTTCCACCAAATTTGTTCTATATGCTTGGGAACAAAGCAATTTCAGATCAGCCTCTGTCCAAAATTCTATAATTTCTGTGTATACTGGACCTTTACATAATATACTGCTACAAGTATTTTGGTAACATACTTGAAAGTGTGTAAACTAAAATAAATTTGTATGTCATAGTGCTATAATATACTGTATTCCTAAAATTGAAATTTAAAAAAAAATCTTTCAAAACAAAATACTCTGGGTTTTTTTTCTGGACCCCATCATATAAAATTCAAATACAGAAAAACAGATGAATTTATCCTAAAATTCAGCAACTCCCGTGTTACTGTCCTTAGTCATTAGTCATTAGCACTGAGCTTAAGAATATAAACACTCCCTTTCACATTTAAATTGAATGAAACTGGTGTCAAACTGAACTGACAGCAAACAGTAGATCTCTATTCTGTCCTTTAAAGCAACACTAAAAGTTAAAATAAAACTTAGTTACAGCTCTTTTGGGTTTCTGTAATTTATGAACAATAAGCATGTCCTCAATGAAATGCTTGCAACAATATATAAAATTCTGTTTTACTTTTAATTTTGCTCGATCAAAACCAAACATATAACTTCTCATTCACTTGGGATTTAAATCATTTCCAAGTTGCAATCTGCCAGCCCCATTGCCCTGTCATGGCTTTAAAGGTCAAAGGAAAACAGAAGTAGCTTCTCCAATTTCATGCCTTGTTTGTTTGATCTAACATCTAGGGACACTTGAACAGCTGACAATAAATACAAGGCTATCAGTCATTAAGCACAGCAGCCCATCTGATCAAAATAAAGAACAGCTTGGGAAGATCAGGGACCTTAAAAAAACAAGTAAAAAGTCTTTTCTTCATAATCTTATATAAGGATTTTCTCCAACAATTTAATACTAACTCTACAGGATAGATTTAAAGCACTGAACTAAACTTCTTTGCATCACAAGGTTACATATTTTCTTAAACAGGTTTTCTTAACTTTTAGAGCTATTTTTCCTTGGCTGCAAAATCCAGCTGCAGTCTTTTCCCTCTATTAGTTTGATCTTGAATTTGTAAAGTCATAGGAACATGACAAAACTGATCTTGTATCACTGAGTCAAAACTAATCAAACAGAATTTCTTAGCATCACTACGATCTTTTATTAATCTCTTGTTGATTAGAATCTTCCACATTTTTTAGAAAAATCAAAATAAGCTTCTCAAAAAGTAACACATTCATAGGAATTCGTTCGTCATTGTGTACAACTGCCCTATGTCAACACTTCTGTCAGCACGTCAGCACGAGCTCTCTAACAGACCCAGGCATAGCTATTTAATCTCCTGACACACAGAAAACAGCAGACAAATTTTTCTTAAGCAGGATATACTCAGATCCCAAATCTAAAAAATAAAACTTACACATGTGGATTAGACTTATTTACCGCACACAAATATTCACAAGGGAAAAAGAAACAATATGAAATTTTCAGGGGGTACTTGTAACTATAAACTATTTTTCTTCTGTTTCTACCAGTCAGATCACTGCACACAATAGCTGGCAGTTCAGAATAAAACACTGTCAATTATCTGTGCGGTCTGTTTCTAAGATTCTCATTTCAGTGTGCAATACATTCCGATCCCAATCCATTAACTAAGAAAATCCATTCCATGTTACAATACAAACTCAGACAGACAGGAGGAAAAAAACTAGCTGTCTCAGCACATCAATTGCTACAGCAGACCCTGGAAGAGTTTTCGTTGTTTTCAATGTTCTAAAGAAGATAGGAAAGGCTTGGAAGAATAGAGACAGATAAACAAACATTGCTTGTCACTTGCGTTCCAGGGACTCCAGGCCAATGGTTTTACCCTCTCCAGAGACTGGGGCATCTTACAAGCACATAGGTATTGTGGAAGAAAATAAAAGCAAACAGATACGCTCTCTAGGAATTCCCCACTTAGTTCAACTTTAACAAAGAATTCTAATCAGTTCAGCTCCAGGGACCATAAAATCTACTGAAGTAGCCAGCAATGAAAGGACAGTGTTTACTAAAGACTAAAACTAAAAACACAGGACAGAGTTAAATGCATTATACCTAACAGCCTATCTGATCAGAATACTGAAACTGAACTAGACCCACTCCCCCCTGGTTATTTAATTCAGCTGCAGTCAGCTCCTTCATTCGCTCTGATCTGGAACTTGTAAAGTAATTCATTTATCTAGCTATAATTAGTCAAAAAGATACTTAGAAAGCTATTCTTCAATAGATCTAATTGTCACCCTCTCTGGTCTGTGAGCATCCCAGATAAGGGGTTCATCCCCGTTTTTCTATAAATATTCTCTTTAGCTGTCCCTCTTTCTAAGATCTGTAAACCTGGTGTTTTCACTGTTCGGGGACAGAGGCAATTAACTTTTCCTTTTACCAATAGTAATTTGAACCTCCTTATATACAGAGGCGTGCGTAATTTCGCTTTTAGGTGGCAATCCAAACCTCTTAATTAACAGAGGATGCGAAATCACGAATCCAGGACTCATACAAACATACAACTCTTGCACTTCGTCCAAACCCAGCCAATCCCCTCGCAGTGATGGGGGTATGGAAACGTGGATAAGGACACACACTTGCTTCATATCAATGATATGTACAGTCTCAAGCGTACACCAATCAATCCTGGAAAAAGAGACCTAATGTCTGGGCAAAACTTTCTTTCTCTAACATTACAACTAAATGCAAAGACACTATAACAATTTTCTACATAACAGAATATTAATTACATACTTACCCACCACTCGAACCCGGGCAAGTCTTCTGTCCTTGCCTATAGACAGGGAAACTTAACACTCAAGAATGGAGTCTTCTTAGGGTATCAAAATCTCTCTCGACATCACTCAGAACAGTATTCCCATCTTCTGTACCAGCAGAAGGAATCCTCTCCTCCTAATGAGAAGGTATTCTCATCCCCTGTTTTTTTCTGTGAAAAACAGGAGGTAGTCCCTCTGACAAAAACGCAGGCAAGTCAAAACTGCAGTCAGAGGAGTCCTTGGGCAATTTAGAAAAGAAAATTTAGAAGTATGGGGTTCGGCACCAATTGTAGCCTGGTTCCTTCAAGCAGTTGCCCAAATATCACCAATCAAAGAATTACTTAGACGGCAGTTGCTTTAATTACAAAAACTTTTATTTCAGCATAACAAAATAGCAGTGTCATGCAGAACAGCAAAGTCTGTCTAGAAATGGCAGACAGTACTTTCTCTCTCTGTAAAGGGGGAGAAAGCACTGCCCACCTGATCCTCCAAAATGGCTGGTTTATATATATTCCTCCTTGTCTCAAATGTCTGTTTCAAATCAGTTTCAGTAAATTCATCATAAATTCTTAAGTGTCTGCAAGGCCCCAGGCATCCTGCAACACTTTTCCCCAGGGGAGGATCCCTTTACATTTATACATCTGGATCTGCTTTTAGGTCTACTCATCTATGCATGGCCTGTGACCTCTATACATCTGGATCTGCTTTTAGGTCTGCTCATCTATGCATGGCCTGTGACCTCTGCCCCTTCCTGTGTTTTTCTTCCTTGGCACTAATTGAAACTGTGCAGGGCTAGAGAGAGTGCTTTTGTGCTCATTAGTCTGAATTCTTTGCTTGACCTGTATTTTCTTATTAGGCCCCAATATTCTGCATACTTCTATCCAGAATATGGTTACCCAGAATCCTCCATAGCAGGCCGCATCTATTATCTTATGGCAAGCATATACTCTCATATAGCTATTGTCTTCTTGTCTTCTGTGCCATCCATATACTGTGTAGTTTCACCAGGCAAGGGTGCAGTCATATAAAGCCAATATATACAGCAGACCTAAGGCAGATGTAAGTTAAATTTCCCAACAAGATCCAAGATTATACCCCGAGGTCTTAGGATGTATAAGGCACCTGGTTTATATAATGAGGAAAATGGTTTTATTAGATGTTGGAACGCCATTCTTAATAAATGTAGTTTAGATCTTATGATTTTACTTATTATTACGGCAAATAAAAAATCAGAGTTGTATAAAGCAGAAATAGACGAAAAATTGGTAGCTATGAAGAATTGTGACAAAAATTTTACAGAAATATATAAGGATTTTGATAGAAACAATGTATCCTTTAAGAAAGAAGTGAAAGATAAAAAAATGGAGAAGTTCAAAAGGGATGAGGAGGATTACATGTATGGTTATGTATATCCATGGAGTAAGAAAACAGAAGGTGAACGCCTATGGTTCAAAAAGAGGTCAACCATGTTTGATAAGAAGGACCAAGTGAAAGAAAATTGTCCTAATAGTCCACAAGAACCAAAAAGAAAGCGCACTAGAAGTGTATCAGTCGAGTCAGTTGATGCTTCAGCATCTCTTTTTTACGAATCACAATGAACCACAGGGTAATGTACAAAAGAAAACCATGAATAAAGGGGGCCATAATAATAATAATAATAATTTTTTGAACCTGGATGCTCTCTGGAAAGGAGGAGGTCGGGACTCGTCCCGCAGTCGGTTTCCTCAAAGGGACAATCCATGGCACAAGAATCTAAATCAAGAAAGAATGTATGGATATCAGACCGATTACAGGGGTCGTGGTCGTGGTCGTGGTCGTGGACGGGGGAGAGGCAGGAGACAATCAGAGAAATCTGTGGAAAGGAGATACTAAAATCGAATTCACAGAATTTACCTGATAGTGTCATTAATATTTCGACATATCATTTAACCGCAGATGAACAGTCATTATTAAATAAAGGCTTATCCTTTGTTCCGATCACTTGCTATGATCCTTTTGAATCTCAGATAGATTTGTTTAAATTTTTTAGGAAAATTAAGATTAAAATTTTTTTTACTAATCAAGAATGTCAGACTACAGATATGTCTCTTATCAAAAAGAAGTCGTCATGGATTCCTCCTAACTCTGATCCGACTATTGCTACTTTTGAAAGAATAGTTTTAAAAGAGGTGGGTTTATTACCCCATAAAGACAAACCATCCTATCACAATTTAACTATGGGTGAAAAAGAAGCTATAAAATCCTTACAAAGTAACAACAAAATAATTATTAAGCCGGCGGACAAAGGGGGTGCCATTGTCATAATGGATAAAGATGCATATATTAGTGAAATTCAAAGGCAATTGAAAGATGAAATGTTCTACAAACGTCTTAAAGAAGATCCGACGGATTCATTAAAAAAGTCTTTGGATAATTTAATAGTTACCGCTTTTGAATTAGGTTATTTGACTGAGAAGGAGAGGTCCTTTCTCACAGTACAATTTCCTATAACTCCCACAATATATATTCTACCAAAGATACATAAATGTTTAGAGAAACCACCTGGGCGGCCGATTGTATCTGCCATAGGATCCCTATTAGAACCAATTTCGAAATTTATGGATATTCTCTTGCGACCTTATGTTCAAAGTATGTGGTCCTATGTTAGAGATTCCACTCAAGTTATACATATTCTTTCTTCATTACAAAATTATAGCTCTGACTCCCTTTTGGTTACTTTGGACATAGAATCTCTTTATACAAATGTTCCACAAAAGGAAGCTTTGAATATTATTGAACAACATTTAATAAATAGGGATATGTGTAGGCAGATCCCAACTTTCTTTTTGATGGAAATAACTCATATGGCCCTTTGTGAGAATTACTTTTGTTTTCGTGATATATTTTATCAACAAATAAAAGGGGTAGCAATGGGGTCCTCCATGGCTCCCGATATAGCAAATTTGTATGTTTTTAACTTTGAAGAAATTTTTATTAAAAATAATCAGTTTAAATCTAATATTTTAGTTTGGATTAGATATATAGATGACATTTTTATTTTGTGGGAGGGTACCATCGACTTTTTGAATGAATTCAAAAAAATGGATTAATTCCTGTGATGTGAATTTGCGTTTTCAAGTAACCTAAGATGAATGTCAAATATCATATTTGGATTTATTGATTAAAAAAAAAATAATGGCCTTGTCACCACTCTTTACAGAAAACCCACCGATAGGAATCAAATTCTTCACTATTCAAGTTTTCATAATCCGGCACTTAAACGTAATCTACCGGTTAGCCAGCTTTTGAGGGCACGTAGGATTTGCACTTCTAGTCAAGATTTTGAAAAGCAAGCAAGTGTCATGAAGGATAGGTTTAAAAGTAGGCAATATCCTGATCAATATGTGCAACATGCCTATAATAGAGCTAAGCTCACCGCTCGTGAAGCCCTGCTCCAACAACGAGATAAGGAAAATGATGTAGGTATTGTTTGTTCCCTGTTATACTCTCAGCAGTCACGTAAGATAGAAAAAAATAATTAGGAAACATTGGTATCTCAATCAGTCCCTACCAGGTTTTCATGAACAAAAATTTACGATAGCGCATAAGCGCAATGTTAATTTAAGGAATTTGCTAGTGCCCTCTGCTCTCACTGAGCGTAAATACCTTTCTAAATATAAAGGGCATGTTTCCTGTGGTCGGTGTTCAGTTTGTGTCCATTCTTTAACAATTATAAAACAGTTCATTCACCCTATAAGTAAAAAGATTTTCCATCTGGATGATTTTTCTAATTGCCTCACGAGTCACGTTATTTACGTGATTCTTTGTCCATGTAACAAGATTTATGTAGGTAAGACCATCCGTCCTGTTCGGGAAAGAATCATTGAACATAAGAGTTGCATAAAAAGGAAAATGATTGACAAACCCTTGGTTAATCATTGGCTGGAATTTATGCACACTATTTCTGATTTAAAATTTTTGTGGTAAAAAAGATAAAAATAAATTGGAGAGGTGGTGATGTGGATAAGACCATACGGCGTTTGGAAGAAAGATTTATTTTCACTATGGATAGTTTATATCCTAATGGCCTTAATATGGAACGAGATTTTTCCATTTTTTAATAATAATTTTTTTATAATTTTTTATAGTTATAAGGTAGAAGCGGCTTCTTTATGTCTCTGTGTTTGTATAATATTTTTTTTAATGTTTTTTAAATGTATTTTATATTTATTCCTATTACAGTGGTAATTTGGTTTTTGTTCAATGTACATGATAGTACTGTATTAGGTAAGAGAGTGCCTTTATAATCGTTTGTTTTAATAGCCTCTTTAGTCTTTTTTAGTTCTTTTTAGTCGTTTAAAGATTATTAGACTTTGATTTTGACAATATGTTTTTTAGATATAACAAGCATTTTTAATTTATTTTCAGCGGGGTGGTCGGGTTGCTACGTAATTTTTAGAGGTCAGTGCCAGAATGCTTAAAAGACACTATTCAGTGAGGACGCATGCGCTGGCGTTTTTTTGGAGTTTTGATTGTGCAGCAGCTACATTCTTTTGAAGGTGTAAAAACAGTGAGTCTCTCCCGTTTCATATTTATTACTGGTGCTGAAAGTTCAATACTAAAAGGTTTTTAAACTGATATTTTATTGTTTGTTGTATTCGGCAGTGTTTTTAAATCAACTCAGAATGAGAGCGGATCTGCCGACGGTCGTCTATCTCTTTAGTATTTGCAGCAGCAGCAGTAGAAACTTCCATCGTTTTAGTAGGGTATAAAATCTGTAAATGCCACCCTCGTTGTTAAGTATAATTCCCCTGTTTGAATGTTTTTTGACTAAGTTGGGTTTTAAAATTGATATTTATTTATGCAATGATTTGGTAAGGCTGGTTATGAGT
The DNA here is from genome assembly GCA_033557465.1 of Ichthyophis bannanicus. Classification (NCBI taxonomy): domain Eukaryota; kingdom Metazoa; phylum Chordata; class Amphibia; order Gymnophiona; family Ichthyophiidae; genus Ichthyophis; species Ichthyophis bannanicus. The sequence goes on along the minus strand of CM066032.1, from coordinate 1,830,971,530 downwards.
GGGAGCGGATCTGCCGATTGCCGTTGTATCGGCAGTACTAGAAACTTTTATTGTTTTAATATGGTATAAAATTTGTAAATGCCATCTTCACTCCCTCTGTTTCTGATTAAGTTTGTTTTAAATGGTTCAAAAGTGATTTGGTAAGGTTGTTTATGAAGTAGCCCCGAGCGGGAGCGATTTTGCTGCTGGTTGCCTGCCTGTTCAGCATTGGCATCGGGAACAGTAGAAATTCTTATGGTTCCATTATGAATTTTGTAGATGTTATTTTCTTGTTTGATAGTCAAAGGTAAATCAACCTCTTTTGATAGTTTGTACTAGGCTTGCATTAATGGTTACATTTTCGGGATGTTTCTGAATGTTAGTTTTTACATGAACAATCTATTGTAGAAGATGTGCGCCGAGTTTGTATCTCGGCAGAATTTTTAAGGTAGGTTTTATTATTGCTAATGATATCTATAGGTGGAAGATCAATTAAAACAGAAGTATCTCCCGGATATTGTTTATAAGGAATTGGATGATGGTGGTGATATTGATTATTACACTTTTTGATAAATTTTAGTTTAACAAGTGATAGGAAATGGGATGCCCTGTTGTGTATAGGATTTATATGAATTATTTTTATACTTTTCTAGTACAGACGTTGGTCCTTTACTGAATTTCCAATTAGCTGCATGGCGTATAGGATTGGGTTCCTATTTCACACGCATTGGAAATTTTAAAAAATGAAGGTAAAGATTTATGAATGTAATATATTTTGTATTTTATGCACTTGGGAATACAAAATCATGGTACTTTGGGTGTACACCTCTGATACACTTCTTTTTCCTAATATAATTGGTCCTTATTTATGTGCGCTGGTTCTCTGTTTTCTTTTTAAAAAACATTTTAAAAATTTTTTAAAATGTTTTTAATCCTTACATGTTTTCCTCCTCTCCCTATAAGGTGTAGCATTAGCTACATATACTTTCAAGAATTAAAGCAGGTATGTGTCACTTTTAGCTTTAAAGGTTTTAGTTCTCTTTGAGATTTTTATATGTTATGTATAAGAATATTTATGGTTTAACTTTTATGGTCTTATATAGTTTTTTGCATATACAACGGATTTTTAATTATACATGTTTTTATATGTGATTTATCTATTTTTTAATGTGTGTTATTTATTTATTTATATAATGTGTATCATTCTAAGGCTGATGGCTTTTTTATGAATTTTTATGTATTTTAATGTTTTATTATTGTGTTATTAATATGTATATTTATGTGTTTTTAGCTTTTATGTCCACTATTAGCCCCTGAAGAAGGTAGTGGAACACGGCCTGTGTCGGGCCAGTGGCAATTGGTTCTTAATAAAGTTGTTTCCCTCCTGAGTCATCCACGTCCTTGTACTGGTTTGGTCTTCTGTGACGTGGGTTCGTGCCTGAGTGTTGGACTGCTTGGCACTCAGAGCAGACAGTGTGTGCGGTGACCTGCAGTCCTTCTTTACCCAGCCATTGCTGTGACATACATCACAGAGGTATAACCTACTGGTTAATACAATGCCATTCTCGGCAGTGTTCATGGGTTCAATTCCTCATTGTTCCCTCCTCTCATGCCTGTCTTACTCCAATAGTGTGCATGCCTGTAGCAGTCATATTTTGCAGATCTGTGCTGTCAGCCCATAATACCCTCGCGACAATTGCCAACATTCCCTCGGTCCGTCTATCTGTATCTGTCAGCTGTGTAGAGTCCTGTCTGCCTGTGCAGGCTGCCACCCCATGTCCTGCACTGCTACCCTTTCCTGCATTGCGCCTCATCATGCTTGCCTCGCATATGCCTGTGCCTAATCTGCATGGCACCACCACTCCTCTGTCCACCCATCATTGTAACTATCCTGCCACCTCCGCCTCCACTGAGGGACACGTATTCCCATCGTCTGCCACCAACTGTTTTTCCAGTACTTTACATTGCCAACACCCTGTGCTGTGGTACAGTTGCCCCCACCATGTTTGTCATCAGCACTGGCAGCCACATGGGATACCCGCACAGAAGCTGAGAAGCATCCATTAAGCTAAGAACAAACCTTTCTATCTTCTCTGCTGGCTTAAAACTATAAATTCTAACTGTTGTTTTTTGGGGGGATTACTATTATAGCTTTTAACTGTGGTTTTAGACTAAGCTTGGGGGCATTTAGACTGCTTTCCTTGTATAGACTTACATCAGATATCTGTGTATGCCCACGGTTCAGGAACAGCCTATTCATCAGAGACACTTAGGTTCCCGCCCTCCCTACCCCTCACCCCACCCACCCCAGGGGCTACATTGCCTTTATAGTGGTCACATACATGCCATCTATCCTTTCTTACTTGGGTTAAAAGTCCACATCTTCTTCATCCTTTCTTCTTCTTCTTCTTCTTCTTCTGGGACTGCTTAACCAACATGTTTTGTATTCAGTGCAATAACTGTGGTACTTTCATTCCAAGACAAATCATTTGGAGCCTAAGAGTTTGTCCTATGTGCCTCAGGTCAGCTGCCATGCATGACAAACTGACTCTACTAAGGAAAGACCTAGCTGCCATGCCTAAAGAAGTGACTCTACTGAGGGAGAAAATGGCTGCAATGAAACACACCTCTTCTAGGATACAAACTGAAAAAAGTCCACCACCGCTCCCACAAAGAATCAAACACCCCAGGAACAAATGGATCACAGTGGGTTCTGGAAGATTGCGACCTGTAACGCAGAGACATCCTATGCATCAAGTGAAGTGATATCCCTGCATAATGCCTTCTCTGCCTTGGCTAATGAGGATGCTCAATCCAATGAAACTGAAGGGCCCTTAAATGAGTCAGACAATGCCCAATCTCCTGCTAAAGCACCAAATATGAAGAAAACGTCACCAAACAGAAAACCACTACTACTTGGAGATTCCGTCATCAGAGGCACCAACTTGGGAACACAGTTCAAAGGAACGAAGATAGTCATGTGCCTACCAGGCTCGACAGCCGGCAGGAATACAAACCAAGTTGTTGAAGTACTTAGCGCAAAAAGCGAACACTCCAAACTTGGTGTTGTTATCCACTTGGGCACAAATGACCTGGCTAGAAACAGTGCCTCTACAGGCCAAAAGGACTTTCAGTCTCTGGGAGAGAAACTCAAGCCCATTGTTAACACTGTTGCATTCTCAGAGGTTCTGCCTGTTCGTGGTAAGGGGACAAAAAGGCTGCATTGCATTAACAGCTTTAATACATGGTTCCAGACCTGGTGCAAACAAGAAGGATTCAGATTTATTGGCGAATGGGGAAACAGATGGACCAACAAGAGACTATACTGTGCTGATGGACTACATCTCTCTGTCATATGGAAAAGAATCTTAAGTGAAAAATTCAGGCAGTATGTGGATATGCATTTAAACTAGGAAAAGGGGGTGACGGATGTGGAATGTCAAGACCTGCACGCCACCCCCTGCAGAATAACATCAGAATAACATCAGAAACAGCCACACTTTTAAACCACACATCAAAAACAAGCGGGAAGATGTGGGCAGAACAAAATCAATGCAAAAACACACAAGCCAGGTAAATGCTGGAAAGCAATGAGCACAAATGCTCGAAGCTTAGCCAACAAAGTTCCGGACCTGGAAGCCCTAATGGTGGAAATGGATTTGGACATTGTGGCCATTACAGAAACATGATTTAATGAATCGCATGATTGGGATATAGCCATAGCTGGCTATAATCTATTCAGAGGAGACAGAGAAAATGGAAGAGGAGGAGGAGTAGCCTTGTATGTCAAAAGCAATATTAAAGCTACTGAAATGCAGGGGACATGGGAAAAATAAGAAGCTCTCTGGATTGCGTTGGAAAGAGGAGATGGCACTGTCATCCATACTGCTGTAGTCTACAGACCTACGACTCAAATAGAAGAGATAGATAACGAATTGATTATAGATAAGAACATAAGAACATAAGATATGCCATACTGGGTCAGACCAAGGTCCATCAAGCCCAGTATCCTGTTTCCAACAGTGGCCAATTTAGGTCATACGTACCTAGCAGTTTCCCCATAAGACACAGGTTCGGCAATGCTTGTACTGGGTCAAGCATTGATATCCTGGGTCCCTTCTTAATAATGGTTTATGGACCTTTCCTCCAGGAACTTGTCCAAACCTTTTTTAAACCCAGCTATACTCACAGCCTTTAAGTTTGATTACACGTTGAGTGAAAAATTATTAGTCTTAAATAGTTTACCCTGTAGCTTCATTGCATATCCCCTAGTCTTTCTATATTCTGATAACGTAAACAATCGATCTACGTTTACCCGTTCCACTCCGTTCATTAATTTATAGACTTCTATCATATCTCCCCTCAGCCGTCTCTTTTCCAGGTTAAAGAGCCCTAACCTTTTTAGCCTTTCTTCATAGGAGTATCCTTCCATCCCCCTTACCATTTTGGTGGCTCTTCTCTGAACCTTTTCTAATAACGCTATATCCTTTTTAAGATACGGCGACCAGAATTGCACACAATATTCAAGGTGCGGTCTCACCATGGAACGATATAGAGGCATTATAATATCTTTTGTTTTATTTTCCATTCCTTTCCTTATGATACCTAGCATTCAATTTGCTCTCTTGGCTGCCGCTGCACACTGGGCCGAGGGTTTTAACATGTTATGCACAATGACGTCTAAATCTTTTTCCTGGGTGGTGGTTCCTAATGTGGAAACTTGCATTGTATAACCATAGTTTGGGTTGTTCTTCCCTAGGTGCATAACTTTGCACTTGTCCACATTAAATTTCATCTGCCATTTTGATGCCCAGTCTTCTAATTTATCAAGATCCTCTTGCAATTTTCCACAATCCTCTTGGGTTTTAACAACTTTAAATAGTTTTGTGTCATCTGCAAATTTGATAACTTCACTCGTTATTCCTCTTTCCAGGTCATGTATGAAGATGTCAAAAAGCAACGGACCCAGCACAGATCCATGGGGTACACCACTATTCACCTTTCTCCATTGGGAAAATTGGCCATTTAGCCCAACCCTCTGCTTTCTATCTCTTTTTTATTTATTTATTTAATCTTTATCAGTTTACATATGATAAAAGCAAAATATACAATATCAAAAAGGAAAATTGAATGAAAAACCAAATACAGGCATTCCCACAATACTATACAAATCACATAATTCAATCATAATGTCATTAAGAACACATCTAGGAGGTTAATAAATTGTCGGATCAGGAGGCTAAATTGGTTAACTTGGAAAATAGAGTAGTAGTATGTGAAACGCAGGATTCCTCCACCCAAGGGGTTTTGGGAACTTTAGTGAAAGATGTTACTTTACTACGTCGTCAGGATGAAAGTTTGGAAAACTCCTTGCGTGCTAAGAATCTGCGTTTCTTAAATTTTCCCTGTACTCATTACTTAGACCCAGTTATTTTGTTAAAAAAGTATTTGAAAGATGTATTGCTTTTGTCTGATGTTGACTCTATAGGGATCTCGAGTATATATTATTTACCGGTGAGGGATCCAAATAGAGGTACTGATAAGGTTGGGGAAAAACAGGGTAGTAGGAGACCCTCTCCTTTGATGGATTTATCTGCCTTTTTAGAGTCATCTCAGGATGAGATACCTACTAGAGCGACTCTTTTGGTTTCTTTAGTCTCTGATTTGGACAAGCAAAAAATTTTTAGGGCTTATTTTAAGAAAAAATATGAGAAATTTTGTGGCCATTTTATTCAATTGCTTCCCGATGTCTCCAGAGCCACCCAATTGAGACGGAAAGCTTTTTTGGAGGTCCGTCCAAAGGTGGTGGCTCTGGGGGCTAAGTTTTTCCTGAAGTTCCCATGTAATTGCCATGTGCTGCATCAAGGGAAGCGGTATATATTTGGAGAAGTTGAGCATTTGTTAGATTTTTTGAAGGGGAATTCTTTGGTATCTTCTTAATGTTTCCTTGCTTTACCTTAGGGTTATACTGAGGATTACAGGGTGGCTAGTGGGCTTATTGCTTTCTATCTCTTAACCAGTTCTTGATCCACAGTAGTACACTGCCTCCTATCCCATGACTCTTTAGTTTTGCCAAAAGTCTCTGATGAGGGAACTTGTCAAAGGCTTTCTGAAAGTCCAGATACACTATATCAACCGACTCACCTTTGTCCACCTGTTTATTCACACTTTCAAAAAAACATAACAGATTAGTAAGACAAGATCTTCCTTGTCTAAAGCCATGTTGGCTGTCTCCCATTAGGCCATGACTATCTACATGCTGAGTAATTTTATTCTTTATGATGGTTTCTACCATTTTTCCCGGTACTGACGTGAGACTCACCAGTCTGTAGTTTCCCGGATCACCCCTGGAACCCTTTTTAAAAAATGGTGTTACATTGGTGATCCTCCAATCTTCAGGTATTAGAGATGATTTTAATGATAGTTCACAGATTACTAATAGCAGGTCTGCAATCTCATATTTCAGTTCTTTCAACACCCTTGTATGTATACCATCCAGCCCAGGTGATTTGCTACTCTTCAGTTTATCTAATAGTTGTAATACATCTTTCCGATGTATCGATATTTCCTTCAACTCTTCCACACCTTTAAATACCACTTCAGTCATGGGTAACATCCCTACATCTTCCTCAGTAAAGACTGAAGCAAAGAATTCATTCAGTCTCACTGCTATAGCCTTGTCGCCTCTTAGTGCCCCTTTAACTCCTCTATCATCTAATGGACCAACTGACTCTCACAGGTTTTTTGCTGCGAATGTACTTGAAAAAATCTTTATTTCATGTTTTTGCTTCCACAGCAAGCTTCTTCTCAAATTCTCTCTTTGCCTGCTTTATCAATGCCTTGCATTTGATTTGCCAGTGCTTGTGCTGTTTCCAGGTTTCGTTGTTTGGCTCTTTTTTCCATTTCCTGAAAGATGCTTTTTTGGCAACAACAGCCTCTCTGTCCTCACCTTTAAACCATGCTGGCAGTTTTTTGGACTTCCTTCCACTTTTCTTAAAGCGTGGAATACAGCTGGTCTGGGCTGCCAAGATAGTTTTTTTCAACAACACCCAAGCCTGATGTAAGTCTTTAACCTTTGTAACTGCTCCTTTTAGTTTTTTCTTAACTGTTTTCCTCATTTTATCATAGTCTCCCTTTCGAAAGTTAAAAGGTAGTACTGTGGATTTCCGTACTATCCCTCCTCCACTAATTAAATCAAAGGCGATCATGCTATGATCACAATTGCCAAGTGGCCCCAACACCCTTATCTCTTGCACTAGATCTGGTGTTCCACTAAGGACCAGGTCTAATATGGCTTCCCCTCTGGTCAGTTCATGAACCAGCTGCTCCAAGAAGCAGTCATTTATGTCATCTAGGAACTTTATCTCCCTAGCATGTCCTGCCGTGACACTGGCCCAGATATTGCCAAGATAGCCACAAAGGGGGAAGCGATCATTTGGGTGACTTTAATCTACCAGATGTGGATTGGATTACGCCTTCTGCACATCTGGAAAGAAGCAAAAAAATTGTAGATGCTCTCCAGGATGCATCACTTAGACAAATGGTCATGGAACCAACCAGGGAAAGCTCAACTCCCGGATTTAGTGCTCACCAACAGTGATAGCGTGTCGAATGTCTGCGTGAGTGCCCCTGTGAGCAACAGCGATCATCACATGGTGTGGTTTGAGATAAAAGACAAGGTACAGGCCAAACATAGCAAGCTCAAAATCCTAAACTTCAAAAACACTGACTTCAATAAAATATCCGAGTACCTAAAGGAGGAGATGACAGGGTGGAAGGAGATAAGGGAAGTGGAATTGCAATGGGCTAAACTAAAGGTGGCAACAAAAGGGGCAACTGATAAATATGTAAAAAAAGTAAATAAAAATAAGAGGAGAAGGAAACCTATTTGGTTTTCCAAAGAAGTGACTGCTCAAATAAAGGCAAAAAACACAGCTTTCGCAAAATTCAAAAGCTTGCAAACAGAAGAACACAGAAATGAATACAGGATCAAACTCAAAGAGTCAAAAAGAGAAATAAGGATAGCAAAATCAAAGGCAGAGGAAAAGATGGCTAAAAATGTTAAGGGTGGCGACAAAACCTTCTTCAGGTATATTCGGGAAAGGAAGATCAGAGTTGGAATTGCAGGACTCAGAGGTGCTGGGAAAGATCTCGTGGAAAATGACATAGAAAAAGCAAAATTGCTAAACAAATACTTCTGCTCTGTTTTTACTAAAGAAAATCCTGGAGATGGACCAGGTGTGACTCCCAAATATAAAAATGGGAATGAAGTAGATACCACACCATTCACAGAAGATGAGGTGTTGGAACAACTTGTTAAACTGAAAGTGGACAAAGCCATGGGACTGACATACACACTTTCAAAAAAACATAACAGATTAGTAAGACAAGATCTTCCTTGTTTAAAGCCATGTTGGCTGTCTCCCATTAGGCCATGACTATCTACATGCTGAGTAATTTTATTCTTTATGATGGTTTCTACCATTTTTCCCGGTACTGACGTGAGGCTCACCGGTCTGTAGTTTCCCGGATCACCCCTGGAACCCTTTTTAAAAATTGGTGTTACATTGGCGATCCTCCATTCTTCAGGTATTAGAGATGATTTTAATGATAGTTCACAGATTACTAATAGCAGGTCTGCAATCTCATATTTCAGTTCTTTCAACACCCTTGGATGTATACCATCCAGCCCAGGTGATTTGCTACTCTCCAATTTATCTAATAGTTGTAATACATCTTCCCAATGTATTGATATTTCCTTCAATTCTTCCGCACCTTTAAATACCACTTCAGTCATGGGTAACATCCCTACATCTTCCTCAGTACAGACCGAAGCAAAGAATTCATTCAGTCTCTCCGCTATCGCCTTTTCACCTCTTAGTGCCCCTTTAACTCCTCTATCATCTAATGGACCAACTGACTCTCTCACAGGTTTTTTGTTACGAATGTACTTGAAAAAATCTTTATTTTGCGTTTTTGCTTCCGCAGCAAGCTTCTTCTCAAATTCTCCCTTTGCCTGCTTTATGAGAAGTTTTTGTCCTGTTAAAAGTTTTACTTTGTTTGTAAGGAGACAAACCAGCCTGGAAGTGTTTGGGACTGTGAGAACAGAAAACTGCCATTGAGAAATGCTGTTTTGTTTGCTTTAAACAGTAATGCTAGCCAAGCTGGTAGTATTGACTGTTAAAAGGCTTTACCTTTGAGCTAAAGAGCACTATAAGCTGAAAGTTTGCTTTGAGTTTGTTTATGTCCTGATGTGTATTGTGAAGAATCCTGGAGAAAGTATCCAAGGGTAGTATTTGTGAACCTTGCGTTTGAGTCAATAAATTCTGTCATTGCCTTATCATTCGAGCCAACTACAAGTGTTTTTCTACCTGAAGCCAAGTGGATTATGACTGAACTACTTTTCCCAAAGGGCATGGCAAAGGAACCAGTCAGTTAAAGGCTAAAAGGTGAAACTTTCTATGATAACCACGCCCCTCCATACTGGAAATAAGGTGCAAGGGCGTGACAAAATTCAATAAGATCCGACTTCTGTAACACCTAAAACCTCTACTACAGCCCTCTGACTTTAGCACTTTAATGCAAGCAATGATAATACCACATATAGATTATTGTAATGGTCTAATGCATGGGCTACCTAAAATATTCCTACACCCACTCACAAAGGCATAACATACAGCTGCACAAATCTTCCACAACTCATGCCGGATCGACTATATAACACCAATCCAGCATGACTTACATAGGTTACCCATTCAAAGCCATATAAAATACAAGTTATTGATGACCACCTTTAAAATTATTAGAAAGATTGCTTCCCCAACTCTCTCATAATTAACCAGAGTTTTACTCAATGATCTGCAAAGAAGAGGGCAAATGAACAATACTCTCACTACACCATCAGATTTCCATAGGATTAAACAATGCACTAGCAACAGAGTATTTGAATATTTATCCCCAGTGCTCTGGAACTCATTACCTGCTCCCTCCGAAACATTACAGACCTGTCCTCGTTCCATTCACACCTCAAAACTCACCTCTTCATTGAACATTTTGGGCAGAATGAAAATACAATGTATACAGACCCTACAGTGTACATAAATACCCACTCTCCTCCTATACCTAAGCTAACCAACTTCTTCACAAGATATCAGCTACCTTCAGGTCGCTTTTGAAAAGTTCAAACAAAAGTTCCAGTCATTTGAATTGTAAATAAGTTATATGTCTAGGATTATGTAAAATTTTGATTGCCTTTTTCAGCACCGGGGAGGAGCCTGAGGTCTTTGTACATGTTGGTACCAATGACATAGGAAAGTGTAGGAGGGAGGTTTTAGAAGTCAGATTTAGGCTTTTAGGTAGAAAGTTGAAATCCAGAACTTTCAGGCAGCATTCTCAAAAATGCTTCATGTTCCATGCATAAGACCCAAAAGGCAGCCAGAGCTCCAGAGTCTCAATTATTGGATGAGACAATTTTGCAATAAAGAGGGGTTTTGGATTTGTTAGGAACTAGGCAACATTTTGGGGAGGGGGTGGGCTTTTCTGAAAGGATGGGCTCCACCTTAACCAGGGTGGAAACAGGTTGTTGGCATTTACTTTAAAAAGGAGAACGAGCAGATTTATACTAGATAATCGGGGAAAGCCAAGAGCATATGGTTTGGAATGATATTTAAAGGATATTAGCCAAACAAGGAAATTAGGGCATCCTGATAGAAGGTTCCACTAAAAGTAAAAGTAACCCAGGTGCCTTTAAATAAAAATCAGACAGAATTGAAAGATTCCAATTTACCTCTGTCATCCAAAAGCCATACTGTTAAAATGAAGAAAAAGCAAACTTTGAAAGGCCTGTATGCAAATTCTAGAAGTATAAAAATTAAGATGGGAGAGTTAGGTAATATATATTATGTATCTCAGAGATATAGTGGATGGAGGATAACCAATGGGAAACTATAATACCAGGTTACAAACTATAACAGTGATAGGGTAGATCACATTGTTGGAGGGGTGGTGCTATATATCAAACAAGATAAAGATTTTGCAGGAAACAAAATACACTGTAGAATCTCTGTAGATAGAAATTCCATGTAAAAAGGGGAAGAGAATGGTAGTGGGGGTGTACTACCATCCACCTAGTGTGAATGATGAAATGCTAACAGAAATTAAGGAAGCTAGCAAAGTTTACAACACAGTAATAATGGGCAATTTCAATTACCCCAGTACTGACTGTGTCATTTTCACATCAAGACATGCTAGGGAGATAATTGTCCAATATTCAGCACCAACAGCTAGCGAAAGTGACTAGCTGCCAGCGCTGAACTTAAAACTCGGATATTCAATGCTGTGGCCATATCTGGGCTCCGGCATTATCTGGACAGCATAGACTTCTGCAAAGCTAATCAGGCAGAAGTGATATTCAGCTGCTTCCAAGCTAGTTTCTGCGGCAAAGGTTAGGCCAGAGTTTCTTGCACCTGACTTTCGCCACATATCACTAACCGGGCAGTGGCTCAATATTGCTGCTACTTGGTTAGTAATCACCTCTTTGCTGCTGCGGATCTTGATTTGACTAATCTCCTTTGTGTTTCCTTATCAGTCACCCTAGATGTATCCCGTGTCTACAGCTATTGTGTTGTCTGTATTGACTAGATTATTAGCTCTGATGAACAGGGACCGTCTTTTACATGTGTCTGTGCAGCATTGCGAAAGTCTTACAGTGCTATACAAATGTTCAGTAGCAGTAATAGTAATAGTCAAATGCCCCTGGCATGCCCTGATGCTAACCAGATAGTATTGAGGTGTGTAGCAGTGGCACCTGAGGATATTCAGCGGCACTAACCATGTTCATGCTGCTGAATATCCCGCACAGCAGCATTTACATAGTTGGCAGGTCCTCCAAAGTTTCTAGATGAAATAAATGGCTGTTTCATGGAGCAGCTGATTCAGAAACCAACACAAGGGGAAGCTATTTTAGACTAGTCCTTAGTGAAATGTAGGATCTAGTGCAATAAGTAACCGTGTTGGGGCCACTTGGCAATAGTGATCATATCATGATTACATTTGATTAAATAAATGGAGGGAGGATAGAAAGGACATTCCCTACACTAACATTTAATTTTCAAAAAGGCGACTATGATAAAATGAAGAAAATAGTTAAGAAAAACTAAAAAGAGTACCTGCAAAGGTTAAGAATTTACATCAGACGGTGTGATTTAAAAATACTGTCTTGGAAACCCAGTCCAGATGTATTCCATGCTTTAAGAAAGGTGGAAGGAAAGCCAAACAACAGCTAGCATGGCTTAAAGATGAGGTCAGAGAGACTTTTATAGCTAAGAGAATCTTTCTGAAAATGGAAAAAAGAGCCAAAAGCCACACACAGGAAACAATATAACTACTGGCAAGTTAAATGCAAGATGTTGATAAGGCAGGCAAAGAGAGAATTTCAGAAGAAGCTTGACGTGGAAGTAAAAGTGCATAATAAAAATATTTTCAAGTATATTTCTAGCAAAACAACTGTGAGAAAGTCAGTTGGACCATTAGATGATAGAGGGATAAAAGAGGCACTAAAAGAGGACAAGACCATAGTGGAGAACTGAAATATACACTTGTCCTCCTTGTCTATGTTAACTTGATCTTGCTTATTGCCCTTATTGGTTCTTGTCTTACTGGGTGTCTTCTCCAGGTCAGTTCCAAGCTCACAGCCATTTGCTCCGCCCACTCAGGAAGTGACATGGCTGCAGACCCCCAGGTCAGTTCCCAGCTCGCAGTCATTTGCTCCGCCCACTCAGGAAGTGATGCGGCCGCAGACCCCCAGGTCAGTTCGCAGCTCGCAGCCATTTGATCTGCCTACTTCACTCCTATTTAAGGACATCTCCTGCGGCGTCATGCACCTAAGGAGCACAACATGCTCTTTAGGTGTGCTCCTTGGGGTCGCTCTGGGGGCGTCGGTGTCCACCCTAAGGGGTATGTTTACTAAACGGCGATAACATAGCAGCGGTGCACTTATCACATGATACGTAACGTTATCGCATGATATGTGACGTTATCATGCGATAAATCAAATTTTTTGCGCGATAACATGCCGTTTTGCCCGACAACGTCCCTGGCGGTGCTAAGACACAGAAAAGGTGGAGTAAGGTTCTCCAGAGGGCGGGGAGAAGGGGTCAGTGGGCGGGGGGTGGGCGGGGGAGAGGCTCCAGGCACACTAGCGCTGTGAAATGAAGGTCTGAAAAATAGCACGAATGAAAACCTGGTGTTAAAGGCAAAAATGAAGGAGAGAGAAACCATTTCAGTCAGCAATGTACAGCAAAGGCAGGGAGATCAAGAACAGTGATAGTAGCGATACATGTGCAGCACCACCAGAAAGTGCCCAAGTATGAAAGGGCACTATGGTGTGGCTGCACATGGGATACAGGGGGCTGCAGGCATGACATGCAGTGGGGCAGCTGGGGCATAGGTAGGCTAGGCAGATGCCTAGGTGACACATAGAAAAACAGAAACGCAATATCAGCAACTGATCAAGGTCAAACATACCCATGAGTGTCTGTGTCCCACAGTGTCCCAGGGGACAGTACCCAGCAAATACCCCAAAGGGCACAGAACATTGGCAGGCGGTGCCGGGGGTAAGCATGGATGTCCATGCAGGCACCCCTACCCCAGATTACACACCATAGGCAGCTGTCTACCGGCACACTGGATGCCCTGGGACTGCACACCACCAGCACCACTGGCACAAGGGCATGTCAGCATGGTGGCGGAGGGGTGCCGGTGGTGGAGGGGGCAGTGGCATCTGCCCACAGCAGACCAAGGTCAAGCCCTGTCTAGAGGGGTGCCGTGCACTGCAAAATATTTTTGACCGTCTGTCGAACAGTAATGGTATACCCAGGGAATGACCTGCCTCTGTGGCAACAGTTTGTTGCAGTACACCCAGCCAGTGCATTCAGGGGCAGAAGGTCACAGGTTCAAGTCTCAGCTGTGGCTCCTGCAGACCATGTCCCTATATATTACTCAGTACTAAACCGTGGTAATAAAGAAGGAACCTTTTTGCAGATAAAATAAACACGCCATAAATGCCTATACTCTACCCTGCAAAGCACATTCACCATAGACATGTGCAGTCCCTAGAGTAGAGGTTCCCAACTGCAGTCCCGGAGGGCCAAACACCATTCAGGTTTCATGCTGTCCCTAAGAAATATGCCTGAGATGCATTTGTATGTACCGCCCCCATTGTATGAAAATGTATTCCCTGCATATTCATCAGGGTCAGCATGAACACCTGAATCGTGTTGGGCCCACCAGGACTGGAGTTGGGAACCTCTGCCCAGAGCATCGGCCAGCAACACTATCCAAAGCCTCATGGAGAGTCAGGCTGTTGGGCTCTGTGCGGAGCAGCATCTACCAATACTAGAACCCGCATATCTTATCAATGCCGTCAGAAACTTTGAAACACGTTCCACATATATTGAGTGGTTGCTTTATTTATTTATTTATTTATTTATTTATTACAGTTTCTTATATACCGCGCTATTTAGAATCAGCGCGGTTTACATCATAACAAAACGACCATAACGACAAACTGTCAGGTTTTACATTGAACAGGAGTACAAACTTGGATAACTGGGTTAACTATATACATAAACTATCTACACTGCAGTGTGAGGGCATTTCTAGATTGGGTCATTTCTTGGAGGGGATATCTAGTTCAGTTGCTGTCTGGGAAATATTGGCAGAAAAGGTATGTTTTGAGAGCCTTTCTGAACTGATATAGATTGGTAATGGCTCTAATGTCGGGGGGTAGGGTGTTCCAGCATTTTGGTACATAAAAACTGAATGCCCTGTTTGTGGTGTTCGTGTTGGACTTTGTTGAAGCCTTTGGTATTGCTAGCAAGTTTACAGCTGATGTTCTTCTTGCTCTGTTGGGGGGGACCATGTGGATTAGATTCGTGAGTGAGAGGGATGAGGTGCCTTTGATTGCCTTAAATGCTAATACAAGGGATTTGAAGGTGATTCTCCCGTGAATTGGTAGCCAGTGTAGCTGTTTGAGAATAGGAGTCACGTGGTCGTTTCTGGATGCACCGTAGAGGACCCTAGCTGCGGCATTCATGGCCAACTGTAAGGGGGTTAGTGTGGATTGGGGGAGACCTTGTAGGATGGCATTTGCAAAGTCAAAATGCGGCAGGATCAGCGCTTGATATATGGTACGGAAATCGTCTGGGTCCAGCAGGGAGCGTAGGTGTTTGAGGGAACGGATTTTGAAGTAGATGGCTTTGACTACGCTGCTTATGTGGCGTCTCATGTCTAGATGTTGGTCCAGGGTAACTCCCAAATATTTTATTGCATCTTTAGTTTGCAAATCAGCTTCCTTGACACTGACGTGGGATGGGGGCGTAAAGTTGGAGTCTCTGGAGATGAAAAGGACCTCTGTTTTTTTATGCTGGATACGTAGGTTCTGTGTCTGGAGCCATGTTGAAACTGCATTGAAACAATCTGTGAGTGGGGTCAGGTCCATGTGGGTTGTGGAGAAAGGCATGTATAAAAGAATGTCATCTGCATATATCATGCAGTTTACGTTGAATGATCTTATGATATTGCATATGGGCTGCATGTAGATATTGAAGAGTAAGGAGGATAATGAGGATCCTTGAGGTACCCCTTGTTTTTGATGGAAGTGGCTAGACTCTTCTGATCCAGACTTCACATATTGCCATCTATCGTCCAGATAAGACTTGCACCATTTTAGTGCCTTGTTGCAGACACCCTTTTCTTTTAGTCTTCCCAGGAGGATTTCGTGACTCACGGAGTCAAAAGCCGCGGCGATGTCTAGGAAAATGAGGACAAAACCTTGATGGATGTTGTCAATTCCTGTGATGATATTGTTGATTAGACCAGTGAGTAGTGTCTCAACCCCATGATGCAAACTAAAGATGCTTCCACCGGGCTCCCTGCTACTCTCCCCGGCGCGGGATCGAGCGAGCCTGCAGCACTGCTCCACCTCCATCCGGAAGAGCTCTGTCCAATCGGGACAGCCGGCGGGAAAGTTAAAAAGGCAGCGCTGCTGAGAAGAGGCCCTTTTGCTGCTTCCACCGGGCTCCCTGCTACTCTCCCCGGCGCGGGATCGAGCGAGCCTGCAGCACTGCTCCACCTCCATCCGGAAGAGCTCTGTCCAATCGGGACAGCCGGCGGGAAAGTTAAAAAGGCAGCGCTGCTGAGAAGAGGCCCTTTTGCTGCTTCCACCGGGCTCCCTGCTACTCTCCCCGGCGCGGGATCGAGCGAGCCTGCAGCACTGCTCCACCTCCATCCGGAAGAGCTCTGTCCAATCGGGACAGCCGGCGGGAAAGTTAAAAAGGCAGCGCTGCTGAGAAGAGGCCCTTTTGCTGCTTCCACCGGGCTCCCTGCTACTCTCCCCGGCGCGGGATCGAGCGAGCCTGCAGCACTGCTCCACCTCCATCCGGAAGAGCTCTGTCCAATCGGGACAGCCGGCGGGAAAGTTAAAAAGGCAGCGCTGCTGAGAAGAGGCCCTTTTGCTGCTTCCACCGGGCTCCCTGCTACTCTCCCCGGCGCGGGATCGAGCGAGCCTGCAGCACTGCTCCACCTCCATCCGGAAGAGCTCTGTCCAATCGGGACAGCCGGCGGGAAAGTTAAAAAGGCAGCGCTGCTGAGAAGAGGCCCTTTTGCTGCTTCCACCGGGCTCCCTGCTACTCTCCCCGGCGCGGGATCGAGCGAGCCTGCAGCACTGCTCCACCTCCATCCGGAAGAGCTCTGTCCAATCGGGACAGCCGGCGGGAAAGTTAAAAAGGCAGCGCTGCTGAGAAGAGGCCCTTTTGCTGCTTCCACCGGGCTCCCTGCTACTCTCCCCGGCGCGGGATCGAGCGAGCCTGCAGCACTGCTCCACCTCCATCCGGAAGAGCTCTGTCCAATCGGGACAGCCGGCGGGAAAGTTAAAAAGGCAGCGCTGCTGAGAAGAGGCCCTTTTGCTGCTTCCACCGGGCTCCCTGCTACTCTCCCCGGCGCGGGATCGAGCGAGCCTGCAGCACTGCTCCACCTCCATCCGGAAGAGCTCTGTCCAATCGGGACAGCCGGCGGGAAAGTTAAAAAGGCAGCGCTGCTGAGAAGAGGCCCTTTTGCTGCTTCCACCGGGCTCCCTGCTACTCTCCCCGGCGCGGGATCGAGCGAGCCTGCAGCACTGCTCCACCTCCATCCGGAAGAGCTCTGTCCAATCGGGACAGCCGGCGGGAAAGTTAAAAAGGCAGCGCTGCCAGGCGCGCCCGCGCCTCTGCGGGCCCGCGCCTGAGGGCCTCGCCAGAGGGCCCTTTGGCGTGGCCCTTAGGCGTCGGCCCTATAGAACAACCGCACAACTTGCTACCTAGCTGGCCTGACCCACCATCAACAGCCCGCCTGCACCCCGGCTCAGCAACAGCTCTCCCGGCCGGGATCGAACTGCCGGGGCGACAGGGTCCACTCCATGCTGAAGCCGCCCAACCGAGACAGTCAGTACCTCACAGGTTGATACATAGATATCAGAGTAGGGCAATCGGCCTCACACAAGAGCCCACCTGAGAAGGTGATCGAGCTCCACCCACCCAGCGCATCTCCGAGCATCGTGACCCAATCGGGGCTGTCCTCTCACTTGAAAAAGAGAGCGCCAAAGAAGAAAGCTCCTCTCTCCCTCTGCTCTTTGCAAGATCACCTTGAACTGCAATCTGAGCCAACGCCACGCCGAAGAAGAACCTTTCCCTACACAGAGAAATCTGCGGCGGCAGAGTAAGGCAATCGGCCTCACAGAAGAGCCCACCGGAGAAGGTGATAGCGAGCTCCACCCACCCAACGCATCACCGAGCTTCTTGACCCAATCGGGGTTGTCCTCTCACTTTAAAAAGAGAGCGAAAGGCGCCTAAGGAACTCTCCAAAATACCAACTAAATCTCTCACCCTCCGGTACTGCTGGAGCTCCCCTTCGGTCGAGCTCGCGTACCTCAACTGATCCACCGGCGTCTCGGTCACAGCAAGTATTTCCTACCTGACTGTTACTAATGACTGTTGCCTGTTTTACTGTAGCCAGTAATCCCAACCAATATAGCTACTGCTTGTTTTACTGTAGCCAGTAATTCCAATCACTATAGCTATTGCCTGTTTTACTGTAGCCAGTAATCCCAACCATTATAGCTACTGCCTGTTTTACTGTAGCCAGTAATTCCAACCTCTATAGCTATTGCCTGTTTTACTGTAGCCAGTAATCCCAACCATTATAGCTACTGCCTGTTTTACTGTAGCCAGTAATTCCAACCTCTATAGCTATTGCCTGCTTTACTGTAGCCAGTAATCTCAACCATTATAGCTACTACCTGCTTTACTGTAGCCAGTAATTCCAACCACTATAGCTATTGCCTGTTTTACTGTAGCCAGTAATCTCAACCATTATAGCTATTGCCTGTTTTACTGCAACCAGTATCTCATTTATGTATAACTATATTGCATGATTTATTCACAACTATCCGACTTTTACTGTTTCCATTACCTCCTGCATAATCTATATTACTTGTAATTACAGAAAACTACTCCCTGATCTATTCCTCCATAATCTCCCTAACCAAATAATCACCATCACCGGTAATAGAATCGGACACTATTACATTGAACTACGAAACTCACTCACCAAGCAGCACCTTGTCACTGAACATGACACTCACAAAAACTATGATTCTAAAAATAACCTACAACTTCATATTATTGACAATCCTAATCGATCTAACACTTACCTTATCTACTAAAAATCATATGACAATCCCCATAATACGAACAACACCCAGAAATAACTACCATATTGCCCACACAAACACATACCACCAGGCAAAAATAAACTACCACCGACTTATACAAATAAAACAAACTGATTTACAACAAATAAAAGAAAACAACATCAAAAACACCAACTCACTGTCATGTATCCTTATCAATGCACGCTCAATGAAAAATAAACTTCCCATATTTAGTGATTTAATAACAGACCTAAAACCTGACATTTTATGTGTAACTGAGACGTGGCTATCTGAAACGGATACAGTCTACTTAAACCAGCTTAACACTGATGACTACGATATAAATTTTACCCACAGACCCAACAAAAAAGGAGGAGGTGTACTTATCATGACGAGAAAGATATTAAATGCCAAATCAATAAAACATAATATAACCAATAACATAGATACCCTCATCATAAAGATTAACAATCTTAGAATCTGCCTAATATACAGACCTCCTGACCAAAAAGCAGATAGCCTAGATCCACTTATTGAATTTCTGGGCTCATCTACCGATCAAGATCCAATAATCATGCTAGGTGATTTCAACCTCCCCTCACTTCCAGTGTCTGAAGCCAACCTTTTCCTAGAAACCATAGCTGACATGGATTTTCACCAGATAATCACCAATACAACACACACAAAAGGAGGCACACTAGACCTTATACTCCTCCCAAACACAATCTTCCAACTATTCAACCCAGATACCATAGAATACACACAAATTCCTTGGTCTGATCATTACATCATTAAATCAAAACTCACATTCCATACCAATAGCACTAAAAACTACTCAAGAAGTGATTCCTCCACAAAATTCAAAAGATTTAACGAAACTGAATTCCTAGATACAATAATACCCCTCCTGGTGTCTCCCCCAATGGACTTAGATGAAGCTATCAAAAATTGGCATGACACAATAACCGATGCAGCTAAATCTGACCGAAGTAACAAAAAACCCACTAACTCAAATAAAGCTCCATGGTTCGACAATACGCTAAAACAAATGAAGAGACAACTAAGAAAATCAGAACACAAATGGCGCAAAACCAAACTAACTATACATAAGGAAATATATAATACCATTCTTACAAAATACAAAGACACTATAGATAGCACAAAAAAGACTTACTATGCTGCAATCTTATCAAAATCCTATAATAGACCACGAGAGCTATTCTCCATTGTTAGAAATCTCACTAATAACCCTCAAACACACAACAATGAAATTACTGACATATCAGTACAAACTTTAGCTGACTACTATCAAAATAAATCCTCACAACCTATAATGTCCATAGACAATCATAACGTAGCCTTAAATTGCGCAAATGAATGGTCAGTTTTTCACCCCACTTCCAAAGAATCACTAAAGAATATTATTTCCAACCTCAACACTACCACCTCTTTCCTTGATCCATGCCCTGTAACATGGATAAAAAGCACACTTCCAATACTAATCTCTTTCATCCTCCCTATAGTTAACCTCTCATTACTCCAAGGTTACCTCCCTCCTAAACTCAAACATGCACAAATCCGCCCAATTCTCAAAAATGGGACTTTGGACAAAACATCCCCAAAATCGTATCGACCTATTTCAAGTATCCCTTTCTTAGCTAAAATAATAGAAAAAGTGGTACAGATCCAGACACAGGAATACCTAGACTCTTACTACCCACTTGATGAACACCAATATGGTTTTAGACCTCAACATGGAGTAGAATCACTTTTAACAGTCTTAATTGATACACTCCTTAAAGGGATTGATAATCACAAAAAAGCATTCATACTCCTATTTATTGACATATCAGCTGCATTTGATAGTGTACATCACACTATAATGCTTAATAACCTAAAACAAATAGGTATAAATGCCACAGTACACAAATGGTTCACTTCATATCTATATAATAGAACGCAAAATGTAAAAATAGCTAATCAGACATCCAACACATATAAACAAGAAATTGGTCTCCCACAAGGCTCAGCTCTATCAGCCCTCCTATTTAACATATATATAAAACCAGTTTGTGACATTTTCAAAAAATTCGGTGTACTCTATCATCTATACGCAGATGATATTATGTTATACATTCCATTCACCATCCCTGATGTACCGATAAAACTCTTAACAGATTGTCTTAACGAAATTGCAACCTGGCTAAAAGCGAAAAACCTCCACATAAACCATTCAAAAACAGAGGTATTAATTGTAACAAAAAACCATTCATATGTCCCCCCAACCCACATAACAATACAAAACCATGACATCACAATAAAAAACGAAATAAGATACCTAGGAATCATTTTAGATACACACCTTACGATGAACACCCACATTAGAAACATTATAAAGAAAATCTACTTCAAACTCAAAATACTCAAGCAACTACGCCCCTTAGTTTACTTAAAAGATTTCATTAACATAATACAGGCAACCATAACCCCACACTTTGATTTTTCCAACCTAATTCTCTTAGGTATAACGAAACAAAACATTAAAAGAATACAACTAGCACAGAACGCAGCAGCTAGAATTGTAATGAAAGCACACTCATTCCAGCATATTACTCCAATATTAGCAACCCTGCATTGGCTCCCAATACAAAGCAGGATAATATATAAGACCACAATAACCACATTTAAAGCTCTCAATGGCATGGCTCCAATCCCATTAAGCAATCTTCTAAGCAAGGAATCTCAAAAAGTCACTCACAGAAAAGGACACTCAAATAAATTAAGGACTCCAAATGATTTTATAAAAGCAACAAAACTAACTAATAACAGAGCCTTCTCACATGCGGCCCCCTTCATTTGGAACTCCATCCCAGAGGACCTAAGATCCACAACAGAAGTTATAGAATTCCGCAAAAAACTGAAAACCTACCTCTTTGCCATGCACTACAACAACATTGATAATACACTAATCATCCCAGAAAAAGGCTAAATAACACCCAACTGAGTATAGCTAAACCTCATAATTAACAGATTTGCACCCTCTTGTAAATACCCATGATTTAAATCTAAGGAACCTACAAACCTGTATCTGTACATAGTTCATAAATTGTTCTTGTTCTGTTATGTATTTAACCTTTACATTGTTCTGTTATGCATTTAACCATTCACCGTTCTGTTACGTATTTAACTATTACATTGTTTACTGTCAAAAAATTGTTCCATGTAAAACAAGCCCTGCTTTGTTGACTGTTGTTCAATTGTGAGCCACATCTGAACTCTGGAAGATGCGGGATATAAATGATTGTTAAATAAAAATAAAAAATAAATGATGTTCTCTGAACCCATGTTGGCAGTTATCTAAGGGAGCAACAGAGTCTATGTGATCTTGAATTTGCCGTTGTGCTTCCTTCTCAATTATTTTGGCTAAGATGGGGATGCTAGCTATTGGTCGATAGGAGTCCACCCTTTGGGGGTCCAGTTTGGGGTTTTTCAGTAATGGTCTAATGGAAGTCTGCTTGAGTGAAGTGGGAAAATAACCTGTTGTAAAGGAGAGTTTCATTATATTTGCGATGACAGGACTGAGCACATCACGTAGTTCCTTGATCCAAAAAGCTGGACATGGGTCGGTCTGTGCAGTGGAGGTGTTGAGTGATGCTATGGTGTTCTCAATACATTTATTGGATGGTGTGGAAAAAAAGTTAAGTGGAGAGAGGTCCGCCGCTTCTTGATATTGGACTGCTGTGACCTTGTTAGTTTGTACAATCTTGGATTGCAGATAATCAGCGAATTCTTGTGGGTGTATGTTGATGTGTTGCTCGGGTGATGGTTCCTTTGAGAGGGATTTGACCAAATTGAAGAGGTCACGAGGTTTATTCAATGACCTCTTTAGGGTGTCAGTGTGATATTGTCTCATTGATTAATGTCAGATAACAAGTCCAAAATGAAACACAATTTGTTAACAGAGATCCATCAGAGCAACCTGTCTGATATCTGTGGAGTGTGTCTCGGTTTATGTTTCTGACAGTGTTTACCACCCCGGAGAGTGACCCCAACAGTATTGAGTACCATAGCAATGCCTGCGCTGTGCCCAGGACTGTTGTGGCAGCCAGGGCTGCTAACCACCTCTATATTTGCACAATGCTGAAATAGGTGTGGGAGTGTGTTTATGTCTGTCCAGTGTTTTGTGGCTTCCCACACCTTAATGAGCCCACAATGCTTGCACTGTTTCCAGTGTTAGCCTGCCGATGTGCATAATGAGGAGCAAGGTACTGTGGGTATGGGCCAGACAGGGCAGCCTGGGCAGGATGCATCTGCACAGGGCATAGGGCAATGGCTGGGACAATGTATTGGCCGACCACCACCTGCATGGACAGGGTGACCACAGCATGTCATGCTGGGGGGGTCACTCTCACCCTGACTGAGCAGTGACCATGGCATGTCTAGGTCCCCCACATAGTGCTATACAGTGTTTTTCTCAAGTGATATCTTGGAGTTTCCCTGGTTGGGGCCCAGTTACTGATATGCCCCCTCCAAGTGTGCACGGTTTCACCAGGAACATACACCATGTACTAGCTAGCAGACTGTCTGCAGTTAGTGTGTGTATGGCTGGAGCACCTTGAAGCGTGAAGACTGACAGTGCCCTCTGATGGTGAATGTCAGATGGTGGTGGGGGGCATCTGAGTGTTTACAGGCCTACTGTCAGTGCCATGTGTGATACAAACAGATCTGCATTGACTGCCTTGGAGGGTGCCCCTACCCCTGCAGGACTGGGGTTGCTGGTCCCACAACCCTTCATCATGTTCCTCTGCTGCTGCAATTGCAAAGATGTAGAGTATGGGTCTGTTGGTGGCAGATCCTGTCCCCCCCACCCTGGCCCCGAGAGGGCAGGTTGGTAGGTGGTGCCCCCTAATCTGCATGTGGGTCCACACACCCCTCCTGCCCTATAGGGTGCAGTAGGTGATGCCAGTGGGGTGAGGGTGTTTCTCCTGGCCAGCACAGATTGTAGAGATGTGTCTGATTGTTACATGCAGCAAAAGAGATTGCCTCAGACAGCCATATCAGATGAGACCTCTGAGGGATCAAACCTATGACCTCTGGCTTGGTGGTCATTGTATTAACCAGTGTGCTACACCTCTAGTCCTTTGATTACAGCTCAGCGTGCGAACTTAGGGTTACCGCACGATGTTGGCCAGGGCGCCCTCTGTTGCACGATACCCCACCATTGCTTCCTTTACGCCGGAACGTCCACCAGCTTATATAGCATTCCTCACATTATCGCTGCAACTAGCGCCGGTAACATTAGGACTGTTTAGTAAACATACCCCTAAGTTTCCCTTGCTTGTCGTGCAGTGCTTTGCAATCCTCTTTTGTACCTCTTCCTCGTTTGTCACCCGCTTCTGGCTCCAGGTAGGTCAACACACTTTCCCATTAGTGCTTCATAACTCCTTACCAGACCTGACCACCCCAGTCCTGCACCCTATGTCTATCATCCCTGTCTTGTGGGGAACCAGCCCTCTCTCCCTCATCATCACTCAGCGACTATCGGTGTTCTGTCTCATAATCTGTCTAATCTGCGCCCTTGCCCACTCACTACCTCTCCTTCACATTCTGCCCTCTCTCCCCTCCCTCCTCTGTTTCACTTAAACTTGGTGTTGTGAATTGCCGCTCACTATGGACCAAATCACTATTAGCTCAAGACCTTATCCTTCAGGAATCACTAGATCTACTCTGTTTAACTGAAACCTGGATCAAAGATGGTGAACAACCCCTTATTACTGGATGCCTACCCCCTGGTTTCTCTGTCCCCCGTGTTGGCCGGAATGGAGGCGGTGTTGCCATACTGTATCACTCTACTCTTCCTGTGTCTCAGGTTTCCTCTTCTCTCCTACATTACCCCAAATCCCTTCTTCTCTGCCTTCAGTCCTCCCCCCTTACCTACGTTCTTGTTCTTTACTCCCTTCTCTCTCTTCAGACTTATCTCTGGGATGCTCTTACTCTTACTCTTGCTGATATTTCTCTGCAGTTTCCGTATCTGGTTGTTGTGGGCGACCTTAATGTCCATTTTGACTCCCCCATCTCTGCCAGGGATCTCTCATTCACTACTCTCCTCCATGATCTATCTCTCCAACAGCTCGTGCTTTTCCCAACCCACAGCTGGCCATATCCTTGATCCAGTGATCACATGGCTATCCCCTCCTTTCTGAATCTCTCAGCTTCTGGTGAAGCCACTCCCCTGGACTGATCACTTTTTCCTGACATTCCTGCTGGATCCTCCCACCCTCAGACATTCCGACTGCTCAGCTTCCCCATCTGCCACTCTTTCCTCCAGTCACCTGCGCCGACGCATCACTCCCCTCACTCTCCAGCTCTTTCCTTCTGCACATCAGCTTCTTCCAGAGAACTTCACTGCTCTTTCCCCAAATACTCAGGTTTTAACCTGGACTTCTACCCTGTCTTCCACCCTTGACCAACTCGCCCCCTTTCAGTCAACTCAGCCCAGGCGCCCCTCTGCCCACCAGCCATGGTTTCATGCTGGCCTTCGTCTTTTACACACCCACCTTTGTCTAGAGGAATGCCTATGGCGTAAGCACTGTACTTCACATGCCTTGGCTCAATTTCATGAACACCACCGGCACTATCGTTCTTCAGTTCATCAGGCCAAACTATCATACTTCTCTGATCACTTCACTACTGCTCCCAATCCCTCCAGACAGCTTTTTTTCCATGCTCCGATCCCTCACCTCGCTTCAATCTGGCCCCTCCCCTGTGCCTCCTCATCCTACCCCCACCCCTACCCAGCTGGCTTCATATTTCGTAACTAAGATTCTGGACCTGCGTGCTATCCTTCCCTTCTGTCCCCTTACTCTATCCTCCCCCTCCTCCCTCCCCCTCTCCTCCCCCTTTGCCTGCTCTTTCCCATTGTTGGTCCACCTTTCATTCAATTACCACCTCAGAACTTATAACCTCCATCTCCGCAGCTCGTAAGACCACATGTCCTTGTGATCCTATCCCTTCCAGCTGGCTTCTTGAACCTTCCCTTGCTCTAGTGCCCTCCATTCTATCCATGGTCAATTCCTGTCTTTCCTCTGGAATCTTCCCTTCTCTCTGGAAGCATGCCTTAGTACGTCCCATCCTCAAGAAACCTTCCCTTGACCCTCTAATCCCAGCCCACTATCGCCTAGTCTTTAAACTTCCCATTCTTGCCAAGATTGTAGAAAAGATTGTCTTTACCCAGTTTTCGCAACATCTCCATTTAATAAACTTTCTCCACCCACGACAATCGAGTTTCCATCAGGGTTATGGTGTTGAGACAGTCTTAGGGGTATGTTTACTAAACCGTCTTAATGTTACTGGCGCTAGTTGTAGTACTAACGTGAAGAATCAAACATAAGGAAGTGGGCGTTCCGGCATTAAGCTGTGTATCGCGCGATAGAGGGCGCCTCGCCATTTTCGTGCGATAGTGTGTGGCACTGCACGTTTGCGCGCCATAAGCCTAAGTATGTAGAAGTGCTGCAATAATAGCTACAGAGGTGTAGTACACTGGTTAATATCATGCTTGCCGAGACAGCAGTCATGAATTCAATCCCTCTTGGTGCATGCAATATGGCAGTCTGAGACAATTCCTTTTAATGTGTGTAACGGACACATCTGAACAGTGTGTGCTGCCAATCGAAAAACCCATGCTGCAGTGCAGTAACCAGATGTGCATATTAGGGCGCCCACCCCTATGATGCGCCATAGTTTGCCACCCTCCAAGGCACCATTTAAGGCGACCCATGAGCTGGTGCAAACTAAGGTGCATCGAAAGATGCCCAAAGGAGGGCAAGGTGACGCCTGAAAAGGTGGCCAGTGGCAGTAAGGAGCCCCAAGTTGAATAGCACAAAATTTATGGCCCAAACACAGATGTAACCCTACCACTGCACAGAGTACCAAGGAAAGCCAAACAACAACGTCTGGAGTGTACCACATGGCGGAGCTGAGGGACCTGTCAAATCTGCGTGCAGCTCATGTGACAGCTGGAAAAGTGCAGAAACATATCGGAGGCAGCTGGACCGATGCATCGGGTGATGCTGATGTAAAGTGCCAACATGAGAGTGTGTGGCAGCGGATGCGAAAACGTGTCCACCAGAGCAGGTAGAGGTGGCAGCTTAACAGGAGGACAGAGGAGTAGTAGTGCCATGCCGAGCATACACACGAGAGGCAATCATGAAGAGCCGCAATGCAGAAAAGGGTCACAGCGCAGGACATGGGGCGGTAGTCCGCACATTAGGGCATGACATAAGAACATAAGAACATAAGATAAACCGTACTGGGTCAGACCAAGGTCCACCAAGCCCAATATCTTATTTCCAACAGTGGCCAATCTAGGTCTTACGTACCTAGCAGTTTCCCCAAAAGATACAGGTTCCACAATGCTTGTATTGGGTCAAGCAGTGATATCCTGGGTCCCTTTTTAATAATGGTTTATGGACCTTTCCTCCAGGAAATTGTCTAAAAGTTTTTTAAAACCAGCTACACTAACAGCTTTTACTACACCCTCCGATAACAAATTCCAGAGTTTGATTACACGTTGAGTGAAAAAATATTTTCTCTTATTTGTCTTGAATAGTTTACTCTGTAGCTTCATTGCATGTCCCCTAGTCTTCCTATATTCTGATGATGTAAACATTCCGTTCGTTAATTTATGGACTTCTATCATATCTCCCCTCTTCCGTCTCTTTTCCAGGTTAAAGAGTCCTAACCTTTTTAGCCTTTCTTCATAGGGGTATCCTTCCATCCCCGTTATCATTTTGGTGGCTCTTCTCAGAACCTTTTCTAATAATGCTATATCCTTTTTAAGATACGGCGACCAGAATTGCACACAATACTCAAGGTATGGTCGCACCATGGAACGATACAGAGGCATTATAATATCTTTTGTTTTATTTTCCATTCCTTTCCTTATGATACCTAGCATTCTATTTGCTCTCTTGGCTGCCACTGCACACTGGGTGGAGGGTTTTAACATATTATCCACAATGATGCCTAAATCTTTTTCCTGGGTTGTGGTTCCTAATGTGGTTCCACAGATCATAAGAACATAAGAACATAAGATATGCCATACTGGGTCAGACCAAGGTCCATCAAGCCCAGTATTCTGTTTCCAACAGTGGCCAATCTAGGTCATACGTACCTAGCAGTTTCCCCAAGGGACACAGGTTCCACAATGCTTGTATTGGTTCAAGCATTGATATCCTGGGTCCCTTCTTAATAATGGTTTATGGACCTTTCCTCCAGGAACTTGTCCAAACCTTTTTTAAACCCAGCTACACTAACAGCCTTTACTACATCCTCCGGTAACAAATTCCAGAGTTTGATTACACGTTGAGTGAAAAAATATTTTCTTTTATTAGTCTTAAATAGTTTACCCTGTAGCTTCATTGCATGTCCCCTAGTCTTTCTATAATCTGATAAGGTAAACAATCGATCTACGTTTACCCGTTCCACTCCGTTCATTAATTTATAGACTTCTATCATATCTCCCCTCAGCTGTCTCTTTTCCAGGTTAAAGAGCCCTAACCTTTTTAGCCTTTCTTCATAGGAGTATCCTTCCATTCCCTTTACCATTTTGGTGGCTCTTCTCCTTTTTAAGATGCGGCGACCAGAATTGCACACAATATTCAAGGTGCGGTCTCACCATGGAACAATATAGAGGCATTATAATATCTTTTGTTTTATTTTCCATTCCTTTCCTTATCATACCTAGCATTCTATTTGCTCTCTTGGCCGCCGCTGCACACTGGGCCGAGGGTTTTAACGTGGTATCTACAATGACGCCTAAATCTTTTTCCTGAGTGGTGGTCCCTAAGGTGGAACCTTGCATCGTGTAACCATAGTTTGGGTTGTTCTTCCCTAGGTGCATAACCTTGCACTTGTCCACATTAAATTTCATCTGCCATTTTGATGCCCAGTCTTCCAATTTATCAAGATCCTCTTGCAATTTTCCACAATCCTCTTGGGTTTTAACAACTTTAAATAGTTTTGTGTCATCTGCAAATTTGATAACCTCACTCGTTATTCCTCTTTCCAGGTCATTTATGAATATGTCAAAAAGCAGCGGACCCAGCACAGATCCCTGGGGTACACCACTATTCACCTTTCTCCATTGGGAAAATTGGCGATTTAGCCCTACCCTCTGCTTTCTATCTTTTAACCAGTTCCTGTACACTGCCTCCTATCCCATGACTCTTTAGTTTTGCCAAAAGTCTCTGATGAGGGACCTTGTCAAAGGCTTTCTGAAAGTCCAGATACACAATATCAACCGACTCACCTTTGTCCACCTGATTATTCACTCCTTCAAAAAAACATAACATATTAGTAAGACAAGACTATCTACATGCTGAGTAATTTTATTCTTTATGATAGTTTCTACCATTTTTCCCGGTACTGATGTCAGGCTCACCGGTCTGTAGTTTCCCGGATCACCCCTGGAACCCTTTTTAAAAATTGGTGTTACATTGGCGATCCTCCAATCTTCAGGTATTAGAGATGATTTTAATGATAGTTCACAGATTACTAATAGCAGGTCTGCAATCTCATATTTCAGTTCTTTCAACACCCTTGGGTGTATACCATCCGGCCCAGGTGATTTGCTACTCTTCAGTTTATCTAATAGTTGTAAGACATCTTCCCGATGTATCGATATTTCCTTCAATTCTTCCGCACCTTTAAATACCACTTCAGTCATGGGTAACAGCCCTACATCTTCCTCAGTAAAGACTGAAGCAAAGAATTCATTCAATCTCTCCGCTATCGCCTTGTCGCCTCTTAGTGCTCCTTTAACCCCTTTATCATCTAATGGACCAACTGACTCTCTCACAGGTTTTTTGCTACGAATGTACTTGAAAAGGTCTTTACTTCGCGTTTTTGCTTCCGCAGCAAGCTTCTTCTCAAATTCTCCCTTTGCCTGCCTTATCAATGCCTTGCATTTGACTTGCCAGTGCTTGTGCTGTTTCCAGGTTTCGTCGTTTGGCTCTTTTTTCCATTTCCTGTAAGATGCTTTTTTGGCAACAACAGCCTCTCTGACCTCACCTTTAAACCATGCTGGCAGTTTTTTGGACTTCCTTCCACTTTTCTTAAAGTGTGGAATACAGCTGGTTTGGGCTTCCAAGATAGTATTTTTCAACAACATCCAAGCCTGATGTACGTCTTTAACCTTTGCAACTGCTCCTTTTAGTTTTTTCTTAACTGTTTTCCTCATTTTATCATAGTCTCCCTTTCGAAAGTTAAAAGGTAGTACTGTGGATTTCCTTACTATCCCTCCTCCACTAATTAAATCAAAAGCGATCATGCTATGATCACTATTGCCAAGTGGCCAAAACAACCTTATCTCTTGCACTAGATCTGGTGTTCCACTAAGGACTAGGTCTAATATGGCTTCCCCTCTGGTCGGTTCATGAACCAGCTGCTCCAAGAAGCAGTCATTTATTTCATCTAGGAACTTCATCTCCCTAGAATTTCCTGACGTGACACTGACCCAGTCAATACCGGGGTAGTTGAAATCACCCATTATTATTACTGCACTGTAAGTTTTGTTAGCTTCCTTGATTTCTTTGAGCATTTCATCATCCATTTGGTCATTCTGGCAAGGCGCTCGATAGTACACCCCCACTGCCATTGCCTTCCCCCTTTTACATGGAATTTCAATCCATATAGATTCTACAGCAGGTTTTGTTTCCTGCAAAACTTTAATCCTTTCTGACTCAATGCCCTCTCTAACATAGAGAGCAACCCCTCCACCAGTTTGATCAGCTCTATCATTACGATATAGTTTGTACCCAGGTATCACAGTGTCCCACTGGTTGTCCTCCTTCCATCATGTCTCTGATATTCCCATCATATCTAACCTTTCATTTAGTGCTATATATTCTAACTCTCCCATCTTATTTTTTAGACTTCTAGCATTTGCATACAAGCATTTTAGAGAATGTATTTTATTCATACTAATTTGGCTATTGTTAGACATGGGTAATTTGGGATCTTTAAGCTCTGTCTGCTCCATACTTGAGGGCATTTGGGCTACTTTACTCTTTTGTGGAACCTCTCTGCTTTTGGTAGTATCCTTCAAAGATACATTCTTCCGAACCATCCGCTCTTGGGCGACTGTCGGCTTTCCCCTAATATCTAGTTTAAAAGCTGCTCTATCTCCTTTTTAAAGGTTAATGCCAGCAGCCTGGTTTCATCCCGGTTAAGGTGAAGCCCATCCCTTCGGAAGAGCCCCTCCTTTCCCCAGAATGTTCCCCAGTTCCTAACAAATCCAAAACCCTCATCTCTGCACCATTGTCTCATCCATGCATTGAGACTCCGGAGCTCTGCCTGCCTTTTGGGTCCTGCGCGTGAAACAGGAAGCATTTCGGAGAACGCTACCCTGGAAGTTCTGGATTTCAACTTCCTACCTAAAAGCCTAAATTTAGCCTCCAGAACCTCCCTAGCACATTTTCCTATGTCATTGGTACTGACATGTACCAAGACAGCAGACTCCTCCCCAGCACTATCTAAGACCTTATCTAGATGGCGCGTGAGGTCCGCTACCTTCGCACCAGGCAGGCATGTTACCAGGCGATCCTCACGTCCACCAGCCACCCAGCTATCTACATGCCTAATGATCGAATCACCAACTATAACGGCTGTCCTAACCCTTCCCTCATGGGCAGATGGCCCTGGAGAAACTTCCTCGGTGCGAGAGGGTTTTACATCACCTGGAGGACAGGTCCTAGTTACAGGATCACTTCTTGCCACACCAAGGTGATGCTCTCCTGTCACGTAACCTCTCTCCTCCATGGCAACAGGGATGCTGCCAGACTGGGGGTGGGAGTTCAGGACTATATTCCTGTAGGTCTCGTCTATGTACCTCTCTCTCTGTCTTATGCTTTCCAAGTCTGCTACTTCAGCCTCTAGAGAACGGACTCGTTCCCTGAGAGCAAAGAGCTCCTTGCACCTAGTGCCCACGTAAGACCTCTCACCAACTGGGAGAAAATCATACATGTGACACTCAATGCAAAAGACTGGAAAGCCCCCATCCCGCTGCTGGACTGCTGTCTGCATCTTAGTTTTAAGTTTGTGTTTAGATCTAAGTTCTTTACTTACTAAGGGTTGCTATGGATATTTATACTAATAAAACTGTACCTAATACTTGTAATATACCTTGTTCACCTGAAGCTTAACTAATCTCAGGTCCTTAGTGTATGACTGATTTGGGTAATGAGCTTCACCTGAGAGCACCTCCTGTCTTTTAAGATGTATAAGTACCTATAAAGCTACGATTATCCCAGGGGTGAGTGGGTGTGGGGAGGGAGGGAGGGAAATAACACTTATTAAAAGAGGGCTGCTACACAATACCCTGTCTTGTGCTGCTGAGGTAAGCTATATTCTGATTTGATTTAAATTATAGCTCTTATCTGCTGCTAGGCTCTAACTTCTTATGAAATTTAAACTACAAGCTCTCTGCTGGGTTCTAAATTTAACCAGAAAGCTCTCTTCTGTGTTTTAAATTTAAGCTAAAAGTACTTTGTTGATGCTAGGCCCTGAGTGACTATTAAATTTAGACTACAAGCTCTCTGCTGGGTTCCAGATGTAAACAGAAAGCTCTCTTCTGTGTTTTAAATTTAAACTAAAAGTACTTTGCTGTTACTAGGCCCTGAGTGACTATTAAATTTAAACTACAAGCTCTCTGCTGGGTATGAAACATAACCAGAAAGTTCTCCTCTGTGTTTTAAATTTAAATTTAAACTTAAACTACTGCTACTAGGCCCTGACTGATTTAACAAAAAATAGTGGGTTCACAGATTAATTAGCTTTAGTACAAAGAATTCCTTTTAGAAAATTACCAGAAGTATATACTCACAGTTGCAGATCTCTCTCCAGAAGTAACAGTCCCTTTTTCTAGTCCTTCAAGACAGAGGATCACAGAGCTCTGGTTGAGCTATTTATTCCTGTGCTGCTGAGGTAAGCTGTGACCAACTTCCTGGGTAATTAACAGTCCTTGCTTGGATAGGAGGAGTCTTCCAAAATGGCCTTTTGATCTGCCACCTGGTGTTAACACCTGTTGAATATGTTTCACAGGTCTCTTGCCCCCTAGGTACAAAGCCTCTTTGTAAAGGTCTCTAGAAGACTTTATTTGTTGCTCAAAGAGTACAGACCCTGTTTTTCCTTTTGTGCTAAGCTAAATTCTGATTTGATTTAAATTATAGCTCTTAGCTGCTGCTAGGCTTATGAAATTTAAACTACAAGCTCTCTGCTGGGTTCTAAATTTAACCAGAAAGCTCTCTTCTGTGTTTTAAATTTAAGCTAAAAGTACTTTGCTGATGCTAGGCCCTGAGTGACTATTAAATTTAGACTACAAGCTCTCTGCTGGATTCCAATTGTAACCAGAAAGCTCTCTTCTGTGTTTTAAATTTAAACTAAAAGTACTTTGCTGTTACTAGGCCCTGAGTGACTATTAAATTTAAACTACAAGCTCTCTGCTGGCTATGAAATGTAACCAGAAAGTTTTTCTCTGTGTTTTAAATTTAAACTTAAACTGCTGCTACTAGGCCTTGACTGATTTAACAAAAAATAGTGGGTTCACAGATTAATTAGCTTTAATACAAAGAATTCCTTTTATAAAATTACAAGAAGTATATACTCACAGTTGCAGATCTCTCTCCAGAAGTAACAGTCCCTGTTTCTAGTCCTTCAAGATCCCTGGGGTACACCACTATTCACCTTTCTCCATTGTGAAAATGGGCAATTTAGCCCAACCCTCTGCTTTCTATCTTTTAACCAGTTCCTGATCCACAATAGTATACTGCCTCCTATCCCATGACTCTTTAGTTTTGCCAAACGTGTCTGATAAGGGGCCTTGTCAAAGGCTTTCTGAAAGTCCGAATACACTATATCAACCAACTCACCTTTGTCTACCTGTTTATTCACACCTTCAAAAAAACATAACAGATTAGTAAGACAAGATCTTCCTTGTCTAAAGCCATGTTGGCTGTCTCCCATTAAGCAATAACTATCTACATGTTCAGCAATTTTGTTCTTTATGATGGTTTCTACCATTTTTCCCAGTACTGACGTCAGGCTCACCGATCTGTAGTTTCCCAGATCACCCCTGGAACCCTTTTTAAAAATTGGCGTTATGTTGGCCATCCTCCAATCTCCAAGTATTACAGATAATTTTAATGATGGTTCACAGATTATTAATAGCAGGTCTGCAATCTCATATTTAAGTTCTTTCGACACTCTTGGATGTATACCATCCGGTCCAGGTGATTTGCTACTCTTCATTTTATCAAATAGTTGTAATACTTCTTCCCGATGTATCAATATTTCCTTCAATTCTTCCACACCTTTAAACACCACTTCAGTCATGGGTAACATCCCTACTTCTTCCTCAGTAAAGACCGAAGCAAAGAATTCATTCAGTCTCTCCGCTATCGCCTTGTCGCCTCTTAGTGCCCCTTTGACCCCTCTATCATCTAATGGACCAACTGACTCTCTCGCAGTTTTTTTGCTACGAATGTACTTGAAAAAGTCTTTATTACATGTTTTTGCTTCCGCAGCAAGCTTCTTCTCAAATTCTCCCTTTGCCTGCCTTATCAGTGCCTTGCATTTAACTTGCCAGTGCTCGTGCTGTTTCCAGTTTTCATCATTTGGCTCTTTTTTCCATTTCCTGAAAGATGTTTTTTAGGCAACAACAGCCTCTCTGACCTCACCTTTAAACCATGCTGGAAATTTTTTGGACTTCCTTCCACTTTTCTTAAAGCGTAGAATACAGCTGGTCTAGGTTTCCAAGATAGTATTTTTAAACAACACCCAAGCTTGATGTAAGTCTTTATAACCTTTGCAACTGCTCCTTTTAGTTTTTTCTTAACTTTTTTTCCTCATTTTATCATAGTCTCACTTGCAAAAGTTAAAAGGTAGTACTGTGGATTTCCTTACCATCCCTCCTCCATTAATTAAATCAAACGCGATCATGCTATGATCACTATTGCCAAGTGGCCCCAACACCCTTATCTCTTGCACTAGATAAGAACACAGCTGGCAGAGACAGATAGACAGACAGAAGGATGCTTGGCATCTGTGATGAGGCTATAATGTGCCGCCACACACATCTGCACAGATATGACTGTTAGAGGAAGGAAAGATAGTTGTGTAGGACAGGCAGAAAAAACAAGAACACACTGGAATCCAACCCAGACCACTGGCTGCAAAGTCAGAGTACTAACCACTATGCTATGCCTCTATGGTATCTATCATAGCAATGGCTGGCCACACAACAACTGCAGATCACTGCACCAACAGTCTGCTGTGCATACTGGGGCAGGGTAAATGCACAGGCAAGGTACTATATAGGGCACCATAGGTCACACAAATAAATGTCTGCCTGGCACAGCCACAAAAGGGAATTGTGCTGCACATTCTGACTAAAGGAGCCCCTCTGTGGGAATGGACCCATGACCACTAGCAGATAAGTTAATGCAAAAACCGGTATGCCTACCATACCAACGTGAGTCAAACAGCAAAGGCTGTATACAACAACACTTCATGGCCCCACATCAAAAGCCTGCTGTGTGCCAGGAAAAGGCAACCCCAACAGTAACCATGATGTAATGCACATGTAGAAGAGCTGTGTACAGCACATATCACAGTCTGCAATTGGGATGACAGCCACATATACACAAATGTACACACACAATAAAGTGTTAGGCAGTCCAAACAGGATGCAAAAGAGCAAGGAAAGGGAACTCAAAGGGCGGCAGGGGATGCTGTATGTAGCAGGGCAAAATGGGGAATAGTACTGTAAAGGAGCATGTGAGAATTGAACCTGCAAACAGAAGCTTGGACCGATCAGCTCAACAACAGCAATAACAGTCACCCAAGCATACCAGCCACATGGACAGTAAAAAGGAGTAGCCATATATAATAGCTAATATGCAGCATATAGGCTACAGAAAGGGCACACTGTGCTGTACAAAGAAGTGATGGAACGGTGTAAAAGAGAGCTGACGAAGCTGCAGCCAGCTCAAGGTCAGGTTAGCACAGCACAAGGTAAAAGGAAAAGCATGTGGGAATCAAACATGCAACCTATGGTACTCCAATGCATGTCTGTAACCACTATCCCAAACCACCACTACAGGGACTGT
The DNA here is from genome assembly GCA_033557465.1 of Ichthyophis bannanicus. Taxonomy (NCBI): domain Eukaryota; kingdom Metazoa; phylum Chordata; class Amphibia; order Gymnophiona; family Ichthyophiidae; genus Ichthyophis; species Ichthyophis bannanicus. The sequence goes on along the minus strand of CM066032.1, from coordinate 1,830,935,641 downwards.
GCAAATATGTTCCATAAAGGGAATGTGTGTATGGGAACCCATAACACCCTGACGTAGCAGACAGCTGCCACTGTACAAGGGTGTGAGCACAGGTGGGCCATGTATATCACCAGTAAATCAAGAAATGCATGCGTCAGTGTGTTGAATCAGCAGCAGAGGCAAATGTGCGTTAAAGACATATTTTATTTTGAAAAGTAACTGGACATATTGTATATACTGTGTGTCATTATATGAAGCTAGTTGTTTTACAGTGAACAAACTGAAACCATATTGAGTAGGCCAGCTACCCACATATCGCATACAAGTCATTGCCCCGCCCCCCCCCCCCGCCCACAGATGATGAGCAGTACAGATAATATGCAGTAGGTGCATGGTGTGTACTATGCAATATCCCCATACCCTCCACATGCTGCTGCATGCCCCAAATGCCTTTTTCACATATGTGTTGTCGTGTACCGCCCCTGGTGGCCAGTGGTCATAGGGGTAGGTTGGACACAAAGATATTTTTATATGAGAGGAGGTTCCTTTAAGAGCCAGGTGCAGCCTGGTCTTAGTAGTTCAGCTCCTATTAAGAAGTAAATTGTGAATGCAGAGTAGAGGGATAACATAGGCTTTTATTTCCCTTTACGCAAACAGTTCAGGTGGGTCACAACATAGAGGAAAATGTCCTTTACTTCAGGAATGAAACAAACTCATGGTAAAGAAAAACTGTTATGCTTCACAGTTGTAACAAGGATTAATTAAGACTTCCTAGAGTAACTCAACCGTTTCAATACTCTTCTTCCTTTCAGCATACAAGTAACACTCTGGAGACAGCATATATTATTTACAAGTCTAGCAGTGATTCTATACTGCTTGTAACGCATAGAGAACAGTCCATCTCCTCTTGAGACAAAAGACTAGGCTCCACAAATTCCACTTGCATCGGCTCTGAGTCAGAGTTATCCCTTTCTGTATCTGGGGTTTCTCTGGCTATTGGAACTGGCCAGTCGCTATTCTTATTCTCTGGGTGTTTGTAGAGTTCTTCTAAGGTTCGCCAGTGAGCGTGGCCTACCTTTGTGCTTTTACCATCTGGGTTATACAAAGTAGGTTTACTTTCCTTTCTTGTAAAACGAGCATTGCTTTTAAAAGGGCACTTATGAGATGAGCTTTTTCTCTTAAAAACAGAGTCAGCATACCTTGGCTTCCAACAACATGTAGAACAGGAACTTTCTCCTTCCAGTAGTTCTCCAGAGATACACTCCTCGTGCCAGTCTTTTCCCTGAAAGCTCTTGTTACCTTTCAGTCTGGTCACTGGTTCCTCCGGTAAGCGCAGGCCTCTTTCCAAGCCTAACCTCTGGCTTCTTCCTTCAGCACTGCTCTGCTTCCCAAAGTGACTGTTCCTTTGCTCAGCATTGCTTTCCCATTCACTCCTAGGGCTTAGCTCAATGCTCCTGGTGCTTCCTTCTTCTTGGCCCTTGCTCGTGGTGCATTTCTCTCGCATGGCTTTGCTCCTGGTGCTTCTCTGGGGTCCACCTCTACCTCCACCCCCTTTCCAGTCTCCAGCCTCTTGCTTATAAAGCTCTCCTGTGTTTGAGCTTTCTGGGCTGCTTGTCAGGTGGTGTCGATTAGCTAGGTGTGTCCAGTCAGCCTCTGTGAGAGCACACCTGCTCCCTCTAGCTGCTCTGTGTGGGAATTGCATCCCGTGCAGATCTTTTACATTATGAAAAACAGCTTCTTTTCTTGCATCTTTGCTTCCATCAGCTCCTGCTGCATGACAGTGTGCATGTAGACAGTAGGCAGGGCATGATAACAGCCCAACGCACACCAGTCATGAAGATATAACCGAAACATATATGCCCTAAAAAAACAGGTGGCACAAACCTGCCAAAGCATATGTATTGAAATCTCTGAAACTGCACACACATATACATATATACACATCACAGATGTTGCATAATGCATAATATAGCAAATAAAGTGCCACATACGTCCAAAACAACACTGTGCAAATGCCAAACCCAGATATGGTAACAGGTACAAGAGGAACATGATGCCAGATAATACAGAAAACACAAACTATCAAACATACAGAGATAACACTATGCAGGTCTGCTGCAATGGGTGTTGTGAAGACAGTATGCGTATACATATGACATGACACATGGAATGCACCCATGAAGGCCTAACATGCACCCCCACACTGCCAAATTACTGGTGCAATGTGAGTCCAGGAATGTCATGAGATAAAGAAGACTGTGCAGACATGCATTGCTATGTCTGTAAATCAATGTAGAATGTAGTCTGTACACTAACCAAACACATTAATCTGTACATAGAGGTTGAAAGAAAGGTCAAACATAGCCCAGTAACCGGCACAGAAGCCACACTGCCACATGCCCTGGTGTACCAACATATTTAGTCACATGCACCTGGAACGTGTACGGTTAACAATGACACAGTGATGCCCCACATGCACAATAGCACACGTGGTGATGGCAAATAATGACCCAAGATGTTGGCGCACATCAAAGTAGTGTGGTGCTAAATACCTTGTCATGTTCAACTGCAGGGTAGCCCCACAAATACCAGAGAACCTATACAATGTCACCCCTATGCCACATGCATGGCTGTATGCTCTTGGTGAACTAAACAGATGAGGATATCCTATGGTGCAGGTCACACACATAGGCAACATACACTAACACAATGTCAGATGGATGTACAGTACAACATGCAGCAAGTATGTCAGTCCCTGCTGCACACATAGGGGCCTGTACACAGTGTCCATAGTGCAAATAGCCTCTGCAAACCAACATGTCCCATGAAGACTGTCCATGAATCCTCCCTGGGCCTGCATACACAAGTGGTACATCACAATCTGCCACAGAACACAAAAGGTAATGTATGTCCCCTGTGATGAACCCCGCACCCAGCCAGAGCACGGCAGCAACGTTGTGTAGGACAGGCCAACTATGCCCAATGTAGCAGTCCAACTTCAATGTCCATCATAGGCATGTGGGCCACACGCAGAGGTCAGTCATCCTATGCCACCATATCCCAGGGATAGCTGCATGGTCTTGTTGTGGTTTACAGACACTTGGGTGATGGTGCCTGCAGATGCAGTGTAGTCAATGTGCAGTGTGTGTGCTCTGCCCTGTATCAGAAGAAGGAGAAACACTGTCATGGTATGTTGCACAGAACACCAGGGAACATTGCAGGTAGGCAGACAGCAATATGTATAGAATGCAATGCCAGACATGCAAACATGAAATTAGCACAACACATAACACAGTGCATGTTGTGGAAATGTGGCCATTGAACCATACACGAGGGTGTCCTATGGATATGGTCATATCCATGCACATGTCATACAGGTAACTCGCTGCTCCACCCCTTGTCCATCAGCGTTGGTGCACAGTGACCCCCACAGGATAACTCCCTGAAAAAAACAACAAAACGCAAGCATAGAACAGATGATGTCATTTCCAAAAAATCCAAGATGCAACCTACCGTCTGTCTGCAGAAAGTGTCTGCTAGGGACTGTCTGAGGCAGGAAAAAGCAACACCACATCACAGTGAATACAGAAGATGCCAGAGGAATGTATAGAATCCCCATATCCCCATCTTCAGCTGCCATTGGCGCATGTCCAAATTAGGGCTTCATCATCTGTGATACTGAAATGCTGATGGATAGTGTTCTGAGGGCACACAAGAGATAGGTCAGGTCACAACATAAAACAGATGCACACAATGTATACATGGTCAACAGCAGTAGGTTACAGATAGCAGAGTCCACAACCCTCCACAGGTGTCAAAACACCACCCACCACATGATAATACAAACTGTATGCACACCCTTACACACCCACGCTAGAAAAACACACACACACACAGTATGTTAAGGTGAGCATGCCACCAGTAGCAAATGGCCTGTCTGTGGACAACTTGAGATCAGTGGAGATAGCTCTTGGCCAAAGCAATGCTACACAGCATTTGGTTGATGTTACAATGTCACGGAGGTGTGTACGTGCGGCCCACCACCAGAACACCTAGGACATGTGGACACACGCAGCTCTCTGGGATGTGTTCCAGAAACAGTGCTGGAGCAGATGAGCTGGGCAGGAACACATGTGCCTGTGTGTGACAACAATAACATATGGGGTTTGGGGGTGAAGACCAAAGAGGTGAACCACAACATATGTGCATTGGACAGATGACCCCAGACATGTTCTGTGGCTGACTGTCCCCACACACCATGTACCTGTATGTCCATCTACCCCATTCTCCTGCACGTTGAGTGGGGTACAGACAGCTGCCAGTGAACCACAGCACCAGGGAGGTCACACAACATATCCTGTCGAGGGATAAACACACCAGAAACATACATATGTAACACACACAGTACCATCATGTCATCACCCCTCCTGCCCCCCAAAGCTGTTTCAGTTTGGCTTTTGTCCATTACACTGTACAGAATTTCCCCTGCCAAATTCCCCAATGACGTGTTAATGCGAAAAATAAAGGGCCTGTACCCCATACGCCCCATTTCATCACCTCTCTGCTTCCCCAGATACTGATGACCATACCCGTCACCCTGATATACTGCCCTTGCATGTCCACACTGCCTCCGTACCAATCCCCTGCACCCTTTATCTCACCCTTCACATCTTCAGTGTGTGTTGCGATGGTCCCACCTCCCCTGTGTGCCTGCACCCATATGTTGGAACACAGGGATATGTCCTGTGTCTGCATGTTCCAGAGCTCCATACCAAATGCCGTTTTGGGGCTACCTGATCCCCTGCCACTCAGTGCCAACTGTATGCTGATGAGTGCCAAATATATCCCAACATCCCTGAACAGCTCCTGCCAATCCAAACCCAGAGCTATCTTTGCATGTCTGACAGTGCTGGCCTGATGTATCCATGCTTCCTGAAACGGAACCTGGCCATGACCCAACATCTAAGCTCCCACCGTAAACTCCGCCCCCATATTAGGTGTCTGTGTATAGCTTGAAACACATTGCCGCACGTTGACACGCAATGTACGGGTTGTCTGTGACCCCTCCCTCTCCTCCCCCACACATACGCATCATGTAGCTAAGACATGCAGTGTCATTCCAGGTAACATGAGCAATATCCCCCCATCCTCCCTTAACACACAACTAAAACGTGAATGCACCCCTCAGTCACCCCCTGATCTGCTAACTGTATCCTATACCTTGCTGTTATACCCTTGAATCTGCTGTGTCTGCCCCAAACTAACCAACACGCCGTTGCATGGCTCATCATCTGCCAACTGCACTATGACTATAATACTGCTTCTGTCCTATCACCTCACTGGCTCACAATCCATGTATGCATCAAGGTGTAGGTTACCCCGCTGATCAAATGATGCATTACCTGTGTGTGTATGCTATACCTCCCCTCCAGAATATTAACTCATGCCAATACTACTACCACTGAGCATGTACATATTGTTGTGCCAATCAGTGTATATTATGTGACCAATGCGCCAATAGCCCCCATCGTGGCATCCACACGTCTAGGCAAATGGTGCCACCTACGTCCTGCGTTCCTACTGCTGACCACACACCACACTCCGTTTACCGTGCTGCATCCACAGCTGGAACCAACAACTTGTGTGGGATCGCCAGCCACCGTCCCCAACCCCCGCCCAAGTACCTGTGTACGGTAACATACCCACCTACGGCAGGTAATCCAGTCTCATCTGCCCCCCGTGCATCCACAGTTATCCCCTAAACACCCTGCCTGTGTTCCCCCTGGACTATCCTGAATGCTCTGATGGGCAGGAAATGTCCCCCAGATGTCTGTGTAGTGTTGCGTATGACTGGTATGGCTATACAAATGTTCAACAGTAGTAGTAGTACATATACCTAGATACCAATGTAAGATCCAGCATATGCAGTAATTACATGAGAAGACCGCCGCAATCAGCTGGTGCCTGGCTGCCTTGCCCTCACGTGTGTCACCACGGCCACGTACAGGACGGCACGTAGGATCATCTTCCAGATCCTCATTAATTTGGACTGGGAGATCGTGCCTGAGAGCAATGTTGTGCAGTATGCAACAGGCCAGAATAATCTTTGCCACAGTCATGAGTTTGTATTGTAAGGCCCCGCCGGTTCTATCCAGACACCTGAAGCGACTTTTCAAAACGCCAAAGATGTGCTTGATGATTGAGCGGCTGGAGGCATGGGCGTCATTGTACCTCCTCTCTGCACGTGTCCGTGGCAAAAGCACAGGGGTCAGCAACCAGGGATGACACCCATATCCTGCATCACCTGTAGAGAAATAGTAGAAAGGTAAAGCAGAGGCTGAGCCACACACACATGTACACAAGCATGTACATGAAAACCAATAGCACAGACAGGTCTCCCATGAACATGTTACAGCACATGCTGACACACAACATGTATGTGGCAGCATCTGGAGGTGTGAGACAGGGACCACAGGGTGGGGGTAAGGTGTGCAAACCACCTCAGCTGTAACCCACAATAACACATGCGTAAACAGCCATAGCCAAAAGGTAGTAGTGCCAGCTGCAAAATCATCAGCCACACACATGGCAATGCACCCTTGACAAGGTTAGTGATGCACACATTTGCAAGCGTGTGATAGCCATGAGACTGCCCACACACATGGTTTGAAACGGGAAAAGGTCCCTGAGTTGCCCCGAGAGGATGTCAAACACAACAATATACTGTTGAATATATGTGGAACATACATGTGTCCTGTACTATGGCCACACAAAGCACACAATGTGAAATGGCCAGATATGTCAGAGGTGAAGGTGCCACCAACACAAAACACTGTACCAAAGATGACCGTGAAGGGAAGTGCCCCCCCCTGGACACACACACAAATGACAAACAAACACAACTGGGGACACATTGCAAACACAGACATGTGCGCCTGCGTGTACCCAGAGGAACACCATGTGCACATCTGAGCAGAGAAACACCCACCCAGCAGTATACTGTCCTCATATTGCCCAGCCTCAAACTGTCCGAATAGTTCTGAGTGATGCAGGATAAAGGAGTCATGGGTGGACCCTGCAAACCTAGGGACCACATTCAGAATAAACATATTTGCATCACATACAACCTGAACATTCAGGGAATGGTAGTGTTTGCGGTTGCGGAACACTGCCTCCCTGTCTCTGGGTGGGACCAGGGCAACATGTGTGCAATCAATAGCTCCCATCACGTGTGGTATCCCCACAACCTCTTCAATGGCCTGGTTCAGGGTCCCCCACTGTTGCCTAGTGTTGGGAATTGCAATGTAATTCCCCACCTGGCTGACCATGGCACGCAGTGTCTGGTGGAGACAGCGTAAAAAGGTGGGGTGGCTCATGCCACCCACTGTGGCCACAGATGACTGGAAACAACCAGAGGCAAAGAAATGTAGGGCAGCCAGTAGCTTGACCAAACCCAGTAAGGAATGTAACCGACTGGTCAGGGGCTCGAGGTCAGGTCTGAGATCCTCAAAGAGCTCCCTAATAACCACTGTGTCCAGACAGTACAGGGAGATCACCTGGTCATCACGCATGTCCTGGAGCTGGGCCCTGGGCCTGTAGAGGCAAGCCTGGTGAGGGCACAGCTCGGCATGCCTCCTGTGCCATGCCGGCTCAGCCTTAGCTTGCATGGCCTCCACAGCTGCAGGTCAGAGTTGCAGCGGGTCTGCACCCATGCCCTGTGCTGCAGCGCCATGGACACCATCACCTGTGTCAGGTAACCACAGGTCCTGAGCACCCCCCAACGCACCTGCAGCCACCACAAAGGCAGCCATCATCAAAACAGAGGTACCACAGACAGAGGATTTCACTCGCCTCTCCCTCTCCCTCACCCCACCAACACCGCCCTCTACCTGTCCCTCACCTCACCCCCTGTATCCTGCACCTGCTCACCACCTCACCTGCCCCCCACAACCCCAACACCACCTCTCGCCTGCTGCTCACCTCACCCCACCGCACCTCACCTCACCTCACCCCACCGCACACCTCACCCCATCTCACCTCACCCCACCCCACCGCACCTCACCTTACCTGCTGTACACCTGACAAATACCTCACCTCGCCTGCTCTACACCTCACCTACACAAAACCCTCAGCATACACCACAGGTTAAGTACCTTTCATCCAGTGAAAGTCTGTGCGCACGTTGCGCATGCGCTGTGCCACAAACGTGGTGTCTGCATGCGTTGCACATGCGCATAAGGTCTGACCATGACCTGTGCACATGTGTTGCGTGGGACTCCATGCACGCATACGGCATATGCGGCGTGCATGCGTGGGGCCATGCACACGCGACATTTGGTGGCACCATCCGCTGCCTGGGCAGCTAATCACAGGCGTCATGCAGGGAGACCCCTCATACAGTGGTCCCTAGCACAGTGCACACGCAACGCGCACATCACACATGCCGCTGTGCATGTGCGAGTGGCGCACGTGTGTCGCTATGCATGCGCACATAGCGTACATGCACCGCAGTGCATGCATAATGCATGTAACCTTGCACCCCCGAGAAAAGGCCACCACACATGATAAACGCTGAGGGTTTTGTGTAGGCGAGGTGAAGAGCAGGCGTGGAGAGCAATCGGTCAGGGTGATAGCAGGTGCGGAGAGGAGAGGAAAGGTGAGGAGAGCAGCAGGTGTGAGGGAGAAGAGTTGTAGTGAGGAGCAGGCATAAGGGTGAGGAGGTGAGGGGAGGTGCAGTGGGGAGGGAGAGGAGGAGAGGAGCAGTGGAGAGGGAGAGGAGGAGAGGATAGGGAGAGGAGGAGAGGAGACATACCCACCCACACCCTGCTCCCTCTAAATCTCAGTATTACCCTATAAATAGACCCCCACACTACCCTGATAAGAAATCCACACGTAAGTTATAAAACGCATAAAAAGGCCACCACACATGATAAATGCCGAGGGTTTTGTGTAGGCGAGGTGAAGAGCAGGCGTGGAGAGCAATCGGTCAGGGTGATAGCAGGTGCGGAGAGGAGAGGAAAGGTGAGGAGAGCAGCAGGTGTGAGGGAGAGGAGTTCTGGTGAGGAGCAGGCATAAGGGTGAGGAGGTGAGGGGAGGTGCAGTGGGGAGGGAGAGGAGGAGAGGAGCAGTGGAGAGGGAGAGGAGGAGAGGATAGGGAGAGGAGGAGAGGAGACCAACGACCAGCCAGCCCTGTAGGGAGTGGGAAGGTAAGCTTCTCCCCGCTCCCCACCAGACCTACCAATCACCGCGGCCCTCCCTGGGCTTTAAAGCTCACCGCCGCCACAGGGACACCCTCTCTACCACGACGGCCACCAACGACCAGCCAGCCCTGCAGGGAGCGGGAAGGTAAGCTCCTCCCCGCTCCCCACTGGACCGACCAATCACCACGGCCCTCCCTGGGCTTTAAAGCTTGCCGCCACTGCAGGGAAACCCTCTCCACCATGCCGGTCACCGACAACCAGACAGCCCTGCAGGGAGCGGGATGGTAAGCTCCTTCCCGCTCCACACCGGACCGACCAATCACTGCGGCCCTCCCTGGGCTTTAAAGCTTGCCGCCGCAGGCGGCCCATGCCTGAGGGCCTCGCTAGAGGGCCCTTTGGCATGGCCCTTAGGTGCGGCCCCAGGGGCGTTCTGCCATGAGCCGTTAACCCTGCTCCCCAAATCTCCGTAGCTGCCAGGGTCGAGCAGCCACGACTGCTCCTCCACACTTTGCCTTCTGACCACCACCATCTCACGAGCACCACCCCTTTACCTTCATGTATCTCTCCTTCGACTTGCTTCCCACTGCTGGCATTGTTCTTCCCTTCCATTACCCGCTTAGAACTTACTACCCATTGTCTACATTGAACTGCTACCCACTGTCTGCATCGAACTGGTATAGTACCGCTACCCACTGCCTGCACAGACCTGCTACCCATTGCCTGCACAGAACTGTCACCCATTGTCTGCATTGAACTGCTACCCATTACCTGCTACTACCCATCACCTGCTACTACCCATTGCCTGCCTAGTATTGCTCCCATTGCCTGCATCGTACTGCTACCCATTGCTGGGCATAGAACTGCTACCCACTGTTGCATAGAACTGCTACCCACCGTTGCATAGAACTGCTACCCATTGTTGCATAGAACTGCTACCCACTGTTGCATAGAACTGCTACCCATTGTTGCATAGAACTGTTATCCATTGCTTATCCATCGCTTGCTACTCACTGCTTGCATAGTACTGCTACCCACCACCTGCTTGTTTGCCTATTACTTGCTACCCATTGACTGCATAGAACTTGCTACCCATTGACTGCATAGAACTTGCTACCCATTGTGTGCCTAGAACTTGCTACCCATTGCTTGCTCAGACCTTGCTGCCCACTACCATGGCCCCACATCTCATTGTCCTTCTCTTCCTCATCCTCCCCAACTGCCTCCCCTCCTACCAACACCCTCCCTTCTCTTCCCCCTACCCTCCCCCTACCCTCCCCCTACCTTCCTCACTTCTCCCTCCATTCTGCCCCCTAGCCTAGCATCTGCTCTTGAGCTTCTTCACATTCAACCAGCTCCCCCTCTCTTTAAGGCAACCCCACCCTCGCTTCTGCCGTATTATCTCCACTTTACCTCGCTCTCTAATACTCATTCTCCTTCTCTCATCAGCTAACATCAACCCCAACCCTGCTCCCTCTGATTTATTTCTCACACTAAAAAAAGTTCCTCATGTACCCTATCTAATCTCATCCACATCCCACTCTTCCCTGCCTCCGCCCTCCCTCATTCATCCCACAATCACTCATCCATAGATACCAATTCCAACCCTACCCCCAAAAATAACCCCTCACATAACCTACCCGATACCATCATCTTACCCCTCATTTCCCCTCCCTCATGTCCCTCTTGGAGAGCACACACAGCCATACATACCCACCCACACCCTGCTCCCTCTAAATCTCAGTATTACCCTATAAATAGACCCCCACACTACCCTGATAAGAAATCCACACGTAACTTATAAAACCTTATCCATATCCCTCTCCTCCCCCCCTCCACTCTCCCATTTTCATGCGCCCTATGGAATGCATGCTCAGTCATTAAAAAAACCCCTTTTATTCACAATCTTTTTATCTCTAATGCCCTACACCTTCTTGCCTTGACCGAGACCTAGCTCCCCCCAGAGGACACCGCATCCATTGCCTCTCTCTGCTATGGGGGCTACCGATTCTCCCATACACCTCGATCTACTGGTCACAGTGGTGGCGTTGGCCTCCTACTCTCTCCCTCCTGCCAATTCCAACCCCTCCTGCCACCCCAATCTCACTCCCCCCTCTCCTTCGAAGTCCAATCCATTTGCCTCCTCACACCACTTCCCCTCTGAAAAGCTGTTATTTATTGCCCACCTGACAAATCCAAATCAACCTTCCTCACCGACTTTGACTCCTGGTTTTCTGCCTTTATGGATCCCTCCTCCCCCACTCTTATTCTTGGCGATTTCAACATTCACATCGACAACCCCTCCGATCCCTATTCCTCATAGTTCCTCGCTCTTACCTCCTTGTTCGACCTCCAACTTTGTTCCACTGCCCCCACACATCTAGACGGCCACTGCCTTGACCTAATACTCTTCACCAATTCCTCTCCCTCAAACTTCTGCAAATCAATCCTTCCCTCATCTGACCATCACCTCTTAACATTTACTCTTCAGCTTCCGACGTCCCAACCTCGTTCTGTCTCCTCCGACCTATTTAGAAACCTTCATAATATTGATCCTCTGACTCTCTCCTCTTTCTCCATCTCTTTCCTCCATTTTATCCTCCAAGTCCGTCGACGAGGCATTATCTTCATACAATGCTACACTATCCTCAGCCCTTGACACTCTTGCCCCTCCTACCCCACGTCCTGTCAAACGATCTACTCCCCAACCCTGGCTTTCACCCACAATCCATTAACTACGCATCTGTGCCCGTTCTGCCGAATGAGCTTGATCCAAATCTCGCTCCCCAGAAGACCTTCTACACTTCAAATTCATGCTTGGCTCCTTCCAGTCAGCCTTAGCACTTGCCAAACAAGATTACTACATCCATCTGACCAACTCCCTTGCCTTTGATCCTCGCCGTCTCTTTAATACCCTCAGTTCTCTCCTCAAGGTCCCCCCACCCCCGATCCTGCCCTCCCTTTCTGCCCAAACCCTAGCTGACTACTTCCACAACAAAATCCACAAGATTACCCTCCAATTCCCTACCCCCTCATCTACCTCCCCTCCTCCCCAATTCTCCTCCCCCATTCATACTTCCCCTGCCACCCTCTCCTTCTTCCCTCCGATCTCTGAAGAAGAAACCACACTCCTTTCCTCCTCCAAACCCACCACCTGTTCATCAGACCCTACCCCCACCCATCTCCCACGTTCCATCTCCCTCACCATTGTCCCCTCCATCACTCATATCCTCAACCTTTCACTCTCCACTGCAACTTTCCCCATTGACTTCAAACATGCTGTTGTCACACCCCTCCTCAAGAAACCCTCACTTGATCCCACATGCCCTTCTAACTATCGACCCATCTCCCTCCTTCCCTTCATATCCAGACTATTAGAACGAGCAGTCCACCATTGATGCCTCAAATTCCTCACTTCCCAGGACCTCCTGGACCCACTACAATCTGGCTTCCGTCCCCTACACTCTACTGAAACGGCACTCACAAAAGTCACCAATGACCTGTCCCTGGCTAAATCTAAGGGCCTTTATTCTATCCTCATCCTTCTTGACCTTTCTGCTGCCTTTGACACTGTTGACCACAACCTTCTCACCACCCTCTCCTCGCTTGGCTTCAAGGACTCCGTACTATCCTGGTTCTCCTCCTACCTCTCTCATCGCTCATTTAGTGTATGCTGTGGTGGCTTCTCCTCCTCCCCTACTCCGCTCCATGTAGGTGTACCCCAGGGATCTGTCTTGGACCCCCTCCTCTTCTCTCTCTATACCCAAGGCCTTGGCATGCTTATCTCCTCCCATGCCTTTCAGTACCATCTCTATGCCGATGACTCCCAGATCTACCTTTCTACACTTGATATTTCTCCAACAACCCAGTCCAAGATCTCTGCCTGTCTTTCGGACATTGCTGCCTGGATGTCTCATCGCCGATTGAAACTGAACATGGCCAAGACTGAACTCCTTATCTTTCCACCCAACTCCTCCCCCCCCCACTTCCCCCTCTCTCAGTCCATGTGGATGGATCTACTATCCTTCCTGTTCCCTCTGCCCGCAATCTAGGGGTTATCTTTGACATCTCTCTCTCCTTCTCCGCTCATATCCAGCTTATAGCTAAGACCTGCCACTTCTTTACAACATCAGCAAAATCCGCCCCTTCCTCTCTGAACACACTACCAAAACGCTTGTCCACTCCTCGGTCTCCTCTCGCTTCGATTATTGCAACCTACTCCTCGCTGGTCTCCCCATGAGCCACCTCCTTCCCCTTCAATCCATACAAAATCACGCTGCTCAACTAATCTTCTGCCAGCCTCGCCATGCCCACATTACCTCTCTTCTCAAGTCGCTTCACTGGCTCCCTGTTCAATTCCGCATCCAATTCAAGCTTCTCCTACTGACCTATAAATGCATTCACTCTATGGTCCCTCAATACCTCTTATCTCTCCCTATGTCCCCTCTCAAAATTTGTGCTCCGCTAACAAATTACTTCTATCAATGCCTTTCACCCACACCGCGAATTCCCGATTGCGCTCCTTTCACCTTGCTGCACCATACACCTGGAACAGCCTAACTGCGTCTGTGCACCAGGCATCCTCCCTGGCCCTCTTCAAATCCAGGTTGAAGACCCACCTCTTCACTATTGCATTCAGATCCTGACTCCATCCTCATCTTACCCTAATGTTTTATGACCAAACTATAGACCAAATGGTACCACACCATACCTTGCGCACAACTGACTAATACTCTATTTTTTTTTAACTAGATTGTAAGCTCCAATGAGCATGACTCTGATGGGCAGGGACTGTCTCTTGTATGTTAGCTACCTCTTGTAGGTTAGCTGTACAGCGCTGCGTGCGTGGCGCTTTATAAGTGCTGAATAGTAGTAGTAGTAGTAGAGGAGCAGGGGAGAGGGAGAGGAGGTGAGGAGGGGAGCAGAGGTGAGGGAGCGAAGGGCAGGCGAGCCGCAGGGGAGGGAATAGTAGGCAAGGACTGTGAGAGGTGGGAATGTGTTACAGGGAGGAAGAGGCCACAGGGAGGAGGGGAGTGGAGCGACAGGCCATGGCAGGGGGGGGGACGAGGGGGAAACCCCTGAACAGTGGTCCACAGGGGCAGTAGGGATGGGTGGGCCTGAGGTGGTGGCTGCAGGGCCATCGGGTGTGTCCCAGCCCACACAGGGGCAGCCCGAGAGGCCACCCAGTGCCAAACGGAGGCATGTCCCAGTGTCAGCGGAGGAACGGAGGAGAGCAGTTACATTCAGCCAGCTGGAGAATCACATCCTGCTGGCCAATGTGCTGGAGCACTATGAGGTGCTCTATGGGCGGCTCAGCTCCAGCACCACGGTGGGGACACGCATACACATGTGGGAGGAGGTACAGGAAGCCATAGCACAGGGTAGGGGACCACCCAGGGACCTGGACAGCCTCAGAAAAAGATTTAATGACATCAAGCGTGGTGTCTGTGCACACATGGTGGCGGAGAGGCGACATGCCATGGGCACCGGTGGGGGTGCCCCCTTTGTCCTAACCCTGTCACCCCTGGAGCAGCAGCTCACAGATAGGCTTGGTCCCATCTACCTGCATGGACTTCCTGAAATGCTGGACACCGCCCATCCACAGGCAGGTAGGTCTGAGATATGCAGCACAAGTACAGCTCATGGCCCAGCACATGCTGGCCATGGACGGGATGGTGGAGGGCATATGTCCTGTGAACACGTGTGCCCCAACACAGGCAACTGGGGGCCACACCACCAGCAAAACCTGGCAAGGTATCTACAGGGTGTTTGTGACAGATACCTGGGGCTGTGTCCACGACAGTCACAGTCCTGGACGTAGTAGCGCACTGAACAGGTGACCAGCACCGTGGGGGGGGGGGCAGTCCATCACCCAGGTGGATTGCCCCCCCCCCTCCACTGTGCAAGACAGGGAAGGAGCACCGTACATACGGGGAGGGCCTATCACCTTCCACCCTATTATCCCAGCACATGCAGAAGCTAGTTGTACCTGGCATATAGGTCACATGGAAACATCATACATCTGCAGCCAGTCATGCATCACAATATGACAGGGGGGAGCATACAGTACGGACATATATCTAGCCCAACACAAATTGACCTGGGGGGCTCCGCACCCTCCACCTATAACAGCTATGACATGTGTCTGACATTACCTGTCCAGAGACAAATCCCAGAACAGTGACAGAGAATGGCCTCTCACACTGAGATTATGAGGTTGATGCAAACCAACGCCAAATACCACATCACACACATATCAGACACATACTACCCTGTCATTGGCCAACATACAGTAGGGATCCCCCATCCACCCTGACAAGACATTGGGGTGCACATTCCCAATCCTTCCACAACTGCACCTATCCCAACCCCCACACCACCTGAGGCCAGCTCCTATACAGGTAACGTAGTGCCACAGACACATTCCCATGACCCCCACCCACGGTGCAATCCCATGCCCAGCATCGCTCCACCCATCCCCCGAAACAATCCACCACATCCACAGACTACTGGATAGCTGTCCACCCACACCGCACAGTGCCACAGCGGCAGTCCCTACACACGTCTGGCTGACCCAGACACATGCTGCATCACGTACCCTGCATACCACACAGGCCAATGCATAGATATCACTCACACACACATGACAGGCCACACTCACATTCAGGGCTCCCACAAGCACCCCGGGCACATGTCGCATTGAGCCCACATCCCAGGTCACCCAGACAGTGCATACCTAATGCTGCACACAGTGGGCATGGCACTTGCCAACCCATCCCCCCAAACACAACATCGAATGTGACACAGCTCCACCAGTGCAAGAGGCTGCCCCTCCCCGCCTGCCAGGTGCAGCACACTGCATGCACATGTGTTCTCCCCAGTGTAGACACAGGGACAGCAGTTACAGGTAGACAACACATTGCTGCTGGTGGGGATGTACTACACAGGTGTACATATGTGCTCTGCGCAATGCCATCTTTGATGTGTACCCTGTTACACCACCCAGGTGACATCCAGGCCATGGAGGCATATGAGGAGGTGGATGTGCCAGAGCCAGAAGATGCTGAGGGGCCAGGGATCGACGAGTCCAAGGTCGTGGCCAGCACTGATGGTGAGACCCCAGGGACCAATGTGGTGCCCGAGGCAGAGGACGGGGCAGAGGATGTCGACACACCAGTGGGGTCCTCCAGCAGCAGCACAATGGCTATGGAGTGCACGGAGATGGAGGGGAGTCAGCACACACTGCAGGCACTAGGGACATCAGGCACCCCACCCACCAGCATGGATGTGATCCTGGCAGAGCTGCGGGCTCATACAGCCTCATCAAGGCAAGATGCTGAAGGTGGGTAACAGAATAAACAGCAAACCCCCTGGGAGTTGGGGTAACAGTCACAATGACATTCCATGTGCTCCCCAATATAATGACACCATAGCACTTTGTTTCATATGTTATGTGGGAGTCTGTGCCATGTGCGATCCCCCTTCTTCTAGCATGGGTCGCCTGTTGTCATCATTTTAATGAGCTCATACATCCACCCACTATTCACCTCCATATACCCCAAGGAGACGTACAGCAGTCAACATCTATCCCAGATCACTGAGACAGCTTACTCGGCGGACCCCTCTTTCTGGGTAATAGTACCTAGTAATAGTAATAGTCGTAGTAATAGTCGTAGTAATAGTCGTAGTAATCAGTACTGTGCGTCAGGCTTAGAGCAAACAGAGCCTCCCAGATATATATCTGTGTGCCATGAACCCCACGTTATCCGACCTATCTCATACGACCAGTACGCAGATCAATCATTGACCCAATGAACTGAGACATAGTACCATGTGTTATATCTGGGATTCCCACGACCCTCCATCAGTGTCATTTCCTGGTCTGCGGATGCATCATGGGACACATAGATGTCAACATGGTACTGTGTTGCTAGTTGTCGCGTGCATGATTGCTCTGAGGACTGGTCTGTTGTGATACGCCAGACATGTGCATGAGCCACAGTGGGAGGTGCAACACATGTCTTACAAATCACTTTGTGTCTCACCCATAGGCACTCGTCAGGCTCTGATGGCCATTCGGGAGGAGGTGAGCTAGCTGCGTGCCACAGCTGAGGTGATGGCAGCGACGCTAGTGCGGATCTAAGATGCCCAGGAGGTCATGGCTGGACGTCCCCAGCAGCCAGCACCAGCCCCAGAGGCAGTACCAGCAGAACGGGAACAAAGGGGTGGATTGGGCCGTGGTCGCCGTGGATGTGGGTGGCCATGCAGGTCGTGATTGTGGGGAATAGGTCACTCTGTGCCAATAAAGACAGCTAAACCTGATTATACTTATGTGCACGTCTCCGGTGTTTGCCACTGTGCTCCCCTGAGTACTCTGTCCCCCATGTTGTCACCCTGGTCACATGTGCCTCCCCATTTCCCTTAGGGGTGGGGTGTCTGCACTACCACCAATCCACGCACATATGTTATACCATGCCCTGTGTGCCATGCACCATGCCATGTGTGCACCCTTCTACCTATGCGTAGGGGTATACCCTACCTCTCCCGTCAAGCAGGAATATGTTTATGGTGGTACATGTATGTTTTACAGATCTGTTACTCTCTCACACGCCATATCCTCTCCATTGGTCCTCCCACATGTGTGACCGTTCTCTCTGACCCACACCAGGGCCTACGTGGCTGTTTTGCTGCAGATGCTTGCGGAAGACAAGAGACAGACAAAGGTAACTAGCTACAGTCAGTTGTTCACTCTCCCCCTGCGCCTCTAGTGAGCCACTGCTCCCCCTCCAGACCAACATCCACCTGTCTTGGCCTCACCAGCTATCCCTCTGGGCAGCTCCTGGGTACAGCAGTCCATTCTATCCTTCCTGCCACATACCTACTGCTAGCCTTTCCTTTCATCCTCCTATGAGTGTGATGCATCAGATATGCAGCCTACACATCACAGGCAGCATGCATGTGACCATAGCTGCTGGGACACACAGCATAGCAGTACATCACAGGGGCACCAGGGGACACAGACGCCTATGCACATGGCCAGCCCCCACACCTAAGTGTGGAGACGGTCCATGTATGTCACCTATGTCTACTCCACATACACATAGGGATCTACACACATGCCCCATGCTCACGTCACCAGTCTGTCTGTAAGGGAGACACATGACCATTGTGATGTATTAACACAACTGTATTTACAACACGGATTAAATCAGGTACAGTCATCTGTAACCCACAAGTTGGGTCGCGGGAGACAGGACAGCACAGGGCACGTGTGTGGGCACCACAGGGACCCTTACATGCTCCTGGGACGCCCATCAGGGGATGGCTGTTGAGATGCACCGCCCATACCAGCTACACGCTGCATGTGCATCTCGGCAGCCATCCACTGCATGGCACCTGCCAGCCACCGGATAGTGCGGTCCTGGGCCCGCTGGTATTGCAGCACGCCAGCCACTGCCACAGACAGGTCCCGGACGCACCTGCCACCACATACACACAGGGTGCCCGGTGTCTGTGTGGTGGCATGTGCGTGGGCCCTGTCTGTGGCAATGGGTGGTGTAGCTAAACCGAGACGGGCACCATTGCCGCACACATGCGGAAGCTGACAGAGACCCACAGTGCCCTGTGCTGTCCTGTGTTCCCTCCCATAGTCCCCCCTTCACACCCCCCTCCTCCCCCCCTGGCATCTTCCACCCACCCTCGCCCCCTCCCCGCTCTCTTCCTCAGCCCCCAACATATCACATGCACCTTCACCCTCCCCTCCCTCCCGCCCCACCCCACCCTCCACCCCCTTCATGTCCCCGTCAACCTCTTCCGTCTCTGCCGCCTCCTCCTCCTCGACTGGCTGGACTGCAGCTGTGGGGCGTGTTGTGGGGGGGCCTGAAGTTGATGTTCCCTCACCAGCAGCAGCATCCTCTGTGGGAGAAGACAGTCATTAGCACACCATCATGCAATTACTACGCTACATAAACATTGTGTGGCCTCTCACAGGCCGTTGGGCCACTGTGACATGCTGTATTGCGCTGCAGGGGCCGCAACACTCACTGTCACGTTGCTGCAGTGCCCTCCTTTGTAGCCGGTTGAGGACATCCGGGCAGTGCAGCCACAACTCCCATCCCTTTTTCCGTAGGTCCTTCACCTGGGGGGGAATGCAATGGGTGGGAACATTAGGGGACAGATATCTCTGGTGGGTGCCAAACGCATATCACACATCACTGCGAGCAGCAGGGTGCTGCTGCTGCTCAGGCCAGTGGGTTCTCTACTACCTGTTGCTAGTGCCGCCTGCTATGGGCCCATGGCTATGGGTCTGGGCATGTGTGGGGTGCCACCTACATGTCCTTTGAGCAAACCCCCGGACCACCCTTACCCAGTTTCTACGCTCTCCTTGCATGACATGGCAGTACCATGCCATGTGTGGGGTAGGCATGCTGGTCTCCAGGGGAGGTGTTTCTTAACCCCCTGTGGGGTCCGGCACACACCTGTGTGCTTGCCTGACCTACACACATCAGCAGACACACCCGCCATGCCACCATGATATCTTTATTGGAACATGTTTGATGGGTTTTGGTGTCGTGCGGGGATTGGGTGGCCCTGAACACATCACCAGGAGCCACTATCATAACACCAGGATGTCTACTATACCTCTGTGGTCACGACTAGGGCCTCCTGTGAATAGGGCACTTGTGGCCAAATGCAACAGGAGCATGCACCAACACACCTAGCTGGGCTATAGACCACTGTAATCAGGTCCTGGGCCTCCTGGGTTAGGGCAGAGCTGTGATACCCCAACTGATGTAGTTAACCTAACACCAGGATCTATAATAGACCTTTAATCGGGTCCACGGCCTCCTGGGGTTAGGGCAGAGCTGTGAAACCCCAACTGATGCAGTTAACCTAACACCAGGATCTATAATAGACCACTGTAATCAGGTCCAGGCCCTCCTGAAGTTAGGGCAGAGCTGTGAATATGAAACAGATGCAGGTACCCTAAAACCAGGATCTATAATAGACCTCTGTAATCAGGTCCACGGCCTTCTGGGGTTAGGGCAGAGCTGTGAATATGAAACAGATGCAGGTACCCTGACACCAGGATCTATAATAGACCCCTGTAATCAAGTTCAGGCCCTCCTGCAGGTACCCTAACACCAGGATCTATAATAGACCTCTGTAATCAGGTCCACGGCCTTCTGGGGTTAGAGCAGAGCTGTGAATATGAGACAGATGCAGGTACCCTAACACCAGGATCTATACTGGACCTCTATAATCAGGTCCACGGCCTTCTGGGGTTAGAGCAGAGCTGTGAATATGAGACAGATGCAGGTACCCTAACACCAGGATCTATACTGGACCTCTATAATCAGGTCCAGGCCCTCCTGGAGTTAGGGCAGAGCTGTGAATATGAAACAGATGTAGGTACACTAACACCAGGATCTATAATAGACCTCTGTAATTGGATGGCCTGCTCTCATTTGGGGCCCTGCTGCCTTAAGAGGAGGCGCCATTGGGTGCTCCTCCAACATGCTGGACAGCCTGCTCTCATTCGGGGCCCTGCTGCCTTAAGAGGAGGTGGTATCGGGCGCTCCTCCACCACGCCGGATGGCCCGCTCTCATTTGGGGCCCTGCTGCCTTAAGAGGAGGCACCATCGGGTTCGCCCGCACCTGGCGGGCCCACGCCGGAGGGCCTCGCCAGAGGGCCCTTTGGCGTGGCCCTTCGGCAGGAACCAAGGCGCTTTAGCGCGCTGCTCCTCTACACCTTGCCGCTTGACCCTAACCACCTTCCTTACAAGGTAAGCACCCCCCTCCTAGTGCTACCCACAGCCATTTGACACCACAGCTACCCATCGCTCCCTCATTACCTCTCCCCTGTTCTGCAGCTAATCCTGCATTGCACTGAACTGGTCACCCACTCCTTGCACTGATCTGGTTACCCGCTGCTTGCACCGAACTGGTCTCCCGCTGCTTGCACTGAACTGGTTACCCACTGCTTGCACTGAACTGACTATCCACTGGTCACCCGCTGCTTGCACTGAACTGGTTACCCGCTGCTTGCACTGAACTAGCTACCCACTGCTTGCATTGATCTGGTTACCCATTGCTAGCTCCGAACTGACTACCCATTACCTGCACTGTGCTGCCTACTCATTACTTCCACTAAACCTTGCTGCATCGGCCACTACCCTTACCTTACTTTACCTTACCCTTACCCCAACCCATAGTGCTTAGCATGTAGTCCCTATTTGTAACCCAACCTATACTACACACTGCTTAAAATCCAAAGCCATCTCATCACCTGCAAGATAATTCACGCTGCTTTGCTCCCTCTACTCCTCTACTATGGCCCCACATTACATCATCCTTCTCTTCCTCATACTCCCCAATTGTCTCCCCTCTTAACAACACCCTCACTCCTCTCCCCCTACTCTCCCTCTAGCTTCCTCACCACTCCCTCCATTCTATCTTCCAACCTAGCATCAGCCCTTGCGCTACATCTCCCCCTCCCCTCATTCAACCAACCCCTCTCTCGTTAAGACAACCCCACCCTCGCTTCCGTCGTACTGTTTCAACCTTACCCCGCTCTCTACTACTCCTTCTCCTTCTCTCAACAGGTAATATTAACCCCAACCCTGGCCCCCCTCGATATCTTTCTCATTCCAAGAAGAGCTCCTCATGCACCTTATCTAATCTCATCCATATCCCTCTACTCTCCCCTTCTGCCCTCCCTCACTCATGCTCCAGTCTCTCAACCAGAGATACCAACCCCAACCTCAACCCTATCCCCTTTAGAGTCTTGTCCCACCCTCAAAAGAAATCCTCACACACCCTATCTGATATCATCAATGCCCCCCTTCATTCCCCGTTCACTTCCCCTCCCTCATCTCCCTCTTGGAGGGCACATTCATCCAGAGACACCCACCCATACCCTGGTCCATCCAGACCTCTGTATTGCCCTGGCAATAGATCCTCACGTAACAGTTCCCCTAGACCGCTGCCTCACTGTTGAAAGAAGTCCTCATGTAACTTATCCAACCTTATCCATATCCCCCTCCTTTCCCCCTCCGCTCTCCCATTCTCATGCGCCCTATGGAATGCATGCTCACTCGCTAGCAAACTTCCTTTTACTCATGATCTCTTTATCTCCAATGCACTACACCTTCTTGCCCTAACTGAAACCTGGCTCCACCCAGACGATACTACATCCACTGCTGCTCTCTGCCATGGGGGCTACCCGTTCTCCAATACAGCTCCTTCCACTTGTCGTGGTGGTGGTGTTGGGCTCGTACTTTCTCCCTCTTTCCAATTCCAACCCCTCCCGCTGCTCATTCTCACTCTGCCCTCTCCTTTGAAGTCCACTCCATTTGTCTCCTCACACCACTTCCCCTCTGTGTAGCTGTTATCTATCGCCCACCCAACAAATCGAAATCAACTTTCCTCACCGACTTTGACTCCTGGCTCTCCAACTTTCTAGATCCCTCCTCCCCCCACTCTTATCCTTGGCGACTTTAACATTCACGTCGACAACCCTCCAATCCCCATGCTTTAAAACTCCTTGCCCTCACCTCCTCATTTAACCTCCAACTTTGCTCCACTGCCCCCACCCACATGTACGGCCATTGCCTCGACCTGATATTCTTCTCTAACTCTTCACCCTTAAACTTCCACAACTCAATCCTTCCCCCATCTGACCATCACCTTTAACCTTCAATCTTCAGCTTCCGCTGTCTCAAGCCCGGCCCTTCTCCTCCGACCTATTCAGAAACATTTAGAATATTGATCCCTTAACACTCTCCTCCACCATCCCCCCATCTCTTTCCTCCATTTTGTCCTCCAAATATGTCGATGAGGCAGTAGCCTCTTATAATGTTGCACTATCCTCGGCTCTTGACACACTTGACCTGCCCACCCCTCCTCCCGTTAGACGTTCTACTCCTCAGCCCTGGCTCTCATCTACAACCCGCTACTTACACATCTGTGCCCATTCTGCTGAGCGTGCCTGGACCAAATCCCGCTCCCCTGAAGACCTTCTACACTTCAAATTCATGCTTGGCTGCTTCCAGTCAGCAATAGCACTTGCCAAACAAAACTACTTCACCCATCTGACTAACTCCCTAGCCTCTGATCCTCACCGCCTCTTTAACACCCTCAATTCTCTCCTCAAGGTCCCCCCCCTCCCCCAGTTCCGCCCTCACTTACTGCCAAAAACCTTGACGACTAATTCCATGACAAAATCCAAAAGATTACCCTCCAATTCCCCACACCTTCATCTACCTCCCCCTCCCCATTTCTCCCCCCATCCCAACCTCCTCTGCTACCCTCTCCTCCTTCCCCATGATCTCTGATGAGGAAACCACACTCCTCCTTTCCTCTTCCAAACCCACCACCTGTTCCTCTGACACCATCCCCACCCATTTTCTCCACCCCATCTCCTCCATTGTTATCCCCTCCATCTCTCATATTCTCAACCTATCACTCTCCACTGCAACTGTCCCCATCAAGTTCAAACATGCCGTTGTCACACCTCTCCTCAAGAAACCCTCACTCGATCCCACCTGTCCCTCTAATTATCGACCCATCTACCTCCTCCCCTTCATATATAAACTTCTAGAGCGAGCAGTCCACCGATGTTGCCTCGACTTCCTCACCTCCCAGCCCTCCTTGACCCACTCCAATCTGGCTTCCGTCCCCTACACTCCACCGAAACGGCTCTTACAAAAGTCTCCAATGACTTGTTCCTCGCTAAATCTAAAGGCCTCTACTCTGTCCTCATCCTTCTCGACCTCTCCGCTGCCTTTGACACTGTTGACCACAACCTTATCCTCTCCACCCTCTCCTCGCTTGGCTTCAAGGGCTCTGTACTATCCTGGTTCTCATCCTACCTCTCCCATCACTCCTTTAGTGAAAGCTCTGGTGGCTCCTCCTCCTCTCCCACCCCGCTCCATGTTGGTGTACCCCAGGGATCCATCTTGGGCCCCCTCCTGTTCTCTCTCTACACCCAATCCCTTGGCGCGCTTATCTTCTCCCATTGCTTTCAATACCATCTCTATACTGACGACTCCCAAATCTACCTCTCTACACCTAATATCTCTCCAGCAATCCAAACCAAGATCTCTGCCTGCCTTTCTGACATCGCCGACTGGATGTCTCATCACCACTTGAAATTGAACATGGCCAAGACTGAACTCCTCCTCTTTCCCCACAACTCCTCTCTCCTCTTCCCCCCTTCTCAGTCTCCGTGGATGGATCTATGATCCTTCCTGTTCCCTCGGCCCGCAATCTGGGGGTCATCTTTGACACCTCTCTCTCCTTCTCCTTACATATCCTGCACGTTGCTAAAACCTGTCGCTTCTTTCTCTACAACATTAGAAAAATACACCCCTTCCTGTCGGAGCACACCACCAAAGCACTTATCCAATCCCTAATCTCCTCTTGCCTTGACTACTGCAACCTACTCCTTGCTGGACTCCCCATGAGCCATCTCCTCCCCCTTCAATCCATACAAAATTATGCTGCTCGACTAATATTCCACCAATCCCGCCATGCCCACATTACTCCTATCCTCAAGTTGCTTCATTGGCTTCCCATCCAATTCTGCATCCAATTCAAGCTTCTCCTACTCACCTATAAGTACATTCACTCTACAGCTCCTCCGTACCTCTCATCTCTTATCTCTTCCCACATCCCAGCTTGGGATCTTCGCTCCGCTAACAAATTACTTCTATCTAGGCCTTTCACTCGTACCTCTAACTCCCGACTGAGCTCTTTTCACCTTGCTGCACCCTATGCCTGGAACAGCTTACCTGCATCTATACGCCAGGCACCTTCCCTAGCCCTCTTCAAATCTATGTTAAAAACCCATCTCTTCACAGTTGCGTTCAGATCCTGACTATTATCCTTCATCGTAATCTAACCTCCATCATTTTCATGACCGTACTGTAAAACCCATCAAATTGATTAATGTTTTCTTTTATCTTGACTAGATTGTAAGCTCGGATGAGCAGGGACTCGCTTTACAAGTGTTTAATAGTAGTAGTAGGTCTACGACCCTCTGGAGTTAGGGCAGAACTGTGAATATGAGACAGATGAAGGTACCCTAACACCAAGATCTATACTGGACCTCTGTAATCAGGTCCAGGGCCTCCTGGGGTTAGAACAGAACTGTGAAACCCTAACTGATGCAGTTAACCTGACACCAGGATCTATAATAGACCTCTGTAATCAGATATAGGGCCTCCTGGGGTTAGGGCAGAGCTGTGAAAACCCAACTGATGCAGTTAACCTGACACCAGGATCTATAATAGACTTCTATAATCAGGTCCAGGGCCTCCTGGAAGTAGGGCAGAGCTGTGAATATGAGACTGATGCAGGTACCCTAACAGCAGGATCTATAATGGACCTCTATAATCAGGTCCAGGGCCTTCTGGAGGTAGGGCAGAGCTATGAATATGAAACAGATGCAGGTACCCTGACACCAGGATCTATACTAGACCTCTGTAATCAGGTCCAGGCCTCCTGGAGTTAGGGCAGAGCTGTGAATATGAAACAGATGCAGGTACCCTTACACCAGGATCTATAATAGACCTTTGTAATCAGGTTCATGGCCTCCTGGGGTTAGGGCAGAGCTGTGAATATGAAACAGATGTAGGCACCCTGACACCAGGATCTGTAATAGACCTTTGTAATCAGGTCCAGGGTCTCCTGGAGTTAGGGCAGAGCTGTGAATATGAGACAGATGTAGGTACCCTGACACCAGGATCTATAACAGACCTCTGTAGCCAAGTCCAGGGCCTCCTGGGGTTAGGAGAGAACTGTGAAACCCTAACTGATGCAGTTAACCTGACACCAGGATCTATAATAGACCTCTGTAATCAGATCCAGGGCTCCTGGGGTTAGGGCAGAGCTCTGAAACCCCAACTGATGCAGTTAACCTGACACCAGGATCTATAATAGACCTCTGTAATCAGGCCCAGGCCCTCCTGGAGTTAGGGCAGAGCTGTGAATATGAAACAGATGCAGGTACCCTAACACCAGAATCTATTCTGGACCTCTATAATCAGGTCCAGGGCCTCCTGGAGGTAGGGAAGAGCTGTGAATATGAGACTGAGGCAGGTACCCTGACACCAGGATCTATACTGGACCTCTATAATCAGGTCCAGGTCCTCCTGTAGGTAGGGCAGAGCTGTGAATATGAAACAGATGCAGGTACCCTGACACCAGGATCTATAATAGACCTCTGTAATCAGGTTCAGGCCCTCCTGGTGTTAGGGCAGAGCTGTGAAACCCCAACTTATGCAGTTAACCTAACACCAGGATCTATAATAGACCTCTGTAAAAAGGTCCAGAGCCTCCTAGAGTTAGGGCAGAGCTGTGAATATGAAACAGATGCAGGTACCCTAACACCAGGATCTATACTGGACCTCTATAATCAGGTCCAGGGCCTCCTGGAGGTAGGGCAGAGCTGTGAATATGAAACAGATGCAGGTACCCTGACACCAGGATCTATAATAGACCTCTGTAATCAGGTCCAAGCCCTCCTGGGGTTAGGGCAGAGCTGTGAAAACCCAACTGATGCAATTAACCTAACACCAGGATCTATAATAGACCTCTGTAATCAGGTCTAGGGCCTCCTGGAGTTAGGGCAGAGCTGTGAAATCCTAACTGATGCAGTTAACCTAACACCAGGATCTATACTAGACCTCTGTAATCAGCTCCAGACCCTCCTGGAGTTAGGGCAGAGCTGTGAATATAAAACAGATGTAGACACCCTGACACCAGGATCTGTAATAGACCTTTGTAATCAGGTCCAGGGTCTCCTGGAGTTAGGGCAGAGCTGTGAATATGAGACAGATGTAGGTACCCTGACACCAGGATCTATAACAGACCTCTGTAGCCAAGTCCAGGGCCTCCTGGGGTTAGGAGAGAACTGTGACACCCTAACTGATGCAGTTAACCTGACACCAGGATCTATAATAGACCTCTGTAATCAGATCCAGGGCTCCTGGGGTTAGGGCAGAGCTCTGAAACCCCAACTGATGCAGTTAACCTGACACCAGGATCTATAATAGACCTCTGTAATCAGGTCCAGGCCCTCCTGGAGTTAGGGCAGAGCTGTGAATATGAAACAGATGCAGGTACCCTAACACCAGGATCTATTCTGGACCTCTATAATCAGGTCCAGGGCCTCCTGGAGGTAGGGAAGAGCTGTGAATATGAGACTGAGGCAGGTACCCTGACACCAGGATCTATACTGGACCTCTATAATCAGGTCCAGGGCCTCCTGGAGGTAAGGCAGAGCTGTGAATATGAAACAGATGCAGGTACCCTGACACCAGGATCTATAATAGACCTCTGTAATCAGGTTCAGGCCCTCCTGGTGTTAGGGCAGAGCTGTGAAACCCCAACTTATGCAGTTAACCTAACACCAGGATCTATAATAGACCTCTGTAAAAAGGTCCAGAGCCTCCTAGAGTTAGGGCAGAGCTGTGAATATGAAACAGATGCAGGTACCCTAACACCAGGATCTATACTGGACCTCTATAATCAGGTCCAGGGCCTCCTGGAGGTAGGGCAGAGCTGTGAATATGAAACAGATGCAGGTACCCTGACACCAGGATCTATAATAGACCTCTGTAATCAGGTCCAAGCCCTCCTGGGGTTAGGGCAGATCTGTGAAAACCCAACTGATGCAATTAACCTAACACCAGGATCTATAATAGACCTCTGTAATCAGGTTTAGGGCCTCCTGGAGTTAGGGCAGAGCTGTGAAATCCTAACTGATGCAGTTAACCTAACACCAGGATCTATACTAGACCTCTGTAATCAGCTCCAGACCCTCCTGGAGTTAGGGCAGAGCTGTGAATATGAAACAGATGCAGGTACCCTGACACCAGGATCTATAATAGATCTCTGTAATCAGGTCCAGTGCCTCCGGGGGTTAGGACAGAGCTGTGAAACCCCAACTGCTGCAGTTAACCTGACACCAGGATCTCTAATGGACCTCTAATCAGGTCCCGGGCCTCCTGGAGGAAGGGCAGAGCTGTGAGACTGAAACAAATGCAGTTAACCTAACACCAGGATCTATAATAGACCTCTGTAACCATGTGTGATGCCACCTGGGGATAGGGCAGACATTTGAGACTGCAAAACACGCAGGTAACATAACACCAGGATGTGTAATAGACCCTTGTATTCAGGTCTGGGGGCCTTCTGGGGATAGGGCAGGATTGCAGTCAACACCATATGCATCTAAAGTGGCAACAGCTTGGCCCACAGACTGGTATTTCAACCATATTCTGCATGTATGATATGTGATGCTTGCTGTATATTGTGTTGCACAACTGCCATTGTGTGACCTGTCCCCATACACTTACTTCATGTGGGTAGTCGGCAGATCAGTTGTACTGCCTGGTGAGGCGCACCCATGCCTTCCTCACCCGTGCAAGGTCCTGCCTTTTGGATGCGCCCGGGAACAGATACCTCTGCCTGGTGAATATTAGCTCTCAGAGGATCCTGAGCTCCCTCCTGGTGAAAGCGGGCTTTCAGGATCGGCTGTCCATTTTTTCTCTCTCGAGATAGTGCGTGTACGTGCACAACACAGCGCATGCGCGATGGCTCGGTGATGCACATAGCACAGGTGCCGTGTCGCGCACATACACGCGCTATCTTGCGCTACTATGCGCTCCCTGGTGCTATTACGGTGCACAGCACACGTGGGATTTTGGTGCCCCGAACATGTCATAGTATTCTTATCAGAACAGTGAAACGCGCTGCAAATGCTATGGGCTGCTTTTCCAGTCCCCATACACCTGATCTCGCCGCCACGCCCCTATTTGTTAATTTAATTGGTGAATAGCTGTTTACGTTACAGTGGTGAGGCTCCCCGGCGTTGGCCAGTGGGCACTTCATAGGGTGCCTTAGCTTGCGGAGCTCTGTGATGTGCCTTCTACGGCCCATGCTCAGCGCCACCGTAGTCTACAGGACTAGAGTGAGTGGGTATGTTGGCTTTACCGCACACTACAGAGATGTGTCTAACTGTTACCGCCAAGCAAATGGGTGCCGCCTTAGACACTCTTCCTGATGTTGTTGCACTGGGGAATTGAACCCATGAGAGCTGGCTGCATAGTCATTGTACTAAC
This sequence comes from Ichthyophis bannanicus, assembly GCA_033557465.1. Taxonomy (NCBI): domain Eukaryota; kingdom Metazoa; phylum Chordata; class Amphibia; order Gymnophiona; family Ichthyophiidae; genus Ichthyophis; species Ichthyophis bannanicus. Next base: position 1,830,906,336 of record CM066032.1, on the reverse strand, counting down.
CAGTGTGTTATGCCTCTATGGCTGTTGTCATAGCTAGGGCTGGCTACACAACAACTGCACGTCAACGCACATACATTCTGCTGTGCTTACTGAGATAGGGGAGACCCACAGCTAAGGCAGTTTCCAGGCCACGTTACCATAGGCAAATGAGGTGAGGATGTTGTTTTCATTTACAAATTAAAACAATATTCCCATTAAAACATGTTTAACGCCATATGTGTGTCCGTTACAGGCCTACAAGGGAGTTGCCTCTGACAATCTTACTAAGGGCAGCCCACTGAGGGATTGGACTGACGTCTGACCCTGAATTCATCGACTTAACCATTATGCTACATCAACATGTGTTTATCCCATGAATGGCTGGCTGCAGAAGGAGTTCATGTCATCCCACAAACCTTATGAGGTGCTGCATGGGATAGGGGAGACCCAAACATACAGGGAGCCCACTGTGGGATTGAAACCATGATGTATGTCACTGAGGACATCCTATTAACCACTGTACTACATCACTATGGGGTTTTTCATACCAATGGCTGGCCACAGACAGGAGGCAGCTCACTGGACATACTGTCTGCTGTGGTAACCAGGATAGGATAGAGACAACAGTACCCATAATGCAATTCACATGCAGAACAGCAGTCTACATCTGCTTCCCAGTTGGGGTATATACCTCTACAGCATGTCAGCTTGGTAGGGGGGACTGACCATGCATGTTACTGCCACTGACTACCTACAGTCCCTGCCATTGAGCGTGTACTGTGATCACCCTGAGGGTGAGGTCGGGTGGCCAGCACCATGTCCACAGTACCCGAGTTGCCTGTGCTGGCTTTGCTGAAGGTCTCCATCAGTGCTAGTGTGTGAGTGGTATTTGCAGAGACACCTGAGAATGCCCTGTTTCTGTTTGACAGTCATGTCTGCCCCTTGTAAACTGTGATGCAACCAAACTGTTACATAGCCAGTGTGCTTGCCATGTCACTTGTTCCCAGAGCAGGGGTGTGTGTGGACTCACATGATGATGATGTACGTAACAAACCAGCCTCTCTGGGTCAGAGTAGGGGACAGGATCTGGCACCAACATACCCACATTCTGAACATTCCCAGCAGGGGCAGTACTGCAACATGATGACAGGCTGTGGGACCAGCAAACACCTTTCTTTGGGGAACCCAACAGTTGATGCAGGTTGGTACCTGTACCAGGGATGTAACCATACAGGTGATAGGCATGATCAGCTCAGCTGCCCCCCACCACAATCTGCCATTCACCAGCAGAGGCCACAGTCAGGGTGCACCTGCTGCACCCTGCAAGGTGTTACAGCTAGACACATGCTGACTGCACACAGTGTGCTAGCCCATACTTCAAGCATGCTCCCAGAGGAACAAGGTGCACCCAAATGTGGGATATTTGCACCAACACCAAAAAGGTATGTCAATGAATGGACCTCAGGAATGTGAACTCACACATATCACTGGTGAACACACTGTATGGCACTATGTGGAAGGTTGACATGCCATGGTCACCGCACAATCAGAGTGAGAATGCCCTCACAGCATGTCCTGCTGTGGCCACCCTGTCTGTGCAGATGGTGTTTGCCCACTATAATATCTCAGTCACTTCCCTATGCCCTATGCAGATGCATCCTGGATAAATGGCCCTTTAGGGGCCATACCCACAATACCTTGCTCATCATTATGCACATTGGAGGTGGAACAGTGGAAACAGTGCAAACATTGGGGGCTCAGTGGGGTGTGGGCAGCCACAAAACAATGGACACACATACACAGATTACCACACCTATTTGAGCATTATGCAAAGATAGCAGTGGTTGGCAGCCCTGTCCGCAACACCAGTCATGTGTTTCATGCAGGCATTGGTAGGATAATCAAAACTGTTTGGGATACTCTCCATGGTGGTAAACACTGTCAGATATGGATGAGGAGGCACACTCCACATAAATCAGTAAGGTTGCTGTGATGGATCTCTGTTAGAGAGTTTGTGTTTAAGTTACGATTTGTTTTCTGACATTGGTCATAGCTATCTTTTGATGTATATGAGATGTGTTTCCATGTTTATGATGGCGTTGTTAAGGTATGCAAGTGCTAGTAGTGGGGGCTGGCGCTATGCCCAGGACACAACAGCCTTCCTTTTCATTATACTTTGGATGGTGGAGCTTGTGGGTGTGTGTGCTTGTGCCCCTGTTGGGCGATGCTCTGGGGAGAGGTTCACAAATCCAGTCCTGGTGGTTCAGACAGGATTCAGCTTGTCAGGCTGTCCCTACTGAGTATGCATGAGGTACATTTGCATACAATGGGGGCAGTTCCTTCAAATGCATCTCATGCATATTTTTAGTATGGACAGCCTGACAACCTGAATGGTGTTTGCCCTCTGGAACTGGGGTTGCCACCATCTGCTCTGGGGAGTGCACATTATTATTGTGTATGTGCTCTGTAGGGTAAAAGATTGGGACATGGTCTGCAGGAGCCACAGCTGGGACTTGAACCTGTGACCTTCTACCTCTGTACACACTGATTTTGTATACTGCACCGAACTATTGCCACAGAAGTAGTTCCTTCCCAGGGGATACCATAACTGTTCATCTGACAGACCTTGTCTGTTGGACTGCACACCACCCACCTGGACAGGGCTTGGCCTTGGTTTGCTGTGGCAGATAACACTGCCCCCTCCACTGCCAGCACCCCTACGCCACCATGCTGACATACTGTTCTGCCGGTTGTGCTGGTGATGCGCAGTCCCAGCTCATCTAGTGTGCCGGTAGGTGGCTCCCTATGGTGTGGTTTCTTGGCTGGGGGTGCCTACATGGACATGCACACTTCCCCACCGCACTGCCAGCCAATGTTCTGTGGCCTTTGGGTACCTGCTGGTTGATGTCCACTGGGGCAATATATGACACACACTCGTGGGCATGTTTGCCCTTGGTCAGTTGATTTCTTGCTGTTTTTCTGTTTCTGTGTTCCTATGTGCCACCTAGGCATCTGCCTGGTCCACCCTGTGCCCCAGCTACTCCATTGCATGTCCTGCCTTCAGCCCCCTGTATCCCATTTCCAGCCTCACCGTCGTGCCCTCTCATACTTGGGCACTATGCTGCTGCTGTGCATGTATCACTACTATCACTTTTCTTGGTCTCCCTGCCTTTGCTTACATTGCTGACTGAACTGGTTTCTCTCTCCTGCAAATGTGCCTCTAGCACGAGGTTTTCACTGGTGCTAATTTTCAGACCTTCATTTCACAGCGTTAGTGTGCATGGAGCCTCTCCCCGCGCACTCTCTACCCATTGACCCCTTATCTCTGCCCCTAGGGAGCCTAACTCCACCCTCTGGGGAGCCTTATTCCACTCTCTGCGCACCTTAATGCTGCCGGAGACGTTTTCGTGTGATATGTGACGTTCTCGCATGGTAATGCACCATTATCGCATGATAACGTCACGTATCACGTGATAACATCGCAGCTTCGACGTTAGCGCCGTTTAGTAAACATACCCCTTAGTAGCATTCCTCAACGAACTTCATTCCTCACATGATAGGGGTGACATCTTGGTGGTGGTTTCTCTAGACTTTTCCGCAGCTTTCGATCTTGTTGATCACTTACTCCTTCACTCACGCCTTTGGGACGCTGGCCTTCGTGGTACTGTCTTTCATTGGTTTCACTCTTTCCTCTCGTTCCATTCTTTCTCTGTGGTCTCATCTGCTGGTTCACAGTCACTCTCAGATGCTACACCCCTCCCCTGTGGTGTTCCTCAAGGATCAGTCCTGGCCCCTCTTTTATTTAATCTCTTCCTTGCACCACTTGCTCTTTGTATTCAGCAGTCCGGTATGTCAGCTTTCTATTACACAGACATCATCATCGTTCTTGATCACACCAATCCTCTTCATCCCGACCTTGGTCCCCTGAATTCTTGTCTCACCCTCATAGCTGACTGGTTATCTTCCAACTGCCTTCACCTTAACCTGACTAAAACATCCTCCACATGGTTTACCTTTGGGAGTCCCTGCCCTTCACTTGCTCCTTCTCTTGGAAAATCTGCATTCCCCATAGTCTCCTCTTTCTGATACTTGGGGGTCCAACTTGACTAATCTCACCCTTAGGGATCATATTTCCCAGCTCGCCAAGACATCCTATTTCTTTCTCCGTCAAATACGATCTATCCATTCTTTTCTCTCTCCCACTGCCTTGACTACCCTCACTTTATCCACAGTTATATCTCGTCTCGATTTCTGTAATTCTGTTCTCGCAGGTGTCACTTATACCCAGTTACATCGTCTTCAACTTATACAGAATACTGCGGCTAAGATCATAACCCATTCTTCATGTAGAAATCACATTACCCCCTTACTACTTCATTTACACTGGCTTCCTGTAGAATCCTTTATCCTTATCCTTTATCCTTATCCTTTGTTACAATTACCCCGGTTTTCCAAGTTTTTCTTCCTGTTCCATGTAAAAACAGATATATGTATCCTATCTGATGTTTTGTAGTTCTATGTAAACCGCGCTGATAATAAATAGTGCGGTATATAAAAATGTTAAATAAATAAATAAATAAATAAATATCGTATTTACTACAAGATACTTACCTTGGTGCATCAAGTTATTCATACCCATATGCCACAGTACCTAGCTGATCTCCTCCACTTTCATATCCCCAAATGCAACCTCCGTTCCCTTCACATAAACTGCCTCCACCTCCCCCCACCCCCAATCACACATATTCTACAATCCACTTGTCACTCTGCCTTTTACTTCCTTGGTCCTGCCCTCTGGTACTCCCTACCCATACCACTCCGTTGGGAACAGAACTATTCTACTTTTAAATCCTTACTGAAAACCCACCTATTCACCTCTGCATACAACCTCTCGGACACACACTACTGACCTGGCTTATTTGTGTTTGTTGATCTCTCCTCTATGTTTTGTCTATATTTCTTCCTGCCTCCCCTTTCCTGTCATGATTCTAGTTCTTTTCCCTTCTCTGGCTTTGCACCAACTCTGAATATTATCATGATTGTAAACTGCCCTGATGTTATAAAGGGTGGTATATCAAAATTAATAAACATAAACATAAATATGACATTGCAGACCTACTATTAGTACTCTGTGAACTATCATTAAAATCATCCATAGTACCTGAAGATTGGAGAGTGGCCAATGTAATGCCAAAGTGGCAAAATGGTAGAAACCTATATAAAGAGCAAAATTACTGTAGATCAGTGGTTCTCAACCCAGTCGTCTAGGACCCCCAGGCCAGTCAGGTTTTCAGGATATCCACAATGAATATGCATGAGATAGATCTGCATGCACTGCTTCCATTGTATTCAGATCTATCTCATGCATATTCATTGTGGATATTCTGAAAACCTGACTGGCCTGGGGGTCCCAGAGGGCAGGGTTGAGAACCACTGATGTATATAGTCATGGTTTAATGGCAGAAAACCAACACAGATTTAGCCAAGGAAAGTCTTGGCTCTAATCTCTTATACTTTTTGAAGGTGTAAATAAACAGGTGGATGAAGATGAGTCAGTTGATATAATGTATCTGGATTTTCAGAAAGCCTTTGACAAGGTCCCTCATGAGAGATTCTTGGTGAAATTAAAAAGTCATGAGCTAGGAGGCAGTGTTCTGTTGTGGATTAGAAACTAGTTAAAAGATAGAAAACAGAGTAGGGATAAATGGCCTGTTTCCTCAATGGAGAAAGGTAACTAATAGAGTACTCCAGGGTTCTGTGCTGGGCTCACTGCTTTTTAACATATTCATAAATGACCTGAAAATGAGTGAGGTCGAAAAGTAGCAGATGACACAAAATTATTCAAAGTTGTTAAAACACAAGAGGATTGTGAAAAACTGCAAGAGGACCTTGATAAATTGGGATACTGGGCGTCCGAATAGTAGCTGACATTTAATGTGGACAAGTGCAAAATTATGCACTTCGACAAGAACAACATAAACTATGGTTACACAATGCAAGGTTGCACATTAGGAATAAACAGGTGGACAAAGGTGAATTGGTTGATATAGTGTATCTGGACTTTCTGAAAGCCTTTGACAAGGTCCCTCATCAGAGACCTTTGACAAAACTAAAGAGTCATGGGATAGGAGGCAGTGTACTACTGTGGATCAGGAACTGGTTAAAAGATAAAAAGCAGAGGGTAGGGCTAAATGGTCAATTTTCCGAATGGAGAAAGGTGAATAGTGGTGTACCCCAGGGATCTGTGCTGGGTCCGCTGCTTTTTGACATATTCATAAACAACCTGGAAAGTGGAATAATGAGTACACTAAACTATTTAAAGTTGTTATAACCCAAGAGGATTGTGGAAAATTGCAAGAGGATCTTGATAAATTGGAAGACGGCATCAAAATGGCAGATGAAATTTAATGTGGACATGTGCAAAGTTATGCACCTAGGGAAGAACAATCCAAACTATGGTTACATGATGCAAGGTTCAACATTAGGAACCACCACTCAGGAAAAAGATTTAGGCGTCATTGTGGATACCATGTTAAACCTCTCGGCCCAGTGTGCAGCGGTGGCCAAGAGAGCAAATAGAATGCTAGGTATCATAAGGAAAGGAATGGAAAATAAAACAAAAGATATAATAGTGCCTCTATATCGTTCCTTGGTGAGACCGCACCTTGAATATTGTGTGCAATTCTGGTCACCGTATCTTAAAAAGGATATAGCGATATTAGAAAAGGTTCAGAGAAGAGCCACCAAAATGGTAAAGGGGATGGAAGGATACTCCTATGAAGAAAGGCTAAAAAGGTTAGGGCTCTTTAACCTGGAAAAGAGACGGCTGAGTGGAGATATGATAGAAGTCTATAAATTAATGAACGGAGTGGAACGGGTAAACGTAAATCGATTGTTTACGTTATCAGAATATAGAAAGACTAGGGGACATGCAATGAAGCTACAGGGTAAACTATTTAAGACTAATAAAAGAAAATATTTTTTCACTTAACATGTAATCAAACTCTGGAATTTGTTACCGGAGGAAGTAGTAATGGCTGTTAGTGTAGCTGGGTTTCAAAAAGGTTTGGACAAGTTCCTGGATGAAAGGTCCATAAACCTTTATTAAGAAGGGACCCAGGATATCAATGCTTGACCGAGTACAAGCATTGTGGAACCTGTGTCTTTTGGGGAAACTGCTAGGTATGTATGACCTAGATTGGCCACTGTTGGAAACAGGATACTGGGATTGATGGATCTTGGTCTGACCCAGTATGGCATATCTTATGTTCTTATGTTCTAATCACATTCTCCCTTCGCGCCTCTCAAAGCCTGCACGGAGGGAGGGAGGGACGGACCGACCGACCGACCGATTCACCTTGCAGAGGGGGCCCCGCGAGTCAGTCCATGCTGCCGCGGCAGCAGAGGGGGCCCCGCGGCGGCAGCCATCAGTTTTATTTTTTTTATTAAATTTACTTTAGGCCAATGGGGGGGGGGGGTTGGACTGGTAATGGGCTATTGGGGGGGTTGGGACTGGAAATGTCCTGGGGGGGGTTAAGGCTGGAGTGGGCTGATGGGGTTAGGACTGGTAATGGGCTGTGGGCTGTGGGCTGTGGGCTGTTGTGGGGGGGTTTTAGAACTGGTAATGGGCTTTGGGGGGGGTTAAGACTGGTAATGGGCTGTGGGCTGATGGGGCTGTCTGGTAATGGGCTATGGGGGGCTAGGACTTGAAATGGGCTGGGGGTTAAGACTGGAGGTGGGCTGATGGGGTTAGGACTGGTAATGGGCTGTGGGCTGTGGGCTGTTGGGGGGGGTTAGAACTGGTAATGGGCTTTGGGGGGGTTAAGACTGGTAATGGGCTGTGGGCTGATGGGGCTGTCTGGTAATGGGCTATGGGGGGGCTAGGACTGGAAATGGGCTGGGGAGTTAAGGCTGGAGGTGGGCTGATGGGGTTAGGACTGGTAATGGGCTGTGGGCTGTTGGGGGGGTTTAGAACTGGTAATGGGCTATGGGGGGGGTTAAGACTGGTAATGGGCTGTGGGCTGATGGGAGCTGTCTGGTAATGGGCTATGGGGGGGTTAGGACTGGAAATGGGCGGGGGGGGTTAAGACTGGAGGTGGGCTGATGGAGTTAGGACTGGTAATGGGCTTTGGGCTGTTGGGGGGGTTTAGAACTGGTAATGGGCTTTGGGGGGGTTAAGACTGGTAATGGGCTGTGGGCTGATGTGGGCTGTCTGGTAATGGGCTATGGGGGGGACTAGGACTGGAAATGGGCTGGGGGGGGTTGACTGGAGGTGGGCTGATGGGGTTAGGACTGGTAATGGGCTGTGGGCTGTTGGGGGGGTTTAGAACTGGTAATGGGCTTTGGGGGGTGGTTAAGACTGGTAATGGGATGTGGGCTGATGGGGGGCTAGGACTGGTATTGGGTTGGGGGGTTGCTAGGACTGGAAATGGGCTGATGGGTGGCTAGGACTGGAAATGGGCTGATGCAGGGACTAGAAGGGAATGGATGCTGGGTGAGGCTGGAACTAGAAGGGAGCTGATGTTGGGGGAGGATTAGAATGGGATGGGGCTGGAAGAGTAAAATGGAGAAGGGAAAAATATTTTGTGTGGGAGGGATAAAAAATCTATAATTGGCCGAGTATTGGGAGAGTAAGTGGGGATTGAGGATGGAGGGGTAAAATTTGAGTGGATGAAATAGGAATGAGGAAAGAGCAAAAGGAGAAAGATTAGTATGTTAAAGCAGATGTAGAGAGAGAATGGAAAAAAACTAGAAGAAAGGACAAATGGACAGCAGACGATGGAGAGTTAGCAGAAGACACGAAGAAACCAGAAGAAAGTGGCTGGAGCAATTGCAGCTGAAAAAAATGCACAAAAGGTAGAAAAATATCTCTTTATTTTGAATTTATTAATTGGAATATGTCAGCTCTGGTAAATGTGCATCATTAACTCTGCACTTTGTTTAGTACAAGAGCAAATTAATGTATAGTTTTATTTCTACAGTGTTGTACATTCCAAGTTTGGCTTTTGGGATTCCCAGTTTAATTATTGTCTTCCTGTTTCTAAATTGTGATTACTTGTTTGGTGATGGTCTATGTTCTGCATGTGTAACTGAGCTGAGGTGTTCTGTTTATATAATTCCTATTTGACATTGCCACTTGTTCTCTTTCCCCAGTAGGTCATGTATTGTTGTTCTCTGAAATGTATTGGTTTAATATTTGCAGTGTTGCCTTTTGATTGGTAGAGTATGGTGCTTTGTGGGTCCTGGTAGTGCTGTTAGGATACGGCGGGTTTGCTATGGGTTCTAAATGGGCAGTGTTTGTAGTAGTTCCTAATGTGTCTGACAGTTGGCACTGGATTATAGAAATGTAGAAATCTTTTAGTCTTTCTTTATCCATACACTCATTAAGAGGCACGTTTACTAAAAGTTAGTATATGGTAACATTATGCAAATATTTATGCGAATGAGGCCCCTTATGCAAATGAGGCCCCGCACCCCCCTTGGGCCGCCTCTGCTGGGGGCCCACAATTTTTGTTGGCGTAGGGCCTCACTCAAGGTAAATCCGGCCCTGCCTTTAAGTCTAATTGGATGTAGAGGCTTAATTATATATGCACTCTACTTAGCATAGATTTTTCTACTTAATGCTTTTCTTCTTAGTATTTAATGCGGTTTGTCTTTCTCTTGCCCCCTCCCAACTTTTTTTTCTTCTTTTGCTTATCTTTAGGCATTATAGGGTTTTCTTACCACAAGTTATTTTTCTTTAAACTGTATGCCTTATTGCTTGTTTTGATGACTCAATGAAGTCTTCTTGGAATTTGTAAACTGATGATTAATAAAAATTATAGTTGAAAAATAAAGAAAAAATAATGTTAAGTAGTAGTAGTATTGACCACCCCTGCGGAATCTCAACCCCTATATGTATAGCTGCCCTAAATTAAACTGTTCATAGTAGCATAGTATATGATGGCAGATAAAGACCATCATGGCCCATCTAGTCTGCCCAGCAAAGTGGCACGAGTAGGTGCACCTGCCGCTCCATGCAGGTCTCCCCTCCCCATGCCTTGTTTAGGGGTGTATCCACTGCCCGGCGTAAGTCACCCGTATTTGTTGAGATAGCAGAGACAGTTAAGGATATTTTAATTTTATCTTGTTGCTATAAAAGGGGATCCATTGTATCTGTCCCATGACATTTTGATTTCTGTCACTGTATTTGTCCGCACCACTTCCATTTGGAGGGCATTCCAAGCATCCACCACCCTTTCAGTGAAAAAGTATTTTCTGACGTTGCTTGTCAATTTACCCACTTGCAGCTTCGCATGATTTCCTCTAGTTTTGCAGCTTCCCCGTCTTTGAAAAAGGTTTGTTTGTTCATTAATACTCTTTAAGTATTTAAAGGTCTGTATCATATCTCCCCTGTCCCTTCTCTCCTCTAGAGTAAAAATATTTAGATCTTCAAGTCTCTTCTCATATGTCTTCTGACGCAGGCCCTGAATCATTTTGGTCGCCTTCCTCTGAACCGTTTGCAGTCTTTTTATATCCTTTGCGAGATATGTTCTCCAAAACTGAACACAATATTCCAAGTAAAGCCTCAGCAGTGACTTCTACAGTGGCATTAGTACCTCCTTCTTTCTGCTGGCAATTCTTCTTTGTATACAACCCAGCATCATTTTGGCTTTGGCCACCGCCTCGTCACACTGTTTCGCCACCTTGAGATCCTCAGAATTAATCACTCTGAGGTCCTTCTCCTGGTCCATGCACACCAACCTCTCGCCCCCTAACGCATACAATTTCCTTGGATTTCTGCATCCCAAGTGATTGACACTGCACTTCTTTACATTAAATCTAAACTGCCAAGCATTAGATCATTCTTTCAGCTTTTGTAGATCATTCCTCATGCTATCCGCTCTCTCAGGGGAGTCCACTCTGTTGAAAATTTTCATGTCATCTGCAAAAAGACAGGCTTTTCCATTCAGTCCTTCAGCAATATCACTCACAAATACATTGAACAGTACCAGTCCCAGGACAGATCCCTGGGGCACGCCACTAATCTGTGCCCTGTGCTGTCCTGTGTTCCCTCCCATCATCCCCCCCCCTTCACAACCCCTCCTACCCCCCTGGCACCTCCCACCCACCCTCGCCCCTCCCCGCTCTCCTCCTCCTCACCCCCCAAAATATGACATGCACCCTCACCCTCCCCTCCCCTCCCTCCACCCACTCCATGTCCCCGTCGTCCTCTTCCGTCTCTGCCGCCTCCTCCTCCTCCTCGACTGGCCGGACTGCAGCTGTGGGGCATGTTGTGGGGGGCCTGAGGTTGTGTTCCCTCACCAGCAGCAGCATCCTCTGTGGGGGAAGACAGTCATTAGCACACCATCATGCAATTACTACGCTACATAAACATAGTGTGCCCTCTCACAGGCCTTTGGGCAACTGTAACATGCTGTACTGCGCTGCAGGGGCCTCAATACTCACCGCCACATTGCTGCAGCGCCCTCCTTTGTAGCCGGTTAAGGACATCCGGGCAGTGCAGCCGCAACTTCCATCCATTTTTCCTTAGGTCCTCCACCTGGGGGGGAATGCAATGGGTGGGAACATTAGGGGACAGATATCTCTGGTGGGTGCCAAACGCATATCACACATCACTGAGAGCAGCAGGGTGCTGCTGATGCTCAGGCCAGTGGGTCCTCTACTACCTGTTGCCAGTGCTGCCTGCATGTGTGGCTGTGGGTCTGGGCATGTGTGGGGTGCCACCTACATGTCCTTTGAGCAACCCCTCGGACCACCCTTACCCAGTTTCTACGCTCTCCTTGCATGACATGGCAGCACCATGCCATGTGTGGGGTAGGCATGCTGGTCTCCAGGGGAGGTGTTTCTTAACCCCCTGTGGGGTCTGGCACACACCTGTGTGTTTGCCTGACCTACACACATCAGCAGACACACCCGCCATGCCACCCTGATATCTTTATTGGAACATGTGTGATGTGTTCTGGTGTCGCACGGGGATTGGGTGGCCCTGAACACATCACCAGGAGCCACTACCATAACACCAGGATGTCTACTATACCTCAGTGGTCATGACTAGGGCCTCCTGTGAATAGGGCAGTTGTGGCCGAATGCAACAGAAGCATGCACCAACACACCTAGCTGGGCTATAGACCACTGTAATCAGGTCCTGGGCATCCTGGGTTAGGGCAGAGCTGTGAAACCCCAACTGATGCAGTTAACCTAACATCAGGATCTATAATAGACCTCCGTAATCAGGTCTAGGCCCTCATGGAGTTAGGGCAGAGCTGTGAATATGAAACAGATGCAGGTACCCTAACACCAGGATCTATAATAGACCTCTGTAATCAGGTCCAGGCCCTCCTGGAGTTAGGGCAGAGCTGTGAATATGGACCAGATGCAGGTACCCTAACACTAGGATCTATAATAGACCTCTGTAATCAGGTCCAGGAACTTCTGGGATTAGGACAGAACTGTGAAACCCTAACTGATGCAGTTAACGTGACACCAGGATCTATAATAGACCTCTTTAATCAGATCCAGGGCCTCCAGGGGTTAGGGCAGAGCTGTGAAACCCCAACTGATGCAGTTAACCTGACACCAGGATCTATAATAGACCTCTATAATCAGGTCCAGGGCCTCCTGGAGGTAGGGCAGAGCTGTGAATATGAGACTGATACAGGTACCCTAACACCAGGATCTACACTGGACCTCTATAATCAGGTCCAGGTCCTCCTGGAGGTAGGGCAGAGCTGTGAATATGAGACTGATGCAGGTACCCTGACACCAGGATCTATACTGGACCTCTGTAATCAGGTCCAGGCCCTCCTGGTGTTAGGGCAGAGCTGTGAAACCCCAACTTATGCAGTTAACCTAACACCAGGATCTATAATAGACCTCTGTAAAAAGGTCCAGGGCCTCCTGGAGTTAGGGCAGAGCTGTGAATATGAGACAGATGCAGGTACCCTAACACCAGGATCTATACTGGACCTCTGTAATCAGGTCCAGAGCCTTCTGGAGGTGAATATGAAACAGATGCAGGTGCCCTGACACCAGGATCTATACTAGACTCTGTAATCAGGTCCAGGCCCTCCTGGAGTTAGGGCAGAGCTGTGAATATGAAACAGATGCAGGTACCCTAACACCAGGATAGGGTTGCCAACTTTTTCACCGAGAAAAACCCGACACCTGTGGCTCACCATGCCCCACCCATTCTCCGTCCCTAGCCCCACCCCTGCCCCACCCCCAGTCCCACCCATGCTGCACCCCAGCCCCACCCACAAAAATTACCGAGGATAAGTGTAGGCTAACTCCCTTGGACAGATAATAATTAAACTGGGAACCCCAAAAGCCAAACATGAAATGTACAACACTGGAGAAATAAAACTATAAAGTAATTTCCTCTTGCACTAAACAAAAACGCAAAGATGTTAGCAATACACACTTCCCAGACCAGTCATATTCCGGTTAATAAATTCAAAATAAAAAGTATTTTTCTACCTACTGTTTGGGAATTTTAATTTTCAGTTGCAATTGCTCCAGTCACTTTCTTCTGGTTTCTTCGTGTCTTCTGCGAGCTATCCATTTGTCCTTTCTTCTCTTTTAGATGTTTTCCATTCTCTCTCTATATCTGCTTTAACATACTGATCGTTTCCCTTTTGCTCTTTCTCACATTTCTTTCTTTATTCCTTTATCATTCACTCAAATTTCATCTTTCCATTCTCAATCCCCTCTTACTCTCCCAATACCAGGCCCATCGTAGACTTTTCTTCCACACAAAATATCTTTTCCCCTCTCCATTCTAATTCCCCATCCGCATCCCCTTCTAGCCCTCCCCCCAAATCAGCTCCCTTATAGTTCTAGACCCACCCAGCATCCACTCCCTTCTAGTCCGATTCTCCCATGCCGCCACATCAGCCCATTTCCAGTTTTATTCCAGCCCATCACCCATTTGCAGTCCAAGCTCCCCCCATCAGCCCATTTCTAGTCCTATTCCAGCTCCTCATCAGCCCGTTTGCAGTCCTAGCCCAACATATGCTCTTTTCCAGTTCCATTCCAGCCCCCCATCAGTCAATTTCCACTCCAAGCTCCCCCATCAACCAATTTCCAATTCTAGCCCCCTCGTCAGGATAGCATCAAAGGGGGAAGCAATCATATTGGGTGACTTTAATCTACCTGATGTGGATTGGATTACTCCTTCTGCACATCTGGAAAAAAGCAAAAGAATTGTGGATGCTCTCCAAGATGCATTATTTAGACAAATGGTGATGGAACCAACCAGGGAAAGCTCAACGCTGGATGTAGTGCTCACCAACGGTGATAGTGTGTCGAATGTCTGAGTGAGTGCCCCTGTGAGCAACAGCAACCATCACACGGTGTGGTTTGAAATAAAAGCCAAGGTACAGGCCAATCATAGCAAGCTCAGAGTCCTAAACTTCAAATACACTGACTTCAATAAAATGGCAGAGTACGTAAAGGAGGAGATGACGGGGTGGGAAGAGATAAAGGAAGTGGAATTGCAATGGGCTAAACTAAAGGAGGCAATAAAAGGAGCAACAGATAAATATGTAAGAAAAGTAAATAAAAGCAAGAGGAGAAGGAAACCTATTTGGTTTTCCAAGGAGGTGGCTGCTCATATAAAGGCAAAAAACACAACTTTTGAAAAATTCAAAAGCTTGCAGACAGAAGAACACAGAAATGAATACAGGATCCAACTCAAAGAGTCTAAAAGAGTAATAAGGTTAGCAAAATCAAAGGCAGAGGAAAAGATGGCTAAAGATGTTAAGGGTGGCAACAAAAATTTCTTCAGGTATATTCAGGAAAGGAAAAAGATCAGAGTTGGAATTGCAGGACTCAGAAGTGCTGGGAAAGGACTCGTGGAAAGTGACACTGAAAAAGCGAAATTGCTAAACAATTACTTCTGCTCTGTGTTTACTAAAGAAGATCCTGGGGATGGACCAGCTGTGACTCCCAAATATAAAAATGGGAATGAAGTAGATACCACACCATTCACAGAAGAAGAGGTGTTAGAACAACTTGCTAAACTGAAAGTGGACAAAGCCATGGGACCAGATGGGATACATCCCAGGATACTGAAAGAGCTCAGAGAGGTTCTTGCAGGACCGTTAAAGGATGTCTTCAACAGATCCTTGGAAACAGGAGAGGTTCCTCAGGACTGGAGAATGGCTGATGTCGTACCTCTACACAAAAGTGGTGACAGGGAAGAAGTGTCAAACTACAGGCCCGTGAGCCTTACCTCGGTGGCGGGAAAAGTAATGGAGGCACTCCTGAAAGAGCGAATAGTGAACTTTCTGAAAACCAACAGCTTGCAAGACCCGAGGCAACATGGTTTTACTGAAGGACGATCTTGCCAAACAAATCTGATCGAGTTCTTTGACTGCGTGACCAGGGAACTAGATCAGGGGCATGCGATGGATGTCATCTACCTGGATTTCAGCAAAGCCTTTGATACTGTTCCTCATAGGAGGCTTGTCAACAAACTCAGTAGCTTGGGGATGGGTCCCAAGATGGTAAACTGGATTAGAAATTGGTTGACTGACAGACGACAGAAGGTGATTGTACATGGAGCTCACTCGGATGAGAGGAAGGTGATTAGCGGGGTGCCCCAGGGTTCGGTCCTGGGCCCGGCACTGTTCAATGTATTTGTGAGTGATATTGCTGAAGGACTGAATGGAAAAGTCTGTCTTTTTGCAGAAGACACAAAAATTTGCAACAGAGTGGACTCCCCCGAGGGAGTGGTTAACATGAAGAAAGATCTACAAAAGCTGGAAGACTGGTCTAAAGCTTGGCAACTACGATTTAATGCAAAAAAGTGCAGTGTCATGCGCTTGGTTAGCAGAAATCCAAGAGAAATGTACGCGATAGGGGGAGAAAGGTTGGTATGCACAGTTCAGGAAAAAGACCTTGGTGTGATTATCTCTGCTGATCTCAAGGTGGCAAAACAGTGCGACAAGGCGGTGGCAAAAGCCAGGAGGATGTTGGGTTGCATACAAAGAGGGATTACCAGCAGAAAAGAAGAGGTACTTATGCCACTGTATAGGTCACTGGTGAGGCCTCACTTGGAATACTGTGTTCAGTTTTGGAGACCATATCTTGCAAAGGATGTAAAAAGACTGGAGACTGTTCAGAGGAAGGCGACCAAAATGATTTGGAGCCTGCGTCAGAAGCCTTATGAGAAGAGACTTGAAGACCTAAATATGTACACTTTGGAGGAAAGGAGGGACAGGGGAGATATGATTCAGACCTTTAAATACTTAAAGAGAAATGATGAACAAACAAACCTCTTCCAAAGACGGGGAACCTGTAAAACTAGAGGGCATAACATGAAACTGCAAGGGGGTAAATTGAAAGGCAATGTCAGGAAATATTTTTTCACTGAAAGGGTGGTGGATGCTTGGAATGCCCTCCCGATGGAAGTGGTAGGGGCGAACATGGTGACAGAATTCAAAAAGGCATGGGACAAACACAGAGGATCCCTTTACAGAAATAGGATAAAAACAAAATAAAGGGTACCATCTAACTTCTGAACCATATAACGTCTCAACAAATAGGGGTGTCCTACATGGAGTGGTGGGTTTACCCCTGAACAGGGATATGGGGAGGGGTGGCCTGCGCGGAGCGACAGGTGCACCTACTCTTGCCATCTTGCTGGGCAGACTGGATGGACCATGATGGTCTTTATCTGCCGTCAACTACTATGTTACTATGTTACTATGTCAGCCCACTTCTAGTCCTATTCCTGCCACCATCAGCCCATTTCCAGTCCTATTCCAGCTCTTCATCAGCCCATTTCCATGCTAGCCCTCCCATCACAGGCCATTTCCAGTCCTAGCCCCCCCATCACAGCCTCTTTCCAGTCCTAGCCCCCCCCCCCCATCACAGCCTATTTCCAGTCCTAGGCCCCCCCACCATCACAGCCCATTTGCAGTTCTAGCCCCCCCATCACAGCCCATTTGCAGTCCAAGACCCTCCCCAACCATCACAGCCCATTTGCAGTCCTAGCCCCCCTAATCACAGCCTATTTCCAGTTCAAGTTCCCCCTCCCCCCACCATAGCCCAATTCCAGTCCAGGTCCCCCCCATAGCCCAATTCCATTGCAGCCCCCCCCCCCCATAGCCCATGTCCAGTCCAGGTCCCCTCCCATAGCCCAATTCCAGTTGAGGCCCCGTCATTGCCCTTTGACAGTCCAGTTTTCCCCACCCTTCGCCTATTTCCAGTCCCGGTCCCCCCCCATAGCCCAATTCCAGTCCAGATCCCCCCATAGCCTATTTCCAGTCCAGGTTCCACCCCCCCCCTATAGCCTAATTCCAGTTTAGGTTCCCCTCCCTAGACCATTTCCAGTCCAGATCCACCCCCCATAGCCTATTTCCAGTCCAGGTTCCACCCCCCCCCCCATAGCCCATTTCCAGTCTAGGTTCCCCCCCTATAGCCCATTTCCAGTGCAGGAACACCCTCCCCCAATAACCCAATTCCAGTCCAGTCCCCCCCCAACAGCCTATTTCCAGTTCAGGTCCCCCCCCCATTGCCCATTTCCAGTCCAGGTACACCCCATCACAGCCCATCCAGTCCTTGGTCCCCCCTCCCCCCCATCAAAGCCCATTTGTAGTCCTAGCCTCCCCCCCCCCCCCCGACCAGCCCCGCGGCTGTCTGAGGTGCTTCAGAGGGAGCAGGGGAAGCCCGTGCGAGGCCCCGGCTCCCTCTGTACAACCGCCAGCGGGAAGATATTTTTCCTTCACGCTGGCGGTTGTTTCTGTGAAGCCGCGAATGCTGGGAAAGGTTAAAGGGCACCAGGATCTATAATAGAACTCTGTAATCAGATCCAGGGCCTCCTGGAGTTAGGGCAGAGCTGTGAAACCCCAACTGATGCAGTTAACCTGACACCAGGATCTATACTAGACCTCTGTAATCAGGTCCAGTCCCTCCTGGAGTTAGGGCAGAGCTGTGAATATGAAACAGATGCAGTTACCCTGACACAAGGATCTATAATAGACCTCTGTAATCAGGTCTAGGCCCTCCTGGGGTTATGGCAGAGCTGTGAAACCCCAACTGATGCAGTTAACCTAACACCCGGATCTATAATAGACCTCTGTAATCAGGTCCAGGGCCTCCGGGGGTTAGGGCACAGCTGTGAAACCCCAACTGCTGCAGTTAACCTGACATCAGGATCTCTAATGGACCTCTAATCAGGCCCAGGGCCTCCTGGAGGTAGAGCAGAGCTGTGAGACTGAAACAGATGCAGTTAACCTAACACCAGGATCTATAATAGACCTCTGTAACCATGTGTGATGCCTCCTGGGGATAGGGCAGACATTTGAGACTGCAAAACACGCAGGTAACATAACACCAGTATGTGTAAT
Source organism: Ichthyophis bannanicus (assembly GCA_033557465.1). NCBI lineage: Eukaryota > Metazoa > Chordata > Amphibia > Gymnophiona > Ichthyophiidae > Ichthyophis > Ichthyophis bannanicus. Next base: position 1,830,888,001 of record CM066032.1, on the reverse strand, counting down.
AGACCCGTGTATTCAGGTCTGGAGGCCTTCTGGGGATAGGGCAGGATTGCATTCAATTCCATATGCATCTACAGTGGCAACAGCTTGGCCCACAGAGTGGTATTTCAACCATGTTCTGCATGTATGATATGTGATGCTTGCTGTATATTGTGTTGCACAACTGCCATTGTGTGACCTGCCCCATACACTTACTTCACGTGGGTAGTCGGCAGATCAGTTGTACCGCCTGTTGAGATGCACCCATGCCCTCCTCACCTGTGCAAGGTCCTGCCTTTTGGATGCGCCCGAGAACAGACACCTCTGCCTGGTGCATATTAGCTCGCAGAGGATCCTGAGCTCCCTTCCGGTGAATGCGGGCTTCCAGGTTCAGCTGTCCATTTTTCTCTCTCGAGATAGAGCGTGTACATGCGCGACACGGCACATGCGTGACGGCTCGGTGATGCACATGGCGCATGTGCTGTGTCACGCACATACCCTACTATGCGCTACCTAGTGCTATTACGGCGCACAGCACATGTGGGATTTTGACCCCCAAAACACGTCATTGTATTCTTATTGTAACCCAAGGGTTAAAATTGGTGCTTGCTCTAAAGTGGGTGACTGGTTTGAATTGTTGTTAATTATACTTGATAGTTTGGAGTCCTGAGTGAATATTAATGTACTGGTTATTCAAATTGGACAACGTTTTAGGAAATTTTATGGAGGAAAATGTATAACGCCTAAAGGAATGTATAAATTTAAAATTGGAAATAATAGGATATTTAAGTTAGATAAGCTGAATGGAATCATAGGTTTTGGATATTTTTGGAAATATTTTAATGTGTAAACCTTCCAAATTAAGGTCTTGCCATTCACTTTAATGGGAAATTACAGTTGAAAAGAAAACTGATTTTTCTTTGCAAAATTTAGAACATGCTTTAATGCCTAATCTACATATTCCTAAAGCCTGCTTGTGATTGGTTAGCAGCTCTAGAATGTAAATTGGTGATGTCAGAAGAGTCACCGTAACCTTGACAACAGAAAAGTTATAGTTTGATACGTGCAGACTTTCTATTGGTCCCAACGCCCCCTGCATTTGTCCAATCAGAGACCCTTCCTGGGCCTAGCACCCAGTTCCCTCTTCCCAGGCTATTCTAACAATGGTACAGTTTCTAAACATAGATACAATTCTACTGCAAGGTCGTTTCTAGCTCTAGGAATGCAAGTATTGAAACATTTCTATCATCAGAACACAAGAGAATAATAAAGGATTTATGAATTCATGAAAAACTTCTTGTTAAGCAGTTTAAAACAGCTTTCTCAAACTTTTACAGATCCTTGGTTCTTCTCAGATGGGGGTTGGAATCAGGGCCTAACTTACAGGCCTTTCATATTTGCAGGCTATCATAGGCCATAGCCTACCACATTCCCCCCTTTGATTATTTCCACCCGCAAGTTAAAAAGGGTGGGAATTAAATCACACATTATACTCGTGTCACATCATCATGTTGGGGTATAGGGTAATATTGCCACATAGCTAAAACTTTTGTAGCTGCCTTCCGTTCTACAGTGTTATCAATAACTGAGGTTATCATACGTAAGCAAAGGGGTAATAGGCATGGAAGCAACACACATATAGTTAATATGAATAATACAATAAACGCAAGGGTCTTTAGACCACCTAACCATGAAAATGCTGAACCAAACCATCCATCAAGCTTCAGACCATGCCAAATTTGAATAGGCACATATGTTTGTCTTCGCATTTGAGTAGCAATATCTTCAACAACTTGTCCATTATTGTCAATTTGCAAACAACAGTTGGTTAAATTCAATTTTCCACATACTCCACCTTCAGCTGCTAACAAATAATCCAGAGCTAAACGATTCTGATAAATGGCTGTGCGCATTTGTGTGCTTTGCTTAGCTAAAAGAGTTAGTGCTTTACTAGTTTCATTAGTTATTATTTCAACAACAGCCTGCAAGCGTATAATACGATTTATCATGTATACAGGAGCGCGGTATCCCCATGTCCCATCTTGTGTCCAAGTGGCGGGTCCATAGTATGAAATGATTCTCTCAGGTGGCCACTCTTCATCATCCCATTTGTCCCATTGGCCTATTTTCAAGACCTCTCATTTCTGTTCAAACCCAATTGTTCTCCATGGGAAATGGGCAGAAGAAAGAAGGAAGGTCGTATAGTTCCCAATACACATGCTCCTCCCCAATGGTGAGGAAGCCTAGCATATGCTCGGGTTCCACAAATCCAATATAGTCCAGGTGGAGCTTGCCAGGTACTATGAAACGCTAAATTAGTCCAGATGCTGGCAAGATTAGGAAACAGGACTAAAGGGTTGGGGGGCTCTGGAGTATTTACCCCCAACCACCAGGACGTCTTCTTAGTGGTACTGTTGTAAAACTTCTGATTGAGACAGACCAGCTGTCCGACTTGCATAGTAAACTGTGGTCCTGTACGAGCAAAACACAAGTTACCAACAATAGGGTGAGCCAGTACCCACTCACTGGTAGTGTTATGTAACGCAGTCTGATTATAAGGAATGGAATAATTCACTTCTTGCACCTCCTAGGGCCATTGGTCTCCCATCTTAGTTCCGCCACAGAAGAAACAATCAGAGATGTGGAGGCTAGACGCCACTGCCCCAGCGAGTTCAATGAACAAGTTTTGGGAGGTGTGAGGGATTTCAAATTCCGCCTGCATGGCCTCATTAAAGGAGTGATGTATTCGATAAGGTACGGATACATGAGTCTTAGTATTCAGCTGTATATGTATAAAAGTTCCAGGATCTATGCCTCCTCCTGCTATACGTAACCCAAATCTGAACCCCTGCTTCCACTGGCTAGGGTTAAGTATGAGGAGCTGTAGAGGATTGCAGGCACCTTTCTTGCACTTCTGAGGCTCAGGTAACGATAATCTTTCCAAGCTGGCTATGCGATTATCTCCATCTCGTCCAGTAGACGGTTGGGGAATACTTTCCAGTACACTTTCTCCATCCGTATGCTCCTTCAGGACACATATATTTATCATCATAGTAGTAGGCCTGTTCCCAAGACCCACACATGTAGTAAGCATTTCTGTTTATTACATCACAGGCATCAAAATTCAGGATAACGAGTCTTGTGGGATCAGGGAGTTGACGTGTGGCATTTATGAGGGCCCCCTCCTCATCATTCCAGCGCACCTCCAGTACATAATAAGAGGGGTTCTGACGAGGGTTGAAGCAAGTTTTACTCTTTCCTTTAGTACAGATATTCAATTCTGTACCATTATACACACATCGACTAACTATACCAGTGCAAGTATAGTAGGAATGATAAAGTAAAGTCTGAGTGACCTTTATCCCAGTTCGGGTGGTAGTTATACAAGCTGCACAAGGGGGTAGGGCAAAAGTCTTATCCAGGAATCCCAGGGCTACCACCCCCATAAAACAGTAGTAGAGGAATGGAGGAGTGGTCTAGTGGTTGGGGCAAGGTACTTCGGGCCAGAAGGTCAGGGGTTCAAATCCCACAGCAACCTTGGGCCGGAAGGACTGGGGTTTCTAGTCCCACAGGTGCTCCTTGTGGTCTTGGGCAAGCCACTTAACCCTCCATAGCCCATGTTCCCTGTAAAATAGTTCTCTGTGTGCTGTGCTTTCCTGTCTAATCAATGTGTTTATACCTCAAAAATTTCCTTTCATGATTTGACAATTTCCAATCTGTAATCAAACCGCTGCTGATCGCTGGAAGTAGCAGTATACAAATGTATACTGTATAAATAAATAATGTATAAATAAATAGAAGAACATCATGACTACAGTCTTTAGAGATCAACTGAAATATTGGGAACGATGAACTTGTAGAGTCTTTTTCTTCTTCTTCTTCTCTGCTTCCGCTGTATGTAGACCTGTCGACTGCCACCTTTGTGTGACAGGGGTAGGATTGTGGATCCTGAAGACTCTTGCAATGCCGGCTGTCTCCGCAATGTAAGCTGCAATGGAGTTTCAGGGTCCTCTACTGAAGTCCATTGACCAAGTTCAGGAGTGGCTGCCAGATTTACTTGACTATGATGGATCCAGGGTTCAAACTCTGCAACTTTTACTGCAGTTGGAGTTGATAGAATAACAACATAAGGTCCCTTCCAATGTGGTGCCAACGGGGTCTTTCTCCACTCTTTGATCCACACTGACACTCCAGGCTTGAAGGGATGCAGAGGTTCCGTCAAATTAATGGGCAATCGATTTTGTACCCAGGTGTGAAGACTCTGCAAAACAGAACCTAAAGCCAATAGTTCTTGTCTAGTTATTTCAGATCCAATTTGTTTCATATCTCCTTTTATTCCCTGTACAATGGGTGGGGGTCGCCCATACAAAATCTCAAAAGGGAAAACTCCTAAAGACTTGGTTGGAGCAGAACGTATCCTAAGAAGGGCTATAGGGAGAACCTGGAGCCACTTTAGGTGTGTTTCTTGACAAAGCTTGGACAACTGAGATTTCAGGGTCCTATTCATACGTTCTACCTTCCCTGAACTCTGGGGTCTATAAGCAATGTGCAACTTCCATTGTATCTGTAGAGCTCGAGCTAACTGTTGGGTCACTTGGGACACAAATGAGGGTCCATTATCTGATCCTATAGTCAATGGTATTCCAAATAAAGGAATAATCTCTTGGAGCAGTATTCTAGTGACTTCTCGAGCTTTCTCAGTTTGGGTGGGAAAAGCTTCTACCCACCCAGCAAATGTGCAAACTAAGACCAACAGATAGTGATATCCATTTCAGTAAAATCCACCTCAATATCACTCATAGGGGTAACTCCTACTGACTGAACTCTTGGGGGTGGATTGGGACCCTGCTTAGCATTATTCTTAGCACATGTCAAACATTGCTGTGCCACTGAATCGGACAGGGGTCCTAATAGTGAGATACAGAAATGGGGTCTTAGGGCTCTCTTCATGGCAGTTTTCCCATAATGTGTGGCCTGATGAAAAGCATGAACAAAGGCCGGTCCCAATGCTTCAGAAATAACTGTGGGACCTGGGGGTGCGCTACCCTCTGGAGGTGGCAGCACTATCCAACCTTTTTCTGTTATGACACCCCCTCCTTTTCACAGAAGTAATCTAACTCTCTTGTAGTATATCGATGGGCCCATGAGCTAAGGGGCACAGGGAATAAGGCTGCCTGCACCAAAGTATCTTGGGTCAAAACTCGTCCAGTTGTGGCTGCTTTTCGGGCAGTGTCATCAGCAAACCTATTCCCTCGGGCAACTTCTCCTATTCCTGTTTGATGACCTCGACAGTGCATGAGTGCAACTTGCTTAGGGGCCCACACAGCATCTAATAATATCAATATCTCGGGCCCATACCTAATGGACTTGCCTCCTGAGGTGATCAACCCTCGTTCTTTATACAGGGCTCCATGTTCATGCAAAGTTGTGAAGGCATACTTGGAATCTGTGTACACATTTAAACAGAGCCCTTCTCCTAATGTCAGTGCTCTAGTGAGAGCTATCAGTTCAGCCTTTTGTGCTGAAGTTCCTGGGGCCAGAGCTGAGGACTCAACTACCAGATCAAGGGTCACCACTGCATACCCGGCACAATGATGCCCATTGATGACAAGACTGCTTCCATCTACAAAGAAAGTCCGTTCAGGGTCCTCCAAAGGAACATCAGTCAGATCCAGGCGACTTGAGAATACAGTGTCCATAATTTCCAGACAGTCATGATCAGGGGGGCCAGGACCAATTGGGAGCAACGTAGCAGGATTCAGAGCTTGACTGACCTTCAATTGTATCTGGGGGTTCTCACACAGCATACTCTGATACTTCAACATTCGTGAATTTGTGAGCCAGAAACTTCCTTTGTGTTCCATGAAGGTCAGAACAGAATGTGGTACAGTAACTTGAAGATTCTGTCCCAGAATGAGCTTGTCTGCTTCGCTTATTAGAAGGGCTGTAGCTGCAACAGCTCTCAAACAAGGGGGCCAACGTTTTGTTACCACATCCAACTGTTTTGACAAATAGGCTACTGGCCATTGCCAAGATCCAAGAGATTGAGTCAGCACCCCTAGAGCATTTCCTTCTGACTCATGAACATAGAGACGGAAAGGTTTCTGGACATCTGGTAGACCCAGAGCTGGTGATGACATCAGAGCGGTTTTCAGAGATTGAAATGCTGCATCCTGTTCGGGTCCCCACTCCAGTGGAGACTTTTCCATTCCTTTGGTAGCTTGATACAATGGTTTTGCTAGCAGAGCGAAATTGGGGATCCATATACGACAGTATCCTGCGGCCCCCAGGAAGGCTCTTACTTGCCTCCTGGTGGTTGGAGTGGGAATACTGCACACAGCTTCTTTGCGTTCCGGTCCCAAGCATCGAATCCCGCTAGACAACTGGAACCCTAGATATTTAACTTCAGTTTGACATAATTGCACCTTGGCTCTTGAGACTTTGTATCCAACCTCGTTTAGAAGGTGCAAGAGTTCACTGGTGGCTTGTAGACATTCACGTTCTGAATTTGTGGCTATAAGCAGGTCATCCACATACTGAAGGAGAACCCTTTGTCCTGGGTTCACTGAGTAGCTTGAGAGATCTTGATTTAAAGCAGCACTGGAGAGGGTAGGTGAATTCTTGAATCCTTGGGGTAGTCGAGTCCAGGTGAGTTGGCCCGCCTCCCTGTTGTGGGGTCTTGCCATTCAAAGGCAAACAAAAGTTGACTGGTGGGGGCTAGGCGTATGCAAAAGAAGGCATCTTTCAGGTCCAGGACAGTGAAATGAGTAGCCTCAGCGAGGATCAGTCCCAAGAGAGTATAAGGATTTGGTACCACTGGGTGTATAGTTTCAGTTGCATCATTTACCCGCCTCAGATCTTGTACTGGGCGGTAATCCCCTGTCCCAGGTTTCATGACTGGGAGAAGGGGAGTATTCCAAGGTGACTGGCACTCCTTGAGAAGTCCATACTTCAGTAGTTTCATCATATGGCAGTGGATACCTTCAATAGCTGGTCGAGGAAGAGGATACTGCTTCACATGCACTGGTTCCGCTCCTGGCTTGAGGGCGACAATGACAGGGGCTATGTTCTTCGCTAGGCCAGGTGGATTATCTTCTGCCCATACCTCAGGCGGGGCTAAAAGGTTGGGGGGTATACAGGAACTAGCTGGCTTAGTTGGAGATACGCTGTAAAACCGCCACTCTTCTTCTCGGGGAACAGTCAGCACCATCAATCCAGCAAGCTTTGAATTCACAGTCATTTGCATTTCTCCTCCTTCAGCAAAGGATATTTGCGCCTGAAGCTTGGCAAGCATATCTCGGCCCAAAAATGGAATAGGGCACTCAGGCATATACAGGAACTGGTGCGTTATCTTCTGTCCCCCTAGTTCACACATGCGGTTCTGCAGAAAAGGCTTGTTGGCCCTGGCCCCAGTGGCCCCAATAATGGTGACAGATCAAGAGAAAAGAGGGGCTACTGGCTTTGCCACCACTGAATGTTCAGCTCCTGTATCCACCATAAAGTCCATATATTGGTCCCCTACTTTCAAACTGACCATAGGCTCCTGGGGACCCAGGGTGAACTTGGAGCCCGGTCTGGCCTAGTCTTCATCCATGTCATAGCCCGTTACAACTGCCACTCCCTAGATAGCTTCTTCCCTCTCTCGCTGGAACTGTGCTCGAGTCATTCCTCCACGACTCTGAAATCGACCTCCTGTTCTCCAGGGACTCCCTCCTCCCCTCCTGGAGGTGGAGTCAAGATGCGGGCATTCACTTCTCCAATGTCCTTCCTCTCTGCAATGGGCGCACTGATTCGCACCCAGTGGGGTCCAATCATTTTCACGACCCCTTCCACGTCCTCTGCTCCTTCGATTAGGAAAACCTCCTTCACGTCGTTCAACTAAAGCGGCAGCAAGAAGATCTGCTTTATTCTTCATCTTATGTTCACTTTCTCTGTTACGTTCATTTTCACAATTCACAAACACTTTCTGAGCAACTTCCATTAACTGGGCTGTATTCATGCCCGCAAATCCATCCAGTTTTTGTAACTTTCGTTTTATATCTCTCTGGGACTGACTGACAAAGGCTGCGTTTACCATACGCAAATTTTCCTGAGCGGCTGGATCGTATGGGGTATACAATCTATAGGCTTCAGACAACCACTCATAAAAGACCGCTGGGCTCTCATCCGGACCCTGGATAACTTCTGATACCTTCCCGATATTCATGGCCCTCTGGCCTCCCTTCCTCAGGCCCTGCAACAAGGCCTGGCGAAATCGAGTTAGGGCCGCCGCCCCCCTTTCGTCATTCGGATCCCATCTAGGATCTTCATTTGGGAAAGCTGCGGTGGCTGCTTGTGGGAGATTCATTTCCCCCCCTTCTACAGGATTCTCTTCTAACCAGCGGATGGCTGCTTGCACAATTTGCGCTCGCTCCTCAGTAGTAAAGAGAGTGGACAGGAGCTGGCGACAATCAGTCCAGGTAGGCTGATGAGTTTACATTATACTAGACATTAACTCTGTCAATTCTTGGGGTTTTTCGGTATAGGACGCATAATGCGTTTTCCAGTTCAATAAATCAGTAGTGGAAAAAGGCACGTAAATTAGACTGGTTGGTCCTGGCGCCATCTAGCCATGTTCATTTAGGATAGGCAAACCAGGTACTTGACGCAATGGCATTAGGCGCCCTGCTTTCTCCTTCTTCTTTGGGGTTACACTTCTTAAATCATACGGTTCCCGGGTATAGGCTTCCTTGGTGGGTGACCCTGGACTGGCAGGAGAGCCTCCGCTCCCAGTATCATCAGAGGACCCTGGTCCCCCTGATGTACTTGGGCCAGACTCGGGGCTATCACTCGGGGAAGTGGGCTTCTTTTGCTGCTGCAGCGGTAATTGCTGGGGTACCTCATCAGGTTCTGCTTCAGGTGGTGGAGCTGGTGGAACTACCCTATATGGGTACTGGGGTAAACGGGCCAGGATTTCTGGGGACTCTGAGGCAGAATACACAGGCGGCTTCCCCTCCTCAAACTTCCGGGTCCCCCTAGTGGTTGCTACTAGTATTCTAGACTGTTCCTCATAGCAACGCTTCATCCATAAGGGCTGCCTCTCACAAATACCCAGCCAGGAATCTATGTAGGAGAACTGATCAGGGTACGTTTTTTGTACAATCTGATGAACACGGGAGACTACTCCCACATCAAAAGTGCCCTCACGGGGCCATGAAGTAGCTAACACTGGCCACTCCCTCTCACAAAGCATTTTTAATCGAGATGGAGACATTCTTATTCCATATTCTCCAGAAAATCCCTTACGGAAATTCTTGATCATACATTCCAATGGAGTTTGCGTAGACTCCGCCCCTCCCATAATCGTAATGACGTACACGACAACAGACAGTAAGGGTAGGTAGTATGGCTGCCGGTAAGGGGTCCGTTCAGCCCAAAGAACAATGGGGGAGACAAACACCAAACGCTTCCTCCTTTTCGCGACCTGGGCACGGTCGCCCGGCCAGGAACTGCGCTACTCAGGAGTCCGCTCTCACTCGGTCTGTGTTTCAAGACCTCTCAATCACACAAACAGTCATTACATCAACAAGAAATTATTTTTCAAATGCCCAAGGTTTTACTGACTAACTCATCCCAAAGGGTCGGTGGCTTCGGCGTCCGCTATCCCTTATGCGGAGCGTACTAGGACCGCCCTTATGAGAGGTGATCAGGCTCTCTCGTCTTTACGCACTTATGCAAGACGTTCCCAGTTAGTCTATACCAAATTTGTCTCACATACTCATGCAAGACTTTCCCCAGGCTTCACTGACTATCAAACAAGAAAATGTCTACTCACCGGATCCGGTTCCTGATACCAAACCAGTTCATGGATTGGATCCTGGACTCCCCTTGGGTTCGGAGGTGTTGGCCAGCTGGACCCATTGGTCCGCCGAGGCGAGGCGTAACCCTCCCCGATACAAGAGGACCGGTGGCACTGGAGGTTTCCCCTGCGGTCGGACAGACATGGTTCCAACCGGACCAAACCTAGAGGCGAAATGCGTGGAATATTCGCTTGAATACCATTCACTATCCGCACATTCCTGGCCAACGCACCAAGAATATGAAGCAGCGAAGTGCAGACAATGAATAAATCCAGGAGTCAATTGCAGGGTCAAAGCCAATTTATTGTGCACAAGGCCCAGACAGTCGAGCTTCAAAAAGGACTGAGCAAAGTTCTTACAGAAACATATTTATTTTATACATTTCTTTTCAGTTTGATACATGCAGACTTTCTATTGGTCCCAACGCCCCCTGCTTTTGTCCAATCGGAGACCCTTCCTGGGCCTAGCACCCAGTTCCCTCTTCCCAGGCTATTCTAACAATGATACAGTTTCTAGACATAGATACAATTCTACTGCAAGGTCGTTTCTAGCTCTAGGAATGCAAGTATTGAAACATTTCTATCATCAGAACACAAGAGAATAATAAAGGATTTATGAATTCATGAAAAACTTCTTGTTAAGCAGTTTAAAACAGCTTTCTCAAACTTTTACAGATCCTTGGTTCTTCTCAGATGGGGGTTGGAATCAGGGCCTAACTTACAGGCCTTTCATATTTGCAGGCTATCATAGGCCATAGCCTACCACACCGTCAGCTGGGTAGCAGTGGTGTTTCCATCAACAGGAGCTCCCATAAAAGGAATTCCAAAGTCATCAAACTTAACAAGAAAATTCTACAGCTACAGATACCAAACAACTGCTGCAACTACGGAGAGTTAAGTGCTCGTAAAGACTGTTTTGTGAGAAAAAGGACAATTGATACATACCTGAGAATAGAAATTGATAGAAGTGCTGTTCTGAAGTTTTCTGTAGAGATAAAAGTTATACAAACGTTCAGGTTTTAAGAAACCAAACAAGTAAATTGTTATATAGAAATTAGTAAGAAACAAAGAAAATAAATACTACTACTTATCTGATATGTTGTTCAGAAATATTAACCTTTGATAGATGAATCTCATACTTGATTTTTGTTTTTTTGCATTTAATAGTGAAATGTTCTATAGTAAAATGAACAATAATTAGTAAAAAGCAAGATTTTGAATACAAAGTAAATTAAATCTGTTACGTATTAAGTCTAACCATCTATAATAACAAATAAAATTGTTATACTTACCACTTGGAGCTTGAGTTCTAAAAATCCTTTTAGTTTATTTCCTTCATTTTGCTTTGAGCAGTGAACGAGGTTAGTTTATTTTTGTGCCTTGTTGTCTGGTTTTGCGCCACTTCTTGGCCACGACTACAACCATCATATCTAGGGGTGGAGGTGAACTCAGACACAGCGAGGTTACATTATCAGAACAGTGAAACGCGCCACAAATGGTATGGGCCACTTTTCCAGTCCCCATACACCTGATCTCGCCGCCACGCCCCTATTTGTTAATTTAATTGGTGAATAGCTGTTTACGTTACGGTAGTGAGGCTCCCCGGCGTTGGCCAGCGGCGCTTCATAGGGCACCTTAGCTTGCGGAGCTCTGTGACATGCTTTCTATGGCCCATGCTCAGCGCCACCGTAGTCTACAGGACTAGGGTGAGTGGGTATGTTGGCTTTACCACACACTACAGAGATGTGTCTAACTGTTACTGCCATGCAAAAGAGTGGAGCCTCAGACACTCTTCCTGATGTTGTTGCACTGGGGATTTGAACCCATGAGAGCTGGCTGCATAGTCATTGTACTAACCAGTGTGTTATGCCTCTATGGCTATTGTCATAGCTAAGGCTGGCTACACAACAACTGCATGTCAACGCATATGCATTCTGCTGTGCTTACGGGAATAGGGGAGACCCACAGCTAAGGCAGTTTCCAGGCCACATTACCGTAGGCAAATGAGGTGAGGATGTTGTTTTCATTTACACATTAAAACAATATTCCCATTAAAACATGTTTAATGCCATATGTGTGTCCGTTACAGGCCTACAAGGGAGTTGCCTCTGACAATCTTACTAAGGGCAGCCCACTGAGGAATTGGACTGACGTCTGACCCTGAATTCATCGACTTAACCATTATGCTACATCAACATGTGTTTATCCCATGAATGGCTGGCTGCAGAAGGAGTTCATGTCATCCCACCAACCTTAGGAGGTGCTGCACGGGATAGGGGAGACCCAAACATAAAGGGAGCCCACTGTGGGATTGAAACCATGATGTATGCCACTGAGGACATCCTATTAACCACTGTACTACATCACTATGGGGTTTTTCATACCAATGGCTGGCCACAGACAGGAGGCAGCTCACCGGACATACTGTCTGCTGTGGTAACCAGGATAGACAACAGTACCCATAATGCAATTCACATGCAGAACAGCGGTCTACATCTGCTTCCCAGTTGGGGTATATACCTCTACAGCATGTCAGCTTGGTAGGGGGGACTGACCATGCATTTTACTGCCACTGACTACCTACAGTCCCTGCCATTGAGCGTGTACTGTGATCACCCTGAGGGTGAGGTCGGGTGGCCAGCACCAGGTCCGCAGTTCCCGAGTTACCTGTGTTGGCTTTGCTGAAGGTCTCCATCAGTGCTAGTGTGTGAGTGATATTTGCAGAGACACCTGAGAATGCCCTGTTTCTCTTTGCATTTGACAGTCATGTCTGCCCCTTGTAGACTGTGATGCAGCCAAACTGTTACATAGCCAGTGTGCTTGCCATGTCACTTGTTCTCAGAGCAGGAGTGTGTGTGGACTCACATGCTGATAATGTTCGTATCAAACCGGCCTCTCTGGGTCACAGTAGGGGACAGGATCTGGCACCAACATACCCACATTCTGAACATTCCCAGCAGGGCCAGTACTGCAACATGATGACAGGCTGTGGGACCAGCAAACACCTTCCTTTGGGGAACCCAACAGTTGATGCAGGTTGGTACCTGTACCAGGGATGCAGCCATACAAGTGATAGGCACAATCAGCTCAGCTACCCCCCACCACAATCTGCCATTCACCAGCAGAGGCCACAGTCAGGGTGCACCTGCTGCACCCTGCAAGGTGTTGCAGCTAGACACATGCTGACTGCACACAGTGTGCGAGCCCATACTTAGTGCATGTTCCCAGAGGAACAATGTGCACCCAGATGTGGGAAATTTGCACCAACACCAAAAATGTATGTCAATGAATGGGCCCAGGAATGGGAACTCACACATATCACTGTTGAACACACTGTATGGCACTATGTGGGAAGGTTGACATGCCATGGTCACTGCACAATCAGAGTGAGAGTGCCCTCACAGCATGTCCTGCTGTGGCCACCCTGTCTGTGCAGATGGTGTTTGCCCACTATAATATCTCAGTCACTGCCCTATGCCCTATGCAGATGCATCCTGGATAAATGGCCCTGTAGGGGCCATACCCACAATACCTTGCTTATCATTATGCACATTGGAAGTGGAACAGTGGAAACAGTGCAAACATTGGGGGCTCAGTGGGGTGTAGGTAGCCACAAAACAATGGACACACATACACAGATTGCCACACCTATTTGAGCATTATGCAAAGATAGCAGTGGTTGGCAGCCTTGTCCGCAACACCAGTCATGTGCTTCGTGCTGGCATTGGTAGGATAATCAAAACTGTTAGGGACACTCCATGGTGGTAAACACTGTCAGATATGGATGAGGGGGCACACTCCACATAAATCAGTAAGGTTGCTATGATGGATCTCTGTTAGAGAGTTGTGTTTAAGTTATGATTTGTTTTCTGACATTGGTCATAGCTATCTTTTGATGTATATGGGATGTGTTTCCATGTTTATGACGGCATTGTTAAGGTACGCAAGTGCTAGTAGTGGGGGCTGGCGCTATGCGCAGGACACAACAGCCTGCCTTTTCATTATACTTTGGATGATGGAGCTTGTGGGTGTGTTTGCTTGTGCCCCTGTTGGGCGATGCTCTGGGGAGAGGTTCACAAATCCAGTCCTGGTGGTTCAGACAGGATTCAGGTTGTCAGGCTGTCCCTACTGAATATGCATGAGGTACATTTGCATACAATGGGGGCAGTTCCTTTAAATGCATCTCATGCATATATTTAGTATGGACAACCTGACAACCTGAATGGTGTTTGCATATAGATAGTCATGACCTAATGGGAGACAGCCAACATGGCTTTAGACAAGGAAGATCTTGTCTTACTAATCTGTTATGTTTTTTTGAAGGAGTGAATAAACAGGTGGACAAAGGTGAGTCGGTTGATATTGTGTATCTGGACTTTCAGAAAGCCTTTGACAAGGTCCCTCATGAGAGACTTTTGGCAAAACTAAAGAGTCATGGGATAGGAGGCAGTGTACTACTGTGGATCAGGAACTGGTTAAAAGATAGAAAGCAGAGGGTAGGGCTAAATGGCCAATTTTCCCAATGGAGAAAGGTGAATAGTGGTGTACCCCAGGGATCTGTGCTGGGTCCGCTGCTTTTTGACATATTCATAAATGACCTGGAAAGTGGAATAACGAGTGAGGTTATCAAATTTGCTGATGACACAAAACTATTTAAAGTTGTTAAAACCCAGGAGGATTGTGGAAAATTGCAAGAGGATCTTGATAAATTGGAAGACTGGGCATCAAAATGGCAGATGAAATTTAATGTGGAGAAGTGCAAGGTTATGCACCTAGGGAAGAACAACCCAAACTATGGTTACACGATGCAAGGTTCCACATTAGGAACCACCACCCAAGAAAAAGATTTAGGCGTCCTTGTGGATACCATGTTAAAACCCTCGGCCCAGTGTGCAGCGGCGGCCAAGAGAGCAAATAGAATGCTAGGTATGATAAGGAAAGGAATGGAAAATAAAACAAAAGATATTATAATGCCTCTATATTCGTTCCATGGTGAGACCGCACCTTGAATATTGTGTGCAATTCTGGTCGCCGTATCTTAAAAAGGATATAGCGATTTTAGAAAAGGTTCAGAGAAGAGCCACCAAAATGGTAAAGGGGATGGAAGGCTACTCCTATGAAGAAAGGCTAACAAGGTTGGGGCTCTTTAACCTGGAAAAGAGACGGCTGAGGGGAGATATGATAGAAGTCTATAAATTAATGAACGGAGTGGAACGGGTAAACGTAGATCGATTGTTTACCTTATCAGAATATAGAAAGACTAGGGACATGCAATGAAGCTACAGGGTAAACTATTTAAGACTAATAAAAGAAAATATTTTTTTCACTCAACGTGTAATCAAACTCTGGAATTTGTTACCGGAGGATGTAGTAAAGGCTGTTAGTGTAGCTGGGTTTAAAAAGGTTTGGACAAGTTCCTGGAGGAAAGGTCCATAAACCATTATTAAGAAGGGACCCAGGATATCAATGCTTGAACCAATACAAGCATTGTGGAACCTGTGTCCCTTGGGGAAACTGCTAGGTACGTATGACCTAGACTGGCCACTGTTGGAAACAGAATACTGGGCTTGATGGACCTTGGTCTGACCCAGTATGGCATATCTTATGTTCTTAACTGGGGTTGCCACCATCTGCTCTGGGGAGTGCACATTATTATTGTGTATGTGCTCTGTAGGATAAAAGATTGGGACATGGTCTGCAGGAGCCACAGCTGGGACTTGAACCTGTGACCTTCTATCCCTGTACACACTGACTGTGTGTACTGCACCAAACTGTTGCCACAGAATTAGTTCCTTCCCAGGGGATACCATAACTGTTCATCTGACAGACCTTGTCTGTTGGACTGCACGCCACCCACCTGGACAGGGCTTGGCCTTGGTTTGCTGTGGGCAGATAACACTGCCCCCTCCACTGCCAGCACCACTACGCCACTATGCTAACATGCTATTCTGCCGGTTGTGCTGGTGGTGCACAGTCCCAGCTCATCTAGTGTGCCGTTAGGCGACTGCCTATGGTGTGGTTTCTTGGCTGGGGGTGCCTACATGGACATGCACACTTCCCCACCGCACTGCCTGCCAATGTTCTGTGACCTTTGGGGTACCTGCTGGTTGATGTCCACTGGGGCAATGTATGACACACACTCGTGGACATGTTTGCCCTTGGTCAGTTGATGTCTTGCTGTTTTTCTGTTTCTGTGTTCCTATGTGCCACCTAGGCATCTGCCTGGTCCACCCTGTGCCCAGCTGCCCCACTGCATGTCCTGCCTTCAGCCCCCTGTGTCCCATTTGCAGCCTCACTGTCGTGCCCTCTCATAATTGGGCACTATGCTGCTGCTGCGCATGTATCATTACTATCACTTTTCTTGGTCTCCCTGCCTTTGCTGTACATTGCTGACTGAACTGGTTTCTCTCTCCTGCAAATGTGCCTCTAGCGCGAGGTTTTCACTGGCGCTAATTTTCAGACCTTCATTTCATGGCATTAGTGTGCATGGAGCCTCTCCCCACCCACTCTCCGCCCATTGACCCTTTATCTCTGCCCCTGGAGCCTTATTCCACCCTCTGCGTACCTTAACGCCGCCGGAGACATTATCGCACGATATGTGATGTTCTCGCATGATAATGTGCCATTATCGCATGATAATGTCATGTATCGTGTGATAATGTTGCAGCTGCGCCGTTAGCGCCGTTTAGTAAACATACCCCTTAGTAGCATTCCTCAACAAACTTCATTCCTCACATGATAAGGGTGACATCTTGGTGGTGGTTTCTCCAGACCTTTCCGCAGCTTTCGATCTTGTTGATCACGTACTCCTTCTCTCACGCCTGCGGGATGCTGGCCTTCATGGTACTGTCTATTATTGGTTTCACTCTTTCCTCTCCTTCCGTTCTTTCTCTGTGGTCTCATCTGCTGGCTCACAGTCACTCTCAGATGCTACACCCCTCCCCTGTGGTGTTCCTCAAGGATCAGTCCTGGCCCCTCTTTTATTTACTCTCTTCCTTGCACCACTTGCTCTTTGTATTCAGCATTCCGGTTTGTCAGCTTTCTATTACACAGACATCATCATCATTCTTCTTCACACCAATCCTCTTCATCCTGACCTTGGTCCCCTGAATTCTTGTCTCACCATTGTAGCTGACTGGTTATCTTCCAACTGCCTTCACCTTAACCTGACTAAAACATCCTCCATGTGGTTTACCTTTGGGAGTCACTGCCCTTCACTTGCTCCTTCTCTTGGAAAATCTGCAATCCCAATAGTCTCCTCTTTCTGATACTTGGGGGTCCTACTTGACTAATCTCACCCTTAGGGATCATATTTCCCAGCTCGCCAAGACATCCTATTTCTTTCTCCGTCAAATACGATCTATCCGTTCTTTTCTCTCTCCATCTGCCTTGACTACCCTCACTTTATCCACAGTTATATCTCGTCTCGATTTCTGTAATTCTGTTCTCGCAGGTGTCACTCATACCCAGTTACATCGTCTTCAACTTATACAGAATATTGCAGCTAAGATCATAACCCATTCTTCATGTTGATATCACATTACCCCCTTACTACTTTATTTAGACTGGCTTCCTGTAGAATATCGTATTCACTACAAGATACTTACCTTGGTTCATAAAGTTATTCATACCCATATGCCACAGTACCTAGCTGACCTCCTCCACTTTCATATCGCCACACGCAACCTCCGTTCCCTTCACATAAACTGCCTCCACTCCCCCCCCCCCCCCCATCACGCACATATCTACAATTCACTCGTCACTCTGCCTTTTTCTTCCTTGGTCCTGCCCTCTGGTACTCCTTACCCATACCACTCCGTTGGGAACAGAACTATTCTACTTTTAAATCCTTACTGAAAACCCACCTATTCCTCTGCATACAACCTCTTGGACACACATTACTGACCTGGCTTATTTGTGTTTGTTGATCTCTCCTCTATGTTTTTTCTACATTTCTTGCTGCCTCCCCTTTCCTGTCATGATTCTAGTTCTTTTCCCTTCTCTGGCTTTGCACCACTCTGAATATTATCATGATTGTAAACTGCCCTGATGTTATAAAGGGCGGTATATCAAAAATTAATAAACATAAACATAAATATGGCATTGCAGACCTAGTATTAGTACTCTGTGAACTATCATTAAAATCATCCATAGTACCTGAAGATTGGAGAGTGGCCAATGTAATGCCAAAGTGGCAAAATGGTAGAAACCTATATAAAGAACAAACTTACTGAACATGTAGATCAGTGGTTCTCAACCCAGTCCTCTAGGACCCCCAGGCCAGTCAGGTTTTAAGGATATCCACAATGAATATACATGAGATAGATCTGCATGCACTGCTTCCAATGTATGCAGATCTATCTCATGCATATTCATTGTGGATATCCTGAAAACCTGACTGGCCTGGGGGTCCCAAAGGGCAGGGTTGAGAACCACTGATGTATATAGTCATGGTTTAATGGCAGAAAACCAACATAGATTTAGCCAAGGAAAGTCTTGGCTCAATAATCTCTTATACCTTTTGAAGGTGTAAATAAACAGGTGGATGAAGGTGAGTTAGTTGATATAATGTATCTGGATTTTCAGAAAGCCTTTCTTGGTGAAATTAAAAAGTCATGAGCTAGGAGGCAGTGTACTGTTGTGGATTAGAAACTAGTTAAAAGATAGAAAACAGAGTAGGGATAAATGGCCAGTTTTCTCAATGGAGAAAGGTAACTAATGGAGTACTCCAGGGATCTGTGCTGGGCTCGCTGCTTTTTAACATATTCATAAATGACCTGAAAATGAGTGAAGTGGAAAAATAGCAAATGACACAAAATTATTCAGTTGTTAAAACACAAGAGGATTGTGAAAAATTGCAAGAGGACCTTGATAAATTGTGATAATGGGCATCCAAATAGCAGCTGACATTTAATGTGGACAAGTGCAAAATTATGCACTTCGACAAGAACAACCCAAACTATGGTTACACAATGCAAGGTTGCACATTAGGAATCATGATCAAGGAAAAGGATCCGGGCATCAATGTGGATAATACACTAAACTCTACCCAGTGTGTAGCCACAGTCAAGAAAGCAAATAGAATATTAGAAAACTTAAGGAAAGAAATGGAGAACAAAATCAAGATAGTATATGCCTCTGTATCGCTCCATGGTGCCATCACACCTTGAATATTGTGTGCAATCCTGGTCACCTTATCTTAAAAAGGATATAGCAGAACTGGAAAAGGTACAGAGAAGAGCCACCAAAATGGTAAAGGGGATGGAAGGATATCCCTACAAGAAAAGGATTAAAAGGTTAGGACTTTTTAACTTCGAAAGAAGACAGCTGAGGGGAGATATGATAGAGATCTATAAAATAATGAATGGAGAGGAATGGGTAAATGTAGATCTGTTGATTACTGCATCCAAAAGTAGAAATGCTAGGGAACACACAATGACGCTACAATATAGCACATTTAAGACAAATGGGAGAATATGTTGTTTCACTCAGCACATAATCAAACTCAGAAATTCATTATTAGAGGATTAAATACAAGCTGTTAATGTAGATTGTTTAAACAAGGTTTGGTCAAGTTCCTGTAGGAAAAGTCCATAAACTAAAGAGGACCAGGGAAATCTACTGCTTACCTCTGGGATAAGCAGCATGGAATGTGTATACCTTTTGGGAACTTGACGGGTACTTGTGATCTGGACTGGCCACTGTTGGAAACAGGATATTGGGTTTAATGGACCCTTGGTCTGACCCAGTATTGCATCTATTATCTTCTTATGACTAGAGTGGGCACTGCTGCCGGACACCATGTCGCTGTCCACTATCCACCCATTCTTTACCCCACGTATTTGAGCATTGCTCAGGTTGAGTAGCAGTTTTAGTCCGCTCTCCTTTTGGCTGTCTGCTCCCAGCTTCCATGCAGCCAAACTACACATTAGCCCCACACTAAATCACGCACTCCCAGATAGTATGATTTTGTAAACATGTCCCTTTAAGTCTAATTGGATGTAGAGGCTTAATTATATATGCACTCTACTTAGCATAAATTTTTCTACTTTATGCTTTTCTTCTTAGTATTTAATACGATTTGTCTTTCTCTTGCTCCCTCCCAACTTTTTTTCTTCTTTTGCTTATCTTTAGGCATTATAGGGTTTTCTTACCACAAGTTATTTTTCTTTAAACTGTATGCCTTATTGCTTGTTTTGATGACTCAATGAAGTCTTCTTTTAATTTGTAAACTGATGATTAATAAAAATTATAATTGAAAAATAAAGAAAAAATAATGTTAAGTAGTAGTAGTATTGACCACCCCTGCGGAATCTCAACCCCTATATGTATAGCTGCCCTAAATTAAACTGTTCATAGTAACATAGTATATGATGGCAGATAAAGACCATTATGGCACGAGTAGGTGCACCTGCCGCTCCATGCAGGTCTCCCCTCCCCATGTCTTGTTTAGGGGTGTATCCCCTGCTCTGCGTAAGTCACCCGTATTTGTTGAGATAGCAGAGACAGTTAAGGATATTTTAATTTTATCTTGTTGCTATAAAAGGGGATCCATTGTATCTGTCCCATGACATTTTTTATTTTATTTATTTATTTAGACTATTTTGTATATTGCCTTATCCTTCAATCAAAGCGGTCACAACACAAGTGGGGGATACATTTAACACGTGGGGATATGAGACACATACACTAATACTTACAGGTAACATGGGCAATGGAGGGTTAAGTGGCTTGCCCAAGACCACAAGGAGCATCTGTGGGACTAGAAACCCCAGTCCTTCTGGCCCAAGGTTGCTGTCCTCTGGTGGGATTTGAACCCCTGACCTTCCGGCCTGAGGTACCTTGCCCCAACCACTAGGCTACTCCCCCCCCCCCTGATTTCTGTCACTGTATTTGTCCCCACCACTTCCATCGGGAGGGCATTCCAAGCATCCACCACCCTTTCAGTGAAAAAGTATTTTCTGACGTTGCCTGTCTATTTACCCACTTGCAGCTTCAAATGATGTCCTCTAGTTTTGCAGCTTCCCCGTCTTTGAAAAAGGTTTGTTTGTTCATTAATACTCTTTAAGTATTTAAAGGTCTGTATCATATCTCCCCTATTCCTTCTCTCCTCTAGAGTAAAAATATTTAGATCTTCAAGTCTCTTCTCATATATCTTCTGACGCAGGCCCTAAATCATTTTGGTCGCCTTCCTCTGAACCGTTTCCAGTCTTTTTATATCCTTCGTGAGATATGGTCTCCAAAACTGAACACAGTATTCCAAATGAGGCCCCACCAGCGACCTGTACAGTAACATAAGTACCTCTTCCTTTCTGCTGGTAATCCCTCTTTGTATGCAGCCCAACATCCTCCTGGCTTTTGCCACCGCCTTGTCGCACTGTTTTGCCACCTTGAGATCATCAGAGATAATCACACCAAGGTCTTTCTCCTGAACCATGCACACCAACCTCTCGCCCCCTATTGTGTACATTTCCCTTGGATTTATGCTACCCAAGTGCATGACACTGCACTTTTTCGCATTAAATCGTAATTGCCAAGCATTAGACCATTCTTCCAGCTTTTGTAGATCTTTCCTCATGTTATCCACTCCCTCGGGGGAGTCCACTCTGTTGCAAATTTTTGTGTCATCTGCAAAAAGAGAGACCCTTCCATTCAGTCCTTCAGCAATATCACTCACAAATACATTGAACAGCACCAGTCCCAGGACAGATCCCTGGGGCACGCCACTAATCACCTTCCTTTCATCCGAGTTTCCGTTTACCATCACCTTCTATCGTCTGTCAGTCAACCAATTTCTGATCTAGTACACCACCTTGGGACCCATTCCCAGGCTGTTCAGTTTATTGATAAGCCTCCTATGAGGAACAGCTTCAAAGGCTTTGCTGAAAACTAGGTAGATCACATCCATCGCATGCCCTTGATCACCCAGTCAAAGAACTCAATCAGATTTATTTGACATGATCGTCCTTTGGTAAAACCACGTTGCTTCGGATCATGCAACCTATTGGCTTCGAGAAAGCCCACTATTCTCTCTTTCAGGAGTGCCTTCATCATTACTTTTCCCACCACGGAGGTAAGACTTACTGGCCTATAGTTTACCACTTCTTCCCTATTACCACTTTTGTGAAGATGTACCATATCAGTCCTTCTCCATTCCTGTGGAACTTCTCCTGTCTCCAAGGATCTATTAAAAACATCCTTTAAAGGCCCTGCCAGAACCTCTCTGAGCTCTTTCAGTATCCTGGGATGTATCCCATCTGGTCCCATGGCCTTGTTCACTTTCAGTTTTGCAAGCTGTTCAAATATATCATCTTCTGTGAATGGTTTGGTATCTAGAACATATGAACATAAGATATGCCATACTGGGTCAGACCAAGGTCCATCATTCCTAGTATCCTGTTTCCAACAGTGGCCAATCTAGGTCACAAGTACCTAGCAGTTTCCCCAAAAGACACAGGTTCCACAATGCTTGTATTTGGGCAAGCAGTGGATATTCTGGGTCCACTTTAATAATGGTTTATGGACCTTTCCTCCAGGAACTTGTCCAAACCTTTTTTAAACCCGGCTACACTAATAACTTTTATTACATCCTCCGATACAAATTCCAGAGTTTGATTACATGTTGAGTGAAAAAATATTTTCTCTTATTAGTCTTAAATAGATTACCCTATAGCTTCATTGCTAGTCTTTCTATATTTTGATGGCGTAAACAATCGATCTACGTTTACCCGTTCCACTCCATTTATTAATTTATAGACCTCTATCATATCTCCCCTCAGCCATTTCTTTTCCAGGCTGAAGAGCCCTATCCTTTTTAGCCTCTCTTCATAGGGGTATCCTTCCATCCCCTTTACCATTTTGGTGGCTCTTCTCTGTACCTTTCTAATAATGCTATATACCTTTTAAGATACGGTGACCAGAAATGTACACAATATTCAAGGTGTGGTCACATTCCCATTTGTATATTTGTTCATTGTTATATGTATAGCTAGACAGTACACTCTTGCTTCAAACTTGCATCATCCTGGCACTATTTAGATCGCGCCAGTGTTTATAAAGAATTTTCGATGGCATTATCCCTACAGTACTGATGAAAAGTCATTGATAGGCGAATTATATATTATGAGATCAATATTCAGTTTTGTTGTTGGCCTTATTTTTTAAACATTAGCTCCACAGCTAAGAAAATCTAGATTTTCAGTGCCGGTATCCAAATAGTGGATAATGCTAAATATCTGAATAGAGCAGTCAGTCCGGTGCTGTCTGGATAATGGCGAAATTCAGCTTCTCTATCCACCTAGCTATCCGGATAGCTTTGGATAGACCTTTTACTGTCCTAAGATATGCGGATAGTTATTCATATAGCAGCACTGAATATTGCCGTTATCTGGATAATTTCATGCTTCATCCTCAGACTACCCTGGCATTATCCACATGGAGGCCGATTCTGCTTCCGGCATGTCCGGCTGCATTGCCCGGCCAAAACCTGTACATGCCGAGGATGTCCCTGATTCTGCCTCTGTGAGTCCCAGATGTACCTGCGAAGACAGAATCAGTGAGATAGACCATCCGGGCACAACTCGTATGCCGAGCAGATCGACATATGTGGGGCTGCCCATCCCGATGCCAGAACGCCACTGTTGGTTTTAGGGAGCAGTGGTGTCCTGGCACCATGGCAACGAGCCATCTACAGGATGGCTCGGAATGCCATGGCATACAGCTGCCCCTGCAGCCAGGGCCGGCCCGTCCATTGAGCAAGAATGTTTTTTGCACAGGGCCCCGCGTTTCAGGGGGCCCCGCGCAAAAAACATTCTTCATCCCAAATTTTAAAAAACAAAACAAAAAAACCCAGCTAATTCTGCCGCGGCAGCATCAAGAGTGCTGCCGCGGGGCCCCCCTCCTGCCTGGCAGAGCCTCCCCCCTGCCCGGCAGAGCCGCCCAGTCCCTGCATCGTAGGCTAGCATCATCCCCGAACGCGGGCTTCTTTTCAGAGCCGCGAGAGTTTCCTTTCTCGCGGCTCTGTTAATCCCGCCGGGGCTGATGGGATTTCCCATCAGCCCCGGCGGGATTAACAGAGCCGCGAGAAACTCTCGCGGCTCTGAAAAGAAACCCGCGTTCGGGGATGATGCTAACCTACGATGCAGGGACTGAGCGGCTCTGCCGGGCAGGAGGGGAGGCTCTGCCGGGCAGGAGGGGGGGCCCCGCAGCGGCACTCTTGATGCTGCCGCGGCAGAAGCAGCTGTTTTTTTTTTTTGTTTTTTTTAACTTGGGATGATAGGGGGGAAGGGGGTTTAGGACTGGTACCAGTGACTATGGGGGGGGGGCTAAGACTGGAAGTGGGCTGATAGGGGAAGGTTAGGACTAGTAATGGGCCAGGGGGGGGGGGGGTGCTAAGACTGGAAGTGGGCTGATGGGGGGGGGGTAGGAATGGTAATGGGCTATGGGGGGGGCTTAATGGAAATGGGCTGATTGGGGTGTAAGTAATGGTAATTGGCGATGGGGGGGGCTAAGACTGGAAATTGGCTATTGGGGGGCTAAGACTCGAAATGGGCTGATGGGGGGACTAAGACAGGAAGTGTGCTGATAGGGGAGGGTTAGGACTAGTAATGGGCCGGGGGTGTGTGCTAAGACTGGAAGTGGGCTGATGGGGGGGGGGTAGGACTGGTAAAGGGCTATGGGGGGGGGCTGACGGGAAATGCGCTTATGGGTGTGTGTTAGGACTGGTAATTGGCTATGGGGGGGGGGGGCTAATACGGGAAATGGGCAGAGGGGGGGGGCTAAGACTGGAAGTGGGCTGATAGGGGAGGGTTAGGACTAGTAATGGGCCGGGGGGGGGGTGCTAAGACTGGAAGTGGGCTGATGGGGGGGGGGGTAGGACTGGTAATGGGCTATGGGGGGGGGCTGACTGGAAATGGGCTGATGGGGGTGTTAGGACTGGTAATTGGCTATGGGGGGGGGGCTAAGACTGGAAATGGGCTGATGGGGGGGGCTAAGACTGGAAGTGGGCTGATAGGGGAGGGTTAGGACTAGTAATGGGCCAGGGGGGTGCTAAGACTGGAAGTGGGCTGAGGGGGGGGGGTAGGACTGGTAATGGGGGGGGGGCTGACTGGAAATGGGCTGATGGGGTGTTAGGACTGGTAATTGGCTATGGGGGGGGCTAAGACTGGAAATGGGCTGATGGGGAGGTTTAGGACTGGTAATGGGTTATGGGGGGGGCTGACTGGAAATGGGCCGATGGGGGGGTTAGGACTAGTAATTGGCTATGGGGAGGGGCTAAGACTGGAAATGGGCTGATGGGGAGGTTTAGGACTGGTAATGGGTTAGGGGGGGGGGCTAAGACTGAAAGTGGGCTGATGGGGGAGGGGTAGGACTAGTAATGGGCCGTGGGGGGATGCTAAGACTGGAAGTGGGCTGATGGGGAGGTTTAGGACTGGTAATGGGCTATGGGGGGAGCTAAGACTGGAAATGGGCTGATGGGGGTTAGGACTGTTAATGGGCTATGGGAGGGGTTAGTACTGGTAATGGGCTGATGGGGGATTAGGACTGGTAATGGGCTATGGGGGGCTAAGACTGAAAATAGGCTGATGGGGGGGGGCTAGGCCTGGAAATAGGGTGATGGGGGGGTTAGGACGTAATGGGCTGATGGGGGGTTAGGACTAGTAATGGGCTATGGGGGGGCTAGGACTGGAAATGGGCTGATGGGGGGTTAGGACTGGTAATGGGCTGGGGGGGCTAAGACTGTTAATGGGCTGGGGGGGTTGCTAGGACTGGAAATGGGCTGAGTGGAAGGAGGGCTTGAACTGCAAATAGCTGATGGGGACGAGGGCTTGGAATGGAAATGGGTTGTGAGGTGGAGGAAGCTAGGACTGGAAATGGGTGAATTGGCAGGGGGCTAGAACTTGAAATGGGCTGATGGAGGGGCTAGAATAGGACTGGAAATTGGCTGTTGGGGGGTGCTAAGATTGGAAATGGGCTGTGGTGGGGGTTTGGATTGAAATGGACTCATGAAGGGGCTAGAACTGGAAGTAGGCTCATGGGGGGCTTGGATTGGAAATGGGCTGAGTGGAGGGGAGCTAGGATTTGACATGGGCTGATGGGCTCATGGGGGGCTGGGATTGGAAATGAGCTGATGGAGGGACTCGGATGGGACTGGAAATAGATGGGGGAGCTAGGACTGGAAATAGGCTGATGGTGGGTCTAGGATAGGACTGGAAATGGGCTTATGGGGGGCTAGGACTGGAAATGGGCTGATGCGGGGACTAGAAGGGAGCGGATGCTGGGTGGGACTGGAACAGCAATACATACTCAAACCCCCACTATCATCATTCGCGCAACGACTCAGACAAACCCCTTCACAGACGCATACAAATAAAACCCCAACCCTATAGTACAATAAACGAACGAGCTAATAACACAAACTCTAACCTACAAATCATCTTAATAAACATCCGTTCTATACGAAATAAAATACCAAATAATCAATGACATAATAAAGGACACAACCCCAGATATTATCTGCATCACTGAAACATGGCTCTCACCCACAGACACCATACTACTAAACCAGTTAGCCACACATCAATATGACATATTCAACTGTCATCGGAATATAAAAAGAGGAGGAGGCGCTTTAATACTCACCAAAAAAGACCTAAAATTCACCCTAACAAACTTAGACAATATAGACGGAATAGACATTGTCAATATAGAAAATAGAACCCTTGCCCTCGCTCTCATCTACCGACCCCCATCATCCGATCAAAATAACCTCACCTCTATCCTAGAACTTACTTGCACAGCATCTCAAAGCAAACCACTCATACTCCTTGGTGACCTGAACCTTCCATCACTGACCAACTCACAATCGAATAACTTCATAGAAGCTATGACACAAATGGGATATACACAGATAATACAAGCCCCCACACACAATAAAGGTAACATACTTGACCTAATCTTCCTTCCCTCTATGCTCTACAGCAGGGGTCTCAAACTCAAATTGCTTTGAGGGCCAAATGAGGACTTGTAAAGTAACCCGGGGGCCGCACAAGACGCAGGCCTAATTTGCATAAGGGACCTCATTTGCATAAATATTTGCATAATGTTACCATAAACTAACTTTTAGTAAACATGCCTCTTAATGAGCGTATGGATAAAGAAAGACTAAAAGATTTCTACA
This sequence comes from Ichthyophis bannanicus, assembly GCA_033557465.1. Lineage (NCBI taxonomy): Eukaryota > Metazoa > Chordata > Amphibia > Gymnophiona > Ichthyophiidae > Ichthyophis > Ichthyophis bannanicus. The sequence goes on along the minus strand of CM066032.1, from coordinate 1,830,861,008 downwards.
TTACTATAATCCAGTGCCAACCGCCAGGCACATTAGGAACTACTACACACACTACCCATTTAGAACCCATAGCAAACCCACCGTATCGTAACAGCACTACCAGGACTCACAAAGCACCATACCCTAACTATCAAAAGGCAACACTGCAAATATTAAACCAATACATTTCAGAGAATAACAATACATGACCTACTGGGGAAAGAGAACAAGTGGCAATGTCAAATAGGAATTACATAAACAGAATACCTCAGCTCAGTTACACATGCAGAACATACACCATCACCAAACAAGGAATCAAAATTTAGAAACAGGAAGACAATAATTAAACTGGGAACCCCAAAAGCCAAACTTGGAATGTACAACAACACTGTAGAAATAAAACTATAAATTAATTTCCTCTTGTATTAAATAAAGCACAGACGTTAATGATGCACATTTCCCAGAGCTGACATATTCCAGTTAATTCAAAATAAAGAGATATTTTTCTACCTTTTGTGCATTTTTTTTTTTCAGTTGCAATTGTGCCAGCCACTTTCTTCTGGTTTCTTGGTGTCTTCTGCTAACTCTCCATGGTCTGCTGTCCATTTGTACTTTCTTCTCTCTTCTAGTTTTTTTTCCTTTCTCTCTCTGCATCTGCTTTAACATACTAATCTTTTTCCTTTTGCTCTTTCCTCATTCCTATTTCATCCACTCAAATTTTACCCCTCCATTCTCAATCCACACTTACTCACCCAGTACCTGGCCAATTGTAGATTTTTCTTCCCTCCCACACAAAATATTTTTTCCCCTCTCCATTTTACTCTCCCAGCCCTATCCCATTCTAATCCTCCCCCAACATCAGCTCCCTTGTAGTTTCTCAGCCCCACCCAGCATCTGCTCCCTTCTAGTCCCCGCATCATCAGCCCATTCCAGTCCTATTCTAGCCCCACCATCAGCCCATTTCCTGTCCTTGCTCCCCCCAACTAAGCCCATTTCCAGTCCTAGCTCCCTCCCCTCACAGCCCATTTCCTTTCTAAGCCCCCTCCCCCTCAGCCCATTTCCATTCCAAGCCCCCCTCCCCATCAGCCCATTTCCATTCCAAGCCCCCTTCCACTCAGCCCATTTCCATTCCAAAACCCCGTCCCCATCAGTTATTTGCAGTTCAAGCCCCCCCTTCTACTCAGCCCATTTCCAGTCCTAGCAACCCCCCCAGTCCATTACCAGTTCTAGCCCCCCCATAGCCCATTACCAGTCCTAAGCCCCCCAACAGCCCACTTCCAGTCCTAACCCTCCCATCACCCCATTTTCATTCTTAGCCCCCCATAACCCCATTTTCAGTCTTAGCCCCCCCCAATCAGACCACCTCCAGTCCTAACCCCATCTGCCCATTTCCAGTCCTCGCCCCCCCATAGCCCATTACCATTCCTAAGCCCCCCAACAGCCCACTTCCAGTCCTAACCCTCCCATCACCCCATTTTCATTCTTAGCCCCCCCATCACCCCATTTTTAGTCTTAGCCCCCCCCAATCAGACCACCTCCAGTCCTAACCCCATCTGCCCATTTCCAGTCCTCGCCCCCCATAGCCCATTACCATTCCTAAGCCCCCCAACAGCCCACTTCCAGTCCTAACCCTCCCATCACCCCATTTTCATTCTTAGCCCCCCCATCACCCCATTTTTAGTCTTAGCCCCCCCCAATCAGACCACCTCCAGTCCTAACCCCATCTGCCCATTTCCAGTCCTCGCCCCCCATAGCCCCATTACCATTCCTAAGCCCCCCAACAGCCACTTCCAGTCCTAACCCTCCCATCACACCATTTTCATTCTTAGCCCCCCCCCATACCCCCAATTTTAGTCATAGCCCCCCCCCAAACAGACCACCTCCAGTCCTAACCCCATCTGCCCATTTCCAGTCCTAACCCCCCCCCCAATCAGGCCAAGTAAATAAACTAAAAACAAAACCCTGTCTTCTGCTGCTGCTGCTGCTGCCGCCGTGGTAGCAGCACAATCAGCTGTTCGCGGTCCCTTCTCCTATGCCCGGAAGAGCCCCGAGTCTGCTCCTTTAGCGGTGAGCTTTTCAAGCCGCGAAGCGAGTTTTTTCCTCTCTCGCGGCTTGACAAGCCGCGAGACAGGGATATAGTCTATTGGGATATTGAAAAGCCCGCCGCTAAAGGAGCAGACTCGGGGCTCTTCCGGGCTGAGGAGAAGGGACCGCGAACAGCTGATTGTGCTGCTACCACGGCGGCAGCAGCAGCAGCAGAAGACAGGGTTTGTGTTTTTTTTTTTTCCTCCATCGCGGGCCGCACAAAGTTCGGTTGCGGGCCGCATGCGGCCCGCGGGCCGCGTGTTTGAGACCCCGGCTCTACAGTCACCAGCCACACACCACTCCAACCATAACCGAAGTACCATGGTCTGACCACCACCTTATTACAATTTACCTACCAATACAAGCTCCAAAAAACACCACAAGCACACCTCCACATACATCACGATTCGCACACTTTAACAAGAATACATTCCTCAACGAAGTATTACCCAAACTCAACACAAACTCATCAGACATCAATTCAACCATAACACATTGGAATTCAACCATTCAAAATGCAGCTGTCCCCACACAAGTCTTACATAGACAAACAAAAAGACCGAAAAGTGGTTCACGAAAGAGCTAGCAAAACTAAAAAAGCAACTAAGGAAACAAGAAAAGAGATGGAGGAAAACAAAATCGGATGAAAACAAATCCCAATACATGTTAATACTTACTGGATACAAAAATGCAATCAACAAATCAAAAAGAGACTACCACTCTAAAGTACTAAACTCAGCCATCAACCGCCCGAGAGAACTATTTGCGATAGTAAAAAACACTAACTAAAACTAATAACACCGAGCCTAAACAACCAGCAATAAATGTACAAACACTAGCAACACACTTTGCAGCAAAACTAAAAAACAAAACCACTACTCTGACACCAATATTTACAAGCACTAAACTCATAAACGAATGGACAAACTTCCACATAATAGACCGAAAACAACTCCTTAAAATCGTAACAATGATCAACACAACAACCTCCCCACTAGACCCATGCCCTGTATCATGGATTAAATGTGCAAAGGAGGAACTGGCGGAAAATCTACAACACATAGTGAACCAATCCCTCTCACAAGGCATAATGCCTGATGCCTTAAAACTCACAACACTTAGACCAATAATAAAGAACAACAAGCTTGACCCAAAAGACCCGAACTCATACAGACCCATAGCCAGCATCCCATTTATAGCTAAAATAATAGAAAAAACAATTCAAATACAGTTACAAGAACACATTGATGAACATAAACCACTTGACTCACACCAATTTGGGTTCCGCCCATTCCATGGAGTAGAAACTCTATTAATCACCCTAATGGATTTCCTCATCAGAGGTACAGATGACAACAACCAAGGCTTCCTACTTCTATTCATAGATATTTCTGCCGCCTTTGACAACATTAACCACTCCACACTGATCAACAGACTACAAAGCTTAGGAATAGGCGGGACTGTCCTTGATTGGTTCAAGTCCTACATATCAACAGACTAATACGCGTACAAATTGACCAAGAAGCATCAGAACCATTCCCCCAAGGCCAAGGAATACCCCAAGGATCAGCCCTCTCCGCCCTCCTATTTAACCTGTATCTACAACCAATAACAAACATATTTAAAAAACACAGGATTAACCACTTTATATACGCCGACGACATCATGCTCGCTATCCCTATAACCGCTAAAAACCCCTCATATGACACACTATCAGAATGTATGACTGAGACCTCCTCCTGGTTAGAATCTAGCTACCTCAGCATCAACCTCAAAAAAACGGAAGCAATGTTCGTAACAAGGTCATCAACCACAGAGAACACCTTCCCAGAAACAATCACAATTAACAGAACATCCATACCTGTTAGAAAAGAAGTAAAATATTTAGGTGTGATAATAGATCATACACTCACCATGCTACCACACATAAAACAAACCGCAAAAACCATCTACTACAAACTAAAAACTATTCAGCACCTAAGGCCACTCCTAGAAACTCAAGATTTTAGATCTGTAGTAAATACACTAATCACCCCCCACTTTGACTACTGCAATAGTCTATTAATAGGCCTCCCTCAAAAAAGCACATACCTTCTTCAAAGAGCTCAGAACATCTGTGCAAAAGTAATAGCTAAAGCACGTCTAACAGACCACGTAACCCCAATACTGCTAGAACTACACTGGCTCCCAATCAATAGCCGAATCAGATACAAAACGATCCTAACAACCTTTAAACTCATAAAAGACATAGCCCCCTCACACCTATACACACTACTGCAATCACCAAACAAAACTAGATCACACAGACAAAACGAAGCCCACTCCCTTATCACACCAAAAGCCTTCAGGAAGACAAAGAAAACCACTAGCTCCAGAGCATTCACATTCACTGCCCCTACGCTCTGGAATGACCTCCCAATAGACCTTCGCGTCATAAATGACCTCTATCAGTTCAGGAAAGAGCTAAAAACTTACCTCTTTACTGAACACTTTGAAATCCCATATTCCCCCAAAACACCTCCATAACCATGGTATTACACACACGAACCCCCTTGCTCAAAACTAAACAACTCACCCCCCCCTGTCTGAAACCCCATACACCCCCCCCCCGATTTACGTCATAAAAGGAAATAAATTCCAAAATATACACAAAACACAACCACTGTAAATATCCAATGTAAATAATTTAATGGTTGTTTGTATTACTAATACATCTTGAAGTTGAAGTTTTGTTTAATGTAAATAGTTAAACTTAACCGTTCATTGTAAATAGTTGAATCTGATTGTTCAATGTAAATGTATACATCTGTGTACAATTGTTAAAATGTTCCTTGTAAACCGCCCTTGATCGCTGGAAGGGGCGGTATAGAAAAATATAGATAAATAAAATAAATAAATAAATAAAATAAAACTAGAATGGAGCTGATGTTGGGGGAGGATTAGAATGGGATGGAGCTGGGAGAGTGAAATGGAGAGGGAAAAAATATTTTGTGTGGGAGGGAAGACAAATCTACAATTGGCCGGATATTGGGAGAGTAAGTGGGGATTGAGAATGGAGGGGTAAAATTTGAGTAGATGAAATAGGAATGAGGAAAGAGCAAAAGGAGAAAGATTAGTATGTTAAAGCAGATGTAGAGAGAGAATGGAAAAAAACTAGAAGAGAGAAGAAAAGACAAATGGACAGCAGATGATGGAGAGTTAGCGGAAGACACAAAGAAACCAGAAGAAAGTGACTGGAGCAATTGCAGCTGAAAAAAAATGCACAAAAGATAAAAAAATATCTCTTTATTTTGAATTTATTAATTGGAATATGTCAGCTCTGGGAAATGTGCATCATTAACGTCTGTGCTTTGTTTAGTACAAGACCAAATTAATGTATAGTTTTATTTCTACAGTGTTGTACATTCCAAGTTTGGCTTTTGGGATTCCCAGTTTAATTATTGTCTTCCTGTTTCTAAATTGTGATTCCTTGTTTGGTGATGGTCTATGTTCTGCATGTGTAACTGAGCTGAGGTATTCTGTTTATGTAATTCCTATTTGACATTGCCACTTGTTCTCTTTCCCCAGTAGGTCATGTATTGTTATTCTCTGAAATGTATTGGTTTAATATTTGCAGTGTTGCCTTTTGATAGGTAGAGTATGGTTCTTTGTGAGTTCTGGTAGTGCTGTTAGGATACGGCGGGTTTGCTATGGGTTCTAAATGGGCAGTGTTTGTAGTAGTTCCTAATGTGTCTGGCGGTTGGCACTGGATTATAGTAATGTAGAAGTCTTTTAGTCTTTCTTTATTCATACACTCATTAAGAGGCATGTTTACTAAAAGTTAGTGTATGGTAACATTATGCAAATATTTATGCAAATGAGGCCCCTTATGCAAATGAGGCCCCGCACCGAGTCTCCGCAGATGGCCCAGCACCCCCCTTGGGCCGCCCCTGCCTGCAGCCCACTCTCCGGCCCTCCCTAGCAGCCACTATGGGGCTAGATCATGGCTGTAGGGGCACAACCTTCAGGGTGGAATAAGCCAGGCGTCGAGCTCGTTGCCAGGGAATGAACAGAGACATGATCAGAATTGCCTCTGTTTGTTTCTGCTGGTGGCCCTCCCACGCATTGCCCCGCCCCGCCCCCTCTCACCCCCATCCAGCGATCTCTGCACAAATGCTGTGTATGTGCAGGGAGCGCTGGCACCAAACTTGGCTTCGGGGGCTGAGCGCGGGTTGGACATCCGAACCATACGTCCAACCCCGCTATTCGTGGGACAGAATGCAGGCCCTAGTATCAAGGTAGTCTGTAAGGATATGCAACAGCACTATCTTGATAGTGCTGCTACATATCCTGGTCAGCAGCATTTATCCAGATAGCAGGTGCTACTATCTGGATAAGTGCTGCTCAATATTTACTCATGTAAATTTAGATATTTATTTTCCATCTAATTATTTTAGGATACAAATTATCAGTGTTTCTCAATATTTTTGTGCCATAGGTACTGCTGCTGCTTTTTCAATTCAATCAAATATTTGCATTTGTGTCACTTAGGAGTCATCAGTGCAAAAATGGCACAAAAAATTAGTGGGGATACAAGAGAAGCCTGTGGAGAGTGAGAAAGTACTATGGCAAGTGGTATACAGTATTTCCAATTTTTATCCAATAATCACACATTACATTTTTTGCATCAGGCAGGGATGTATTACTGGTGTTTTTCAGTTAAAACCTAAAATTAGAATCTCAACATATACTCAAAGCAGGATTATCCTAGCAGGTCATAACTGTATAGAGCTGGAGTGTTCTTGAGATGATTGCCAAAGAGTTCTTGTGGCAATTGGCAAATGCTATCTGTTGGAGAGTATAGGTAGAAAATAGTGAAGTCTATGAAGTGAGGGTGTTTTATTTGGAATAGGAAGGAGGCAGAGAGATTGTGACTGATGGTTCTCTGGTAATTCTACAAGCTATGCATTATTGCAGGATTAGCGATTTTATAATGTCCTTAAATAAATTAAAATAAAATAAATACAGACATGGGAACAGAGTAGATATAACACTGTTCAGTTAGGAAAGATGCAGTACATAATAGCTTTCAAAAATAGGCAGCAAAGAAACATCTTTTACAGAGCAAATACTTTTTTGCCAAGATTAGCTGCTGCTGTTTGACTGTATAATGCTGTGTCTGTTTTACTTCCTCTTATTTCAGGTTTAAGAAGCAGATGCTAAGAGGAGGACTGATGGACTTGGCACAGGGATTCCTTATGATCATTTCTGGTCTGTTAGTGGCGCTAACAGGTATTGTATGCAGTGCTTCTGGTTTATGGATCATCAGAATGATTTCATGTATCTTAAAGACTATAACAATATTTAGTAACTAATAAATGGTCATCTAGGGTTATATTATACAGCAGGCATGTCCAACTTCGAACAGATCGTGATCTACTTTTTCCGGCCAAAAGTGCCGATGATCTACCATCATGGAAATTAAGTTTCAAATTAGTTTCAAATTAAATTTTAAACCAATAAAGTTGGAGGGTCCCCCCCCACTCCCCCATTTTTAATGAACCTTCTGTCATTTACTTGGATGTGATCAGCTGTTAAGCAAATTAAGCAAAAACAAAACAGAGAGACAAAGATCCAGTAAGAACTGCGAGGGGAAATGGAAAGTACATTTTTCTTAAAGTTTTATTGAGTAATAACTTTCTTTAACTTTTATTGAGTAATTTGTGTTAAATATAGGTTGAGTATTGATCCAGGCTGATCTTGCACAATCTTTAATATTTTGCTCTTGCTCATTAGTGAGACATCTGAGCCTGCATTTCATCCACCAGCTTTTTGAAGTTGGGTGAATATTGCTTGAGGGCCAGTCTCAAGGAATCCTGGAGATGTTCATCTGTCATGTTGGAACATTGTGTACTCTTTGTCATTTTCAGATGGGAAAATGTAGATTCACACAAATAAGTAGAACTGAAACAGGAGTGTACAGCTTCACTGCATCTTCTCAAGTTGGGAAATTTGACTCTAGGCACTAGCTTCCAAAACAATTCTTGCTCAGCACGGGTCTTGAGAAAAATGTCATTTTTAAGGGTTAATATTTTGTTTTCAAGAGATGGCTTGTTCAATGAGTAATTTTTACTGATAGCAGCTGCAGTTTCTTTAATGTCCACATCTACTTTGAATGGGTATGACAAGTACTCCACAACTGTTCCAATTTTTTGGAAGTCACAGAATCTATTTTCGAATTTCTGGATAACAGAACAGATTTCTGTCACATACTTCTCGTTCTGAAAAACAAAATTTGGATATTGTCCCAGATGGTCCTGCGTATTAGGAAAATGATCAAAACTGTTGTTTGCAAGGTCAGTCATCATTAGTTCAAATTTGCTCTTGTAGGATGAAACTGTACTCATCATCTCACCAATGCATTTGTTTTTACCTTGTAGTTTAAGGTTCATATCACTTAGTTCGCCTGTAAAGTCAGCGAGAAATGCCATATCACATAACCACTCTTCATCTTCCAACTCTGCTTGGTCATCTCCCCTCTCCTTCAAAAAACTTCTTATTTCATTCAGCAAATCACAAAATCTTTGCAGAAATTTGTGCCTACTTAGCCACCTGTGTGCAAAATGATTTCTGCTGCCCCTTCATCGAGTAAGATTGAAAAGCCATCTTTGAAGTGATCTTCCACGAACTGAATTTACAATTTTGAAAGTGATTTCCATGACAGTCTTTGTATTGAGTCTCTTGCTTGCCAAAACTTGCTGGTGCATGATGCAGTGGTAAGAAAGGAAATCTGGGAAGTCATCATGCTGTCTACAGAGGGCTATGAAAACGTTAACCTCACCTGTCATTGCTCTTGCTCCATCAGTAGTGATGGAAACAAGTCTATGCAATGGAAGATTACACTTTGTCACAAAAGAATGGAAAGAACTGAATATTTCCTGACCGGTAGTTCTCCCTTTTAAAGAAATCATTCCAAGTAGTTCTTCTTTAACACTGAAGTCTCCAAAAACCATCCGGATAAAGACTAGTAACTGGGCTATGTCTCTTATGTCTGTAGATTCATCCAGTTGGAGTGAGAAAGCAACACAATTTGAAACATCCTCCGACAATTTTTCAGTTGTGTCTCGACACATCTTTTCTATTTGCCGCACAACGGTGTTTCTTGACAATTGTACATCTTGAATAGCAGCTATGATCTCTTTCTTATTTTTAAATCCTTCAAAAGTTTGTCAGCTGCTTCAAGAAAACAATCTTTTACAAATTCCCCTTCAGTGAAAGGTTCGCATTTCTTTGTGATCAGGTTGCTGAGCTTGAAGGATGCTATGGTTGCATTGACCGAATGTGATCTTGGCTTCGCCATCAACTGTTGCTGAGTCGCCAATTTTGATTTAAGTTCTTTGAGCTTCAGTTTATGAATTTCACTTTTGGGTGGAAAATCAGCATCAAACTTATTGCTATGCAGAGCCTTATAATGATGTTCCAGATTACCCTTTTTGGGCAAGGATACTGGGGCATTACAAATTAGACAACAACACTTGTCTTTCACCATGATGAAGAAGTAGTCCATTTCCCATTCATCATGAAAGTGGTAGGTTTTGCTCTTCTTTGGAAAACTCATCTTCGTTATAATGGGGTGGCTGGATGTAAGAAGGCCAAATCTGCTAAGTTAGTATAAACACTGGCTGAATCTGGTCCAAAACTGTCACTGTCCCGAAGTATTAAAGATCAACAGGAACTGAAAACCTCTGGATGATGTGCAATACAAAGACTGGAGATGCCAAAACCACACATGCAGTTCTAAAAGTAAAAATAAGAATTCATGATACTGGCACCAATAATCAAATACCACCAAACAATCATCAAAAAAACTCAAACACCCATCCAGCAAACCAGATAAAATCAAATACCGCCAAACAAGTTCAAATACCACCACACGCGATTTAATACATTCTGCACACAGTGTAGAATCAACACACGAGCTCACTCCTAGTGACAGGGTGAGCTGCTGGAGAGATGGAGCCAAGTGGGGCTGGTGATCTACCTCTGACCCCTCCGCGATCTACAGGTAGATCGCGATCTACCTGTTGGACATGCCTGTTATACAGTATGGGCTCTATTCTGAACCACAAATAGCAGATCCAGACATCCAGACCTGCTAAACAGCTGGCCTGCATCTAGGAAAGAGAGCTCCTCACACGTAGATCTGAGATCTGTGAGGAGCTCTGTTTGTGGGCGGGAGGGGGTGGGCAGCAGGTGGAGCAAGGACGGGCTGTGGACAGTGCCATGACCCTGGACGTACAGGGCCAATTCCGAGGTTGGCCCTGTATGCCCAGAGTCAGCCATTTGTACAGGGGACTTATTCTACCTTGGAGGCCCAGGGCACACAGTATCCTTGCACTGTCCCTGATGATAGTATTATTGGTATACAGACACAAGGGAATTTCAAAAGATCTGTAAAACTACCACCTGCCTCTGACCAGGTGGGATAGGTGTCCATGCATTACTGTCTGCTGTGGTTCTGTAGATTATTGCTGCCCTAATAACACATTTGTAGCCAACAATTTATGGGTGCCCTTTGTAAGCATGTTCACTATGCGCATGTACAATGGCTGTTCATTTGCAGATACCACGGTAGTGATGCGCCTAGTGCAGTAGCACTTCCCTACCTCGGCTGTGCCCCTGCATCTACTATGGCTGCTATGACCCCACTGTGGTAAAAATGCCCAATAAACATACATTTGTTTGGTGCTATGTGCTGTACTGTAATAAACATGCCCCTTATTGCCATTATTGAATAATATGGGATGGGAGGTTAAAAATGAGAAAAAAACACCTTGGAAGGTTATGAATGACGGTTCCTGATGCCATCCAGCATCAGCTGACCAGGCAGGTGACCAGCATCCCTGTTGTGAGCAAAGCCTTAAATCCTTATACACATCTGAACAGGCTCTCTCTTCATACCACCATACACACGGATCCCCATCCGGACCACCTGTGGTCTACTCTCCTCTGCTGCCCCAGCCCGGCACACCGTCTGCTGTCTCCTCTCCTCTGTTACCCTGGCCCAGTACACCACCCATGGCCTTCCCTCCTCTGCTGCCCCCACCCGGCACACCGCCTGTGGCCTCCTTACCTCTGCCGTCCCAGCGCGGTGCACCATACGTTTGTGATCCCAGCAAAGATGCAGTCTCTCTACTGCTCACACTGATCTGCCTTCACTGGGCTGTCTACCCTCCAGGGGTAAAACTGCCTGATGAAAAAACACCTCATCATGGGGCTCAAACCCCCATGGAGTGCTTACCCACTTTACATCTGAATAACCCAACAGGAGCCACTAGCAAAGGCCAGCTGTCTTCACTGAGCTTGCTAGCAACTTCAACTGTCCATCAGATACAAATTCAAATCCTGCCCCCCGCTCCATCTTGTGTTCCCTTTCTCGAAGCCAGCCACCCTGCTACTCACCTAACTCCTCCTTTTGCCCATGGTGCAAGCATCTTTTGCAGTCAGCCATGTTATGTGTCCCCCTACCTGATTCCCTCATGGGAAGTGGGGGTGGCATAACTCATTTCTGCACAGTGATATTTTTACCCTTAGTTCTGTGTAGGATGATTTATGCTCTATGTGTATACCATTGTACTGTATGTGGAATATAGTTTACTATAGCAACAATAAAAACCATAAACGGGTTCTTTCCACTGAATTTGGCTTTCCTCTAGCAATTATGTGCTCTAAGAAACCTGTTTTACATTTTACATTGAGAGATAATATGCAGTGGCGCTGAGTAATAATGTATGAATCAGAAGTTCTGCATAAGAAAGTTGCTGGTTTGTGAATGAGAGAGAAGTTCTAAGTCCTTCAGGTGCACAGACACACCCTGACATGCAGGTTGAGAATGGTTTGTTAAAAATCAGTTTTGCTCAGCGCCCACCCATTGCAAAAGTGAAATCCTTATTGTAATATTCCAATGTTTATCCTATTTACATTTCTCTTTCTATTTTGCAGGGGGCGGATTCTGTATTCATATTATTCAGGGCCCCAATAACAGCACAGTCTTGAAGGGGTCTGTTGCCCGGTTTAACTGTACTGTGACATCTGATTGGAAAGTCCTCATCTGGATGGTGAAAAACTCTCCTGTCTTAACTACTGTTCCATCAACAGGAGCTATTATTTCGGATAATCAGTTCATACAACAAAATTATTCAACCCCTTTGGGTTTCACTTCAGAGCTGATCATCATTGATGTTGCAATGACTGATTCTGGCCAGATAGAATGCAACCTTCAGACATATGGCTTTGCTAATGCCTATCTCTTTGTCCAAGGTTGGTAGTGATTTTTTGGAATGTATCAAGCCCTTACATGTGAAAATCATTTATTAAGTAGAGCTAAACATTTGTCAGTTAGTGGGTGCTTTTTATTCTAGTCACTGTTTCTGCAGGATTTGTGCTAGTATTTCATGAAGTCACATAGATGCCCTTCAAAAAAATCATCACCACTAATTTGCAAATCAAATCAATCAAACAAAAATGCAAAAAAGGAAATATACTTAACCAATTTAATTTTTTTGACATGTCAAATGAAAACAATATTTCACATATTATATAACATATTCACATTACAAAATTACCAGTGTGTTATAAAAAATATACATTTTAATAACATTATCAAAATTCATACATATCACACATTACTGATACCTCTTATTATACTAATATCACAAAGACATAATATCACAATATTGCACCTTAATTATTGTGATAAGGAAGCTTATCATAGCTCAGGTAGGAGCTATAGAAAAGATGATGTGACTCTGAACAAGCAACCTGTCAGTTCTGGTAGAAGCAAGAAAACAGAGTTTTCACATAAAAGACTACCAGTCCCAGAATGCACCAGGTTTCCAGCAGCCATGAGAGGGGCTGAAGTGAGAGAATGTGTGTGCAATCAAGAGAGCTATGAGGTAATCCCTAAGCACTCATCTCAAAGGGCAGGGCCTGATTCAACACAGCTGCGCTGTGTTAGGGAGCAGCACACATTAGGAAAGAATAAGAATAGAGCTTATTCTTCAGATAACAGCTTCAGGGAGAGCTACAAGAACAGCTTCAGAAAGAGATACAGAGACAGCAACGGCTATAAGCTCAAGCACCAGTATCACCTGGAGAAACAGAAGCCAAGCCAAGCAGATAGAGAGAGAAGGAAACTCTCTGGAAGGAAGAGAAGAAAGGCCATTGGAAGGTCTGGGAGATTCCAAGGCAGTACTCATACTGGGAGGTATTCCAAAAGCCAGCAGAGTCCATTGGACTGGATTCAACCAGAGGAATGGAGTGGCAGAGATAGGAATCACCAGTGGCTACCTGGAAGAGAGAAGACTGCATGTGGAAGGGACTTTCAGACCAAGGCCAGAAGGTATGTGAGAGGAGATCCAGTGTCCAGGGATCAAGATTGGAAGGCTGGACATCAGAATTGGATTACATATTGGCCAGGCTTTACAGAGAGGAATTATGATAGTAGGAGAGGCTCAGGTATGAACACTGATCCAGACCCTATCTATAATAGAGAATGGCAGCAAGGGAATAAGCATTCTCATGATAGTGCCTTAATGAAAGACTCATCTGTGCCAATGTATGATATTGACCCTATGATTGTTGATGGAGAGGGAGATACAGCAGATGAAACTATTTATATGGACTGTTCTCTATCTAAATGCTATTGCTAGTTTTCTGTAAGCAAACACATCAGCCATCACAAAGAAACCTAACTTTGTTCTTTATTTCCACTGCAAACAGCTCTTAAAGCAGGATTTGGGTTCACACAGTAACAGCCAGCCAGCTAAAGGCTTACAGCTGGTCAATTGATAGTAATTAAAGCTGCACCTGATTGTGTGTGTGAGCAAGGGAGAATCACTGCTGAGATCTGCATGGAAAATAAGCAGAAGTTAACCTAACCAGCAAAGTTTATTCTTTTCTTTGTGCCTTTGTATTTGGTAATTATTTGCTAAGAAAACATTAGCTAATTGCCTGACAAGCTGAAGGCTGTTTCTGGTTTACTTTGTGACTTTTTGTTATCCATTTTAAACACTGCAAGCAAGTAACCTCATTTATAGTGCTATCAAGCATACATGTGCTGGGTGAATTAAACCCCATCAATAAAAGAAGTATTTTATTGATCTTACCACTTGGTTTCACAACTCAAATTATTGTCATCAGCTGTGTTTGGGAGTGAATGAACTACAATACCCACAATACCTTGCAAGAATCATATGAAAATATGCATCGTCAAGATTGTGTAAGTTCTCACCCTAGGCAGCCGTCTGACATTATACAACCATGAATATATTAAAGTTTCCACACAATTACCTACTTTGCAATAACATAAATATTTCATTTAACTATACTCAACCATTCTGCAGATTATTCTAATTTAACTGTTCTCAACTGCTCTAAACTACTGCAATTTAACAATACTCAGCTATGTTCAGCTGTCCTACAAAGAGAACTCAAATTCATATGCAGATCCTCATTTAGCTATACTCAACCATTCTGCAGATTATGCTAATATAACTGTTCTCAACTGCTCTAAATCACTGCAATTTGACAATACTCAGCTATGTTCAGCTGTCCTACAAATAGCACCCAAATTCATATACAGGTCCAACCATTGATCATGGTGATTCTCCTCCAGAACCTTTGAATAAATCTACATGTGAGGGTGGTAATTATCAGCGACTTCTATGCCGCAGGGAACAGCAATTTATTTTTCGTTGGAACACTATGGAACCCAATGGGTTAAATGCTCAAGTGGAATGGCATTGGTTTTATTAGATTTGGATCTGGTTATAAATACGCATGCACTGGCGTTTTTTTCATTTGCTGTTATCCATCTGATCAAGTTTCTAAGATTGGAGAGTCATGATCATGGTAAGCTTCTTTCTTTTTTCTTTTTTATTAGGCATTTTCGTTGTGTGTGTTTGTTAAGTGTATTAACAGCGGCGGCCAAGAGAGCAAATAGAATGCTAGGTATGATAAGGAAAGGAATGGAAAATAAAACAAAGGATATTATAATGCCTCTATATCGTTCCATGGTGAGACCGCACCTTGAATATTGTGTGCAATTCTGGTCGCCGTATCTTAAAAAGGATATAGCGATTTTAGAAAAGGTTCAGAGAAGAGCCACCAAAATGGTAAAGGGGATGGAAGGATACTCCTATGAAGAAAGGCTAAAAAGGTTGGGGCTCTTTAACCTGGAAAAGAGACGGCTGAGGGGAGATATAATAGAAGTCTATAAATTAATGAACGGAGTGGAACGGGTAAATGTAGATCGATTGTTTACCTTATCAGAATATAGAAAGACTAGGGGACATGCAATGAAGCTACAGGGTAAACTATTTAAGACTAATAAAAGAAAATATTTTTTCACTCAACGTGTAATCAAACTCTGGAATTTGTTACCGGAGGATGTAGTAAAGGCTGGTTAGTGTAGCTGGGTTTAAAAAAGGTTTGGACAAGTTCCTGGAGGAAAGGTCCATAAACCATTATTAAGAAGGGACCCAGGATATCAATGCTTGAACCAATACAAGCATTGTGGAACCTGTGTCCCTTGGGGAAACTGCTAGGTATGTATGACCTAGATTGGCCACTGCTGGAAACAGAATACTGGGCTTGATGGACCTTGGTCTGACCCATTATGGCATATCTTATGTTCTTATGTTCTTATTGGATTTGAGTGAAGTTTATTTCATTTGTTTTTGTTATATAGGAAGTTTCCCTGAAGAAGCCGTTAATTCGGTGATTTATGGTTGATCAGGGCCAAGTCCGCGGAGGAAAGTGTGCGGGCGACGGCCAGAGTAGTGGCCTTCCTTCAGAGTTTAGGATGGGTAATCAACGAGGTGAAGAGCAAGTTGACTCCCTCCCAGGAACTGGAATACTTAGGAGCGAGATTCGACACCGGCGTGGGCGAAGTGTTTCTGCCCGTTCACATGATGGAGAGCCTTCGGCGGCTGCTGCGAGAGTTTCTAGCTCGGGAGGCGCCCTCAGCTTGGCACTATCTGCAGGTTCTGGGGATCATGGCTGCGACTTTGGACCTGGTCCCTTGGGCCCGGGCTCATATGCGGCCGCTGCAGCGGGCGCTGCTGCGGCGCTGGTCCCACCAGACGCAGTCCTTCCTGATGGTTCTTCCCTGTACAGCGGAGGTCAGGGAATCCCTGCAGTGGTGGGTCTCTCCGGGGAACCTGGAGAAGGGTATGCCCCTAGAGTCTCCGTGTTGGATTCAGGTGACAACAGATGCGAGTCTGTCCGGCTGGGGGGCTCACTGCGAAGGCCATTTTGCCCAAGGGGCTTGGAGTGTGCAAGAGGCTCGGTGGCCCATCACCAAGTTGGAGCTGAGGGCGGCAACGCTGGCCCTCAGAGAGTTTCAGGCACAAAAAGAGCAGCAGCTCTTGCAAAGCTGAGCAGGAAACACACAGAGCAAGAGTGTAGATGACACAAGCGCTTTTATTGGGATCCCCAACGCGTTTCGGCAGGGTTGCCTTCCTCAGGGGGTTTTAAAATTTACAAATATAAAATAAACACAATATATTAAAAACAATAATACACAAATATAAAAATAGTAATAAAGTAATATAGTAATAATGAAAATAACCACTCATAAACTAGAGCTAACCGGGCATGTTAGAGACAGAGATGATGAGAAGGACATTGATAATGACGTGTCTGTAATTAAAATGTTCAAAATACATAAATAACTAAAGGAATGATAAAATTAGAAATAGTACTAAAAATATGTAAAATAATAAATAATTATAAGCATATATACAAAATAGTTAATAACCAATCATGATGGCGTTATAGTGTAGTCATTTACAAGTAAATATAAATCTATAATTATTAAAACATATTAATAGAAACATGAAACATATGAATAAAATAATAAGCAAAACATGGATAATATGAATAAAACAATAAATATTATGTAATTACATATAAAAACAATGTTATAAAACATAGCAGGGCAGAAGTAAAGAATAAAACCAAAAATTGAAAAACCTAGGGTCTAAGCCATATGAAAGCCTTTTCAAAGGAATAGGGAGTATGTTGAATGAAACAGGGAATTTAAACGTACTCACTCAATGCGCACACGATCAGCAAAACTTCAGCTGATGAAATTGAGAGGGACAAACGGCTAAGGCCTACAGCTGTCAAATATCCAAACGAAAGCACATAAAATTAAAACATGAGTAAGGAAAAAATCTTCAAATGGACTTAAAAAATATATAATAGTGAAGTTCACTGGCAGGGTCACTTTTAGTATGGAGGATAAAGGATAATGACTCCTGTCTCATTATTGAAGTCCCGATCGCGTGGGAACAAAGTATGTGTTATGGGGTACATAAACAAGGGGGTAAAACTTAGACTTAAAAAACATATTCTTTAGTGATTCTGATAAATAATCTCAAATCGTCTGTTTGTGGTGATTAGAGAAAACAATACTCACAGCCCCACGCAAAATCTGTGATGTAGTGGTCACGGACACAGTCCCATATGTCAGATTGCAGCAGTGGTTGAAGGAAATCAATGTAACTAGTGAGGAAGACCGATGATATTGAAACGTAATGTAAAACTATACTGGTTTGAGAGAATATATACTGTATTATATAGAAGGAATATATAGCAAGCCCTCCTGTGCATGAGACCTGCAAAACCGGGTGAAAACCGGTATTTTATCCTAGTTTTAAGAATTGTGCAACATTTGTAAAAAATATATAGCAAGCCCTTTAAAAACAATAGAACTGCCCAAACTGCGTCAACATCCCGATGTCGGAAGCCCGTGCGGGTGAAATTAAAACACAGCATCTTAAGAGAGTTAGTGTTGCTTAAAACCCAGCAAAAGAACTGAAGATTTAAAATCCAGATAATTTTGAATGTTAAGTCTTAACATTTCTATGCAAAACATCGCGGCATATGGAGTCAAGTGAAAAATATTATTAAGGCTCCATTGCAGGAACGTGATAAGTGCATATATCTTCTAAATGCAAGTATGCATTGTGAAGAGAAAAGAAAGTTGATAAATAAAGCCGTTGGTTATGACAAAGTATAGTTGATGAACTATTTGCAGGAAGGTAAAGTGAATCAGGGGTATTCAGTACTTACCATCAGAGTGAGTGTACTGCTAGCACTATCTCCGAAAAAATTGCAAATGGACAACTGAGTTTAAAACTGAGTATTTAAAGACGCTGAAACTCGTGCCAAAAAAGGGGGCGTGGCTAGCATCAAATTACAGTGCAGAGTTGCTTACACAAAGACAATGTGTGTGGATAGTGAGAACAGTGTATATACCATGTTATGGGAAAATGTACTGAAGAAAAAATACGGAATATCAAGCTTGCTATTGATTAAGCAATATTTAAAAATCAGAAAGGAGTGGAAAACACATATTGTGTAGAAACGATTGCTGGGGAACATCTGAATGGAGAATAAATAGAGCATCTATGACTGCTTTACAATTGCATAGAACAATTCACAAAAAAATGGAAAGGTCAAATTCCTGATTTAACCCCTTGGGTTCCAAACTGTCTAACTCAAAAATATAACGTTGTTCCAGTTTCAATAATACCTTATCTATATCACCTCCTCTCCAATTTGGTGTAACTACTCTGAGAACTGAATATTTTAGGTCACTGATAGTATGATTTTTTTTTCCAATGGGCTACTAAGGGCTTATCAGGTATTCCTCTATGAATACAACTCCTATGTTCCACTATTCTGGTGCGCACTTGTCTTTTAGTTTTTCCTACATAAAGTAGATTGCAAGGACAGATTATTACGTAGATAACATGCTCAGTTTTGCAATTGGAGAAAGACTGTAAATATATTTTATGATGTGAAACTGGATGGGTGAAAACCTCTTTTGTTGTAATCACATGAGTACAGACTGAGCATCCACCACACTTAAAATGACCCTTTAATGTCGTAGTAGGTCTGTACAGCGGAAGGGCAGATGATACTAATAGATCAGACAGATTTGGGTTCCGTTTGTGTGCTACAATAACACTCTTATTTACAAAAGGTAATAGAGGTGAAAGTAGATCCCATTGTTGCCTTAGGATGTTAGTTATATCTTTAGTATAGTTAGTAAAGGTCAAAGGGCATACAATCCTGTCTTGTTTTGCATGTTCTTTTTTACGTAGTAATGATGCTCTATCTGTAGTGCTTGCTCTATAATAGGCCTCCTTGATGTAACGTCTGGGATAACCTCGCTGTTGAAATCTATGTTTCATATCTACTGCGTGTTTCTTAAAATCCTCTTCCATGGTACAGAGTCTTCTGACTCTAAGGAATTGACTTATTGGTAAGTTATTTTTCAGGGACGCATTGTGAAAGCTGTTATACTGTAACAATGTGTTTCTGTCCGTGGGTTTACGATAGAGTTCCGTGAGGAACCCTGTTTCTCCTTTTTTGATTTTAATATCCAAATATGATATTTGGTTATTACTAAATGTACCATCAAATTGAAGGTTGGAGTCTAGTGTGTTAAGCCACTCAAAAAATACTAAAAGTGTTTGTTCAGTACCCTCCCATATAACTAAAACAACATCAATATATCTCCTCCAGAGTCGGATGTTGGATTGGAATGGATGTGTTTTTAAATATTTTCTTTCAAAATCTGCCACGTATAAATTAGTGACATCTGGGGCCATGGAGGACCCCATGGCCACCCCCTTAATTTGTTTATAAAAAATTCCCTTAAAAGCAAAATAATTCTCAGTCATCGCTAAACTTGCTAGTTGTGTCAGAAAAAATGTGGGTATACGGATGTGTTTTGGTCTCTGAATGAGAGTGTTTGCTAAAACTTCTAGGTCCTCTTTTTGGGGAATATTCCTTCTACCCCATCCCGTCGCCATCATGTTGTCAACTCAGAGAGGAACTCATTACCCCTCGCAGGCCAAATCAATGTCCTACAGACCTCCTCTCCCGGCTGATTCTCCGCCAACCTCTCCAATATTGATCTAGGAAGTCCTATCACTGTCCCATCCCACTTTTTCATACTCACTCCGTCCACATAATGTCTAGCTTGCAAATATCCATAAAAATCGTGTTGATGAAGACAGTATCTCCGCTGCAAATGCTGAAAGCTATCTACGAATGCTCCATCTGTCGTATATAAATCTCCAAGACAAACAACCCCCTTCTCTACCCAGTCCCAAAATATATTACCTTTTGAGAATCCAGGAGCAAAATCAGGGTTACCTAATAAGGGTAGCAATTCCGATCCCCTCCAATTCCATCCAAATTTCGTGCACAGTACTTTCCAGGCAGAGCGTAAGGCGCCCATATATCTCCCCCCCACTCTGTCCCGAATCATTGTCGGCAACTTGCCCATCTGTAAAACATAAAGGCTATGATAGGGCGCCAAAGCTTCATCTAACTGCCGCACTGGAGCACAACCCCCCGCCCCCCTCAATAGCGCCCCAATATGCCTAACTAAGTAGCGAAGATTGTAATTTCGCAACAAAGGCATCTCCAGTCCACCTTCTTCCCTCCGACTCATTAGAGCCTGTAGTGGAATCCTAGCTCGTCTACCCCCCCACAGAAATCCACACAGACATTTTTCAAAACGCTTCCAGTCTTTGTCCAGGATCCATATAGGTAGCATACGTAACACATATAACCATCTCGGAAACTCTACCATGACAAACAACGCGATCCTCCCCTTCAAAGACAGAGGTAAGCTGCGCCATCCCTTAAGAGTTTTTATGCTTCTAGCTAGCAAACCAGGAACATTTGCTTGATAGAGGTGTTCAGGTCGATCTGGCAACTGTATTCCTAGATACTTGATAACCCCGTCCGTCCAGACCAACGGGAACTCCCCCTCCCACGCTGGCTGCACTTTGCCCCCCACATCCAAAGCTACTGATTTCAGTACATTAAGTTTGAGGCCCGAGAAGCGCCCATACTCGAAGATCAACTGAAGGAGGTGATTTAAGGAATCAGGTAAGTGCGTTAAACACACATATCATCAGCAAAAGCACTAATTTTTAATTCCTCTCCTCCCATACCGATGCCTACAATCCCTAAATCTTGTTGAATGGCTCGAAGCAGGGGTTCCAACGCGAGTACGAACAACATAGGAGACAAAGGGCACCCCTGGCGTGTACCCCTCTCCAGTATGAAAGGTTCCAAAAAGACGCCATTAACTCCTACTCTGGCCATGGGCTGCTCGTACAACGCTCGGACCCACTGTACAAAACTCCCGTGCAGACCAAAGCCGGACAACACATCCCATAGGTTCGCCCAAGCGACCCTATCAAATGCCTTTTCAACGTCTAGGCTTACTAGGAGCAACGCCTCGTCCTTCCGTAAACAATACTCCATTCCTAACAACAATTTTGCGATATTTCGGGACGCCTCTCTTCCTTGCACAAAACCCAACTGTCAGGCATCAATAAGTGATGGCAATACCGGATTAAGCCGTTCCGCCAGGACCGACGCCAGAATCTTCATATCACAATTAATGAGAGAAATAGGTCTATAAGGAACCGGATCCGTCGTATCTTTTCCCGGCTTCGGAATCACCGTGATGTCCGCACACCGCATGTCTCTAGGGAACATGCCTGCCACACGTGCTTCATCATACATCACCACCATTGATGGGTCCAGACGAGATGCCAGCATTTTGTAATATTCAATGCTGAATCCATCTGGGCCTGGGGCCCTATGGGGCTTTCCTCTCTTGATCCCATTTAAAATCTCCCGCACCGTCAGTGGTTCATTTAGCCTCAGCAAATCTTCCTCGGACACCCTAGGCAAAGATAAAGTGCCTAAGAAAGCTACTCCCTTCTCATAGTCCCTCTCCTCCTCACTATATAGCTTGGCATAAAAGGCTCGGAAGATCTTCGCTATATATGCTGGTTGATGATGCAGTGACCCCGTCTCCCCCCGAAGCACAGGTATAAAGCGATTACCTCTGGGGTCCCTAACAAGTTTTGCTAACAATTTACCGGATCTATTACCATAGCGATATAGATGGTGTTTATGATATTGCATCGGCAGGGTAGCTTTGCTCCGGAGCAGTTCATTTAGTGCTGCCTGCGACCGCGTATATTCCCGCTGCATACCACTATCCCTACCCTTACACAGCTTATGTTGTAAGTCTTGCAGATTACGTTCTAATACCAGAATACTACGATCCAAATGTCTGCGACGCGCAGTAGTATACAAAATGATTGCTCCCCTCATCACTGCCTTACTTGCTTCCCAGAACAAGAGAGGAGGGCACTGTGGCGTAGCATTAAAATGGACGTACTCATCCCACTGTTTTCCAAGATGGAGCCGAAAGGTTTCATCTTCCCAAAGATAAGCTTGGAATCTCCACCCCATTCTCGAGGGCCCTTGGCACTCCCAAATGATCCAGACCAACCCATGGTCAGACACTACTATAGGGTCTATTCCTGCCTGCAGCACCTTCGGGAGCCCCCCTTCACTCACCAAGATGTAGTCTATACGGGACCACGTGAGGTGCGCTCTCGATTGGTGCGTGTATTCGCGCATCTCCGGGTGTAAAACCCTCCAGACATCTACTAGATCCCCCATTCTACAGAGATACCCTACCCCCCTTCGCGTCCAAGATCCCACTCCATTCTGCTGAGATTTATCCAAGCGTGGATTATGTGGACAATTGAAGTCCCCAGCCACAATTAACTTATTCTTCCCCGGGTTTTTGAGAAGCCCCAACACCTTTTTGAAAAACTCATGGTCATAGACATTTGGTGCATAAACATTCACTAGCCAAACAGGTTCATTATATATTTTAACATGCATTAAAATATATCTGCCGTTAGAGTCAGCCTGTACGTTGCTCACTTCAAAGGGTACCCCCCTTTTCACTAACACCACTACTCCTGCTTTCTTCGTGCCCGATGCCGCCCCATAAGCAGCCGCCACCCAATCCCTT
Source organism: Ichthyophis bannanicus (assembly GCA_033557465.1). NCBI lineage: Eukaryota > Metazoa > Chordata > Amphibia > Gymnophiona > Ichthyophiidae > Ichthyophis > Ichthyophis bannanicus. The sequence continues at coordinate 1,830,838,024 of CM066032.1, read as the reverse complement.
GCTAACTTGCGATGTTCCAAGGCACTCAAATGAGTCTCCTGCAACATAGCAATGTGTGCTCCTTTTCTTTTCAGCAACTGCAGTATCTTAGTGCGTTTAACCGTAGAGCCTATCCCACCCACATTCCACGAAACTATCTTGACATCAGGCATACCTCCATGGTGCAGAAAAAAAACAGCATGTTAAGCACCTGATTTCGCTCCCAGAGGCGCCCAGCCTCGCCCCTAGAGCCAGAACCCAGCTCGGCCTCCTTCCTATATAACCCAAGATACTTAAGCTCCCCCAGTGCCACCCATCGTGATCTCCAAAAGACAGTGCTCTCCCCCCCTTTAACACCCACCCTACCCCTTCCCCAAAACTGCTCCCCCCACCCCTCCCCACAGTCCTACCTCCTTCCCCCTCTCCCATCCCTGCCCGCCCTATTCATCATTCCCCCACCAAGAGAACAGTCCCCTTCGCCAAAGAGATTCATATACCCTACTCCACCCACTTCCTCTACCCCACGCACTCTCTTACCCCTACTTAAATCCCCAAATACTCGCCCATACACATTCAAATACACACAGAAGTACAGATATAAGTAGATACATAAATCCCCTACCCCTCCCCTCTCCCCATCCTCCCCCACAAAACTCAACATCCCCTGAATCTTGCCGCAGCAAGATGCTCCCAACCGGGAGTCAGATCACTGTTCATTGCACCTCCGGTCCACCTCCGTGCAATAAAATACCACAAAGTTAAAGGCGTAGTCTTCTCAGGGCAAGTCACATGGAACCCAAAATCTCAGCGGTCCAGAGCCCACATTAAACCCTAAAAGAGGGCTTCTGCCCGTGTATATCCCTTAGCAGTTCAGTCCACTCCATGTGGCAACTTCACCACCATGCCCCAACCAGTCTCGTCACCTGCCGCTCCTCGCTAGGCCGTATCAGCAGGCGGGTGTGATACCATCGTGGTCATGAATTTCCGGGCCTCATCTGGCTTCTCAAAAGTGTGTGCAGTGCCCTTATGAAAAATTTTAAGCACCGCCGGGTAAATCAAGGCAAACCGGATTCCCCTTTGTACCAGATCTGAGCATATGGGCGAAAACTCCGTGCGTCTGGCAGCCAAGGACGCTGAGTAGTCCTGGAACATGAGCACAGAAACATTGTCCAGCTTCAAGTACCGCCGCTTGCGGTACGCCTGCAACAAAGCTGTTTTATGTTGAAAGTTCAGTAATCGCGCCAGAACAGGCCGTGGCCGAGCTCTGCCTTCGATCCGCTGGCCTAGCCGGTGGGCCCTTTCCACCTTTATCTGGCCCTGCATTTCCCCAAGGCCTAGCTCCTTCAGCAGCCACACCTCGAATAGCTGGACAAGCTGACCATCTGTCCACGTTTCTGGCACTCCCACGAGTCGTAAGTTATTTCGTCGGGAGCGATTTTCGAGGTCATCCACCTTTTGAATCAGGGCCTCAATTTGCTTCTGCTGCTTAGTACTGCTTCTCTCCAGCGCCAGCTCCCCATCCTCCAGCACCGTCACACGCTGCTCAACTTCCTCTACTCTCCTCGTGAGTTCTGCAAAAGTCTCCCCATCTCCTCAAGTTTTTTCAGCACATTATCAAACTTGGGGTCGAGTTACATTCACAACTTCCTGCGCCACATCCTCCGGGCTAGACTCTCCACTTTCAGCTCCCGGGGATCCAGGCATACTCGCAGATCGGGCCATAGCCGCCATCTTATTTTCCCGCAGGCCCGCGGGTTTCTCCTTCTTTGATGCTGCTCTCATAGCCTCCCCTGCAAAACTCAGACCATCCAAACAGGTCACCAGCAGCGCTTGGGAGATACTACACAGGGTCCAATGATTCTCACCCCTCGCCTAGTTATAATTGCCGAGTTATGAAAAGTTTCATTAGGCGGCCCGGGAGCGCGACGAGGATTACTCCTCACCCGCTCATGTGCTCACATGATCTCCCACAACTTCCCTTTAAAAGGAAGTTTATTAAGACGAGACTCTGAGGAACCATCAGCTGCCCAATTTCTTAACCACAGATAACGACGTGCGGCAACCAACGAAGCCATACTATTTGCCAAGACTCTGATTAAATCATAGTGAATGTCAGCTAAGTAGGCCGACCTCGACTCAAGCCGTGCCACATCAGCTGAACTCTCCTGTGACTGTAGTGTCGGCTGCTGTAAACACTGCGACCACCTTAAACAAGCTTTTACTACCCAAGCCCCGCAAATAGAAGGGTCAGTCTCATATCTTTTTTGTCACACCTCATATATGTTGTTGTTAAGTGCCGTCGAGTCGGAGTCGACTCATGGCGACCCTCTGGATAGCTATCCTAAATTGTGTTCGGTCTTCAGTCAGGCGGCTCATTGTTGACAGACTGGTACCCGTAGCTGCTGTTATTGTATTGATCCATCTCATTGCTGGCCTTCCTCTTTTGCGTTGACCTTCTATCTTGCCAAGCATGATGTCTTTCTCTAATGATCTCTCTCTTTGCATGATGTGTCCAAAGTATGAAAGTCGAAGTCTTGTCATCTGAGCTTCTAAAGAAAGCTTAGGTTTGATTTCCTCTAGTACTGACTGGTTTGTTCTTTGGGCAGTCCATGGTATACGCAGTTTTCGCTGCCAGCACCATAATTCAAAGGCATCAATTTTCTTCCTGCCTATCTTTTTCACTGTCCAACTTTCGCATCCATATGATGTTATTGAAAATACCATGGCTTGAACAAGTCAAATCTTTGTATGGAGAGAGACATCTCTGCTCTTGAGAATCTTGTCTAGGTCCTTCATAGCCATTCTGCCAAGAACAATGCATTGTCGGATTTCTTGACTGCTTGTTGCTTCTTTATTGGTAGTTGATCCAAGTAGGTTAAAGTTGTCCATGATTTCAATTTCTTCTCCATCAAAGATGAACCTATTGATTTTGCCAGTTGTCATGATCTTTGTCTTCTTTACATTAAGGTGCAGGCCCATTTTAAGACTATGTTCCTTGATCGTGAGAAGCAAATGTTTCAGATCATCTTCACTTTCAGCCAGTAATGTGGTATCATCAGCATAACAAAGGTTGTTGATGAGTCTTCCACCAATCTTCATACCTCTGTTGTCTTTATACAATCCTGCTTCTCTGATGATTTGTTCTGCATATAAATTAAACAGGTAGGAGGAAAGTATGCAGCTATGTCATACATCTTTGCTTATTTTAAACCATTCTGTTTCTCCTTGTTCCATTCAAACTGTTGCTTCTTAATCAATGTACAGATTATTCAAGAGAACGATCAAATTTTCTGGTATACCCATTCTTTTTAATGTTGTAATGCAGCTTCTTGGTTTATTGATATTTCTTTCAATTCTTCTGATACATCACATTTAAATACCATTTCAGGCATGGGTAACTTCCCTACATCTTCTTCAGTAAAAACTGAAGCAAAGAATTCATTCAGTCTCTCCGCTATGCCATTTTCCCTGCGGTATTGAGGTGCTCGCCATGCCACTGCAGTCTTGGCTCAGGTGGAGGATACCACTGATTGGGGCTCAGTCTAACGTCTGATGCTGGAAGGGCTGCCTCACCCCCCAGCTCCAGCACTCTCCATAACAGATTTCATGGTGCCTGAGGTAAGAAACTGTCAGGGCCTCTTCAAACCCTTATGGGGCCTGGGGCAATTTTGACACCCCCCCCCATCTGTGGGCCCCCGTGTCCATTGGCCATGCCTGTCTACAGCCCCCCTCTCATCACAAGGGCCTCCCTCCTGCTGCCATTGCTGCCTCTCTCTGGGATGTGCATTGGTGGCAATACATAAAAAAGGCACCACAGCACTTCAGTTACCTTCTTTTCCAATGCCATTTGTGCTTCTGCTCCCAACCCCTTCTGATAAATTGGATATGTTGCTGATGAATCAGAGGGGGGCAAAAGTGGAAGCACAAACAGCATCAGAGCGCTGGAAAAGAAGTTCACTCCAGCACCACGGTGCCTTTTTTGTGTATGGCCGCTGCTGAACATCCTGGAGAGGGGTGGCAGCAGTGGCAATGGGTGCAGGGGCAGGAACAGGGTTTCTATTATCCATGGGCAGCAGGGCAGCTGGGCCTCCATTGTGCAGGGGCCCAGGGATGATGCCCCTTTTGCCAGTAGGTAAAAGCAGTCCTGCAAATTGTGTTATGCGCTATTGTCTTGGGGAAGTATCACTCGCAGGGTAACATTTTACCTTCCCTTTTCTTTTCCCCATAGAGGAAAGAGAAATATCTTCAGGGATTCAGAAACAGCACAATACACAGCAGAATGAGTGGAGCAGGGCTAGTAGGCTGCTGCTATCTCCGATCCCCCTTTCCATCTCTTTCACCGAGAGGATCTGCTGGTTTTGATTCAGGACACAATGACTGCCTTATGTATTGTAGAGCCAATATCCACTCTGCCTTCTCAGGTGGACCCCATCTTGGAGGGTATCAGTGGGAGAATCCAGAGCTGAACATTAAGGATCTGAAGGTCATTTCTTGGTTGTATCCCCTCTCCCAAGAGAAACTGGATTAGTTGTTTGGGCTATCTCAGATAGATGCCCTTGTCATGGTGGTGACCAAGTGCATGGCTATTCCAGTGGAAGATGGTGCTGTACTCAAGGAGTTTCAAAACTTGAAGATAGATGCCTTCCCGAAGAATGCCTTTGTGTCTCCTCCTCGAGCTCTAAAGCAGTCCTTGTGCAGGCCATTTGGCCAGGGCACTTTTGAGTTGGGTTCAGCAGTTGCTGAAGGCTGCCATATTGGAGTTAGGCGATGCATATGTAACTGATGTTCTATATACACAGTAACATAGTATGTGACAACAGATAAAGACCAGTATGGTCAATCTAGTCTTCCCAGTAAGGTGACGAGTGGTTGTAACTGAAGCTCCATGCAGGTCAGCCCCTCTTTATTAAGATATTTAAGTTTGCTTTGATTTCTTGCTGTAAAGGGATCCATTATGTCTGTTCCTTGGCATTTTGAATTCCGTCACTGTATTTGCCCCCCCCCCACCACCTCCATCTGGAGGGCATTCCAAGCATCCACCACCCTTTCAGTGAAAAAGTATTGACTTGATCAGGTTTTCCTCGAAGTCTATGGCAACTGTTCTTGTGGTCAAGCAGTGACTCTGACTCCACAGCTGGTCAACACATATGGCTTCCGAGCTGCACTCTGCAAGCCTCCCTTTAGGTGCAAATTACTCTTTGGGACAGATCTCAAGAAGTTGGTACAGGATCTGGGAGAATCCCATCCTCAGAGATTTCTTGAAGACAGAGTCAAGGGTGCTAGAACTGTCTCTCAGAGGGCCTCACATGGAGTTTGGATGCACCCTTGATTGGCCAGGAGCTGAGGTAGAGCTTATGGAGGTCATTCTGAAACACGAATAAGCCCTGTGTACATGTGGGATTGACGTTTTGCAGTCAAAAATGTCTAGACCTGTATTCTGAAACCAGGCGGCCCTGCACATATGCGGCACTATAACAGGCATCTCAGAATGTGGGTGGGAGGAGGTGGAATGGGGGCGTTGTCAGGCGCGGAGATGTATACTGCGAATTCAGGAAAGGCCTGTGTACATCCCTGGCATATCACCCATACATACACGTTATACCTGCTGAAATGTGGAATAAGGGCTGGATTTTGAAAAAATCCTACCCTGAACTCCAGTGCATCCCTTAGAGATAAATGGCTATGACATGTCTGTATTGATCTGGTGCTTCTGCTGCCTGGGGGACCAGAAGATGCAGTAGTAATGAATAGAATGCACAGATGAGGGTGAATAGAATGCACAGTATTCATGTCTTGTAAGAAGATAAAGTAGCAATAAGAAGAACCCTGACAGAAATGTACAGCACTGCAATAGTCATTATTCTGACATGTGCTGGATGCGCCAAAGGGCCTATTCAAGGGTCCCCAATAAAATCTTTGGACAAACAAGAAAATAGCTGTAGGGATGGTATGTGTTTGGCTGGGAAATGCAGATCAGATGTATAGTCCTGAGACGCCATGCAAACATCCAGTAGCAGTATTTGTATATAGGTGCAGGACATGATTGTGGTAGAGGTATGTTACCTGTTTATTTATTTATTTAACTAGGCTTACATACTGCTTGTCTACCAGTCAAAGCAGTGTACATTCAGGTACTGTATATATATTTTTGTGTGTATGTGTGTTGGATGTATGAGGGCTGCAGGAAAGGCCCTGGTGTACTGCTCCGCAAATCTTGGAGGGACATGTATGCCTGGACAGTACCTGGACTGTAGGACTGACCGCAGTATCGTCAGATGCCATTGTGAATGGGCAGTGTATCCTGATAAGCTGCTCTGCAGCAGCATAGCAAAGCATGTCCTTAGCTATGGTGCGGTACACTCAGAGTGGGGGCATGCTGCAGTGCACATAGCACAAATACATATCCAAATGCACTATCAGAGGTCTTTAACATTGTGCACATCTGGAAGGAAAGTTGATGGTGTATATGGGGCTGTATTGTTCATGTTTTCACTATTTCATGTTCCCATCCTGATGTGTCCCTGTTATTAACAGGGATATGTATTGTAGCTGTAGGGACCCATTTTGGTCTTTTCTGACCTATACTTGTCATTGCAAATACTATTGGCAGCGATATCCACAGCAGGAATACCTAAGGTGTTCTGCAAATGCCATATATGATTTGCAGTCAGGACAAACATCTCCCATTCCACTAGCTATTACAGTAGCCTTGGTGCACTTGGATAATCTTGTATTGCTCTGAGCATTCAACAGACAAGTGTACATAGTCTCTGTTGCATGCACATGCCTATTTCAACAGTATTCATGTCTTGTTTGCATGGACATAACACTGTCAGTGTTAGAATCAGCTTAGGAGATGTTTATGTTTATGTTTAATTAAAATTTGATATACCACCCACACCAAATAGGTATCTGAGTGGTTTACAATTTAAAAATACATGGCTGCAGAAATAGAAAGGAACACCATCATTTAAAAACAATAGAGAGGAGAGAAAACACAAAAACAGATAAGATAAAACGTAACAACAGGAATAGGTCAGAGAGAAGATGGGGAGAAAAAACAGACAGAGGGGCAGGGCTATGGGAGGAGGTTAAATGCCATGGTAAATAGGTGAGTTTTGAGCTTAGTTTTAAAGTGCTGGAAGGATGTTTCGGAACGGAGGGAAAGAGGGAGCGAATTCCAAAGTCGTGGACCCAAGAAATAGAAAGCAGAAGAGCGAGTGGATTCCAGGTGGGTATGTGAGGGAGGGGGAAGGAACATACGGTTAAGATGAATAGAACAAAGTGAACGGTGAGGGGTGTGAAAGTGAACCTGGTCAGCAAGATGGAAGGGAACACCTGTACGTTTTACCAGAGGAGGCATGGCCGCACAGAGACTGGCAGCATTGGACACATAACATTTCAGAATACGATGGGTGTGGGGATGCCCTGACTATTTACCTGTGTCCGAGACATGGGGGGGTCTGGATAGCACTTGCACGTGCCCCTCAAAAATGGCTGTCTCCCTGATTCCGGACCCACAGACATGTCCAGACCTGCAGATGCAGAATTAGGTTCAAACGGGACATGTTTTTGGTATAGACATGTCCGCGGCCAGGACATGCACGTTATTGAATTGGGCTCTATGCCTCTTATGGTCAGAGGTCCAAGAAGAGTCAGTCCTTTTGGAATTCCCAATGATCTCATGACTCTTTGGGATCTGCCGATGGTCTGGTAAGCCCTTGCAATGAGATCTAATGGGTCTCTTCCGAGGTGCAGCCAGCAGGGACTTTGCTCCAGCTGTTTCTTTTGGAATGGACCTATATCACAACAGACCAATGGGTTCTGGAGGTGCTCGGTCAAGGTTATGCGCTATAGTTCTCAGATCCCTTAGGAGATGCCTTAGTGGAATCTCCCTGCAACTCCTTGCTCAAGCAGGCAGCAGTTGTGGAAAGTCTGCACCACCTTCTGCAGCTGCAGGCTATTTTACCACTGTCTTTCACAAACTAAGGTGAGGGCCAAGAAAGGCAGCTCCTTTTACCCCATTTTGCATCTGAAGGTGTCAGTGCCAAACTTCAATTCCCCCATTTCTGCAAGGAACCATCAGGTTGGTTATTGTGTCACTTCAGTTGGGAGAATTCCTTAGTTCCTTGGATTTGGCTGATGTATTCTTTCATATCCTCATCAAGGAGCAACATCAGTGGTTCTTCCATTTCTGCATTCTGGGCGGTCATTTCCATTTTTGGGTTCTCCTATTTGGCCTGGTCACGAAACCTCACTGATTCTTGAAGGTAACGGTGATAGTGGCAGCATTCCTCTGCAAGCAGGGAATATGGGTTCACCTGTACTTGGAAGACTGGCTGATTTGATCAGACTGCCTAAAGACGTCAAAAGAGGACACGGCCCTGGTGATTCACTAGCTGGAGTGGCTGGATTGGTGATCAACTACCCCACAAGCAGCCTGAACTCCTCCCAGGATTTGGAGTATCTTGGAGCCCATTTCAACATTCTCCAGGGTTGGGTCTTCTTCACATTGGAGAGGATGTTCAAGGTCAAAGCCAGCTGAGGGAGTCTGTGAACATTCCTGCCAATTTCAACCACTCCTTCTACCTCAATCTCACTCCTTTCCCTCATTTTAAGTCCATTCTATCCACCATTTTACTCCATTACCTCTTTGGATAGCTGTTATTTATCAACCCCCTGACTCTGACTCGTGGCTTTCCTTCTTTCTGAATGTATTTTTCCCATCCCTTATTCTCGGTGATTTTAACATTTATGTTGATAACCCCTCTGACCCTTATGCTTTAAAGCTCCTTTCCCTTGCCTCCTCATTCAACCCCCAGCTTTGCTGTGCTATTCCCACTCACCAACGCAGTCACTGCCTTGACCTTGTTTTCTTCTCAACTTGCTTACCCTCAAACCTCTGTATCTCAGTTCTTTCCTTATCTGACTATCACCCGCTAAGCTTCACTCTTCATCACCCACCCCGCCTTAATCTCACACAATTTCCTCCAATCTCTTTAGATGTCTTCATGCTATTGACCCATTAGCTCTCTCCACTACTGTCTCATCACCTCTTTCTTCCACTATGTCAACTGAGTCTGTTGATGAGGCTGTAGCCTCCTACAACACTGCACTTTTCTCTGTTCTGGATGTTCTTGCTTTGCCCATGCCAAGACCTGTGAGGTGTACTGTACCTCAACAATGGCTGTCTTCGACTACCCTCTATCTACATTGTGCAAACTCAGCTGAGCGTATTTAGCTCAAATCCCGCACCCTTGCTGACTTTCTACACTTCAAATTCATGCTTGCCTCCTTCCAGTCAGCCATAGCACTTGCCAAGCAAAATTACTATGTCTCCTGACTAACTCTCTTGCCTCTGACCCTCGCTATCTCTTTACAACTCTCAACTCTATCCTCAAGGTGCCTCTGCCTTCCAGTCCCTCCTTCCCTTTCTGTCCAAACCTTGGCCGGCTATTTCAATGACAAAGTCCACAATATTACACTCCAATTCCCTACCAGTTCAGCTCCATACCCTCTTCCCCCTGTTCACTCCCAATTCTTCCTCTCAACCTCTGCCACCCTTTCTTTCTTTTCTAAGATTTCTGATGAGGAAATGACACTACTTCTTTCCTCCTCCAAACTCACTACCCGCTCCTTTGATCTAAGCTCTATCTCATCCACTGCCATCCTTTCCATCTCTCATATTCTCAGCCTATCTCTTTCCACTGCAGCTGTTCCTGTAGCCTTCAAGCATGCTGTGGTCACACCTTTCTTCAAGAAACCTTCACTAGACCCTACCTGTCCATCTAATTATCGATCCATCTTCCTCCTCCCTTTCATTTCTAAACTATTTGAACATGCAGTTCCCTTCTCGATCCACTGCAATCTGGTTTTCGTCCTTTACATTCTACTGAAATGGCTCTTGCTGAAGTCTCCAGTAACCTGTTCTTGGCAAATTCTAAAGGCCTTTACTCAATCCTCATCCTTCTTGACCTTTCTGCTGCTTTTGACACTATTGACCACCACCTTCTCCTTGACACCTTGTCCTCACTTGGCATTAAGGGCTCTGTGCTATCCTGGTTCTCTTCTTACCTTTCCCATCACACTTTTGGTGCCCGTTCTGTTGGATCCCTCTCTCAGTTGGTGTACCCCAGGGGTCTGTCTTGGGCCCACTCCTTTTCTTTTTCTATACCCAGTCCCATGGTGCACTCATCTTTTCCCATGGTTTTCAGTACCATTTTTATGCTGATGATATGATTTCCCTGATTACTTCCATGTTAATACTCCTGTTATTTGTAAAATAGGTCTGATATATCTGACCAGTGTTATATTGTTTCAATGTAAACCGCACTGATGACAAATAGCGCGGTATAAAAGAAATCTTAAATAAATAAATAAATGACTCTCAGATCTACCTCTCTACACCTGAAATCTCTCTGGGAATCCAGGCAAAGATCTCTGCTTGCCTATCTGACATTGCTGCCTGGATGTCTCACCACCATTTGAAATTGAACATGGCCAAAACTGAGCTTCTTATTTTAACCCTAAACCAACCTCCCCCCTTCCTCCTTTCTCAATCTTTGTGGATAACATTTTACTTTTGCCTGTTTCCTCGGTTTGAAATCTTGGGGTCATCTTAGACTCCTCCCTCTCCTCCACACACATCAAACAGATAGCTAAAATGCATTGTTTCTTTCTCTATAACATCAGCAAAATTTGCTTCTTCCTTTCTGAACACACTACTTAGACACTTATCCACACTTTAGTCACCTCCCACCTAGACTATTGCAACCTCCTCCTTGCTGCTCTCCCTGAGTCATCTCTCTCCTTTTCAATCTGTTCAAAGCTCTTCTGCGTAGCTAATCTTCCATCAGCCTTGATATGCACTTATAACCCCTCTTCTCAAGTTGCTTCATTGGCTCCCTATCCATTTCCGTATCCAGTTCAAACTTCTCCTACTGTCGTATAAGTGCATTCATTCTGCTGCTCTTCACTATCTCACCTCTCTTATCTCTCCCTAGACCCCTCCTTTGGAACTTTTCTCTTCTGATGGATCACATCTGTCTATGTCCTTCTCTTCCACTGCCAACTCCAGACTTCATTCCTTTCACAGAGGCTGTTGTTGCCAAAAAAGCATCTTTCAGGAAATGGAAAAAAAGAGCCAAATGACGAAACCTGGAAACAGCACAAGCACTGGCAAGTCAAATGCAAGGCATTGATAAGGTAGGCAAAGGAAAAATTTGAGAAGAAGCTTGCTGCAGAAGCAAAAATGTGAAATAAAGACGTTTTCAAGTACATTCATAGCAAAAAAACTGTGAGAGAGTCAGTTGGTCCATTAGATGATAGAGGGGTTAAAGGGGCACTAAGAGGCGACAAGGCGATAGCGGAGAGACTGAATGAATTCTTTGCTTCGGTCTTTACTGAGGAAGATGTAGAGATGTTACCCATGACTGGTGGTATTTAAAGCTGTGGAAGAATTGAAGGAAATATCAATACATCGGGAAGATGTATTACAACTATTAGATAAACTGAAGAGTAGCAAATCACCTGGGCCGGATGGTATACATCCAAGGGTGTTGAAAGGACTGAAATATGAGATTGCAGACCTGCTATTAGTAATCTGTGAACTATCATTAAAATCATCTCTAATACCTGAAGATTGGAGGATCGCCAATGTAACACCAATTTTTAAAAAGGGTTCCGGGGTGATCTGGGAAACTACAGACCGGTGAGCCTGACGTCAGTACCAGGAAAAATGGTAGAAACCATCATAAAGAATAAAATTACTCAGCATGTAAATAATCATGGCCTATTGGGAGACAGCCAACATGGCTTTAGACAAGGAAGATCTTGTCTTACTAATCTGTTATGTTTTCTTGAAGGTGTGAATAAACAGGTAGACAAAGGTGAGTCGGCTGATATAGTGTATCTGGACTTTCAGAAAGTCTTTGACAAGGTCCCTCATCAGAGACTTTTGGCAAAACTAAAGAGTCATGGGATAGGAGGCAGTGTACTACTGTGGATCAGGAACTGGTTAAAAGATAGAAAGCAGAGGGTAGGGATAAATGGCCAATTTTCCCAATGGAGAAAGGTGAATAGTGGTGTACCCCAGGGATCTGTGCTGGGTCCGCTGCTTTTTAACATATTCATAAATGACCTGGAAAGTGGAATAACGAGTGAGGTTATCAAATTGCAGATGGCACAAAACTATTTAAAGTTGTTAAAACCCAAGAGGATTGTGGAAAATTGCAAGAGGATCTTGATAAATTGGAAGACTTGGAATCAAAATGGCAGATGAAATTTAATGTGGACAAGTGCAAAGTTATGCACCTAGGGAAGAACAATCCAAACTATGGTTACACGATGCAAGGTTCCACATTAGGAACCACCACCCAGGAAAAAGATTTAGGCATCATTATGGATAACATGTTAAAACCCTCAGCCCAGTGTGCAGTGGTGGCCAAGAGAGCAAATAGAATGCTAGGTATCATAAGGAAAGGAATGGAAAATAAACAAAAGATATGCCTCTATATCGTTCCATGGTGAGACCGCACCTTGAATATTGTATGCAATTCTGGTCACTGTATCTTAAAAAAGATATAGCGATTTTCGAAAAGGTTCAGAGAAGAGCCACCAAAATGGTAAAGGGGATGGAAGGATACTCCTATGAAGAAAGGCTAAAAAGGTTAGGGCTCTTTAACCTGGAAAAGAGACGACTGAGAGGAGATATGATATAAGTCTATAAATTAATGAACGGAGTGGAACGGGTAAACGTAGATCGATTGTTTACGTTATCAGAATATAGAAAGACTAGGGGACATGCAATGAAGCTACAGGGTAAACTATTTAAGACTAATAAAAGGTCGGGGGTTCAAATCCCACTAGAGGACAGCAACCTTGGGCCGGAAGGACTGGGGTTTCTAGTCCCACAGGTGCTCCTTGAGGTCTTGGGCAAGCCACTTAACTCTCCATAGCCCATGTTCCCTGTAAAATAGTTATCTCCAAGTTATAATGCCCTGTTCAATGTAATTTCAGTTTGTTCAATGTAAACCGCACTGATGCAGAATAGCACAGTATATAAGAGAATGTAAATAAATAAAATAAAATAAATAAATAAAAGCGAATATTTTTTCACTCAACGTGCAATCAAACTCTGGAATTTTTTTACCGGAGGATGTAGTAAAGGCTGTTAGTGTTGCTGGGTTTAAAAATGTTTGGACAAGTTCCTGGAGGAAAGGTCCATAAACCATTATTAAGAAGCGACCCAGGATATCAATGCTTGACCTAGTACAAGCATTGTGGAACCTGTATCTTTTGGGGAAACTGCTAGGTACATATGACCTAGATTGGCCACTGTTGGAAACAGGATACTGGGCTTGATGGATCTTGTTCTGGCCCAGTATGGCATATCTTATGTTCTTATGTTCACTTTACTGCTCCTTATGTCTGGAAAAAACTACCTGGGTCTGTATGTCAGGATTCATCTCTGGCCCTTTCAAGTTCAGGCTGAAAGCTCATCTTTTTGAGGCTGCTTTTGGATCCTGATCCACTTAGTTTCCTGTGTTTCCTTACCTTACCCCTAGATGTACTCTTGTATTGGAGTGTCCAGATTTGAACACGTCACACCCATCTTAATGCAATTATACTGTCTCCCAATAGCAAGCCATCTGATTTATAAAGTCCTTTTGATGATGTTTAAAATTCTATATGGCATGTGTCATGAGGCACAAGGATCAGAGCCCAGGGAGACAGAGAATGTACTTCAGAATGAATCCACTTTTGACAGGTCAAAGGAAAACATGGAGGAAGGTTGGCATAGAAACCCCAAACAAACTATGTCACACAGTACTAGGGAACGCCCAAGCCAGGAGCTAACCCATGACTCATTAGGAGAGGGGAGGCAGCTGATGAAGGTGGAGCCCAAGCAAACGGGAAAGGCAACACATTTAAAAATCCCCTAGCAGGGAGTAGTGAGGAGAGAGGGAGGAGAAGAATTAACCAAGGACCCAGCCAAAGGAGAACTGTCTTGGGAACAGAGTGGAAGGACGAGAGAAGGGAAGGGAGTCCCAATCTCACCCAGGAAAGCTCCTCTGAAGAAGGGAGCTGTGGGAGGCACGCTGACCCAAAGAGACAGACAGTTCCACGCTGTAGGAAGCAGTGCACGGCTGGTCAGTGCACTGAGGAACTCTATTCCCCAGAAAGCAAGGAACATTGCCTTAAAACCCGGATAAGGCAGTCTCAGCCTTATAATGCTAAGTACTCTGAAGGAAAAGTTTATTTCCCTGAAGCTGAGCTTCTGCCTGTGAGAAAACCCAGGAAAAGCAGAAAGGAAAAGTTTTACCTTGAGCCGTGTTGCAGCCAAGGGAGGTTCCTGGAAAGGAGTTTGCTGGAAGGTAGGAAAATACCACCTAATAGCAGAGCAGAGGAATCTAACCCAGTTCCTTGTACATACCAGGAGCTGTGTGAAAGAGCCAACAGTAATTATGGTAAACACCCAGGCTCCTCTAGGCTGTTGGGGGAAGGGAACCCTTTACCCTTTGCAGAGGAAGTGATTAAGCAGGGAAAAGAGTTCACCCCACGGGAAGCTGAGGAGGACGTTAATGGTATGCAATGTGATTTTTACCAAGCTCCAGACACGGAGATGTTGATGGACTGTACATACACGCTGTCAGACAGCATACAATCTCTATGCTAGTATTGCTACATTATTATAAGAAGGAAAACAGTCCAAAGAGTGTTTGGAAGTTAAACTGTTTTCTGTGCCTTTTTGTGTTACCTTAAGAAGCTGAAGACAAGCACTGCCTAAGTTTGGTTATCCTTTTGTTTCACTGTACCAGAAGTATGGACTTTATGTTGCTGTATTTTCAAGGTTAAAATCCAACCCTGGGAAGGGAATAAATCCTATTTTTACCTTACTATCTCGTGCACAACTATTTACTTCATAAGCTACTGAACTACAGTACCCAGAAGGCTTTACCAAGCCTCAAAATAGTGGTTCACAGCCTCAAGAAGAACACTTTCCCGCTCACCTTACTCAAACTAAGGCCTCTGTGAGGGTGAGTGGGCGACACATGTCAGCAAACTCTCTTGTTGTAATCATACAATGTACCCTGAGCAATAGAATGAGGAGAACAAGCATGGAGTATACACTAACCTTCAGCAATAAGGATGAGCACCCAAGCCACCAAGAACAGAGCCTTTTCATTATATGCACCAACCCTGTGGTGCACCCTCCCTGCCCTGATCCAAGCCATCTCCGACTTCTCAACCTTTAGGAAAGTCATAAAGGCTCATTTGGTCCTGATATTCTATGACCACATATCATAGATATGCTAGAGTCAATGTCTTTCAACCCCACAGCTACAACTCCCCCCCCCCACACCAATGTGAACCTCTTACAAACCTCTTACCAACTTGTAATTTAGTTCCCCCTGTTACTAACCAAGTTGATGTCCCTGTTCAATGTTAATCATTTAGGGCCCAATTCTGCCCTGCACGTACATCTCCTTTATACGTCTGGATTGACCCGGATGTACAAAGGAGATCGCGATTCTGACCCCACGGGGCACGTCTAGCCCCAAGGGATCAGGATCGTGATCAAGCATGTACATGCAGGCCGGGACTGTGATTCAGTCCTGGCCTGCACATACAGCCATAACCCAACTAACTCAGCCAGGGCTTTTAAATGGAGCCGCGGAGCCATGGTGTTCTGTTGTCATGGCACTGTGGCTCCATTTAAAAGCTGTGATGCTGGCCGCTGCTAAAAAAAGTTAATTCCCCACAGCCCGACCCCTGATCCGGCCTCCTAAGGCCAGGATCAGGCTGCGGAGAATTAGCTGTGTCCCCCAGCCCCTCCCGTGCCTCGGGCTGCTTAAACAAACAAAACCAGGGGAGTTATTCCACCTCGGAGGTGGAATAACTTCTCTGGCCATTTCATAAGAACATAACATAAGAACATAAGATATGCCATACTGGGTCAGACCAAGGTCCATCAAGCCCAGTATTCTGTACCTAGCAGTTTCCCCAAGGGACACAGGTTCCACAATGCTTGTATTGCTTCAAGCATTGATATCCTGGGTCCCTTCTTAATAATGGTTTATGGACCTTTCCTCCAGGAACTTGTCCAAACCTTTTTTAAACCCAGCTACACTAACAGCCTTTACTACATCCTCCGGTAACAAATTCCAGAGTTTGATTACACGTTGAGTGAAAAAATATTTTCTTTTTATTAGTCTTAAATAGTTTACCCTGTAGCTTCATTGCATGTCCCCTAGTCTTTCTATATTCTGATAAGGTAAACAATCGATCTACGTTTACCCGTTCCACTCCGTTCATTAATTTATAGACTTCTATCATATCTCCTCTCAGCCGTCTCTTTTCCAGGTTAAAGAGCCCTAACCTTTTTAGCCTTTCACCTGCCCTGGATATACAGGGCCAACATTAGAATCATCCCTGTACGTCCAGGACCGGTGACCGCCCACTGCCCACCCACTCTCTGCCTCCGGGCCACCTCTTCCACGCCCCCCCGGCGGGGAAGTTAGTCGGGGCATGCAGCCGGCATGAATAGCCCTCTTATGTCCAGTTTGATGCCTGTTCTATGTAAAACGTTTTGATTGTTCCTGTTCTATGTAAAACGTGATGATTTTTAAATAGCACGGTATATAAAAGTAAATAAATAAAAATAAATAAAAACTAGATTGTAAGCTCTAATGAGCAGGGATCATCTTTTTACATGTGCCTGTGCAGTGCTGTCTATGCCTTGTAGCACTATACAAATGATCAGTAGTAGTAGTAGTAGTCTGCCCCTCTAGCATGGGACAAACTGCATCTCATGGGGTCCACGGTGTAGAAGCTGGAGCTGATCCCCTGAACCAGGGATCATATTGCCCAATTCAGAGGTATCTCCTGTTCTTTTGGTGTCCTTGCCCTCGGTTGTTTGACCAGAACCTTCTCCTCCAGAGGGCTCACTACATCAGAGCAGTCTCCTCTGAGTAAAGTCTTAGCTTTGTATCTCTGGAGAATATTTATAAGGTGATCCTCCTTGAAGCACTCCAGGTTTCATGTGGGAATTAGGGCTGATGGCGCCTTTGACAAGTTTGTTTTGGCCAGAGCATCTTCTTCCTATCACTCTTGGTTCTGACTGCTTTGAGTACATCCCACTTGTCTGGACTGGTCTAGAAGGACAATAAGGAAAGAAAAATGTAACATATTGGACAATTTTCTTTCCTTGAATCCTACTAGACCAGTTCATGACATGCTCTGGAAGACTTTCATAAAGGTAATAAAGCTCTGCTGCCTTTGAATTGCATTGTTGTTTTTCAGTGCCTGACACAGAATCAACTATGGTAAGAAAACCAAATACGTGTTCCAATGTTTGTTCTGACTGACTGAATATTAATTCTAATAGTTGAGTTTTTTCTGAGCTTTTCAGTCTTGCTTATTGGCCTCTCTCAGTGCTGAACCAGTGGGTATATCTCTTGATTACATCATTAAAAGATGTTTAAGGGAGACTGGATTTAGCTTGCGCCTTTTATCAGGAGTTCAAGGTGAGTTACATTCAATTACAGGAGGTATTTGCCTGTCCCCAGAGGGCTTACAAACTAAGATCCCAATATTCAGCGCCAGCGGCTAGTGCTGATAAAGCTGAGAGCTGCCAGCACTGAACATTCAACATTCAATGCTGGAGTCATATCTGGCCCCAGCATTGAATATCTGGGTTCACCACATTTGCTGATTGCTAACTGGTCAATGGCAATATTAAGCAGCTACCTGGTTAGTGACGCATGGCAAAGGTTAGGCCAGGGTTTCCTGTGCCTGGCTTTCGATGCATATCGCTAACCAGGTAGTGGCTCAATACCGCCGCTGCCCAGTTAGCTCTCCACCCCAGAATGTCCCTGATGCTAACTAGCGTGTAGAGGCAGCACCTGTGGATATTCAGCAGCATTAACTGTATTAGTGCTGCTGAATATCCTGCTTAGCAGCATTTACATGGTTTGAAGATCTGCAAATTGTGCAAATGCCTTTGAATATCAGGCCCTAAGTTTTTACCTGACGCAATAGAGAATTAAGTGACTTTTCCAGAATCACATGGAGCATCCTTCACCTGCTGGCAAGGGAGCATAAAACCACTCATCTGGACTGGTCTAATAGTAATCAAGGAAAGAAACTATCTGGTTGTAAAATATTTCCTTAGCAGATATTCAAAATAGAGCATTAAAATGGAGGAAATTGCCAGCAAAAGAGTTCCATTGTTTTAGATGGAGTCTTGATTTGATTCTTTCTTGCCCACTATAACCCAGCCATTACAGCAACAGTCCCTGAAAGAGCCACAGACCCTGACTCTCATTTGAACTGAATTGAATTCCACCTATAGTGTTATGCCATAACTGTGATTCCATTCCCCTTTCCCCTACCATGAGCTTTGAGTGCTGCTTCCATAGCACCCTCTGCTATGACTGACCTAGGGAACAGAAGCTGGGCCTGAATACTAAACATCAGAATTCCATTTTAGATGCTACCAATGACATGTAAAATAAATAGGTAATTTGTGGATATTCTCATCTTTAAAATTCTAGAAATAAAGTAGGATGTTCCCACAAAGATTTTGGCACGTGCGGCTTGAGTATGAGGTGATATGTTTAGTGAAGAAGCAACCTAATGGTTAGCGTGGCAGGCTGAGAAACAGGAAATCAGGCTTCAAATTCTGCTTCTCCCACTGATGTTCCCTGTGACTTGGTACAAGTCTATTTACCCTATATTGCTTCCAGTACAACTGAGATTGTAAGTACATTAGAGCAAGGAAATAATTGTGCACCTACTTGTAAAGCCTTGAACTCAGATTTAGAAAAATGGGGTAATTAAATCTCAAAAAAAGCCAATAACATCTTTTATGTGTATGTTTTGCACTGTGAAGCATGTATACTAAATGCGCCAATGATTAGCGCAGTTTACCATGCGCAAACTGCACCTCACTAACAGCATGATAAAAATCTCACCCTAACCACTTAGCATGTAATAGGGTGGGAACTCGGCATGCTAAAGATGGAAGAAGGGCATTGACGGCACAGCTCAGTTAGCGCGGGCAACACTGGCGCATGCTGTCCATGAAAGCTGCTATCAGTGTGGGTGCATCAAGGGGTAGCGGTAAGGTCACCCGCATTAAATGAACTTGCCTCTAACTTGGTGAGGTGCAACTCCAATGCAGTAACTGCAGGGGCATGTGGGCATGCCCCCAACAATTAGCATAGGCCTCTACCCAAATTTCTGGGGTGTAAAGTGCACTAACATAGTTCACTTTAGTAATCATGTCCCTGTGTCTCTTTCTCTAATAAAATGTCCCAGATTTTAAAAAGAAGATGCCCCTTTCAAATTAGCTTCCAATTCTTTTTGTTGCATATTAAAATAACCATGTGTAAACATTTTTGGAAGCAAAGCACAGAAACTTGTTTTCAACTGAAGGGTACTGTGCCTTTGAGTGTGTGCTTTTACTCATGATGCTTTGAAGTTATTACAGGGCTTCTAGTCATGGTCATATAATGCTCTCTAACAAACTACTATCCTTGATTTTTCTATTTCAGAAACTAATTTAATTAATGTTTCTTGGAAGTTTACATATGGCTGGTTCACTGTCAGTACTACATCTTACTAAATGGAGGACCTTGGCTCAGTTCCTGTGTTGGTTCTTCCACCATCAATGTGATTAGGAACACGTCAGAGACATCACGTATAGTTGCTAATGGGGAAGGGAATCTCAGGCTTTGCTCAACTGTTACACATCTGAGCAATTTTATAACAGGGCACCTACAAAAATTCTCAAAATCACATCTATTTTGGAGGTAGTTTTATAAAGCATTTTCTGCATGTACAGCATGTTTTCATGTCTAAACTGGCTATTATAAAACTGCATTGGAAGAGGCTGACTTGGATTTAGTGGCAGTTACAGAAACATGGTTCACAGAAAACCATGACTGGGATGTAACTATACCAGGCTATACTTTATTCAGAAAGGACAGGGAAGGAAGAAGGGGAGGAGGAGTGGATATGTAAAAAATAATATTAAAGTTTTGGAACTACAGAGCTTAAAAGGAAGAGAGGAGTTACTGTGGGTTAAACTAGAAAGAGAGAAAGAGAAATCTATTTGCATTGGTGTGATATACAGACCTCCCTCACAGGAGGAAGAGGTGGATGGAGAATTAATTGAAGACATATTCAGCATTGATAGAAAAGGGGAAGTGCTACTGATAGGGGATTTCAATATGCCTGATGTTGTTTGGCACATTCCTGCTGCAGTATCATCTAGAAGTAGGGAGATCCTGGACTGTCTACAGGGAGAACTATTCAGGCAGCTGGTAACAGAACCCACACATGAAGGGACCATACTGGACTTGGTGCTTACCAATGGTGAAAGTATTTCTGATGTTATAGTGGGAGATCATTTTGCATCCAGTGATGACCAGATGGTGTGGTTCAGTATTAGGACTAGGGCTGTTAAAATCCATTCAAAAATGAGGCTCTTAGACTTTAGGAAAACTAACTTTGCCAAGATGGGCCAATACCTCAGGGAGTCATTAGCGGGATGGGAACAGCTGGGGGATGTAGAAAAACGGTGGGCAAAACTGAAAGGGGATATTTTAAGAGCAACCAACCTTTTTGTTAAAATGGTAAATAAAGGTAAAAAGAAAAGGAGACCGCTATGGTTTTCGAAAGAAGTAGCTGAAAAAGGGAAGAAAAAAAGGGAGGCCTTCATAAAATACAAGACATCATGGAGAGAGGAAGAGAGGAAGATATTTGGAAAAACTTAGAGAAGCTAGCAAAGTAGTCAGGAAAGCAAAGATTCAAAAAGAGGAGGAAATAGCCAATGCAGTAAAATGGGGGGATAAGACATTTTTCAGATAAGTTAGCAAGAAGAGAAAGGGTAAAAGTGGTATTGTCAGACTCAAGGGTGAAGGTTAGGAATATGTAGAAGCTGATGAGGATAAAGTGGAATTGCTTAACAGATATTTCTGTTCTGTGTTCACAGAAAACACCCACAAACAGGAACAGAAGTGAGGGGCATCTTGAACAATTTTCAGAAGACTGTTCATGAGAAACTAGTTAAACTTAAAGTAGACAAAGTGATGGGATTGGGTGGGATACACTCTAGAATACTGAGGGAACTTAGTGACATTCTAACAGCTCCACTGACTGACCTTTTCAATGCCTCATTGGAGTCGGGAATGGTGCTAAAGAACTGGAGAGAGACATATGTGGTCCCTTTACACAAAAGTGGAAGTAAGGATGTGGTTGAAAACTACAGGCCAGTTAGTTTAACTGCAGTTGTGAGTAAATTATTGGAAGCGCTGCTGAAAGAGAAAATAGTGAGGTTTCCGGAGTCCAGCGGATTACAGGATCAGAGGCAGCATGGATTCACCAGAGGTAGGTCTTGTCAGACAAATCTGATTGATTTCTTCGTCTGGGTGACCAGGGAGTTGGACCGAGGGAAAGCCCTAGATGTGGTGTAATTAGATTTCAGTAAAGCCTTTGACACCGTTCCTCACAAGTGACTTATAAACAAATTGAGCACCCTAGGGTTGGACCCTAAAGTTACTGCTTGGGTTAGAAATTGGATGAGTGGGAGGCGACAAAGGATACAGGTAAATGGAGCTAACTCTGAGGAGAAGGAGGTTACCAGTGGTGTGCCCCAGGGATCTGTTTTTGGTCTGATTCTTTTTTACATCTTTGTTAGTGATATAGCGGAAGGGCTGCCTGGTAAGGTTTGCCTCTTTGCAGATGATACCAAAATCTGCAATAGAGTAGACACCCAGGAAGGTGTAGATAACATGAGGAGGGATCTAGCTAAGCTTGAAGAATGGTCTAAAATTTGGCAGCTGAGATTTAATGTTAAAAAATGCAAGGTCATGCATTTGGGCTGCAGCAATCCAAGGGAGAAATATAGTATAGAGGGTGAAGTACTTTTGTCCACTAAAGAAGAGCGGGACCTCGGTGTGGTTGTGTCTGATGATCTTAAAGTAGCTAAACAGATAGAAAAGGTGATGGCAAAATCTAAAAGGATGCTTGGGTTCATAGGGAGAAAAATGGCCAGCAGAAGAAATGTGGTGATAGTGCCTCTGTATAAGTCTTTGGTGCGACCTCATTTGGAATATTGTGTGCAATTCTGGAGACCGCACCTTCAAAAGGATATAAACAGATTGGAGTCCGTAGAGAGGGTGGCTACTAAATGATTAGTGATCTTCATCATAAAGCATATGAGGACAGATTTAAGGATCTTAATATGTACACCTTAGGGGAAAGGCAGGATAGAGGTGATATGATTGAGATGCTTAAATACCTCCAGGGTATAAATGCAGAGGAGGAGAGCCTCTTTCAATTGAAAACAAGCTCTGTTACGAGGGGATATAGAATGAGGGTGAAAGGGGATAGATTCAGGAGTGATATGCGGAAATATGTCTTTACAGAAAGAGTGGTGCATCCGTGGAATAGTCTCCCAGTGGAGGTGGAAGAGATGAGGACAGTATCTGAATTCAAAGAAGCATGGGACAAACACAGAGGATCTTTAAGGGAAAAAAGGGGAATGTTGTAGTGGTTTATTTATTTATTTATTTATTAACAATTCTTATATACCGCACTATTAGACATCAGCGCGGTTTACATTGAACAAAAAACATCCGACAATTTACATATGTCTGGTCAATTACATTTAACAGGAGATATAAACTTGGGAAATAGGGGAAACTATATACAAAGGTGTGTTATCTGACAAGAGATATCATAGTTAAACTATATACAAAGGTGGTGCAATAGTATATGGAACTGTTTGTATTTACATTGTGTAGTTGGCCTGTTGCGATGGTCTGTCTGTTTGGCCACTCCTGCTATTCACCTGGAGGTTATGTTCTGAGCTGTCATTGAGATATTTAAGGAAGAGGAAATGTTTCAGTGACTTTCTGAACTGACTCAAATTTGGTACTGATCTGATTTGTGCTGGTAAGGTGTTCCATAAAGTGGGGGCACAGAGTCGGAATGCTCTGTTGGCTGTTGATCTGGCACATCTTGTGGTGTCGTTTGGTTGATATGGAAGTACAGACTAGATAGGCCTTGTGGTCTTTTTCTGTTGTCATGTTTCTATGTTTCTATTGTCAAATGAATGCACTGACTTTGCACATATTTGTACACACATGGAGCGTAGGAATTTCTGAGAGTGTAGTTTGGTGGTAGATGGGTGGAGGGAGGGAGTATGTGTACATACGTTATAAAATATACTTAAACTTTTGATGTTTCTGCTTCACACCGGCAAGAGTGAAACACTTCAGGAGGCTGAAAGTTTAAGCAATACCTGAATTCCAGAATAGCTCAGAATTTAGATAAGAGTTCAGTTTTTCCTGAAGCAGAACTTGGTTTAAGAACTCATAGTCCAAACACATTGTCATGTCAGGGTTATTTTTAAATAAAACGGAACTATTACCAATGACTACTGATGAATTTGAAACCCCCCTCCCTACTAGGGATGGCATACAAGGTTAAAAAGTGCAATAAAATGGACTAAGTAAAACTGAAGCATGATTGTATTGCTTTCACCTTAAGAGTAGTCAGAGAAAAATTAAAAACAAGATAGTAAAAAGTAAATTTTAAATCTTGATGAATTTATATCTTGAGGTTGATTTTTTGCAAAAGGAATTGTATAATCAGTCAGTCAGTTCCCGGGTTTGGATTATTGCATTTTTGATAATTACTAAAGTTTTCATGTATATTGCAACTCTGCCCAAACTTTATTTATTTATTTAACATTTCTTATATACCTCCCTTCAGTGGTATCAAGCCGGTTTACATCTAACAGAACAAGAGTTACATGAGACATGGTATAACTAACTAGATACAGGTAACTGGAATCACAATGCAATTAGCTATTTACATTTTAACTTATAGGCAGTAAGATATTTACTGTCTGAACAGTGATCTGGTAACTATTTACATTTGGGCGGTATATAGATCATACTTTTGTATTTCAGTCATCTAGGTTTGTGTGGAGATTTCGATTGTGGGTGAGTGATCTTGGTCGTTTGACCCATAATATTTCTTGAATATGAGCATTTTTAGCATCTTCCTGAAATCCTTTATGTCAGTAGTTGCTCTGAGATTGGTTGGAAGGGAGTTCCATAGTGTAGGCCTGTATATGGAGAAGGTGCGGTAGCATATTTCTTGTGTACTAGTTGTTTTCTGTCTGGGGATTTTGAGGAGGTTCGATGTTTGGCCTCATTTTGGTCTGTCATCAGGAGGTATGACTATGAGAGTTTGTAGACAGGCAGCGGTTATGTATACTTTTGAAGGTATTCATTGTTGCTTTGTATTGTATCTGAGATTGGATGGGCAGCCAATGTAGTTCCTTTAGTATGAGGGTAATGTGTTCTTGTCTAGGTGTCCTTGATATTAAGTGTGCTGCAGCGTTTTGTGCAATCTGGAGTGGAAGAAGTGTGCCTTTTGGTAGGCCTTGGTGTATTGAATTGCAATAGTCCCATATTGGAATAATGAGTTTGGCAGACCGTGCGGAATGGGTTGTAGGCCTAGTATCACTCAGGGCCGGCCCGTCCATTGAGCAAGAATGTTTTTTGCACAGGGCCCCGCGTTTCAGGGGGCCCCGCGCAAAGAACATTCTGCTTTTTTTAAAAATTCAATTTAAAAATAAAAAAGCTGGCTGCTGCTGCTGCCACCGCGGCAGCGGCAGAATGGAGTGTCCCGCGGGACCCGCTCTGGCCGCTGAGCCCCTCTGTAAGGGCTTTCAGATTCGCAAAGGGAGAGTGTCTCCCTCGCGTCTCTGTTAAACCCGCAGGGGCTAATGAGAAATTTCCCATCTGCCCCTGTGGGCTTAACAGAGACGCGAGGGAGACACTCTCCCTTCGCGAATCTGAAAGCCCTTGCAGAGAGGCTCAGCAGGCAGAGGGGCCCCCGTGGGACACTCCATTCTGCCGCTGTTTGCAGGAGGGCCTGCCCCAGAGCAGAGGGGAGAAGAGTGTGAGGTTGCTCTTCCTGGTCATTGCACCAGCAGTCAGTCTTTGCAGCATTTCTCAGGAGACTCAGCTGTTTCTTTGGCCCAGTCAGTTGTGGCTCCAATGTTGCTACAGGCTACAGAAAAATCTTAGTTATCGGAGGATGAGACTCACTCAGAACACCGAATACCTCAGTTAAATATAATTTAAACAGTTTGCTGGCACCAGTAGTGGAAGAACTAGAAAAGTTGGTAAGTCTTAGATTTTGATATCGGGAAACATTTTCTAGTGATTCGATTCTTGCCTTCATAACGAGGGCGTCTTTATGAAAAGAATCCGCTGCTTGTTTGCAAGTCCAAAGTAGAACTCTGTAAAGAGGAAATAATTTCCACATGTTGTTCAATGAGCTGTGCCTGAGTTTGAACAGCCAATGCTTGTACTTGAGGAAATAAAGTTTCCCTCAATTTAACTATAGCAGTCCAAATAGTTTCTAACATAAGAACCTCAAGCCACACAACAGTGAAGGCTCCTGGAGTTTCAGCCGCTCACCATCCGTTTATTATCCACCTCCTGGGTGGAGATCTTCTAGCACGGGAGAAATTCCTTTAGTACAACTGGCTGATTCCCTTAATGTTTCTGCCTCGTTAAACTCTGGCTCTGAAATTTTTAGTCCATCTACTCTGTTAGTTACCTTTGCCCTATTTTTTGGATAGTGATTGGTCTCTCAAGGGGTTTTTTTTGCAAAAGGAATATTCTATTTAAGGGGCTGACTGTACGTGTATTTCCATATTTATCACGGGCAACACAGAGAAGAAGGAGGGAATTTCTCCAACTGAGACACAGTGTGCAACAGTTGGGGGGACAATTTTTTCTTAAATATCCATGCAAATGTACAGTTCAACTGCAGTCAATATTCTATATTTTTATTGATCCGTCCCAACTATTGGCATTTCTGAATGCATGTAGGGCTGTTGTCTTTGAGAATTCCCCCACTGCTTGAATGCAGATTGAAATCCTGGTCTTATGCTTGTCTTTTATCTTGCTTATTTGGATTTTGTTTAATTTCTTTGGTTTCTTCCCCCCCTATTATGGGCTGGGATAAGGGGCAGTAAAGCTATTTTGGTTTAATTTTAAATATATTGTATTTTCCTTATATTTACTGATTGTAGATTTGTGTTTCTGCCTTCTTGATTGCCTGTCAAGTATGAGAAATAGAAAGTAAAAAAAAAACCCTAAAAAAATGTAAAATCCAGCTTCTTACAATAGTAATGTAGTCCTCCTCCCATTCGTCATCAAGCAGAGGGGCAGAACCAGCAGGGGCTTACCAGTGCACAGGAATCTTGAAAGGTGTGCTGATAATGAGGTGGACAGGACAGGATGGCAGATGTTGGATAATGGGGGAAGGGGCAGGACAAATGCTGGGCAATGGGTGGAGGAAGCAGGAAAACACATTCTGGACAATGGGGGGGGGGGAGGGGAAACAGGAAGACAAATTCTGGACAATGGTGGGGTAGCAGGAAGTCAAATTTTGGACAGGGGGGAAGCAGGAAGACAAATGCTGGACAACAGGTGGGGAGCAGGAAGACAACTGCTGGACAACGGAGGAGGGGGGAGAAGCAGGAAGACAAATGCTGGACTATGGGAGGGGGGAGGAGCTGAAAGACACAAAGCTGGACAACAGGGGGAGGAAGCATAAAGCAGGGCCGGCCCGTCCATTGAGCAAGAATGTTTTTTGCACAGGGCCCCGTGTTTCAGGGCTGTGGTGGGGGGGGGGGGAGGGCTAAGACTACAAGTGGGCTGATGGGGGGCTTAGGACGTAATGGGCTATGGGGGGGCTAGGACTGGAAATGGACTGATGGGGGTTAGGACTGGAAGTGGGCTGATGTGGGGGTTAGGACTGGTAATGGACTATGGGGGGGGGGTAAGACTGAAAATGGGGTGATGGGGGGTTAGGACTGGTAAAACTGAAAATGTGGTGATGGGGGTTAAGACTGGTAATGGGCTGTGGGGGCTAAGACAGAAAATGGGCTGATGGGGGTTAGGACTGGTAATGGGCTATGGGGGGGGGCTAGGACTGGTAATGGGATGGGGGGGTTGCTAGGACTGGAAATGGGCTGAGTGGAAGGGGGACTTGAACTGCAAATAGCTGATGGAGACAGGGGCTTGGAATGGAAATGGGCTGAGTGGAAGGGGGGGGCTTGAACTGCAAATAGCTGATGGGGAGGGGGCTTTGAATAGAAATGGGCTGTGAGGGGAGGGAGCTAGGACTGGAAATGGGCTTTTGGGGGGTGCTAAGGTTGGAAATGGGCTGTGGTGGGGGCTTGAATTGAAATGGACTCATGGAGGGGCTAGAAGTGGAAGTAGGCTCATGGGGGGTTTGGATTGGAAATGGGCTTAGTGGAGGGGAGCTAGGATTTCACATGGGCTGATGGTGGGGCTAGGAAAGGACTAGAAATAAGCTGATGGAGGGATTCGGATAGGACTGGAAATGGATGGGGGAGCTAGGACTGGAAATGGGCTGATGGTGGGGCTAGGATAGGATTGGAAATGGGCTGATGGAGGGCTAGGACTGGAAATGGGCTGATGCAGGGACTAGAAGGGAGCAGATGCTGGGTGGGGCTGGAATTAGAAGGGAGCTGATGTTGGGGGAGGATTAGAATGGGATGGAGCTGGGAGAGGGAAATGGAGAGGGAAAAATATTTTGTGTGGGAGGGAAGACAAATCTACAATTGGCCGGATATTGGGAGAGTAAGTGGGGATTGAGGATGGAGGGGTAAAATTTGAGTGGATGAAATAGGAATGAGGAAAGAGCAATAGAAGAAAGATTAGTATGTTAAAGCATATGTAGAGAGAGAATGGAAAAAAAAACCTAGAAGAGAGAAGAAAGGACAGCAGATGGAGAGTTAGCAGAAGACACGAAGAAACTAGAAGAAAGTGGCTGGAACAATTGTAACTGGAAAAAAATGCACAAAAGGTAGAAAAATATCTCTTTATTTTGAATTTAACTAGAATATGTCAGCTCTGGAAAATGTGCATCATTAACGTCTGTGCTTTGTTTAGTACAAGAGAAAATTAATTTATAGTTTTATTTCTACAGTGTTGTTGTACATTCCAAGTTTGGCTTTTCGGGTTCCCAGTTTAATTATTGTCTTCCTGTTTCTAAATTGTGATTCCTTGTTTGGTGATGGTCTATGTTCTGCATGTGTAATTAAGCTGAGGTATTCTGTTTATATAATTCCTATTTGACATTGCCACTTGTTCTCTTTCCCCAGTAGGTCATGTATTGTTATTCTCTGAAATGTATTGGTTTAATATTTGCAGTGTTACCTTTTGATAGTTAGGGTATGGTGCTTCGTGAGTCCTGGTAGTGCTGTTAGGATACGGCGGGTTTGCTATGGGTTCTAAATGGGCAGTGTTTGTAGTAGTTCCTAATGTGCCTGGCGATTGGCACTGGATTATAGTAATGTAGAAATCTTTTAGTCTTTCTTTATCCATATACTCATTAAGAGGCATGTTTACTAAAAGTTAGTGTATGGTAACATTATGCAAATATTTATGCAAATGAGGTGCCTTATGCAAATGAGGCCCCGCACCGAGTCTCTGCACATGGCCCCGCACCCCCCTTGGGCCGCCCCTGGTATCACTCCTAGGTATTTGATTTCAGATTTGATGGGGATATCATGGTTGTTGAAGGTGAGTTTCTCTATTAGAATATAGTTGGGGTCTCTGTTTACAACCAGTGCCTCGGTTTTACTTACATTCAATGCAAGCGAGTGTTCAGGTAACCAGTGGGTTCTTTGAGGCAAGAGAGGATGGTGAAATCTGGGTTCTTTATCGCGATTGGGGTGTACAGCATAATGTCATCTGCATAGAAATGAAACATTATCCTGTATTTCTGGAGGATGTTGCAAATGGGCTGGATGTATTAGTTAAGTAAGAGAGCTGATCTTTGAAGCAGTCCTTGGTGAATTTGAAATGGTTTTGATGTCCTACTTTGCATTTTCACCTGTTGCATGCAGTCATATAAGTATGAGTGAAAACATCATAAGGGAATCCCATTTATTCTGATTTCTGTTGGGCAGATGAGGAATCTTCTGTGGTTCACGGAGTCAAATGCCGCAGAGATATCTATGAATATGAGAATGAATGCCTGTTTGGATCTTTCTGTGCCCTTGAGTAAGGTGTCAAGGAGTGAAATGAGGAGTGTTCCAGTACTGTAATGTTGTCGAAACCCATGTTGCTGGTCATCCAGAGGTGAATTGGTGTCTATAAATTCCTGTAGTTGGAGCTGGACGGCTTTTTCTATTACTTTGGCTAGGAGAGGGGTACTGGAGATGGGTCTGTAGGAAGTAGGTAGGGTAGGGTCTGCTATAGCACTCTTCAGGGTGGGCCTGATCGAGGAGATCTTTAGGTTAGTTGGGATTTGGCCTATGGTGAGGACTGAGTTTATTATTCTGAGCATTGGAGAGGTCAGCTCTTTTCTAGTTGCTTTGATCCATGCAGTTGGGCAAGGGTCAAGTGATGATGTGGTGGTGCTCATCAGTGAGAGGAGGCTATCAAGTTGCCTGCTTGATATTGACGTGAACATGGACCAGTTTGGTGAACTGGTGTATGTGCTTGTAGTTAGTTGATCCAGGTCTATTGTTTCTTTAGTGCGGGGCAATTTGTTTTGGAGGTAGGAGGCGTAGTCTTGCGGGTTCAGGCTGGGGCCTTTTTGAGGATGGAATGCCTATGCACAGACAGGCTGATGCAGAAACCCTGTTCTAGATCCCGGTGCTTAAAGCTCTAGCGCAGGTTTTCATAGTGTGAGTTTAATGCAGACTCTTTGTGCTGAGATGCAATATGAAAATTACTCAGTGTGCAAAAAGTCAACATTAAACTGGGAGAGCAAGCAAAATACATGCACACAGAAGATAGTGAAAGTTTGGCATGCTGTCCAGGAAAAACAGGATCATCTGAGGTGAAGTTTGACACTTCACATCAGATGATCCAGACACTGAGGAAAGCCGCCGATACCATCATCACACTGTCATTGTGCCAATTGCATCGGGGCTTTCCCTGATGCCTGGATCATCTGAGGTGAAGAGTCAAACTTCACT
This sequence comes from Ichthyophis bannanicus, assembly GCA_033557465.1. Classification (NCBI taxonomy): domain Eukaryota; kingdom Metazoa; phylum Chordata; class Amphibia; order Gymnophiona; family Ichthyophiidae; genus Ichthyophis; species Ichthyophis bannanicus. The sequence continues at coordinate 1,830,807,984 of CM066032.1, read as the reverse complement.
TCAGATAATGTTTTTGCTCCTCACTGGATCTTTACACCTGCCGGAAACTGGTGTGAAGATCCAGTGTTAAAAACAGTGTAAAAAACCATACCAAGTTTCAATGCAGTTTTTTACATCAGGTGCAATCAGGTATGCAGCGATTTACATGTGATTTCTATGCCAAATGCACTGCCATTTGGCGCGGTTGTTTTATTGGCATTCTTCCATCGCTAACTTGCTTTCCGCATCAGAGAGCAAGCCTAGAGCAAGAAAAGCACCAGAAAAATGCCATGCGAAGATTTTCTGCATTGATCCCAGAATGCATAAAAGTAAGTGCTATATTTTTGTGAGCCTACATTTTAACTGTCTATAGTCCTCACAGTTTTATAAGAGCGATTTTCTGCATTTAAACTATATTCCTTATCATTCTGTCATCACTTGGTATATACATGGCTGCAGCACTGAGAAAAGTCAGTATTTTCTGCCTCCACCAGATAGCAAGCTATGTGGACTGGTGCAGCAGTGCAGATAAGCCTGACTTTCCTAGCCCATGCTACATGTTCTGGTCACTGGGATTGAGTACAATAGGGCCCTTCATTGCTTCGAGTGGGATATGCCTTTGTTTCCTGGAGCTGATAGCTGTTCCCAGAGTTATTTCCCTTGATTTCCAGCACTGGTGGGATGAAGAGAAGTAGGAAGATCAAGGGGGGGGGGGGTGCCCTGAAGGGGCTGGTAAGTTGGGCCCAGGTTAAGAACATAAGAAACACCATACTGGATTAGACCAAGTTCCATCAAGCCCAATATCCTGTTTCCAACAGTAGACAATCCATGTCACAAGTACATGTCAAGTTTCCAAAAAGGTACACAGGTTCCACAGTGATTGTCCCAGGGTAAGCAGTGAATTTCCCGGGTCCTCTTTAATAATGATTTATGGACTTTTCCTCCAGGAACTTGTCCAACCCTTTTTTAAACCCAGCTACACTGATAGCTTTTATTACATTGTCCGTTAACGAATTCCAGACTTTGATTATCGGTTGAGTGAAAAAATGTTTTCTCTTATGTCTTAAATGTGTTACATTGTAGCTTCATTACATGTCCCCTAGTCTTTCTACTTTTTGATGGTACAAACAACCGATCTACTTTCACCCGTTCCTCTCCATTCATTAATTTATAGACTTCTATCATACTATGTGTCTCCCCTCAGCCATCTCTTTCCCAAGTTGAAGAGCCCTAATCTTTCCTCATAGGGGTATCCTTCCATCCCCTTTACCATTTTGGTGACTCTTCTCTACCTTTTTTAATAATGCTATATCTTTTTTAAGATATGGTGACCAGAATTGCATATAATATTCAAGGTGCAGTCACACCATGGACCGATGCAGAGGCATTATAATATCCTTGGTTTTATTCTCCATTACTTTCCTTATGATTCCTAGCATTCTATTTGCTTTCTTGGCTGCTGCTCCATACTAAGTGGGAGGGTTTCAACATATTATCATGATGATGCCTACATCTTTTTCCTGAGTGGTGGCTCCTAATATGGAACCTTGCATTGTGTAACTGTAGTTTGGGTTGTTCTTTCCTAGGTGTATAACTTTGCACTTATCTACATTAAATTTCATCTGCCATCCCAACATCCAGTCTTCCAATTTATCAAGGTCCTAACGTAAGAACATAAGATATTCCATACTGGGTCTTTTCTGTTTGCAAGGTCCATCAAACCCAGTATCCTGTTTCCAACAGTGGCCAATCTAGGTCATAAGTACCTAGCAGTTTACCCAACAGACACAGGCTCTACAATGCTTGTATTTGGGCAAGCAGTGGATATTTTGGGTCCACTTTAATTTAATTTAATTTAATTTAATTAACAGGTTTTTTATACCGCTTCTTCCATTGATCAGATGCGGTTTACATATAACAACAATCAACAGAGCAGGCTGTTTTACATATAATAGTAGTAACTTGGTAGTAACAGTAGTAACTTAATAAAGTATTTATCCAGTTTTCTATACCACCTTATCCTTCAATCAAAGCAGCGGGCAATGGAGAGTTAAGTGGCTCACCCAAGGCCATAAGGAGTGCCTATGGGACTAGAAACCCTAGTCCCTCCAGCCTGACACTGCTGTTCCCAGGTGGGGCTTGAACCACTGGCCCTCTGGCCTGAAGTACCTTGTCCTAACCACTAGGCCACTTCTCTAATGGCTTATGGTCCTTTCCTCCAGGACCTCGTCTAATCCTTTTTAAAACCCAGCTACATTAACAGCTTTTACTACATCCTCCGGTAGCAAATTCCAGAGTTTGATTACACGTTGAGTGAAAAAATATTTTCTTTTATTAGTCTTAAATAGGTTACCCTGTAGCTTCATTGCATGCCCTCTAGTCTTTCTATATTTTGATGGCATAAACAATCATAGTAACATAGTATATGATGGCAGATAAAGACCAGTATAGTCCATCTAGTCTTCCCAACAAGGTGGCACGAGTAGGTGCACTTGCATGGGGAGAGGTGACCCGTACTTGCTTCATGCAGGTCACCTCTCCCCATGCCTTTGTTTAGGTGTGTACCCACCACTCCGTGTAGCTCACCCCTATTTGTTCAGATATAAGAGATAGTTATGCTTATTTTGATCTTATCCTGTTGCTATAAAGGGATCTATTATTTATTATTTATTTATTTATTTTATTATTACAGGCTCTTATATACCGCTCTATTCAGAATCAGCGCGGTTCACAATATAACAACATACCATAACAACAAACTGTTAGGTTTTACAGAGAACAAGTTCATAAAACTAGGATAAAACATGGACGTCATTACTGCAACTATTTACAAGAGTATTTACAAGAGTATTTACAAGTATACATAACAGGATTTGTTCTTAGTTTGGGTAGTGATTAAGATTGGTTAGTGGTCAAGTAATATTGGGGGAAGAGGTGGGATTTGAGTGCCTTTCTGAAAAGGGATAGATCAGTGATAGCACGAATCTCTGGGGGTGAGCGTTTCCAGTACTTAGGGGCATAGAATCTGAAGGCCCTGTTAGATGTCACTGATAGGCATTTTGTCGCTGCTTTAGGGATGATTAGAGTATTTGTGATATCGTTCTCTGGATCTGTTGGGGGGGACGGCCTGAATGAGGTCTATTAGAGAGGAGGAGGTGATGCTTTTAGTGGTCTTGAAAGTTAGTAGTATGTTTTGAACAATATTCTGCCATGTATGGGGAGCCAGTGGAGTGCTCTAGGATGGGTGTTACATGGTCCCTTCTTGATGCTCCGTAGAGGACTCTAGCAGCGGTATTCATGGCGAGTTGCAAAGGGTTTAATGTGGATGGTGGGAGGCCTTGGAGAATGGCATTGGCATAGTCAAGGTGTGGTAAGGTTAAGGCTTGAAATATAGTTCTGAAGTCATCAGGATCAAGCAGGGGGCGAAGATGTCGAAGAGTCCGGATCTTGAGGTAGATTGCTCTGACTACGTTGGTTATGTGTAGTTTCAGATCCATGCGTTGGTCAAAAGTGACTCCAAGGTAGCGAATGGAAGGTTTTGATTGGAGCTCAGCTTCTTTCACCTTTATATGGGATGGGGGGGTGAAAAGTGGGTCCCTGGTGATGAAGAGAACCTCGGTCTTTTTGTGTTGAATTCGGAGGTTCTGGGATTGAAGCCATTCGGATACTGCATCAAAACATTTAGCTAGCGGGGAAAGGTCCATATGAACTGTGGAGAAAGGCATATATAGGAGGATGTCATCTGCGTATATCAAGCATTCAACCTTGAAGGACCTGATGATGTTGCAAACGGTTGTATGTATATATTGAAAAAGAGTGAGGATAGGATGATCCTTGTGGTACGCCTTGCTTTTGGTGGTAAGGTGTGGATGTTGTGGTCCCTGAGGTAACGTACTGCCATCTCTGATCAAGGTATGACTTGCACCACTCCAGGGCAGTGTTATTGATGCCTTTTTCTTTTAGTCGCCCTATTAACAGATCGTGATGTACAGAGTCAAAAGCCGCAGCAATGTCTAAGAAGATGAGAGCAAAGCCTTGGCGGATGTTATCAATGCCTGTGATGATGTTGTTGCAGAGAGTGGTAAGGAGGGTTTCAACACCGTGGAACTCTCTGAAGCCATGTTGGCAGTGGTCAAGAGGGGAGACGGTGTCAATGTGGTCCTGTAACTGTCTTTGAGCTTCCTTTTCAATTATTTTCGCTAGTAGGGGTATGCTAGCTATGGGTCTATAGGATTCAACCTTTTGTGGGTCGAGTTTGGATTCTGTCACTGTGTTTGCCCCCACCACTTCCATCGGGAGGACATTCCAAGCATCCACTACCCTTTCAGTGAAAAAGTATTTCCTGACATTGCCTGTCTGTTTATCCCCTTGCAGCTTCATGTTATGCCCTCTAGTTTTACAACTTCCCCATCTTTGGAAGAGGTTTGTTTGTCCATTAATACTTTTTAAGTATTTAAATATCTGAATCATATCTCCCCTGTCCCTCCTCTCCTCCAGTGTACATATTTAGGTCTTCGAGTCTCTTCTCACAAGTTTTCTGACGCAGGCTCCAAATCATTTTGATCGCCTTCCTTTGAACTGCTTCCAGCCTTCTTATATCCTTTGCGAAATATGCTCTCCAAAACTGAACACAATATTCCAAGTTAGGCCTTACCAGCAATTTGTACTGTGGCATTAGCACCTCTTCATTTCTGCTAGTAATTCCTCTCTGTATGCAACCCAGCATCCTTCTGGCTTTTGTTACCGCCTTGTCACACTGTTTCGCCACCTTGAGGTTGTCAGAAACAATCATACGAGGTGTCTCTCCTGGTCCGTGCACATCAATCTCTCGCCCCCTATCGCATACAATTCCCTTGGATTTCTGCTTCCCAAGTGCATTACACTGCTCTTCTTCACATTAAATCTTAACTGCCAAGCATTAGACCATTCTTCCAGCTTTTGTAGATCTTTCCTCAAGTTCCCCACTCCCTGAGAGGAGTCCACTCTGTTGCAAATTTTTCTGTCATCTGCAAAAAGACAGACTTTTCTATTCAGCCCTTCGGCAATATCACTCCTGAATACATTGAACAGTACTGGTCCCAAAACCAAACCCTGGGGCACACCGCTAATCACCTTCCTTTCATCCGAGTGAGTTCCGTTTACTGTCACCCTCTGTTGTCTGTCAGTCAACCAATTTCTGATCCATTTCATCATCTTGGGACCCATCCCGAAGCTGTTGAGTTTATTGATAAGCCTCCTATGAGGAACAGTATCAAAGGCTTTGTTGAAATCTAGGTAGATCACATCCATCGCATGCCCTTGATCTAGTTCTGTGGTCACCCAGTCAAAGAACACAAACAGATTTGTTTGGCAAGATTGTCCTTTGGTAAAACCATGTTACCTCAGATCATGCAACCTGTTGGTTTTGAGGAAGTCTACTATTTGGTCTTTCAGGAGCACCTCCATTACTTTTCCTGCCACCGAGGTAAGGCTTACTGGCCTGTAGTTTGTCACTTCTTCCCTATTACTACTTTTATGGAGAGGTACCACATCAGTCCTTCACCAGTCCTGTGGAACTTCTCCTCATCCAAGGATCTATTAAAAACATCCTTTAAATGACCTGCAAGAACTTCTGAGCTCTTTCAGTATCCTGGGGTGTATCCCATGTGGTCCCATTGACTTGTCCACTTTCAGTTTTGCAAGTTGTTCTAACACATCATCTTTTGTGAATGGTGTGATCTCCAGGAACAAGCAGGAATGAGTCTTCACATATGGGTACGTCGGTACCGACGGAGTCTGCGTGGGAACGCTTCCCGGCGTCCAATCAAGAGCTTTTGGAAGCATCCCAGCATGCCTGCGTGCTGCCTTCCCGCCTTTCCCAACTGCCTCTCCTCAGTTTTCGTTTTTCCGCGGAGCCGGCAGGACGTCCTCCTGTCACCGCAGAAAATTCTTGTTTTTATTTTTATTTTTCTTGTGGTCGCGGCTGTCTTCCCGACGCCACCGGTACCGCTGGTGTTTTTCTTTTCTTTTCTTGAAAAATTTTTCCTTTTCCACGGGATATTTTTTCTTCATAGTGTCTCACGGTCTCTTAGGCCTTTTAGGCCTCTTCTTTTTCCTTCATGGAACCGCCAGGCACTTTCTCCAAGAAATGTTCACACTGTGGCGGTACAACTTTATTTCTAGACCCTCAAAATCGGTGTCTAACCTGCTTAAGAAGAAGTTTTCAACATCGAGGTTCCCTCGATACACGGTTGCCCTCCAACTTCGGGGCACCGTCCCCTTCTTCTTCCACACAGGATCATGTAACCCACAAACAGTCTGTTAAGACTAGCCAGTCCTTGAGTGGTAGGTCTCATGCACAGCATGTAGACGGCTCTGGCCTTGCCCTCGAGGGCCCACTGGCTTCAGAACCCCGGCGGGAGTCTTCGGTCTCCAAAGCATATAAGGGGTTTCCGGTTGTTCCTGAGGTTCACCCCTCACAGAACATACCTCAGCCGTGTCCGGTGGTGGCATCCGCTTCGAGCGGTACCGATACCCTGGTACCGGCACTGGTGTTGGATGAAACACTCCTCACCAGGGATCGTCATCTGGCGTCCTCGGTACCTTCGGGACCGGTGGATACAGTCCAGAATGACTTTCCATTATCGGTACCTGCACCGATACTACCTCCAACGTCGGTACCCTCCAGACGTGCATCGATAGCCTCGCTTCCTTCGATGCCGAGTCTGGAATCGATCTCTAGTCTGGAGGACTGGGTACCGACTCGCCTTGGTACCGGCTCTCGGCGATACCAAATGCTCGGTTCTGATGATTTGGATCCTCAACTCTCGGTTCCTTTCAGGCCGATTGAGTTGCCACTGCTTGACCTTTCTTCACCGGTGTCAGACACGGTACCGACATCGGTACCGACGACCTCATTACCTTTACGGTCGATGCCTTCCATGCTTCGCTTATCAGGCTCTCTGCCCTTGATGCCGAGTTTGGAATCGATCTCTAGTCTAGAAGACTCGGTACCACTATTCTTTGGTACTGACATCGATCGATACCGATGCTTCGGTACCAAGGATAGTGCCCGGTTGGGTTCGGTCACCTCGGTGCCGATCGAACTGTCACCGATGACTACTCTGATGTCTTTGTCGGGCTCGACTCCGACATCGGTGCCGGTATTGACATCGGTACCGGTATCCACAGTAGCATCGTGGCAAACTTCTACCATGCTCTTCTCAACAGGCTCGATCCATTTTAGACCAGCCTTGGAGTCGATACCTGGCATGGACACTGGTAAGGACGGCTGCTGCTCATGATACCCAGTACCGGCAACCATCCCTTCAACATTCCACACTGCACTGTGCAGGATCTTCTATTCCTATATATTTGGATACCTCTGTGGATGTTCAGGCTAGTTCTTTAAATCTACCCTGTCCAAGAGAGATTCCTGTTAGGGATCCCTCTTTTCAGAGTTTCCTCCGGGATATAGCAAGATTTCTTGCCATCCCTATTCCAGGACATGATCCTGCACAAGGCTCTCTTTCTACCAAAGAAAAGGGGAACATAATGCTCCCTTTGCATCATTCCTTGCAGGATCTCCTTCTAGGAATGTGGGAAACACCTTTCAGAGTACCCCCACCTCCCAGGGCAACTGATCTCTTATATCAGGTGCCCCCAACTCCAGGGTTTCAAAAGACTCAACTTCCTCATCATTCCATAGTAGTGGAATCAGCAGTGAGGCAGGTAAAGAGTAAGAAAAGGCACTCTTCCTATCCGCCAGGTCGTGAGTCTAAAACACTAGATGACTTTGGACGTCAAACCTTCCAGACATCTATGCTTTCTGCAAGAATTCTCTCATATATATTCTATATGAGTCTTTCTCTTGAGGAGGTCACAAAGCAATTACATCTTTTGTCTCCTTTCCTTTCAGATTCCAGGAGTGCAGAATATTCCTCACTGCTTAAGCATATCCAGAATATCTCTTGGTTTCTTTCTCGTGCTTCCCTAGACTCTTTTGAGTCTGTTAGCAGGACTTCTGCTATAGCTATAGGGGCACGACGTAGAGCCTGGCTCCAAGCTTCAGACTTGGACAAATGGGCACAACAAAGGCTGGGACATACTCCTTGCACTGGAGAAAATCTTTTCAACAAGGAGTCTTTACGTCAGGTTACTCAGTTGTCCACTGATTTACCTATTTCTAAGGGTTCTTCTATCCCTTCCTCTGTTTCAGCACGTAGGAAGTGTCCTACCAATCTTTCTCCCCACAGGAGAAGACGGTTTTATTCATCACTTGCCCATCATACAGATGTTCCCCAACAGGGAAAGCATCGTCCTGGTCTAAAGCATCCAACCTCTCACCAGGCTCAGCAAACCCAGCACCTGCAGGATTTCTGATCATTCATCATCAGATGCTTGTGACTCTTGGGGTTAGAATCTGTAATTGCTTCTTCTCAATAGAGGCAATCCACTACTTTTTTCTAACCCCTACACATGGATCTCTTTCCAAACTATATCCATTTTTTCTATATTTCTATGAGCTGTCAGGTTATCCATGCCTATAAGTCACAGGTTTCTCCTCTTTTTCCTTGCTAGGAAAAGAGGTCTAACCACTATCAAATGATAGTTCCTGTGCCAGCATGTATTTTTCCTTTCTATAGACTTACTACTTCGTAAGTCTTCTTCAGCTCCATTCTCTTCACCCTCTTACCAAGTTTTTCCTCTGTAAGAGCGAAATTACTTACTGGGAGGCTTTCTCTTTAGCCTCTCTAGTTTCTCACTTTACAGTGCGGAGTTTTCCTCTCTGAGTTACCTCCTCTGTTTCAGTCTTGCTTTGGGGCAGCTTTTCAGACATGCCCAGAGTTCCTACTCCTGTTCTGTCTCTTCTTTCTGTTTTTGAACAGTAAGATTCTTCTGCTGTCTTGCTAACAGCTGCCCATGCAGGAGCTTTAATGTTTGGACCACTGGTTCTTATTCACAAACAACCAGATTGTCCTCCACTAACATTCTGTCTAGTCTTAGTAGTGGCTCCAAGTCAGTACTTCATCTCTCTTGGAGATCATATCACTACCAGCTTTCTAAATTGTCTTCTATTCTGCCATCACGTAACAGTCCTGGTTATTTTGCACTAACTAGCATTCTTGCAGATCATGACCTCCACATAGCCTATGTGATCACTGTACTGTAGGCATATCTCTGCCTGTTTAACTGCAGACACCCATATGTAAGCCTACATATCCATATTTATGTTTTGGTGTGTATTTTATTCCCTGCCATATCTCACTATAGATATATTCTTATATGTCTGTCTATCTATCTATATCTATATCTATATATATATATATATATATATATGTATTTGTTGAGATATTTTCTTAGAGATAGATATGTATCCACATACTCATCTATCTCCCTGTCTATTCTCATATACCAATATGAGTCTGACAGAGGGATTTTACCCATACCTATGCTATCTAGCAGGTTTGGAGTTCTACACACACACCCACTACTGTGGTAGTCAACAATTTTTATACCATAACCTAACGTTTTAGGTACCCCTGAAGCTCTCCATACTCAATATCTCTCCTAGCTTATCCCAGTTAGGAGAGACATTGTGGATCTTCAGTTAATCACAGGCTTTAACGCCTCCAGCATTTGTCCTCTCTTTTTGGGATACAAGGGATCCCCATACCCTTTCTCCCTACAAGGACTATGCCTGTTTGTCCAAATCGGTTAGCTTTCTCTTTTTGCTCCTAAGAGTGAGCCACGCTCCCGCCAAAAGAGTTAGGTTTTTGCCATAAACCCTTCCTCTGAAGGCCCACCGTTTTTGTACTACCCCAGTTTTTCCTACTGGGGCTACCTATTCCTTTCAGGATTCTGACCTCCACTTTTTTTCCTACAGGTTTATTACCTCCACTTTACAATGAGGTCCTCTTCAAGGTTCCTCTAGTGGGTTCCCAGTAGATCCATGAACCTCCATACTTCTGGAAAATCCTGTTAGGGGAGGTCTCTATTGCAATCTTCTTGCAACATCATTGATGACAATCATCATCCACACATGGACTCCTTCTCTGCAGTCCTATGCTAGGTTAGCTGTTCCACAGCATTTTTTCTTTCTTCAACTCCTACCCTCCATCCTCAGGATGCCTGGTGTTCTGGGAGATAGCAGGTTCCAACCTATGACATGCTGGGACTCCAGGCATCTCAGCTTGGGAGTCCCCATATGTGAAGACTCATTCCTGCTTGTTCCTGGAGATAGCACAGTTACGTACTTGTAACAGGTGATCTCTGGGAACAGCAGGAATAAGTCTTCACAACCCACCCACCTCCCCGGGAGTTGTATCTCTATCTATCTTTCCTTTCCTTTCTCTCTCTCTTTGTCTCAGCTTAAAACTTAACTGAGGAGAGGCAGTTGGGAAAGGCGGGAAGGCAGCACGCAGGTGTGCTGGGATGCTTCCAAAAGCTCTTGATTGGACGCTGGGAAGCGTTCCCGTGCAGACTCCATCGGTACCGACGTACCCATATGTGAAGACTTATTCCTGCTGTTCCCAGAGATCACCTGTTACAGGTAAGTAACTGTGCTTTATCTACTCCATTCCCATTTGTATATTTGTCAATCAAAGGTGGTCCTTCTCCAGGATTTTCTCTAGTGAAAACAGAGCAGAAGTATTTGTTTAGCATTGTTGTTTTTTCAATGTCACTTTCCACGAATCTGTTCCCAGCACTTTTGAGTCCTGCAATTCTACCTCTAATTTTCCTCCTCTTCTTAATATACCTGAAAAAAGTCTGGTCGCCACACTTCATATCTTTAGCCTTCTTTTCTTCTGCCTTTAATTTTGCTATCCTTATTTCTCTTTTTGTCTCTTTTAGTTTGCTCTTGTATTCTTTTCTGTGTTCCTCTGTTTGCAAGCTTCTGAATTTTGTGAAAGCTGTGTTTTTGCCTTTTTTTGTTCAGCCACTTCTTTGGAGAGCCAAATTGGTTTCCTATTCCTCTTGTTTTTATTTACTTTCCTTATGTATGTATCTGTTGCACCTTTTATTGCTTTCTTTAGTTTAGCACAATTGCAATCCCACTTCCCTTAACCCCGTCCACCTTACCAACTCCTCCTTCAGGTACTTGGCCATTTTACTGAAGTCAGCATTTTTGAAGTTCTACGACTTTGAGTTTGCTGTGATTGGATTCCATCTTGGCTTTTATCTCAAACCATACCATGTGATGATCACTGCTGCTCACATGGGCAACCACCTGGATATTCGACACGCTATCTCAATTAGTGAGCACTAAATCCAGCACGGAGCTCTCCCTGGTGGGTTCATCACCATTTGTTTAAGTAAGGTAACCACAATTTTTAGAAGGTATCCACAATTTTTTTTACTTCTTTCCAGATTTGCAGAAGGAACACTCCAATCCACATTAGGTAGATTAAAGTCACCCAATATGATCACTTCCCCCTTCATGGCTATTTTTGCAATATAAACAATCAATTTGCTATCCATTTCTTTGGTTTGAGTTGGAGGCCTGTAGACCACACAAGTATAGATGACAGTGCCATCTCTTCTTTCTAACACGATCCAGAGCGCTTCTTTTTTCCCCCATGTTCCCTGCATAACCAACAGACAGATACAGGTCAAGGTAGGCCCCAAAACCTCCCGACCCATAAAAGTCCTGCAAGGAGTACCACAAGGATCAGCCTTATCAGCACTTTTATTCAACCTCTACATCCAGCCAATATGCGACATCATGAAAGAACACAATATATAATACACAATCTACGCCAATGACATCATGATATACACACCTATCACAGTCGACAACCCGGACTACTCCAAAATAACAAACTGTCTCATACATATGACCAGCTGGTTTCAAAACAACAACCTCACCATAAACTATAGCAAGACTGAGGCACTAATCATCACTCGAAACACCGAATTCGTCCCTCCACCCAGCATCAAGATAAAAGACACAATACCCATAAAACCGGAAGTAAAGTACCTCGGTGTAACCCTGGACAAGGAACTGAATCTACATGCACACATAAGCAGAACCACCAAAAGCGCATACCACAGGATGAGACTTATCCGACGCCTTAAGCCCCTCCTCGCCCCAGAGCACTTCTGTACAGTCTGCCAGGCACTAATAAACCCACTACTAGACTTCTGCAACCCAATCTACCTTGGCCTATCAAAACAAACACTCAGACCGCTGCAATTGGCACAAAACACAGCGGCACGCATAATATCTGGCACAAAAGACAAGAACACATCACACCCATACTGAAAGATCTACACTGGCTCCCAATCAGCGCACGCATCAAATATAAGACAGTCATAAACATCTTCAAGATCAAACAACAGTCATCAGCCCTCAGCCTACAAACACTCATACAACACGACAGAAGCACACGACCAAGGAGGAGAGCCACTTCCAATCGTGTAAACACCCCAAAAGATCTCACCAATGTCTGCAAGGACACCGCGGAACAAGCCCTTTCACTGGCTGCACCAGCAATTTGGAACACCCTCCCAGATGAACTAAGATTAACAACAGACCTCAAAGACGTTCGGAAGCAGCTTAAGACAACACTATTCATTGAACACTATGGACACGTCACATGATCTACTCACCATCAAGAACAAAAGACCAACCCCCGCCCCTAACCCTTGTACATAAGAATGTATAATAGTGCATAATGTAAATAGCTCAACAAGAATCTGATATACACCACCACAAACACACAACCTGTATCACTGCATGAACACACTTAACCACAGTTATGATTGTTTGCTGTGAGACCGCCTTGATTGAAGGAGAAGGTGGGATAGAAATACTTTTAAATAAATAAATAAATAAAGATTTCTGCAGCTTTAATACTGCTTTTGACATACAGAACTACTCCTCCTCCTTTTCTACCCTCTCTATCTCTTCTAAATAGATTATAGCCAGCTATGGCTATATCCCATTCATGTGACTCCTTAAACCATGTTTTTATAATGGCCACAATGTCCAAGTCCATTTCCACCATTAGGGCTTCCAGATCAGGAACTTTGTTGGCTAGGCTTCGTACATTTGTACTCATTGCTTTCCAGCTTTTGTTGAATGGCTTGCCTGCCTTTTGCTTGGGTTTTGTTCTACATGCCCCTTCCCACTTGCCATTGATGTGTTGTTCAAAAGTATGGCTGTTTCCAATGTTGTTTCTCTTTTGCTGGGAGTGACGTACTGAACTTCTCCTTCTCCATCCGTCACCCCCTTTTCCTAGTTTAAATGCCTGTCCATATAATGCCCACATTTTTCACTTAGGATCCTTTTCCCTGTGGCGGAGAGATGTAGTCCATCAGTACAGTATAGTCTCTTGTTGATCCATATGTTTCCCCAGTCACCTATATATCTAAATCCTTCTTGTTTGCACCAGGTTTGGAGCCATGTATTAAAGTTCTTTATGCAATGCAGCCTTTCTGCCACCTTACCATGAACAGGTAGAACTTCTGAGAATGCTATAGTGTTAGCAATGGGCTTGAGTTTCTCTCCCAGAATATGGAAGTCCCTTTGAACTGCAGAGGCAGTGTTTCTAGCCAGGTCATTTGTACCCAAGTGGATGACAATATCAGTTTTGGAGTGCTCACTTTCTGCACTAACTATACCAACAATTTGATTTGTATTCTTGCTGGTTGAAGAGCCTGGGAGGCATTTGACCATCCTCTCTCCTTTGAGCTGTGTTTCCAAGTTGGTGCCTTTGAGGATTGAATCTCCAATGAGTAGTAGCTTTCTGTTTTTTGATTTTTTTTCTTCCTATTTGGTACATTATCAGTAGATCTGGCATTAAATCTGTCATTTAAGGGCACTTCAGTTTCCATCGATTGGGCACCCTCATTATCCAAGGCAGAGAAGGCATTATGCAGGGATATCATTTGATGTGTAGGGTGTCTATGCATTACAGGTCGCAACCTACCAGAGACCACTGTGATCCATTTGTTCTCGGGCTGTTTGATTCTTTGTGGAAGTGGTGGTGGATTTTGTTTGGTTTGTAACCGAGAGGAAGTGTGTTTAATTTCAGCTAATTCTTCCCTTAGTAGAGTCAATTCTTTATGCTTAGCAGTGAACTTGAGGCATATAAGGCAAGCTCTTAGGATCCAAATGATTCTTCTTGGAATGAAAGTACCACAGTTATTGCATTGAATACACGACATTCTGACTCAACTGTCCTAGAAGGAGAAAAGAAGAAAAAGTGGGTGTAAGACCTAATTAAAGGACAGAAGTCAATGTATATGATGACTATATAGGCAATGCAGCCCAGGGGTGGGTGGAGTGAGGGATAGAGTGGGCAGGAACTTAAATGTCCCTGGCCAGTAGATCTATGAACTGAGGAAACCCTCAGATATCTGATTTAAAGGCTATACAAGGAACATAGGCAGGCTGAAGATCCCTAAAAACCTACATGCAACAGGTAAGGTTTATCAAAAGACAGACAAAGATAAAGTTTGAAAGCCTTAGCTGAGTGTATAGTCTCTTGAAGTTCTGATAAGCAGACTGGTTCAGGTATTTGGTCAGTGGTAGAGCAGTCTTAATTTAATTAGCCCCTCCATGTAAGGCAGGCTTGCAATATTTACCCGTTCCCCTCCATTCATTAATTTATAGACCTCTATCATAGCTCCCCTCAGTCGTATCTTTTCCAGGTTGAAGAATCCTAACCTTTTTAGCTTATCTTCATAGGGGTATCCTTCCGTCCCCTTTACCATTTTGGTGGCTCTTCTCTGCACCTTTTCTAATAACGCAATATCCTTTTTAAGATATGGCGACCAGAATTGCACACAATATTCAAGGTGCAGTCGCACCATGGAACGATACAAAGGCATTATAATATCCTTTGTTTTATTCTCCATTCCTTATGATATCTAGTATTCTATTTGCTCTCTTGGCCGCCGCAGCACATTGGGCGGAGGGTTTTAACATGTTATCTACGATGATGCCTAAATTCTTTTCTTGGGTGGTGGTTCCTAATGTGGAACGTTTCATCATGTAACCATAGTTTGCGTTTTTCTTTCCTAGGTGCATAACTTTGCACTTGTCCACATTAAATTTCATCTGCCATTTGGATTCCCAGTCTTCCAATTTATCAAGATTCTCTTGTAATTTTCCACAGCCCTCATGGGTTTTAACAACTGTGAATAGTTTTGTGTCATCTGCAGATTTGATAACCTCACTCATTATTCCCATTTCCAAGTCATTTATGAATATGTTAGAAAGCAGCGGACCCAGCACAGATCCCTGGGGTATTCCACTATTCATTGAGAAAACTGGCCATTTAGCCTTACCCTCTGCTTTCTATCTTTTAACCAGTTCCTGATCCACAATAGTACACATCCTATTCCATGACTTTTTAATTTTGCCAAAAGTCTCTGATGAGGGAGCTTGTCAAAGGCTTTCTTAAAGTCCAGATACACTATATCAACCAACTCACCTTTGTCTACCTGTTTATTCACACCTTCAATAAAACATAACAGATTAGTAAGACAAAACCTTCCATGGCTAAAGCCATGTTGGCTGTCTCTCATTAAACCATGACTATCTACATTTTCAGTAATTTTGTTCTTTATGATGGTTTTCACCATTTTTCCGGGTACTGACTGACGTCAAGCTCACTAGTCTGTAGTTTCCCGGATCACCACTGGAACCATTTTTAGAAATTGGTGTTACATTGGCCATCTTCCAATCTTCAGGCATTACAGATGATTTTAATGATAGCTCACAGATTACTGATAGTAGATCTGCAATTTATTTTATTTATTTATTAGCTTTTATATACCGCACTATTTAATATCAGATGTGGTTTACAAGGAAGATTTACAAACAAGCAACAAGCAACTTTACAGAGAGCACATAAGGAACAGGGAAAAACATCAGAACCAGTAACTTAACTTTAACAGGCAAGAACAACATTTCTTGGTATCAAGGCAGGGCGCTAAATAACTAGTGGAAGGGTAAGCCAAAAAGGGAAGGGTGGAGGGAGAAGAGGGGTGGGGTATGAAAAGGGAAGGGAAGAGGGGGGAGGAGGGAGAACAAAGAGCAGCATCAAATTCTTTGGTCGGCATTAAGAGCGTCCTATGTTGATAGCATTATGGGAGAGCTTCATTACGTTATGTGGTCATAAGCCAGCTGGAAAAATTATTTCAACATTATTGGATGTATATCATCTGATCCAGTTTATCAAATAGTTGTAATAAATCTTCCGGTGCATCGATATTTCTTTCAATTCTTCCGCAGTATCTCCTTTAAATAGAATTTCAATCATGGGTAACATTCCTACATTTTCCTCGGTAAAGACTGAAGCAAAAATTCATTCAGTCTCTCCACTATAGCCTTGTCCCCTCTTAGTGTCCCTTTTACCCCTCTATCATCTAATGGTCCAACTGACTCTCTCACTGTTTTTTTGCTACAAATGCACTTGAAAAAGTCTTCAATATGCGTTTGTGCTTCCACAGCAAGCTTCTTCTTAACTTCTCTCTTTGCCTGCCTTATCAATGCCTTGCATCTAACTTGCCAATTTTTTGGCTCCTTTTTCCATTTCCTGAAAGATGCTTTTTTCTCTGACCTCACCTTTAAATTATGCTGGCCGTTTTTTGCACTTCCTTCAAATTTTCTTAAAGCGTGGAATAAAGCAGGCCTGGGCTTCCAAGATAGTATTTTTAAACAACTCCCAGGCTTGATGTAAATCTTTAACCTTTGCAACTGCTCCTTTTAGGTTTTTTTTATCGATTTTCCTCATTTGATCATAATCTCCCTTCTGAAAGTTAAAAGATAGTACTGTGGATTTCCTTACCGTTCTCCTTCATTTATTAAATCAAACTCAATCATGCTATGATCACTGTTGCCAAGTGGCCCCCAACACCCTTATCTCTTGCACCATATCTTGTGTTCCACTAAGATCTTGTGTTCCCCTCTGGTTGATTCATGAACCAGCTGCTCCAAGAAGAAGTCATTTATTTCATCTAGAAAAACTTTATCTCCCTAGCATGTACTGCCATGACACTGACCCGGTCGATACTTGGGTAATTGAAATCACCCATTATTATTACTATGTTGTAACTTTGTTAGCTTCCCTGATTTCTTTGAGCATTTCATCATCCATTTGTTCATTCTGGCCAGGTGGTGGATAGTACACCCCCACTGCCATCGCCTTCCCCTTCCTCTTTTTACATGGAATTTCAATACATAGAGATTCTACAGTGAATTTTGTTTGCTGCAAAACTTTAATCCTTTGTGACTCAATGCCCTATCTAACATAGAGTGCAACCCCTCCACCAATTTGATCTTCTCTATCATTATGATATAGTTTGTACCCAGATATCACAGTGTCCCCCTGGTTGTCCTCCTTCTACCATGTCTCTGAGATACCAATCATATCTAACCTCTCATTTAGTGCTATATATTCTAACTCTCCCATCTTATTTTTTAGACTTATAACATTTGCATACAAGCATTTTAGAGACTGTATTTTATTCATATTATTTATTCATATTAATCTGACTGTCGGTAAGCAGGGGTAATTTGGAATCTTTAAGCTCTGTCTGCTCCATACTCAAGGGCATTTGGGCTACATTTGTCTTTATTGGAATCTCTCTACTGATATGTCCTAACTTCAATCTTTTGCTAGTATCCTTCAAGGATAAATTATTCCCAACCATGCGCTCTTGAGCGACTTTCGGCCTTCCCCTATTATCCAGTTTAAAAGCTGCTCTGTCTCCTTTTTAAAGGTCAATGCCAGCAGCCTGGTTCTGTTCAAGTTAAGGTGGAGCACATCCCTTTGGAAGAGCCTTTCTTTCCCCAGAATGCTGCCCAGTTCTTAACAAATTCAAAACTCTCTTCCTTGCACCATTGTATGATCTACGCATTGAGACTCTAGAGCTCTGCCTGCCTTTTAGGTCTTGCGTGAAGAACGGGAAGCATGTCAGAGAACTACCCTGGATTTCAACTTCCTACCCAAAAGCCTAAATTTAGTCTCCAGAACCTCCCTACCACACTTTCCTATATCATTGGTACTGACATGTACCAAGACAGCAGACTCCTCCCCAGCACTATCTAAGGTCTTGTCTAGGTGGTGTGTGAGGTCCACTACCTTCTCACCAGGCAGGCATGTTACCAGGTGATCCTCACATTCACCAGCCACCCAGGTATCTACATCTCTCATGATCAAATCACCTACTAGAACAGCTGTCCTAACCCTTCCCTCATGGGCATATGGCCCTGGAAAAACCTACTCAGTGTGAGAGGGTTTTACATCACTTGGAAGACAGGTCCTAGCTACAAGATTATTTCCTGCTGCACCAGGGTGATGCTCTCCTGTCACGTGACCTCTCTCCTCCATGGCAGCAGGGATACTGCCAGACTGGAGGTGGGACTTCAGTACTATATCCCTGTAGGTCTCGTCTATGTACCTCTCTGTCTTCCTTATGTCCTCCGCTACTCTAGCCTCCAGAGATCATACTCATTCCCTGAGAGCAAAGACCCCTCATCAACTGGGAGAAATCATACATGTGACACTCGATGCAAAAGACTGGAAAACCCCCATCTTGCTGCTGGACTGCTGTCTGCATCTTAGTTTTAAGGTTGTGTTTAGATATTGAAGTTCTTTACTTACTAAGGGTTGCTAGGAATACTGATACTAATAAAACTATACCTAATATGTTTAATGTACTTTGTTCACCTGAAGCTTAATTAATCTCAGGTCTTTAATGTATGCCTGATGAGGATAAACAACTGCACCTGAGAGTGAATATGGCACCTCTTTTCCTTTAAGAGATTTAAGCACCTATAAAGCTACGATTATCCCAGGGGTGGGTGGGTGTCAGGGAAGGAAGGAGGGAAAGAAGACTTATTAAAAACTGGCTGCTACACAGGACCTATCCTGTGCTTCTAAGGTAATTTGTGATCAATTTCCTTGGTGATTCACACATCCCTTGCTTGAATAGAGGGAGTATTGGGTTCTAAATTTAACCAGAAAGCTCTCTGCTGTGTTTTAAATTTAAACTGAAAGCTCTTTGCTTCTACTAGGCCCTGACTGATTTAACAAATACACTGCATTGACAGATTAATCAGCTTTAATCTAAAGAATTCCTTTTTCACCAAGATTTTAAAAAATTCCCAGTAGTAAGTACTTATAATTGCAGATCTCTCTCCAAAAGTAGCAGTTCCTTTTTGTAGTCCTCTTCCAATTTTTCACAATTCTTTTGTGTTTTAACAACTTTGAATAATTTTGTGTCATCTGCAAATTTGATCACCTCACTCATTTTTTTCCATTTCCAAGTCATTTATGAATATGTTAAAAAGCAGCGGGCTGAGCACAGATCCCTGGGTACTCCATTATTCAACTTTCTTCATTGAGAAAATTGGCTATTTAGCCACACTCTCTGCTTTCTATCTTTTAACCAGTGCCCAATCCACAATAGTAAATTGCCTCCTATCCCATGACTTTTTAATTTCACCAAGAGGCTCTCATGAGGTACCTTGTCAAAGGCTTTCTGAAAATCCAGATACACTATGGGGGTCATTCTGTCCCGCGAATAGCGAGGATGAATGTCCCGTAGGGACATCCATCCCAGCTATTTGCCCCCCTGTCGGCCCTAATGAAGAAAATGTATATTTTTCCCTCCAGTGTTTTTCTAGGCTATGCAACTCAGTTATTGCACCTTCTCATTCACATATTTTTTCAAGACTATATCGCAGATCTCAGGAATATACAGGTCTCAGACTTATCACAGCACTAGCTATATCAGACTTCGTCCTTAGCCACAGTGCCTCTTTGCATCAATGACCTTTATTAATATATTCCTTCTTATCTTGCATTTAATCTTTATACGCAGATCTCCTTAATATAAACTCTTGTGCTTATCTGATCATATTGGAACGCCCCGACGCCACCATCCGGTTCCGTTCGTGCGTTTCACAGACATAGGTTCTTCAGGGGGAATTTTTTGCCCAAGCACTCGATATGGTATCACTTCTCAAATGTTCGGCGTATGCAATTCTTCAAAAGTACAGCACTATCAATATATTCCTGAGATCTGCGATATAGTCTTGAAAAAATATTGTATGTGAATGAGAAGGTGCAATAACTGAGTTGCATAGCCTAGAAAAACACTGGAGGGAAAAATATACATTTTCTTCATTAGAAGCTACCCTCTGTGAGTAGACAACGATTAGGAGTGATTTAACACAACCCCTGTCGGCCCTGGCAAAAGCCTCCCCATGCAAACAGGGAGGCCTAGATGGGGTGGGGGGCATTCTAGAGGCAGGGCATGGGCAGGCCATGACCCCGGAAGTACAGGGCCAATTCAGAGTCCTTGGATCTAGAGGGGGACCTATTCCAACTCAGAGATAGAATATGTCCCCCTGGATGTGCGTTTCATCAGAGACAGGTGAGGCAAGGGCACAGAAAGTCCCCGCAGCCAGATCTTGGTCATGGGAGGCCAGATCAAAGATCCAGCTAAGGGGAAAGGAAGATTTTGGCGGCAGCCAGCCAGCATTTGCAGCTCCTGAATGCAGCTGTGGTGCCATTATGATGGGATGCCATGGCACTGCAGCTCTATTCAGGAGCCTGACTGAGCTTGTCGGGTTGTGGCTGGGCATGCAGGCCAGTCAAAATTGGGTCGCGGCCTGCATGTCCAGGCGCTAGACCCAATTCTGATCCCACAGATCAGAATTGGGTCTAACTGTGCACATTCAAAAAAATATAACAGATTAAAAAGACAAGACTTTCCTTGGCTAAATCTATGTTGGCTTTCTCCCATTAAAGCATGACTATCTATATGTTCTGTAAGTTTATTCTTTATCCAGGTTTCTAACATTTTGTCCTGTACTTATGTCAATCTGTAGTTTCTCGGATCACCCCTGGAACCCTTTGTAAAAATTGACATTATGTTGGCCACTCTCCAATGTCCAAGTACTACAGATCATTTTAATGATAGTTCACATATTACAAATTGTAGATCTGAAATCTCATATTTCAGTTCTTTCAATACCCTTGGATGTATATCATCTGGTCCAGGTGGTTTCCTACTCTTCAGTTTATCAAATAGCTGTAATACATCCAGTTTATCAATATTTCTTTTAATTCTTCTGATATATCACCTTTGAATGTCATTTCAGGCATAGGTGACTTCCTTACATTTTCTTCAGTTAAGACCAAAGCAAAGAATTCATTCAGTCTCTCCATTATGGCCTTGTCCTCCATAGTGCACCTTTTCCCCTCTATCATCTAATGGTACAACTGACTCTTTCACAGATTTTTTGCTATGAATGTTCTTGAAAAAAGGCTTTGTTATATGTTTTTGCTTCCACATCAAGTTTTTTTTCAAATTCTCTGTTTGCTTGCCTTATCAATGCCTTGCATCTAACTTGCCAGTGCTTATATTGTTTCCTGTTTTCATCATTTGGCTCCTTTTTCCATTTCCTGAAAGATACATTTTTGGCTGCAACAGCCTTTCTGACCTCACCTTTAAACCATGCTGGCAGTTTTTTGGTCTTTCTTCCACTTTTTTTAAAGCGTGGAAAAGATCCGGTCTAGGCTCCCAAGATAGTATTTTTAAACTATGCCCCATGCTTGATATAAATCTTCAACCTTTGCTGCTGCTGATCCTTTTAGTTATTCATAACTGTTTTCCTCATTTGATCATAGGCTCTCTTTTGAAAGTTAAATTGTTTCTTCTGTGGATTTCCTTGCTGTTCTTCTTCCATGTATTAAATCACATGTATTCTTGCTATGTCACTATTGTCAAGTGACCCCCAACATCCTTATCTCTTGCATCAGATCTTGTGTTCCTCTAAGGACTAGATCCAAAATAGCTTCCCCTTTTGTCAGTTTATGACTCAGCTGCTCTAAGAAGCAGTCATTTATTTCATCCAGAAACTTTATCTCCTTAGCGTGTCCTGCTGTGACACTGACCCAGTCTATACTGGAGTAACTGAAATGACCCATTATTACTGTATTGTAACTTTTGTTGGCTTCCCTGATTTCTTTTAGCATTTCATCATCCATCTGTTCATTCTGGCCATGCGGTCAGTAGTATAACCCCACTGCCATCACCTTCCAGCCAGGTAGCTGCACATCCAGGTAGCCGCAGGAGCTACCAATGTAGCAGCAATTTTCAATACTACACGGTTAGCCCCAGCACCTTAAAAATAGGCAAGGTTTTCTCACGCCTATCTTTAAGGTGCATAGCGCTAACTGTGCAGCATCAAAAATAGGTGCTATACAGGTAGCTCCATGGCCAGCCTCCACTCTTCCCCACCCTTGAACGCCTCCAACAGGCCCAGTGCTATGCGGATAGTGTCTGGGCACATTAGGGATATAGCTGGGATTTTCGAAGGGCACTACCCGCGTAGGTGCCCTTCAAAAATCCTGGATAAGGCCTTTACATGGGTAACTAGGAAGTTACCCGTATAAAGGCCTTTGAAAATCGGGCCCAGAGATTCTACAGTGTATTTTGTTTCCTGCTGAACTTTAATCCTATGAGACTCAATGCCCTCTCTAACACAGAGCGCAACCCCTCTACCAATTTGATCTACCCTATTATTGCGATATAGTTTGTACCCAGGTATCACAGTGTTCCATTGGTTGTCCTCCTTCAACCAGGTCTCTGAGGTGCCAAGCATATCTAACCTTTCATTTAGTGCTATATATTCTAAATCTCCCATCTTATTTTTTAGATTTCTAGCATTTGCATACAGGGATGTTAGAGGCTGTATTTTATTCATATTAATCTGGTTATCAGTTGATAGGGCAATTTGGAATCTTTCAGTTCTCTCTTCTCTGTACTTAAGGGCATCTGGGTTACATTTATCTTTATTGGGACCTCTCTGTTGGGGTGCCCTAATTTCCCTCTTTTGCTAATATCATTCAAGGATACATCCTTCTTAGGCGATTGTTTTGCTTTCCCCTATCTAGTTTAAAAGCTGTTGTATCTCCTTTTCAAAGGTTAATGCCAGTAGCCTGGTCCTACCCCAGTTAAGGTTGAGCATATTCTTTCGGAAAAGTCCCTTCCTTCCCCAGTATGCTGCCCAGTTCCTTACAAATTCAAAACTCTCTTCCTTGCACCATCGTCTCATGCACACATTGAGACTCCAGAGCTTTGCCTGCCTTTTGGGTCCTGCACTTGGAATTGGAAGCATTTCAGAGAATGCTATCCTGGAAGTTCTGGATTGCAACTTCCTACTTAAAAGCCTAAAATTGCCATCCAGAACCTCCCACCCACACTTTCCTATGTCATTGGTACCAACATGTAGACAAGACAGCAGGTTCCTCCCCAGCACTATCTGAAACCTTGTTAGGTGGCATGTGAGGTCCGCTACCTTGGTACTAAACAGGCATGTTACCAGGCAAACCTCATATCCACCAGCCACCCAGGTATCTACATGCCTAATGATCGAATCATCAACTATAATGGCCTTCCTAACCCTTTCCTCATGGGCACATATCCCTGGAGAAACCTCCTCAGTGCGAAAGGGTTTTACATTACCTGGAGGACAGGTCCTAGCTACAAGATCACTCCCTGCCACTCCAAGTTGATGCTGTCCTTTCACGTGACCTCTTTTCTTCATTGGCAACAGAGAGGCTGCCAGATTGGAGTTGAGACTTCAGTACTATATCCCTGTAGGTCTTATCTATATATGTCTCTGTCTTCCTTAGGTCCTCTAAGTCTGCTACTCTAGTCTCCAGAGATTGAACATGTTCCCTGAGAACAAAGTGCTCTTTGCACTTAATGCACACATAAGAAACCTCACCAACTGGGAGAAAATCATACATATGACACTGAGTGCAAAAGACTGGATAGCCTCCATCTCGCTGCTGGTATGCTGTCTGCATCTTAAGGTTTTGTTTAGCTGTTTAAGTTGTTTACTTACTTAAGGTTGCTAGGGATACTTGTACTAATACAACTGTACCTAATAAGTTTAAGGGACCTTGTTCATCTCAAGATTAATTAATTTTAGGACATTAATTAATCCATTCTTAATGAGGATAACCAGCTGAACTGAAAGTGAATTTGACCACCTCTTTCCCTTTAGTAGATGTAAGTGCCTATAAAGCTAAGATTATGCCTGTGGTGGGTGCTATACAGTGCCCTGAACTGTGCTTCTAAGGTAATCTCTTAACAATTTCCTGGGTGATTCACACAGCCATTGGTTTGATACAGGGTGCCTTTCAAATTACCCTTTTGATCTGTCACTTGGCTTTAACACCCATTTAAAACAATTTCACAAATCTCTTGCCTCCTAACTGGAAGGCCTCTTTTTAAAGGTCTCTAGAAATAATTTCTTTCTTTCTACTCAAAGAATATTTACCTTATTCTACCTTCTATGCCAAGCTATATTCTGATTTCATTTAAATGAAAAGCTCTCTGGTGGTACTAAGCCCTGACTGACTTAACAAAAACACTGAATTCTAAAATATACAGATTTATCAGCTTTAACCAAACCATTCCCTTTTCCCCAAGATTTAGAGAAATTTCCAGAAGGTAAATACCTATAAGTATAGATTTCTTTCCAGCAGTAGTAGTCACTTTTGGTAGTCCTTCAAAACTCCTTAAAGGTTTCCCTTCTCTCTTGTTGTCCATTATTTGCTTACTAGGAGTTTTGGGGGGAAATGTCTTCCTTTGATTTTAATTCCTTCTTCTGCCCATTATTTTCAAAGGGCAGTATTTTGTTATCGTTGCTGCTTAATAAAGCAGCATCAAATAAAAAAAAACATTCAAGCCTTCATTGGCAGCAGGGCCTCCTAGACTTGTTTGGATGGCTGGGGAAGCTCTGCTTGGGTTTCCCCGTCAAGTGCTGGGATTCCCTTCTTGCCTCTTTTTTTATTGTGCTGTTGCTTTTTTTCACAGCCTGTGTGTGTTTTTGCAGCAGGATTTGTTATTTTAGTTGCATGGAGCATGTTTATCTTGGCCACTACCTGGTGTCTTGCTTCATAGGGTTATCATCGGCCAGATCCATGGCAGGCTCCTTTCCCCCCTCTGTGATGGGGATGCCAGGGCCTGTTTTTATTTCCTGTATTGCTAGGCCCCCCATGGGAAGGGCCCAGGGCCCATGGCCCAATACCCATGCTGATGCCTCTCTGTGCACAGTGTGCTCTTCCCATTTGTGAGACAGTTGACCCTCTCAGGACTCATCAGGATGTTGGTGATTAGGGGTGTAGAAGCTTCAGGTTCTGGCTAGCAGTTCCCCTTCAAACCCCTCAGGGACCCAGGGGTTCCATTTATGCTGGCTTGGAATGGCAGCTGCTGAGACAGTTTATGGTCTGTATTCAATTCCTTTTGCTGCTCAACACCCCACTTAGCAGGGGTCCGAGGTCCAGGCCTCTCCTACAGGAGAATCTGTGCCCTCAAGTTCCTCTGCCATGGGCAGTGGAGAGGTCAACGGCCCAATGCCACCACTGCACTTGCCCATACCTCTGGAAGACCTGCCTTATCCCTTTCAGGGGTTGACTGAGAGGCTCGAGGAAGTCCTATCTCTAGAAGTCTGAGGAGGATGGGGTGACTTCCTCGGTAGAAGGTTAGAATCTTCATGATCTGCCTTTTTGTAGAAGGTTCCCTTTTCTGTCCTTCTGAGAATCTATGGCAGCTCAGCATATAGTAGTGCGTGCTCTTTTTGATCAGTGCAACCCCAGGGCTGCATCAGGGCTGCACCAATCAAATATTCACCATTCGTCAACTGGCTGAGAAAAGGATCAGGTGTGGAAAGCGAATCATCAATGTCTTCATTGGCTTCAAATCCGCATTTGACTGTGTTCATTGGCCTGCCCTGTGGAGGGCATTGGAGAATGAGCACATGCCGCTGAAGTTTATCTAACTTTTCCAAGCATCAAACAATGGCTCAACCAGCATTGTGCAGATCCAAAATGAACTATCCAAGGAATTTTCTATCCAAACTGAAGTCCACCAGGGAGATGTCATCTCACCCCTGCTTTTCAAAATCGTGATCGATGCCATTATGAGGAAAACATTTGAGGACAGATGCAGGGTCCAGTACAACCTGAACAACTTCCTGACTGACTTGATGTTCGCAGATGACAGTGCCACCGACATTCTTTACCACATCGCCCGCATCGCCCAATCTTATGGCCTAAGAATCAATGCGGGCAAGACCAAAGTTATGACCACATAAGAACATAAGATATGCAATACTGGGTCAGACCAAGGTCCATCAAGCCCGGTATCCTGTTTCCAACAGTGGTCAATCTAGGTCATACGTACCTAGCAGTTTCCCCAAAAGACACAGGTTCCACAATGCTTGTATTGGGTATAAGAACATAAGATTGGATATAAGAACGGATGGATCACAGGCAATGTTCACCTCAATGGAATCCAAATCAAGCAGGTCCCAGAATTCAAATACCTGGGATTGCTGGTGCAGGAGAAGAAGGTGGCATCGACCACTGAAGTCTACAGCAGGATTGTCCAGGCAACAGTTGCATCCACCTTGCTCAAATGGTGCCTCTGGAAGAAGGCAACTATCTTCACCAAGACAAAAATTCACCTCGTCCGAACACTCATCCTGCCAATTCTCCTGTATGGATAGGAAACATGAACTCTGCTCAAATCTGACATGAATAAACTCGAGGTCTTCCAAATTTTGTGAGTCTCTCTTCGTGATCACCAACAAAATTAGAAAATTTGGGCAAGATGCGACCATCAGGCTTCAGTCGAAGAACAAATCCCAAAACGCAGAATGCAATGGTTTGGCCATGTTTACAGAATGAACACCAATCGGCTGCCATACAAACTCCTCTGATGAGAGCGACCTGTCCATTGGAGGGTTCAATGAGCAGTACCAAAAAAAATGTGGCTCAAACACATTGAGGAAGATGTAAGGAACCAGTGACTGACCATTGATGAAGCCATAAATATTGCCACTGATTGCCAAGGTTGGAAACATATTGTGAACAACACACAGAATACAGCGGCACCTACATGAGCATATTGGTTGAGAGGACAACCTGCTCCCCAAACGCCAGCTAAGGATTAAAGAAGAGGAAGAAGAAGCATTTGTTCTTTGATGAGGTTAATAGCCCCCTCCCTTTCTTGGAAGGTGTCTGGCTGCATTCATTTCTCCACCTGATCCTATGCAGTAATGTATATCAGGGAGAAAACCCCCAACTTGTGACCTAGGAGCCCTCAGCTCCTGCCTTGGCTATCTTCTCAGCCCCAGGTTGAGCTGGATCAGTCTCTGAGCTCCCTAGGGTCAGAACCCTCATCATGACTGTGGCAAAGCACACATATACGTCCCTGGGAGAGGCTCTGTGCTCAAAGAGTCTCAGGTTTGGAGGGACAAGGTCCTTAAGAAGGCTATAGTAGCTGCCGCTTTATGTTGTTAAGCAGCATTGTGTAAAGGCTTGGAGCCAAGCCCTTTTATGCTGCATTCACCTGTTGTTGGATAGCCTGGAGGCTATGAATTTGAAAGCAGATTACCCAGCTGCCTGTTCTCTTCTAAGATTTGATCAGAATCTCTTCTAAACCCATCATGGCAGTGGTAGTAGTCAATTAGTTCTTATGGCTCTGTGCTCAGTCAGTGGATGCTATCTCCAAATTGCAGTTGGGAAAATTCTCCTTATGGGCCGATCACCCTTCAGAAGATCAAGGAGCAGTTGATGGGTTGGTTTCAGTCCTACATTATAATGGCTGAGATTCAATTGGAAACACTAAATTGGATGATTGTCACCTTGGATGCCACTCTGAAGGGTTAGAGTGTGCAATGCCTTGATCAGTTGGCCCAGGAATTCTGGGTCCCTAAGGAGGCCTCCTGGGCATTTCTCCACCTGGAGGCTAGAGCAATCTGCCTGGCCATGGAGCAAGTCATGGTTCTCCTAGTGGGTAAAGCAATCTGTGTGTTCTTGGACAATGTTATGGCAGTGGCATATAATGGCAAATGGAGTGGAGCTCACAAGACTGGCATGGCTCTCGAAGTCACAAAGCTGCATTGTTGGACAGAGAAACATCTGATTACCCTATCCATAGCACACATTGCAGGTGTAGATATCATGCAGGCCTTCCTGAGTTGGAATTCCATGCATTTGGATGAAGGCGAGCTCAGTCCTTGTGCGTGTAGCCTCATAGTATAGAGATGGGGACTTCCACGGTTTGCAGCCATGGGAAGGATCAGTGGTTGAAGGGCCTCAGGAGGGAATTCTGTAGGTATCCCTCCTGTCCCCTCGTGCAGGATTTGGGCCCATTCAGGATTGGTGAACATATTGGCCTTGATGGCCTCACAGGATGTAGTACACAATTCTCTTGAATCTGTTGACAGGGCCTCCTCCCTTATTCTCTCAAGAAGGGCCTTTTGCATCAGTGGCTTCTAGTAATGGAGAATCTTGACCCTTTCTCATTTATAGCTTGGCCCTTGAGAGGCATAAGCTCTCCTAGAAAGGCTACTCTGAAGTGGTACTAGAGGCCCTGCTTAACGCCTGGAGGGCCTCTATGTATTTAGCTTATGTGAACATTTTAAGAGTTTTTGAGAGTTGGTGTTCCTCTCAATCTATGAAAGCCAGAAAGGCCTGGAACTCTCAAGGTTCAGTTAGTGGTCCCGACATGCTACAGGGGCCACTTTCAAGGGATTTCATTGGCAGTGCATCACGATGTCTTCTTGAGAGTGAAACAATTCCATCCACCTGTGCGTCCAGTTCAATGGAATCCCTTTCTGGCTTTCTGGTGTTGAAGGCTTGGAACAGGGCTTCCCTTTGAGTTCATTCATAAGGCCTCCCTCAAGGGATGGATCTTTAAGGTGATTTTGCTGGTGGCTCTGGGGTCCATCAGCTGGGTTCCGAGCTGCAAGCCTAGGCTTGCAGGGGGCCTTTCTTGGTCATCTTGATGGCTTCTTTATCCTCTCTGACTTTACCATTCTTCTCCCAAAGTTGCTGTCCACTTTTCACCTTAATCAGACTGTCGTTCTGCCCTCCTTCTCAAAGGAAGATTTTTAGAAGGACCCCCTCATTAAGTTTGGTGGATGTGCAGACCGTGTTCATCAGATATCTGAGAATTACCAATTCTTTCTGCTGGTCACATCATCTTTTGTTCCTACCCAGCAGTCCAAGGAAGGGTTTGGTAGCAGCCAAATCCTCTATTTACTGTATATATTCCAGCAGATAAGTGTGTGTCAGAGGGAGTCTGCTCCTGGCCCTTCCTGATATTTCCAGAGGACATCTTTAAGTTGGTTACCTGGTATTCATTGAGCACCTTTGTGAAGCACTAGAGATTGCTTGTGGGGATGGTATAGATGGTACCTTTGATGTAGCAGTTCTGTCCAGGGTTTGTCTTTCTCCAAGCCTGGGTCCTGACTGCTTGGGTATGATCTGGACTGGTCTGGCAGAATGATAATAAAGGTGAAATTTTACATGTTTGATAATTTTCTTTTCTTGAATTCTGCTAGACCAGTACAGTATCTGCCCTGGAAGACTCTTGCTATAGATTGCGAAGTCCCACTGCTTTTTGTTTTCCTTATCAGTATCAGTATCTTATGCAAAGTCAGTTGAGGTAAGACAGCCAAATACTTGTTCAAGATGTTTAGTGTAAAGCTGATTTGCTATTAGTAACGCTTTGCACGTTTGAGTTTTTCACTCTTACATACTGCTTGGGAAGAGTCAAATTGGCTTCTCTCAGTACTGCACCAGTGTATATACTGAGTGACAACATCACTGAAAGTTGCTCAAGTCTGCCTCCAACTCCTGGCAAGGGAGCATAACCCACTCATCTGGGCTGGTCTAGCAGGATTCAAGGAAAGAAAATTATCATATAGGTAAAATTTCACTTTTTATATTCAAAAAATGCTTTATAAAATTATCTCTATGGTAGTCAAACTCAAAGCCCATGTATACCAGCTTCTTACTAAAGGGGTGTGTCATTAGCATGCATTTGAATTACAAAACTAACATGAAGACCCGCGCTAATATTTTGGGGTATGTGCGCTTGTTCCCTATCATTAGTGTGTTGATAATGTGCCGCACTGTGCTAAGTGCCATGTGGGTGCACTTAAAACTCCCCTTGAGGCGGCTTTAAGTGCACCCGTGCTAACTGCGTCGACAACATTCACAGTTAGTATGCATCCAAAACACCCATGCAAACCACCCAATGCCCACACTCCATCCCAACATGCTCAATTCCCACCAAGTTGCGAGCTCACTGGTTGGCGCATGTTTTTTATCATGGGGTTCCTTGTTAACAGCACAGCATGCTTAGCGTGCAGTAAACACCACACTAATGGTTATCAAGCTTTAGTAAATATGTCTCTAAGGGTTGTAATTAACCAAAGCTAAGTTGTTGGATTAGTTGTTGAGCATGACATTTTTTTTATGTGATTTTATCTGAATTGTATTTTATGGGCCTAATATTCAAAGGATTTGTGCTTCTGAGACTTACACTCCTAAATTGGCCTCTCTGAAAATTAACTACTGCTGAACGTCTATATTTATACTTAAAATTTCACTAAACTACTAAATTTAGGAGCATAAAAAGTGGGTGGCAACAGAGATGGATTTAGGGCAGGGAAAAATGTTAAGAGCTTAGCACTGATTTTCATCACTAGGCTCATAAATTAGGCTCATAAATCTAGGCAAATGAAAAACAGTCCTAAATTTAGAAGTATGAGGTGTGGGAGCATATTCCTAGGCATTTACAGACCTGCAAACGTCTAAATGCCATTGAGCTGGATATTCCCGGTTGCTGCCACTATATGCCTTGATGCTAAGCTGTTAGCATTAAGGCATTCCAGGGCAGAATGGAAACAGCACCCATCACTAACTGCGCAGCAGTGATATTGAGCCACTGCCTGGTTAGCGAGTGGCAAATGCAACTAACCTGGATATTCAGTGCTGGAGCCAGAAATGACCCTGGCATTGAATATCCAGGTTTAGATTTCAGCACCGGCGGCTAGCCATGTTGGTAGTGCTAGCCACCAGCACTTAATATCCACCTCATAATTTTTAAGTTCCTAAATTAAACAAAATTTTCAACTGAAAAAGTAAACTCTGAAGTTTAGCTGAAAATAGAGACCAAATTTAGGGGATCGCTCCTGTTTGAGTCTACCAAGGAAAATTTAAGGTAGGCCTAGGATGGCCTTCTGGGAGTGGGTGAGGGATTTTTGGGAGGTAGATTGTAAATTGGGTTGGGGGCAAGGGTCTTAGGGGAGGCCTTGGATTGTGGCATCAGGGAGGAGGGGTCTCTGTGGGAAAACAGGATATCTTTAGGTGGTGCTGACATTATTTTGGGGGCAGGCGAGGCAGCCCCCAGGCTGCAATGCCTTTAAGAATTCATCAAGGATCATTGGGCCACTTGCTAGCGACCCAGTGATTCTGACTGGAAAACTAACGCCAGCTTTGAGCTAGTATTATTTTATTTTTTATTTATTAATATTTGTTATACTGCAATTTGATAATAAGCTGTTTTATTCCATATGCATAATAATAAGCTTTTTGCATGTATTTACGTGCTTTGCATCTCATTATTATGTATCCCACATTAACAGCAAAATAACAAGTTTTGCCCTTTAACATGTATTAAAGGGGCAAAAATTGTGCATTATTCCCTTAAAACATTTTAGTAACAAAGCCCTTTATAATATGTTGTACACGTTATTCTGAATGATGTAATTCTTTTTAAATGATAGATTGTAAACTACTTTTAATATAGTATTGTGAGGGGCGGCGGTACATAAAAGTACCATGGGATTTGAATAATCAAAAATGACAGAAGTTTACTAATACAGCCATTTCTTTTTATGCTTACATAACTATTCTGAATATAATGAGCCTCATTCTGATCGAGGCACATCCAGATGGGCCGGATCTGCACCTGATTCTGCCCCCACGGGAGCTAGACCCATGGGATCAGAATCGGGTGCAGAGGGCCTGGATGGGCAGGACGTGCCCTGATTCTGGCCAGCTGCACACACTGCTCCCTCCCCATCTAACCCACATAATACTTCTTCATAGAGCCTGGTGCAGTAGCATCCTGTCGCCATGGCACCGGGATGCAATACAGGAGCCCCGTTGCTCTGTATAGCCCCAAATGTGCTGTTTCCCTCTGCCCTGGATGGGCCTGTCAAGGCCGGGATTGGACGGTGGGGTACCTCTTGGTAGCCGTCACCTCTTCGGGGGTGTCTACTGGTGCTGCTCTCCGAGCGCAGGGTGACTTATTCAACTTACCCGATAATCGCTGCCTCCCCGGACATACAGGGTCATGACCGGAATCGACCCTGTACGTCCGGGGTCAGGGTCCCGCCTCTGCCCTGCCCACGGTCCTCCTCCAGCCTTCCCCAACCCGCACTGTCCAGATTTCCCCACACATCTCTGTATGTGCTGCGAGCTTTGGGCAGAGAATCGAGCACAAGCGTTTGGTGAGGGATGTATGTCCAAACCGCTAAATGCTGCACGGAAGGCCTCCTAATACTAATAATGATACATTAAAGTGTAGTACTTCAAATAAGGAATAAACTTTCACAAATTAATGACATCATATCTTGTTTCATTGTATGACAACCAATGAAGAAAAACACCATAGTGATTGGGATACAAACCAATATGTACTACAACCCAAGCGAGAGCGTGCCTTATTTCTTTCTTTCTTTTTAACACAGTTAATGGATCTTTGCACATTACAAATGCAGATCTTCAAGTTACATTCAATCAAACTGCACAGATAGTTTGTGAAGCCTTGGCATGGTATCCAATGCCTCTCCTCACCTGGCTGGTTAATCACACCTCAGCAAATCCTCTCAGCTATATTACCCATGCCATTGATGGTTCGGATGGCCTTTGGAATGTCACCAGCACCTTAAACCTCAGCGCGCAGGGCAATACCATTGTAAGCTGCCGGGCTGCTATAGACGTTTTCCTTGAGCCCCAATCTGTAACAGTGAACCTCACAGTAAGGGACTCTGCTATGGGTGAGCAAACATTCTTTAAAACAATTGTTATTACACCATACTGAATGCACCTCAGTGGATTCTATGAAATAGGGCAAGCTGGGGTTTCAGTTCATAAGTGACCATTACATCTAGATTCAATGCTACCAGATTCTTTATCTGTTTTTAGGAGTGTTGAGTAGAAAGTCACCTAAATGCTTAAAAACTCAAAAGTCTGGTTGGGGTGGGAATGCCAATGATGTGAAATGGAGGTTAAAAAAATTATGCAAAAGTGATAACAATCACAAGGGACTAGTTTCTGCAGAGGAATGATACTGGCATGTAGTATATGTTGCTTTGGGTTATAAAAGTGAGGCCCGATTTTCGAAGGCATTTACATGGGTAGTACCTTTGGAAAATCCCTGATAAGTCCCTAATGTGCCCAGATGCTATGCAGTTAGAATCAGGGCATGTTGGGGGTGTTCTGGGATGGAGTGGGAATGGAGGAAAGGGCTAAGTGGGTAGCAGTGATTTTTGATGCTACCCGCTTAGCCCTCTGTGCCTTAAAAATAGGTGAGGTTTTTCCTCGCCTATCTTTCATGAGCGCAGGGACTAATCGGGTAGCATCGAAAATTGCTGCTACCCGCTTAGCCTTGGCGGCTGCCAGCACATCCAGCCAAACCAGATTTTCACTTCTGTCACCACGGAAGTGAAAATCTGGGTTAAGGGGGTCGGCAGGTGGGCTATGCGCCAACGCGGCACATAGCCTGCATAAATGAGAATCAGGCCCATTAAGTGCTGTAAATCTTATCTACAGTATTAAACTTTCTTTAAGAGGATAATTTTATAAAGTCATTCCCATATGCATGTAGTCATGTAAGTGCGTAAATGACCTCTTGTGAAATACACCGGCATGAAAATATGCATGATAGGTTGACGGCATATATTTTGCTGATAGGAAGAGCGAGGGTAGTGCTCTGGGAAGAGTTTAAGTTGAATCTGCATATGCGCGCATAGATTATAAAAAATGTTTATGTGCATATGGATGTTAAGTGTGTGTGTTTATTTACACTTGCTGTTGAGCAGAGATAATGATTATGTCTACATTGAAGGTGCGTTCTGTGCCATATGTGCTAGTATTTTATAAAAACAAATAGGTGCCTACTTGTCGTTATACAATAGAGCCTATATAGGTGTTTCTATAGATCCCTACTCATGGCACCATATTATAAATTGCCCTCCACATGTGATAGTGCCACCTGCTCACAAGTCATAACTGCTGTATTCATTCATAGTATATCAGATGTCCCAATTCAGGCCCTATGTGAAACTTTTGCAGACACTGTTTCCTGAATTATTCCTGTATCACAGCTGCTTATACATATTGTTACAACTAGGGAGGTTATATATTTACTTTTTACTTCATTCTGACAAGTGTCAATCAATAGGGTGTACAAAGGTGAATCACAACAAAATATGAACAATTGAGCAACATACGTCCCTGAGGCTCCGGCAATTACAGCATCTGCAGCTGAGCATTACTAGAAAAAGAAAGGATGGAAATAATGATACAGTTGTGGTCAACATTATTGGCACCCTTGCATTTTAGGTATGTTGTGTGCAATATCTTGAGAAATAATTGGAAAAATTCCAGCTGTTTGTAATAATATTATTTTAATAGTTTGTTCAAAGGCATACAACAAAAAACGATGTCTGTGCAACTTAGATGTAGTAATTACTGAGATAAAAACAAAATATAACCCACACAGGATTGATGGCACTCTTCACTAATAATTGGTTGAACAACTCTTGACAGTGATGACAGCCTCTAAACGTTTCTTGTCACTATTTTTAAGTTTCGTACATCTGTCTGCTGGTAGTTTCTCCCACTCTTCATCTGCAATTTGTTCCAGCTAATGAATGTTTCTAGGATTCCTTTTACTAATGGCAGATTTCAGATCTTTCCAAAGGTTCCGACTGGATTGAAATCAGTTCTCATTGCTGACCAGTTTAAAACAGTCCATTTTTGCCTTTTTAACTTTTCTTTTGTACTTTTGGATGTATGTTTTGGATCCTTGTCCTACTGGAGGACCCATGACCTTCGACCCAGATCTAGCTTTCTGACACTAGGTAGCATATATTGCTCCAAAATACCTTGGTAGTTCTCTGACTTCATGATTCCTTTAATAGGTTCCAGGCCTCCAGTTCTTGAGGCAGCAAAACAGCCCCACAACATTATGGAACCTCCACCATATTTAACTGTAGGAAGGGTGTTTTTTTTCCTTATAAGCTTAATTTCTTTGCCTGTAAATGTATTGCTGGTTTGCATTTCCAAAGAGCTCAGGTTTGGTTTCATCTGTCCACGAACATTTTCCCAGAAAGATTGTGGTTTCTCAAGGTGGATTTGAGCAAAGGCCAGGCGTGTCCTTTTATCTTTGAGCAATATCTTTGAGCAATATCTTTGAGCAATGGGGTCCTCCATGGCCTTCGCCCATGAAGCCCTTCTTTGTTTAGTGAGCGGCGTATGATATGGGTTGAAACCACCACTCAAGATTGCTCCAGGTCAGCCTTAAGCAACTTGGATGTTATATGGTATGTTTTTCTAACAGTTCACACTAGCCTTTGAAGACTTCTTGGATTAATTTTCCTCTTTCCACCACATCCTGGGAGGTTCTTGACAGTCCTATGAGCAGAAAAGTTCTTAATAACACTGCAAACTGTAGACACGGGAATCCCAAGGTCTTTGGAGATGGACTTATACCCCTTTGAAGTTTGATGTTTGGTGATAATGGCTTCTCTGACAGTCTCAGGCTGCTCTCTTGTCTTCACCATTGTGAAAATGGAACCAGGAGTAAATGTGGCCATTTTAAACATTAGAGCTATCATTCATTGGTTGATTCAAGTCATGTCAGCAGCGCTGTACCTAACCCTTTGCGAGCAGTGCAGCTGCACAGTACAAAAAAATAGGGACGCATTTAGGGTTGCCAACCGCCGGCCTTGGCTCCTCCCCACGCTGGCTGCCCTTGCCCCGCCGCTGCTTTTCCTGTTCCCGCAGCAGTGGCAGAGGCAGAGCAGACCTCCAATTAAAAAAACAAAACAAAACCATACACAAGCATACATCAGAGGAGGGAGGGATCAGACCAGCCATGCAAACATGGAATCAGAAAGACCCACGTATTTTTTTCTTAATTAGAGGTCTGTTCTGCTGCCGTTGCCACCACAGGAACAGGAAAAGAGGCGGTGGAGCAAGGGCAGGCTGGGCAAGCAGTGCGGGGGAGGAGCCAGCAGATCAAAATCAGAACTTACACATCATCCCCCTGCACTCTGCCACAAGGAGTACCCCAAGGATCAGCACTCTCCTCACTGTTTTATAATATTTACATTTGACCTCTCTGTGCAACCATCCAAAGCTTCAGCATCAAATAACACATCTATGCTGGCAACATAATGATTTACATGCTATTTTCCACAGCTGGCCCCGACTACTCAAAAATCGCTACCTGTTTCAGAGCAATAGTACCATGGCCCCAACACTGCAACCTTTTGGTCAACCTCAACAAGGCTGAGCTACTACACATGACAAGAGACCCCAGTTTTGTACCTTCCCTTCAATCCGAATTGGCAGCACCGACCTCTAAGTTAAAATTCAAGTCAGGTAGCTGGGCATCATTCTGGATCAGCAGCTGAGCTTCCAACCCCAAGTCCAAAACACCGCCAAGGCAGTCTGTTTCAAGCTCAGAACCCTGTGGAATATACATCCCCTCCTATCCCTGGAGAACGTCTGTGCAGTGGGCCAGGCAGTGTGCCATCATCCCCCCCCCCCCCAGTTGACTGCTGTAACTCTATATACCAAGGCTTGCCCAAACACACAATCTTAACTCTGCAGCTCGCACAAAACATCACAGCACACATCCAGACAAACCCACATCAAACCCATTCTAAAATCCCTCCACTGGCTTCCCATCGCCTCACAAATCAAATACAAAGTTCCCACCACCATCCACAAAACCATAAACAACATCACCTCCGAACATTTACAAACATTAATCACCGTATCCAACACCAAGAGGCCACAAAGACACCTACTCAAAATCTTCACAGCTTACCACCTCAAGTAAGAGCAGTCAATACGCATGCCTCAGAGCCTTCTCGCTCCAAACCCCCACCCTCTGGAATGTACTACCCCTAGATCTAGGGAGCATCAAGTCTACCCAGTACTTTCACAAGAACTTGACGACTCACCTCTTCCAAGAACACTATAGTAGCGAGCACAGATAAACCCAATGCAAGAACATCCATTTCAGACTCTCAGAACTTCCCCCCCCTGCTCCCTTAAGCAGTATCCACTGACTCGCAGTAAAGCCTCACCCAAGATGTATTCCATATTTTCCCCTGTAGTCCTTATCCCTCCTTATGCTGTACATTGTGACTTCTATGCTGCTCTAAACCTTATATAACCCAAGCACACCTTCTGTTGGTGTGGGGTAAGATGGGGAGATGCTGGGCATGGAGGGATGTGGCAAATAACTAAAGTGTGATGTCGGGGGGGGGGGGGGTTAGATTCGCAAGTTGCACAGGGCACATTTATGGCTTGGTACGGCCCTGCATGTGAGTACTGACAATTGATAGCACAATCATTTTACTACAATGGGAATGTGGTTCTTCTGTTCAAACTGATTTGAATTGTTTATAAGGGTGCCAGTAATCATGCCCCTATTTCTATCTCACAACCCAACTCGGTTTATCCACAGAAGTTATTAACCAAAAATGATAAACCCTATTGCCCAAGCTAACCTATTACTCTAATTGTAC
Source organism: Ichthyophis bannanicus (assembly GCA_033557465.1). NCBI lineage: Eukaryota > Metazoa > Chordata > Amphibia > Gymnophiona > Ichthyophiidae > Ichthyophis > Ichthyophis bannanicus. The sequence goes on along the minus strand of CM066032.1, from coordinate 1,830,770,351 downwards.
AGAAATACATATTTTTTGTCGGAGTGAATGCCATGAAGGAAACTCCTTCTCGCAGCATAATACTCCTTTTGTTCTATTTTAAAAAGGGGATCCACCCCAATAAACCCTCAAAAAACTATACCAGTTTACCTGAGGGACCAAAACAGTTGTAAAGACCGGACAGTATAGGTATTCCACCGGCGATCACTCACTCAGCAGACTCCCATCACGGAGAAAAATGTAAAACAATTTTTTTCTCCTAACTCTCCCGTGACATAGCTAGGAGTTCTCCAAAACATTCGTGGTCGTTGCAATCACACTACAGGTGTTTAAAAGCCCGTCTCCGGATCCAAAGACGCCAGTAACTTGCTCGATCTCCGCTCAGCTAACAGCTGAAATGATTACCTCTCCATTCAGTCTGCATACTCAATCTTCAGAACGTTGTAATAATCCAACTTTATATCCTTCTTGTAAGCCCTGTTTCTTCAGAACGGAGAGGTAATCATTTCAGCCAGGTCCAGTGGATTCTGCGATAGACACATTCTGACGTTTAGTGCTGCGGGATCAATGGAAGCCAATCTGTCGGCCCGTTTTCAAATTTGGCATGGCACAGAGGGATGCTTTATTGTCACTGCGAGATCAACAGGAAATCTGCATTCATCGAGTGGATAAGGGTGGAGTGACTGTCATCCAAGATCGATCACGTTACAAGGAGAAGGTGGGCTTGCACTTATCAGATGTTAAATATTATAGAAGACTGGATACTAACCCCACTCCTCTCTTACAGGACTTGATTAGGCATCAAACGCAATTATCCTTGGATAGAAATTGGATAACACACAAAGAATTTCAATTTTTGAATAAAAAGAATCCCATGATACCTTTCCTATATATGGTTCCTAAGATCCATAAAAGTATGGAGTATCCCCTGGGGCGTCCAATAGTATCCTGTAGGGGATCTATTCTCGAGAAACTGTCCCAGTTTTGTGATATGTTTCTTCGCCCGTTGGTGGATGTGCCCTCTTACGTTCGGGATTCGTTCCATTTTTTGTCTAGTTTGCAGCAACATCATGAAGTTATGACGGAATGGTACCTTGTTACAATGGATGTGAAAGCGTTATATACAAATATAAATCAGGAAGCGGCATTACGAATGGCAGCTCAATTGCCGGTGGGTTTACCATCATGTTTGCCTAAAGAATTTATGCTCCAAATGCTAGAGATAGTTTTGACAAAGAATTTTTTTCAGTTTGATAATCAATTTTACCAGCAAATCCATGGGATAGCGATGGGAGCTACTTGTGGCTCCATCAATAGCAACTCTATATATATGGCACAGTTTGAACAGCGTTTCATCTATCCGTCAACCTGGTTTAAGCACATTAAAATGTGGTCTAGATTTCTTGATGATGTGTTTTTTCTATGGACTCACTCTGAATGACAGTTGAATGAATTTTGTGATTGGATTAATACGTTGGACCTCAATATTCAATTTCTCCCTAAATATCATCTTCAATCCATTGAATTTTTGGGTTTATGGCTGTACAAACAGGGCCCACAATTACAATTCACATTATATCGGAAGGGGGTTCAACGGAACACTTTACTACATTATCAAAGCTATCATCCAGGGCCCCTCGGTAGAGGGTTACCCGTGGGCCAATTCATCTGGCTATAATGATTATGTTCTACAGCTGTGGAATTTAGGAACCAGGCTGAGGATCTCAAAGTGTGTTTAAGAGCTCGGTGATATCTATTGAAGATCATTAATAGTGCCTATACAAGAGCGCGATATAATCATGCTGAATGGTGGGGTGAGATAGGGGTTAATCAGCAAAGAGAAATGGTTAATGGAAAAGGGAGCCCTTATGATGGCATTTTGCCATTTATGCCTAATAGCACTTCAGTCATGACAATTTTGAAACGTCATTGGTCATTGCTGGCACTACATTCTTGTTTTGAAAAACCATTAATATTTGCATTTCAAAGAGGTCGTAACATTGCGGATTGGGTGGTAAATACTTCCCGGATCTCCTCAAAATCTAATGTTCAGGGGCATTTTGCATGCTCTACTTATTTATTTATTTATTTATAGACTCTTATATACCACACTATTAGGCATCAGCGCGGTTCACAAAAAACAGTGAGATACACAATTCAACAGTACTTTGTGTTTACAGAAAACAGGAGAGTATAACTCGGATAACAGGGTATATAATTAATAAACATAGTCATAATATCATCATGGCTTCAGTTTTGTGTGTATGTGGTCTGTGGGGTATCTGTTTTGTATGTGTATGAGTGGAAGGTCTGTGGGTTGGTTGAGATGTCTTTATTGTTTACTGGATAAGATAAAAGGAAGAGGTAGTGTTTCAAAGCTTTGCGAAACTGCAAAAGGTCTGGTATTGCTCGGATGTTTTGAGGGAGGCTATTCCAACACCTTGGTGCACAGAATAAAAAGGCCCTGTCTGAAGTAGTTTTGGTACACTGTGATATTGATTTAGGGACTAACAGAGTATTGAGTGTTACTGACCTTCTGTCTCTATTGAGGGGTGGTGTTTGGATCAAGTCTGATATTGATGAAGATGAGAGTTCTTTGAAGGCTTTGAATGTAATTAGTAAAATTTTGAAAGTGAGTCTACTTTGAATTGGGAGCCAATGAAGATGTTTTAGAATAGGTGAGATATGGTCTTTCCGGGAAGCTCCATGAAGGACTCTAGCTGCAGCATTCATAGCCATTTGAAGTGGGTGTAAGGTGGTTTGTGGAAGACCTTGTAAAATTGAGTTCGCATAATCAAAATGAGGTATGATTAGCGCCTGATAGATGGTTCTAAAATCTTGTGAATTTTGTACAACTACTTTGGAAGGTGATCATTGGAAGCACCCGATTACGGGACAAAAGTTTTATAGTGGGCATTTTATTAATTGTAGTATACATTTTAGTATGTCTGTGTAATAAAGTTTATGTAGGTCGAACAACGAGATCCATTCGGAAACGTTTGCAGGAGCAATGCTCCAGGATCACCACAAAAGTTTTAAGCGCCCTTTTGACTCTACATTGTGTAGAGCAACAGCATTCATTTCAAGATTTACGTTGGCGGGTGATGGATTGGGTAGTTGAAAACCCATGGGGAAGTGATCGGGTGTACCATTTACAATATCGAGTGCAACTATGGATATATTTATTACAATCAATAAAACCAGGGGGTCTAAATTTATCATTAGATTGATGGAGTCTATTGTGAGAGTTGTGAGTTCTGTGATTGGATGGAATGACAGCCAATGCCCTGGAGGAGTAGACGGTCAGGTGCCCTTTTAAACGATTTTATTAGGATAGAGTGAAAGGCTGCGAACTCAGAAACATTCATGGGTTTTGAAGAAGGGTCTGGAGTTTCTATGACCAGAAACACAACGTTGTGTCAACAGGCCTAACAAGAATGATATAAAGATTTATTTATTTATTTATTTAACAGTATTTCTAGACCGTCTTATCATAAAAATCAAGGCGGTGTCACAACAAAACAATCAGAAGATGTGGAGGGGGTTCATGCAGTGATAGGGGGAGTAAGGGGCGGGGGGGGTTCATGCAGAGAATGCAGGGGGGGTGGTGTGCGTGTGGGGGGTGTGTTCTAGATTAGGGGGGCTATGTACAGGGTGCGCTATGATACAGCATGTTCTATAATACTAGGTACTGTTCAGATAGGTCATGAGATAAATCCTGTGCCGATATACAATCTCTCGTCAGGGGGGGGGTCTTTGTTGATCAGAGCTTGTTGATTAAGTGACGTGTCCATAATGTTCTATGAACAGAGCTGTCTTCAGCTGTTTGCGGAAGTCCTTGAGGTCCGTTGTCGCTCTCAGCTCGTCTGGGAGGGAGTTCCAAATGGTTGGGGCTGCCAGGGAGAGGGCTCTCTCTGTGGTGTCCTTTCGTGTTTTTCTGAAGTCCCTCGGTGTGTTGACTCTGTTGGAGGTTCCTTGTCTTCTCGGGCGGGTGCTGGTGTCTGGATGAATGAGGGTGTGCAGGCTGTTGGCTGAAATGTGGTGTTTGATTTTGAATATGTTTATTATTGTTTTGTATTTAATGCGTGAGCTGATTGGGAGCCAGTGTAGGTCTTTGAGAACAGGGGTAATGTGTTCATGTCTTGTTGAGCCAGAAATGATGCGTGCTGCGGTATTTTGGGCTAGTTGGAGCGGTTTGAGAGTTTGCTTTGGTAGGCCAAGGTAGATGGGGTTGCAGAAATCCATTAATGGGGTGATGAGTGCTTGGCATACCGTGCGGAAGTGTTCTGCGTCGAGGAGGGGTTTAAGCCGTCTGATGATTCTCATTCTATGGTATGCATTCTTGACCGTTTTGTTAACGTGAGACTTGAGATTTAGTTCGTTGTCCAGGGTTACTCCAAGGTATTTTACTTCGGATTTCATTGGAATGGTTGTGTCTGCTATTTTGATGTCCGGTGGGTGGATGAAGTCATGGTTGCGAGTGATTATTAGAGCCTCAGTCTTGCTGTAGTTGATTGAGAGGTTGTTGTTCGTGCACCAGTTTGTCATTTGTGTTAGGCAGTCAGTTATTCTCTTGTAGTCTGGGTTGTCGGTAGAGATAGGTGTGTATATCATGATATCGTCTGCGCAGATGGTGTATTGAATGTTGTTCGCTTTCAGGATGTCGCATATCGGTTGGATGTATATGTTGAACAGGAGTGCCGAGAGGGCGGATCCTTGAGGTACTCCTTGGCGGATTTTTATGGGTTGAGAGGTGTTGTGGCCTATCTTGACTTGTAGCTGCCTGTCGGTGAGGTAGGATTGGAACCATTTTAACGTGGTACCATGAAGTCCAATTTCCTTTAGTCTTTCCAGGAGGGTTAGGTGGTCAACCGTGTCGAAAGCGGAGGAGATGTCGACGAAGATCATTAGGATGCCTTTAGTGTTGTTGTCTATGACTCTGAGGATGTTGTCTATGAGGTAGATCAGCAGTGTTTCAACTCCATGTTGGGGGCGGAAGCCGTGCTGGTTGTCGTCTAGAGGAGCGTGGTCGTCAATATGTTCCTGTAGTTGTTGTTGCACTGCTTTTTCTATAATTTTTGCCAGAAAAGGTATGCTGGATATTGGTCTGTATGCTGCAGGGTCTTTCTTGTCGAGGGTGGTTTTCTTCGGTATTGGGCGTACTGTAGCCAGTTTAAGTTGAGCTGGCAGGAGACCCTGGGTGAGTGAGTTGAGGACAATGTCGTGTATGATGTGGATGAGGCTTGATTTGGTGGCCTTTATCCATGATACTGGGCAAGGGTCCGTGGGGGCGGTGCTTGTTCTGATTGCTGAGATGATGTGGGAGAGTTGTTCTGTTGAGGGCGGGTAGAAAGTGTCCCATGTCTTGGGGTGAGAATCAGGCTGGGTAGCAGAGCTGGTTGCAGTTGGTTCTGTGGAGTGAAATTTGTCTTTGATGTGATCAGCAAATTTTTGCGGGTCTATTTGTATTTCCTCTTCTGTTTTCTGTTCCTTTGTGAGGATTTTCACTATGTCGAAGAGCTCTCTGGGTTTGTTTATGGAGGTGTTTATCATGTTTGTATGGTATTCTTTCTTGGATTGGTTGATGTGTTCGGTGTATAGTCTTTGGTTTGTTAGGTATATCTGCTGGTTTTCTGGTGTCTTGGATTTTCTCCATCTCCGTTCGATCTTTCTGAGTTCTCTTTTCTCTTGTCTTATGGTTGAGGAGTACCAGGGCTTGTGATGTCTCTTGTTGTTGCAGTGTTCCTTTGGTATGGTAGCAGAAGCTGCTGTGGCGGCGTTGGATAGTGTGTTGTTCCAGTTGATTATTTGAGTCTCCAGGTTGTCTGTTTCTGTTGACAGTTGATTTAACGTGTCCAGTAGGAAGGTGTCTCTGTCGAATTTCTTGAATCGCCTTCGTGTGTGGGAATTGTTGGTTTGTTCGTTGTGATTGTCTTTTTGAAGTTGCAGTGTGATGGATGGATGGATGGATGGATGGATGGATTATTATGATGTTCTGAAGAAACAGGGCTGACAAGAAGGATATAAAGTTGGATTATTACGACGTTCTGAAGACTGAGTAGGCAGATTGAATGGAGAGGTAATCATTTCAGCTGTTAGCTGAGCGGAGATTGAGCAAGTACTGTCCGGTCTTTACAGCTGTTTTGTTCCCTCAGGTAAACTGGTGTGGGTTTTTTTGAGGGTTTATTGGGGTGGATCCCCTTTTTAAAATAGAACAAAAGGAGTATTATGCTGCGAGAAGGAGTTTCCTTCATGGCATTCACTCCAACAAAAAATATGTATTTCTGTAGAATTAGAGTAATAGGTTAGCTTGGGCAATCGGGTTTAACATTTTTGGTTAATAATCATGTCCCGGCAAAGTCCCAGTTTTTATACTATTTCCTACTATTACCTTTTTAAATTGGTCTTGTTTTAGTTGATTCATTAATGTGTCAAATATTTGTATATATATAGTCCAAAGCTACTTTTTTTAGGAGACATTGGACATTAAGGGATTGAACTACAAGGGTGCTAATAATGTTGACCACAACTGTATGTACAAGATACAGTGACTGAAACTGAGTGTCACAGAGAACATAAAATGCACATATATTCATTTAGAAAACTTAGGGGTTGAAATTCAAAAGCACATATCCATATAGAAGCACCCCAGATCAACATCTCTACCTCACAAATTTCACAAAGAATTCAGACTTAGATAAGGCTACCAGATGTCCCTGATTTTTGGGGATTGTCCCCGATTGTAGAACTGTATCCTCAGTTCCTACCTAGTTGGTAGCCTTCTGTCCCTGATTTCGGCAGTGGGCACAGAGGGGACAGGAAAAAAATGTATCTTCAATTTAGTAACTTGAATATGTCAGTTTTTAGAATTTACATCCATTATCTTTATATTTTGCACAGTACAGGAGAAATGCATCACTGTTTCTATTTCTCTGTTGATTTTGTCTGCTTGGAAGTGATATTGTTGTGGTCATGGGATAGCTGGGGGTGGGCAGGGTAATGACTCCTCTTCCCCCTCCATGCCTTGTTGCTCAAACCTGGAACTAAGGTGTGTTTCCCTTCCCCACCCCACCCCACCCCACAGCAGATGTGTCCCAGATTTGCCTTCAAAAAATCTGGTAATCTTAAATTCAGATCTCATGACATATCTGCCTGGATGCCCCATCATTGAAGTGGAGGAGTAGCCTACTAGTTAGAATGGCGACCAAGAGACCAGAGTTTGATTCCCACTGGCATTCCCTGTGGCCTTGGGCAAATCATTTTACCCTCCATTGCCTTGGAAGAAAGGCCTGGCAATCTACTTCCAGTCACACTTTACCAAGAAAACCCAGGGGCTGCTGGATGGCCAGGAGTCAGCATTGACTCAACAGCACACAATGCATTTCTCCCATCATCGCCTTAAACTTAACATGGCCCAGATAAAACTTTTTATCTTTCTCCCATATCCACTTCCTTTTCTTCTCCTTTTCTGTCTGTGAATGGGGTGCTCTTATCCTTCCAGTTCTCTCAATTTGAAGCATGGTAACATAGTATATGACAGCAGATAAAGACCAGTATGGCCAATCTAGTCTGCCAGAAAGATGGCTAGAGTGGTCAGGGGCGGCTCTGTAATGAGGCCGAGTGAGGCGGTGGCCTCAGGTGTCAACTTTTTTGGAGGGGCAAAAAATGCCCCCAAAAAGACAGCCTCACTTGGCCTTCAAAATCAAAACAAACAAAAAAAAACCCGGTCAGAGAAGCTGCTGCCGCTGCGCTGCTACGGCAGCAACAGTGGCAGAATGAAGTGCCCCGCGGCCCCCTGTCTCTCCGGAAGAGCCTGGCATTCTTTTCCCATGCCGGCTGAGTTTGGAGACCTGCAAAGTAGTTGTACCCACCATTCCATGCAAGTCTCCCCCCTCTATGCCTTTGTTTAGGGTTGTACCCACCCTTCCATGCAGGTAATTCCCTTTATGCCTTTATTTAGGGTTGTACCTGTCCCTTTGTGCAGGTCACCCCCCTCATTTTTTGATGTTCAAATTGCTTTGATTTCATCATCTTGCTATAAAGGGATCACTTTGTCCCAAGCCATTTTAAATTTTGTCACTGTATTTGCCCCCACCAACTCCATTAGGAGGGCATTCCGAGCATCCACCACCCTTTCAGTCAGGGCCGGATTTACCTTGAGTGAGGCCCTACGCCAACAAAAATTGTGGGCCCCCAGAAAAAATAAAAACGAGATCAACTTACCAAAACAGAAATGGCAATAGATGTATAGAATTGCCTGACATAAAGAGGCAATAGGGACAAAATCAGCATCGGAATTCAAGAAATACATTAAAAAAGACATATTCCAGTTAATAAATTCAAAATAAAAAGTATTTTTCTACCTTCTGTTTGGGCATTTTTTCAGTTGCAATTGCTCCAGTCACTTTCTTCTGGTTTCTTCGTGTCTTCTGCTAGCTATCCATTTGTCCTTTCTTCTCTTTTAGATGTTTTCCATTCTCTCTCTATTTCTGCTTTAACATACTGATTGTTTCCCTTTTGCTCTTTCCCCCAATTCTTTCCTTATTCCTTTATCATCCATTTAAATTTCACCCTTCCATTTTCAAGCCCCTCTTACTCTCCCAATACCCAGCCCATCATAGACTTTTCTTCCACACAAAATATTTTTCCCCTCTCCATTCTCATTCCCCATCCATTCTAGTCCTCCCCCAAAATCAGTTCCCTTATAGTTCTAGACCCACCCAGCATCCACTCCCTTCTAGTCCCATTCTCCCATGCCCCACATCAGCCCATTTCCAGTCCTATTCTAACTCTTCATCAGCCCATTTCCAGTGCTAGCCTTCACATCACAGGCCATTTCCAGTCCTAGCCCCCCCCCCATCACAGCCTATTTCCAGTCCTAGCCCCCACCATCACATCCCATTTGCAGTCCGAGTCCCCCTGCACCATCACAGCCCATTTGCAGTCCTAGTTCCCCCCCCCACCATCACAGCCCATTTGCAGTCCAAGTTACCCCCCCCCCATAGCCATTTTCCGGTCCAGGTCCCCCCCCCATCATAACCCATTTCCAGTCCAAGTCCCCCCCCCCATAGCCATTTTCCGGTCCAGGTCCCCCCCCCTTCACAACCCATTTCCAGTCCAGGTCCCCCCCCCCCATAGCCCTTTTACAGTTCAGGTTCCCCCCTCCCATATCACAGCCCATTTCTTTCCAGTCCAAGTCCCCCCACCCCCAGCCCTTTTCCGGTCCAGGTCCCCCCCCTTCACAACCCATTTCCAGTCCAAGTCCCCCCCCCCATAGCCCTTTTACAGTTCAGGTCCCCCCCCCTAACATCCCATTTCTTTCCCTTACAAGTTCCCCCCCCCCCATCACAACCCATTTCCAGTCCAAGTCGTCCCCCCCCCTAGCCCTTTTCCGGTCCAGGTCCCCCCCCAATCACAGCCCATGCAGTTCTTGGCCCCCCCCCGACCAGCACTGCGGCTGTCTGAGAGGCTTCAGAGGGAGCCGGGTAAGCTCGCGCGAGGCCCTGGCTCCCTCTGTACAGCCGCCAGCGTGAAGAGCCTTTTCCTTCACGCTGGCGGCTGTATCTGTGAAGCCGCGAATGCTGGGAAAGGTTAAGGGCATTGCCCAGGATTCAGTTTACAACGTAGCTTTTCCTGCTGACCAACTGTCTTGTGCACTGCTCCACAATCCAGGCTGCTAGGAAAACCAGACGTGGATTTCCCCTCTCTATCTTTCAGGGTAAGAGGATCAATGTAAAAGGCATCTCCTTTCCTTGTGCCTTTATGGTTTGGCTCAAAGGACTTACTTGGAGTTGGAGAACTTCTTTCAACAGGCAGGCTGCTTCTCTGGGCTTTATCCCATAGAGTATGCCCCTTTTGGCTCCTGCCACCTAGAGCTGGCCGCAGCTGGAAACTATCCTGTTCCAGGCTTCTCTCAGAGCTTGTGCTGCCGGTCCTTCTGACCTTGTCGGTTATTCTGTCGGCTACCCTCCTTGGTGCCTCTCTTCCGTGCCTTCCCGCGTCCCGGTGCTCTTCCCTGTCCTGGTCACGGTGCTGGTCCTTTTGCTGGAGCCTTTGCTGGACTCCTTGGTCTCTTTGCTGGACTCCTTGCCCTTGGACTCCCTGGGGCTGGTCTCTTTGCTGGAGCCTTTGCTCTTGGATTCTGTGCTGGTCTCTCCCTCTGCTCATCTGATTTCCCTTATAAAGGGATTTCTGGCTTGCACGCTGTGAGTTTGAGGACAGGTGAAAGCACTTATCATTAAGGAGCTCCGTGCTTGAGCACGTTGCTTCAGGTACTGTGTAACTGTTCATGCGCCCTCTGGCTGAGCTACACTGGAACTGCGCTCTCTGCTTTTTCTGAGATTCATGCAAATCAGGAGTTTTTTTCAAGGCTGTTTCTTCCCTAGCTCCAGCCTCATGACACCACCTCTTCATTATTACCACTTTTGTGACGAGGTACCACATCAGTCCTGTTCTTTCAGGATCCTGGGATGTATCCCATCCAGTCCCATGGCCTTGGCAACTTTCAGTTGTGCAAGCTATTCAAAAAATCATCTGTTGTGAATGTTGTGATACCTACTCTATTCCCATTTGTATATTTGTCAATCATACATGTTCCTCCTTCAGAATTTTCTGTAGTGTATACAGAACAGAAGTGTATGTTCAGCATATTTGCTTTTTTTAATGTCACTTTTCACAAATCTGTCCTTGGCACGTCTGAGTCTTGCAATTCCACCTTTGATCTTCCTCTTCTCCCGAATATTCCCAAAAACGTTTTGTCTCCATGTGCCATCTTTTTCTTCTGACGTTGCTTTTGCTAGCCTTATTTCTCACTTTGTCTCTTTTAGCATTATTCTGTATTCTTTTCTGCGTTCCTCCTTTTATGACCTTCTGAATTTTGTGAAAGCTATATGCCTGGATGTCTCACTGCCATTTGAAATTCAACATAGCCAAAACAAAGCTTTCCATCTTTCCCCCTAAACCCACCTCCCTCCTTTCCCTTCCTCTATTTCTGTGGATAATGCTCTACTCCTCCCTATTTCCTCGGCTCGCAACCTTAGGACATCTTTGACTCCTCCCTCTCCTTCTCCACACACATCCATCTGATTACTAAAACCTGTCATTACTTTTTCTATAACATCAGCAAAATTTGCTCTTTCCTTTCTAAACACACTACTAAGACACTTTTCCAGTGTTTAGTCACATCCCATCTAGACTATTGCAACCTCTTTATTGACGGTCTCCCTCGGAATCATCTCTTTCCCCTTCAATCTGTTCAAAATACAGCTGTACTGCTAATCTTCTGCCAGTCTTGATATGCTTATACAACCCCTCTTCTCAAGTCGCTTCACTGGCTCCCTATCCATTTCCGTATCCACTTTAAACTTCTCCTACTAACCTATAAGTAAATTAATTCTGCTGCTTCTCACTACCTCTCCTCTCTTATCTCTCCCTACATCCTTCCTCTGGAATGCCACTCTTCTGGCAGCTCCCTTCTGTCTATGCCCTTCTCTTCTACTGCCACCTCCAGACTTTGATATTTTTACTTTGTTGCTCCTCATGCTTGGAACAAACTACCTGAGTCAGTATATCAGGCTTTATATATGGCTCTTTTCAAATCCAGGCTAAAATCTCAGCTCTTCAAGGCTGCTTTTCGATGCTGATCCGCATAGTCTCCTGCTCTCCAACCATTCCCCTAGACATATCCTAGTCCCCAGCTGTTGTATTCTCGGTCTTGACTAGATTATAAGCTCTAATGAGCAGGGTCCATCTTTTGCATGTCTCTGGACAGCAAAGTGCACACGTTGTAGCACTATAAAATGATCAATGTTAGTAGTATACTACTACTACTATTTAGCACTTATATAGCGCCACACACGCAGCGCTGTACAAACATACAAGAGACAGTCCCTGCTCATTAGAGTCATGTTCGTCAGAGCTTACAATCTAGTTAACACAATACAAAACAATAGTCGAATCGGTGCAAAGCACAATATGGTCTTTACAACTCAGTCATGAAAATTGACGGGAGTCAGGTTAAGATAAGGGATGGAAGTCAGGATCTGAAAGCGACTGTGAAGATGTGGGTCTTCAACCTGGACTTGAAGAGGGCCAGAGAGGGTGCCTGGCATATAGAGAGGTAGGCTGTTCCACGCGTTAGGAGCAGCAAGGTGAAAGGAGCAAAGTTGGGAGTCAGCGGTGCAAGTGAAGGGCCTAGAAAGAAGTAGTTTGTTAGCAGAGCGAAGTTGCCAAGAGGGGATGTAGGGACAGATGAGAGGTATTGAAGGACTGCAGAGTGAATGCATTTATAGGTCAGCAGGAGAAGTTTGAATTGGATGCGGAATTGGATAGGGAGCCAGTGAAGCGACTTGAGAAGGAGAGTAATGTGGGCATGGCGAGACTGGTGGAAGATAAGCTGAGCAGCATAATTTTGTATAGTTTGAAGGGGAAGGATGTGGCTCACAGGGAGACCAGTAAGGAGTAGATTGTAGTAGTCGAGGTGAAAGGAGATTAAGGAGTGGATGAGCATTTTGGTAGTGTGTTCAGAAAGGAAGGGGTGGATTTTGCTAATGTTGTAGAAAAAGAAGCAGCAGCTACGAGCTGGATATGTGTGGAGAAAGAGAGAGAGGTGTTGAAGATAACCCCCAGATTGCGGGCCGAGGGAACAGGAAGGATCATAGATCCATCCACAAGACTGAGAAAGGGGGAAGAGGAGGGGAAGTGTGTGTGTGGGGGGGGGGGGGGGAGGAAAGACAAAGAGTTCAGTCTTGGCCATGTTCAATTTTAAGCGGCGGTGAGACATCCAGGCAGCGATGTCAGAGAGGCAGGCAAGATCTTGGTCTGGATTTCTGGAGAGATATTAGGTGTAAGAAGGTAGATTTGGGAGTCATCGGCATAGAGATGGTACTGAAAGTCATGGGAGGAGATACCCAATCCCTTGGTGTGCTTCTAGAGAGAAAAGGAGGGGGCCAAAGACAGATTCCTGGGATACAACAACATGGAGCGGGGTGGGAGAGGAGGAGGAGCCACCAGAGCATACCTTAAAGGAGCAATGGGAGAGGTAGGAGGGGAACCAGGATAGTGCTGAGCCCTTGAAACCAAGCGAGGAGAGGGTGGTGAGGAGAAGATTGTGGTCAACAGTATCAAAGGCAGCAGAGAAGTCAAAGGACGAGGACTGAGTAGAGGCCCTTAGATTTAGCCAGGAACAAGTCATTGGAGACTTTTGTAAGAGCCGTTTTGGTGGAGTGTAGGGGACGGAAGCCGGATTGTAGTGGGTCCAGGAGGGCCTGGAAGGTGAGGAAGTGAAGGCAGCAGTGGTGGACTGCTCGTTCTAGTAGTTTAGATATGAAGAGGAGAAGGGAGATGGGTCGATAGTTAGAGGGACAGTTGGGATCGAGCGAGGGTTTCTTGAGGTGTGACAACAGCATGTTTGAAGTCAGCGGGGACGGTAGCAGTGGAGAATGAAAGATTGAGAATATGAGAGATGGAGGGGACAAGGTAGGGGAGATGGGGTGTAGGAGATGGGTGGGGATAGGGTCAGAGGAACAGGTGGTGGGTTTGGAAGAGGAAAGGAGTGCGGTTTCATCATCGGAGATTGTAGGGAAGGAGGAGATGGTAGAAGAGGAGGTGTGGATGGGGGGATAATTGGGGAGGGGGAAAGGTAGATGAGGAAGTGGGGAAATGGAGGGTAATCTTATGGATTTTGTCATGGAAGCAATCAGCTTGGGTTTGGGTGGAGAGGGAGGGTGGGACCGGGGGCGGGGGCATCTTGAGGAGGGAATTGAAAGTATTGAAGAGGCGGCGAGGATCAGAAGCAAGGAAGTTAGTCAGATGGATATAGTATTCTTGTTTGGCAAGTGCTATGGCTGACTGGAAGGAGCTAAGCATGAATTTGAAGTGTAGAAGGTCTTCCGGGGAGCAGAATTTGGTCCAGGCACGTTCAGCGGAATGGGCACAGATACGTAAATAGCGGGTTGTGGAAGAAAGCCTGGGCTGGGGAACAGAACGTCGGATGGGACGTGGGGTGAGTGGGGCTTCTATCAGTAATCTGCAGTTAGTTAAAAGTTCATTTAATTCTTATTAAATTGCTATTTCATTCCTCACCATGTAATCCAGTGCTTTCCAAACTTTTATCCAATATGGCTCCATTTTGACACTTAAAAATACACATGATTTGAAATGACGATAAAAACAAAACAGCAGGCCTTCACATTCCTCCCTCACCCACTTCCTCCTTCTCCTTCCTCCAAAACATGAAGGCAGCAGCAACGATGGGTGACAATAGCAGTAGTCGGCAAGAGTCCTGTGTATCATTGTGTGCTCGCAGACCCCAGTATTCTCCATGGGTTTTCAATCTAACAGGAACTGACACAAAAGGAATGATCAAGGCCTGTGAATGTTCACAGGGCACATGTTGACCGCCATTACTGGGCATCAGGGCCGTACCAAGGGCTGTGCGAGCAGTGTGGCTGCATAGGGCGCAAACACAGAAGGGGGCGCTGATATCATCACTGGGCTTCCAGGAAACGCAAAAAGAGTGAGTTACTGATTATGGCTGGGGTGGAGGGGGGCACAAGATTTATTGGTCGCACAAGGCACATTTCTAGCTTGGTATGGTTCTGCTGGGCACAATGGAGGTCCAGAGGAAAGGGGGGTGGTCCTGTTTCTCTCACTCCATCAACTGATGTGACCCACAATATAGGAAGCACTGATGTAACTGCTCTCCTCACGACTTTACATTGGCTTGCCATCCAATTTTGCACACAGTTCAAAAATATCAATCTGACAAAACCACCTACTAGCAATGTTCCTGCGCTGGGTCCGTCGCCAACATTCCTGCCAGTGTGTGTGTGTGTGTGTGCAGAGCGATCAACACTCTGCTCCTCCCCCCACCGGCAGGAATGCCGGCGGCAGACCCATCGCATATTAAAGACAACATTGTGAGGGTGCTGCGGCGTTTGTTAGACCCTGTCTAACCTAGCAATGTTCTCTTTAAAAATCTAGTCATTTTTAGATCCAGAGTGAAAACTCACCTTTTTGAGGTTCCTTTTACATCTTGACCACTTCTCTATTACACATTCTTCCAGAATAACTTTTTGTCATGCATGTTTGTCTTGACTGGTTTAGATTAGTTTAATGTACTTGATATATCACCTTTCAATTCAATATCAAAGCAGTTTATAATACTAAAATTACAGTTAACATGAAATTATAATAATTTTAAACTGTCAAATCATAATGATATAGACATATACACAGATTATAAACTTGGATAAGAACATAACATACACTATACTGGGCCAGACCAGTTTCGGCCACAATTGTGGCCTTTTGCAGTCCTTTTGCCCACATGAGCTCTGAGCCCCAGGCACCAAGTCTGATTATTGAACCTTGATCTAAACATAGGCATTTACACCTGCTCCAGAATAGGCGTTAAGTGTCAGATCACTGTTCATTTAGACCTAAGGTTTTCACAAGTGATTAAGATGGAATTTCCTTATCTCTCTGTTGTTTGAAAGCATCTCAAAAATCTCCCAAATGGGCCAATGCAGAAAGACCAATGCACCCTTTGCGTGAAGGTAATGCAACTTATTAGCACAAATTCTGACAGGCCAAATGCAGAAAAGAGACTGACGCGTGCATAAACAGCAAAGGAAAAGCAAGCATATTTAAATTATAGGCAAATGAGTTGCACATATTAAAATGGCATGCTAATATTAGCTCTGACTGGTTATGCATTGGGCGCAGACAATATCTCTACATCTGGGTCTGAGGTGGCTTAAGCATCCTGCACATGCTCCCGACAGAACTCTGATGGCATCGGGGGCCTTCCGCGATGCCTGGATTATCTGAGGGGAAGTGTAACCAGGATTTACATTGGCTGGCCATCCACTTGGCTTGACACTTCCCTTCAGATGATCCAGGCATTGGGGAAAGCCCCTGATGACATCAAAATACTGTCGGGGGGCCAGTGCCCCCAACAGAAATCACATCCCTCATGGACCAGCAGCCCTGATTCCCCCCCCCCCACTACCCAATTAAAAATAACCATGGTGGCCCCCTACCCATCCACCCACCCAATTTAAAATAAGCCTGGTGGCTCATCAGTCTCCCACCTCCCTCCCAGTACCTTTTGCAATGAAGCAGGAGTGTTGCCCACGTGCTTGCACTCCTGTGCCGCCATCTTAAAAAATGGTGGTGCCTAGCCCTGTTTGGTGCATCATGGGATGCATCGGGCAGGGTCAGACTGCCATATAAAATAGAAAATGTCTAATAGAGCAGTCTGACCCCATCCGGTGCATCTCAGGATGCACTGCACAGGTTCAGGCACCACTATTTTTCAAGAGAGCGGTGCAGGAGTGGGAGCGCATGGGCAACATTCCCACTCCATTGTAAAAGTACCAGGAGGGGGTGAGGGGGTCTGAGGGCTCTGGGCCACCAGGTTTATTTTTAGTTGAGTGGGTGGGGGGATCGGGGCTGCTGGGCCACCAGGGATCTGGTTTGTTAGGGGCAATGGCCCCCAGACAGGATTTTGATGGCACTGGGGGCTTTTCCCAATGCCTGAATCATCTGAGTGGAAGTTTGACACGTCACCTCAGATAATCCAGTCATCGTGGAAAGTCTCCGATGCTATCAAAATACTGTCACGATGCATATGCAAATTAGCTAAATTGTGTCCCTGTTTCTCTGGGAGACCATGCCAAATTTGCACCAGCTTCTGTGCACATGTGTTTGCCTTTTGCTCCATAGTTTAATGCATTGGTAATTTACATATGCACCCCTTTCTGCATGCCAGTGCTGAAGTTGTGTGAGTTAATAGCATTGTCTTCAGAGCTGGTTTTCTGCATCGGCCTGGAAGTATGGTCCATCTAATCTGCCCAGCAAGGCAGCAATAGTTGCACTTGCCACTCCATGCAGGTCACCCCTCCCCATGTCTTTGTTTAGGGGTGTATCCACTGCTCTGTGTATGTCACCCCTGTTTGTTCAGATATAAAATATGCTTATTTTGATTTTATCCTGTTGCTATAAAGGGATTCCCTGTGTCTGTCCCATGCCATTTTGAATTCTGTCACTGTGTTTGCCCCCACCACTTCCATCGGGAGGGCATTCCAAGCATCCACCACCCTTTCAATGAAAAAGTATTTCCTGATATTGCCTTACCCCCTTGCAGCTTCATGTTATGCCCTCTAGTTTTACAGCTTCCCCATCTTTGAAAGAGGTTTGTTTGTCCATTAATACTCTTTAAGTATCTCCTCTGTCCCTCCTCTCCTCCAGATGTACATGTTTATGTCTTCAAGTCTCTTCTCATAAGTCTTCTGATGCAGGCTCCAAATCATTTTGGTCGCCTTCCTCTGTTTCCAGCCTTTTTATATCCTTTGCGAGATACGGTCTGCAAAACTGAACACAATATTTCAAGTAAGGCCTTACTAGCTACTTGTGCAGTTGCATTAGTACGTCTTCCTTTCTTTTTTTTTTTTTTTTTTAAACTTTTATTTTCATTTTACAACAAGCAAAAAGAAACAACACACCAAAGGAAACAAATACAAGCATACAATAAGGAAAAAGCAACCCCAATTACCCCCCACCCCTATGCTTCTTCTCTAAGCTGATAAGTATCATCATATAAGCGCTTACAAACAACAGTAATTGTACATCAAAACAAACAGAAATAGTATCTGCGATACAGAATGATCATGTGACAGAGATTTACACAGATTTAAACAGTCAGATGAGAGCATTTAGCAGTTTGAACATAGTCGTTGAGCATCTTCCATTTAGACAAGTGGTGGGGGGTCTGAGCGGAAGAAGCTAACATACGAGGTATTTGCTCATATTTACTGTAGAGACAGACATGATTCCACCATTCATTGGGGCTCAGATGGGAGCTATTTTCCAGTATTTCGTAATTAGGGAAATAGCTATGCCCAGCATAAAGTCTAAAAGGAAGTAAGCCGATTTGGGAAGAGAGGGGATCCCCGCAGCTGAGCGGAGTCCCACTATCTTCCAAGAGAGGGGCTCTTGAAAGTGCAAAATAGATTGAATACGACCCCAGACCCGACTCCAGTAATACTGTAATGCGGGGCATTCATACATAACATGAGTTAGTGAACCAATGGCCACATGGCATGTCCAGCATCTATTGCTCTGGGTGGCGTTCCATTTGGCTAACCTGTCAGGAGTATAGAAACATCGGTGGGCTAGAAAGAAAAGTGTCTGAGTGAGTGAGGCGGATCGAGAGACCCGTGTCACCTTGCTCCAGACTAGGCTCCATTGCTCCGGGGTCAACGCTACATGCATTTCCCGCTCCCAGGATTTCTGTGCTGTAGGAGTGCCTCTATTTACAGTATTACATAAAGTTTTGTAAAAGTTAGATGCCACACCCGATAAGCTCCCGATAGATCGGATAATCTCCGACAATCCTTGGGTATGGGTTTCCGATGGCGGGAGCACCTTAGCACTCCGAAGACAATGCTGAAGTTGCACCAACTGAAAGTAGTGTTTCGCTGGGAGACCAAATTCAATTTGTAATTCGCTAAAAGTTTTCCAGCGACCATCACAGAACAGCTGGTTAGGGATCCAAATGCCCCTAGTGTACCAGGGGCTCCACGCCATCGGTTTATTTTGTATATGAAATCGAGCATTGTGCCAAAGCGGGAGTCTATCTGGCGGACAAAGTCGGGAGTCTAGAGATTGCTCAAGGGTATTAAAGGCACCTAAAGTGTCTAAGAGCATTGGTGGATAGTGGGAGTCTGATGGGAAAGTCATACCAGGGAGATAAGTAAGAGGAATTGGTTTGCAAAGGTCCTCCTCTATATCTAGCCACACTGGTCTACTCGGTGTTAGGTCTTCCAGCCAACGAGCGCCTTGTTTGAGAAGAAAAGAATGGTGGTATTTCAGGAAATCAGGGAATCTGACACCACCATTTTCTTTATCTGCTTGTAACTTATGTTTCGCTATCCTAGGTGTCTTGTTTTGCCATAAGTATCTAGTCAGAAGACCCTCTAAATCTTTATATGTACGTCGAGGTAGGAGACATGGCAGCATTTCTAAAATGTAGTTCACTTTGGGAACAATCATCATTTTAATGGTTTCTAGGCGGCCCCACCAAGTAAGTGTTAAAGGAGTCCAGCGTTGAGTAAGCGCCCGGACCTTAGAGGTTAAGTCTTTGGCATTAAAGGTGATGGTGTCTTCCAAAGGAGAGCAGTAGTGCACCCCAAGGTATTTGACCATGCGAGGTTGCCATAAAAAGGGAAAGGATTGCATATCTGCCTGATGGATCAGAGGATTTAGTGGAAAGGCTACCGATTTGGTCCAATTTATCTTATAGCCCGAGAGTTGTGAATATTTACCAATTTGCTCTAGGACAGCCGGCACTGAGTCTAGGGAGACAAAGAGCATGAGGTCATCAGCATATGCTGAAATTTTGATTTCCCTATGAGAGAAGGGGACTCCATGAATATCCTTGGATTGCCGGATTAGTAAAGCTAAGGGTTCGAGCGCGAGATCGAAAAGAAGTGGAGACAGTGGGCATCCCTGGCGAGTACCGCGTTGCAGGGGAAATGGCTGAGACTTTAAAGCATTAGCACAGATACTAGCTGTAGGCTGTGCATACATGATTTGGAGACAACGGAGAAAGCCTTCTCCGAATCCGTACCAGCGGAGAGTTGCAAACAAGAAGGGCCATTCTAAGCGGTCGAAGGCCTTCTCAGCATCAAGTGAGAGGCCAACCAATGGTCGATCAAGATTAACTGCGGCAGTCAGTACATGACATAGAGTCCTAGCATTATCAGCAGTTGATCTACCGGGAATGAAACCGCATTGATCTGGGTGTATTAAAGTAGACATCTTGTCAGAGAGCCGGGTGGAGAGAATGGTGGCAAATATTTTATAGTCTGCGTTTAGTAGGGAAATTGGACGATAATTAGCTGTTAGTTGCGGATCTCTCCCCTCTTTCTCAAAAACTACTACATTTGCCACTGAGAAGGATCCAGAAGGAGATCCCTCCTCGGCCAGAGCAGAAAAATAAAGTTTCAAAAACGGAGCTAAGTCAGCGTTAAAAGTTTTGTAGAATTCAGCTGGGAGACCGTCCGGGCCTGCGGCTCGACCTGTGGCACATCTCTTGAGTGCAGATTGAATTTCTGATAAAGTGAATGGTTTGTCCATGGCCTCTCTATCTTCGTCAGATAGGGTCGGCCGTTGTACCCCTGATAGTAATCGTTCAAATGCTTCTGGCTCGAAGTCACATTCAGATTGATAAAGCCGAGTATAAAAATCACGAAAGAGTTCTAATATTTCTGTATCTTTAGTGACCAAGCTCCCCCCCGACGGATTGCGGAGAGCGGTAACACGCTTGGCTTCTTTTTGACCTTTCAGGGCATTGGCTAACAAATAGCCAGCACGGTTATTTTCCCGATAGTACATCCCTTGTTGTGATTCAATATTTTTAGCAGCAGCGGTATATAAAAGCTGATTGTATTGAAAACGAAGGCGTTGTAAGCGAAGTAAAATACATGGGTCAGTACGGGACGTGAGGAGACGCTCTCCAGCTTGTATCTGTTGTTCTAGAATCAGTAAATGTTGCTTTCTTTGTTTCCCCTGTCGAATTTGATAGCTAGTTATAGTTGCACGGATAGACGCCTTGAAACCCTCCCACCAAGCCCAGCTCGCAGTGTCATGGGGTGAATTAAAATGAAAGTAGTCTTGGATAGCGGCCTTTATGTCAACCTGGAAATCTTTTTGGTCTAGTAGGGATCTATCAAAAAACCAAGCACGGGGATGTTCACCTTGCGTAGTGACATGTAATGAAAAAGATATGGCAGCATGATCTGAAATATGGAGAGGATGAATCCTAGCCGTGTCCACTTGAGATATCAGTGCTTTGGAGATAAGAAAAAAATCTATTCTAGATTGTGAGTGATGGGGGGCTGAGAAAAAGGTGAACTCTAAGTCGGAGGGGTGAAGCAGCCTCCATATATCTACTAACGCAAGATCTTTCATCAGAGCTGTAAGGGTATCAAGACTCTTGGGTGGACCACTCGTTCTAGGCGGCAGTCTATCTATCAAAGGATCAAGTACTTGGTTGAAATCGCCGCCAAGTATTAATGGAGTATTGGCAGAGGCCTGTGCCAACTGCGCAATACTTGCATAGTAAGCAGGGTTATCCACATTCGGAGCATAAATACAAATACACGTGAATTCACTATCTCCAACCTTAAGGTGTGCACGGGCCCATCTACCCTCCTTATCAGAGCTAGTATCCATTACAGTAGCTTGCAAAGACTTCTTAACCAAGATGGCTACCCCACACCGTTTGGAAACGGCGGGAGAGTAGGCAGCCACCATGTAAGGCTTAGCATTAAGTTTCAGTGTTTCAGCGGAGTTTAAATGCGTTTCCTGAAGAAACACTAAATCAGCATGCTCATGATTAAGATAGCTAAGGATTTTCTTTCTTTTGATTGGACTATTGATGCCTTTTACGTTCAGTGATAAGATCTTACATAAGGCCATTCAGAAGGGTTAAAAATTCTGAGAAAGAACATGATAACGCACATAATTTCACAATGTCCCTCATATTAACTGTATATGGCTGTACACATGACATGATAGAAAATAAGCTAATGAAAAACAATGAAGCGCCCCATATAAAAAAATAAGCACCGAAGTGCATTAGAGAAGAAGCAGAACCCCAGAAATTACTGGCGACCATATGTCTGCGGGGAGAAACCCCAGAGAAGGCCTAAATTGAAACATATAACCTGTATAGCTGTGCGTGTTCCGAATCCAACCGAGGTGCACATCATGGAGGGATAGGAGACCAAGAAAGTTATATATAGAAAGAAAGAAAAGTCCAGGCAGTCTCTGTTCCAGGCTGTGATCACCGCGTCGGGCCATTCAAAATGGCGGGCAGATCCGGCGGATTACAGATCCAAGTTGTTGGATTAGCGCATCTGGTCTGCTTCTTTGGAATCTAAAAATGTTGCTAGTAGATCAGGATCTTCGAAGGTTCTAGTTTGGTTATGGAGAGTCACTCTGAGCTTCGCTGGATACAATAGGCCAAAGCGAGCCTGTAGCTGTTGAAGTCTAGGGCGAAAAGCAAGGAGTCTCTTCCGACGGTCAACTGTGGGCTTTGCCAAGTCAGGGAAGAAGGAGACTTTATGACTTTCAAACTCCAGATGATGATTCGCCCGGGCAGCATTTAGAATTTGCTCAACTTGCTGATATCTCAGTAATCGAAAGATGATAGGCCGGGGGGTCGTCCGATTGAGCGCCATGTTGGTAGGAACACGGTGTGCTCGGTCAATTTCCAGATCTCTGTGAAAAGTGATCTTCAGCAAGGAGGGAAGAGTTTTGACCAGGAATTCTCTTATGTCTCCTGCTTCCGCCCCCTCCGGTACTCCAATGAGCCTTACATTGTTGCGACGGGCTCGATTATTGCTATCCTCTAACTCTTTTTGAAGATTCTGTATCTGACGCTCAGCCTTGTCCAGTTTCACCAAGCGCACCGCGTGCGAGTCGAGGACCCCCGCCATGTTGTCCTGCCGTAGTGAAAGACCTTCAAGCCGGTCCTGAAGCATACCGAAATCTTCTCGCATGGCTCGGAGCGCTTCTCCGTTGGACTGTACCAGTTCCTTCACACCGCGTATTTCCTCCAAGATCTCCTGTTGCATTTCGGGGTTTTCCCGAAGTGGAACTATCTTTTGTGGGGAAGACAACTCTGTTTTGGAGCGTTTTCCGTGTGAAGAAGAGGGAGACCCGAAATCTAAGCGCGCTGGTTTGTGGGCCGCCATCCCCCCCGAGGTACCCCGGTAAGTTCGGAGCAAAATATTAAGTTTATGTAGGTATTAAGTCAGGATTCTGAGTAGGCCTCTCGGGAGCTTCAGCGCGAAGCGTCTAACCCGCTGGACATCAGGCTCCGCCCCCCAGTACGTCTTCCTTTCTGCTAGTAATTCCTCTCTGTATGCAACCCAGCATCCTTCTGTCTTTTGCCACCTCCTTGTCACACTGTTTTTCCACCTTGAGATTGTCAGAAATAATCACACCGGGGTCCTTCTCCTGGTCCGTACACACCAATCTTTCACCCTCTGTCGCATACAATTTCCTTGGATTTCTGCTTCCCAAGTGCATGACACTGCACTTCACATTAAATCTTAACTGCCAAGCATTAGACCATTCTTCCAGCTTTTGTAGATCTTTTCTCATGTTCCCCACTCCCTGAGGGGAGTCCACTATGTTGCAGATTTTTGTGTCATCTGCAAAAAGACTTTCCCTTCAGCCCTTCATCAATATCACTCACAAATATATTGAACAGTACCGGTCCCAAGTCCAACCCCTGGGTACATCGCTAATCACCTTCCTTTCATCCAATTTGAGTTCCGTTTTACCGTCACCTTCTGTCCTCTGTCAGTCAACCAATTTCTGATCCAGTTCACCATCTTGGGACCCATCCCTAAGCTGTTGAGTTTATTCCTCCTATGAGGAATAGTGTCAAAGGCTTTGCTGAAATCTAGGTAGATTACATCCTTCGCATGCCCTTGATCTTGTTCTTTGGTCACCCAGTCAAAGAACTCAATCAAATTTGTTTGGCAAGATCGTCCTTTGATAAAACCATGTTACCTCGGATCATGCAACCTGTTGGTTTCGAGGAAGTCCACTATTCGCTCTTTTAGGAGCACCTCCATTACTTTTCCCACCACCGAGGTAAGGCTTACTGGCCTGTAGTTTGTCACTTCTTACCTATTACCACTTTTGTGGAGGGGTACCACATCAGCCCTTCTCTAGTCCTGTGGAACTTATCCTGTCTCTAAGGATCTATTAAAAACATCCTTAAAGGCCCTGCAATAACTTTTTTCTTAGCTTTTTCAGTTTCCTGGGGTGTATCCCATCTGGTCTCATAAATCCAACATATCATAGCAGCATTACCAACTCACACATCATCAAACCCTACTTGTCTAAAGGTAGCATTGCATATATTAAACCAATAAATCTTCTACTGGGAAAAGAAAACAAGTGGGACTGCTTCACAGAAATTAGATAAACAGAATACTGCATCTTGGTCACACATTACAGAACAAGGGATCATAATTTAGAAATATGAAGCCAAAAAACCAAACTTGGAATGTACAACAGCAATGGAAAAATAAAACTACAAATTAATTTCCTCTTGAACTAAATACAAAGAGCCCAATACTGAAAGCCATTTACAGACCTGTAAACCATGTAAATGCTGTTGAACGGGTTGATATTCAATAGCAGCAAGGTTAATGCCATTGAATATCCCCAACTAATGCTGCTCTACGCCCTGATGCTAACCGCTTAGCATCGGGGCATTCCAATGCATTCCGGAGGTGGCGATGGTTAACTGGATAGCGGTGATATTGCACTGCTACCCGGTAATCTGCCCTAGTTTTACCCTTGGGAGCTAACTGGGTATTTGTGTGATTATCGCTGCTTCCTAGTTAGCTTCTGCCGCATTGGAGGCTGTGCAGTGACCCCAGATATTCAATCATACAAATATACAAGGCCTAACCGGAGTTTAACTATGATACAACATACAAAACAGAAACAACTCCACTAATTAACCAATTGTAGCAATTGAATAACTTTGCACTATAAAAGCTAACAATACCGTAGTGACAGGGGAGCACAGACCTCAGACAAATCCCCAAAAATTCATTGAATACTTCAAAACCGGAAAAACCGGATTTCAGTAATCCATAGGGGAAAAGGTAGCATCAATGGTCTGTAACCAGCCCCCACCATCCATCAAACAGTACTGAAAAGCTTATTTTTACACAATACTGATGGGAAATCATCACTTACACATTCCAACTACATACAGCAAACCAACCTATTCATAAAGGAAACATATTATATACTATGTATCTATAGGTAGCTAATCTATAGGTAGTTGGAATGTGTAAGTGATGATTTCCCATCAGTATTGTGTAAAAATAAGCTTTTCAGTACTGTTTGATGGATGGTGGGGGCTGGTTACAGACCATTGATGCTACCTTTTCCCCTGTGGATTACTGAAATCCGGTTTTTCCGGTTTTGAAGTATTCAATGAATTTTTGGGGATTTGTCTGAGGTCTGTGCTCCCCTGTCACTACGGTATTGTTAGCTTTTATAGTGCAAAGTTATTCAATTGCTACAATTGGTTAATTAGTGGAGTTGTTTCTGTTTTGTATGTTGTATCCCAGATATTCAATGCCTAGGCAGCATATGATACCGGCATTGAATATCCAGGGATAGAGGTTGGCGGTGGCGACTATGCGCCGTAGCGGTGCTTTAGCCATCTCAATTGAATATCGGGCCCAAAGACATCAGCGATGCACATTTCCCAGAGCTGACATATTCCAGTTAATTTTTTTTCATACATTTTGTTTGGACATTTTATTTTTCAGTCGCAATTGCCCCAGTCTCTCTCTTCTGCTTTATATATCTTTTGCTGGCTCTCCATTGTCTGCTGTCCATTTTCCCTTTCTTCTCCCTTCTATTTTTTTCATTGCCTCTACATCTGCCTCTAACATATTGATCTTTCCCTTTTTGCTCTTTCCTCCATTTCTTCCTTTCCTCCTTTTTCATCCACTCAAATTTCATCCCTCCATCCTCCATCCTCAATCCCCTTTTCACCGATCAGTTTTCCATCTACTCCTCTAACCTCCAGTCCAGCCCATTTCCCCAGCTCTCCTATTTACTGTCTCACTCCTTTTGCTAGCCTCTTATTCCTTTCTGTCTTTCATCTACTCCCCATTGCCATATGTCCATGCTCTATATTCACCATCTTCCTCTCACTCATCTCCCTGCTAACTTCTCATGGCCTCTCTCACATAGTTCCACTATCTCTCCTCTCTTCTTCATTACCCCACTTAGTATCTCCCAGTCCCCTCACCCTTTTCCTTTACCCCAAAATCCAGCATCTCCCTCTTTCTCTTCTACCCCATAGCCCCTTCCCTTCTCCCCATAGACTATCAGTTTTCTTTTCCTCTTTCCTTCTCCATCCTCTCCCCCTCCAATGGTCCAGCATCTCTCCTATCTCTTCTCTCAGTCCAGCATCTTCTCCTGTCCCCTCCCCACTCCCAGTCCAACATATCCCTTCTCTCTCATAACCCAAAATCTCCCTCCTTTTACGCTCCATCCCCACTTTCATCTTTCTTTCTTTGAGTCAGCACGCAGCAGCCAGCACTACCTGTAGCATTCACTTCCAGTGCATGGTTCAGTGGCCCCATGCACTGGAAGCAAATGTTATGAGTAGCACTAGCTGCTGTTGCTGACTTGAGAAAGAATGATGAAGCTGGGGACGATACTGCAAGATGCTGCAATCTTTCTGCTGCTGGAGCTGCATTATGCCAGCCCTGGGCCTACCTCCTGAGTCCTCACTCTCCTAGTACCCAGCCAATTTTAGAATCTATCTTCTTCGTTTCTTCCACCCAAATTTATATTGAGCAACCAGCAAAACAAGACGAGTATATACAGACAACCCTGTGAGTCTGTTACATCTTTAGCTTCAATGACATCCATTAATTTAATCATAATGAAAAATTAACACAGGAAGAATAACAGAACCTAACATTTGGTTCTCCAGAGCAGCCAGTGCAACCCAGTATTGCAACTAACAAATGTAGGGGGAAGGCAAAAGGAGCATAACATCAACGTGACATCCTCAGCTGTACATCACCACCCTATGTTCTATGTTATCAGAACTATACCATATAATTAAAAAGCATGAACAAACAGTAACAGATAAAAAGAGGACCAATCCACCCTCCCTCTGTTGGTTCGTATCCATACAGAGAGTGTGACATCGAAGTTCTGCACTATACCTTTAAGACACAGAAAGCTGCTGAGTTTGGCACAGATTCTGACAGGAAGGGAGATCAGAAGCTTCACAGTTACAATAGGCAACCAAAGCAGGCTGAGACACGAGGTCTGAGGGCACGCCTAGCCAACAAACACTCCCCAAGTAATGAAGAGAACAGTTTGCACATGTGCAGGAAAACGCCCCTAACCATGTATAAGAAACGTGGTAGGCAAACAGAGTTAGATCGAGGCAGAAAGCTGGTAGGAGATCCAGCAGGAGTTGCAGTGAGAGAGGCTGAGTTGGATTCATGTGCTGATTCTGACGGTGGTTTTGGAGACTCAGAAGTTGAGAGTTATTTGGAAACTTGGCAAGTAAGGGAAGACTTGCAGCTCTCTAACAGAAGGTCAGAATACTCTCAGCCTAATGCTGTTTCATTTGAGTCTTGGAATAGAAAGCCAAGCAGGGCTTTGAAAAGAGACAGAAAGCCGTTTACCAGCAGAGGGATTAACTGCAGGAATCCCTCACCTGTGACGCAGGAAGAATTTCCCAGACACAGAGGTCAGTGGGGAGAACGGAGAGCAGCTGGTAAGGAACTCTGTATTACTGAAAGGCAGAATGGCCTAAGGTATTTACAGCCTTGGGAAAAGGAAAGTAAAGTGATTGAGGACATATGTATGAGTGAAGAAGATGATTGCATGTATTTAAAGCCAGGCAGAAAACTGCCAAGAGAGAGACCCAGTAGAAACAGAACAAGGCAGTTTTACAAACTATCTGATAATTATTTGCCATACTGTGGAGAGAGTGGTGAAGAGAAGCTAGGGACTGATTGGAGAAAGTTCCAGACTCTCTGCCCTAAAGAAGATAAGATAGTTGATGAACCGATGTGCACGGAGCAAAGTGAATGCTTTCCCTATGTTGAGGACATGGACTGTTCTTTATTAATAACTGATGAAACTTCTCTACGCTAGTAGAAGATAAGTGTGCCTGGGAGAAAGATAAACGTGCACAGAGGGAACTGCCAACGTTATTATCTGATTTCTGTTTGTTATAATTATTGGTTCTGTTCAAGCAAGAAGCTGCGTTTTCCTTTCACCTTTTGTTTTTGCCAGAAACATGGCTGCCTCTTAAGTTTGGTATTTTTGTACTGTTTTGAAAATCCAGCAAACCCCGGGAGGGGAATAAATCCTTATTTCAACCTGACCACTCCATCTCAACTACACTTTCTTTCATAGAAGGGTCAGGCCCAGCAGTGTGCCTAGCTATATACTACTAGTTCAGCCACTGCTGGTGACATTAAATGGCGTAGCACGTTGGATTTTTGAAAAAAAAAATACTACTACCCAAAGTTTTTCCTGAGAGGATACAAAGTGGCTGAAGGAAGAAAAACAGCAGCAAGGAAAATCCTGAAAGAGGAAATCCTGACACAGTGCGAACATTCACAGGCTGACCTGACGGAGGCGTGCAGAGAACCTTTCTCAATACAAGATCCTACACCGTGCTGAGGTACAAGTGGCTGGGCACGGGTGGTAAGGATTGTGGAGAAAGGGGAACAGAGAGATACCTTTCAAAGGCAGATAGGGAGAAAAAAAACTATATATTGTGCCGCACTTGGTGGGCCCTGTTTTTTTCTCGCCCCATACAGGTATACCTCAACGCCAGGATGGATCCTCAGGACATGCTTCGCTGGATGGAGGAACAGTGGAAAGCCCAGGGTGAGCTTGCACGACAAGCCCAGGACAGGACTATGGCAGCACTGGCTGCGCAGCAGAAGCCACTCTTGGACTTGCTGACCGTGCTACTGAAGCGGACATCCACTGCCGAGGAGGAAAGTGTATCGGTACCAGCGGCGGTAGGAGTACAACACTATGATGCATTGGCACTAGGACCTTTGCAAAAGAATGACAATTTCGACGATTACTCTGATGCATTTGAGAGGATTGCTGAGGTGGCTAAATGGCCACTAGACCAGTGGGCAGTTAGGTTCGCCATGTCTTTAACCGGAGAGGCATTGGCGGCCTACAAGGCGATGCCCGCGGGCCTAGCGTCCAATTACCCGGACGTAAAATTAGCAGTACAAGATAGGTTAGGTTTAACACCTACACACTATCGCCGTCTTTTTAGGGAGGCAAGGCTCTTGCCTAAAGAGACGCCGAAAGCTTTAATGCAGCGACTAAAAGGTTTGGCAGCAAAGTGGTTGGCTCCAGAGAAGGCCACAGTAGAATCCTTGATGGATGCTGTGCTCCTTGAGCAGTACTTTGAAGCTGTACCTCCGGAAGTAAAAGCTTTCTTGCTATTGCAAAAATGCAAGTCTACTAGAGAAGCAGCAGAAATGACGGAATGCTATTTTGAAGCTGAATTGGCCGGAGCATCTAGGGATAGTATGCTGAGAATAACCGGCATGGAAAGAATGCCTGGTATAAAGAAGACTTATACTTCTAAAGTCCCGAGAGAAACTGTAAAAAAATATAATGATGTGATAAAGTGTTTTCACTGTGGGAAAAATGGTCATATACGTAGGGACTGTAAAGAGCACCTAGCCCTTGTATCAGGAAGGGAGAGACACGGTGGGGAGGAATTTATTATAGACGTCCAAGTGGAGGGTATAGATGCGGTAGCGCTCCTGGATTCCGGGGCAGATCAGAGTATGGTCTCACAAGAAATGTGGAAGGCCATTCAGGCCCATAACCCTACCCAGTGGAATAGCGTGGATGGACGTGTGAAAGTTAGATGCGTGCATGGTGCCTCCTCTTTTTACCCGATATATGAGATGAGTGTGAATGGGCTGAATACCAAGGAGAAGGTACACATGGCAGTTGTTCCCCGACTTCCCTTTAAGGTGGTCCTAGGGCGTGACTGGCCCCCATTTAAGGAAGAAATGGGAAAAGGCCTCAAGGGGAAGGTAGGCCCAAAAGAACCTCTAGGAGAAAAGGCACCGCCTGAAACCCACATAACTGAAGCTATTGCACAAAAGATCCCAAGTGCTTTATTTGGGAAACCACGGGTAGAAGGGAGACCCCCGGTTAAAAAAAAGTTTGTGTTGCAATTCACAAAAACATCCCAGCAGGCAAAAAGTCCCCAAAGAGCTACCGAAGCCTCAGCAGGCTATGACCTGTTCAGTAATGAGGATATAATAGTTCCCAAGAGAGGGAAGGCCCTCGTTGATACAGGGATAAGAATTCAAATCCCTGAAGGATGCTATGGCCGCATAGCACCGCGGTCTGGCCTAGCGGTCAATTATTCGATTGACATTGGGGCAGGGGTAATAGACCCGGATTATCGTGGGGTGGTCAAGGCCCTACTGTTTAACTTCGGGGAAGAGGATTTCGCAATAAAAAGGGGTGAAAGAATAGCCCAGTTGATTTGTGAACGGGTGGGCTTCCCTGTGTTAGAAGAGACATCCTCATTAACTTCCACAGGCCGTGGGTCTGGAGGGTTTGGCTCCACGGGCATGAAGGATGTTAAGGGCTTAGCAGCCATTGCTGAGGAAAAGAAAGAGGAGGACTTAGGCCCTCAGCCCTCAGATTGGAGGGAACAACCCGAGATACGTACAGGTACGGACCTGTCAGAACATCAACAGGCAGATTTAGCCAGGCTGTTACGGAAATTCTCTGATGGCTTGACAGCGGTGCCCGGCAAAACATGCTTGGTAGCACATGAGGTCATCACGATCCCGGGGAAAATCATTAGACAGCGCCCATATAGGTTGCCGGAGGCAAAGAAAAACGAAGTCATTGCCCAAGTTAAGGAAATGGTAGAAATGGGGGTGATCGAGGAGTCCCATAATCCATGGTCTAGTCCTATAGTCCTCATCCCAAAACCGGATGGAACACTCCGTTTTTGTATTGATTTCAGGCAGATCAATGCAATTTCACAGTTCGACGCATATCCCATGCCGAGAATCGATGATCTGTTAGATCGGTTAGGACAGGCCAGGTTTCTAACAACCCTAGACTTAACCAAGGGATACTGGCAAATCCCCTTAACAAGGGATTCTAAGCCAAAGACAGCTTTTTCCACTCCCATAGGCCTCGTATGCCATTTGGCGGCGGCGGCGGCAACGTGCCAGCGTCTTATTGACCAGGTCCTAAGGCCGCACCAAGAATATGCGTTGGCCTATATGGATGACGTTATCATCCATAGCGGCACCTGGCTGGAACACTTATCCCGGATAGAGGCGGTATTACAGGCCATCCGGAAGGCTGGTCTCACCCTAAACCTGAAAAAATGTCTTTTTGCGGCTAGGGAGGCCAAATACCTGGGACATCTGGTTGGGAATGGGATAGTAAAACCCCTAGCGGACAAAATAGAAAGTGTGCGAAACTTCCCAAGACCGATAGAAAAGAAGCATGTCCGTAGCTTCTTGGGCCTAATAGGCTACTATCGAAGATTTATCCACAGGTTTGCAGAGGAGAGTAGTCTTTTTATGGACATGATTAGAAAAAATGCCCCAAATAAGGTGCATTGGACTCCCGAGGCAGAGGAGAATTTTATCTCCCTTAAGGAGAAGTTATGTAAGGCTCCTGTCTTGAAGGGGGTTGACTTCAGACTTCCATTCATCGTCCAGACAGACGCCTCTGAGACTGGACTGGGAGCAGTCATGTCCCAGAGATTTGATGGTGTAGAACACCCAGTCACCTATTTAAGTAGGAAACTGTCCAATGCAGAGCGGAAGTACTCTACTGTAGAAAGAGAATGCTTAGCCATCAAATGGGCAGTAGAAGCACTACGATTTTACTTGACAGGGTGAAAATTCCTATTAGTAACGGATCATGCACCGTTAAAATGGCTTAGCCAAATGCGTAATAACAATGCCCGACTGACCCGGTGGCACTTGGCTTTGCAAGCCTTTAGTTTTGAAGTACAGCATCGTGCAGGGAAGCTGCATGGCAATGCGGATGCTTTGAGCAGAATTACGCGCTGTCCGACGAGGACGTCCGCAGCTCGTAATATCTTAAGAAGGGGGATGTGTGACACCGAAGTTCTGCACTATACCTTTAAGACACAGAAAGCTGCTGAGTTTGGCACAGATTCTGACAGGAAGGGAGATCAAAAGCTTCACAGTTACTATAGGCAACCAAAGCAGGCTGAGACACGAGGTCTGAGGGCACGCCTAGCCAACAAACACTCCCCAAGTAATGAAGAGAACAGTTTGCACATGTGCAGGAAAACGCCCCTAACCATGTATAAGAAACGTGGTAGGCAAACAGAGTTAGATCGAGGCAGAAAGCTGGTAGGAGATCCAGCAGGAGTTGCAGTGAGAGAGGCTGAGTTGGATTCATGTGCTGATTCTGACGGTGGTTTTGGAGACTCAGAAGTTGAGAGTGATTTGGAAACTTGGCAAGTAAGGGAAGACTTGCAGCTCTCTAACAGAAGGTCAGAATACTCTCAGCCTAATGCTGTTTCATTTGAGTCTTGGAATAGAAAGCCAAGCAGGGCTTTGAAAAGAGACAGAAAGCCGTTTACCAGCAGAGGGATTAACTGCAGGAAACCCTCACCTGTGACGCAGGAAGAATTTCCCAGACACAGAGGTCAGTGGGGAGAACGGAGAGCAGCTGGTAAGGAACTCTGTATTACTGAAAGGCAGAATGGCCTAAGATATTTACAGCCTTGGGAAAAGGAAAGTAAAGTGATTGAGGACATATGTATGAGTGAAGAAGATGATTGCATGTATTTAAAGCCAGGCAGAAAACTGCCAAGAGAGAGACCCAGTAGAAACAGAACAAGGCAGTTTTACAAACTATCTGATAATTATTTGCCATACTGTGGAGAGAGTGG
This sequence comes from Ichthyophis bannanicus, assembly GCA_033557465.1. Taxonomy (NCBI): domain Eukaryota; kingdom Metazoa; phylum Chordata; class Amphibia; order Gymnophiona; family Ichthyophiidae; genus Ichthyophis; species Ichthyophis bannanicus. The sequence continues at coordinate 1,830,737,818 of CM066032.1, read as the reverse complement.
TGAAGAGAAGCTAGGGACTGATTGGAGAAAGTTCCAGACTCTCTGCCCTAAAGAAGATAAGATAGTTGATGAACCGATGTGCACGGAGCAAAGTGAATGCTTTCCCTATGTTGAGGACATGGACTGTTCTTTATTAATAACTGATGAAACTTCTCTACGCTAGTAGAAGATAAGTGTGCCTGGGAGAAAGATAAACGTGCACAGAGGGAACTGCCAACGTTATTATCTGATTTCTGTTTGTTATAATTATTGGTTCTGTTCAAGCAAGAAGCTGCGTTTTCCTTTCACCTTTTGTTTTTGCCAGAAACATGGCTGCCTCTTAAGTTTGGTATTTTTGTACTGTTTTGAAAATCCAGCAAACCCCGGGAGGGGAATAAATCCTTATTTCAACCTGACCACTCCGTCTCAACTACACTTTCTTTCATAGAAGGGTCAGGCCCAGCAGTGTGCCTAGCTATATACTACTAGTTCAGCCACTGCTGGTGACAAGAGTCAACCAGCAGAAGCCTCCTACATACTCATATCCCACTGCTCCCTAACCTTCAGATCCTATAAGCTCAGTATCATCTACCCCTCACCTTTCCCCCTTCCCTCCCCTACCAGTCAGATAGAAAACCAGAATTCCATCACCAGAAAATTCTTACATAATGCCAATCCAGGAGTATATAAATTTAAACTAGAAGCATATATGGTTGAATCCAGAAAGAGACCTGTACAACAATTAGCATAAACAGAGCTCAGCAAGCTATGGTGGCCTTAATTCCCTTCCTCTATCCTTGCCCAGTCTGTCTCATTCGGGAACGCTCTGAAGAACCATCTTCAGATGTCCTCCCCCTCAAATAAACAATTCCTAACCGCTGCAGTTAATTTTCATGATTTCAGCTCGGTAGAGAACACAGGCCTGCCGCAAAATAGATACATCCTGCTGACAGTAATAAGCCAACTCTTTTTGCAAATTAAAAGTTTTATGCTGATTGTCCTTGTACCATTGTAAAAATTCCTCTTTTTCTTCAGGCAACATGTTACTCACACCGTAATGTTCAACACCCAGCATGGGGCCCACATAATTTTGATTTTCCAGCATATTAAAAAAGTGCGGAAAGTACCCCTTGCTGCCTGTAAAACTCATGGCTTGTGGAAGTTTACTAAGTTTCATAGGCAGGAAATTTAGAGAGTCTATAAAACGGATAGTCAAATGTTCAACGGTAATTTGTAAAAGTTTAGCACCTTGAACCAGCAGCTCTGTGTCCATCTTTTCCTTAAGCAGTTGTTTAAGAACAAAATATCCGTCATAACCTTTGGAATTATGGGCTATGAAGGTGTAGCCTTTAAATTTTTTGTCACAAAAAATCTGTATAAAGGCAGAAATACATTTGAGACTCTTGAATTCCCAGTTTCTTTCATCATTTAAGTCCGTCGCATATATGTAATTAGGGACATGCCAGCCTGTTTCTTGCATACATTCACAATCATAAAAAATATACTTTTCAGATGTTTCAGTTTTACCAATAGGAGTCATAAAACATAAGTGGATGCCATCCCCGGTTAGGGGCTCGTGACATAGTTTACAATGCCGGCCCTTGCACTTATGTTTCTTGTCCACATAAGACTCACATTTCTGGCACAGTATCTTAGATAAACACGCCACTTCTTTTTTCAGAGCCAGATACGCTTGTCTATCTAAACACTCTTTAGAACGACAAAAGAGTTTGCAATTAGGGCATCTCTGTTGTACACCAACATTATTCGCACATGTTAGTGTCAAACAAAGACGGCACCATAATGTGCAATTATGATCGTGACTGTACGGTTTCTGACAGTAACTACAGAAGTTGCGCTCCCCATAGAATTTTTTGACATCGGTTATACCATAGAAATGGTCATCGTTTAGCAACAAGAACACAGTCTTAGGGAACACATGTCTGTCTGATGTCTTAAAACAAACCCATGAATTTGTGTAAAGCACAACGCGTATGTTTATCTTTAAATGCTGTTCAAATATTGCTACATCATCGAGCATGACTTTTCTATGTACTGGCCATCCCAATTCATTATGCAATATTTTAGCACCTTCTAACAATTCGACATCTGTCATTTTTACCTGTGACATGAGGGCTGTGAGGCTACCTGCAAAACACAGGTTATTATCAGTATTGTTCAAGTCTATCAAATACATCCTTTTCTTATGAATAATATGGCTAAATGGTATAGACTTTAAGACCCTACGAGCTCCCCCACCCCGATTTCTTATGACAAGTACAACAACACGGAATATATCACAAACCTGGATTTCTCTGTGACTCTGAAGGAGTTTAGCGATCTGATTTAAGAAATCATCAGCATCTAATGCTTCTGGGTTTAACTTTCCAGAATACAAGAAATTGTGAAAAAGAGATGAGTGTAGATGCACCTGTACATAATCACCGGGTGAAACCCTGCTGCTAACCTCATCCAAAATATGTTGAATACCTTGCCGAATGGCGAATTGAGCCTCAGATAATGATGTTACCCTGTCTAAATTAATAAACCGAAATTCCTCTGAATAAATTACACCATTAAACTTGTCCAATATACGATCCCACCATTTCACAAACTGAACATAGCTAACTGGTTCTGATTCTTCAGCGGGGCCTAATGCAAGATTATTTGCTCTGTCCTCTGAAACACTGTGATCAAAGACACGGCTTTCACCATGCTCGCTGTATTCTGTACCGGCGTGTGTAGATTCACCGTCAGAAAAACTTTCGCTGTGTGATCTTTTCCTGTTAGACTTCTCTCCCATAGCCGCTGGTTTTCTAACATTTTCTCGGTCTGAAAAAGAAAACGTAGGGGCTAATACTTTTACAGAGACCTTAAAATCTATGTGTTGGATAAAACCAAAATACTCACGATTCTGCTTGTCTTTTGGTTTTCTGTAAGGTACCGTCTGTTGGTTAGGCTGGACATCTTGTTATGTAGCATCTTCTTGGTCTAAAATTAAAAAAAAAAGATTAAAGGCTGAGACACATTATAAAGAGCATAGCTGCTGGAAAATTAAAAACCACAGGTCATACCTTTTAACATTCTTTGTTGCCTTCTTTTTGTAAAAAAAGTTTATTTGTAACCCCCTTTTTCTGCTCCTATTTTTTTAAAAGACAATCATAAGAGACAGAAACATTACATAGCCAACAATATTTTTTTTAAAAAAAGTAAGACTCATATCTACCCACCATGTCTGAAGAAGAATTGCAGATGATACAGGCTGTAGAGAGACTATGTGATCTCTTCTGGCTGCTGAAATATACTGCGGCTTTTTAAAATGTAATTCTTTTGATGGGATTTACAGCCCCCAGACTCTTTAACTGAAATATCTCTGGATCTCATAATCTTATCATACGACCTGGCTAATTCACACTGCCTTTTTTTTTTTTCGCAGACAGTACATTGTAATAGATGCTATATATTGTGTATGTGGCTAATACACATATCCCCATCCCCAGATGTCTTAAGTGGATTTTAGTTATACAATAGAGCTCTGCTCTTCACATTCTTATCATATGGCCTATTGTGTAAGGCACACCTATTGATTAACTAGGCATTCCTAAAACACACCACACATAGTTTCAAATTGTTTTATTTCAAATAAAATGTTTTCATCTTGTGAAATGATTCATTTGAGCATTACAAGTTTAAAAAAAAAATATAAAGGCATACATATAATTTTTGTTCATCTGTATGTTCAACTAATAAATTCTGGAAATACAAACATTTTCTTTTATTTTATGATCAACAATCATGGCAACATTTTTTAAAGAATGATCTATAATCTCTGTCACAGATTAAACCTTCCACTAGTTCTATATCGCCGTCTGCCACAGATTTAAGCAAAATATTGAGCAGTTGTCCTAGATTTCTACTGGTATTAAAATCTCTGATGAGTTCAAACAAAAAATTCAAATTTTCATAAGCTAGGGCAGTTGCTTTCATTTTATGACCAACAATCATGGCAACATTTACAATAGGTCCTAGACACAACCTGTTACAAGTTTTATGGATTTTCTGCTGTCCCCACCGCAAACAATCATGATGTCTTTGGCCTGGAGCATGTATTACACAAGCTGCACAGTCTCTATGCATTACGCCCTGCTAGCATTTCCTGATAATACAGCCCACCATTGCTTGTATAGCAGATTTCAATGTCTTTATTTCATCAGGTTTTGTGTAGTCCTTTTGACTGGCTATGACATCAAATGCCTCCCTTTGATATGTACTGAGAAAGCACAAACAACGTAGATTGGTTACTTGTATGTCCTCTAGCTCCTGTAGGAGTGGACATTCGTCACTTCACTACAAAAATAACACACCAAAATAATGTCAGTGTGAACCACATTTTCTTCTATAACACTTTTCTAAATAAAAAAACTTCTCTTACCTCTGCTGATCCTAGTTCTTCCAATAAACAGTTTGTTTCTGCATCTACAGCAGCGTAATATAATTCTATATCCTCCGGATCCATTGTGTTGTCAGATGTTAAGTCAAGTTCGGTGCCAAAATCGCAGGATTCTTGAGAGTTGAAAAATATTTGGGCATCTGGATAATCTACATTCTCTGTTATTTCTTGTTCAGGCTCTGATGGACTCTCCAGTATTTCAAATGGATTTTCAATCGGTGGATACCCCTCTGCTTCTGCATCATGGTCCTTAAGGAAGTAATTAATGTTGTGTGCCCTGCTGGAAATTCTGCTTGGTGTTCCAAAAAGAGCCATTTTTTCTTTTTGAATCTCTGTGTTAAAATGTTCCCCTTACACACAGGACACACAGCCCTTACACCAGGAGCATGCTCAGAACACCTGGAGCATGCTCAGAACAGACCTCTTGTTTCAACCAATCACGTGTTACCACACCCTAGATAGGCATGTTCAGACTTGTCTCTCAGTATTGTTTTTTTCAAAGCCACTAAAAATTATCTGTGGCTATGTTTGAACTCAGCTCTCTCTCAAAAAAAATAGCTGTATTAGGGGGATTTGAACTCAGGTCTCTCTCTCTCTGAATTTCAGTCTGAACTTACACTGTGTTTGCCAGAATATTTCTCTCTAACCATGAGGTCTTAAAAGCAAAATTCTATCACATGGACAGCACTGGTTTCTCTAACAAAAGATGTGTTAATTGAAGTTTAACATTTGTAAAGAAAAGCTTCTATCCTGTCTGTGCCTCTGTGAAAAGCCCCTGTGCTGTGCTTGCTAAGAATCTTTTGTGAGAAAAAAGAACTGGGGCAGTGGGAGAGAGAAAAGCATTTTTTTATTTTTGTTTTCCAGGGTTCCTGCTTTTTGCAGATGTAAACATTAACCAGAAGCAAAACACATTTCTGGAGTCAGTCACTCTGCTTCCGCTGAGGTCATCGGAAAAGGACATGGACCTTTTCTGATGACACCCTGTTTCCGGTGATATCATTTCCAATGATGTAGGCATGGGCATGGTTGAGGGTGGGAGGCTGTGGGTGGGGCACAAACCCAGAAGTGGGTGCTGATTGGCTAATGCCATATTGTGGGGCGGGGTGTGGGTGTGGCACAAACCCGGAAGTGGATGCTGATTGGATGATGTCATCCTTGGGGCGGGGTGGAGGCGTGTCAAGTGGGGCAGTGGCCACGCCTGGGGGCAGGAGTGGGTGGGGCTAAGTCACCATTCACTTCTATGGGAGGGGCGTGGCCTAAGGCGGGACATGCACCAGAAGTGGATGCTGATTGGTACCTGCCAACAGTTTGGGGGCGGGAGTGGGCGGGGCTAACTCACCATTCACTTCTATGGTAGGGGGCATGGCCTAAGGCGGGACATACACCGGAAGTGAACGCTGATTGACAGGTGAGATAAGGATGACAGGAGCCAATCAGTTTGACGAGTAGTGTATCCATTATACTACTGACGTATTTACCATCAAGAGTATGGAGACTATGCATAGCATTAATCAGTCTCCAGAAATTTTCAAAGCCATATCATTGCTTTATAAAGCCCGTTTGATTGGGATGTATCATATCCTGCATAATGACTAGCCAAAATCTTAGTAAATAGTTTGTAATCCATATTCAGAAGAGATATGGGCCGATAATTGCTGCACTCAAGCGGATCTTTACCTTCTTTGGGAATTACTGTAATATGGGCTTGATAGAAGGATGCTGGAAGGCACTGCTGAGTTAATACACCATTGAACACATGCACCAGGAGCGGCGTAAAAAGATCTGACATAGTCTTATAAATTCCACAGGAAGGAAATCAGGACTCAATGCTTTTGAGGCTTTCAGGCTCTGTATGGCCAAATGCACTTCTGCCAATTTGAAGGGGCGATCTAAATGTTCCCTAAGCTTTGGGGACAGCTAAGGCAATCCAGCCTCCTTCAACCAATTGCGCATAGATGGTATCTCCACAGTCAGTGTACTAGTTGTGCATTCAGCCTCTTCAATGGAGTGATCCCACTCCATCTCCTCACCCCTCCCACTCCTTCCCTTACCCCCCCCCCCCCACACCCATCCCCCACCTCCCTAATCCCATCAATCCTATTCCATAAGGATGGAAACATATCTCCAAAATAAGGAATCAAAGTTGTAAGGCAAGCCTTAACCAAGATACCAGGGCAAATAAAGAGATAAAGATCTGCAAGACCCCCCCCCTGGATCCTGCATTTGGTTTTTCCAAGAAAAGACCACTGCCCCCCCCCCCCCCACTTCTCTAATCCTGTGTCCAATTTCCTAAACTACCTCCCCTTTAACAGTCGAACCCTGCTAAGAAATCCCCCCCAGTGTATGCTTTTGACCCCTATGTATGGAGGAACAGGGTCACCCTTTAAGCACTCATGTAAAAAGAAAATGAAGTATAAACTTCCCCCAAGCAGAAACCACAAACATGGTGAGTAATCATTTTAAAATCAGCACATATTATAACAAAATGCCAAACCTGAATGGCCATAATCAACAAGTTTCAAGAAAAGAGTCCTAGGGACGAGGTAGCAGCATTTATCAGGCAGGAGCCATGGTATCCATTGCTTTAGCATGCACTTCTTCCCGATCTGCCTCATACCCGCATTGTGATCTGGGCATCTTGTGGCGTTTAAGGGTAGATACCTCCCACTCCCTCTGATCACTTCTGTGTCATGGCATGCGACTATCCTCCGCCTGAACCTGATCAAGAAACTCTAGACAGACAGCTCTGAAAATTTCTGAGCCACATTATTCCATTCAAAATGGATCACGAAGGGGAAGCCCCACCTATAGCGGATTTCTTTGTTCGGTAGTCATTGCATAAGTGGTTTAAAGTTCCGATGCCATTCTAACATGTATAGAGATAAATCATGGAAGATTTGGATCACATGCTCATGAAAAGAGACTGTCCTTCTCCCATGGAGGCTTCGAAGCAAGGCCATCTTGTCCTCAAAAAAACTGAAACAGGCCATGATTGGATGAGGTCTCACCTCTCCCCCAGATCACTGCCCCACTCCCCAATGCACTCGTTCAAGCCCACTCCTCCAGGAACACAGCACAAAAATAACTCTTGAACTAACTGCATTGTATTCTCTTAACTCCATGACCTTTCTGGCACACACTGGATTCTCACATTGAGGCGCTGTCAGTTCTCTGATTCATCTTGATGCTCCTTAAGTTCTTTTGTAAGATGGTCCAGTCCAGCTTATTGAATTTGGATTGAAAGACGGCTGCAGCATCAATCTGCTCCCCATTATTTATTTCATTTTGTGCCACTCTGTCATCCAGCATTTTCAAATCGGAGTGCAGATCCGAAATTGCCTTGGAGAAATCAAGCCAAAAAAAACGAAGCTCCTGGAGCATCTCGATAAGATCTGCCTTCGTAGCAGGTTGCAAAGCCGTATTTTCATCACCAATCAGGGTTTTCAGTGAAGTAGCCAGAGCATTTAAAGAGCTGTCCAACTCTGCTTTATCTCCTTTCCTAGAAAATTTGAAGAGCGCTGCAGCGCATGTATTTTAAGATCACATTGTGAAGAAGAAGATAAGGATCTGCAGCCAACCAGAGCTCTGCAGATAAAATCACTGTCAAAATACAGCAATCAATAGGGATATCAAGAATCGCCCCTAGATGTAGCTCTAGTGACACTACTGAGCACAATACCTCACACTGCCAAGCCCATTCAGTAAAGGGAGCAGACAAGCAGCCATCTCATTTTGTAAAAATGAAACCAAAGCACAGAAGCCTCTCATCTCAGCTACGTCGGTACAGCGAGGGCTCAGACTGGGCAGTATAAGGGAGCAAGATGGCTCATAGCACAGCGCTGACGTTAATGAATGACCACAGGTCCCAAGGGCCAGAAATGAGACAGGAAGCCACAGAAGCCCGCCATTCAGTGAAATGCAGCCTGCGTTTCAACTTGCGTTTCACCTGTGTATGTCAGTAGCATATGGGAATGGCAGAGACAGGAGCAGTAGCCCTTCATGAGGAGATCTCCAGCTATTTCACATGATCTCTATCAGAACAGCAGGAACGCGGTAGAAAATCACACTGGCCCACTGAGTAGCATTCAAACGTCTGAAATAGTAAGTGGCAGATTAAACTAGTTCCCACAGGGACTCCCTTGCGCTTTCAGTACCATGGGGTTCTATCACTGGCCATCAGAACACACCGGGAAGCTGGTCAGTCCTTGGGAGGGTGAAGTGAAACAGTCACTTACATTATTATATTGCAGCACAGCCGTTCAGAGCTTTCCCAGAGCCGGCAGTTCAGACAGACAGCTCAGGTCGCCACACGTTGACTACAGAGCCAGTAAGTTTAGCCTCTTTCCAGCGATCACGGGTCCCGTGCTTTCCCTCAACAAAGCAGAGAGAACAGCACAGTTTAGGTTTTTTTTTACTAAACTTTTCATGCCGCAATCTTTCAAAAGGGACCCATTAGGGCAGGAGCTGGTCTAGGATGCTGCCATTCTACATCGGGCTGCCCTCCACCCAATTTTAAAGGCTCCTAAGTCCCAGTCCCTGCTCTCCCCATCTCCCTGTCCCCAGTACCTACCCTCCTGCCTCCTACATTCCTTTCCCATGCTCAATTAGCTACTTCCTTCTCTGATATTAATTAACCCTACCTTTCCTCCTTCTTACCCCAGCTTCTATTCTTATGCACCTCTCTCTCAATTTTTCCTTCTGTATAACCATGTTTTGTTTCTTCCAAACAAATTATCTATCCCTCCCTACATCCTCACTCCCCTAGCTTCTGCCTCCTTTTCTTTACCCTGATCCCAGCATCTGTCCCCTTTCAGCCCCCTAGCCCCAGCATCAGCCCTGGTCAGACCTATTTTAAAAAGCCTTCCTTGATTCCTCTGTATCAGCTCACTATCATTTAGTCTCCCCTGTCCCCTTTCTTTCAAAGATACTTGAAAAGTTGGTCTTTTCTCAACTTGTCACCCATCTAGATGCTACACATGTCCTGCATCCCTGCCAGTTGGGATTCCGCACCAGTCACTATCCTTCTTTCTTTCCTGAATGAAATTCACAATCTCACGATCAGGGTGATATCTTTCTAGCAGTTTCCTTGGATCTCTCATCTGCATTTGATCTTGTCAACCATACCACCTTTCTTGTATGTCTGTGCAGTCTTGGGATTCACGGCACTGTTCACCACTGTTTTCATTCCTTTCTCTGCCAAAGATCTTCCTCTGTTCAGGCCCTTCATCTCCTTCTCTCCCACACTCCTGTGGTGTTCCCCAGGGTTCGGTTCTGTCACCCCTTCTTTTAAATGTCTTTTTGATCCCCCTCACTCTTCTTCAACAGCATGGTATCTCAGCATACTATAATGCTGATGATATCATTCTTTTGCACCACACTGACCCATCCACCACTAATCTTCTCCCATTGAACACGTCTCTCCCACATTTTCACCTGGCTGTCTGAGAATTTTCTTCACCTCATTCCTGCCAAAACACCGGCTTTTTGGTTCCTTTCCGCTGGTCCAATCCCTTCTTTGGCCCTTTCATTTGCACAATAAAAAATAAAACATAACCTCTCCTAGCATCATCTCCCTTCTCGTTCAAGCCCCTCCCAGCATCAGCTCTCTTCCAGTCCCAGTCTCTCCCAGCATGAGCTCCTTTCCAGTCCTCCCAGCATCATTTCCAGGGCCAGCACAAGGAGAAGAGGTGCACTAGGCAAACTTCATCCCTTGTGCTCCCTCTGGCACCCATTGCCGCTGCTGCTGTCCCACTCCGGGACAAGCAGCAGCAGCAATGGCAGCAAACAGCCTCACAGTGCTTACCTTTAAACTTCAGTGCTGTGGGGTTGTTTGCTTCTGTCCCCTCTCTGATGCCCGATTCCACTTCCTGTTTGCAGCAGAAAGTCAGCACCAGGTGTCAGAGGGGCAGAAGGAGACAACCCCGCAGCTCTGAAGTTTAAAGATAAGCGCTGTGGAGCAGTTTGTGGGCATTGTCACTGCTGCCTGTCCCAATAGGAGTGACAGCAGCAGCAATGGATGCCCCGGAGGGCCGGCGATCTAGGCAAATGCCTACTTCGCCTAATGTTAATGCCGGCCCTGATCTTCTCCCTTTTAGCTCCAGTCCCTCCCAGCATCAGCTCTTCTTGAGTCTCGGTCCCTCCCAGCATTGGCTCCTTTCCAGTCTCAGCCTCTCCCAGCATGAGCTCCCCTTCCAGTCCAAGCCCCTCCGAGCATCATCCCCCTTCTAGTTCCAGCCCCTACCAACATTAGCTCTCTTCTAATCCCAGTCACTCCTAATGTTATCGCCCTTTCTAATTCTCTCCAGAGTTCTTTAAAAATTTCCATTACTCTACTTCTTGACTTTGTTCCCGTCCTTAATTATTGGATGTCCTGGTCTTTCAAAAGTGACTTAGGAAGTGATATATGTTTTTTCTCATTGACTGAAGTTCATTACTCAGTGCCTTGAGGAATTCCTATTTGGTAGTAGGGCATTTCAGCCTATCTAGCTGCTGTGCTGGCCATTTTCTGGTGTTCTGGATTCTTGCAGGCATTGTTGCCATCTCTTCCACACACTCTCACTGCTTTTGAGGCTTCTACCATTGCACATTCTCTGCTCTTCTCTCTAAATCCCATAGCATCTCATCCCAAGAAATCTGTGAATATTTTTCCCCAGCCCAGTGGGACCTTCATTACAGATTCCTGTGTTAGGACAAAAGCCATCAGTGCCAGGACTCTAACTTGCAGGCACACAACTTAGTTGATCTCACCACACTACTGCTGCCTAGGCTAGTGCAACCTATCATGCTGCTCTGTTTGCTCTCATTTGGTGTTTTAGGGCCTTCTAGCCAATCTAGGTGCCATATTGGCCCTCTTCTGGTGTATCTGCACTTTCCAGCCATTATTGCTGCTTTAACCCACTCATCCTACCTTGGGTTATCCACTGTTGCCCTTCTGCCTATTCACTGGAGTTTTCCTGACATGCCATCTCCTCTCAAAATGCCTCAGTGTTTTCCCAAAGTACTTTGCTTTGCCCTCTTCTACTACCTTCGGGTGTTCATTCTGCTCTTTGTGCTGCTTTGCTCTTCTGATGGTGTCGTGCGATGTTTGTGACATTCTTAATGACTTCTTGGCTGTTGCCCCTGTTATAGATGCCTACTAGCAAGTTTCAAGCATGTTTCATTGAAAATAGATGGAAAGTCCCACTTTACATTCTAAAATTGCTTTCCTCATAGACTTCAATTGGGATAAACAAGACAAAGGCTAACTGAACAGGGCATTTTTGGCATGCACATCCCTAGTGTTCAGTCCATGCTTGAAAAGCGCCATCAAAGTTGTGGCAGACAACAATTTCTGAGCTTTGCCATCCTAACCTTTTAAAGTATATGTCCCCCACATCACCTCCAGTTTATGACCTATAACAAGTAATCCGACCAGTTATTGAGCCAAATGTAACCTAGGGCAAAAATATCATATAACTCCCTTTCTGTGTAGGAGCACACCAATCCAGAGAGCTATTGACCAGAATTCCTCTGAGCTCCTGGATTTTAAAATATCAGAGTTCAGGGGTCATGTGATTTGGTGAGAGCAGGAACATTTCTGCTCTCCGGGGCTCTCTTTGCTCTCCTAATCTCTTATTCATTTTATGCCACTCTAGTCTTCCCCGAGCACTTTAACTGTTGTATGGTCCCTGTCTCGTAGTGACCTGGTGGGCCGCAGTGGATGAAATGACCTCAAAACACTTAGACCAGGAAATGCTGAAACCCTCTGAAGGCAAGATAGTGGATGTGATGGCTGCGCACCAAAGTACTGCCTTGAAAAAGCCTTTGGCAGAAGAGATTTTTTTATTTATTGCATTCTCTTATATACCATGCTATTCTGCATCAGTGCAGTTTACATTGAACAAACTGAAATTACATTGAACAGGGCATTATAACTTGGAGATAACTATTTTACAGGGAGCATGGGCTATGGAGGGTTAAGTGGCTTGCCCAAGACCACAAGGAGCACCTGTTGGACTAGAAACCCCAGTCCTTCTGGCCCAAGGTTGCTGTCCTCTAGTGGGATTTGAACCCCTGACCTTCTGGCCTGAAGTACCTTGCCCCAACCACTAGGCCACTCCTCCACATCAGATAACTGATGCAGTCATCAAAGCACTGTCTAACAAGTCTGAGGTAGTATTTGAAAAGCTGGGAGCAATGACTGGGGTCCTTGATGGTTTTGGCAAAAGACACGGAACAACGTGTGGCCCAAGTTAAGGATACGGCACAGGAAACCTCCCGGGAGATACTAAACTTTCAGCGGTAGGTATTCAATTCCAGAAACCTCACTAACCTCTATTTTAGCAGCCTTTCCATTAGTTTACTCACCATAGAGGACAGACTAACCATCCTGTAGTGCCCAACCTCATCCTTAGTTCCGCTTTTGTGTAAAGGGACCACATGTGCCTTTCTCCAGTGTTCTGGGACAACTACTACTACTATTAAACATCTATAAAGCGCTACAAGGCATACACCGTGCTGCACAAACACAGATAGAGACAGTTCCTACTCGTTAGAGCTTACAATCTAATGAAGACAGACAAGGCAAAAGTTAGGAATAAGGATAGAATAGGGAAGGTTAGGAAGACACAAGGGATCAGGATCCAAAGGCAAAGAGGTGAGCCTTTAACATAGATCTGAAAAGAAGCAGAGATGAAGCGTGACATACAGGCTCAGGAAGTTTCTTCCAGGCATAAGGAGCAGCAAGGTGAAAGGACCAAAGTATGGAGTTAGCAGTGGAAGAAAAGGGCAAAGAGAGGAGTAAGCTAGTAGAAGAGCGGAGTTCATGAGGAGGGGTGTAGGGTGAGAGAAGAGAGGAAAGATAGGAGCAGAAGAATGAAGGCATTTAAAGGTCAAAAGGAGGAGTTTGAATTAGATATGGAAATGAAAGGGAAGTCAATAAAGTGACTTGAGGAGGGGTTATATGGTAAATTGAGACTGGTGAAAGATTAGTCATGCAGCAGAGTTTAGAATAGATTGAAGGGGAGAGAGATGACTCAGAGGGAGAACAGCAAGAAGAAGGTTTCAGTAGTCAAGACGGGAAGTAATTAGAGAGTGGGCAAGTATTTTAGTAGTGTGTTCAGAGATTTGAAGGGACAAATTTTGTTAATGTTATAAAGAAAGAAATGACAGGTTTTAGCTATCTGTTGGATATGTGAGGAGAAGGAAAGGGAGGAATCAAAAATCACACCAAGGTTACGGGCTGAGGAAACAGGAAAGGCTGAGGAAGGGGAGAGGAAGGTTTAGGAGGAAAGATAAGAAGTTTGGTTTTCTTCATGTTTAGTTTCAAATGGCAGTGAGACATCCAGGTAGCTAAGTCAGAGAGACAGGCAGAGATACAAGCCTATAATATCAGAGAAATATCAGATTTAGAAAGATAGATCTGAGAATCATCAGCAAAAAGTGTTACTGAAATCTATGGGAAGAGATGAGAGCACCAAGGGATGTAGAGAGAGAAAAAGAGAGGGCCCAGAAAAGACCTTTGGGAAACACCTACTGAGAGTGGGATAGACGTAGAGGAGGAACCACTAGAACAAACACTGAAGGAGCTACTGGAGAGATAAGACTATTGGAGAGATGAGAGAACCAGGACAGAACAGAGCCCCTAAAGCAAAATTTCAAGGAGAATGCGGTGGTCAACAGTATCAAAAACAGCAGAAAGGTCAAGAAGGATAAGGATGGAGTAGGGACCCTTAGATTTAGCCAGGAACAAGTCAATGGAGACTTTGGCAAGAACCATTTCAGTAGAATTTAAGGAGTGAAAGCCAGACTTAAAAGGATCCAGAAGGACTTGAGCGTGCCATTGTCTTGAATTTCTTTCCTCTCAAAAAGTTTGGAAACAAAGGAAAGAGGTAAGATGAAGGTGATAGTTTGAAGGAGAGCTAGGATCAAGAGAAAGTAACTTGAGTAGGAATGACTATAACATGCTTGAAGGCTGCAGGGACAGTAGCAGTGGAGAGCGAGAGTTTGGGAATATGTGAGATGGAGGAGATGACAGTGGAGGAAATGGAGTTAGGATCAGAAGAGCAGGTAGTAAGTTTAGAGGAAGAAAGAAGAAAAGTTGCATCTTCAGAGACCATGGGTAAGGAAGAAAGGGTAATGGAGATTGATGGGAAAAGTTGGAAATTGAAAAAGGGGATGAGGGAAAGAGGGAAAGAAGTTGTTCTAGTGGGAAACTGGAGAGTAATCTTGTGGATTTTGTTATGGAAAAGCTAGGGTTTGTGCAGAGAGAGAAGGGGGGATTGGAGGGGTGGCACCTTGAGGAGAGAGTCAAGAGTAGAGAAAAGATGGCGGGGGTCAGAGGCAAGAAAATTAATCAGTTAGATATAATAGTTTTGCTTGGCAAGTGCTAAGGCTGACTGGAAGGAGAGCATGAATTTGAAGTGAAGAAAGTTGGAAAGGGAGTGAGATTAAGCCAAATGCGTTCAGCTGAACATGCAAAGGAGTGAAGATAGCAGGTAGTTGAGGACAACCAGGGCTGGGGTGTAGTAAGTCTCATGGAACATGGGATGGCTGGTGCAAGAGCATTTAAAGAGGAGGAGAGGGCAGTATTATAGGAAACTCTATAGCCTCATCAACAGATTTGGAAGACAAAGTGGAAGAAAGAGGTGAAGTCATTGGATCAATAGCATTGAGATTTCTATAAAGGTAAGAAGAGAGAGTGGGATTGAGGTGGGGAGTGATAAAGGGTAAAACTTAGGAGATGATGATCAGATAAGGGAAGAATCGAGAAACGGAAATTGGAGGGTAAACAGATAGTGAAGAAAACCAAGTCAAGGCAGTGACTACACTGAGTTGGAGCGGAAGAGCAAAAATAGAGATCAAAAGAGGAGGTAAAGAAAAGGAGTTTAGAAGCATACAGGCTTATTCCATCCCAGACGTACAGCCCCTCTGTACGTCTGGTTTAAACCGCATGTACAGAGGGGTCATGATTTTGATCCCGTGGGGCACATCTAGCATCGCGGGATCAGAATTGCGATCAGGCCTGTATGTGCAGGCCCAGACTGTGATTCAGCTCGGCCTGCACATACAGGCACTGCCCGACTAACACAGGGCTTTTAAATGGAGCCACGGAGCCATGGTGTCCGATTGCCATGGCACTGCGGCTCCATTTATTATTATTATTGAACATTTATAAAGCACTACCAGTCGTATGCAGCGCCGTACAAACATATAAGAGAGACAGTCCCTGTTCATCAGAGCTTACAATCTAATTAGACGAAACGCACACAGAGCAACAATCAAGTTAGGACAAACAAAGGTGTAGGTAAGAGTGGGTAGGGGAAAAGGAGATTAGGTGGGTCAGTGGGTTACATTATAGCAGCATTTACTACACACACAATATAACTATAAATACATTCCAAGCAGGCTGGGCATCATGGGTACATTACATTACAGGTTACATTCAGAAGATGCTAACATGGTGAGATTATGTGGTTGCATTGCCTCAGGTCTGATCTGTTCTTTGATGGAGTTGCTGGAGTGAGGAGGAGGAGGAAGCAAATATTCCAGAGTGCTGCGCCTAAGGGCCCTTTGGCATGGCCCTTTGGCATGGGCCTGCCAGACACGGGTGCGCCTTGTGTCATAAGGTAGCGCCATCAGAACCCATGGAAGTAGGGGATTGTGAGCAAAATGTAAGGGAAACTGACAGCTCAGGTTCACACATGGGGGAAGGTTGCTATGAGCAACAGATGAAAACAAAGCCACGTGGTGTTAGGGAACGCCCGAACAGAAAGGGAGCACAGAATTCATTAGAAAATGAAGAGTACCTGCATGGGGGCGGAGCCCAGGCTAACACCAATTTGAACGTACTTAAAAATCACTTACCAGAAGGTAGAAGAAGGGAGAGAGAAAGAGAGACGGAGAGAGAAGTAGTAGGAACTACAAGGGCTGTAGTTGGAACTACGGGAGAAGCATTAGGAACTGCTGAGCTTGAGAGCAGTGTCCGTGGAGCTGTGAGGACGGAGCCAAGGGGATTATCCAGAGCACAGGAGGTTGGTGATTCTCAGAGAAGCTGTTGGGAACAGCAGTGCACAGCCTCTCAATATCCCCAGGAGCGTTGCTGTAAGGCAAGCAGAGAAGGCAGTCCAACAGCCAAGGCTTTAAGATATAAATTACCTAACACCCGAAATGCAGAAGGGGAAAACTTTTACCCTGAAGCACATTTGAATCAGAGAAACACCGTGGAAAAGGGGCTTCCAAGCAGAGCCGTGCTTATCCAAGAGAACAGGAAATAGCAGTGCCTAAAGGTAGGCGTATTTACCCTAATAAGAGAGGTTTGCAATACCCTGACTTTCTATGCACGTACCAGGAGCTCTGTAGTTCTCAGGAACCCAACTACAGGAAATACGGTAGTTACCCATGGGCCACTAGTATAGTGGGGGAGGAGAGTGTTTTAACTCCCCGACAAGAACCTTATAACTTTAATGGCAGTTGGGAGCCAGAGGTTTACTCTGATGAAGAGGAGATGCAGATTGAACCTCCGACAGGTGCACCTACTCTTGCCATCTCGCTGGGCAGACTGGATGGACCATGCTGGTCTTTATCTGCCGTCAACTACTATGTTACTATGTTACTATGTTACTATGTTACTATGTTACTTGAAGAATCCTTAGAGGAAAATGAGATGGATTGCACGTACACATTATCTGATTGTATAGCATCCCTATGTTAAAAGCAGCCAGAACTGTTTATGAGAAGAAACAGGTGCCAGAGTTCTGTGAGTAAAAGGAACTGTTTTCTGTTACTTTTTGTTTCCTGGTTTAAATGCTGAAGAAAGCTAAGTTATGTTGAAAGTATTTTTCTTTAATTGTGTTATTAGACGAAGGGTCTGACCTGCTTTAAGTTCCACTGTTCTGAATCCACCCCGGACGGGGAATAAAGCCTGAGTTTAAACCTTACCCTCTGCTTCAACTACACTTCTTTGGCTAACGGTGAAAACTACAGGATCCAGAAGGCCTTGCTAAAGCCTTCATAGGAGCTCTAGCCATAAAAATACTGCCCCATCAAACGACCCAAGCCCTTTTTAGCCTCTGGGTACGTTAGTGGGTGACACTTGGAACACTTTGAATTTAAAGTCCATGTGGTGGGGAGCAGGGCACGCGGTTGGAATGACTGCTGTTAATCCATTGCTGCCTGAATGTGATTGGCAGGTGCAGGGGATGAGGCGGAGCTCCCGCTCACAGCCTCCGATACTGGCTTCAACCCTCCGCTGCTCTGATCACCGTTGGAATTTAAAAGCCGCGATCCTGGCTGCTGGAACTAACTGTGTATTCCGCACAGTCCGACCCCTGATTTGGTCTCCCAGGGCCAGGATTGGGCTGCGGAGAATACTCTCTGCCCCCTGCCACCCTTTCCCAGCCCCAGGCCCACTGATCCCTTTCATCCAGGGAAGTTATTCCGCCTCCGAGATAGAATATCTTCCCCGCACAAGTTGCTGGCTCTGGACGTACAAGGCCGACATTACAGTAGAATCGGCCTAGTATGTTCAGGGCTGGTGACCGCCCACTGCCTGCCCTAACTTTGCCCCAGATCCACCCCTTCCCTGCCCCCGTCTAACCTCCCTATACAAATGGCGGGGAGGTTAGACACCAGCGGGGAGGGTATGACATCCATCCTCGCTATTCATGGGACAAAATCAGGCCCATAGGGATTGGAGGGGTTATCAATATGAATATTGAAATCACCAAGAATGAGCAAGGGGGAAGAAGAATCTAGAAATAGAGATAGCTAGGCGTCAAAGTCAGTGAAAAGGTAGTGATGGACTTATCAGGGGGTCTATAAATAGCAGCTATTCGGAGAGGAAAGGATTGAAAAGGCGGATGGAATGGACTTCGAAGGAGGAAAAGAAATGTGACAGAGGAAGGAGAGGTTGGAATTGACAGGAAGGAGAAAGCAGAAACCCAAGACCACCACCATGTCAGTGGTAGGAGGAATGTGGGAAAACTGGTATCCACTGTGACAGAGGGCAGCAACTGAAGCAGTGTCATCAGGGAGGAGCCATGTTTCAGTAAAAGCTAGAAGACTAAAGAAATTAGAAATGAAAAGGTCATGCATAAAGGGGAGTTTATTAGAAATGGAATGTGCATTCCACAATGCACAAGAGAAAGGGGCAGAGTTGAGGAATAGAGATGAGATTAGAATGGTTAAGAGAGCAATGAGAATGATAGAGTTGTATGGGGGGGTGGGGGGGGAGGACCAGGGTTAGGATTAATATCACCAGAAGAAAGAAGGAGGAGAAGAGTAAGAAGCAGATGGGAGACGAAACAGCAGAAACAAAGATAAGGTATTTGAAGAGTGGAGGGAGAGGGAAGAATTAAAGGAAGAAAAAGATGGAGTTCAAGAGCAGAAGAAAAGGAGGAAGACAAGATTGCAGAAGAGAGATGCTGAGAAGTGAGAGGGAAATTAGGAGGGGTTATGAGGAAGCTGGTATGAGGGAAGAAGGTTAGGGATTAACAAAAATACAAGGAAAAAATAATGTGGAGCTATGAGGCGAGAAGAGGTGCAGGGAAACAGAGGAATTAATATAAAAATGCAGACTCTAAAGAAGCATTAAAAAGGTGAAACAATGGAGCCACTAGAACGTCCCTATGTTCCTTCAGCACTCTTGGATGTTTCCCATCCGGCCCCATTGCTTTGTATAACTTTAGTTTAGCTAGCTTCTCATGAACACAGTCTTCTGAAAATCGTTCAAGATCCGATTCACTTCTGTTCCTATTTGTCCATGTTTTCTGAGGTCCTGCTCATGTATTCACAAATGAAGGGCCAGGAACAGGACCTCAGTATTGACAAATAGGAATAGAAGTGAACTGGACCATGAACGATTTTCAGAATGTGTTCATAAGGAGCTAGTTAAACTAAAAGTAGACAAAGCAATGGGGCTGGATGGGATACATCCGAGAATGCTGAAGGAACTTAGGGAACTGCTTGCGGCTCCACTGTTTGACCTTTTCAATGCTCCTTTAGAGTCTGGCGTGGTCCCAGAAGAATGGAGAAAGGCACCTGTGGTCCTTTTACACAAAAGTGGAACTAAGGATGAGGTTAGGAACTACAGGTTGGTTAGTGTGACCTCTGTGGTGAGTAAACCAATGGAAAGGCTGCTAAAACAGAGGATAGTGAGGTTTCTGGAATCTAATGGATTGCAGGATTCAAGGCAGCACTGTCTTACAAGAGGCAGGTCTTATCAGACACCTCATTAATTTCTTTGACTGGGTGACCAGAGAGTTGGACCAAGGTAAAGATCTAGATGTGGTATACTTAGATTTCAGTAAAGCCTCTGTTCACACAGGTGATTTATAAATAAATTGAATGCCCTAGGGATGGACCCTAAAGTGACTGACTGGGTTAGAAATTGGTTGAGTGGGAGGTGACAGACTACAGATAAATGGCACTTACTCTGCGCATAAGGATGTTACTAGTGGTGGGCTGCAGGGATCTGTCCTTGGTCTGATTCTTTAACATTTTTGTAAGTAATATTGTGAAGGACTATTGGGTAAGGTTTGCCTCTTTGTGGATGATACCAAAATCTGCAATACAGTAGATACCCTGGAAGAAGTAGATAACATAAGAAGGGATCTAGCTACATTTGAAGAATGATTGAGAATTTGGCAGCTGAGATTTAACACTCAAAAAATGCAGGATCATACATCTGAGTTGCAAAATTCCAAGGGAGCTGTACAGTGTAGGGGGGGGGGGGGGTGAAGAGCTTCTGTCCATGAAAGAAGAGTGGGACCTGTCCTGATGATCTTAGGTGACTAAACAGATATAAAAGGTGATGGCAAAAGCCAGAAGGATGCTTGGTTGCATAGGAAGAGGAATGGCCAGCAGGAAGTAGGAGGTGATAGTGCCTCTGTATAAGTCTTTAGTGAGATCTAATTCTAGAGCATTGTGTGCAATTCTGGAGACTACATCTTCAAAAGGAAATAAACAGAATGGAGTTGGTGCAGAGGATGGCTACCAAAATGGTCAATAGGCTTCACTATAAAACATAAGGGGGAAAGTCTTAAAGATCTAAATGTGTATACTTTGGAAGAAAGAAGGGAGAGAGGAGATATGATAGAGATGTTTGAATACCTCAATGGCATAAATGCACAGGAGGACAGCCTCTTTCAACTGAAAGAAAGTTCTGTAATGAAGGAGCATAGGATGAAGGTGAAAGGAGATACTCAGGAGTAATTTGTGGAAATATTTCTTTATGGAAAGAGTGGTAGATGCGTGGAATAGTCTCCCAGTGGAGGTAGTAGAGACAAAAAACTGTATCTGTGCTTTCTTGAGAAAGCATGGGACAAATACAGAAGATCTCTAAAGGAAAAAGGATTATAGAGCTTAGTGGTTAATATGGAAGGGCAGACTGGATTGGCCATATGTTCTTTATCTAGCTTCAAAATTTCTAAAAAAGTTGAGAAGTTGGATGACTGAGAGAACAAAACTTGCCGAAACAACCTCTGGTTTGTTTGCATACCAGAATCAGTAAAAGATGCTGAACCACACACATAGTTCCACTAAGCCACTGTGGCATTTTGGTTAGGCCTCCTCCAGAAAAATGAGGGTTGTTTGCTTGTGGTCATTGCATGGTTTTTGAACTATCAGCGAAGGAGACAATACTGCGAGCTATACATCTGCAACAGGACGCTGTGTATGAAGGAAGCCGAATTTTGCTGTTTCAGGACTTCTCGGTACAACTAGTCGCATGCCATAAAGAATTTTTGAGACTATGCCAGAGGCTTTTTGCCACCAAAAATGTACTTGGCAGTATCCAGCTCATTCGAGGATTATGGTCAACAGGGCAGCTCATGTGTTCATGGAGGAGGCCACAGCGAGAGAGTTTGTGGACTCATTCCTTGCAAGTGATGGCGAAAGGCCCAGAGTGAAACATCAAACTGAGCAGGGCATAGCAGGGAAATGTGGAGTCATGGACATATACAGTATCAGCCCTCTCTGTCGACTTGTTTGGCCATGAGATTTGATTGCCTTCAAAGGGATTCTGAGCTGCTGGCAGTTGGCTGTGGAGGCTTGGACGCTGTATCCCTGTTGAGTGTGAGACATAGGGGACCTGTGGATCCATGTCTAAATTGTGGATTCCCACATAATTTTTGGTGACATGCAGGTAACCATAGAACTTCCTTGGCTTTGTGGCCTTCCAATTTAGAGGGGCCTTCTGGCTCTTGGCATTAGCAGTGTGTGGTGAAGCGCTGCACCCCATGGATTTTGCCTAAAGTGGGAGTTCCCTGTGTGATGGGGTTGGGTCATTTGGAGTGCTTGAGTTATTCAGTAATTCAGGGGGCTCATACGCCAAGTGAACAACCCAGGGGACAGACCTGCCTGAAAGAGAGGGATGGGTTGTTTTTATAGTCTTTCCCCTGTGCTTTGGCTGCATGACTCTGGTTGGAACTTTTGGGAGGTCTGATCGGGAATTTAACAGTGTGGTATATGATTAAATACTGTGCGGGGGAAGGAGGATACAGAACATGAAGAGGGAAGGCTACTCTGCCCTCTCTACCTGTCGTCGGGGTCGGAGTGGCGGGGGGGTTGCTGTCCTCTTTCGTTCCTCCTTGGCTTTTCAGGAGATTTCCTCCCCTGTCATTCACTATCCCGAATCTATCCTTCTTCGTTCTGATTCCTCCCCACCGATATATTTCTTCCTGGTCTATGCCCCCCCGCCCGCCCTATCAGGGCCTCGATGGGATTCCCTTGTTCAGACTTTCTCCGAACTCTTCCTCAGCTACCAGCATCTCTTGGTCTTAGGGGACTTTAATATTCATTTTGATTCCCCTCATTCCTCCCGCGACTCTTCCTTTCTTTCTCTCCTCTCTGATCTTTCTCTCCTACAGCACATTAACATGCCCACCCACTCCGCTGGTCACTCCTTGGACTTGGTCATATCTCATTCTTCTTCTCCTGTGGTCCCTACCTCCCTTCATTCCTTGCCTGTTCCTTGGTCTGACCATTTCTTCTTACTTTTCTCCATTCCCATTTCCCATTTCCCTCTCCCTCCGTTCAGAGTAGGACTCCCTCTGCCTCTCGTCTCGTTCGTCGTATTACACCCGCCACCCTTTCACAATTTCCATCTTCTGATTCCCTTTTCCCCTCAGATTTCCATCTGCTCCCTGTTGATCTCCAGGCCCAGTCCTGGGACACTACACTCACAGCTGCACTGGATCAGCTTGCCCCGTGCCAGCCTCTCCCCTCTCCCTCCCCTCAGCACCACTATCCTTTGTTTCATTCAGGCCTCTTCCTTCATCGTTCCTACCTGCACCGCGCCGAACGGCGCTGGCGTAGGCACCCCTCCCCCACCTCCCTAGCACACTTCTGTCACTGTCATTCACATTATCGTTCTCTACTACATTCCGCTAAGCGGGACTACTTTTCTTCTCGCATCTCCCTGTCGGCTAACTCTACTCGACAGCTTTATTCTGTCATCCGCTCTCTCTCTGCCTCCCATTCTCTCACCTCCCCGGCCCCTTCCCCGGTATCCCCTGATCCTGCTCTCCTGGCCTCATTCTTTGCCTCTAAAATCCAAAATCTCCGGTCACTTTTTCCCTCCTGCCCTCCCCCCTCTCTCCCTCTCCCCTTCCACCTATCTCCCCCCCTTCCTCCCCTTCTTCTAATTTCCCTTCCTTTTCCCATAAATGGTCTTCTTTTCAACCCGTGACTATGCCAGACCTCTTGAGGGTATACTCTTCAATCCGAAAGACCACCTGCATCTCTGATCCCATTCCCTCCCAATGGCTTCTGGACACTTCTTTGGCCCTCTCTCCTCTCATACTCTCCATTCTCAACAGCAGTTTATCCTCCGGCTCTTTCCCCACTGTCTGGAAGCACGCTGTTATCCGTCCCATCCTGAAAAAAGACTCTCTTGACCCGTCCTCCCTAGCCAACTGGCGCCCTATCTCAAATCTTCCCTTCCTTTCCAAGCTCCTCGAGAAACTGGTCTATGCACAACTTTCCTCTCATTTGGAAGCCACTTTGTCACTTCACCCCCGTCAATCCGGTTTTTATCCCAACCACAGCACTGAGTCTATCTTGCTCTCCTTTCTCAATGAAGTCCATGTCGCACACGACCAAGGCCGCATCTCTATTGCCGTTTCCTTAGATTTATCTGCTGCTTTCGACCTTGTAGATCACCCCACTCTTCTGACCCGCTTACACGACATTGGGCTCTCTGGCTCTGTTCTTTCTTGGTTTCACTCATTCCTCTCCCACCGAACCTTTTCTGTTTCCACAGGTTTTTTCCTCCTCTCCTCCCACTCCCCTCCCTTGTGGTGTCCCCCAGGGTTCTGTCCTTGCCCCCCTTCTGTTTAACATCTTTTTGGCCCCCCTCGCACTCCTAGTTCAGCAGCATAGTATTTCGGCCCACTATTATGCAGACGATATTATTCTTCTTCACCATACGGACCCTTCTGCCCCAGATCTTGCCCCCCTTAACTCCTGCCTGGCTTTAGTGTCCTCCTGGTTTTCCACTAATCTGTTGCACGTGAATCTCTCAAAGTCATTCGCTATTTGGTTTACTTTTGGTGCCCCAACTCCCCCTCTTGCCCCCACCTTGTCCTGTGCCCCACTACCGCTAGTTTCCTCCTTGCGTTATCTGGGAGTCACACTAGACTCTGCCCTATCCTTTAAAGACCATATTTCCACTGTTGTACAGCGATCCTTTTACACCTTACGTCAACTCCGTGCCCTCCGTCCCTTTATATCAGTCTCCTCCCTGTCTACACTGTTACTGTCCCTGGTTGTATCCCGCTTGGACTACTGCAATGTTGTCCTCGCCGGTCTCCCTCAAACCCAATTGCGAAGGTTACAACTAGTCCACCATACAGCTGCACGCAATCTCACTCACGCCTCCCACTTCGACCACATTACCCCCATCTTGATTCACCTACACTGGTTTCCCCTTGTTTACTGTATACAGTTCAAAATCCTTATTTATGTGCACAAAACCCTCCACACCGGTGTTCCCCTCTACCTTGCCAATTTAATACATCTTCATTCGTCTCATCGTTCCCTCAGATCAGTCCATTTGAACCGCATGTCCCTTCCCTCCCCCTCACAGGCTCATCTTGAGTCCACCCACTCCTCAGCATTTTTCTTTTTGGGTCCGCGACTCTAGAACTCGCTTCCCGTCGCCCTCCGTTTAGAACTCTCATATAAAACTTTTAAGGCTAAGCTGAAGTCCCACCTTTTTTGCACCGCTTTTAACCTTTCCCTTCCACCTGCTCCCCTTTCTCCCCCACCCCGCTGAACCTGAATGTACTTCCTGAATGTACTTAACTCTGTTTCGTCCTCCGCTGTATTGCTTGTCCCTTTACTCTATCTCTCCACCCTATCCTGTCTCTTCAATTTTTTGGCGTTCTTTTTCCTTTTTTCTTTTCAGCGGCCCATATATTTTATTATTGTACACCGCTCTGGTGCCACTGGTAAAGAGCGGTATATTAAATGTGCAAATAAAGATAAAGATAAAAGAAAAGGAGGGTACAGTGTGTGTTTTGAGGAAGGAAGGTGATAGTTTCTAAGTGTATATGGTTATACTGTATGTTCAGTATTGGTATGGTTGACAGAGGATGAGAGGGAGTATTAATGATTTGGGGTGGTAGCTCACAGCCTGTGATGGGGTGGAGGACAGGGAGGTCCCAAACACATGAGTATGTGGATCCATGGTGAAGGGGTGGTTGAGTCAACTGAGAGATAGTAGGGACATGGTATGGCTAGGTGGGGGAGAGGGTAACTGTATGGAGGGGACTGGGAGGGGTATGAATGCTCTGTTGGTTGATGGGGGTGAATAATGAATGAGGAGCCAATGAGTGAATGGAAATGTGGGTTTTGTAAGGCGGGGGGGGGGGTCATCCTCTGAGGACTGTTTGAGCTGCAATGTTGCTGAGTGCTAGAGAAGGAATAGGTTAAGCTGTGGATTGTGCCTTGGAATGCATGTAGTATTTATTTATTTATTTTATTTATATTCTCTTATATACCGCGCTATTCTGCATCAGTGCGGTTTACATTGAACAAACTGAAATTACATTGAACAGGGCATTATAACTTGGAGATAACTATTTTACAGGGAACATGGGCTATGGAGGGTTAAGTGGCTTGCCCAAGACCACAAGGAGCACCTGTGGGACTAGAAACCCCAGTCCTTCCGGCCCAAGGTTGCTGTCCTCTAGTGGGATTTGACCCCCTGACCTTCCGGCCTGAAGTACCTTGCCCCAACCACAAGGCCACTCCTCCACTCTGTATAGGGTCACTCATAAAAAGGCACAACGTTTTGAAAGCCCTTAGATGTCTTTGTGATCTGGACATCCGCATACATGTTTCATATAGGTGATACATTAAATAACTTTATGGAAATGGGTAACAGGGATAACATATGGAAAGCAGTGTGTATAAATGCCCGTAGCATGGGAAATAAGATCCCTGATGTTGAAGCTTTGGTGGGAGTGGCTGACTTGGATTTAGTGGCAGTTACAGAAACATGGTTCATAGAAAACCATGATTGGGATGTAACTATACCTGGCTATACTTTATTCAGAAAGGACAGGGTAGGATGTAGGGGAGGAGGAGTGGCACTATATGTAAGAACTACTATTAAAGCTTTGGAATTACAGAGCTTAAAAGGGAGAGGGGAGGCATTGTGGGTTAAACGAGAAAGAGGGAAAGAGAAATCTATTTACATTGGTGTGATATACAGACCTCCCTCACAAGAGGAAGAGGTGGACAGAGAGTTAATTGAAGACATGCACAACATTGCTAGGAAAGGAAAAGTGCTACTGATAGGAGATTTCAATATGCCAGATGTTGATTGGCACATTCCTGCTGCAGTATCATCTAGAAGTAAGGAGATCCTGGATTCTCTACAGGGAGAACTATTCAGGCATTTGGTAACAGACCCCACACGTGAAGGGGCCATACTGGACTTGGTGCTTACCAATGGTGAAAGTGTTTCTGATGTTGTAGTGGGAGATCATTTTGTATCCAGTGATCACCAGATGGTGTGGTTCAGTATTAGGACTAGGGCTGTTAGAATCCATTCAAAGGTGAGGATCTTAGACTTTAGGAAGACTAACTTTTCGAAGATGGGCCAATACCTCAGGGAGTCGTTAGTTGGATGGGAACAGCTGAGGGATGTAGAAAAACAGTAGGAAAAACTGAAAGGGGATATTTTAAGGGCAACCAACCTTTTTGTTAAAATGGTAAATAAAGGTAAAAGGAAAAGGAGACTGCTATGGTTTTCAAAAGAAGTAGCTGAAAAAGTGAAGAAAAACAGGGAGGCCTTCATGAAATACAAGAGATCACAGAGAGAGGAAGACAGGCATCTGTATTTGGAAAAAACTTAGAGAAGCTAGCAAAGTAGTCAAGAAGGCAAAGATTCAAAAGGAGGAGGAAATAGCCAATGCAATAAAATGGGGGGATAAGACATTTTTCAGATATATTAGTGAGAAGAGGAAGGGCAAGAGTGGTATTGTCAGACTCAAGGGTGCAGGGGAGGAATATGTAGAAGCTGATAAGGATAAAGCGGAATTGCTTAACAAATATTTTTGTTCTGTGTTCACAGATGAAGAACCAGGAGCAGGACCTCAGAAAACACCCACAAATAGGAACAGAAGCAAAGGACATCTTGAACAATTTTCAAAAGACTGTGTTCGTGAGAAACTATCTCAACTTAAAGTAGACAAAGCGATGGGACTGGATGGGATACACCCGAGAATACTGAGGGAACTTGGGGATGTTCTAGCAGCTCCACTGACTGACCTTTTTAATACCTCGTTGGAGTCGGGAGTGGTGCCAAAGGACTGGAGAGAGGCTCATGTGGTGCTTTTACACAAAAGCGGAAGTAAGGATGTGGTTGAAAACTACAGGCCGGTTAGTTTAACTTCGGTGGTGAGTAAATTGGAAACGCTGCTGAAAGAGAAAATAGTGAGGTTTCTGGAATCCAGTGGATTACAGGATCCGAGGCAGCATGGATTCACCTGAGGCAGGTCTTGTCAGACAAATCTGATTGATTTCTTTGACTGGGTGACCAGGGAGTTGGACCGAGGGAGAGCCCCAGATGTGGTGTATTTAGATTTCAGTAAAGCCTTTGACACTGTTCCTCACAGGCGACTTATAAACAAACTGAGCACCCTAGGGATGGACACTAAAGTTACTGCTTGGGTTAGAAATTGGTTGGGTGGGAGGCAACAAAGAGTACAAGTAAATGGAGCTCACTCTGAGGAGAAGGATGTTATCAGTCGTGTGACCCAGGGATCTGTCCATGGTCCGATTCTTTTTAACATCTTTGTTAGTGATATAGCGGAAGGGCTTTCAGGTAAGGTTTGCCTCTTTGCGGATGATACCAAAATCTGCAATAGAGTAGACACCCAGGAAGGGGTAGATAACATGAGGAGGGATCTAGCTAAGCTTGAAGAATGGTCTAGAATTTGGCAGTTGGGATTTAACGTTAAAAAACGTAAGGTCATGCATTTGGGCTGCAGCAATCCAAGGGAGCAATATAGTATAGGGGGTGAAGTACTTTTGTCCACTAATGAAGAGCGGGACCTAGGCGTGGTTGTGTCTGATGATCTTAAAGTAGCTAAACAGGTAGAAAAGGCGACGGCAAAAGCTAGAAGGATGCCTGGGTGCATACGGAGAGGAATGGATAGCAGAAAAAAGGAGGTGATAATGCCTCTGTATAAGTCTTTGATGCGACCTCATTTGGAGTATAGTGTGCAATTCTGGAGACCGCACCTTCAAAAGGATGTAAACAGGATGGAGTCGGTGCAGAGGGTGGCTACTAAAATGATTAGTGGTCTTCATTATAAAGCATATGAGGACAGACTGAAGGATCTTAATATGTACACCTTAGAGGAAAGGCGGGATAGAGGTGATATGATTGAGATGTTTAAATACCTCCGTGGCATAAATGTTCAGGGAGAGAGCCTCTTTCAATTGAAAGCAAGTTCTGCTATGAGGGGACATGGGATGAGGGTGAAGGGAGATAGATTCAGGAGTGATATGCGGAAATATTTCTTTACGGAAAGAGTAGTGGATCCGTGGAATAGTTTCCCAGTGGAGGTGGTAGAGATGTGGACAGTAACTGAATTCAAAAAAGCATGAGACAAACACAGAGGATCTCTAAAGGTAAAAAGGGGACTGTTGTAGTTGTTATGGAAGGACAGACTAGATAGGCCATGTGGTCTTTTTATGTCATCATATTTCTATGTTTCTATGTTTCTAGATGTCCAAATTGCAAATAAGGCTTCTAAAATGACCACTTTAGTATTGTCGCCACCTCCTGGCCGGGCGTATAGCCGGGCAGCAGGAGAGTGTCGTCTTGTTGTCCTTTGAATAAGGTTCACCAATATGGCCGCCAGCTAGGGCTGCTGGGTACTTTAGTTTACTTATTCTATCAGGCAAAGTAGTGTGACCACAAGTGGTTAGGCGAAACAGAGAATATTTTATTTTCTTGGGATTTTTCCCCTCGCATCAAATTTAACAGTGCTGAACTCAAAAATGGATTCTTCTCCAAAAACAAATAAAGCTCACAAGTTGTATTCACAGGTAGGTCAGTTTAAGCAGTTAACTTTGACACCGGAATTAGCTTTCAAAGCTCACGCTGTAAACTTTCTTTAAAGCAAGTTAACTTCACAGGAAGACTGTTTTACTCACAGCTTCCTCACATACAGACAGCTTCAAAATGTCCATTAAGTTTCATTTCACTTCAAGGCATATAGGAGAAACAGCTTGGCTTAAAACCTCCAGTTATTTTCCTTTGCTGTATCTCTCATTCAAACAAGCTTCATTACTTTAAACATTCATTCATTCACATGTGCTTAAGCTTCAGCACACCTCCGGCTTGTTTGCCCTACAAAATGAGCATTGTATTTCTGCAGGCTCATTACCATAAGATTCTACTTCCATCTCCTCTACAGATTCATTGCAGCAGTTCTCAGAGGGTACCTGGTCGTAGAGCTTACTACTCTGCTTCTGCAACAGTTCATTTAATTTTTCTAGCAATAGTTTCTTCTGCTCTATTTCTTCAGAGAGACTTAGATTAGGGAATGCAGACAAGCTATTCTCTCTACTTTTACAGCTTAGCTGGCTAGCTGAGTTACTTCCTCCAGTAGGATCTAACTCCTTCAACTTTCTCTTATGCAGGGACTCTGGAACGTACACTTGCCTGAACTCGGGGCCTCTTAGTTGTTCCACTCCTTCCTGCTCAAAGCCAGACTGCCTTCTCTCTTCAGATGCTTGTCTCCCTCGTGGCAATTTCTCTGTTAGCTGTGTCTGCCTTGGACCTGTTGCTCCTAGATCCCACAGCTCGTCTCTGCTCTTAGTTCCAGCTCTGCTCGAGCCTCCCAAGGCTCCTCTGCTGCTTTCTGGAGCTCCTCTCGAGACTCCTTTCCTTGCACTCGTGCCTGTCCTCGTGCCGGTTCCTGTTCCTCTTCTAACTGACTGCTCAAGCACAGCAGTTTTAAACTGATCTTTCCTAGGGACCATACCCTTCTCCCAGCACACGTGGGAGCTGCTAGGATTCCACCTAGCTCTGACGTGCTGACGTGGGCGGGGCTTGATGCTGGCTGTACTCTGACTCAGAGGTTCTTGGTTACTAGGGAAACCCTGAATGCTAGCATTTTTAAAGGAACAGGGTTCACTTTTCTGCCATTCCATTTCCTCTGAACTGCCTTCGTCATCACAGTATGCATGCAATTTATTGCAGCTAACCCTGCAGGAGTAGCCTAGTGGTTAGAGCAACTGCCTAATATCCAGACGATCAAGGATTTGATTCTCACTGGTGCTCCTTGTGAGCTTGGGCAAGTCATTTAACCTTCCATTACCTAGGAAGAAAAGGCCTGGCAATCTACTTCCGGTTATACATTGCCAAGAAACCCAGACATAATTTCCAGCTAACACAGTGAAGCATATAGGATGGATTCTAACCTGTTATGCCAAGATCAGTCCATTTCCACTCATTGCTTTCAAACAAAGCAATGACTTATTTGCTTATTTATTTCTAGGTTTTGCTACTGCCTTTTGGAGAAATATTGATGTGGTTTAGAATAAACTTCTAGTCAAATGCTTTACAAAGTATCATAATTTATTTGTGGGCTTCAATAAATTAAACATAATTTATCAATTTAGAAATGTATGAACAGGGGCTAGGTTAAGTATCTTTCCTCTTGTTTTACAGACTATGGTAAAACACAAGACAACACAGAGGTAATAATAATTGCAGTGACTGTGTCTGTTGCTGCCCTCCTCCTCCTCCTTCTCATTGTTCTGGTCATAATATGCTGCTGTAAGAAAAGACGAGAAGGTAAGTCTATTCTAGCTATTTCTAGATAAATCAAAATGTTGCATCATCCATATAAATGAATAAGGCATGAAGTTGGTTGCCTTCTATTTCCAGTTTAAAATACTCATGCTCCAATGCATTGAATTGCACTATCCTTTTGCACAGTGGTTTAGGCAAGATTTGCCTATAATAATCTTACTCCTCATGCAGTAAGAATTTTTAGTATGGGAAAATCAGTTATAAAAAGTACAAAAGAGCAGGGTGATGAACCACACTCTGGAATGGATTGCAGAAAATTTTAGCAGATTGTCCAGTGCTCCCTTCCTATATGGCCCATGTTTTGGCTGGTAGGAGCCTTCGCCAGGGGTAGTTGGACCTTTTTGAAGCTAAATTGGAAGCCTCTAGGATGGATGGAAGACTAGAGCAGTATATCTGTTTCTCCAGGACCAAACAGGAAGTCAGTCCTCACATATGGGTGACGTCGGCGCCGACGGAGCCCTCATGCAGAGCATTTCCCCAGCTTTCAAAGAAAGCCTTTGGGAATGCAGTGCACATGCGCAGTCCCCTTCCCGCCCAATGGTGCCATCTTGCTCAGTCTTCTTTTTTCCGCGGAGCCCGATGGACGTGTGTCATCACCCGGTAAAAAGTTGATTTTTCCTGCGTTGGATTCGTGGTTTTTGCCCGGTTCGAAGTAGTCCTCCACCATACGTAAAAGGTCCTCCTGAGAGGTGTGAAAGGTGCCGTCCTTGCCCTGCAGGGCCATCACCTCCTGACGCTGAACCCTCTCCCTGCAAGTTAGGAAGGGGTCTGGGGGGGAGACCCTACCGGCCGCACCCTCGAAGCAAAGGGAGGCGTGGCGATCGTAAAGCAGGCCACGGAGCTGGACGCGCACCTCCCCACCTCCTCCTGCGCTGGCCCTCGAGACACCAAACGATCCAGCGACCTCCGGATGACAGTGTAGGTGAGGTAGCGGGACCGAGCAATGGAGGTGCCCCGGGAGCGGAAGGGTTTGCAGGCACGCATCTTCACCTCATCCCACCAAGCACCACGGGAAGGGAAAATGCCCAACAGGGTCTCCTGGTCTGCGAGAAAGGCCAAGAACTCCTGGACCACCTCTGATGTAGCTAACAACTGCACATTCAGTTGCCACAGGCCAGGACCCCTGCTGAGCTCCTCGTGGGCCAGAAAGGACACGGAGAGGACGCAATGATCCGAAAAGTCAACCGCCTGCAGCTGCGGCGGGGAACACTCCACCCGAGCACTCACATATATCCGATCGATACGACTCCTGCAGGCCCCCTGGGAATAGGTGAAATCCGGTGACCGTGGAAAGGCCCGGTGATAAACATCTGCCAGATCTGCCGTCCCGGTCACCTCAACCCAAAAATGGCCATCGTAATGTGGAGGGCAATGCTCCCCCCCTCTGTCCTGACGCAAGGTGGTGGTGTTAAAATCCCCTGCCAGAACCACCAAATGAGAGGTGTGTAAGTAAGGGTGAATGACCCAAAAAAGGGCCTTCCGCTCCCACCTAGAATGGGGGCCATAGACCACCACGAAACGAAACCGGTGAGGCCCACAGTAGCCATCTAAGAGCAAACACCGGCCCTGCTCCAGTTCCCACACATACTGCACCTGAAATAGGTGAGACGTGAACAAAACCGCCACTCCTGCGTAGGGCTGAGCCGCAAGTGACCAGTACGAAGTACCCCACCTCCACTCCCGGTTTGCCCGATGAAGGCTAGCGAGGGAGGTGAGCCTGGTCTCCTGCAAAAATATGACATCCAGCCCACTCGTGGAAAGAAAATCATAGGCCGCAGCCCGCGCCTGGTCCGTCAAAATACTGTCCACATTGATGGTGGCGCACTAGAACGCAGGAGTGCACGCCATGCCTATTTCGGGTGCCGTGTCCCTTTCCTTCTCTTCTCACCAACCCCTTGATCCCCAGAATCCCGCTTGCAGGACAAGCCCGCAAGCTGGAGCAACTCGTTGGGGTCCACGTCGACCACCTCGAGGATCTCCTCATCCCCCTGTTCGACCCGGTCACCCCAGAGGGTGCTGGTGCCCCCGGGACCACCAGGCAAAGCTGTCGCAGGGGCAAGCCCAGCCCCCACGGGATGAGGGGGCACAAACAGGTCAGGGGTCGGAGGAATGACCTCCTCCGTGGGGTCCACCACCGGTGCCGCCTCCCCCTCCCCGGACAGAGACTGAGACAACATAACAGAGCCCACCCCCGTGGGGGAGGCCGGGACGGCCGGGTCAACAGGGGGCTCCTGCGAAGGCCCAGCACCCAACTGCAGAGGCAGAAGCCCGTCCTCCCTCACCCGTCCTGGCAGCTTCTCCAGGGCTACCACCGGAAGCCGGGCGCCAGTATCCACACTTTTTGGAGGACCCTGACTGCGGCGTGCCTTCGGTATCTTCTGAGGCCGCCGCTGAGGAAGAGGGGCCGCCTCCGCCGCTAACCGCACCAAACGCCGCACAGGGGGCCCTGCTCCACAGGCAAGCCCTCATTCGCCTCAGCCGCATCAGCAGCCAAGAAGATGAAACGGTTGATGTCCAACACGGGCTCTACATCCAGCAATGGGGATGTCTTCCGTTTCCTCCTCTTGGACTTGCTACCCTTAGAAGGGACAGTAGTCCATTCCGTAGGTGGCACCACCCGCGACCCCCTATCCTGTCGTGCAACATCTACCTCCACCACATCAACCCTTTCCTCCATCCTACCCAAATCCCCTCCCCCTGGTGGCTCCCTCGGCTCAGTGGCCTCCTCCACCCTAGGGCCCCCAGACTCCTCCTGCGGGAGAGGATCTTCCACACCCTCCTCCCGCACAGGAGCCCGAGGTGGGTCGACGACATCCCCCCCCGGTTCATTGTGTGACGCGGAGGGGCAGCGGGCAAAGGGGTGGCCCAACTCCCCACAAAGGTTGCACCGGATGAGCAAACACCCGGCCGAGGCGTGACCCCGTCCACCACAACGGGTGCAGACCTGCTCGGGACAGTTCATGCTCAGATGCCTGAATGAGCCACAACGATGACACTCACGAGGTTGCCTGGGGTAATAGCACAAGATGCGATCCCGACCGAGGAAACCGGCCGAGGGCACGTGCTGCACGACGTTACCCACCTCACGCAGATGGATCCTACCCTTCCACGACCCATCCCACACCCCGAGGGGCCCAGAGCCCTTAACCAGGGGTGCGAGAAGCACCGCGTGGCGCGACAACCAGAATTGTATATCCTGCCCTGGGAGCGACTCATTCCTAACCAGGATGGTCACAGGTACCGCCCCCTGATGAGAGACAGGCACAACGCGAAAGTTGACCCACCCCCCCCTGCCCCCTCTGCTGCTGGTATCGGTCCCAGAAGAGCTCCAGCCCCCGTCGCAGCATGAAACTAACATCATACTCGATGGTGTTGTTCATGTGGATGAAGGCATAGAGATCTCCCGGGAGAAACCCCAGCCCAAGGACCATCCTCAAGACATTTTCCCTGGCTGGAGGGGGCCCCTCTCCGGCCCACCGGATCTGCGCCACGTTGCGCCGTCGGACCTCACCCCCTGCCCCATGGAATACCCCCCACCCCCCTCCCCAACAGTAGAACCCCTCCTCGGGGGAATCCCCCCACCTCCTACCCCACTGGATTGCCGCCCTGACCCCCTCAGGGCCTCCGCGAAGGTACAGGAGGACCCTGACCCAGTAGCAGCAACCTCCACCACCCCCGCCTGTATCCCAGAGGCCCACGAGGCCGACCCCTGTGAGGGCCCAGAGCCCCCAGCCTCCAGCAACCGGGAGTCAGTGGGACTGGGGACCAACTGAACCAACTTGGAGTCCGGGATACTACCCTCTCCTGCCCCCCTGGGACCCGATTTGCATCCCCATCCCCCCTCCCTCGATGCCTGCCGTCTGGACTCCAGGACTCCCTCAATTTGTAAAACCCTTGCGGCCACCTCCTGCTCCTCTGGGCCCTCCAGGGCCAACAGGAGAGCCGTCTGAAGTTCCTCTTCTGTAAGGCCCTGGAGACCCACAATCCCTTCCACATGGCCGCTCCCCGTTCCCTCATTCATAGCCCCTGGCGGGGACTCGTCATCCAGAACAGATGGAGTTTCAAGGACCAAAACAGGGGAGGGCGCAGCCTCACCCTGCTCTGCCAGATCCCGCACCTCACCGTCACTCCCCCACCAACTCCCCAGGCGGTGCATCAGCACCCACCACCCCTTCAGCCAACCCCTCCATAGACCGGACCAATGGATCGCCACCTACAGGGACAGATCCCGGAGACTGTAAAGGAGCAGCAGTGACCCCTCCCGAAAGCAATCCTGGAACCATCCCCCCAACCTGGGCCCCCCCAGGGATCCCTGGCAACAGAATAGGGACTCCCGCTCCCCCCCCCAACTCCCCCCACCCAACCCCAGTTCCTACCGTACTGCTGGTATGACAGCCATCACTCCGAGCCCCGCCAAGGTGTAAATCAGCAGCCCGGGCTCCAGCAGGGGGCGCCATCCCGCGAGCCGGGCTTCCCTCTACCCCCTTGGCACCTTGGGATGCAGCAGAACCAGCCAGCCCCAGCCGCGGGGACCGCTGGTCTGACCGGCTGCATCCCGCGGCGTGTGCATCCTGCAGCATTGCTCCACATAATCCAGATGGCACAGAAATGTTCTTCTCACCCCCCGACGGGGGCTCAACGAAGGGGGAGCCGCTCCGCTCCAACCCCTCCCCCCTCCTGGCCCCCTCCCGGCGCCCGACAGCCACTTCCGGGAACGCCGGACGGCCAACTCGCAGCCGTCGGGACACCGGAAGAGAAGCCTGCGAAGGGGAGCCCCAGCAAAAGGATTCCCCCCCAGTTGTAGCCTGCAGCACAGCTCTCTTCCGAACCTCTGCAGTAGAAGCAGCAGCAACCCGGCGGCCATTTTGAATAGCATCCGGGGAGTCGCGGCGGTGCCGAGTGTGTAAAGGCAAGGAAAAGGAAGCCTGATGCAAGATGTCAGTTTGGAAACCTCGGGGGACCTGCAACGATCCTGCCATTGACGGATTCGAAGCCTCCCGCAACGATCCTGAAGCAAACTTGATGCCGGCGCCACACTTCCGGGCCGACCCGGAAGTGACATCGGAAACCCCCCGGCGGTCATCTTGCTGACACGCTGCAGCCGGGGAAAGCCCTGCAGACTGCTCCTCCTCCGGGAAAACCCCCTGCACTCGATCCGGATTGGTCGCTGGAGTGATGTCATCGTACAGGACGGTCCGGCGGCCATCTTGGGGAATCTCGGCAGTGAAACTCGATGTCGGCAGCCCTTGAAATGATAGCGAAACAGCTCCAACCTGGTGCGGATCAGCTCTCCCACCTCTGGCCTCTCGATCCAGCCCACCAACAGCAACAGGGACTACAGCTCCAGGGGCAGCCATTGGAAACGCCGGCCCTCCTCCAGCTACTGCACGCTGACCCGGAGCTCCTCCCACAGACGCCGAAGCGCCATCTTGGAGCCCCGCAGGCTGCAGGGGGAGAACACTGGCAGCCCGCCGACCATCGGGGATGACGGCCTCCCAGGAACCAGGGCCCTCCGGAGCCGACGACCGGCCAACTCCAGCCCAGTAAGTACCTCCAAAGAAAGGATTTCCACCCTCTGCATGCCAACTCTCCCTTCTTTGATCGTTTGCAGGCAGGAACAGCAATGGCGGGTACCGAGACTCCTGCACCCTACCGGCCCCTGAGGGCCCCCCCCAGACTGCAGCACTGATATCTGCCCAGCGATCTCAATGCTGGTAGATCTCCGCGAGGGACCCACATCCCTGGGCCTTCAAGTAAGCCACCCAGCGGTGCTTACCCTTCAGGGCCCGCTTCACTTCTTTGACTTGTTGGCGGTACTCCAGCCAGCCCTCTACAGGCACCAGGGCCTGCATGCTCTCCAGATGGGAGAGCCGGGCCTGCAGCAGGGTCGCCTCCTCCTGGAGGCCCTGAAGCATCCTCACCGCAGCCACCACTTCCTCCGGAGCCCTCGCGGGCCCCGGGAAAGGTGGTGGGCCCATCCCCTCAGCCTCATCCTCACTGGAGGAGGTAGAGGCCTCCTCCAGGACCCGAGGCGGAGGGGGAACCCCACCACCACCAGCACTGCCCCGGTGGCTTGTAACAGAGCTCCAGGGCCCCCCCAGGGCCTCCCCCTGCCACCACCCGGCCTCCACACCCTTACCGGGCAGGCAAAGCGGGCCCTCTCCAGGAGGCGGCTGGCCCAGCCCCCGGGGCGTGTGGGTCCCCCCCACCAGCCCATCGCAGTCCTACCTTGGTCAATGGGGGCCCCCGTCTGGGGCACCGATCCCAGGGAAGAACCCGGCTCCAAAACAGCAGGCAGGGGCCCACCAGGCTTGGCAGGCCCCTGGGCCTGGGCCTCTCCCGCCGGAGGCGGCCCAGGACCCGACATCCTGGCTCAGGCAAGAGCAGTACCCAAGTCCCCAGCAGGAGCTCCTGAGACACGAACCACCCTCAGAGACAGCAGAACAGGAAGTGACAAGAGTCAGGTGAAAGGATGGGGGAAATTTTTAATTAGAAAACATGCAACAGATACAAAAGCAAATGAAAAACAGAAAAACCCAAAACAGTCCCAGACCCCCCAAAAACCCCCACCCACCCCGACAAAGCATAGACAGGGAACCAACCCCCCCCCCCCGTGACCCACCCCAACCCACCACCACACCCGGCAAAACAACCCTCCGTGCCCAACCCCTCTCCCAACAGCAGCACAAACAAGTCCAATGGCAGTCCAATGAAAGTCCAATGCCCGTAAGTCCTAGTTCCCCCAAAAACCCCACCCACCCCAACAAAAGCAGGATGCAAAACTGTCCATGTCCAGCCTGGACCCCCCAAAATCCCCATCCACCCCAACAAAACAAGGGTCAGCAATAAACATAACATTGCACCCCAACCAAAACCCACCCCCCAACAATACCCAACAAAACCTTACAATAAACACATGACAACCCACAAACCCCCACCCCCACCCACATCCCCCTTCAGGAATCCCGCAATAAACATCCAAACCCCACGTCCCCCATCCCAACATCACCCAAGAACCCCCTCCCCACCTATACCACCCATCTCAAATGAAAAATACCCACCCTACACAAACATAAGCAACAAAAAGGCATCCCCTGGCCCGTTTCCCAACAAAGGCCCACAGAAAGAAATCAAAGAAAAACAACTAAGCAATATAAACTAGACCAAAACAAAACAAGAATAAGCTAGCGATGCTGGATGGTGGAGCAGGATGCACGGAGGAGTGATGGCTCTCTGTGTCAACCCCCCCCCCCCCCATGAACCAGAGGATTACCATCCTAGCCCTCCCCCCCCCCCCGGATTCACGGGGGACGGAGGGTGAGGTGACGCCACAGACGCTCCCAACGATGGGCCTCCACCACCCTCCTTTCGCGTTGCGCCATGCCGGACACGTCCTCCAAAATGTCCCGCACCACCTCGTCGAGGGGCAGGACCAACCCCCAGGCCGAGACATAACCGCGCGCCCGCCACAGGTGGTAGCACACTACAACCGTGATGAGATAGAAGGTTCCAGAGTCCTGCCTTGGGGGAAAGGACCAGGCCCCGTACACCCACTCCGCATACGTAAGGAGGGAAAGATCATGCAGGTGAAGGGCAGCGGACACCAACCGGCAGGCCTCCACGTTAAAGGGGCACTGCCGGAGGAAATGGTCCATGGTCTCCGTCTGCTCCTCACACCCCGCCCTCGGAAAGTTCCGCTCAGCCTGTGACCTGTACTTGAGGTTGTCCCTCACGTACAAACGCCCGTGGAAAGACAACCAGGCCACATCCCGAACTTTCTTCGGCAGCCGAGGGGAGTTCAACTGCCGAAGGCCCCGCTGCATCACATCCGCCGGACAGTCCCGCAGGGCCCACCGTGGTTGAAAGTGGGAGGCGAGAACCATCCGATACAATCCTTTCCGCCCTTGAGCTAGGGCGAGCGGGTCGGTCACCCCCCACCGCCGAATGAGCCCCACCATCTGAAAAACATACGATGGGGCCTGTTCCCTGCTCCAACGCACATGTGGGACCGAGGACGCTCCCTCCCACTGCTCCCAGAAGTGAGAAAACCATGCCCGGTAGGAGGCCACCCACCAAACCCCACCCCCCTCCCGTATCCGATTCAGGTGAAACGCCATAGAAAAAACGGACAAAAAGACAAAGGGGTGCAACATACCCAAACCGCCCTGCTCCCGGCCCAGGCAAACAATGTTGCGCTGGACAGGGTTCATGCGGTTACCCCACAAGAAACAGAAAAAGACAGCACAGACAGACGCCTCACAGGACGACGGAAGAACGAAGACCATGGCTACGTGCAGAAAGAGGGGAAGCAGAAACGTCCCGAGGAGTTTGACCTTCTCCTCGAACGTATACCTCCGCCCCCTCCACCGCAGCACCCTACACCATGCATTCTCAACACAACGATCCCAATTGGACACCGCACAGTCCTCCGATCCGAAGATGAGGCCCAAAACGCGGACCTCCCCCAAAGGAGGAGGAAAGGGGGCGCAGGAAGGTGGGGAGGCCTCCGAGGGTCCCAACCACAGCGTCTGGCACTTGCTGTGGTTAACAACAGAGTGAGCTACCTCCGAGTACTCCTCCACGGCCTCCCGCAGGGCCTCCACCCCCTCAGTGCCGTCCACGTAAACTGAGATATCGTCAGCGTAGGCCACGACGGACACCGGAGACGCACCAGGCACCTCCAGGCCTCGCAACCCACCCGAGGACAATCTCCTGAGGAAGGGGTCGAGGGAGAAAACATACAGCAGGGGGCTCAAAGGGCACCCCTGCCGCACCCCCGAGGCGACACGAAAAGGCCGTCCGAGCCACCCGTTGATAAACGGGAAGCTCACCCCCCCTCGGTACAGCACCTGCAAGACGAAGAGGAAACCTGCGGGGAGGCCGAAGTACTGAAGCACCACCCACAGGTACCGGTGATTGACCCGGTCAAAAGCCTTGGACTGATCCAAGGAGACCAACCAGTGGTCCCGTTGAATAGACCGGCCTCTCTCGACCATCTCCCAGACCGTGACGGCGGCGTCCAGAACCCCTCTCCCCTGAACCGAATAATACTGGGACGGTGACAGCAAAACACCCGACACCTCCACCAGTCGGTTGGCCAAACACTTGGCCATGATCTTCCGGTCCGCGTTCAACAGAGAGAGCGGCCGCCAACAGTCCAAAGAGCTATCGTCCGTTCCCTTGGAGAACAGCAACAGGACAGACTCGCGAAATGACCGCGGGAGAAACCCCGTATCCATGATCTCCTGGAACAGGGAGGTCAGGATGGGGGCCAGCTGGGCGATGAAAGTGCGATAGAACTCCACCGGGAGCCCATCGCGCCCAGGCACCTTCCCTAACAGCATGGCACGAATCGCCCTCTCTACCTCCACCTGCTGAATCGGAGCAGCTAGTGCATCTACCTGCGCCTGAACCGCAGCCAAATACACTGGGGGAAGGCCCAAGTACTCTCGGATACGTGTGAGGTCCACGGGACGATCCCCAAACAAGTCCGAAAAGTATTCCCCCACCATATGTAAAAGGTCCTCCTGAGAGGTGTGAAAGGTGCCATCCTCGCCCCGCAGGGCCATCACCTCCCTACGCCGAACCCTCTCCCTGCAAGTTAGGAAGGGGTCTGGGGGGGGAGACCCTACCGGCCGCCCCCTCGAAGCAAAGGTAGGCGTGGCGATTGTAAAGCAGGCCACGGAGCTGGACGCGCACCTCCTCCACCTCCTCCCGCGCTGCCCCTCGAGACACCAAACGATCCAGCGACCTCCGGAGGACAGTATAAGTGAGGTAGCGGGACCGAGCAATGGAGGTGCCCCGGGAGCGGAAGAGTTCGCGGGCACGCGTCTTCACCTCATCCCACCAAGCGCCACGGGAAGGGAAAATGCCCAACAGGGTCTCCTGGTCTGCGAGAAAGGCCAAGAACTCCTGGACCACCTCTGATGTAGCTAACAACTGCACATTCAGTCGCCACAGGCCAGGACCCCTGCTGAGCTCCTCATGGGCCAGAAAGGACACGGAGAGGACGCAATGATCCGAAAAGTCAACTGCCTGCAGCTGCGGCGGGGAACACTCCACCCGAGCACTCACATATATCCGATCGATACGACTCCTGCAGGCCCCCCGGGAATAGGTGAAACCCGGCGACCGTGGAAAGGCCCGGTGGTAAACGTCCGCCAGATCAGCCGTCCGGGTCACCTCAGCCAAAAAATGGCCATCGTAATGTGGAGGGCAATGCTCCCCCCCTCGGTCCTGATGCAGGGTGGTGGTGTTAAAATCCCCTGCCAGAACCACCAAACGAGAGGTGTGTAAGTAAGGGCGAATGACCCGAAAGAGGGCCTTCCACTCCCACCTAGACTGGGGGCCATAGACCACCACGAAACGAAACCGGTGAGGCCCACAGTAGCCGTCTAAGAGCAAACACCGGCCCTGCTCCAGTTCCCACACATACTGCACCTGAAATAGGTGAGACGTGAACAAAACCGCCACTCCTGCGTAGGGCTGAGCCGCAAGGGACCAGTACGAAGGACCCCACCTCCACTCCCGCTTGGCCCGATGAAGGCTAGCGAGCGAGGTGAGCCTGGTCTCCTGCAAAAAGATGACATCCAGCCCACTCGTGGAAAGAAAATCATAGGCCGCAGCCCGCGCCTGGTCCGTCAAAATACTGTCCACGTTGATAGTGGCGCACGAGAACGCAGGA
Source organism: Ichthyophis bannanicus (assembly GCA_033557465.1). NCBI lineage: Eukaryota > Metazoa > Chordata > Amphibia > Gymnophiona > Ichthyophiidae > Ichthyophis > Ichthyophis bannanicus. Next base: position 1,830,696,385 of record CM066032.1, on the reverse strand, counting down.
GTGCACGCCATGCCTATTTCGAGTGCTGTGTCCCCTTCCTCCTCTTCTCACCAGCCCCGTGATCCCCAGAATCCCGCTTGCAGGACAAGCCCGCAAGCTGGAGCAACTCATTGGGGTCCACGTCGACCACCTCGAGGATCTCCTCGTCCTCCTGTTCGACCCGGTCACCCCAGTGGGTGCTGGTGCCCCCGGGACCACCAGGCAAAGCTGTCGCAAGGGCAAGCCCAGCCCCCACGGGATGAGGGGGCACAAACAGGTCAGGGGTCAGAGGAATGACCTCCTCCGTGGGGTCCACCACTGGTGCCGCCGCCCCCTCCCCGTCCCCAGACAGAGACTGAGACAACAGAACAGTGCCCACCCCCGCGGGGGAGGCCAGGACGGCCGGGTCATCAGGGGGCTCCTGCGAAGGCCCAGCACCCAACTGTGGAGGCAGGAGCCCGTCCTCCCTCACCCGTTCCGGCAGCTTCTCCAGGGCTACCACCGGAAGCCGGGCGCCAGTATCCATACTTTTTGGAGGACCCTGACCGCGGCGGGCCTTCGGTATTTTCTGAGGCCGCCGCTGAGGAAGAGTGGCCGCCTCCGCCGTTAACCGCACTGAGCGCCGCACAGGGGGCCCTGCCTCCACAGGCAAGCCCTCATCCGCCTCAGCCGCTTCAGTAGCCAAGAAGACGAAACGGTTGATGTCCAACACGGGCTCTACATCCAGCAATGGGGATGTCTCCCGTTTCTTCCTCTTGGACTTGCCGCCCTTAGAAGGGACAGTAGTCCATTCCGTAGGCGGCACCACCCGCAACCCCCTATCCTGTTGTGCAACATCAACCTCCACCACATCAACCCTCTCCGCCATCCTACCCAAATCCCCTCCCCCGGGTGGCTCCCTCGGCTCAGTGGCCTCCTTCACCCAAGGGCCCCCAGACTCCTCCTGCGGGAGAGGATCCTCCACACCCTCCTCCCGCACAGGAGGCCGAGGTGGGGCAACGACATCCCCCCCCCGGTCCATTGTGTGACGCGGAGGGGCAGCAGGCAAAGGGGTGGCCCAACTCCCCGCAAAGGTTGCATCGGATGAACAAACAACCGGCCGAGGCGTGACCCCGTCCACCACAACGGGTGCAGACCTGCTCGGAACAGTTCATGCTCAGATGCCTGAATGAGCCACAACGGTGACACTCGCGAGGTTGCCCGGGGTAGTAGCACAAGATGCGATCCCGACCGAGGAAAGCGGCCGAGGACACGTGCTGCACGACATTGCCCATCTCACGCAAACGGATCCTACCCTTCCACGACCCGTCCCACACCCCTAGGGGCCCAGCGCCCTTAACCAGGGGTGCGAGAAGCACCGCATGACTCGACAACCAAAACTGGATGTCCTGCCCTGGGACCGACTCATTCCTAACCAGGATGGTCACAGGTACCACCCCCTGGCGAGAGATAGGCACAACATGAAAGTTGACCCACCCCCCCTGCCCCCTCTGCTGCTGGTATCTGTCCCAGAAGACCTCCAGCCCCCGTCGCAGCATGAAGCTCACATCGTATTCCACGGTGTTGCTCATGTGGATGAAGGCGTACAAGTCCCCTGGGAGAAACCCCAGCCCAAGGACCATCCTGAGGACCTCCTCCCTGGCCGGAGGGGGCCCCTCCCCGGCCCACCGGATCTGCGCCACATTGCGGCGCCTGGTCTCACCCCCCCCCTCCACGCAATCCACCCCCACCCCCTCCCCCGCAGAGGAACCCCTCCTATGGGCAACCCCCCCAACCCCTCCCAGAGATGCAGACCCCACAGGCCCCTTCAGGGCTTCTGCAAATGTGCGAGAGTGCCCTGCCGGAGTAGCAAAAGAACTCCCCTCCTGCCCCTGCGACCCTGAGACCCGGGAGGCGGGCCCCTGGGAAGACCCCTGCGATATCCCCGGATCCCGAACCACCAACAACTGCGAGTCGTTGGGGCTGGGGACCACCAATGGGGCCAAAGCCGAGGCAGGGAGACTCCCCAACCTCCCCTCCTGTGACCCACCTCGTACCCCCCCCTCCCCCAAGGCCCCCTGCCGGGACTCCAATAACCGCTCAATATGTAAAGCCCGAGCTGCTCCCTCCTGTTCATCCGGACTGCCCAAAGCCAACAGCAAGGCAGTCTGGATTTCTTCTTCCGTGAGGCCCTCCAGGCCCACAATCCCCCCACCATCCTCGACCCCCCCTCCTAATCCCGAGGCCGCAACCTGGGTTTCCCCCACCACCACAGGAAAGGCTGCGGACCCTCCCCCACTTTCCTCCTCCCCTACCTCCCCTGGGTGACCGCCAACCTCCTCGGCCCCCCCCAGCCACCTCCATACCCTCAGGCCCACCAGAGACCTCCACCCCCGCCAAAGGTCATACTGGCGGAGCCTCACACCCCTCCCCAGCCAAACCAAGACCCCGACTCTCCTGCACAACCACATTAACCCCCTCCAAGGTGATGCCTTGGGTCAGCCCCCCAGCCTCTGGGTCCCCCGGGGCCCCCGGGAGCAAGGCAAGACCCCCCGACCCCCCTCCCCGCTCCCCCCCCCACTTCCTCAAGACTTACCTGGCCTCCAGTGCCCCTAGAGGACCCAGACCGTGGCCGCTGCTGTCTCTGCAGAGTCCGGGAAGAGGATTCCCCTGCCCTGGCTCCAGCGGGGACTTCCGTCCCACGAGCCGGGCCTCCTGCATCCTCCCCCCCACCGTGAGAGGCGGCCTGACCAGGCAGCCCCAATGGAGGGGGTCCCTGGGTGGCCAGGCTGCATCCCAAGCGCTCCGTGCATCGGGCTCCACAACTTGCAGCAAGGGACAAACAGCAGCAGGAGCTGACATCCTCGGTCCCTCTGATGGCAGTGCAGCGAATCCGGACCAGCTCCAAGGCTCCCCCGACCCCCGCTGACGAGACTTCCGAGATGTTGAGGACGCCAAGGGGCCAACGCGGCCGTCGGTAGAACCGAGCAGGGGGGCAGCACGCAAAAGGGGAACCTCCAAGACAGCTCCAACGCCGGCAGCCGGTTTCCGGAGGCCACCGGAAATGACGACATCCCGGCGGCCATCTTGATTGTAGTCTCAACGCTGCTGAACGGGGACGCCCGATGAAGGAGGCGAAAAAGCATCGATCAGACCCCCCCCAGCCGGGGGGAGCCCGGCGAAGGTCCCAAAAGACCCCCTCCGATCTCCCTCAAACAAAACGGGGGCAGCAGCAGACAGGGCGCCAAACGTCCAGGCCAACCCGGAAGTGACGGCACAGCTCCTCCGGCGGCCATCTTGGTGAGGAGAGGGGGCTGGGGGAAGCCCGGGAAACACCACCACTGCTGGGGCAGCCCCCTGCTGATTGGCCATCGGGAAGCGGACGTCAGATGGAGGGACGTCACAGTCAGCACCGGCCCAGCGGCCATCTTGGGGAATCCCGGCAGCTGATTCCAACGTCAGAGGAGCCTCTAAACTAGGCGAAAAGACTTGCCAAGGGTGGGGATCAGCTCCGCTCCTCTTCTGTGCTCCAACCACATCCTCCTTGCCAGGAACCGCCTTTTTCGCCCGCGCCACCACAGGGACAGGCACAGCAACTTCCAGAGGTGCAGGGCCGGCCGAAACCACGCCCCCAAACGCCGAGGCGCCATCTTTGAGCAGGGGCTGCAGCATGGAAGGGAACGCTGCTCCACCATCCACCGACTCCACAGCCAAACTCCGGGGATCCACGACCTCCTTCCGGTAAGTGGGATCTGTCTCCAAAAGGACTGGGGGGACACGCGAGGCCGGTACCCTCCTTGCAGTTATCTTCCCAGCAGCCTGAAACTCCAAAGGGAGATAGCGAGCCCCAGCCTGCCTGCCCACCCCCGAGGGCCCCCCCAGGACTGCGGCACCGAGAGCAGCCCAGCGATCTTGATGCCGGTAAATCTCCGCGAGGGACCCACATCCCTGAGCCCTCAAATAAGCCACCCAGCGGTGCTTACCCTTCAGGGCCCGCTTCACCTCTCTCACTTGCCGGCAGTACTCTGGCCAGCCCTCTACAGGCACCAGGGCCTGCATGCTCTCAAGGTGGGAGAGCTGGGCCAGCAGCAGGGTCGCCTCCTCCTGGAGGCCCTGAAGCATCCGTACTGCAGCCATCACTTCCTCCGGAGCCCTTGTGGGCCCCGGGAAAGGTGGCGGGTCCATCCCCTCAGCCTCATCCTCACTAGAGGAGGTAGAGACCTCCTCCAGGACCCGAGGCGGAGGGAGAATGCCACCACCACCACCAGCACTGCCCCGGCGGCTCGCAACAGAGCTCCAGGGCCCCCCCAGGGCCTCCCCCTGCCACCACCCAGCCTCCACACCCGTACTAGGCAAGCAAAGCGGGCCCTCTCCAGGAGGCGGCTGGCCCAGCCCCCCGGGCGTGTGGGTCCCTCCCCACCGGCCCATCGCAGTCCTACCTCCGTCAATGGGGGCCCCCGTCGGGGGCACCGATCCCAAGGCAGAACCAGGCTCCAAAAGAGCAGGCAGGGGCCCACCAGGCTTGGCAGGCCCCTGGGCCTGGGCCTCTCCCGCCGGAGGCGGCCCAGGACCCGACATCCTGGCTCAGGCAAGCAGGCAGGACCCAATTCCCCAGCAGGAGCTCAGGAAACACCAACCTCCCTCAGAGACTGCTCAAACAGGAAGTCAGGTGACAGGATGGGGGAAATTTTTAATTAGAAAACATGCAACAGATACAAAAGCAAATGAAAAACACACAAACCCAAAACAGTCCCAGACCCCCCAAAAACCCCCACCCACCCCGACAAAGCATAGACAGGGAACCAACCTCCCCCCCCCGTGACCCACCCCAACCCACCACCACACCCGGCAAAACAACCCTCTGTGCCCAACCCCTCTCCCAACAGCAACCCAACAAAGTCCAATGGAAGTCCAATGAAAGTCCAATGTCCGTATACCCCAGCTCCCCCCAAAACCCTCACCCACCCCAGCAAAAGCAAAAATCAGCACTGTCCATATCCATAAGTCCCGGGCACCCCAAAACCCCCACCCACCCCAACAAAGAGCAAAAGGCATCAATGTCCATTGTCCATACATCCCAAATCCCCCAAATCCCCACCCACCCCAACAAAACAAAGGTCATCAATATACACAACAACATTGCACCCCAACCAAAACCCACCCCCCAACAATACCAAACAAATCCTCACAAAAACAAATGACAACCCACAACCCCCACCCCCACCCACAACCCCCCAAAACATCCCCCCTCAGGAATCCCGCAATAAACATCAAAACCCCACGTCCCACATCCCAACATCCCCCAAGAACCCCCTCCCCCACATATACCACCCATCTCAAAGGAAAGATACCTACCCGACACAAACATAAGCAACAAAAAGGCATCCCCTGGCCCATTTCCCAACAAAGGCCCACAAAAAGCAATCAAATAAAAAATATAACTAAACAATATAAACTGGACCAAAACAAAACAAGAATGAACAGGTGATGCTGGATGGTGGAGCAGGATGCACGGAAGAGTGATGGTTCGCTTTGTCAAACCCTCCCCCCCCCATGTTACTGAGGAGTACCTAGCCCAAGCCCTCCCACCCCCGGATTCACGGGGGACGGAGGGTGAGGTGACGCCACAGACGCTCCCAACGATGGGCCTCCACCACCCTCCTTTCACGTTGCGCCATGCCGGACACGTCCTCCAAAATGTCCCGCACCACCTCGTCGAGGGGCAGGACCAACCCCCTGGCCGAGACATACCAGCGCGCCCGCCACAGGTGGTAGCACACTACAGCCGTGATGAGATAGAGGGTTCCGGAGTCCTGCCTTGGGGGAAAGGACCAAGCCCCGTACACCCACTCCGCATACGTAAGGAGGGAAAGATCATGCATGTGAAGAGCAGCGGACACCAACCGGCAGGCCTCCACGTTAAAGGGGCACTGCCGGAGGAAATGGTCCATGGTCTCCGTCTGCCCTTCACAACCCGCCCTCGGACAGTTCCGCTCAGCCTGTGACCTGTACTTGAGGTTGTCCCTCACGTACAAACGCCCGTGGAAAGACAACCAGGCCACATCCCGAACTTTCTTCGGCAGCCGAGGGGAGTTCAACTGCTGAAGGCCCCGCTGCATCACATCCGCCGGACAGTCCCGCAGGGCCCACCGTGGTTGAAAGTGGGAGGCGAGAACCATCCGATACAATCCTTTCCGCCCTTGAGCTAGGGCGAGCGGGTCGGTCACCCACCACCGCCGAATGAGCCCCACCATCTGAAAATCTTACGATGGGGCCTGTTCCCTGCTCCGACGCACACGAGGGACCGAGGACGCCCCCTCCCACTGCTCCCAGAAGCGAGAAAACCATGCCCGGTAGGAGGCCACCCACCAAACCCCACCCCCCTCCCGTATCCGATTCAGGTGAAACGCCATAGACAAGATGGACAAAAAGACAAAGGGGTGCAACATACCCAAACCGCCCTGCTCCCGGCCCAGGCAAACAATGTTGCGCTGGACAGGGTTCATGCGGTTACCCCACAAGAAACAGAAAAAGACAGCACAGACAGACGCCTGACAGGACGACGGAAGAACGAAGACCGTGGCTATGTGCAGAAAGAGGGGAAACAGAAACGTCCCGAGGAGTTTGACCTTCTCCTCGAACGTATACCTCCGCCTCCTCCACCGCAACACCCGACACCGTGCAGTCTCAACACAACGATCCCAATTGGACACCGCACAGTCCTCCGATCCGAAGACGAGGCCCAAAACGCGGACCTCCCCCACAGGAGGAGGAAAGGGGGCGCAGGAAGGCGGGGAGGCCTCCGATGGTCCCAACCACAGCGTCTGGCACTTGCTGTGGTTAACAACAGAGTGGGCTAACTCCGAGTACTCCTCCACGGCCTCCCGCAGGGCCTCCACCCCCTCAGTGCCGTCCACGTAAACTGAGATATCGTCAGCGTAGGCCACGACAGACACCGGAGACGCACCAGGCACCTCCAGGCCTTGCAACCCACCCGAGGACAATCTCCTGAGGAAGGGGTCGAGGGAGAAAACATACAGCAGGGGGCTCAAAGGGCACCCCTGCCGCACCCCCGAGGCGACACGAAAAGGCCGTCCGAGCCACCCGTTGATAAACGGGAAGCTCACCCCCCCTCGGTACAGCACCTGCAAGACGAAGAGGAAACCTGCGGGGAGGCCGAAGTACTGAAGCACCACCCACAGGTACCGGTGATTGACCCGGTCAAAAGCCTTGGACTGATCCAAGGAGACCAACCAGTGGTCCCGTTGAATAGACCGGCCTCTCTCGACCATCTCCCGGACCGTGGCGGCGGCGTCCAGAACCCCTCTCCCCTGAACCGAACAATACTGGGACGGTGACAGCAAAACACCCGACACCTCCACCAGTTGGTTGGCCAAACACTTGGCCAGAATTTTCCGGTCCGCGTTCAGTAGAGAGAGCGGCCGCCAACAGTCCAAAGAGCTATCGTCCGTTCCCTTGGAGAGCAGCAACAGGACAGACTCGCAAAATGACCGCGGGAGAAACCCAGTATCCATGATCTCCTGAAACAGGGAGGTCAGGAAGGGGGCCAACTGGGCGATGAAAGTGCGATAGAACTCCACCGGGAGCCCATCGTGTCCAGGCACCTTCCCCAACGGCATGGCACGAATCGCCCTCTCTACCTCCACCTGCTGAATCGGAGCAGCTAGTGCATCGACCTGCGCCTGAACCACAGCCGAATACACAGGGGGAAGGCCCAAGTACTCTCGGATACATGTGAGGTCCACGGGACGATCCCCAAACAGGTCCGAAAAGTATTCCCCCACCATACGTAAAAGGTCCTCCTGAGAGGTGTGAAAGGTGCCGTCCTCGCCCCGCAGGGCCATCACCTCCCTACGCCGAACCCTCTCCCTGCAAGTTAGGAAGGGGTCTGGGGGGGAGACCCTACCGGCTGCCCCCTCGAAGCAAAGGGAGGCGTGGTGATCGTAAAGCAGGCCACGGAGCTGGACGCGCACCTCCTCCACCTCCTCCCGCGCTGCCCCTCGAGACACCAAACGATCCAGCGACCTCCGGAGGACAGTATAAGTGAGGTAGCGGGACCGAGCAATGGAGGTGCCCCGGGAGCGGAAGAGTTCGCGGGCACGCATCTTCACCTCATCCCACCAAGCGCCACGGGAAGGGAAAATGCCCAACAGGGTCTCCTGGTCTGCGAGAAAAGCCAAGAACTCCTGGACCACCTCTGATGTAGCTAACAACTGCACATTCAGTCGCCACAGGCCAGGACCCCTGCTGAGCTCCTCGTGGGCCAGAAAGGACACGGAGAGGACGCAATGATCCGAAAAGTCAACCGCCTGCAGCTGCGGCGGGGAACACTCCACCCGAGCACTCACATATATCCGATCGATATGACTCCTGCAGGCCCCCCGGGAATAGGTGAAACCCGGTGACCGTGGAAAGGCCCGGTGATAAACATCTGCCAGGTCAGCCGTCCGGGTCACCTCAGCCAAAAAATGGCCATTGTAACGTGGAGGGCAATGCTCCCCCCCTCGGTCCTGATGCAGGGTGGTGGTGTTAAAATCCCCTGCCAGAACCACCAAACGAGAGGTGTGTAAGTAAGGGCGAATGACCCGGAAGAGGGCCTTCCGCTCCCACCTAGACTGGGGGCCATAGACCACCACGAAACGAAACCGGTGAGGCCCACAATAGCCGTCTAAGAGCAAACACCGGCCCTGCTCCAGTTCCCACACATACTGCACCTGAAATAGGGGAGACGTGAACAAAACCGCCACTCCTGCATAGGGCTGGGCCGCAAGGGACCAGTACGAAGGACCCCACCTCCACTCCCGCTTGGCCCGATGAAGGCTAGTGAGCGAGGTGAGCCTGGTCTCCTGCACAAAGATGACATCCAGCCCACTCGTGGAAAGAAAATCATAGGCCGCAGCCCGCGCCTGGTCCGTCAAAATACTGGCCACGTTGATAGTGGCGCACGAGAACGCAGGAGTGCACGCCATGCCTATTTCGAGTGCCGTGACCCCTTCCTCCTCTTCTCCCCAACCCCGTGATCCCCAGAATCCCGCTTGCAGGACAAGCTCGCAAGCTGGAGCAACTCGTTGGGGTCCACGTCGACCACCTCGAGGATACTGGGCTTGATGGACTTTGGTCTGACCCAGTATGGCATATCTTATGTTCTTATGTTCTTATGTTCTTATCTCCTCGTCCTCCTGTTCGACCCAGTCACCCCAGTGGGTGCTGGTGCCCTCGGGACCACCAGGCAAAGCTGTCGCGAGGGCAAGCCCAGCCCCCATGGGATGAGGGGGCACAAACAGGTCAGGGGTCGGAGGAATGACCTCCTCTGTGGGGTCCACCACCGGTGCCGCCGCCCCCTCCCCGTCCCCGGACAGAGACTGAGACAACATAACAGTGCCCACCCCCGCGGGGAAGGCCAGGATGGCCGGGTCAACAGGGGGCTCCTGCGAAGGCCCAGCACCCAACTGCGGAGGCAGGAGCCCGTAATCCCTCACCCGTTCCGGCAGCTTCTCCAGGGCTACCACCGGAAGCCGGGCGCCAGTATCCACACTTTTTGGAGGACCCTGACCGCGGCGGGCCTTCGGTATTTTCTGAGGCCGCCACTGAGGAAGAGGGGCCGCCTCCGCCGCTAACTGTACCGAGCGCCGCACAGGAGGCCCTGCCTCCACAGGCAATCCCTCATCCGCCTCAGCCGCATCAGTAGCCAAGAAGATGAAATGGTTGATGTCCAACACGGGCTCTACATCCAGCAATGGGGATGTCTTCCGTTTCTTCCTCTTGGACTTGCCGCCCTTAGAAGGGACAGTAGTCCATTCCGTAGGCGGCACCACCCGCAACCCCCTATCCTGTCGTGCAACATCAACCTCCACCACATCAACCCTCTCCTCCATCCTACCCAAATCCCCTCCCCCGGGTGGCTCCCTCGGCTCAGTGGCCTCCTCCACCCTAGGGCCCCCAGACTCCTCCTGCGGGAGAGGATCCTCCACACCCTCCTCCCGCACAGGAGGCCGAGGTGGGGCGACGACATCCCCCCCCGGTCCATTGTGTGACGCGGAGGGGCAGCGGGCAAAGGGGTGGCCCAACTCCCCGCAAAGGTTGCATCGGATGAGCAAACACCCAGCCGAGGCGTGACCCCGTCCACCACAATGGGTGCAGACCTGCTCGGGACAGTTCATGCTCAGATGTCGGAATGAGCCACAGCGGTGACACTTGCGAGGTTGCTCGGGGTAGTAGCACAAGATGCGATCCCGACCGAGGAAAGCGGCCGAGGGCACGTGCTGCACGACATTGCCCACCTCACGCAAACGGATCCTACCCTTCCACGACCCGTCCCACACCCCTAGGGGCCCAGCGCCCTTAACCAGGGGTGCGAGAAGCACCGCATGACGCGACAACCAAAACTGGATGTCCTCCCTGGGAGCGACTCATTCCTAACCAAGATGGTCACAGGTACCGCCCCCTGGCGAGAGACAGGCACAACGCGAAAGTTGACCCACCCCCCCTGCCCCCTCTGCTGCTGGTATCTGTCCCAGAAGACCTCCAGCCCCCATCGCAGCATGAAGCTCACATCGTATTCCACGGTGTTGCTCATGTGGATGAAGGCATACAAATCCCCTGGGAGAAACCCCAGCCCAAGGACCATCCTAAGGACCTCTTCCCTGGCCGGAGGGGGCCCCTCCCCGGCCCACCGGATCTGTGCCACATTGCGGCGCCTGGTCTCACCCCCTCCTCCACGCAATCCTCCCCCACCCCCCTCCCCCGCAAAGGAACCCCTCCTATAGGGAACCCCCTCACCCCCTCCCATAGACGCAGACCCCACAGACCCCTTTAGGGCCTCTGCAAATGTGCGAGAGGGCCCCGGTGGAGCAGGAACAGAACCCCCTTCACGCCCCTGCGACCCTGAGACCCGGGAGACTAGCCCCTGGGAAGACCCCTGCGATGTCCCTGGGTCCCCAACCACCAACAACTGCGAATCGGTGGGACTGGGGACCACCAACTGGGCCACAGCCGGGTCAGGGAGACTGCCAGACCTCACCTCCTGTGACCCCCCTCGCGTCCCCCCCTCCCCCAAGGCCCCCTGCCGAGACTCCAATAACCGCTCGATATGTAAAACCCGAGTCGCTCCCTCCTGCTCATCTGGACTGCCCAAGGCCAACAGCAAGGCAGTCTGGAGTTCTTCTTCCGTGAGGCCCTCCAGGCCCACAATCCCCCCACCATCCCCGGCCCCCCCTCCAAAGCCCGAGGCCGCAACCTGGGTTTCCCCCACCACCACAGGAACGGCTGCAGTCCCTCCCCCTCCCCCACATTCCTCCTCACCTACATCCCCTAGATGACCGCCAACCTTCTCGGCCCCCCCAGCCACCTCCATACCCTCGGGCCCACCGGAGGCCTCCACCCCCCCCCATGCAGCGCCGCCAATGGTTGTGCCTGCGGAGCCACCTCCCCAGCCAAAACAGGACCCTGATTCTCCTGCAAAACCCCATCAACCCCCTCCAAGGCGATGCCTCGGGTCATCCCCCCATCCTCTGGATCCCCTGGGGCCCCCGGGAGCACGGCAAGACCCCCCGGCCCCCCTCCCCACTCCCGCCCACTTCCCCAAGGCTTACCTGGCCTCCAGTGCCCCCAGCGGACCCAGACTGCAGCTGCCTCGACTGTTCCTGTGCTTGGAGGAGGCGTTCAGCAGCCCTGGCTCCAGCAGGGACTCCTGTCCCGCGAGCCGAGCCACCCTCAATCCCCCCTGCAGCACGGGGAGCGGCCGGACCAGACTGCCCCATCCGCAGGGACCCCTGCAGGGACCTGTCACATCCCCCCAAACGTGCATCCTGCTCACCCATGGCAGGCAGCAGAACAGACACAGCACAGCTCCCCTGACCATCCGATGAAGAAGCAGGCAACAGGAGGTCCCCCGGACCCAGCTCCTCCCCCTGCAAAACCCCTGCAAAACACGGTGGCCGAGATGCTGGGAGAGCAGCCTGATGGGGGGTATCCGGAGGAGACCCATCCCCCATGGTTCCTGAACAAAGCGGAGCTGCACTGCAGACAGCAGGAGGCGGAGGACAGACAGCTGGACAAAAATCCTCCGGTCCCCGATTCAGCCACGAGGCAGAAAACAGCTGACGGTCTTCACTCCCCCGAGGCGGGAACCCACCTCCGGAGCCTCGGGGGAGCCCGGCTAGGGCCTCAAAAGACCCCCGCCGCACAGGAGAGCTGACAGCTGCAGGACGAACAGCACCGGCACCACACTTCCGGGCCGACCCGGAAGTGACCTCATCGCTCCTCCGGCGGCCATCTTGACGATGAGATGGGGCTTGGGGAAGCCCGGGAAACCCCTCTGCTGCCGAGGCAGCCTCCTGCCGATTGGCCACAGGGAAACTGACGTCAGAGCAAGGGACGTCACGACCAGCACCGACCCGGCGGCCATCTTGGGAAATCCCAACAGCTGAAGACAACGTCGGAGGGGCTCCAAAATGCGGCGAAAAAGCTCGCCAAGGGTAGGAATCATCTCCGCTTCTCCTCTTCTCTCCAGCCACAGTCTCCATGCTAGAAACCACCGTTTGTACCCGGTCCACCATATGGAACGATACAGCAGCCGCCGAAGGTGCAGGGGGGGCCAAAACCACGCCCCCAAACGCCGAGGCGCCATCTTTGAGCAGGGGCTGCAGCACAGAAGGCAATACGTCTCCAGCATCCACCGATTCCTCAGCCAAACTCCGTGG